>OY728137.1:963403329-964834579 GCA_963277665.1 Viscum album
ATGGATATGTAAATAAAAATAAATTTAATAATATGAATCATAAAATAAATTCATGGTAAGTATGTACACTACATAAAATAACCAAGTGGTGAATATGGCTTGTGTCTCACAGAAATAAAAGTGAGACAAAAATCCCTTACCTCAAGTCAGAATTCCTTCATACATGTTCAGACATCCTGTATAATAAATATAGATTTATTATATATATATTAAAGAACCATAATAATATATATCATTCCATATATTATTAATTTCAACCATTTTATCTCCCATTTATTAAAAATTATTTATTAAAAACATTGTTCTGGGTGATAACTTCTTCGTTTTTCATGTATGTTTTGGTTCAGTAGTTTTGGTAATTGTACTTTGATTATGGTTAAATCATATAAAAAATTATAATCATGATATAAATATCATATATATTCATTATATATATATTTATAGTCATCCATAAAAGTCAAATATAGAAAAATGAATTACACCATTCATGGAGATGGTAGGCCGTACATATGCATGAATGCTATTTTCATTTTTCAAAGGATGGAATGAAAGAAATTTAAATAATAATTCACCTTTATAGAATAAATATCATATCATATATATCATATATATTCAAAAAATTCATCCTTATTACCATTCATATAAAGAAGAAATGAAAAATGAATCACATCGCTTCATGGAGGCGGTAGTCCACACGTATTCACAAGTGACATTATCATTTTCTAATGGATTGGAAGGTAATAAGGTAGATATGATATTATAATTAAAGAAGTATAATTATTTCATAAATATAATATATATACATTAAATCCATAATTATATCAATACGTGAGAGGTTGTGATGGAAAATGAATTATATTGGTCCGCGAGGCGGTTGTTCGTCGTACACACGATCAATAGTTTCATTTCCCATTTTATGGAAGAGGATATGTATCTAGATTATTACATTAACATAATAATATATAAGTACCTGGAATATACTAGTGTTATTATTTCAGTATATTTGAATAATATTTGAAGGAGGTGAAAGAATAAATAATACAAAAAAACTTGGTTAAAAATGATACCTCTTATTCAGACAACCTCTTTAGGTTTGCACCAAAAGACTTCCTAGGAGAGTTTTATAATTAAAAAAGAGATATTAGAAATGTTAAGGTATTTAATTAAATTATTCAGATATGTCTTGGAAAAACCAAAAGTATTTTTAAGTTTTAAGAAGGTAGGATAGGGGACGTCCTTTTATAAGTTTGGGTGAAGGCCCACTTGAAAATTTCTTAAAAGAATACAAAATGATGGTAATTATCAAACAAAATGATTCCAAATGGATAGATATTCAAAGTTGGGATATTATAAGGTCTAAATATAGACATTTAATATGATTTATACAAGTTTATTTGGAAAAAATACCCTTATATTTTGGTTTAACCCCCAGTAAACTTGTTTTAACCATAACTATGATAATTAATTTTTATTGTTTTTACTATTAATTATGAATAAAAATTAAATTGATCTTATTAAATAATATTAATTATTATTATTAAAAATATTAAATTCATTTTAAAAATTCAATTCACATAAGTGGAAAAATTTAATTTAAAATTAAATCCGCAAGTATGACGAAAAACAGTTTTCCAAAGAAAAGGTTTTCATAAGTATAAAAAGTTTTCATGTCAAATATAAACATAAAATTGATTAAAATTACCTAAATTGGATTAATAATAATATAATTTAACTAATTTTAATTTTAAAACCATTTTAAAATAAAAATAAACTTTGTAAATTCTTTAAATGAAAAGTTAGTTTTTAATAAAAATCAATATCTTTTACTATTCATTGAAAAATTAATCCTTTCCAAAAAATCTCAGAAATTTACTCTAAGATAGTATTGAAATTATTATTTTAAAAATTAAGTTAATTATTTTAAATAAAGTTTCTAAATATTATAAAAATTAATTTTAAAATAAGTTTGCAAAACGTGATGAAACCATTTAAAAAAAAATTCATTTCTAAACATAAAATTGGATTAATTATTATCTCATGCCTAGAAAAAATATTATATGAATGATAAAATATTTTATTGAATATATAATATATAAATTTAATTAAAATAATTCACCAATAGTGACTAATTTAATTTATTAAGATAAAAACACGTTGCACGCATAAAAACAGGTTTTCAGAAAAATATTTCTTTTATTTTCAAATGATTTTTATTTTCATTTATAATCAATTGATAACCAATGAATTTATTTTATCCATGTTTAAACAATATATTTTTCATAATTTAGTTATTCCTATTCATACCAACCAATCCAATGGCTGGGTAATAACTACTACATTGAATAATAATATTTTAATAGTATATCATGGTTCATTTAAACTCAGTGCTGCGTGTAACATAAGATATCATAGAAATTGAATTTATTTGAAAAAAATGTTTCATAAAATCTCAGGGTGTTGCATTATACCCCCTTAAAAATAATTTCACCCTTGAAATTCCATTACTCTGATGAAAAAAAGGAGAATAATTCTGCCTCATCATATCCTCATGTTCTCATGTAGCTTCTTCAAATTGGTGGTTTCGCCACAAAACATTAACCAGATGAGTCGTCTTGTTTCGTAGCACTTTCTCTCTATAATCTAGAATATCCACCAATTATTCATCAAAAGAGATATTTTTATCCAATTTTATGACCTATGAGTTTACTATATGTGAAGGTTCAGGTATGTACTTCTACACAATAGGCATATATTCTATGTTGATTTTCACCCCAACCGTATAAGATAAAACCCCTTTTGAATAGGAATCAAGAAACATACAATGTATGTGATTTCCATTAGAAGTTTATATTTATTGTCACACTAATATATGACTATATGTTGGTTTGGAATATCAAATTTGACTTCTCTTACTTAACAATTGATGTGGGATTTATGTATATAAATCCAATCCATGCCTAAGATAACATAAAATTCAACCATAGGGAGAATAAAGAGATTTTAAGGAAGTATATTCCCACAAACTTCAACATGAGAATATTTATAGACTTGAGATGAGATCATCATACCATTAGGGGTTTCACTACTAATTCAACATCAAATTGTTGAGGATAGTAACTAACATTACAAAACACTTTTCATAGTATAAGGGAATTTATATAACCAAGATCAAATAAGATACTTAAATATTTGAGCATACCTGTCACCACCCAAACTTCATTGTTTAATCTTCAATCCCTTAGTAAAGTCAAAATGTTCAGCATGACCATCAATAATCTTTGATAAAAGTGATCAATCATTTATAGGATTTATAAATAATAACACCTTAGGTTTAACTTAGGTCATTCATGATTATCATCTGTTAAAATCCTTTATTATGGTTCATAAAAAGATGTGAGTTACCTAAGAATATCCCCCATGAGTGTCAAACTAGTTGTATAGTAAGGGCACACTCACCATGCACCAGAATGATGGACATGATATACTCAAACAACTCTTTTCAGGGTTATTAACCCTAGATTCATATGTTCCAAAAATATGTCCACTTATAGTATCTAGATATAGATGTTTTCTATGAAAACCACACTCATTTCTTTACCATAACTAAGGAAATTATCCTATACTTAGAATCATCATAAGGTTTCACACTTAAGTTTTTATCATCCTAGTTTCTAAAGGTTAACTAAAAATTTCTCTAATAATAATTATAGTGACCCATACTTTTCATACATAGATATCACATCTTAATAGATGAATATTCATTATATAATATAACAATCCATTCTATAATCATAAAATTCTAGTGCCTTTGGAAACTTAGACACATAAGAAACTTTTTCATAAGATATCTACATCATCTACCACTAAGTTATTCATAAATATCACCCTTATTATATATATCATACTTAATACATTCCTTTATAACTCAGGGAAAAGGTAACATAAGAAATACTGATCTTAGATGCTTAGTAAGGGTAAAAAGGGATATATCAATGATCACTTAAACATAACATGAGAATAAGGGTATGAGAACATGATCACAACATTTAAAAACAATACCATGCATATCATAGATCATAATACTGAGTCATGACATAATTCTTGACATTTCATAAGATATGAATCATAAAGTAATCAAAGAACATAATCCATGAGAGCATAAAATTGGCATAATATATAGATTTATGGCATACACATAAACATAGAAAATCATTTCCTCAGTTGTAAAGTCTCATTTCCAAGACTATCATAGTTAAATGTATTCAATCACCAAACCATCATGGTAGAAAGGTTTATTCCCAAGACTATCATATTGGATAGAGTCTTTTACTGAACTGAGTTTACTCCCCATTCCGATCTTGTTTATCTCATGAGATATCTATCTTTACCCAATGCATTTTAGGGATATATAATTACAGACCCACCCATCATATAATGAAAATAATATAGATGCATACTAAAATATTGTAAAACACTCATCATATCATAACCTATGAAAAGAAATGAGTTTCATAAACATTACATCATGATATAACCCATGGAAAAGAAATAGGTTTCATAAACATTTCATCAATTCATCATAGCATAACCCATGGAAAGAAATAGGTTTTATAAAAATCTTTTTATCATATTTATAAAATATCTAGATAGATAATATGGATGAAATCATTGAATCATATCCCCAGTAAAGGTTAGGAAACATCAAAAGAGTTCATCTTAGATAGAAAATGCTTCTATAAGATCACTTGGAACACTTAATAAGGAAAATACCCCTTTCAATTTGAAATAACTTATTTAAAATCCAAAAATCTAAAAAATATTAAATAAAACATTTTATTTAAAAATAGAATTTGAAACTTGTAAGGTAATCCTTAGATTACTAAGTATTCATGATAATGGAAAATTTCGTTCATGTAATATATATTGAAACAAAGATTCATTTCACATTTTTTGGCAAAAGGTCAAAAGTACCTTGTTCAGAAAATGACAAGGAAATTACTTTTAAAATATTTTCTAAAAATTCAAAAATGGATAAAAATGTCTCGAATCAATCATTAGAGACTAGTAAAAAAATTATTTTAAACATTTTTAGAAAAAAATGACATGAAAGAGAACATATTTTCGACTGAAGAGAGAAGTAAAGTTGATTTTTTTAAAGCATCATTTTGTTATATTTAGTTATTAAAGAGAGGAAAATGAAAGGAAAAAATATATTATCTATAAATAACCATAGGATAAGAAAATTTATGAGATTATTGAGAGGTATATCAATAAATTTCATCATCAGATGCATAATCAAAACAATCTTGATAAATAAAGAGATTGTAACATTAACCCCTTACCACTATGCTAACTTTTGAATCATAAGACCCATAAAATAAAGAACCTTAGATGGATATGTAAATACCAATAATTTTCATAATAAGAATAAAAAATTCATTCATGGTAAGTATGTATACCACATAAAATAAATATGTGGTGAATATGGCATGTGTCTCACATAAATAAAAGTGAGAGGAAAATCCCTCACATCAGGTCTGACTTCCTTCATACATGTTTAAAAATCCTGTATAATAAATATATATTTATTATATATATATATATATTATAACCATAATCATATATATCATACAATATATTGTTACTTTTAATCCTTTTATCACCCACTTATTAAGAATTGTTTATTAAAAAAACTGTTCTGGGTGATAAATTCTTCATTTTTTATGTATGTTTTGGTTTAATAGTTTTGATCCTTATATTAAAATTATGGTTATATCATATAAATAATTTTAATCAATATATATGTCATGACCCACCTTCACCAAGATTAGGGAAGGGACAACAAACTGCCAGACCCTTCCTTCTTCAAGTTGAAGGAGAGATAATGACCCCTGAGTCCCACCTTCAATAGGCCCTGGAGTGGAGACTAGCAACAAAGGTATATAATATCATGTGAAATGGAAGGAATTACCCTTTTTATAGAATAATATCGAGAGATAAGATGGTAAATACCAAACAAATATGAAAAATGAAAGTAAAATTAAAGCCAAAACCATTCTCATATGCATGTCCAAAATAAACTGATACAAAGTATAGGAAAAACTCCAAGGGAAAGTACCAAATAAAATAAAATAAGAAACAAAAACTCCCGAAGCCCAAGCTAGTAAGGTCTGACACGGTCCTCAAAGTCCTCCTGGAAACCTGAAATCAGTTTATACATATGTAGGGTGAGTATATAGGTATACTCAGTAGGGAAACCCAAAATCTATCATGCACAAGTAGGGAGGCATTCTAATGCCCTGTGAGAAAAGAGGTAACCAAAACACCTAGCAAGGAAACTATCCACCCAGCCTCACCAAGGAACACTACATAAATAATGCAAGTCAAATAAAATAATTATAATAACACAACGATATTTGGGTACCCTGCACTACTTTCCCGCTAGTTATTTAGGACATCCTACGCGTCAGATCTCCCCCCCCCCAAAAAAAAAATCCACTACAGTCCCACTACCACTCCCAAATACAATCATATGGGCCATAAAAACCACACATCTATCCCATCCCCAACCACAACCATATGGTCCACCACAACCACACATAACCACCCCCGCAAACACTTGGGCCACAAAAACCACCGCCACGCCTGAAGACACCTAGGCCAAAATAACCATAGCCATGCCTGAAGACACTTGAGCCTCATCCAGAAGACACTTGGGAAACACAACTTCCCACACACACACCTGGGCCAACCAACCACAATACACCCCTCCTTAAGTTTATTAGGCCATAATAAGCCTCAGGCCATCACATACTACCTGAAGAATCTTGGGCTACCTGGGAGAGAGAGTAGAAAAGAGCTAATAACCATCCACTCATAAGAATTTTCGGAAAAACCACCCCCCATGAAATAGAGGTGTTCATTACGAAGTGCTCAACATGGGTGTGGTGCGTATAAGAAACAAAAGAACTAAATACTATACATATAGGTAATCAAGAACTCATCCCAACCTAAGGGTTTCAAAACAAACAACTAGACCATACACCACCACTCTCACTACTATCCCTACATGCACAAATATGCAACAACCACAACCAGAATACAACCCATTATTGGAAAACAAATCCTCCATTTCACCCATTATCGTTATTATGTTCAAATGATTTCATTGAATAATTCTTCACTACTGGGCATCTGATTCTATTCTCATCCACGTCACCCCACAAGGAATCAAACAAAACAACCATACATATTACCAGAATAGAACAAGGGTGTTTTTAGATTTAATCACACCATTCATTATGTCCCTTCTTTCCGTTTAGTTAATTGAAGTGATCACACATGGGCTCTTATTCATCGATCATCCATTTAATCAACCGGGTTTACATGATTAACCAATTCTAATGTTACAACTATTCAATCATAAGACTATCCAGAAAAATAGAGCTTCATTAGTGCACAAGAAGGGACCACCAATGGACATATTTTTTAGTGGACATAAGTACATAAAATTCACAATATAAAACGAATGTAAAACATAGCAACATCAAAATCATCATTCCCACCCTTTTGTTCTTTAAAAGTCTATTAATTATCTTCATTAAAGTTGGTTTCATCTACATCCTAATGGAACATCATCATACCCACCCCTCATGATGAAAAATAAAGAGAGACGAAGGAAGAAACCCTACTTGGATGATCAAGGATCTATGTTTTCTAGTAGTACCAAGAACTGGGGATACGTGACTTGAAGAGGAAGAACTCCAAGGACTTCAAGGCTGAGTGGGAAGGGCTCTAGCATCGGCACTTGATTCGTCTCTGAAAGAGGGACTCCAAGTGCACCAAGGAAATGAAAGGGACCAAGGAAGAAGAAGATCTCAGTGTGTTAAAAGGTATGATCCTAGAGTTACGGTATGTTCAATATCAAAGTTATTAAAAAGAGGATCGTGGATTTACTATGTGGATGGGTAGTTTCTCATGTTATAATTTATTGAGATTTAATAATACTCTTTAGAGATGGTGGAGATAACAACTGTGAGTTAATAGATTTCTGGAGAAAACATGTAAAATGGGGGTGACAGGCCACACGTTTTCATAACCCAAGGGTTGCCTCACTCTCAGGGGACTTAAAATATAATTTATGGGCTTTAAAATGGCCTTAAACTACTTTAAAGAGTTATTAAAACTTAAAGGAGACATTACAGGAAAATTGGAGAAAGAAACCCCAACACCCCTCTGTGGCCGATCGGTGAAGCTGATCGGTGGAGCTGATCAGTGAAGCTGATCGGTGAAGCCAATCAATGAAGATGATCATTGAAGCTGATCGGTGAAGCTGATCAGTGAAGTTGATTGGTGAAGCTGGTCGCTGAAGCTGATTGGTGAAGCTCGTCGATGAAGACGATCGGTGAAGCTGATCTGTGAAGCTGATCGGTGGAGCGGATTAGTGAAGCTGATTGGTGAAGCAGATCAGTGAAGCTGATCCATAAAGATAATCGGTGAAGCTGATTCGTGAAGCGGATTGATGGAGTTGATCTATAAAGCAGATCAGTGAAGCTGATCGGTGTAGGTGATCAGTGAAGTGGATCGGTGAAGTGGATCGGTGAAGCGGATCGGTGAAGCGGATCGGTGAAGCGGATCGGTGAAGTAGATTGGTGAAGATGATCGGTGAAGCTGATTGGTGGAACTAATTAGTGGAGATGATCACTGAAGTTGATCGGTGAAGTGGATCAGTGTAGAGGATCGGTGAAGCCGATCAGTGAAGCTGATCGGTGAAGAGGATTAGTGAAGCTGATCCATAAAGCTAACCGGTGAAGCTGATTCGTGAAGCGGATCAGTGGAGTTGATCTGTGAAGCATATCAGTGAAGCTGATCGGTGTAGCTGATCAGTGGAGCAGATTAGTGAGGCTGATCGGTGAAGCTGGTCATTGAAGCTGATCTATAAAGCTGATCAGTGAAGCTGATTCGTGAAGCGGATCAGTGGAGTTGATCTATGAAGCAGATCAGTGAAGCTGATCGGTGTAGAGGATCAGTGAATCCGATTGGTGGAGATAATCAGTGGAGATGATCAATGAAGTTTATTAGTGAAGTGAATCAGTGGACCAGATCGGTGAAGCTGATCAATGAAGCTGATCATTGAATCAGATCAGTGAAGGTGATTGGTGGAGCTGGTCAGTGAAGCATATTAGTGGAGCCGACCAGTGAAGCTAATCGGTGAAGCAGATCGGTGAAGCTGATCTGTGAAGCTGATCTGTTAAGCGGATCATTGAAGCTGATTAATGAAGCTGATCAGTGAAGTTGATCAATGAATCTAATCAGTTAGACTGATCGGTGAGACTGATCGGTTAGACCAATCAGTGATATACCGATCGGTGAGACCGATGTGTGGAACTGATCAGTTAGACCGATTGGTGGCACTAATAGGTGACACCACGGTGACACATTTCCACTAACACCAATATCCTCCTGACTCACCAATGGTGTCCAAGACACCCCAACACTTAGAATTTGGATAAGTAATGGACCAAGAGGGTTCAGGCCATTACATCAGATTCCTCTCAAACTATTCTCGTCCTCTAGAATTCAAGAGTAACCTGAAAAAATGAGAGGGGTCCGAACACCCACCTTTGAAGATACCTCTCAAATAAAAATCACCCCAAACAGCCATACGAACCCCAAAGATCACATTTTCCTGATAGATTGGTGAAGCCAATCAGTGAAGACGATCAGTGAAGCCAATCGATGAAGCAGATCGGTGAAGCCAATCTATAAAGATGATTCATGAAGCATATCGGTGGAGTTGATCAGTGAAGCAGATTAGTGAAGCTGATTGGTGTAGTTGATCGGTGAAGCCAATCGGTGAAGCGGATCAGTGAAGCAGATCAGTGAAGCGGATCGGTGAAGCGGATCGGTGAAGCGGATCGGTGAAGCGGATCGGTGAAGCTGATCGGTGAAGATGATTGGTGGAGCTCATCAGTGGAGATGATCAATGCAGTTGATCGGTGAAGTGGATCAGTGGAGCGGATCTGTGAAGCCGATCAGTGAAGCTGATCGGTGAAGCAAATCAGTGATGCTGATCTATAAAGATGATTGGTGAAGCTGATTCATGAAGAGGATCAGTGGAGTTGATCTGTGAAGCATATCAGTGAAGCTGATCGGTGTAGCTGATAGGTGGAGCAAATCAGTGAATTTGATCGGTGAAGCTGATCAGTGAAGCTGATCCATAAAGCTGATCAATGAAGTTGATTCATGAAGCGGATCGGTGGAGTTGATCTGTGAAGCAGATCAGTGAAGTTGATCGGTGTAGCGGATCAGTGAAGCCTATTGGTGGAGCTAATCAGTGGAGATGATCAATAAAGTTGATCGGTGAAGTGGATCAGTGGACCAGATCAGTGAATCTGATCAATGAAGACGATCAGTGAATCAGATCAGTGAAGGTGATTGGTGGAGATGATCGGTGAAGCAGATTAGTGGAGCCGATCAGTGAAGCTAATCGGTGAAGCAGATCGGTGAAGCCGATCTATGAAGCTGATCCATGAAGAGGATCAGTGAAGCTGATCAATGAAGCTGATCAGTGAAGTTGATCAGTGAATCTAATCGGTTAGAATGATCGGTGAGACTGATCAGTGAGACCAATCAGTGATATACCGATCGGTGAGACCGATGCGTGGAACTGATCAATTAGACCGATTGGTGGCACTGATAGGTGACACCACGGTGACACATTTCCACGAACACCAATATCCTCCTGACTCACCGATGGTGTCCAGGACACCCCAACACTTAGAATTTGGATAAGTAATGGACCAGGAGGGTTCATTCCATTACATCATATACCTCTCAAACTATTCTCGTCCTCTAGAATTCAAGAGTAACCTGAAAAAAAGAGAGGGGTCCGAACACCCACCTTGGAAGATACCTCTCAGAGAAAAACCACCCTCTAACAACCATACGAACCCCAAGGATCACATTTTCCTGACACACGGATCAGAGAGTTCTTTCCTCCATGTCAAGATACTATCCTCTTTGGGCGGTACTGACTCGCTCGCCTGAGTTTAATCGTATCTGCACTGATGCGTCTTGATTAGGAATCAGGTTCTCCCTTCCCCACTCATCGATAATTTTCATAGACATTCACAAAGTAAAAGAAACAACTCATCTCATAATGAAACAAGGTCAACATTACATCACAAAAAGTCACAAAAACAATAACATCAAGGAAGGCTCAAAACAGAAACTCAAAATAGATCTGGGTACTGGGCGTGCATCTGAGCTTCTTGCTCCCAAGTACTCTCATCGAGGCCACCATGCCTCCACAATACATGAACCAAAGGGATGGTTCATCCACAAAGCACCTTCTTCTTTCGATCCTCGATCCTTACTGGTTGCTCCATGAATGTAGCATCGTCCCCTATATCCAACTCTCCCTAGTCAATGACATGATAGTCATTGTGTAGAAATCGATGAAGTTGGGAGACATGGAAAACATCGTGGATCCTTTCCAACTGAGGTGTAAACACTAGATGATATGCCACCTCAGTAACTCTGCCCAATACTTAGAAAGGCCCGATGAACCTAGGAGAGAGCTTGCTGCCCTTGCTAAACCTTCACTTCCCACATCGAGGGGAAAACTTCAAGAATACATGGTCTCCAACCTTAAACTCCAAGGGCCTCCTCCTATGAACAACATACAACTTCTGCTGGTCTTGGGATGCCTTCATCATCATATTCACAAGTTGAACCTTCTCTTTTGTGCTCTGTATTACCTCTGGGCCAAGAACACCTGCCTCCCCAACCTTGTTCCAATACATGGGCGAATGACACAACCTCCCGTACAAGGCTTCAAACGGTGCCATGCCAATAGTAGAGTGATATATGTTATTGTAAGAAAAATTTTATAAGGGAAAATGTTATATCCATGATCCCCCAAAGTCCAAAAAACATGCCCATATTATATCCTCTAATATCTGGATGGTCCGCTCTGTCTTCCCATCTGTTTGGGGGTGGAAAGCAGTGCTAAGGCGTATCTAGGTGCCAAAAGCATGCTGCAATCCCCTCTAGACTCATGAGGTAAATCATGCATCCTGATCTAAGACTATGGACCTTAAAACTCCATGAAACCACACCACCTCTTTCACGTATCTCCATGCTAAGGCGTCCACCACACTCAAATCCTTGATCGCCAGTAAGTGAGCTGATTTCGTCATCCGGTCTACCACTACCTAGATAGCATCACATCCTCCTTGAAACCTGAGTAGTCCTATGAAGAAATTCCTCAAGATGTTGTCCCACTTCCACTCGGGGACATTTAAATGCTATGAAAAATCTCTTGGGATGCGATGTTCAGACTTCACCTGCTGACACACTAGGCACCTTGCCACAAACTCTGCCACTGCCCATTTCACCCTGGGCCACTAAAATTGTTCCCCCAGGCCTTGTTACATCTTGAAAACTCTTGGGTGTACCACTAGGGTTGAGTTATGTAACTCACAGAGAACTCCCTCACACATTGTCTCTAGGAAAAACAACTTCCCGTAGAAAAGCATCCAATTCTAACCATACTCTGACCACCCTTTTCGAGAATTGACCTGGTCAACCTGATCACGCATCACTTCACTCTCTGAGTCTCCCCACTATGACTCCTCCACCTGCCACAATAGATAGGACTGCACTATCATATGAAATAGACAACCTCTACCACCATCCACCCTTTTATCTAGGTGTAAGGCAACCAACTCCTCTATCGCCTTCCAAGAATCCAAATATTCCCAAACAGATTCCATCTGCGACTTCCTGCTCAAGGAATATGCCAAAACATTCCCCTTACCTTAAGTGTAAGATATATATAAGTCACAGTCCTTAAGAAACTCCACCCACCTTCACTTCCATAAGTTCAGGTCTCACTGGGTAAAGATATTCCTCAAACTATTGTGATATCTAAAGACCACAAAGTGCTCCCCAATGAGGTAATGCCACTATAACTTCAGTACGAACACCATTGATGCAAGCTCCAGGTCATGGGTGGCATAGTTACGTTTGTGAGGACATAACTTCCTAGACCCATAAGAGATTACTCCCCACTGCTGTATAAACACACACTCTAATCCTAGACCGAAAGAATAAAAAAACACATCAAACAACACCCCTTCTTCGGGAAACCTGGGCACTAGAGCACTGACCAACCTTTCCTTCATATAGTTGAAAGATTCCCGAAATTTCTCAATCCACACAAAGGCCTAGTCCTTTCTGGTAAAAGAGGTCAAAGGATCTGCAACTCGAGAGAAGTCAGGTAAGAACCTCTGATAATAGCCTTATAGACCCAGGAAACTAAAAACCTTCATCACATTATTGGGTGCTTCCCAAGAAAAAACCACTCCAACCTTTGAAGGATCCACTGCTACCCCTTGCCGAGACACAACATGTCCAATAAAGTTCACTTATCATGTTAAGAACTTACACTTGGACAAATTCCCATAGAGATAGTGGTGTAGAAGGATCTCCAAGACCATACTGAGGTTCCCAGTATGTTCCTCATATGATTTTGAGTAGACCAGGATGTCATCAATGAACACAATGATGAATCGGTCTAGAAACTCATGAAAAACAGAGTTCATGAGCCCCATGAGCACAATAGGTGCGTTCGTAACACTGAACACAAAGACTAAGAACTCGAAGTGCCCATACCTACACCTGAAAGAAATATTTGGGATATAATCATCTTTCACCCTTAACTAGTGATACCTAGACCACATATCGATCTTAGAGAACCAACTTTCTCCTCTCAGTTGGTCAAATAGATCGTCTATCCTTGAGAGAGGGTAACCGTTCTTGACCATTACCTGATTCAGTCTCTGATAGTCTATGCACAACCTGAGACCACCATCTACCTTCTTTATGAAAAATACTAGAGCACCCCATGGCGACACGCTGGGTAGGACAAAACCCTTCTTCATCAGATCGTCAATATGAATCTGCAACTCCTACAACTCAGAAGGAACCATCCAATAAGGAGCCATAGAAATTAGACAGGCACTGAGTTGTAAGTCTATCCCGAACTCAACGTCACGTCGAGGGGGTAGAGTCACAACCTCCTCGGGAAAAATGTCTAGGAACTCTCTAAAAACTCCTAGAACTTCCATCATCTCAGCATCCACTGATTCTGCTGACATCTCAACCAACTTAGAAAGAAGAGTCTCTACACGCCGACTCCCCACCTGACAACTCTATTCACTGACAAAATCCACACACCAGCCATCTTCGTCAGAGAACATGACTCTTAGCTAGAATCATTCGATAACAAAGTGTATGGAAAACATTCAGATGATTCCTTGGATGACATCGTATGGATGCATTTGCAGCAGAAAGAGATCCCCACTAGACTGATGCGGCCCCAATATCAGTCTGTATCCTCGAGAAACATCAAACAAGCTGGTCTAACCCCCCAACTAGTGTACTCATCACTAGGGTCATGGGGAGTCTCTCTACATCTAGGCCCAATGCATGAGATAGACCGAGTGTAACAAAGGAGTGTGAATCTTCTGAATCAAACAAGGCATAAGTAAGAGTACTAAATAAGTTGATCATACCTTGAATGAACTTCGACCCTGTTGGAATTGCTACCTTTGCAGCGTTTAACAGACCACGACCAGCTCCTCTTCCCCTAGCCTATCAACTACTTCCCTGAACAAACCCTGGTAGAGGTCCTTGAGGAGGGACCTAAATTCGGCCTCCTCTAAAACCATCCGCCCTCGATAGAGAAGGAGCTCGCTGCCCCTGCTACTGAAAAAGGTCTGGATGGATATTACCGCTGCTAAGGTGAGCGCTGAACTTTCCTACCCCCACTGTACTACACTTGGTCTGGGCACTAATTCCAAAGGTTCCCATATCTACTATAGATAAATCATCTCATTCCCATTCTCATGGAGAAAGGGTGAGGACCGGGAGATCGAAACTGGAACTGCTGGGACCTACTCCCTATCGGCCGAAACCTGGAAGGCCCTAATGCTGATAACCTTCCCTTTTAACAAACCCAATTGGCTCCCCTCTTATGGCACACCTCCCAGCGTGTGAATCCTATCTAGCACTTCATCCTTCTTATGGACCTCTAAGTATGTCGGTAGTGTGAAGGGAGTAATAACATACTGAAGAGAAGGTTAGAGTGCCTCCTCTAAACATATCACCTGAGACTCCTCATCCAGAAAGAGTTCTAGAGAAAAATTAAAGATATCCTTGAAATTGATCCCCAAATCCCTCATTTCCATACTCCCCATACTGGAGGGAGAGTAACTCCTACCTCTTTTCAACTTTCATCGTAGAAGAAAGGAATTCTGCCCGAAACTTCTTCTCGAAGTCAGTCAAAAAAACCTCAGTCTCCATCCTCTCTCCAAGGTAGAGCATCCACCATTGACATGCTTCTCCCCTCATCTGAATAACCACCAATGAAACCAAGTACTCCCTTGTAGGAAGGATCAAGGTAAAGGTGATCGCTAGCTCATCAAGCCACCCCTCTGTCTCCAAGTCAGAAACACTTCCCTTGTACTTCCTGAGGTTTTTCCACTGGAAAGAACGTAGAGTCTTCTTCCACTTGTCATCCTATTCCTCTCGGTTAATCCTCTATTGATTGACCAGATTGGCCTCCAGGTCCTCGATCACCTTCACTACTCATGCACATCATTCGGGTTCCATAGCTGCAAGGTAAACAAGGAATGCCTAAGCCCGAGTAGTGTATAAGATTTCTTTTAAATTTTGCTTAAACTTTTTATTTATTTTAAATTCCAAAAACACTCAAGACACACAAGAACACAAGTATTATGATTCATATACCTTTCCTAGGGTATCTAACTACAATCAATATAGCCTCACTTGGTCGTTCGGTAGGCCTAGAGTCCTTGCATCAGATCAAGGGCCCCCCCTAAAATCCTATGTCCTAGCCGGTCTTCCTTGGCCTATTTCATGCACCAAGATTTCCTAACACTGTTTCCCTACCATCCCATGTAATAATAACTGTGCCTAACCATGAACCCCATCCTATCTCTCAACCATCGCATCTGATACCATTCTATCATGACCCCCCTTCACCAAGATGAGGGAAGGGACAAAAAATGGCTAGACCCTTCCTTCTTCAAGTTAAAGGAGAGATAATGACCCCCAAGACCCACCTTCAACAAGCCCCAGAGTGGATAATAGAACTAAGGGTATATAATCTCACATGAAATGGAAGGAATTAACCTTTTTATAGAACATGATTGGGAGTTAAGATGGTAAATCCCAAAAAACTCCAAAACTGAAAGTATAAGTAAATCCAAAACACATTCCCATATGCATGTCCAAAATAAACTGATACAAAGTACAAGAAAAACTCAAAGGGAAAGTACCAAAAGAAAGAAAACCAGCAAAAAAAACTCCCGAAGCCCGAGCTAATCAGTGAAGCTGATCCGTGAAGATCTTATTTCTAGAAACTAATATAACCTAGTGGTTGTTAGTGTGGTAATTTTCTTTGTTTTTTACAAGATTACATATGCCTTTCATTTATAAATCTTTTAGTCATTCCAATTGATTTATATAATCTTATTCATGTATTATGTACATTTTAGTTTTTTTATATAACGACCATATTTTTGAGTTGAAGGTTTTTTTTTATTAAAAATATGAAAATTCAATTCCATGCCTTGTTTTATTTAAATTAAAATCATAAATGGTTTTTTAAAATTTTATTTCTTATGAAAAACGTGGTGAGACCCTACTAGTTTGTTTAGCCTCCACCCAAAATTTTTCCTCAGGACTTTGTATATTAGTGAAGCCGATTGGTAGAGCTGATCAGTGAAGCTGATCAATGAAGCAGATCAGTCAAGCTAACCAGTGAAGATGATCGGTGAAGATGATCGCTGAAGTGGATCTATGAAGGGGATCGATGAAGCTGATCAGTGAAGCCGATCAGTGAAGCCAATCAGTGAAGCTGATCGGTGAAGCTGATCGGTGAAGCTGATCGATGAAGCGGATCGGTGAATCAGATCAGTGAAGTGGATCAGTGAAACTGATCGGTGGAGAGAATCAGTGAAGCTGATCGGTAGAGATGATCAGTGAAGCTGATCAATGAAGTGGATGAGTGAAGTTGATCGGTGAAGTGGATTGATGAAGCTGATCGGTGGAGCTAATCAGTGAAGATGATTGGTGAAGCTGGTCGGTGAAGCTGATCGGTGGAGCTGATTGGTGAAGCGGATTGATGGAGTTGATCGGTGAAGCTAATTGGTGAAGCTAATCGGTGAAGTTGATCAGTGAATCTAATCCATGAAGATGATCCGTGAAGTTGATCCATGAAGATGACCTGTGAATTTGATAAGTGAAGCTGATCGGTGGAGATGATCAGTGAAGCGAATCAGTGAAGTTGATTAGTAAAGTTGATCGGTAAAACTGATCAGTGAATTTGATCGGTTAGACTGATTGGTGAGATTTATCGGTGAGAATTATTGGTGGAACTGATCGGTGAGACCGATGGGTAGAACCGATTGGTGAGACTGATTGGTGGAACAGATAGGTGACACCATAGTGACACGTTGCCACCAACACCAACATCCTCCTGACTCACCGATGGTGTCCAGGACACTACAACACTTATAATTTGTCTAAGAAATAGAACAGGAGGGTCCATGCCATTAAAATATAAATATAATATATATTAATTATATACATATTTAGTGTCACTCATAAAATTTATATATAGAAAAATTAATTACACCGTTCAGGGAGACGGTAGACTGTATGTATGCATGAACGTTGTTTTTATTTTTTGAAAGATGGAAAAAAAGAAAGGAAAATAATAATTAACATTTAAAATTTATTATCATATCATATATATTATATATATTCAACAAATCCATCCTTATTACCATCCATTTAAAGAGGGAATGAAAAATGAATCACATCACTTCAAGGAGGTGGTAGTCCATACGCATGCACAAGCAACGCTATTGTTTTCCAACAGATTGGAAGATAAGAAGGCATATACAATATTATAATTATAGAAGTATAATTAAATAATAAATATCATATATATATATAATAAATCCATCATTATATATATCCATGAGAGGTGATTATGGAAAACAAATTACATCGGTTCGCGAGGCAGTAGTCCACAATACACATGATTGAAAGTTTTGTTTCCCATTTGATGGAAGATGAGATAGATATATGTTATTCCATTTAAATAATAAAATATAAATATATGGAAAATAATGGTGTTATTATTTCAGCATATTTTAATAATTTTTGAAGGTGGTGGAAGAATAAATAAAACAAAAACACATGGTTAAGAACAATACTTCTTCTTCGAAAACAACTTTAGGTTTGCACCAAAATCCTTCTTAAGAAGGTTTTATAATCAATCCAAGTTCTCTAGGATGTGTTAATGGATGTAAGGAATATATTTTGGGTAGTTATTGGATGATCCAAAAGGATTTTTAAGTGTCAATTGGTGAGGAGAGGGGATGTCCTTTTATAAGCGAGGGAAGGACCCACATGGAAATATCTTAAAAGAATACAAAATGATAAAGTTATTCTCATTCAAAATTCTTCCAAATGGACATATATTTGAATGTGGGATAGGATAAGGTCTAAATATGGAAAATAGGATTTATACAATTTTATTTTCAAAAATTACCCTTATCATTTGGTTTAACCCTATCGATAAACCCATTTTAACCTTAGCCGCGGTAATTAATTTTTACTATTTTTACTATTCATTATGAAATAAAAATTAGTTGAAAATTTTGTCGAATATTAATTATGATGATTCAAAATATGGAATTAATTTTATAAATTTAATTCATAGAAGTGGAAGAATTTAATTTAAAATTAAACCCACAAGCGCGATGAAAAACGGGTTTTCAAAGAAAAAGCTTTCTTAAGTATAAAAAGTTTTTATATCAAAATTCAACATAAAATTGATTATAATGGAAGAAATGGGATTAATAATAATATAATTGAACCAATTTTACTTTTAAAACCATTTTAAAACAAAATTTAACTTTTTAAATTCTTTAAAAAAAGACAATTTTTAATAAAAATTAATATTTTTCACTATCCATCAAAAAATTAATCTTTTTAGAAAATCATAAAAAATAACTCTAATATTATTTTGAAATGTTGATTTCAAAATTGAAGTTCATTTTTTAAAATATTTTTTTAAAATTGACAAAAAAATAATTTTAAAAAATGTGCACAAAACAAGATGAAACTGCTTTTTAGAAAAAATACAGTTTTTAAGCATCAAAATGGATTTATTCTTATCTGATTCCTAGAAAAAATATAACATATATGATAAAAGATTTGATTGAATATATAATATGTAAATTTTATTAAAATAATTCAGCAATATTGATTCATTTAATTAATTAAGATAAAAACACATTGCATGCATAAAAGCAGTTTTTTAGAAAAATATTTCTTTTACTTTAAAACGATTTTTTTTCATTTATAAACAATTGATGACCAATGAATTTATTTTATCCATGTGTAAACTATAATTTTTTCATAATTTATTTATTCTTATTCATACCCACCAATCCAATAACTAGGCGATAACTATCATATTAAATAATAATATTTTAATAGTATATCGTGGTTTGTTTAAACTCGATGATGCGTGTAACACTAGCTATGGAAGAAATTAAATTTATTTTTAAAAAATGTTTCATAAAATCTCAGGGTGATACAAAACACCCAGACTCAAAAAATATGGAGTTTCCCCAACTCATAAAAGTGCCACCTAGGTACCATTCATGATGTGAACTGGGGGTTCACAATGTGAATTCCCTTTGTTCGACATATTCACAACAAAAAAGCCGGTTTCACTATGTGAAATGTTTGAGGTAGAGGGGTTCTCCCCTTGGACAACCCCATTCATGGTGTGAATTTCTATAGGATTCTAAATTTCATCCCCCAGTCACCCTGACCCTTCTCTAACTTCCACTCGAAAACTCAGAAAACCAATCGAGCCACAAACCACATCAAAAAACACCATTTAAGGATTTCTAAACACTCAGAATCCCAATATGATTCCCATATTTCAAAAAACCCCTAAGTAAACCAAAAATTCAAAATAATCTAAAGTGTAATGACTGAAAAATTCGTGGCCCATTACATTAAGGTCTGAAACAACCCCATTGATCATTGGTTATCTCCCTTAATTTGTTTATAAACTATAAAACAACAAACAAACTTAGAAATATCCTTCTTCATTCTTATATAATAAAACTATCATCTAATATCCTGATACATTTTGGAATGCACTACCCAATGTGAATGATGAAAAGCTCTTAAAACATCACTCTTGATCTCTATAGGAACCATTGTCTGTCCTGTAAAATAAAGGAATGAATTTTTCATAACCTAACACCTCTCAATGTTCACCCCACCATTTAGTGCATCATGAATCCTCATATACCCTTGATCTGATAAAAACACATCCTTCACCTACTATACCAACATGGATGTCACATTGAGGATAAAGTGAATCAACCCATCTATCATCTCCTTCACCTCCATGTGAAAGTCCACTAATGATCCCATCAACTGCCACTACTCCTCAAATTCCTTCATGACGTGAGTTAAATATTTCCTGCTCAAATAATCTTCCTTTGCATTACATTTTATAGGTGTGTACATGAGCTTAAAATCAAAGGTTTGAAGATATTCCACCCACCCATTCCACCTTAGGTTGAGATCCCACTATGATGAAATATAATTTAAAATATTGTGATCTGTATATACTAAGAAATTTTCATTGAAAATGTAATGGCTTCAACTCTTAAAATAATAGAAAATAGTATCCAATTCCATGTTATAAATAAGATAATTTTTCTCTTGAGCTTTCAACTGCTTATACCCATACACCACAACTTTAGTTCCTTACATCAAGACACATACCAAAAACAATATTGAGGTGTTGCAATACACTTCAAACCCAACTCTTGATTCAGAAAAAGTTATTTGTGGTGCTGAATTTAACCACATTTTCAATTCCTCAAATGCTCCTAGAACTTCACATTCTATCCAAACTTTACTCCACTTTGGGTCAAAGCTGTCATAAGAGAAGATAATTTTTAGTAGTTCTGAATAATTTTTTGGTAATATGTAAATAACCTTAGAAAAATCTAAATCTCAAACACATTATTTGGTATTTATCAGGTTATCACCAACTTGAAGTTATCCGAGTTGGCATGAATTTATTTGTTTGAAATGACATGACCAAGTAATTTCACCACCAAAATATAGAAATGGAATTTAAAGAACTTAACATACAACCTATGATTATTCAGAGCCTCTAAAACAATTTTCAAGTGTCTCCCGTTATCTTCATTTAACTTCAAATAAATATGTATTTTATCAAAAAATATGACCATAAATGAATCCAGGTAATTGTGAAAAATCTAGTCCATAAAATTCATAAATTCCACAGGTGCTTTGGTAACTATGAGAGGAATGAAAAAATAATCATGAAGGCTATATTGATAAAAACAGTTTTTTTGGAATATTCTCTTCTTTTACCCTTAACTGATGATAACCAAACCAAAGTTAGATCTTAAGAAACTAATGAACGACTTTAAGTGGGTTAAATTTACCATTAATTTGAAGTAAGGGATATTTATTTTTTACTATCACTTAATTTATTTTTCAATATCCAATATAAAACCTCAATCTACCATCAAATTTATTAGAAAACAAAACTGGTGGTTCCCAAGGGAAAACACTTGTCTGAATGAACCCCTTCTGCTCAAGCTCATTCAACTGCACCTTTATCTCTTGTAACTATGATGGTGTTATAAAAAATGTTGGTAATGAAATTGTTTTCATCCCAAGACCCAACTCAATGGAAAACTACACATTTCTTCTAGGAGGTAATCTTAAGAAATAATTTGGGAAAATATTTGGATATTAATATATCACTCTAGGAAGTATAGGTGGATTATACCTATCTATGGACTCAAGAACTAAGATTAATAATTAATAGGATAATACATAATACTTACCATTTTAAAAAACTTAATTTTTTCTTGAATATTCCACTTTATCTTAAAAGCATGGATAATTCCATCTGGTTCCATAAAATAACCCATTGAATACAAAAAAATCGATTTTCACTTTAAATTGAATAAGCCAATATATCCCAAAAAATCAAATCATATATTTTCACCTTAATAACCAAGAAGTCACATGAGATATCTATGTTGAAAATCATGATCAAAGAATATGTATACTTGAATATTTTCTTAGCGCTTTCACCAATAGGAGTATCAATTTTAGTGACCCGAGTTTCTCTACGATCATGACTAAAGAGGATATTCCCTAAATCCTTAAACTTTTGAAGTGTAAGTGGCTATATCATATTATAAAATATGATCTATATATTATAAAATGATATATTTATAGCATGATTCTACTGTGTTCAAACGTATTATATGATACACTGATATCATAATGGGGTTTAATCATAACATATGATTAACAAGATATTATGATTGAAATGGTGGTTGAATGTTTAGTAGTAAAGTTCAAATCATCTTTCATTTAGACTATCATTAATTTAGTTATTTCATAAAATGAAATATTGGGGGAGTTGGCATGGCTGAGGGGATAAAAATTTTGCAACCACATTTCATTTGCTAATATGTTATGAACATATGAGTAAATGCATGATGGATTGCTTAGGAATATATAAGGAGGATACTTCCATCATGATGGTAGATAGAAACCAAGACCAAGCATATGTCAATACTCTCTATACTTGAATATATCTTCTTCTTCCTTCTTTTACATGAAAGGTACTAGTATTTACTACTACAAAAATGGGCAAGGGAAGCACCACATTTTATCAGCGCTAAGAAAAAAGCACCGATAAAGGTAATTATTTATCAGCGCTAATTAAAATCACTGATAAAGGTTCCCTTTATCAGTTCTTTTCTAGAACTGATAAAGAATTACCTTTATCAATGCTTTTCTAGTGCTGATAAAGGGATCCTTTATCAGTGATTTTCTAGTGTTGATAAAACCATAGTCCCATTTTATAAAATAGGGTGCACAGTGCCTTTTGTTTATCGCGCCCTCAAGCTCTCGTGGTACTGTACCCCTACAAAAAGTCCCCTCCCCCTGATCTTCTCTTTTCCGGAACTCCTCTGTCACTGCCCTACTCCGCCGCCGCTAGCCCTACTCTTTCGCCGCTAGCCCTACTCCACTGCTACCCCTACTCCGCCGCCACTAGCCCTACTCTGCCGCTAGCCCTACTCTGCCGTGAACCCTACTCCTTATCCTCCCCCTCGAACCCCTTCCGCGGATCCTCCTCCCTGCGAACCCTACTTCTCCTCCTCCCTACTGGACCCTACTCCCCGAGAACCCTACTTCAAGTTTTTGGGATTCCTTTCGACGAGGTTAGATTCTTAGCTTCCCATCTTTGATCTTTGGTGATTTCTCCGCTCATCCTCATATGTTTCCTTTTTTTATTATTCTAATATTCATTATGGTGGTTTAGTTTGGTTTGGTTTGGTTTGTGTTGTGTGTTTGGGCTACGTTTTTAGGTCACATTCTTTAAAAAATACATTAAGTGATTAAATTTTTACCAAGTGAATTGTTTATTACTTATTGGGTTTTGTTAAGTTATTTTCAAGATTAAGATTATTCTAAACACTCTACTGTAAATGTGAGTAGTGAGAAGGAGAAAAGAGGTTGTTAGATTTTTCGATGGATTTAAGAATGTTGGCATAGGGTGATGAGGTGGTTGTGTTATTAGAGGGTCTAATGGTGATGATTTCATAGGAATATAATATTTTGTAATGGATTATGAATTGGTTTTGTAGTTTATAAGTGTTGGGGTATATATGATTCTTTTAGTGTGGAAGAGTATCCCTTGGTGTTGGTAAGTTATTTAATTTTTTGGATTAAATTTATTAATTTTGATGCTTATACATGTTAAAACCTTATCATGGTAAAGTGCGCAGGAAGTAGAAAGAGACATGGGATAGAGTGTTGTCAAATTTCAATAGTTGTAGGTGTTGATGTTTATTGTCTAGGTGTTGGGTCCTAAGGTTAAGAATTGGCTAGAAGTAGTCACTACTACAAATAAACCTTTTATCAGCACTAAAAATGGCCTTTAACAGCGCTAGAAAAGCGCTCTTAAATCAGACGTAGATAAGGGGGGGGGTCCCCTTTATCAGTGCTCCAAAAAGCACTGATAAAGACCCCTTTTATTAGCGCTAAAAAAAGCGCTGATAAAAGGGGTCTTTTATCAGTGCTAAAACAAAGCGCTGATAAAAGAGTCCATTATTAGCGCTTTATTTTTAGCACTGATAAAAGTCCCCTTTTGTCAGCGCCGATAAAAGTTAAAAAAATTAATTTTTTTTTTAAAAAAATTATGGCAATCTCGGAGGGGATTTTTACAGAGCTTGAGCCCCCACTTTATCAGCGCCTTCCCGTACCTCCAGCGGCCCCACGCACCCCCCTCCACCCTTTATCAGCACTATCCCCCACCCATCATCAGCGCTAGATCCCATATTCCCCCATGCGTGCGCGCCCCTGCCTCTATCAGGTTTTGAACTCGAGACCTCCCCCCCTGCGCGCCTAAGCCCTTACCACTCTTCTATTTTGATTTGTTTTCCATTTCATGATATATATATATATATATATATCTCTATATATAGTTATATTTATTTGTATAGTAATATATATTTATATTAATATATATATAGTTATATTAATATATATATTTATAGTGATATTAATATATATATTTATAGTTATATTAATATATATATGTAGTTATATTAATATATATATATATATAGTTAGATTAATATATAGGTATATAAATATTCATATATTTTTATTTTAAATAAAATGGATAGTAGTTATTATTTAGATAAAGCTAATATATTTTATAGGTAAATATATTTTATTATTTATATTTATAATTAAAATTTTATGTGTTAATATATAAAAAATATGTATATATTGTTATATATTTGATTATAAATAGCAGTTCATTATAAAAAATGATAAAATTTAAAATACATAATATCAATATGAATGTAATACCTTGGTATAAATTCAGTCCCCACCAAAAAAAGCCAAACATACCCCCTTAAATGAGGCTGAAAATCCACAAATTAAATGTTAAAAAATCGGGGTATCCTGACTAAAAACTCAGTTTTAGAGGCCTTATGGGCCTTTTTTTTCCTCTAAAAAACTTTTACCGGGGTTCCCCCAAGTCATAGAGGTATAGAGCTCATCACAGGCTTCGATTTGATATATGGTAGAGCTCGAACGGACACCAGGATCAAAAGTTATGGCCGTTTGAAGTTCGAGTTGCGTTTTCAACATATTTTGGATCTTTTTTTAAATTTTTTTAGTCTTAAAATTGTTATTAAATGACTATTAATCCATAATTATTAGCAAATTATTAATTAAAAATATTTTTTTAATTTTTTTATAAGCCATTTTCACTAAATATCTTATATATTAAGTGTAACTGTATATTTATACTTATCTAAAATATATTTAAAATTCTATTTAAAAAATATATATTATATTTATATCAATATAACTATATCTATATATTTAAATATTAATATATATTTTTTAATGATTTTTTTTAGAAGTAGACCCTTTATCAGTGCTTTTAAAAAAAGCACTGATAAAGACCCCCATTTATGAGCGCTACTAAAAAATGCGCTGATAAAGGGGTACCCTTTAACAGCGCTAAAAAAAGTGCTGTTAAAGGGGGTACCTTTATCAGCTCTAAAAAAAGTGCTGATAAAGGGGTACTTTTTTCAGTACTTTTTTTATCACTGATAAAGGTACCCCCCCCTTTATCAGCGCTTTTTCGTTAGCGCTGATAAAGGGTGGCACTGACCTTGGCCCGTTTTGTGGTAGGGAGTTAAGGAGGGTTTTAAATTGGAAAATATTCTAGCTTATTTATGGGTTCCCTAGTAGTGGGATTAATTTTAAGGGTGGCTTGAGAATGATGGAAGGAAAATCATGTTCAGTCAAAAGTGGTTTTAGGAAGAGTTTTATTCCCTAAATATAGAAGTATGAGTGTATACAGAATATCATGGAATTCAATCAAGTTGGATACAGTGTGATTTCCCTTGGGATTCACATATTTTCATTGGTGGTCTTGTTTTTAGAACACTTGGTTGATGAATATATGAAATCCTTTAATTTTGAGTCATCTTTGAGGTTAGAGATTCTAAGGAAGGTTGCGAGTTTATGTTTGAGGTTTTGGTCGTAGATGAAGGATTGTGATGAAGTTATCTAGAGTGGTTTTCTTTGAGTTTTTTAGAAGGCTAAAGATGATGCCTTGAGTTGTGGTCCTAATAGAATGAGGAATAAGGGAGTGATGAGATTTTCTAGATGTAGGGTGGGGATTATGCCCTAGGGTTGAGTATCTCAAGGTGTACTATAACTATATAGTTGATCTATTTCAACGATGATGCAGTGAGGCATCAGTAGTATGCGTTCTCCATGATTCATGGTGTTTATTGGTTTCAGTAAGGTGCAGTTTTATTTAGTCGAATGGTCTTGTTTTAGTTGATAAAATTTTGGGATGTGGTGAGTTTGGTTTGAGAGTCTAGGAATGATTATGTATTGAGTTATTGACCTCATTCCTTTATTAACCAATACCCTCTTTCAATTAATACTAAAAGATTCAGTTGAATTATTTTAAATGGAATTATTTATCTCTATTTACCTTCAAATTTCTGTGAAAATATGAATTTTATTGAGTTGGTTAGTGTGTTTGTCCAAATTTAATTACTCATAAGAAGAAAAAGGAAGCATAATTCTATTTTACCTAAATGGATGGGAATTTCTCTAATCTAAAGGTTATGCTTTTGGGAAATAATTTATTTATAAAATTAATTTTACAATTTATTTCAATATTATGGATGGTATTAATAGTTAGTGAGAGGATGTTTGATAGAATTTATGTTCACTAACCTCAATTTTCTATTTATTATGTTAATTTGGGTAACAAAACTTATGATATTCCATAGTAATTTTGGATAAACCTAGGTTATTTGTCTCCCCAGCAAACCCCTTTGTGTTTGGAAATGTATCAACTATATTAGTTTTGTCATCAAAATTTCACCCTTGTTTTCATTTTATTTGAGTTTGGTCACTATTTTTGAGATATTTAATGTGATTATTTTATTATGAATGAGGCGGATGGTAGGGGTGGTTAAAATAATGTTTAATGTTTTGTTGCAAGGGTGGTGGGTGCTAGAACTATTGGTAAGGGGGATGGAAAGTGTGATGATTTTTATGGTGGGTCTATCATGGTTCTTTTGATTTCAAAATATTTATTGGAAATGGTTAGGCTCTATTAATATCTATTTTTATAAGGAAGTGGTACTCTTCTACTATATTTGGAAGTATTGTTTTGTGTATTTGAATCATAAATAATAATATTTGAGATTAAAATAGGATGGAGATGAATAAAGATTGAATGGATGCTAATCATTTGACAATAGAGTATGTGAATGGAGTGAAATAGTTCATCAAGTTTTCAAAGGATCACTCAAAGTGTCTCTCTTTTGTTTAAAATGGATAGAATTTAAGTGAAAACAACCATTAACGTACGAAAAACTGACCAAACGCATTCAGATTGTGTTGATACTTTAGGCCAATGATACATGGGTCATGTGTGACATGTACAAGTCAACCCACCTCAATCAAAGGCATGGTGGGGCCGGTATCACTCAGAGTGTCTCTCTTTTGTTTAAAATGGACATGATTTTTAAGTGAAAACAACAACTAACGCACGGAAAACCAACCAAACGCATTTATATTGTATTGATACATTAGGATAAAAATCCATGGGTCATTTTTGATGTGTACGAGTCAACCCCACCTCAATCTGAGGCACGGTGTGACTGGTATCACTCAAAGTGTCTCTCTTTTGTTTAAAATGGACAAAATTTTAAGTGAAAACAACAACTGACATACGGAAAACTGATCAAACAGATTCAGATTGTTTTGATAATTTAGTCCTATGATCTATGGGTCCTGTGTGACTTGTAAGAGTCAACCCCACCTCAATATGAGGCACAGTGTGGCCGGTATCACTCAAAGTGTCTCTCTTTTGTTTTAAATGGACAAAATTTTAAGTGAAAACAACAACCGACATACGAAAAAATGATCAAACGAATTCAGATTGTGTTGATACTTTAAGAAAACAATCCATGGGTTATTTTTGACATGTATGAGTCAATCCCACCTCAATCCGAGGCACGGTGTGACCGGTATCACTCAAAGTGTCTCTCTTTTGCTTAAAATGGACATAATTTTTAAGTGAAAACAACCACTGACGTACGAAAAACGAACCAAACACATTTTTATTGTGCTGATACTTTATTACAATGATCCATGGGTCATGTGTGACATTTAAGAGTCAACCCCTCCTCAATCCGAGGCACGGTGTGGCCGGTATCACTCAAAGTGTCTCTCTTTTGTTTAAAATGGACAAAATTTTAAGTGAAAACAACAACTGACATATGGAAAAGTGACCAAACGCATTAGTATTGAATTGATAATTTAGGAGAACTATCCATGGTTCATTTTTGATTTGTAATAGTCAAACCTACCTTAATACGATGCATGGTGTGACTAGTATCATTTAAAGTGTATCTCTTTTGTTTAAAATGGACAAAATTTTAAGTGAAAACAACCACTGACGTACTGAAAACTGACCAAACGCATTTGGATTGTGTTTATACTTTAGGAAAATGATCCATGGTTCATGTGTGATGTGTAAGAGTCAACCCTTCCTCATTCTGTGACACAGTGTGGCCGGTATCACTCAGAGTGTCTCTCTTTTGTTTAAAATGGACATAATTTTTAAGTGAAAACAACAAATGATGTATGGAAAACCGACCAAACGCATTCTTATTGTGTTGATAATTTAGAATAAAGATCCATGGGTCATTTTTGATGTGTAAGAGTCAACCCCGCCTCAATACGAGGCATGGTGTGGCTAGTATCACTCAAAGTGTCTCTCCTTTGTTTAAAATGGACATAATTTTAAGTGAAAACAACAACTGACATACGACAAACCAACCAAATGCATTCTTATTGTGTTTATACTTTAGACCAACGATCCATGGGTCATGTGTAACATGTACGAGTCAACCCCGACTCAATCTGAGGCACGGTGTGGCCGATATCACTCAAAGTGTCTCTCTTTTGTTTAAAATGGACAAAATTTTAAGTGAAAACAACAACTGACATACAGAAAAATGACCAAACACATTCAGATTGTGTTGATACTTTAGGACAATGATCCATGGTTCATTTGTGACGTGTACGAGTCAACCCCACCTCAATCTGAGGCATGGTGTGACCGATATCACTCAAATTCTTTCTTTTGTTCAAAATAGACATAATTTTTAAGTGAAAACAACAACTGACGTATGGAAAACAATCCAAAAGTCATTACCTAAGACATAAAACACTTATAAAAGACTCATAGAGTCCTAAGTAGTCCTTAAACAATAAACCCCCATTAATAATTCATCACACAACCTAAATATAAACCTTTATCCCTAAAGTTCATGGTGAGGGATGAAGAAAAGAGGAAAGGTAGAGGGAGAAGAATGAAAGGGAAAGAAAAAAAATAGAGGATTTAAATTGGATAAATTTTCAAGATAAAGGGCTCTTAGATTAAGTTTTGGGAAGGGGACGGGAGGAAATAGGTTGAAATCCCTTAAATTATGCCATATCATCATCAACTTTCTTGGTCTGGTTGGGCAGTTTTCCAAACTGTTCACCAACTTTTTGGGAGCCATTGGATAAGAAACCCTCTTCTGCATAGTTTGGAAAAACAATTAACTAACCGTGTTCCAATCATTCAAAATGACTTAGTTAAACTATAGATCCATACCACATGGTTTCTCCTAACCGTGAACAACTCGTGTTCATAACAACTCCCTAAAAAAGGTAAGTTGCATGGTTTTTACTTGGAGTCATACAACCCATCCATTTCCTATGTATGTAAAACAATAAAAGTGAAAAATGAATAGGAAACTTCCCCATGAAAGTGTACCACATGGGTTTTTCTAAATTGTATCCCCCAATAAAAGCACTACATGACTACTAATCAAGAGTATAGGACATACAAAGAATAAACATATATCTCCCCACCATTTATAAATTCTATAAATGGAATGAAAAGAAGACAACACACCATAAGATAAAGGCATCAACCACAATAAAAAATTTCCTTAAGTGTCCCAAGAATCACCCAAATCCATCTACCATGAAGAATCTGTATGAGAAACTCTCTAAGTCCTAAGGAAACATATCCCAAAAGGAACTCAAAATCTAAAAAAAAATTCCATATCCAATCTTGACATGAATCTTAACCACAAAAAACATGAAGAATAACTCGCATGAATGCCTTAATCAAATTTTTCTTAAGGTTATGAAATTGAACTCTCTCTATATATTTTATCTGAGGTAATGTAAGATATCATTTGGAGGAGATAGTATTTAATGGTACCTTTTGATAATTATAATGAATAATTAGTACATCACATTAGGTATGAATTTTTTCCCATACTTTGATCCCAAATTGACTACCACTGTATATTTTATCTGTGTGAACTGCTTGTTTGATATTCTGATTTTTTTGCAGGTTTTGTTTGGGTGTGCTGCTGTAGAATTTCATGTTACAGCAGGCATGACTGTTGACGCTCCTTTTTCGCCACATTGTCTAAAATAATGGAAAGGGAAATGACTTAGCACAAATTGATTCATCCTTTGAAGAAAACATCAAAAATCGACAAAGGCATGAACAAGGCTTCAAAAGCACATGTGCCGTGCAAGTTCTATCACTGTCGTGCAAGTCCACTTGTGCGACGCCCAATGGTCGCGCAAGTGACTTGCGCGCCCTAAAGGATAACCGCCTGGGTCTTCTTCAGCCTATAAATAGACCCTGTTAGCCCCCCATTCAGGGAGGAATTTTTTTCTATAATTCAGATTTGAGCTCCCGGTGCCCTAGTCACATCTCAAATCTTCTGAAACACTTCTAAGGTAATTTCTCACCTATAACGGAAGATCTAAAAAGAGGGAGGAAGTCATAAGTGTTGAAACTCATCAACACTTGCGTGATTGAGTGGCCAGCCCTTAAGGTAAATGGCCACACTTGCGCGCTGCCTAAACTCCTTCAATAGAACTTGCGCGCTACTCTTCTGGAAGAACCTCAAGAGGATTCTAAATGCATTGATCAAAGGATCGCTCAAGTATTTACCTGCTGGTTAACAATCGCACAAGTACCCATGCGTCGCGCAGGTATACCTGCGCGACCAGACTTGCACGCCCACACAGTACTTGCGCGACTCTTAGGATTTGCGTACCCTTACCTTTTTGGGTGCCCTTCTTGTCTATTTCATCCCTCTTATGAAATTCCACCTATCCTATTCAAAATTCAGTCTTCAAGACACACTTCTAAACCATTTATGGCATGTCTTCTTGATTGACTTCCTTATTTGAAAGGAATTCCGTGAAACATTTCTCAAAACCTAGTGATTTACACATCTTGTCACTAAGGTTAGAGATTCCATTCATTCAACCTCATACTTTAAGATGAGAGAACTCATTAACTTGGGCCTCCTTTTTAGGAGTAAGCCCCAGTCTCAAATTTGGGAATCCTCCTTAGGAGTAAGCCCCAAGTCCTCATTAACCTGGGCCTCATTTTCAGGAATAATCCCCAGTCATAATCATTAACCTGGGCCTCCTTTTCAGGAGTAAGCCCCAGTCTCAAATCTGGGCATCCTCCTTAGGAGTAAGCCCCAAGTCCTCATTAACCTGGGCCTCCTTTTCAAGAATAATCCCCAGTCATAATCATTAACCTGGGACTCTTTTTAAGGAATAAGCCCCAGTCTCAAATCTGGGCATCCTCCTTAGGAGTAAGCCCCAAGTCCTCATTAACCTGGGCCTCCTTTTCAGGAATAATCCCCAGTCATAATCATTAACCTGGGACTCCTTTTCAGGAAGAAGCCCCAGTCTCAAATCTGGGCATCCTCCTTAGGAGTAATCCCCAAGTCCTCATTAACCTGGGCCTCCTTTTCAGGAATAATCCCCAGTCATAATCATTAACCTGGGCCTCCTTTTCAGGAATAAGCCCCAGTCTTAAATCTGGGCATCCTCATTAGGAGTAAGCCCCAAGTCCTCATTAACCTGGGCCTCCTTTTCAGAAATAAGCCTCAGTCTCAAATATGGGCATCCTCTTCAAGAGTAAGCCCCAAGTCCCTTAATTTTTTTCTCTTAACCTTGGCCTCCTTTTCAGGAGTAATCCCCATTCTTAATTTCTCTTAACCAGTCCTAATTTACCTTTGATCTGAGATTCTTTCTCAGGAGTAAAACCCAATCATAAGTCCTCTCCTAATTTGGGCCTCCTTTTCAGGGGTAAGCCCCAAGTTAGAGTATTCAAATCTCCATGAAGCACATATACCTTTATGGACCCTGTTCCTAGATTTTTTCCCTGAAGTAAATCCTAATCTTCATTTAATTGGGAAGTCATACATACATAAGTCCCACATTATTTTTTATGATTGCATCTTTCATGGCACAATTTTCTAATTTTTACCAATACCTCTTATTTCTCACACCAATCATGACTCACGTGAGCTTAGAGTGTAAAAGTAATTATGACATCCTTCTTTGAGCCATCAATCATAAACATCATACTCCCTTACTCGAACTACATGGGTTTTGATTCCTTTTCTAAACAAAGGATACATAGGTATCCCATCTGCGGGTTCGATCCCAACTCTGAAATAATCCATGTCCTTTTGAATGACAATAAACTTCAAGTGCCCCACTGAGTGGCTTTAAAACTATCATGGTCATCATAATGACCAAGAGAATTCTATATAAATGTGTCGAAGGATATCATTGACCAAGAATATCTAAATAAATACAGACAATTATTTATCAATGAAGAACCTCAAATACATATAAAAGATTCTATAAATTTCCTACATATTTAATCATTGATTGTCAGATCTGAAGGAAAACTCATTTTATACTTGGTAATGTAATAAGGATTCATGAACATAACTTAAATCTATAAAGAGAGTCCCAGAGTAGACAATAATTACCCTAAAAAAGGTGTGATGAGTCCGACCTCCCATCCTCTCGACTAATAAAAATTCCTAAGCCTCATCAGTATACAAACTAATGAGCGCCTACCTTTGGAAAGTAGGTCCAAATGGATGTGGAATCATTAGATGTTTCTGGTTCTCTGAACAAACCCATTAGAAACCAATTGGAATGTTTGAACCTCCCAACAAGGAGGTCATCCCCAAATTCCAAGGGAAACAAAAAATGGTGAACCCGACGTGAATCCTTAACCAAGTTAAAATGATGTTTTACCTATTTGTTAGGCCCCTATTTAAAATGCAATGAGAGGGCCAACAAAAACAATCATTGACATATGCGCTCATCCAAAAGATGTAGTGGATGAATTTATATTGATTACGTCTATCATATTAAATAGGAACTCTTTTCCAAGATCTCCTGCATTTCCAGAATGGCTGCTCTCAAGTTCACACCTGTGAATACCGCTGCTGCAAATACCACTGCTGCTACTCCTGCTGGATCGTCGTCCGCTCTGAGGATGAAATCACCTACTCAGCATCTTCAACGCTGGGTATCAAATGTGCTGGTTAAGGAGTATCATCAACACGGTACCATCCCAACTCTGGAGGCTTCCCGAAAATCCCTCCAAGTGAACAACTCACACCGGTCGTCTGAACAACGATGACCAGTGATCAAGAAACAGGTGGTGCTAACTACCGTCTCTAACCGTTTCGGGTCGTTATCCCCGGAACGCAATCACCATTCACTCCCATATTCTGGGGAGGTGAATGAGCAGGTCCCTCAGGGCCTTAATTCAAAGAAGCAGGAGTCCTTCCTGAGGGCTCCTATCAACAATCTCCGCCAGACTCGTGTGGCAGTACGCCCTCAACATGATGAGGGTACCGACTCCAGGCGTTCGACTCAGGTTCCTTGAACCCGAGCAGGAAAGACAAACCGCCAGAGGCAGAATCCAGTCAACAGTGAGTAGGTTCTCATCTCTGCCATCTCTGGAGAAGTCCACTAACCTAACTTGGTGGCAAGCAACGAGCGGGCACATACACCTGACCGTTTTAATTCCGCTGTCCAGCAGACTCGTCTGGCAGCATCACGCCAATCCCACAAGGAAATTCCAGCGGAGTACTATAGGTAGGAACATACACCTGTTTATACATCATCAGCTAGTCAGCAGGCTCGTCTGACTACATATGATGAAGCTCATCAACCACGTTTGGCGAAGTGCAATCAGCAGGAACATACACCTTCTAGTATTAATAAAGCCTACCAACAGTCTCGCTTGGTGACACACAGAAAAGTCAGTCGGAAAGCTCCGACGATAAACAGGAGGCAGACTCAACTCTCTGCCCCCACACTTGATTACTGTCAGGATTCACTGACAGGAAAAGGAGGAAAGGAGCAGGCACATATACCTACTCCAAGCACAAAATGGACGTATATCCTCGTTCCGGCAGCTAAAGTCACCAAGCATATTTTATCAATGGTGAAAGAGCAGAAGCAAATCCCTGCTCATATTCTGGACACTTGCCAGGATATTATAACAACTTCAACAGCATCTCAGGGAAAGACACATAAATCTATCCCTACCAGTGGAGTGACACATCAATAGCTCACTCCGGAACAAACACACACATCTGTTCCAGTCCAAGAGGGTTGTGGGGAATACTCCCCCATATCATACAGACAACCAAGTCAGGCACATACACCTGATTTGAGTGGAGATCGTCAGCCTAACCTGGCCATCTTTCCTGATCAGGTACATACACCTACTCAGAGCAGCCACTTTCTTCAACAAGTGGTTTCCAAAGCGAGTAAGAAGGTGTCTAATAAAAAGACCCTCCCAACACAGTTATGAGATTAAGATCCAATCTGTAACAAGGCCTTGCTCGATGCTGGAGTTCTTAAAGCCCTCAGGCAATTATCTATTGGAATCCAAGATTCTACTCCCTTATTTCCCAACAGTGGGAACATTAATTCTGAAGGTCTTCAACAAAAACTTCCTCATGAAGGCTTACTTCATGAAAATTTGGTCGATCTCGAAGTTTCATCTTCATATGAGAGCCATAGGAACTCTCTGTGTGGTCAGAAGACCAAGGAGAAAGAGATCTCATCTTTTGTTGTAACCCATTATGGTGGTCCTCCCCATGATGATGAATTTCGCTGCGAAAGTCCTCTCTGCAGTAGTGATGCACATTGCACGAAAAATTCTCCAGTGGACGATGTAGTGCTGAGAAAGACCTCTTATCTTGAGGCACTTGCAAATGCGAAACCAGTCATGTATTATGCTTCATCGCTAGAAGGTGAAATAATTTCTCAATCAAAAGATAGCTCAGGGTGTAGGTCATTCTCCGAACCACCCCTAAGTCATGCATCTTCTAGTTTGATCAATGATTTCTCTACCAATATTGTTGAATCCGATGAAGAAACAAGGAAACACCAACTCTGGTCAAATCAGGTAGAAGAATATTCATTTAATGATAAAGAGGAAATGCTGAACATGAGAATACAACTGAAAAAAGGTGAAGTACCAGTCAGGTTTTGGCCTATGGATGACTCTCAGTATGACATTCCAAAGATGCTGACAGAAGATGGAATTCATGATATTCGTCTCAACATATGGAAAAATCTTTGTCAGTTGAAGAAGAAAGTATTATCTTATGATGAATATGAAAATCATCTTAAGATAATAGAAGGGTTACAACGTCAGATTGATTTGTCATCTCTATCAGTCTCTCGATATCCGAAGGCTGAAAAGCAGCAGAGAGCCCTTCAACGTTCATGCCTTGGTGCACTAAGAAGATTGTGTCAGTTAATTGCCAATGCCCCATCTGGTATTCATGTTAGAGGATGGGGTGTTCATGGAGCACTATATTTCACGGTGCTCTCCAGTCAGCAAAGCCCGTCGAAAATGGTCTCATGCAATGTTATTGCCCATGGCCAGCCACGGTCAATGGTCTTTGTTTGTAATCAAAAGCTTGCCCAAGAACAGGCTTCAACTTGTTGATCTCAAAATCAAGCATACAGAGAACAAGTTGTTGAATTACTCCTGCATCAAGCAAACGAGAATATTGAACAGGCCTCTTGTATGGAGCAAGCACATCATCAAGTGACAGAAGTGTCAAAAATCATCCAACGGTCTTTTGAACCAGGTGATAAAAGTGGATACAGGTTAATGCATCCAGCTAATTTCCAGACTAAGGTTCTAAAGATCAGGAGAGATTTTAAGAAAGTCTCCGACATAGCATGTCAAGAGCCACCCCAGCTTGCCAGACTGGGGACTCTTTTAAACCAACCCTCGGAATCAACAAATAAGATTTGAGGAGTTGAGCGAGAACAGCAAGAATAGCCCCAGTCCACCGGACTGGGGACCTTTTCAAATCATCAATCCCCTCCTCAGAGAAAGTCGGTCTTTTCTCGATTGGGGAAGAAGCCTCATAAGGAATGAAGAGCCAAATTATCAGGAGATTCCCTCCAAATTACGGTTCGTCAAGAAGTTCCCGAGGGATCAAATCAACAAAAGGCAATGTCTCATCAAAGACATGGAAGAAGACTATATCACAGAAATGCTGATAGAAGGGATGCGATGCGTTATGCATCAATCAATGTCATCAATGCCGTTGTTGCTGATCCACCAGATGAGGCTCACTCAGGGGACTCAGATGAAGAGGTTCCTACTCAAGAAGATGTACACACTAACACAAATGAAGAAGGTGTGCGTACACGAAATCAAGGGATTACTCAGAACCTAGGTAATACTTCGAGTAACCCACTTCCCCCTCTCCAAAAAGGATCTAACAAAGGGAGGGGAAAGAATCAAGTTACATATCCTCCCTCTGAAGAAGGCCAATCGCTCTCACTAGAGCAAAGGTTTGTACAACAGGAGGAAGAAATGAAGGAATTAAGGAGGTTGAATGCAGAACTACTTCAGGGTAGTCTTATTCATGAGCGTGCTAGAGTCATTCAACTAAGGGAATTTTTTGCAGTTACTGAGATGGATCAAGAATATCCTCCTCTATCAGTACACCCTCACAGGTCTAATCCTACGGGTCAAGTGCAACAACAGTTGACAGTGCTACCATCAGTTACAACACCAACCACCACATCTATCCAAGCTCCAGTCATTGCACCTACCCAAGTCCAAGTTCAACCAGATGTTTATCAAAAGTTAATAACTACCATTGAATCATTAACAACTCGGTTAGAAACTATGGAAGGGAAACGTGCGCAGGTTCAACCAGAAAAGAAAGTTTACCCTGAATGGGTAGATTCAATATCTCCTCTATCCAGTTTTGGAAACCCTGTATTCCCTATTTTCAATAGATCAGGCGACCCTGAATAGCATTTGACGCATTACGTGTCTTGTTGTGATCCTATGATGGGAACTCCGGAGCAGCAAGAATTAGTAAAACTCAGATGCTTCGTACGAACCTTGCAAGGACCAGCCTTTGTCTGGTATACAAGCTTGCAATCCCGGTCAATTACCGGATGGGAGGATCTTCGCCAAAAATTCCTTCTTCAGTTCAACTCAACTTTGCCAAAGACAACAGTTTTTGATCTTACAAACTGTAAGAAAAAAGAGAATGAAAGGGTCTCAGATTTCATTGCTCGCTGGAAGGGATTAACATGTTCTCTAATCTTTGCACTCCCTCAAGAGGAATTGTTGCCAATCTGTGTGGCAAATATTCGTGAAAAATTACACACGCCATTGATCCCTGTGAAATACATAGGAGGGTTTCGAGACCTTACTTCAATCACTCAGCAGATTGAAGATTCCCTTATACAGGCTAAGGCTAAATCTCGTGTAATTCCATCAGCTCCAGGAAGGAGAATGGGTAAAGCAGAAACTGCTACAGTTATGCTTAAACAAGCACCTGTACCTATTTCTACTTCAAAAACTTCATCTTCTCGAAGGTCTCCACCTCCTGAGTGACAAAAACAAAGGTCATTTCCTCCAGATGATCAAAGAGATCAAAGAAGAAAATAATTTGAGGATTTTAAGAGCAAAACATACTCTTTCTGAAATGAACAAGTTCCTGGTTATTTCATTTCGGCTTTGGAAAATAATCTGGTTCAATTGACAAGTCCCAAAAGGCCAAATAAGGAAGGAGATGAAGACTGTCCCAATTATTTCCCCTTTCATCAAATGTTGGGGCATCCCATCCAAGAGTGTTTTTTCTTCAAAGACCTCCTGCAAAAGATGGTCAACTCGGGACAAGTCAAACGGAAAGACTCTTCATCCCAGGTAGCATGTGTCACTGCTATAGTTCTAGAGGAGGAAGACAAATGGAAAGAAGTAAAACAGAAAAAATGCATAGAAGTATGATGATTGGATGGTCAGAAAGACAATCAACCGAACTCATGCTATTTTTTGAACACAATTAAATAAACCGATTGTGTCTTCTGCCATGAATGTTGCTATAAAACTCTCTTCATCAGAGGGAAAGTCCTCAAAGAAACGACATGATTCAAAGAAAGAAAAAGAATTAGAAGAAGATGAGTATGTGTCAAATCCTAAGTTGTCTTTAACTCTGGAAGACTTCATGCCATCTACTTCATAGCAACGGGCACCGCCCCACCAAACGACACAACCTAAACAGGATAATCAGGCAGAGTCTTCATCAGACGAAGAATTAATCTTCAGTTCTGTTAATATGATTCAATTAACAGATCCATATGCCAGTCGCAGTTTCAATTTCGATGAGCCTGAATTCCCTGTATCAAACAGGGGAACCAGAGGAAGTTCCAGAGGCTCAGGATACAGGGGAAGACATGGATCTTTTAGAAGCCACTATTCCAATTCTACCCCTGCTAGAACTATGTAAGCGGTAGAAAATCATGGTAGAGCCCTTCAGCGAGCTCAGCAAGAACAAGCAAGTTCTTCTACCAATAGCAAATTCAGTCCTGACACAGTTATTTTGGAAGACCGGTTGAAGGTTCCATCTTCTTCCTCTCATCAAGTAAATGGATCTAATCAGTCTAATATTCCAAAACCAGGAATATTGCCAACTCCTATCCTGATACAAGATGCATCAAATTCCAAAACATCTGCTTCCAAGGTACCTGCTAAACCACATATTCCTGTTGGGAAACGCAGACCTTTGGATCAAAAGTATGATGTATTGAATCACTTGTCCCAAGTACCAGCCATGTTATCAATTCTGGATGCTTTGAATCTGTCAAAAGATCTTCGAGAAGCACTCATCGAGGCTTTTTCAAGTCCTCAGGAGTTTGAAACTGAAATTGCTGCAGCTAAAGTCTATCACATAGAGAATAATTCTGCAAAATGACATACAGTAATATCTTTTACTGATGAAGATGAAGATGATGTTGTGCATGGGCATATTAGACCTTTGTACTTATCTGGAAAGGTCAATGGCGTAGATGTCCGAAGAGCTTTCATTGACAATGGTTTAGGAGTCAACCTCATGCCCATTCGTACACTTCGTCGATTGGGCCTCACAGAATCTGATTTATCTCCTTCTACCATGATGTTACAAGGATATGATAAAAATGAACAAGAACCACTGGGTGAAGTTACACTCAGAACTCAGTTTGGAGATCTTGTATCCAATTCAGATTTTATGGTTGTTGATCAAGACTCAGCCTTCAATATTTTTCTTGGAAGACCCTGGCTACATCAGCATGCAGCTATCCCTTCAAAATACCATCAATGTCTCAAATATTGTTTTGATGGTCAAGTTGGAACATTTTATGGTGATAAGGCCTCATTCAAGACATGTGAGTCTCAATACATTGAGGCGGAATTCTATCACATGAAGGGAAGGGAGAAATCCACAAAAAAGGAGATTACCAAAGTTAATGCTCCATATGGTTTGGAGAATATTCTAGTAAATCCATTTACACATGTGAGTACAGATTATGTGTTGCCTATCAGTCAAATTGACAAGATAGACCCAAATCCAAATACTCTTATGGAAATATCCATAATGTCAATTACAGCAATCGAGCCAGACAACATGGGAGAAATTGGTAACCCACCAAGCAGTGATGAAAACACAAATGGTGACGTCTTCATTTCATCTGCTGAAATCCAAAAAGTCTATACTTTTCTAATTAGGCTATAAGAAGTTATAGAAACATCGGAGGTGAACAATGATGTCGATTTTCAATCCATCATCTCCTCTTTATTACCCAAATAAGACCCTTTATCATCAATCGGGTCAGAAATGGAAGCTTCTTCTTCAAGATGTGCAAATTTTTACATCTCTTCTAATCATGAAAATTCTGCTTTATCATCTACTATGCAAGTAGAAACGGAAGAAATAACACATGATGAAGAAGAATAGGAAGATCTCAGAGATACTCCTCCAGCATTTGAAGAGGGTATCTCTACCACTGTGGATGAACTCAGAGAAATAAATATGGGTACAAAAGAAGATCCATGCCCCACTTTAATCAGTGCAGCCATGACTCTTGAAGAGAAAGAGATGTATATTTCTTTTCTAAAGAAAAATAGGGATATATTTTCTTGGAACTATACAGAAATTCCCAGGCTTGATCCTGATGTTGCTACTCATCAGTTGGGTTTACCAAAAGAACATCGAGGATTTAAGCAAGCTGCAAGAAGAACACACCCAACTTATGCTTCCAAAATTGAGGCTGAAGTGGATAAGATTATCAAATCTAAAATCATCAGAGAAGTTCAATATCCCAAGTGGTTGGATAATATTTTCCCTGTAAAGAAATATAATGGACAAATTAGAGTTTGCATCAATTTCAGAGATCTTAATCGACATTGTCCTAAGGATGATTTCCCAGTTCTGATTACAGAACTTTTAATTGATGAAATAGCTAGATATGAAGCACTTTCTTTCATGGATGGATATTTCGGATATAATCAGATCTAAATGGCCCCAGAAGATGAGGAATCCACAGCCTTCAGAGCCCCTCAGGGTGTTTTTTTATACCGGGTAATGCCTTTTGGCTTAAAGAATGCAGGTGCAACGTATCAGCGTGCCATGCATCATATCTTCAAACCCTTCTTAGAGAAGTTTGTTGAATTCTATGTAGACGATTTGGTGGTTAAATCCAAACAATGTTCTAATCACTTGGATGATTTGTAAGTCATATTCCGCAAGCTTCGACAACATAATTTGAAGATGAACCCCTTAAAATGTGCTTTTGGGGTAACCTCAAGAAAATTTCTCGGCTTTTTTGTACGTCATCATGGTATTGAAGTCGATCCTGAGAAGACCAAGTCAATCCTTGGTATGTCACCTCCTCAAAATTTAAAAGAATTAAAAGGACTTCAAGGACACTTAGCCTATATTCGGCGTTTCATCGCCAATTTGGCAGGTTAAAGTTTACCCTTCACCAAATTGATGAAGAAGGGAGTCACTTACTAGTGGACTGAAGAATGTCAGGAAGCATTCGATATTCTCAAGAAATACCTCTTGAGTCCACCGGTACTCATGCCACCTGTTGAATGAAGACCACTTATCCTATACGTGACAGCTCTAGAGCGATCATTGGGTGCCTCTCTTGCTCAAAAGAATGATGCTGGGAATGAAAACAACCTCTACTATCTTAGTAAAACTATGCTTGAAGTAGAAACCCGGTATTCAAGTATTGAGAAGTGATTCCTGGCATTAATCTTTGCAGTTCAGAAGTTGATACACTACCTGCAACATCACGAGGTCCAATTGGTATCTCTCAATAACCTGCTCAAATTCATCCTTAGTCGTCAGATGCTTACAGGACATCTGGCAAGGTGGGCAGTTATTTTGCAGCAATTGGACATTTAGTATGTGTCTCAAAAGGCGATAAAGGGCCAAGCTCTGGCTGATTTCCTAGCTGAACACCATTCAGTGGAAGACACATCTTTAGATATTGAACTCCCTGATGAGGAAGTCTTCTCTATTCAAGAAAGTCCTTAGGTATGGGGAATGTATTTTGATGGTGCTTCCAGAAGTCCAACAGGGAGGAAAATGGAAAATCCTAAATTCAACAAAGTTGGATTAGGAATTGTGCTCATTTCTCCAGAAAAGGTAGTGTTACCTATTCCTTCTTATTGTGGGAAGGTGGTACCAATAATGAAGCAGAATACCAAGCTCTCATCGCAGGCTTGGAATTAGCACTTCAAGCATAAGTGAATCACTTAAATGTGAAAGGTGATTCAGACCTGGTAATCAAACAATTCAATGAGGATTATGCCATCAGAAAAGAAGAACTAATACCTTTGTATGATTACGTTAGATAGTTAATGGAGGAATTCCCTTCGGAACCGACATTTTCTTATGTCCCAAGATCACAAAATGCCCAAGCTGATGCACTAGCTAATATAGCCACATCTCTGGCAGATCCAAATCGGGATGAGACAACCATCAGTATTGCCCACCATCATGCAATTTCACCTTATGTTCAAATTAGAACAGAGGAAATTAATGAAATTAGTCCCATTACTGAACCATATGGTCATACTACAGGATGGATGTCAACTATCAGGTAATACCTTCAAAATGGAACACTTCCACCTGATAGAGCCGAGAAAGAACAAATCCGACGACGTGTGGTCAATTTTACTCTTTATGATAACCCAGATCACCTAGAGAAAATTCTCTACAAACGTGGTTTTGATGGAGTTCTCTTCAGATGCATTGATGGTGAAGAGACAATGGCTATCATAAAAGATGTGCATGCAGGAGTCTGTAGTGCCCACCAGTATGGACATAAACTGTCTGATCAGATTCGAAGTCTTGGATACTTTTGGCCTTCAATGATACAAGATTGTGTAGATTTCACAAAGTGTCATTCATGACAAGTACATGCCAAATTCATTCATCAACCTCTAGAGTTGCTTCATACAGCTAAATACTCATGGCCATTTTCCACATGGGGAATGGATGTGTTGGGACCTTACCCTTCAGCTACAGCCAAGCAGTTTAAGTACATTCTTACTGCTACTAACTTCTTTTACAAATGGGCAGAGGCAATACCTCTCAAGGAAGTCAGTTCTAAATACGTTGTTAGCTTCATCAATTCTAACATCATTACCAAATTTTGTGTCCCTCATACCATATTGATGGACAATGGCACCAACTTTTGTTCATCTGAGGTGAAGAAGTTGTATCAAGAATACAAAATCAAATCCAACCATTCATCTCAGTATCATGCAGCAGCTAATGGCCAGATATAAGCCTTCAACAAGACTCTTTCAAATATAATACAAAAGATGGTGCATAAAGATAAGAGGTCATGGCCTGATAAACTCTTCCATGCTTTATGGGCTTATCGGACTACTACCCGCACTGCAACTCGGTCAACTCCATATTCATTGGTATATGGAATGGAAGCAGTCTTGCCAATTGAAGTTCAATTGACTTCGCTCAGAGTAGCCATTTGTGATCAGTCATCTATAGATGAACAATCTCAAAAGTTATTTAATTAATTGGAACGGTTAGATGAGAAAAGATTGTGCACTTTTCACCACTTGGAAGTCTATCAGAATCGAATAGCACAAGCTTTTAACAAAAAAGTTCATCTTCGTTCATTCACTCAGGGAGAATTGGTATTAGTTCTCAAAACTCCAATGATACCAGGAAATAAACCTCCCAATCTTGATCCAAAATGGGAAGGACCTTACTCAATACATAGGGTCTACTCCAATGAAGCTTATTTTTTAATCTCGATGGATGGAGAACTCATCACTACTCCAACCAATGCCAGATTTTTGAAGAAGTATTTTGTATAAACACAAAATATATCAGCAATGGTCCATACATATGACCTTAAACTATTTTTACTTTCGTCCCACATGATGTTAAACAGCGAAAAATTTCCCTAAATGGTCCGGTATGACCTTAAACTGCACCACCGTCCAGCAAGACGTTAAACTGCATCATCATCAACGGTCCATGCATATGACCCTAAACTATTTACACATACGTCCAACATGATGTTAAACTGTGTCCCCTTCATAGTCCTTGCTATATGACATTAAACTATACAACAATAGTCCATACATATGACCTTAAACTATTTGTATTCCTTTCATGTCACATGATGTTAAACTGTGATGTCCTAACTACATGACGCTAAACTGTACAGAAGTCCCTTACATCCAGCAAGACGTTAAACTGCATCATCCTTGGTCCATGCATACGACTTTAAACTATTTGCGCTTTCGTCCTACATGACGTTAAACTGTGAAAAAGTCCCTAATTTGTCATCACTGCATGACATTAAACTGCACAGTCCCCCTTTCGTTCAACATGGCATTAAACTATATCGTCCTCATCGTCCTAACTACATGACGCTAAACTGTACAGAAAGTCCTTGATACGTCCTACATGATGTTAAACTGTGTATCGTTAAGGTTGTTTCTACCTCTTGTTTCTCACACCGAGTATGACTCACGTGATCTTAGAGTAAAATTCAACCATAACACCCTCTCTGGGCCGCTAACCATGTGTAAGTCCCAATATCATTTTTTAGGTCATTATCCCCAAAAACAACTTGATCATTAATTCATTCTTTAATTGAACTACGCGGACTTTGATCCTTGCCCTCCAGGCTGGGTACGTAGGAAACCTCCCAAGGTTCAAGCCCAAAACCAATCTCTTCACATCAGTTCACCTCCATCTCATACGATGTTGATTCGTGAAACCGCCCCTAGAATCAATATCTTTACATTGGTTCACTTTCATCCTTGTTATACGATGTTAAAATATACAACACTTTTGTCCAGTATGACAATAAACTACAATATTCTTTGATACCCTCACCTGAGAGGGAACCATTATTTACATTGATTTTTCAATCATGTTTCATTTCAAAGACTATGTACATACATGGAAATGCCTAAACCTTTTATCTTGGGTTAAACCATCATTGTACTAAAGTCTCCTTTCACCCTTCACATGTACTAACCAAATTTGTACAGAGGGTATTTCTAGAACTACGTGGCCTTGATTCCCATCCTTATGGGATACATAGGAATGTTCGAGTGTCCCTCGAATCCAGCCCCAAGTCTTTTGGGCCTAACCCCAAATTCCACTTTCAGTCCCTTGGTTGAAAAGTCCCCATGAAAACACACACTGTGTATTTCTTATAATGGTCCAAGCTATATGACCCTAAACTAATATCTCTAATACTTTTGTCCCACATGACGTTAAACTGTTGTTTAAGAACTATGTATGGCTTGATTCCCACCCTTATGGGATACGTAGTAAAGTCCAACATTTCCAGTCAGGACCCAACCACAACATGATTATAGTTAGCATTGATCTGTGTATCTCTGTATACATTGAACAATACCCATATTTATGTGTCATAATCCTAACCTTAAATATTTTCAGATATTCATACCCCTTTTCTTGACTTTTAGTCACAAAAATGTCAAATTTCTGAGAATTCTTTTACCTGACTATGCAGTACGTGCCCTTAGGTGGCCTTGCATAAACAGTCTCCATAATAGACTTGTCAGCCAAAAGATACTATTATCTGACTATGCAGCCAATGACCTTAGGTGGTCCTGCATAATTCAACCCCCTAACGGGTTTGTCGGATACTGGTAACTTCATTCTTAGGAATAAAGCCTCTTTTGTCTTTATTTGTCTTAAATGTAAGTATGTAGGGATCTGCAAAAATATCCATCCTTAACATATTTGTCCCATATCCTTTTTCATGATCTGAAAGTATTCACGTCTATGGTTTATATTCTCCTTCCCTACGTTTGGGTCAGACCTTCGTAGAAGTGATATCCATCCAGTTATTCGATAATCTTGTTCGAAAATATCTTCTCCATATTCAAGTATCTCTTTCCATACAGCAAACTCTATACTTTGGAAAATTTGAATCTTCATAAACTTTCACTAGCTTTTAGTAGTAGAAAGGTAAATTTCTGAGAGTTATTTTTCCTGACTAAGCAGCACGTGCCCTTAGGAGGCCTTGCATAAACAGTCTACATAACAGACTTGTTAGCCAAAAGATGTTATTTATTTGACTATTTAGCCAATTCACTTAGGTGGCCCTACATAATTCAACCCCCTAACGGGTTTGTTAAATAATAGTAACTTCATTCTTGGAAACTACTTCTTATGATGCCTTTTAGCTCTTTTTTATATCATTCCTTAGATTCAAATATTCTTAAGCCATAACATTCATTTTTCCCTCATACTTGAGTATGGTAATATGTTTTCAGATAAATTGTCAAAGAATTGAGTCAATTCTAATTCATTCGGTCAAATATATTTCGACCTTAAACATTATCCTCCTTATGTCCGATGTGCATGACTTTAAACTACCCAAAAAAGATAAGGGAACTCTGAATAAAAGTCAAGTTCCAGCTCACTAAACATACATTTTGTATGATTTAGGTAATATTGAGCAATTAAGAGTTTCAAAGTTTGTAGGGTTATTTATAATAATCCTAGTAAAAATCAAACTATGCTTACTAGGCCCATTGTCTTAGGTAAAATTTAAAGCAGGTAGCGAAATAATGCAGGTAAAAATGATTGAAGATGAAAGTATTCTCTATTGATGCACAAGAATTAGAGGGACATCCACAGATTGGAGCCTCTTCTCTTTTTCAGGAGATTACAAAAGACTGTCAACATAAGTCTTTACTTGATGTACAACATCCCGAGCTTCATCAGTAGCTACTTTAAGCTCACGCACTCGACTAGTTTCACTCTTCTCAGCTTGATGGAGTGCCTTCTTGGCATCTGTAATGGATTTCATACCATTCGTTTGAACTCCCTCCAATGAATTATTGAGCTGATCAAGTTCCCCAGTAACAACATCTAACTGTTGCTGGAGCTGCACATGTTGGATGAATTTTTCTTTGATTTTATGCTTCAACTCATTCATCTTGGAAGCATAATCAGCCTCATCTCGGGATACCATAGGCTCAAATTCGCTGATGTTAACTGATAGTTTCACCCTGGTCAGATCTTCGCGACACTTTTTCTCCTGCTCCCTTCTGAAGATGACCTGTTTCACCGCGGCATGGATATTTTCATATCCAAAACCGCCAAGTCCTAGCATGACAAATTGGGATGATAATTGAGATATCTTCAATGATATCTCTTCTAAAGGCACCTAAGATATGATTTTCCATATGTTGTTCCATGCCTTGCATCGTGAAAAGCTGAACGCTTTAAGCACCTCTGGGTCTGATTCAACATCATCATCACAGGGGGGCATGTAATCTGGGATTAATGCACTTAAGGAAGTGCCCTGTTCTACTCTTTTCCCCCTGACCTGTGCTTCTTCACTTTCAATTCCCATTGGGGCAGAGGCTGAGGCCTCACCTCCAGATATAACCACTATAGTTGATGGCCCTGCATGATTAATCAAAAGCTTTGGTTAGCTTCAAAGGATAAAAAAAGAATTTATTGTCTTGAAAATTAAGTACAATCACAAATATTGTTATCCCTTACCCGATGGTGGATCAACAACCTGAGAAGACTCCTCCCCATCTTTCACAGTCTCAACATGATCTTCAAGATGGGTCTCAGGAGGGTTTACTGGGTTTATCTCTACTTGAGCTAATGTTTCTGCAATGATAGGGTTGACATCAATGTCCACACCCTCTTCAGGCATTGGAAGTTCAACAACTTCTATGGATGGAACTGCATATTATTTTCAGTCATGATTAGAAGTGTAAATTATAAGAAAATTTATGGGGAGAAGGATAACACTCACGCCCAAGGTCTTATAAATCACATGACAACTTAGCATGATCATAAAATTCTTTGAAAGACATTCCATGATTCATCATTTCATCCAATGATATCTCAGAATCCTGGTTAGTCTCACCAGTGGGAGCATTTGATGTGTCTTCTTGACGATTTACGTCCTACAACCCCTGACCCTGGACAACATCTTCAGGTAAAATCACGACATCAGTTGAAACAGCCGCCAGAAGCTCTAATGCAGGAGTTGAACCTGAAGTATCACAGAATGGAAGTCAGTCGGTGTTTCATTCAACATTTTTATGAAGCATTGTTGACTTACCAGAAAAAGGTTTTTCTCTTCTTGCAATAGAAGCAGGAGGGATACTAGGAATAGATGCTAGCTCTTCTCCAGGAGCATCCAAGTCAGCTTGGATCTGTGATTGTTCCACAGCACCCTCCGTGGTCTTTAAAGGAGGATTAGTCCTTTCCCTTAGGGGGTAAATTGAATAAGCCCCTGCAATCCTCAGAAATATGAGTAACCTTTTCATGGGTTTAGACTCATGATTACCCTAAGGACTTACCACTACTAATAAAGCGTTTAGCTGTAGACTTCCTCTTTCGTTTCCTTTTCTTATTTGGTTTTTTGGGAGTATCGACAGTCTCCCTTATTGGAACTTGGATTGGCGAATGGAAGGCTATGTCCAACACCTCATTCATGGCCTGCTGGCCTGGAGATATCTCGCCCGGATCGCGAGGAGAATCCGTAGCAGCCCCGATGGTAGTACCACCAGGGCTATACTATGGCAAAGGAACCTCAGTTCCTTTATTTGCAAGCTGAAAGATGAATAAAATAACTTCCTTAAGTAACAAAGCTTCGACTGGAATCAAGTTGCAAAGAAAATAAGGAAGGAAAACTTACATCTTCGGGATCCACATACTCATGCCACTCCTCATCTCCATAACCACCATCCCCCTCAGTGGCACCACAGTAAATCATTTCCTTCACCCGCCTGGTGATAGGAACAGACTCATCAGTAGCATATATGAGCATTTCCAGCTCTCTGATGTAATCCCGCACTTCATCGGGGCTATCCTCATATTGAATATATGTAGAAGCCAGAAGATTTCCTATTCCAGGAAGTTGTAGGCCCTTACACAAATCCAGCCAGGCAGTCTTAGTACCACAATATAAACCCTGCCATAACTGGACAACCTCTGGTCTTAGATATGAAGGATGCGAGTAAGGTCCTACAATCTTTGACTTCAATTTCTTCCCAGCTCCTGCAACTATAGATAGAGAATAAGAAAATAAGACTTATTGCTTTTATAAAGTAGCAGTGATTAAATTACTACAATGAAGTAACTCACTAGGAGTTGATGGAGTGGGTCTTTTAATTCTGGCCAGAGGATTATATCAGGCAAGAAACCGCTTTGCCACTGGTTGTGCCTCATCATCCCCATCATGGGAATCCAGTGAATCAGTTCTAGAGGAAGAGTCTGCTGAATCAACTTCAGGTGGGGAAGCATCACCTTCATGAGGGAGGGTTTCTTTCTCTACAGTCCTCTTTCTTTTCCCCACCTGATAAACTGAGTGATTAAATATCCCTTTGGGGTATGATTCTATCCAGTGTTCGGCATAATATGTAGTCAAATTATGTGCCGCTTTTTCAACTGGTAGATCAAATACTGCCCCAGTCTTCTCCCTTGACGTCAGCAACCATAGTTGCCAAGAAACCATCAGATGTTGCTCTAACCTGACATGTACTGGAGGAGATACAACAATCTGTTGCAGACATTTGAATTGACGTGCAAATCTATATGAAGCATAGGCCTCACATATAATTTCTCCGTCAATCCTGGAAACTAGCACACCATCCCTACAAGCTAGCATGTATGCCCTCAAATCCAAATGGGCTGTTCCATCATCAACAAACATCCCGGTTGGCGGACTTCCATAGGGAAAGAAGTTGAATTCCTTAAACATGCTCAGCCTCACTTTCATGTCATAGGCATTAACATCTAATAGAGAAACTACAGAGAATTCTTGCACTGACGGACTGAAAGAACTTCTAGGAATTTGTAATCCATTCCGTAAATTGTAAGTCCTGTAGTGAGTGGAAATCCATCCCCATAAAACTTGGAATGGTACCACTATTCTTAAAGGAGATTTACCCATGAAAACATGAAGTAAAATCCTGTGAATCTTTGCTAAAATGGGGGTATCCAACCCAACCATTTTTCCCTCAGCCAACTTTGACGAAATGACGAAGTTCCCTGGCCTGACGCCTCCCTTAGAATCCCTAACTGGAAAGAGATAAATGCTGAGCCACATTTCCAAGAAGCCCGCCAGACGAGTCTTCTTTGGGATCCTTTGATTCACCTCATATACCCACTTCTCTAACTCTCCTGCTTCTAGAGTTGGCCAGAATGTTCCAGGAGCACCCCTCTTCTCAGGTTTTGGGCAGGTGGCAGGACGTTTGGGCCTCTTATCCTTGGATTTATTTTTATTGGATCCTTTCTCCTTCGGCTCCTTCTCCTTTGGCTGCTTTTATTTCTTCTCAATAAGAAATATATTCATTCATTCCTCCAGATTAATATCCTTTCTAGAATGAGTTAATGAGGTCTCTAAAATTTTGAGCCTGTGGAAGATCTTAAATAATTCTTGAGCTAAAGCAGGAGTTTTCTCTAAATCATTCCAAGTCACCTTGGGTGGAATGAATTCATCATACATGTCACCCAAAATTGGAGCCCCTGAGATCTTGTGGACATCCCATAGACCGATGCCTACTTCTCCATGAGTCATATGGAAAGAATCAGTTGCTGGGCTCCAGTGGCTGAGTATCTCCGGCACGAAGTTATCATGTCTGTAAACATATGTTTTCCCAACCCATACACCTTCGTATATTGAAGCTCCCTTTAGATCCTCGACAAACTCTACACAGGTTTATCGCAACCAGTATGCCCACATCCAAGTTGGCTTCACTCCTCCCCCAGGACGGTAGTCCCAACTTTTCTTCCAGCCTTTGGATTGATCCATTTGAGCATTTCAGAATATTGAAGGATGACAATGTGGTTGCAGCTCGGGCGTATGAGGTTTTCAATCTGGCTTACAAGGGCTATGATGCATCATATATGCCTTCTCCACTGTTCCAACATTTATAAATCCTCCTCCACATGAGATATTTGCTGAAGTAAAGTTGGTGTAATTTTGAAACCACGAAAATGGAAGATAGTTCTTTGCTTCTGGAATGGTGACTTCTCGCAGATGACTATAGCCATACAAAGGTAGATAAGTGCTTTGGGGGAAGTCGTGATGATATTTCTTCAGATACTTAGCCAAATCTGGAAGAGTTCTATCTTTGAAGGTATAATAATCGTTTCCAATAATGTTCATCATATCATCAATCCTCTTGCTAGCCAGTTCATCAACTATTCTGGGTCTAAGAGCCATTGATTCTGCACAAAAGTTGAATAAATTAACTTTTAATTAAGTTGATTTTTTTTAAAATTTGTGAATAAATTTTCAGAAAAATGACTAAGGCATTAAGGTGCGCAAGTATGGATGTGTCACGCAAGTGTTAATGTGTCGCGCAAGTTTTTGGTGTGCAAGTATTACCACGCAAGTCCAGATACCTTGACAGCAGCGCGAAAACAAAGAAACAACGGAAAACGAGACACTTGCGTGACGAAGGTGACCTGCGCGGCGGGAGCTCGAGAATCCAGAAATCAGATGCTATGCGCGGAAAAGGACCACACATTTATAGGACAGGCTACCGACCTGCGTGCCTATAGATAGCGCGCTCTATCCCGCACGCTCCAGCCCTGCACGGCTCAAACTTACGCGACAAGTATTGCGCCCTGAAGACTTGCGCGCCACCTTTCCTTTGGTTTTTCTTCTTCTCCTCGGAGTCACATCCTCATTTCTTTCAGATCCAACTCTGAGGGTTTTTTTTTGATTCTCCTTTTTCGTCACATTGTCTAAAAGAATGTAAAGGGAAATGAATTAGCACAAATTGATTCATCCTTTGAAGAAAACATCAAAAATCGACAAAGGCATGAACAAAGATTCCAAAGCACATGTGCCGCACAAGTTCCATCACTATCGTGCAAGTCCACTTGCGCGACACCCAATGGTCGTGAAAGTGACTTGCGCACCCTAAAGGATAACCGCCCGGGTCTTCTTCAGCCTATAAATAGACCCTGTGGGCCCCCCATTCGGGGAAGAATTTTTTCCAGAATTCAGATTTGAGCTCCCAGCGCCCTAGTCTCATCTCAAAGCTTCCAAAACACTTCTAAGGTAATTTCTTACCTAGAATGGAAGGTCTAAAGATAGGGAGGAAGGCCTAAGTGTTGAAACTCATCAACACTTGCGCGATTGAGTGGCCATCCCTTAAGGGAAATGGCCACACTTGCGCGCCGCCTAAACTCCTTCAATAGAACTTGCACACTACTCTTTTGGACGAACCTCAAGAGGATTCTAAAGGCATTGATCAAAGGATCGCTCAAGTATTTCCCTGCTGGTTAACAATTGCGCAAGTACCCATGCATCGCGCAGGTATACCTGTGTGACCAGACTTGCACGCCCACGCAGTACTTGCGCGACTCTTAGGACTTGCGCGCCCTTACCTTTTTGGGTGCTCTTCTTGTCTATTTCATCCCTCTTATGCCATTACACCTCTCCTATTCAAAATTCAGTCTTCAAGACACTCTTCTAAGCCATTTATGGCATGTCTTATTGATTGACATCCTTATTTGAAAGGAATTCCGTGAAACATTTCTCAAAACCTAGTGATTTACACATCTTGTCACTAAGGTTAGAGATTCCATTCATTTAACCTCATCCTTTAAGATGAGAGAACTCATTAACTTGGGCCTCCTTTTTAGGAGTAAGCCCCGGTCTCAAATCTGGGAATCCTCCTTAGGAGTAAGCCCCAAGTCCTCATTAACTTGGGCCTCCTTTTCAGGAATAAGCCCCAGTCATAATCATTAAGATGGGCCTCCTTTTCTAGAGTAAGCCTCAGTCTCAAATCTGGGTATCCTCCTTAGAAGTAAGCCCCAAGTCCTCATTAACCTGGGCCTCCTTTTCAGGAATAAGCCCCAGTCATAATCATTAATCTGGGCATCCTTTTCAGGAATAAGCCCCAGTCTCAAATCTGGGCATCCTCCTTAGGAGTAAGCCCCAAGTCCTCATTAACCTGGGCCTCTTTTTCAGGAATAACCCCCAGTCATAATCATTAACCTGGGCCTCCTTTTCAGGAATAATCCCCAGTCTCAAATCTGGGCATCCTCCTTAGGAGTAAGCCCCGAGTCCTCATTAACCTGGGCCTCCTTTTCAGGAATGAACCCCAGTTATAATCATTAACCTGGGCCTCCTTTTCAGGAATAATCCCCAGTCTCAAATTTGGGCATCCTCCTTAGGAGTAAGACCCAAGTCCTCATTAACTTGGGCCTCCTTTTCAGGAATAAGCCCCAGTCTCAAATATGGGCATCCTCTTCAGGAGTAAGCCCCAAGTCCCTTATTTTATTTCTCTTAACCTTGGCCTCCTTTTCAGGAGTAAGCCCCAGTCTTAATTTCTCTTAACCAGTCCTAATTTACCTTTGATCTGGAATTCCTTCTCAGGAGTAAAACCCAATCATAAGTCCTCTCTTAATTTGGGCCTCCTTTTCAGGGGTAATCCCCAAGTTAGAGTATTCAAATCTCCATAAAGCACATATACCTTTATGGACCCTGTTTCTATATTTTTTACCTGAAGTAAATCCTAATCTTCATTTATTTGGGCAGTCATACATACATAAGTCCCACATTATTTCTTATGATTGCATCTTTCATGGAATAATTGTCTGATTTTTACCAATACCTCTTGTTTATCACACCGAGCATGACTCACATGAGCTTAGAGTGTAAAATTAATTATGACATCCTTCTTTGATCCATCAATCATAGACATCATACTCCCTTACTCGAACTACGTGGGTTCTGATTCCTTTTCTAAACAAAGGATACGTAGGTAGCCCATCTGCGGGTTCGATCCCAACTCTGAAATAATCCATGTCCTTCTGAATGACAATAAACTTCAAGTGCCCCACTGAGTGGCTTTAAAACTAGCATGGTCATCATAATGACCAAGAGAATTCTATATAAATGTGTCAAAGGATACCATTGACCAAGAATCTCTAAATAAATACAGATGATTCTTTATCGATGAAGAACCTAAAATACATATAAAAGATTCTCTAAATTTCCTACATATTTAATCATTGATTGTCATATCTGAAGGAAAGCTCATTTTATACTTGGTAATGTAATAAGGATTCATGAACATAACTTAAATCTATAAAGAGAGTCCCGGAGTAGACAATAATTCCCCTAAAAAAGGTGTGATGAGTCCGACCTCCCATCCTCTCGACCAATGAAAATTCCTAAGCCTCATCAATCCACAAACTAATGAGAACCTACCTTTGGAAAGTAGGTCCAAATTGATGTGGAATCATTGGATGTTTCCGGTTCTACGAACAAACCCGTTAGAAACCAATTGGAATTTTTGAACCTCCCATCAAGTAGGTCATCCCCAAATTCCAAGGGAAACAATGACATTTATCAGCACTGATAAAGGATCCCTTTATCAGTGTGTTTTTAGCGTTGATAAAAGATCCCTTTATCAGCGCTTTTTTAGCACTGATAAAGGAGCCCTTTTTCAGTGCATTTTCAGCGCTGATAAAGGAACCCTTTATGAGCGTTTTTTTTAGCGCTGATAAAGGCGCTCTTTATCAGCGTTTTTTGAGTGATGATAAAGGGTACCCCCTTTATCAGAGCTAAGCTTTACAACAACTTTTTAGTGTTGTTAAAGCCCATTTTGAGCACTGATAAAGCCCATTTTTGTAGTAGTGATTCCATGGAGTAAAGGAGTGTCCCTCCCATGGAAAGAGTGATTCACATCATCCCATGGATACACTATAAAAGAGGGATTCCTTTAGACACCTCTATGTTTTTTTCATCTAACATATGATTAAAGATTGATAAAAAACATTCATTGATGTAAGGTAGACACAAATTATTTATTTTTATTTAACAAATGATTTTGGGATATATGCTTGGTGATCTTGGGTTAAAGGGCTTTTACTCATTTTTGTTGAGTTTATTGAGTGTCAATCAATCCTTAGAAACCATTCACTGGTATCAAAATCAAAGGTTAAATAGTTATCCAATTACTGGGAACTCTCACACATGAACGATGATGAAGTGTGACTCTCTGCTTAGGAGCTCCATTCTCATTGAAAAGAGTTTTATATCCTAATGAATTCAGTAAATGGAGTACTTTGATAGGTTAATATAGATTTCACATTGAATGTGTTCATATGAGATACTTGATCCCAACATCAGTGGAATCAGAGCTTTATCAGGTGATTCGATTCTCGAAATCATGTTTAAAAGGAAGTTTAAGGATATTGTTTTGGATGTCATAAGTGAAGAACCAAAATTGAATAAAAGTAATATTATTGTTTTAATTGTTGTCAATACACTTTTTTGATAAAAATTAAATGCGACTCCAAGCTTGTTATGGAGAATTATTCATGATTTGGCAAGATTGTTTTGATTTGAAGAAGTTGCTTTAAATAAAGAAACATTTTAAATGTGATGATTGGTGAGATATTCTTATTGATGTGGGATCCATATACTATAGCACCGAATGAACCGCGACCGTCTGATCGCTCGATCCATTTTTCTTAGTCGTCCGATCAATTTTTCTGCAACATCCGATCTTCAGCCACATCATCTTCTCTTGAAAGACATCTAGAGATTCAGTTAATTGAGGAGCTCCATTCTTACATCGACAGAAGCTCCAACCAATTAATCCGATCATATTTTGAGCATTCTGTTGATTCCATTTTGATCAAAACCTCATGCAACTCCATGTGCATGATAAAACGAAGATTAAACCATTGAAATATAGTGTATAAGAAAATATTTTCTTTCAAATGACGGTGATGGTTCACGATACATATCTAGGTCACAACAAGATCTTATGAAAAAATCGAATGGGTATATGTGATTCTCGAAGATTCTAAGATGTTGCATATTGTATATAAATACCTCAGCCGGGTTCATTTGAAGAGCACATTTTATCTCACATCCAAGCACTGTTTTTGAGAGGTAAACAGAGTGGATCATGATCTTTGTATTTTCCAAGGAAGTTCCATGAATTTGTGGTGATCATCTTCATTCATGTTGGCATGATGTTTTTGCAAATTAGTGAATCTGTTTTGTGAAGTAGATTTTGAACCACGTAATATAAGTTATGCGAGTAGTGAAGGAGGAGTGTTTCCGTAAATCAGTTATAATGTTTAGTTTTGTTTTGAAAATGGAAATAGTGAACCTCCGAAGTAGATTAATATTCTTAAAAACTACCTATCACACGAAGGATATAAGATTCATACTTGAGTCTGGTTTATGAGAAGTAAACACGTGATATATCTTACTCATGCGAAGAAGATTGTAGTTTGCATGACTCATCCTATATACTGTTATGCGAAAAATTTAAAATACACATGTAATGATATCCATGCATACTGCAAGTTTGAGGTTAAGCGATATAGTGTGTGTGTTTGAGTCTTGTGAAGAATAATATCTGTGTGATACTCTTCTGCAATTATCTTGAGTTTTTATGTTTTCTACGTAGTAATATAGTGGAATCACTCAAAACACCTAAGTGATATCATGAATTTTCACAAAATAAAAATTAGTGGGTGCTCGTACTATTTTTATATGCATAAAGAATATAGTGATGAAATTCCATGAATTAAATGCAGGAAACATAATATTCATGCATTCTTTTTAGATTATGCATGATGCACATGTTGATAAGCATGCGTGGTCAAAGTATAGTGTGAAGGAAAGTGTGACAGTATGTGTGTGTGCTTACCTTATGATACTTGTGTGAAAATTACACTCATATTCATTTGAGTTTGTGAAAAGAAGATCAAAGGATCCTATACAGAAGATCACACAATATATTTGGTTTGCATGAAGGTTTAAGAATTATGAATTTTGCATAAATAAATTAAAAAGATTACACAGACTTATGAATTTGTTGTTGCACAAAGAAGAAAAAAATAACATGAAGAATTAAACTCCTTAAATATTTTCATGTGATGATGAGAACTATATGCATGAAGAACACATGATGTTGATGTGTGTAATAATTGAGTTGAGATGAAGAAATATTTTTTAGTAAAGTAGAGAAGAAGACACCATGCAGTTTATTGATATATTTTAAGTTGTTCATTCTATTACTACAATGAGTTTAACTTTAAGTGTTATCTTCTATAATTCAGAAGTGTATACTAAGCCAACTAGAATATAGTGTTGTTGATTATATTCAGTGGAAGTCCAAAAGTTTCAGTTGAAGTGAGCAAGTGCATATTTATTTTATTCTTAGTGGCTCAAAGAGAAAGATCAGTTTTATGTTGCAGTGGAAGCTTGCAGTTCATGTGATTTTTCTCACTGTGTTAGTGTTGTGTTTGTGAAATAGTAGTGGGATTCCATTATAAAGAACATTGGTGGGATTCCACTATAATTTCAGAAAAGTTTCATACCAACCCACAATGGTTTCAGGGAGATACCTGACTAACCCACTTGTAATTAGTGATTCATTCTTAGCAGAGAATCCATGTCTCTGATCATCCCAAACATAGTAAGGATGGACTCACCCACATAGGGGGAAAACCTTGTAAAAATACTGTGTGTTGTGCTTCATTAACTTTCTATCTTTCATGTGGTATAATTGTGTTTGAAAACAAGGAAGATATATTCACTCTAACAAGTGAAGAGGTTTGAATTAAAAAGGGGTAAGAGAAAAGAAAATAATTATCAATAAAATTTGTGTACACTAACTCACCCCCCTCAGTACCTGCATGATCTACTAAGCACTTCAATTGGTATCAGAGCATAGTTTACACCTCTGATTGGATCTATCTTATTGTCACAATTGTTTGCATCAAACTTATATGAAGTGCAGATTTGAATTTGAATAAGTAACAGAGTTGTCTTAGATGAATAATTCAGTTCCAATCTCTATTAGTTCCAACAAGGAGGATTTAGTAAAAAACTTTAAGAACATACAGAATAAATAAGCAAGAAATCTAAAAAATAATTTGAAGAATAAAGAGGATACATCACAAACTAAATGTAGTTAGAATGGTAGTCTATCAGCAATATCTGTTAAATTAGTTGATAAAGATCCTTTTGATGAGTATTTTCAAGCATTGAAGAAGAAGAATTTATTGAATCACTGAGTGATTTTTATTCAGAAATAAAAAAATATCTGAAGAATGTTCCTACTAAGGTTTTCACTTACATATTTTCTTTTATCAAGGGACCATATGATGAAAATTCATAGCTTGAAAAGGAAGCTGAAGATATGGAGTAGGCTTTGGAAAAGAAGTTTCAAAGGTGTAAACTTATCTCACAATTTATTGATACCAAATAAGAAACTATTTCACTTCGCAATGAACATTTCTTCTATGTTGAAGAAGAATTGAAAAGAAATGTGTCTGAGAAAGAAGTTACCAAAAATTTCCTTACTAAGATGATTCATACACTTGAATAATCACATAAAGTTATCATGAAAATCAAGGACTCTCATTTGGAATCAAAAGAACAGTCTACATTGCATTTCAATGAAAAATTCACTTTGATTGAAGATGTTTTAGAGAGGACCATTTTTTAGAATGATGTGACTGAGATAGTTAATATAGAAATGATCTTTTCATTGGAGAAACTACACAAAACCTCTATTAATTTTAAAGAAGCCCAACTATAGGTTAAGAAAAATAAAATTAAAGAGTTGAAAAAATCTCTATTAGATTCAAATCAAATGAATGATGATTAGGTTTAGATAATGAAGAGTCAATGGTAATACAAATTAAAATTTATTGAGGAAGAGAAAAATTTCCTCAACATGAAGTGTCTTGAAATGGAAGTTAACTTGAAAAATATGAAGGAAACACGATTAAATACTACTTGGAAAGAATGTGAATATATAATGAAAACAGTCGGAGACTATAAGAACTCTATAATTATGATTTTTTTGAGTTGGAGGCTAAGTTCAAAAATCTAGAGAATCCCCAAGATAAATCTTCACAAAATGATGAGATGAAAAATCTTGGTAAGTGTATTTATGAAAAGAGTCTTACTTCTAACAAGTCTCATTTAAGTTTCAAGAATATATTGAGATTTTATAAAGATAAATCTATTAAGAGCTCATTGAAACAGGTAACCCTTGTTCCAAAAGATTTTATTAGTACTAATAATTCTTTATATGTAAGTACAGATTCCAAAAAGAATTCTGGTCAAACATGGATTAATAAGACTAATGATAAATCCACCATATCATTAAAGTTGGATATGAAGAAGAGTGTGAATCCTTATTCCCTACAAAGAGATCAGATGAAAAATCATACTGTCCAAAAATAACAAGACTTCATATCTAGCCAAGTGGCAGTACAAAATAAGGAATCAAGATTTGTTGGCTATCATTGGTGTTGTTGGAAGTTTGGGAATCAGTCCATTGAAAGTTAACATAATTTTTCAATATATGATAACTATAGAAGTCCAGTATTAAGGGAGAGCAGATATGATTTGAAGAGATATACTAAAAACTTGAGGCATAATTCATAGATGAATATGAATCTATATATCAAGAATATATTTGTTTATCTTGAAGAATTCTATGATTATTGCAATAGAAGTGGTCACAATTATAATGAGTGCTGGTATGTACCAACCATATACTATGCATATGCTGATAAGAATAAAAGACCACAACAAATTCATAGGAAAAGAAAAAATATAGAGAACCACTCCTTGGTATATAAAAAGGATAATAAAGTTAAGAAAACTATGAAGCAAGCTATATCCAAGAAAAATGATGAAATAAATGTCACACTAAATAAAAGGTGCTTCTACTATAAAAGAAAAGTCCATATAATGGACCTTTGAAAACAAGTCATAAACACCAATACTGGTGGAAGAAAGCTGAAGTAGAAAAAGAAATTAATCTTATAATTAAATGAAATGGTTGATTTGATGCATGACAATCATGATGACCCTATGATTGATGGAAATTTGTGTGGAAGGTGCATAATGTCAGGGAATATTACTGATAAATGCATAACATGGTTTCCTAAAAAAATAGAATTGGAAAAGAACAAAGGAGATGAACCAATGGATTCTTATGTTATAAATGATACTATGAATAAGAAGGCTACACACAAGAAGAAGTTTTAGCATGTAACAAATGAATGCTTAGTCATATGGCCAAAGTAGCTAGAATTGGCTAAAAAGCTGGAGGAGGAATAGAAAAATGAAGGTGCACTACTTGATAATGTGAAGAAGCCTATTCCATCTAAGATGAAATATGAATAATTCAAGAAGTTCACATTTACCTTAAATGATAAAATTTGTAAATTTAAAGAAGGATCAAGCATGCTGAATTTTCATAAATCTAAAACATAACTGAAAATAGTATCTAGGTTGAGAGATAAATCTCATCCCTACTGCTCTAACTGAAAATCATTGAAGAACCACCTTATTCCCATGTATATTTTGTGTTTGTTCCTTTTGTTTAAGGAATTGAAGGTGAGATAAATATTTAGGGGGAGTCCTGATGATATGAGTGATGTGAAAATATTATACAACATCCAGGAGGTTATCCATCACAAAGTTCCTTTATTTCAATAGTTATTAAAATTGTTCTTTAAGATCATTCTTGAAGAAATAACTAATGGAAAAATTATCTATAGAAATGGTTTGGAACCGTTGGTATAGGTCCCCAAACCATTGGTATACCCTAAACGAACGGTTTAGGAAACTGTTGGGTGATTTGGTGTGGGGATAGACCTATCCCAATGGTTTGGGGAAAACCATTAGTGATTTGGTATAGGTATTTCCCAACGATTTTCCCCAAACCGTTGGGATAGGTCTATCCCCACACCAAATCAACCAACGGTTCCCCAAACCGTTGGTATAGGTATATTAAAAAAAATTATAGCGGAGGTTTGAACCCACGACCTCTCGGTTATATATCAAAGACTTTACCACTATCTTACAATTACCTTTGTGAATATATTTGGATATATATATATATATGTAATTTATATATTTATTTATTTGACGATATTCGATAAAATAATTCATAAAATTTAAGGGTATCTATCCCAACAGTTCTCAAAACGATTGAGATAGGCCTTTCCCAACGGTTTTGAGAACTGTTGGGATAGGTACCCACCCTTTCCAAACAATTTGGCCAAACTATTGGGAAAAGTGGCCTCAAAGTGGGATTTTCCCAACGGTTTGGCCAAACTGTTGGGAAATACATACCCTTTCCCAACGGTTTGGCCAAATCATTGGAAAAAATGGCCTCAAATTGAGCTTTTCCCAACGGTTTGGCCAAACCATTGGGAAAGCCATACCCTTTCCCAACAGTTTGGCCAAACCGTTGGGAAAAGTGTCCTCAAAGTGGTCTTTTCCCAATGTTTTGGCCAAACCATTGGGAAATCCATATCCTTTTCCAACGGTTTTGAAAAACCATTGGGAAAAGTTTTTGGCCAAACCATTGGGAAAAGTGGCCTCAAAGTGGGATTTTTTCAACAGTTTGGCCAAACCGTTGGGAAAGCCATACCCTTTACCAATGGTTTTGGAAAAACATTGGGAAAAGTGGCCTCAAAGTGGGATTTTTCCAATGGTTTGGCCAAACTGTTGGGAAAGGGGACCTATACCAACGATTTGTTTTTACAAATCGTTGGTATATATGCATTGGTATAGGTCAGATTTACAGTAGTGAATCCAATCATGAAAAAGAATATGGATAGAGATAATCCCACTAGGGAGAGAAAAGATGAAAAATTAACATAATTGGATATCTCAACTGGTATTAAACGAATATTTTATGTTCTGATACGAAGTTTATCTGATGATTTCAAATTTTTGAAATTGAAGCTTTTCATTAAAGAGGTATGTTCTTCTATCTATATATTAATAAAAATTCTGAATCAGAAATAGAGAATCTGATAATTTTATGACAAAAGTAAAATGGATTGATAAAGGGGAAGTGAATTATTTTAATTGAATATTTTTAATATGTTTATTGAGATAAATGTAGTATATTAGTTGAATATATTTTGAAAAACCCCTGAAAGAAGGTTTTAGTGTTGGAATCATATTTTAAAAAATTTATTTATTGCTTTGGTGTCTAAATTGATCACTCTTGTTTTCTACACTGGGTTAGCCCACTTAGACTTAGAGATGGTTAATTTATGAATCATTGCTTTAAGAAAGGTGATACATTCCTTCTCTCAAGTAGATCAATTTAAATTTATTTTAAGTGGAATATCTTATGACATGAGAAGATTGAAGGATAGAAAAATTTCGGTTATTATAGAATTAGATGAGTTTAATTCCTTCCAATACTTATATCTATAGTTTTATTTTCAAGTAAGGGGGAGAATAATACATTGACTTTGAAAGTGAAATGGGTATTGACAACAAATACAAAGGGGGATATTGAAGAACCAAATTTAATAAAAGTAATATTTGTATTGTAATTTTTTTCAGTACACTTTTTTGATAAAAATTCAATGTGATGACAAGGTTGTTTTGGGGAATTATTCATGATTCGGCAAGGTTGTTTTGATTTTTAGAAGTTTCTTTAAATGTAGAAATATTTAAAATGTGATGATTGAAGAGTTGTTCTTATTGAACAATACATGTTCCAATTGCATTAAGATAATGCACATTTTTACCACATTTTTTTGAAGATAATATGATAATGATTATCAATTAGTAAATTGAGGAAATGTTAAAAAGTGGAGATGTTTTTCAGGTTTTCACTGTTTGATCATATGATGGTCAAATATTTGGGGAGTTAAAAGAAATAGGAGCTTATAATGCACATGAAAAAATGAATTTAATGTTTTTCATGAGGAATATTTTGATAACCTTAGTATTATGGCATGAATTTATTTTTGGAATATTTTTTTATGTAAGAATACTAAAAAAAGGCTTCACCTAGCCATATATAATAGGGGAGAAACACCATTGTGGGAAACCAAGTTCAAGATCCTAAGCTATCCAACATGGGTAGAATGTATCCAAGGGAGAGATAGCACAAGGGGTGCACCTAAGGGAGGAACAGGAGCAGAAGAAAGCCACTATGTGTGGCGCCACGACGGTGGTAGTACATGGAAATACTGATAAAATGGGAGTGGAGCGATAACAATTTTTCTCTGGATAAGACACAACATGTTATAAAAAGAATAATGCAGTAAAGATCTATTTTTATGTGGGATTGATATACTCTAGTTCCAAATGAACCATGACCATATGATCACTCGATCCATTTTTGAAAGTTCCGGGCACAACAGAAGTGTGGTTGGGCCGACACCCAACATTAATTTTTACCATGATCAATGATTATTTCGGGATCAATACAAAGATAAAATCTAGTCTCCACAGAATAGAATCAAATATTTAGATAAATAAAGAAGAGGCCCAAAACCTTTAGAGGGGATCTTTCACATCATGTTTATAATTAATTTAATTAATTTCATAAAGAAAAGAATACCTGGATCTTTGGTATTTTCTTCGTTGATTTTGTTGATTGTATGGAATACCCTTCCATATTATATTGTTTCAATTGAGAGGATACAAACTAAAATCCATCTAGCGGTGATCCACATGTGCTCCGATGGCCTCAGATTGACACCTCTCATTCTCTGGGTGCTGGCGCAATGAAGTGAGTGTCTTGTGTCGGTCGTTCTTGATCGCTTGTTCTTCAAACTTGAAGAACATCTCTCATTCATGAGAGGTTCAGGAAGAGGATTAAAGAGAGAAATTGTTTATCCCAACAATTCTCAATTCACCGGGTGTGCAGTTTGGTACATGGAACAATAGACGTACATGTTTATTTATTGACATGAGGATTTGGTTACAATATTTAATTGCATAAAATCAATTAAATACATTCATAACCTTAGAGAAAACTCATGAATTTAATAATAATACCACGTAATTATTTATAGTGTGCCAACTTTCACAAAATGGAATAAATAAAATTCCACATTGCAAAATAATACCAGCGTTATTATTATTTTAATTTATACCAACTAGTTAAATAATTATTCACCATCTTGGAAGTAATTATTTTACTACCAGACCATCCTTGGTCTACTCGAACTCTAATTATATTTATTAAACACCTGAATAAATAAATAAATAATTTATTCTCTTAAATAAATATTTTATTTACAAAGTAGTAAATAAATATTTATTAAATGTTCAATAAAATAAATAAATATATTTTACCCATAATCTGATGAATAAATATTTATTTAATTTATGCAATCATTTTAACTTGAATAAAATTATTCTACTGTCTTGAGAATGATATTTATTAATTAAATTCAAATATAATTTAACTGAGGCCACCAAAAAAACTTAGTGTGTGACCCTCTAAGATTCTATCTCATTAGCATTAGGCAAGCTTGCCTAAAGTCCAAGAGTACTATCTAGCAACGATTCAAGACACCCAAGAGAAAGAAGTTAAAGTAATAACAACGACATCCACATATGAACTCTCACTATGTAATATAATCCATTTGTCTAAATATCTCATCAAGCTGGTTTCATGATAGTGTCATCAACCTTTATGTTTGATACGTCATTCTTTGACTACCTGAAATAAACTTATCGTTACACCATGGCCATGAAATTTTACATGGAAGTTCTATTTCAATCAAAGGGCCGAGATATCAACTTCTATAAATGGAAGGGAAAAATCCTTCCTCGACTTATCCATTAATAACATGCCACTCATGACACACCCAATGTACCCTAATTCCTGCCAACTTTCTTCATGATGGTTTTTATCAGTAAATCAAAGTGCGAAAGTTGTGAAACTTATTAATTATAATCTTAAAGTCTAAGGATAATTACACATGCTCGCAGATAGGAATATATAATGACACAAAAACACGAGGAATTCCTACTGGTGGGTCTGTTCTTGTAATATCCTGTCTTGGAGATTTCCAAGTTCAAACTTCATGAGAGGAAGTCTCATCTGCTTATGAGTACTTGTACCTGATGATCTGTATACTATATGTCCCATTATAGTATGTCATCCAACCGAAGAACTATATTTAAGAATATTTTCATAGCACTTCAAGGTTCTCATCATAGCGGGAAACTGCTATGACCTTGTCTATGCGAAAAATACTGCAGGATATTATTACACTATATTCATGCATAACAATGAACAATATGTAATAATATGTTTAATATTTAAATATATTAAATATTTATATAATCAATGCACAACCAGTTGGCTCTAGGACACCAACTCTTAAAAACTCCCACTTGGACTAGAGCCAGCTGCCTGCGACTTTCAGTCCGCTGGACCTCACATGATGATCTTGTTTCTACTGAGTCAAAGCTTTAGTCAAGTGGTCCTCCACGTTGTCTTCCATGTAAATAATTCTCACTACAAATTTACCTCTCTGAGAAAAATCCCTCAAAATATGATACTTCTGAAGTACGTGCTTTGTCCGCTGATGTGACCTTGGATCTTTTGTGGGAGCCACTACTGCTGTATTATCATAGTACAATGTGACGAGATATTTACTACTAGGTATCACATACAGCTCCTAGATGAAGCTTCACATCCAAACTGCTTTTTTAGATACCTTAGAAGCTATGATATACTCAAAATATACTGTAGAATCTGCGAACACACTCTTCTTTGAGCACTTCCAGCTCACTACACCTCCATTCAATGAGAATATGTATCCTATTTGTGACTTTATGTTATCTTGATCAGTCTGGAAACTAGCATCTTCATATCCTCTGATGAATAGTTCCTCATGTTCTCTATAAACCAAGAACATATCCTTAGTATGCCTCATATACTTTAGGATAGTCTTGACTGCCATCCAATGGTGGTCACCTGGGTCAGCTTGATATCTTCCCACCACACTCAATGTGTAGGTGACATCCTACCTAGTATATATCATGGAATACATGACTGACCCAATCGCTAATGTGTATGGAGTCCTTGTCATTATATTTATTTTCTCATGTGTCTAAGGATAAATCTTCTTGGAAAGATGAATGTCATGTGATGCTGGCAACAATACCCACTTGGATTATTCCATACTAAATCTCTTTAGTATCTTATCAATGTATGTACTTTGACTTAGTCCCAACAATCTCTTAGATCTATTATGATGGATCTTGATCCAAATAATATACACTGCCTCACCTGAGTCCTTCATGGAGAAGCATTGATTCAACCATGCCTTAATAGACAATAAGACTGGTATCTCATTTCCAATAAGTAATATGTCATCAACATATACTATTATAAAAATGACTGCACTCCTAGTAAACCATTTGTAGACACAAGGCTCACATTAATTCTTAATAAAACCAAATTTTTTATGGCTTTATCAAAATGAATGTTCCATGACCTGGATGTTTTCTTTAATCCATAAATGAATTTCTACAATTTTCATACCTTATTGGCATCCCTTGGAGTCATAAACCCTTCAGGTTGTGTCATGTAGAAATCTTCCTGAAGGTTCCCATTAAGGAAGGATGTTTTGAAATCCATTTTCCAAATATCATAGTCATGGTAAGAGATAATGGAAAATATAATTCTGATGGATTTTAGCATTGAAAATAGTGAAAAGGTTTCGTCGTAGTCAATTCCTTGACACTACTTGAACCCTTTTGCAACCAGTTGTGCCTTATAGGTACTGACTTGTCCTTCCATGTCTAGTTTCTTCTTGAATACCCATTTGAAACCAACAAGCTTTACATAAATTGGAAGATCTACCAAGATCTAGACTTGGTTTTGGTACATAGAATCCATTTCAGAATTCATGGCTTCTTCCCAATTGGAAACATCTGTACCACTTACTACTTCCTTGTTGGTTAAAGGATCATTATTATCAACTAATAACAAGTCACCATACTTGGTAAATAGAAAACCATATTTTTCCAGTTCTCTAACCTCTCTTGTACTCCTACCTAGTTCTTGTGTCTCTTGAATAGTTCTTTCTTCTATGGGGCTTTGTGGAATATGTTCCTGTACTAACTCTTGTGTACCTTGAGCCTCAACTTCATCGAAGTCAATCTTGCTCCCACTATCAATTTTGGAGATATGCTCCCTATCAAGGAATATGTCATGTCTTACCACTATAACCTTTTTTTCTAAGGGGTTGTATAAGTAATATCCCCTCATTTCATTAGGGTATCCTATAAAGGTACACTTTGTGCCTCGGGGTGCAATTTTGTTACCTGAAGAAGCCTTAACAAACACATCGCTTCCCCACACATGTAAATTTGATAACATGACTTTATTTCCACTACAGAACTCATATTAAATAAAATTTATTGATTTAGTTGGTAATTGGTTTAGTATGTGTGTCGCTGTTTGTAACGCATATCCCCAACAGGATAATGGAAGACTCGCATGACTCATCATTGATCTCACCATGTACAACAAGGTGCAGTTCCTCCTTTTACTCATACCATTCCAATAAAAATGGTCCACACACATCAGTATGTACCAATTCAAGAATCTCTTTAGCCCTTTCACCTTTCCCACTAAATGGGTATTTGGTCATTTTTCCTTGTAAACATGCATGACATTCGCTAAGTGGTTTTAGTTCGAAAGAATATAAATATCCATCTTGATGTAACTTTTTCAAGCATTTCTCATTTACATGACCTAGCTGATGATCCCAAATTCGGGTTTGGTATGAGTCATTTGAAGTATCTTTGTTATTAATTTCCATTACTTGGTTTGTGTAATCCAACACATAAATATCGTTGTATAAATGTTCCCTACCAAAACAAATGCTATCTTTGTAAAAGAAGCAACATTTATTTCCAAACTTGAAAAAAAATCCATATGTATCTAATATGGATAAAAAAATAATGTTTTTAGTAACAGATGATAGATAATAAAAACCCTTTAAACCCAATATAATCCTAGTTGGAAACGTGAGATGGTAGTCCCTGACAGCTACAACAGCGAGTCTGGCTCCGTTGGTTGCTTGTAGATCTAAATCCCCTCGGTCAATCTTCCCAAATCTACTTAATTACTATATTTGGATACATATGTGAGAACCAAAAGCTATATATAATACCCAATTTGTAGAAATAGATAGATTATATTTGATAACAAACGCACATGAATCTTACACTTGCTTCTTAGGTTGGGTGCAGTTATTCTTCCAGTGGCCCTTCTTGCCACATGCGAAACAAACAGATTATTATTACCTTACATCCCCTTTGATATTTCTTTTCTTGGAAGATAATGAATAAGATTTGGGCTTAAAAATATTTTCCTTCTCTTTACTCTTATTTATCATAAGGATAGAAGTCTTGTAACATTTCATATATTTTTCCACTTGGATAATGAGGATAGGAAGATCAGATAGAGACTCCTCAATGTTGTTCATATTAAAATTAATAACAAAGTTGGAGAAGCTCTGAGGGAGTGATGCGAAAATGAGATTGATGACCAGTTCTTCAAGAAGTTTAAACCCTAGAACCTTCAGTTTCTCAATGTATCCAATGAGATTGACTAAATGAGGCCCAAATGGGGCACCCTCTCCAAGCTTACTCTGAAAGAGTGCCTTGGAGATCTCAAACCTTTCCTGTCTTGCTCTCTCCCGGTAAAGACCACAAAGGTGATTGAGCATGATTTAAACATCCATGATTTCGTGAGACTTCATTAGTTCACTAGAAATTGATGATTACATCAAACATTGAACATCGACCGCGTTGTTCATATGTTTCTCATATACCAGGAAATCCTCATCACTCGCCTCTTTGTCAGGAGGATCAGGTAATGTTGACTTTAACATATAAGACTTCCGTTCATGGAATAGGATAACCTGAAGGTGTCTAAAACATTCCTAAAGATACTACCGGTGAGGATGTTGTCTTTATTCAAAATTGATCATAAGGATAGTGTGGTTGATGAGATTTTCATTTTTATTCTATAATTAAAAGAGTAGATCATTAGTACTTTCTTGATTACATTTTATGAGAAATAATAAATTGTTTTTATTAAGTCTCCCACTATTTTATTAAGTCTCAATGGACCTCACCGTTGAACTCAGAATGTCCAGTTTCCATGACATTCTAGTGGCAAGGATCCATATTCCCCTTCACATAACCCCAACAAGGGTTAGTCAATCTATTTGAAGGTATTTAGGTATGAAAGTCTTTACCAATTGCGGGCTTGCAACTCCTTGATCTGTTGAGTGGACTCCCCAATCCTGAAATCTTGAATTTGGATTTCCTCAACTCTTGCCTCCAATATTACACCAAGTCTAGTAATGGATACCCTCTTGATGTAATATGGTTAAGTCAACATGAAACCTTTCATAAGGACTTCCTGTATAAAAGTAAGTGTCCTAACAAGGTTTGGTCAAACACATAGTTTTATTGAGTTTTTACCTTAATCAAGTAACAAAAGGCTTGGTCTAACTTAATATTATATTTGAGGGATTTTATCTATTATGCATGAATTTCTTATTATCATTATCACATTATAGTTAATATTAAGTAGAACTTACTTATTTGATTAACCATGTCTTGATAATATGTACTCATAAGCCTGGTTTATTTTAGTTCCATATTGCATGCTTTTTTAATTCATTAATTATGTGATCGTGACAAAACATCCATAATGATAAACCATGGAACTGACAGAAATGAAATAAAGAAAAGGAAATAATCATGATCTTTTCTAATGGTTAGTTTATCTAATGGTTGATAAAATAACCATGGCCTAGAGGAAAACACCTTGAACCTTTTGGGTTTGTGTTTATAGCTTTCCACCTGTCCACCTCTATATCTCTTGGGATTGGTTTCGTCTCGGCTTCATATTGAATCATATCCACTAGCTTGGGAGTTCCATCCATTACATATGCTTTTAAACTCACATAAATGTGAGGGGTAAAAAGGGGGGTTTCCATAAAAGAAACCATAGGCACGCATGACCTACATATTAATAGAGAGAGAGATGGCTCGTAGTCCAACAATTAATTTAATAAATAAATTAAAAGGAAACCAATCACATACAAAGGTATTGGTCTAGATCACGATCACCCACATACATGCAACGAGTTACACATTTAATAAAACTAGAATTCAATTCTTTAATCGTTATTTTTTAAGATAAATCATGCTCGAATCAATTAATTATCATCTTTAATTAATCAATCCTTTTATCTTAAACCCTTATTCTGAATTTCATTGAGATTCTTATACATCATAATTTTAAACAAATAAATTCATTTAAAATTATCTTTTTACGTAACTTGTACCTTGGAGGAAACCTGGTGAATTCTCATTTATAACTACCCAATGAGTAAGAATAAACATTACATAGATGTTAAATTGAACACACACACACACACACACATATAACAACTATCACATGTTGTGCCCCAGATTTATGCCTACACCATGGTACATGTCTCAAGGGTTTTTATAATATAATAATAAATTTTAATAAATCTGCAAAATATGGATGAGTACATGACATATTTTTCCTACTACACGATGCATACTATCATTCATCATCTATCTGAAGTACGTGCCCATAAATACGATGTGTATATGTACTTAGTAAATCCTCATAGTACACGGTATGTCCAGTGGGACACACACCGTGTATTATCCACGTTACATGGTCTCCAGCCGGGCATGCTGTGTATGAGGTACACGGTCCAACCCTAACCCAAAGGGACTATACACCATGTCCAGTGGGCCACACTACATGTAATTTGGAAACCGTGTGCCACCTGTTCTTCATCAACACACAGAGTCTTTAAGACTTAGACAAACTCCAATGAAACATATTGGTTTAGCAGACCAGTCTCGATGAATTGAACCTTGATACACGGTGTGTGAATCTAACTAGACGCCGTGTATTCTGCTGTTGTATGGATAAGAACCTTTGAAACCTCTAGATGAGATCCTCTGTTTTATTTTAATCAAAATTAAAAGAAAATATTATTTCTGTAAGGTGAATGAGAAATGAAAGAGGATGAACAAATATCAAGATTTATATTTTTAGAACGATTAACTTAAATTGATAAAATACATTATTAAACTGTAAATCATCAATTAATTATTTAAATAATTATAAACTATGATGTAACCTCTCTGATACCACTTGAAGGTTCTGAGCACAGTGGAAGCACGGTTGGGCGGAAATCCAAATTTAATTTTTACCATGATCAATGATTATTTTGGGAGCAACATAATGATGAATTCCAGTCTCCATGGAATAGAATTAAATATTTAGATAAAGAAGTAAGAGGCCCTAAATATTTAAAGATCTTTTCACGAAACTTGTTTATTTTTCACAGGTTAACCAATGTATAACGGAATGATGGTTGTTTTCAAGATTAAGTTGAAAAGTGTAAGATTATAAATGTTTTGTTCATGAACGGTATTTGGACATTAATTATGATGACATGTGAGCCCGATATAACTAATATTGATGGGTAAACCCAATATATATCTCTAATGCACTGAGTAAAAAGAAAGAGTAAATTGATTATAGGTTTCTCCTAAGAGATTGTTGAAATTTACCGGGTAAGTTATTCCATTTGTAAGAGTGATGATAATGATTATAGAATGATAAAATAGGTGATACCCGAGCCCCGAAGGTGTACTCTCTAAAGGATCCCTTCAGGTTCTTTTATAACAAATAATTAAGACCACACCGGACCTCAAGTTTGATGTGGGATGTGGACTCCAACACTCCCTCTCAAGCTAGGTGAACCTAGCTTGGACACATAAAGAAAAAACAAACCAAACTAATGAAGAAAAAGCAATCAAAAGACTAAAAAAACTCCCCCTCAAGCTGGACATACCCAGCTTGATGGCATAACAAGTCAAAACAGTAAAAAATATAAATCTTCAAGGCTGTTGCTCCCCCTCACGATCGCATCTCCCCCTCATGATGATGGATGGATGAAGTTGTCGTGGGCACAGCAGAGGAACCACACAGACCGGACCGGTTGATGGAGCACCAGGAAATCTGCACTAGTGGGGCCGGTCGATGATACACCGGGAAGTCCACACTAGCACCAGGAAAGCCGCCCTTGTGGGGCTGGTGATGGGATGCAGGGATTCTGTATAAGTTTTGCGGGATCTGGTGGAACCAAAGGACACGGATCCAAGGTGGTTGAGGTGCTGATCCACGACGGAGGAAGTGCGAGGGTGTGCTGGTGGATAGGGAGGTGGTTACCGGGAGTCTTCGGGAGATGCCAGAGATCCGAATCTAGAAGAAGGGTAGCCGCTGGGAGAGACGGGAGCCGGCTGCCGGAAGAGGAGTGCAGAAGGACGGGGGCTGTCATAGGAAGAGGCCAGCAGGGAAGGAGCTTCTCGGAAGGCACTGGACCAATGGAGATGGTCTGAAGTGAAGGTTCTGGCTGGAGATGGATTAATGAGACGAGGCGCAGCCTCTGTTGCACATGGAGTGAGCAGACGATGTCGGACAGGAGCCGAAAGGCGCGAGTTGGGAACCGGGAGAGCGAGTAGGCGGGATGGACGAGAGCCGCTGGGAAAGCACCTAGATGAGGCCGGAAGGGAGTGATACGAAGAGGAGATCCATCGGGTGAAGTCTCCAGGGATCAGTGCTGGGGGATACGAGAGCCGGGAGTCGTGCGAGAGGTCGGGATTCAATCCGCCGGGATCCACGCAAGGAGGAGGGATGATAGTCACGCGGGTTGATAGGGCTGACAGAGGTGGGACAAGAGTCGTGCAGGTTGACAGGGCTGACGTGTGCAGTGGGGAGGAGATGTCAGGGAAGGAATCCATCATTGGAAGGAGATTCGCTGTCCGCCGCGTCCATCGCGGGAGGGAAGGCCGCGTCGGGAGGAGGCAGATCCTCCGCCTCGGGTCGTCAACCATCGAGCGCACCAGGGAGCCACACAAGAAGGTGGGAGCCTCGCCGAAAGGGATAACCGAAGTAGGGTGGGATCCACCGAGAGGCCGCCTGGGAATCGAGCCCAGAGGGGCAGTGACAGAAAATAAACCTAGACCTACATGAGGGGCTGCCTCCCCCCACAGGGAGAAATTATGAGAAACCCTAGACGGGGAAAATAAAATGGTAGGGAGGGCTTGAGATTAATTTACCTCTGATACCATGTAGAATGATAAAATAAGTGATACCCGAACCCCAAAGGTGTACTCTCTAAAGGATCCCTTGAGGTTATTTTATAACAAATAATTAAGACCACACCTAACCTCAAGTCTGATGTGGGAAGCAGACTCCAACAATGATGTTCCCAGATACCAACATATTTTCTCTATACTTCTTGTAGAGGAGGAATTATCCTTACTCCAAGGTGATGCGGTGGCCTTATTTTATAAATTGAGAAAAATGAATACATGATTGAGTATTCTAATGTGAGACTCGGAAATACCCAGAATAATAAAAATAGGGTTTAACACTCCTCCTCAAGATAGAATGCCCAGCTTGGACCACGAGTCCCACAAAAGAAAGATGACATCAGACAAGGTCATACACACTCCCCCTCAAGCTGGGTCGCAAATACTGTGGATGCCCAGCTTGGAACTGAGTGAGGCCAGGTGATCCCCTAGGAGGCCTTTGGTGAAGATGTTGGCAAGCTGATCCGTCATCGAGATGTGGCTAAAGATGATATGGTTGTGCTTGAGGTGGTGGTGAAGAAAGTGGCAGTCCACCTTGATATGCTTTTTGCATTCTCGGAAGATGGAATTTGAAGCGATATTAGCAGCTGCCTGATTGTCACACCAGATATAAGTAGATGTCTGTAGAGTAAATTCAAGCTCCTATAAAAGATGATGAAGCCAAATGATCTCCATAGCAGCATTGGTCATGACACGGTACTCAGACTCTACACTGGATCCGGAGACAACAGTCTGTTTCTTGTTGCACCAAGAGATGAGGTTGCCTGCCAAGAAAACGAAAAAACCAGAAATAGACTTCTAGGTAGCAAGGCAACCAACATAGTCAGCATCACAAAAGACCTCAATATTCAGATGAGTGTGGTGGGAGTAGCGAAGACCACAGGCAGAGTCTCTCTTGATATATTTGGTAATATGGAGGACTACATCCCACTAAGAGGTGGTCAGATGCTCTATGAATTGGATCACTTTTCCAACAGTGAAAACAATGTCTGGACGAGTCCTGGTGATATAATCGAGTTTTCCCACCAGTTGAAGATACCTCTCTGGGTGTGAATATGGTTCTGAGGAGTCATAGAGAGAACATTCCCCAGGTTCAAGAGGACTGTCAACGGCGGTGGCCTGTGTCAGTCCAGCATCCTGGAGAATGTCCAACACATATCTCTGTTGGTAGAGGAAGATAGTGTCTGGAGAATGAGAGACCTCGATGCTAAGACAATATGTGAGAGGATCGAGATCTTTGGTGTGAAAGTGATGATGAAGGTGCCCCTTGAGGTAGATGATTCCAATGAAGTCTCTCCCAGTGATGATGATATCATCCACATATACTACCAACAGGATGCAGCCAATAGATGTCTTCCTGTAGAACATTGTATGGTCCTTTATACTATGAGAGAGCTCAAAGTCAGTGATTACAGTACTGAATCGGCCAAACCAAACATGAGGAGACTGCTTGAGACCATATAGAGAGCGGCAAAGTCGACATACTTGGGAGTTGGCGCCAGAGGCAAAAAATATAGGGGGATGATATAGATAAACCTCTTCCTCAAGAAATCTATAGAGGAAGGAATTATTGACATCCAGTTGATGAAGGGACCAATGATGATGAGTGACTAGAGAGATGGATAATCGAACGGAGACCATATTGGAAAATGAAGAGAAGGTATCAAAATAGCCAATATCATATGTCTGAGCAAAGCCCTTTACCACAAGGCATGCTTTGAGGTGATGGAGAGTGCCATTGGCATTTAGTTGGATAGTATAAATCTATTTGTTGGAAACTGCTAGTTTTCCTGTCATAAGGGGGATGAGATCCCAAGTATGGTTGTCTTCCAGAGCCTGCAATTCATCCTACATCACCTATAGCCACCCCGGGTGAGATTTTTCATCACCGACGATGCGGGGAATAAATACCATCTTCAGAGCTGAAAGACTCTTGCATGAAGATGTAAATAGAGGAGTACTCTGGAAAGAGTGAGTACCTTTTCGGAGTGCAATGGGCAAGTCACCTGGTGCCAGGGCAGGATCCTTAGATGAAGAGGGAACAATGGTGTTGTTGACTGGAACGGAGGATACAGTTGATGAGCGATGAGAGTTGACCATACCAAAACAGGATTTACCATTTGATACCATGTAGAGGGGGAATTCTCTTTCTCTTAAGGTGAGGTGGAGTAATTATTTTATAGATTGAGAAAAAAGAATACATGATTGAGTATTCTGATGTGGGACTCAGAAATACCCAGAATAATAAAAACAAGGTTCAACACTTCCTATGAGTTTTCAAATGGATCTTTTGGTTAAAAATTATTTTCACATGGCTCTTGATTGTTGACTTAGATAAATCTTATCTTATGTTAAAGCTTTATTCCATGTTTCATAATTTATAATCCACGTTTTGATGGGTATAAATTCCCCTATTTTATGATAATGCATTTTGATTATGTAATCATACCCTTATGTTCATTTTATGCTCACTAATGAATTTAATTATTAATGCTTATGTTTACTCCCAGTGAGCGTTTGATCTCACCCTTATGTTTCATTTTCCTCAGGTTATGAAAAATTATGTTAAATTAATCATGGATAGAAATGATTCATATGTGAAGAATTTTATGGGATATGTTGAAAACTTAACGTAGAATAAGAAAAACTGGGTATAGTGAAAAAAATGCTCATTTTAAGAAAAGTTTATTGTTATGTAAGAATCTCAATTCTCTAAAACTATAAACCTAAAAGGTGTTTGGGTATGTAAGTGATCCAATAACTTCCATTTGATGTTGTAAGTTTTGGATTGTTGAAATTGACACATTTATTGATATCAAATATAGAAACGTAAAGATTATGTTTTAAACACTGGATTCCTGGAGTGCAGGTTTAAGGTTGTTATAATTATCCATTAAGGAAATATTTTATGGGTTGAGTGACGTGTTACATGCCTAGAGTTTTAGCATAGCAGACCGCTTTTGTGGAACACCATCCCCATTTGTTTGGGCGAGTTTCAGCCTACAAGTTCTTTGAAAAATGAGTGGTTTTCTGGTTTTGTATTGCCATTGACTCACCCCCAACTCTCAACTAGTGTTATGTCAAGAAAATTGAAGGTGTGGGACAAGACCATCACAAATATTGGGCCGTGACGTACTCCCACCACTATTCCATGCATGCCCTTGTACATGGTGAGATTGTGATAAAGATCTAAAAGATGGATTGTGTATATTAGAGTAATAGACTAGAAATTACAACGGGAGAGGAGGAAGAAGAATGAAAGGAGAGAAGACACTTTAAGAGGCTCTTTTCACCCTCACCCAAGACACATGACTGACCCCTTAATAGAATACCCCCCTATTCCCTATATTACCCTTATTTAAAACCAAATCTCATTTAAAACCAACTCTCACGAGGATCCAGGCTGGCTAAACTACTTTACTTGCTCCCTAATGACCCATATTCACAGTTTCTAACACTTGAAACCCCTTGAAGAACCATCTTTTCCTCAAGAATGAATGAAGAGAAAACTGACTTGGGTGAGTTACTGTGGGGTTTCCATTATGTTTTCTGCATGAAATGCATCATGTCCTGTCCAATTCTGTCCATGAGAGTGAGGGTGTTGGAGAACAGGACATAGAAGTAACCCCACACCGCATTCATTGTTTTGGTCAGAACAGGACAACAATATTGATTGAGGGTAGAGGTGTTGGGTTTTTTTTCATGTCCCTTCTACCCATGAACACTAGAAAATCTCCTAGATTCTCCTTCCAGCTTTATGGTCCGACATTGTTTGCTCGAGATCCGCCCCCTTGTGCCCCTTCCTGCTTGCAATGACTTGTGTGGCCCTCCCCCATGACCATGGGGAACAACTCTGTTCTTTGCAGCTAACACACCATGCTGGGCTAGGATTATTGTTTGTATTGAGGGTGTAGGTTTTTTTATTTGTACCCATCCGTGAACTACTCTACGTAACTTGGCTTGTGGCTCGATCCACATCCCTCTTGCATCCTTTGCATTTAAATTGGCATTCCTCCTCCCTCCCTCCCTTTGACTCCAGATAATAGTGTGCCTGGTGCCAAATGCAGGTGATTCCTTGGACTATCAAATCCCATTAAATACATTACTAGAACAATTTTTGGAGTCATATCACGGCCCGATGTGGACAACCCATCCAACTAGGCTTCAAACCGGTCCAAGGTAAGATCGGAAGGGCGTTCTCAATCTTCAAGGGTTCACGACTAGCATCCAGACATCCAAAAAAAAATCAGAGGGAATGATTTTCCCAACCTGAAAAAGGATAGCATGACATATATGTAGAGAAAGATAACAAGGAAATATGCCAAAACTATAAACCAACACCGATAGCGATATAACCAAGGCAACAAGCCAAACCAAGGTACATGTCCAAGAGAAAAACCAAAGGTAACCCAAACTACTGAAAACTACTCTGTGTGATATGTGAGAAACATCCCACCATCTCACCATCAGCTACCCATGCCCAGCTGACATAAAACTACATCGCCTTACTTTGGCGCATCACACTTTCTTACATCAGACAAAACAAGGTCTCCACATCCTCGAATGAGTGTCCAGGGTGTGAGCAAAACAAGCTCAGTAGGATTCCACCCAAGTGTTTCATAGAAAGTCTCTATCAAATAATCCCAATATGCTCTATTTATGAAAAACATGACATGATAAAACAATTTTCACATTTATATAAAAAGCATGGTAAATGTTTTCCCTCTTTCACAGTTCTAAAATATATGCCATGTAACACAGGTCAAAACACATTTTTAATAAACTATTTATCAAAGCATGCATCATTTATCCTATCAAAACCAAAGTGAAACAAAGCACAACACAATGTATATCACCCCTAGGATAACCTAGGTTCGGGCTAGCTAGGTCTCTCGTACCTCACTAATCAAGTTAATACTTAGTGCACTAAGCAAGTTCCTAGAACAACAGAGCCTAGGAAAAAGAGGAACACCCCATTGATGAACCCACCATGCATGTCAAAACATTTCAAAGGGATCTTCGAATTTCAAAAACGATTTCCAAAGAACCATTTTTTTCCATAAAAAATCATGTTTTGAAAACCAATTCCATAAACAATTTCACAGTGCTTTGAAAATCTATTTCTTTTATCAAAACAAGGGGAAAACCATCTTTCATCAAAAACCATTTATGCACGCATATAAAGAAGGGAAAAAATCAGGTCAATCATCTTTTAAAAAACAAGTTAAAAAACCAGAACATGTGTGATTCACCAAACAAACTAGAGACGGAACCACCTACCTTGGAAACACATGGAATTCTTCAATCAAACCAAAATGATTTACAACGAACAAGGATGAAGGATTTATAATAGCAAGAGAAGTCGCAATCCAAGGATCCATGAAACCAGAATTCACCAACATGAGATCAACCAATATGAGAGGGATCACATACCACAGCTGATTCCCAAAATCAATGGAGGGTAGGAAGAACCACATACCTTGGACTGATCAAACTACAAGAACAATAGGAACGTATGAAACAAGGATCGATCGTCAAAGGCAAGAGGAACCAAATCTCCCAAGGTAGTCATCTAAAAGCAGAACAGAGGCCCAAAGTTCCTCCCAAAATCATCTGATTCAAAATACTAGAATGGTAATGAGTAAGGAAGGCTTATGAAGGAGAAAAACAAGTCAAGATCACATTAAAAAAACCCTCATAAAGATACTCTGAGTTTCCCTTAACATACGCAACACCTTCCTCAAAATCAGGTGGCCCAATCAGCCATTCGAATTTTCAAAACAGACGATGCCATGACATGGTGGTGGATCACCACACCCATGGTGGTCTCAGTTGTACCACACCAAGAAGCCCGACACACACACTGAACATGCCGTAGCATCGAAACCTTGGCCGTTTGGGACTGGCAATGACCTCCCCCATGTTGTGGCGAGGCCTTATTGGCCATGGCGTATATGACGACCTCCAACATACCACGTCTGGGACCATGCTTTTCACTGGGCATGGTGGTTCTTCCCGTGCTGTACAGGCGCTTCCTAGAAGTAAAATGACTTGGAAAACGATGTGGACTACCCCGTTTTGCACCGAGAAGTGCCAAACACCCTATTATAGGCCCTAAACACTGACCAACGCACCCTGAACCCCAAAGGGACCATCCCAAAACTCAAAAATAGAACATACCTCAAGCAGGGATGTGACAAGCCTCAACCTCAAAAACTGAAAGCTTAACCTGTGTCCCAACCTACATATGTTCGTCGATGGAAGGTGAATAACTTGTTGGCCTGACCACATGCCCCTATTAAAAGCTTGACTTTCTCCAGGTGTTGGGCTAGATTGGTCATAGTTTTGTGGAATTCTTGTTGATCCTTTTCAAAGGAATCGACCGTTAACTCTAGTCCGACCAATGATGCTTCAAGGTGCTCCATGCGCCGATCTAGCCTTTTGAGGCGATCTTGGAGCCTCATCTCCATCGCCATGTCCCCCACGCCACCATTGTCGTCTCTACCCCTCAGTGTCTTCGTCAATGTCGTGTATGTGCGCTCCCCCTCGAGTGGTTATTCGGCAAGGCAGATCAAGTGATAAAGATCTAAAATACTACTTGTGTATATTATAGGAAGAAACCAGAAATTACAATGGGAGAGGAGCAGTGTTGTCAAAGGTGTGCACCTTAGGGCGCCTTGATGAGAGGCGTGGTGAGGCGCACCCAGAGCATCTCGTAACAAGTGAGGTGAGGCAACCTCACTGAGGCGTGCGCCTCACACGCCATCATAGGGGGCGCTAAGCCACAAGGTGTTGTAAAGGCATGCCCCCTGAAGAAAAAACCGGGCCTCCTTTATAAGAAGCGGCAACGATAGGGTGGAAATCAAGGTGACAATAGGATGGAAATCAGGGGCTATAGGGTAAGAAAATCAGCGGTGAGAGTGGAAATTGTGGCTACATGGGATGGAAATTGGGGCTCCTTTATAAAAAATGGCGGCTTCAGGGGTTGATATCAGGGGTTGTAGGGGAGGAAATCGGGGTGCCACCTGATGTAAATAGGGGCTACTTTCTCAAAAAGGGGCGGTCATAGGGGGTGGGTTGTCAGGAACAATAAACAAAACATTTAATGAATTAATTAAAAAATAACCAAACAGAACTCTATAAAAAATAGACAAAAGCTCTAAAAAAATACACGACATGCAGCATCAAATGCACTGGGCGATAGTAGCAGTAAACACACTGGGAAAAAAATGCACTGGGCTTGAAGAGCCGAGGATTGATTATTTGATTACGGTTTTGTTAAAAACTATCTATATATATTTTAATTTGTATTATTTTTATTGAATTTAAGTTTTTTTAATTTAAAGTATGTCGAAATTTTGTGCATATTTAATTATTTTTTTGGAATGCTCCTTAGTTTTGAGAGGCGCGCACCTCGCGCTGCATCCCCAAGCAGATTTTGCGCCTTACACCTTTTACAACACCGGAGAGGAGCAAGAAGAATTAAAGGAGAGAAGACACTTCCAGAGGGAACCCCTACTCCCATTCCCATATCCAAGTCTCAACCACTATAATTTCATAGGTATCATGACACACGTTGGCTCTAGTACCACTTTTCATGGGTTTAGTGTTTCAGCACATTGAATCGCCCATGCGGGTACCCCATACCTATCTATTGGGGATAGGTTCGGCTTATCATCTCTTAGAAAGGATGAGAGATTCATTGGTTTTGTCCTACCATGTACTCTCAAGAGAGTGATAGTGTGGTGTCAAGGTAATCTAAGACACACTGGCTTATTGTCAACAAAACTCTCATCTCTTAAAATGAAACCAACCATGTGAACCGCAACATTGATATTCCAGTTCGCGTGGGACAAGATCTTTACAAATGTTGGGTTATGACTATAGTCTCAAGAATAACAACCATAGGATGATATATATATATATATATATATATTGTTTTTTAGGATACGCTTAAGATTCCACATGGAGGAAGAGATCTAATTACCCCACCTTGCGGTGGATCATATTTCAGACAGAATTCCTGATCGGTGCTCCTGCCTTGCCTTGGCTGTTGTTTGGTGCGCTTGGGTTTCAGAAGAGCGCTCCTAGGGTTTGATTCTAGATGAGTCTAGAGGAGCACTGTATGTTTAGGTGAAAGGGCACACGTCTTGCACAGGAGGTGCTGGAAGAGCCCTAGATGCACAGGAAAAGGGCCTGTGGTAGTGAGGGTGCTGGACTGGAGCCGGGTGCCCAAACACAGGATTCTAGACTCTAGGGTAGAATCTAGGGTTTTATTAGGGCTCTTATACCTTGTAAAAAGTGAAGACCTAGAATCTGTTACTCTTGATTGAGGACGGAACACTGTTTATAAAGGGAGATGATGTGATACGCGACTTCTGATGGAACCGAAATACACAATTCGAAGTAGAGGGATATGGGAAAGAGTAGAAAGTAACAGGAGATGCATGCTACCATAAAATAAAATTCTTGAAATTTGAGCTACCATCTCCTTCACCATAACTCCAACATGGAATCTCGATTCACCACTGATGAAGAATGATGTCTATCTCTTACATGTATCAAGACCAATCATGTCGATATGTCCATCAGAGTGCACATGTGGGGATGAGTATAAACTCAATCGGATTTCCCCAATGACTCCAATACGCTCCCATGCATAAGTAATTTGAATATGAAATTCCAATTTATTGATGATAAATCAAAAACATTTTTAAAACTATGACATTTGATTTATCCAAAATATTTCAAAAACCAAAGCATTCTTTTCAAATAATTCTATTATTTTTTTGAAAACATTAAATCAAAGTACAATTTCAAAAAACCCATAAAACCAAATTTTCTCCTCTAAAACTCATATATAGGAGAAACACCATTTTTACCCAAATCTAAGAAAATTCCCCATTTTTACAAACCAATGGAAATTTCCTATTTCTAAATTTTTTTCAAGGAAAATCCTTATTTCCCCTAAAGTCTATTACAAACTCCCTATTTTCTCATAAATACATTCCATGTGCTAAGACAACTTGAGCATGATCCACAAATCCATCGCTAGCTAACTTTACCAAGGTGTGAATCCCCATTCATACATCCAAAACTCATACCATAGTGAGTGCCGCCTTTCAACCTCAATTATCCAATCCATTTCTCACCTTAACGTGCACTATCTAATCCACCACATCCCTGCAAATGAAACTTAGAGGTTTTAAAAACAAGGTCTCACTAAAACAATTTCAACACATGCATAAAACCCCATGCAATAAACCTAATAAATCACAATAATAATTTTGCATTAATTTCGTCATTGAAAAAAATTCAAAACATTTAATAATCAAAAAATCAAAAAAAAAAACCATTCAAAACCTATGCTTTCAATTAAAAAGCTCCAATAGTTACAAAACCCCTAATTTTTTTTAACGAATTTCATTTAAATAAAAAATCCTCATTTTTACATAAATCTAAAATTCCACACAATTCAAGCAATTCAATCCTCAAAATTAGTCAATCTTATAAAAGGGTTCAGAGCCATTTACTTAGTCGTATTGTTCCAAGAATTTCCCAAATTCATGGACCAAAAATCACTCTAACGGGATGAATCCAAAAATCCTTATCAAGAAAAATGATAATCCTCAACCCATGACAATATATTTAAATATATGACATCCCCACATTTGGATCCGAGAGAGAGAAAAAGATAAAATAATAGAGAGAACATGATCTAGGTCTTACATAGAAATCTGATGTCAACCTAATGATCCACACACATAATTCGATGAAGAGAGAATGAGAGTTCACCAAAATCACCCTAAATAGCTATGAGGATCATATGAAGATGTTTGAGAGGAAGAGTGGGGTAAATCAGTGATTTTTAGGGAATTATGTCATGGGCTGACCATCTCAGCATAGCCGTTCGCTCGTGCGGCACCCCAACCCCCTCTAAGGCGGGTGAGGTTCAGCCGTCCAGCTGTTCATGTGTGAGGTTCACTGGTTTCTTCCTTCCATGGACTCATTAGGAGAGTGGCCCCAACTCCCAACCAGTGGTGTCAAGATTAACACGCACCATCCTCATCTTTTTTGAGGCGACTCCCATCTCTTAGATAGGGACAAACCAGATGAACCACAACTTTAATGTTCTTGTTGGTGTGGGACATGATCCCCATGATTGGTTCGTGACATTCTCCCACCACCATTCCATGCACGACCTCATGCATGCAGGATCATGGCCTTCTGTGTGTCCACGAAATGGTGCTTCTAACTAACCAACTACCAAGCATGGCCTCAGGGAACACTCCTTCCTTGTCGTTGGCATCAATGGCCCACCCATTCTCTGGGTCGCAAACCACCTCCACAAGACCCACCCTTCATAGTGGCGTCTCTGCCTTTGACTTCTCTCGAACGTGACCTTATATGTCGTGTCACCTCTGCATGACACCCAAGGACTATTCTCCTACCACCAAGGTCCATCCGGCATCATTCTACAACACCACGAGGATCATTCCCTCTAATACCACTTGTCACGGGCTGAGCATCTCAGCACAACAGTTCGCCCATGTGGCACCCCAGCCCCCTCCAAGACGAACAAGGTTCAGCCGTCCAGATCTTCATATGTGAGGTTCACTGGTTTTGTCCTACCATGGACTCATCAGGAGAGTTGCCCCAACTCCCAACCAGTAGTGTCAATATTGACACACACCATTCTTCCCTTTGTCGGGGCGAATTCCATCTCTTAGATAAAGACAAAGCAGATGAACCGCAACTTTGATGTTCTTGCTGGTGTGGGACAGGACCCCCATGATTGGGTCGTGACAATTAAATGATAAAACATTGTCATTTAACTTGACTCCAAAGTCGTAATGCACAACCCTTAGGACCATATAGGTGGTCGTGCAACCCCCACTGGTATGAAATTTATAGAATGCATGGTTACCATGCACAATCTTTGGGACCGTGCAGGTGGCCATACAAAACCTATTGGTTTCAAATTCACAGAATGGAAGATCACCTTGAACGGTCTTCGAGACAGTGAAAGTGACTATAAAGTCTTATACAAGTTCTTTTAACTTCTCCCTGAAATCCATATTCCCAATAATCATGGACCCCAAGGTAAATATCATATTCTGGATCATATAAGTAATCAAAACCCACTTTTGAGATCATACAAGTACCCATTTCCTTAAAATTACACATCAACATTCCAAATACATAAAAAAACACAATCCAAACATGATCCAAAATCTATGCGTTATAATTCTTTCCATTATAGGACTTTTCATCCCTGAAAAATCATTGATATGTCTCATTATCAAATAAATCTAGCCACTGTTGTTGCTTCTCAACCTCTCTCTCCCAGGTATTTCCTTAGATCATCTCATGCTACCATAAAAATTGAACTAAAAGAATAATTCTTTTCAAAGGATCTTCTCTCCAAAATCAACAACTTGAATCAATCTCTCCATGTAAGAAGCACTAGGGTACAACTCAACCGCCCCCACCTCAAAACATGAGTTGATCCTGGTTGATACTTCTTCAATTTTGAAACATGGAAACCATTATGAACCGATGCATAATGTTGTGTGAAATGCAATCTGTAGGCCACTTTTCCAATCCATTCAATGATCTTGAATGAACTCATATATCATGTAAAAAACTTCCCTTGATTCCCAAGCCATCTATGTCCCAATCTTGGAGTTTATTTTAGAAGCATAAAACCCGTAACATCAAATATCAAGGGTCTTTAACAATTATTGATGTAAGACTTCTGCTGACTCTGTGTTGAAATCATATGCTTCTAAATTAACATAACTTGTTTCATCATTTTTTATGTCAAACTATGTCCCACAAGAGTCTTCTCACTCATCTCAACCCAATGCAATGACAACTAACATGCCCAAACATACAATGCCACAAATGGTTCCATATGAATTGATGACTTAAAACTATTATTGTACATAAATTACACCGATGGAATATAATCTTCCTAAGACCCTTCAAAATCAAGCACACAATCTCAGATCATATTCTTCAAAACCTGAATAATACACTTTGTATGCCCATCCATCTAAGGATGATGCACCATACTCATATTTAGTTATTCCCCTAAGGAATTTTAGAGTCCCTTCTATAACCTCAATGTAAATCGAGGATTACTATATGAGATGATAGACTTCAAGACTCAATGAAGTATAATAATATATTTCACATAAATCTTTCCAAACTCATTAACCAAAAAATGTTTTCTATATAGGAAATAAGTGTACTAACTTCAGGAGCCTATCCATTATTCCCCAAACACCATCATGATTCCATAGTGATATCTACAACCTAATCATGAATTCCATCAAAATTTCCTCTCATTTCCATGTTATAATTGATAAGTGTGACACCCTGACCCATAATTCCCTTCGGAGTCAGAGTACCACATCACCTCATACATGTCTTCCCGTACGCTAGAGTTTTCTAATTAGTAGTGAGGGTCTAATCCATACAACATGGAGACTATTCCCTAGAATCAAAGTCATACAAAACAATAAAAAAATAACCAATAAATCCATCATATATAATCAAAGTATGCATAAACAGATGAACACAATGCTATATCGAATGAATATAGACGTATACAAACACATAATCATACAAAACATACATTGATTACCCATTGGGATAATCCCATATACAATAAAAACAATAGAAACAAAATACACTCACTGACCCTACTACCATCCTCGGGACCCAACACAATATGATCATCAAATACCCTTGAGCTGCTCCAACTCAATCCGTTGTACAACCTGTGCTCTGAAATAAAATCCAAAATAAGATCTGCATGCACACAAGAGTGCTCATGTAGGGTGTGAGAAATACATCTTAGCAGGCTCTCATCGAGTTCCCATAGAATACGCCATCATATACATGTATGTATGAGGAAAGTAAACCTGTCAAAAATACGCATCAGATGTCGTGTGCTTACTAGGACATCATGAATCCATGTACATTGGGTCATCTTGTGCTAACCAGGCCACTCCGACACTTGATCCTACTCATTTTGGCACCAATCCAAAATCCACCACGTCACCTAGTCTCATGCCATCATACCGGATGTACAACCCACACCCAAAGACTTCAGGGTAGGGCATCATCCAAACCTTGAACCACAACCTGAGGGAATAAATCATGGTCATATTTCCACATCTCGAACCACTACCTTATTACTCAAGGTAGGGTCCATCGTCCATGTCTCGCATCACATCATAACCCAGCCCCTCACAAGCAACCCACTATCATAATCCAAGCCTACTTAAGGCAAGGTCCATGACCCAATCCTACTCTAGGCATGGTCAACCACCATGAGCTAAGCCTTCTCACTCAAGGAAAGGTTATGCCTCAAGATCATATCCCCCATTAGGTTTTTCTCCTATCACAAGCACATAAAACACAATCAGTTCCCAAATCCCACCACACAACTCACCTACTCATCACAAGATGCTAGTCACTTGGGACATAGCACCCCATACCAACACTTATTATCTAATACAATAGGGTTTCCACTAGGTCCAAAAAATCCATCACAGTCTCTACTTGTTGTTATCACCTCACATACATCACCCCTCGGTGATACCCATCCCATAGGTTCATCTTGATCTTGGCCTCATCAGGTGGGGTCCAATTCCTATCCAAAAACCTCGCCACTCCTGTTCTTGTTACCGAATGACCATTATGAGCTATTACAATCTAAGAACCCTTGGAAACCCAATGCCAAGTCTCAAATAACTCACAAGACCTACACTTAGTCTCTCTCACACATCTCTCAAGGGAGATCACTCAACCCATCATTTAGAGGAACCACCTCTCCGTCACATCCATCCATCCCTAGAGGGATCGTCCTAATTTTTTTCCAAGACTCCACCCTCAAGAGGGTATCACTCACCAAGAATGAGACATACAACTATCTCACCCATCTCACCAGGACCAATCCTCTCATATATATTTCTAACTAGCCGTAGGGAAATAATCCTAAGCTACCCAAATCTCATCTCACATCCTTAGACCTACCTAAGGTCTCTCATTATCTCTACCTACATCTTCTCCACTTGGATACGTAGTCACGAAGTGATCCCAATTCCCCAAAGTGCTAAAGAGAACCCATCACAAGAATAAGAGGCCAAATGCCATCCTATCTCTTTATCTAGGCACCCACAGTCCCTATCTTCTCTAATCAAACCCATACAACTTGCATGAAGGCACACATTCATTCATAAGCATGTATATGAGAATATATAAAAGGGACCACTTACCTCCGTCAAGGAGTTACCATCCACACCAAGCTGTACACACTCTCGACCAAGCTCTTCTATGCCTCATCCAAGCTTGTATAACCATCCAAGCTCCTATATTACACCATAAACCATAAATAATTAATTATAAACATTTATAATTAATTATTTAATTTAAACCAAAGGGGAATAATCAATGAAAAAATCAATAGACATCACTATTTCACCGAAACCTCAACCAACTGCACCCTAATGGTCCTTGGCACACCATCAAAACCATCCCAAAAAAAAGACCAATCCAATGACATCTGATTAATCACCTATTTCATACAATTTTATCAAAAACTAAAAATAAATTTGGGCAACAACTTACCTTGACCAGAACATCGAAAGACAATGTGCGATCATTTCCTCGGGATGTCCTCTCTCCACCACACATGAAATACCCATTTCCCTCTCTCAATTCCACTATACTCTAGTGGAATTGATTCCAAACCCTAGCCCAAAATTGAACCAAATTAGGGGGCTAGAAATAAAGGACCAAGAATGGATGAAAAAATAACTCACCTTGGATCAACACTGAAACACACCAAGAACCACACCCTCTCAAGGGTGATTGATGGAGGGATGTGGGATGGGAGAATCATCCAAGAAATGGACTCTCTTGAGCTCCGCAACCCCATAAATTATGAAATACCCTGACCCAGAATAGGCATAGTTTCCTTTTCTCAAGAAATAACCACCAAAGCGCCATTTATGATGTGAATAGGGGGTTCATGGTGAGAATTATCTTTTCCTAAAACATTCACAGTGTAAACCCATGGTTCATAACATGAGATGTTTGAGGAAAAGGGGTTCTCCCCTTGACCAACCCCATTCATTACATGAACCATGGTTTATAACATGAATGATAATGGGCTGCTAGATTTCAACCCCCTGTCACCCAACCCTTCTTTGACTTCCACCTGAGCACCTGGACAACCAACCAGGACTTAAAAGACATCTGAAAAAACTATTTAAGAACGTATAAACACTCAAAATCCTAATCCAAGTCCTGGTTCAAAAAATAAACCCCCCACAAAAAAAATCAAAATCCTCCAGAATGTAACAACCTGAAAATTTGTAGGGTGTTACAAACTCCCTACCATAATGGTTCTTGTACCCGAGAAGCTGTGGTAGTCCTCAAAACACCTCTCCAAATATATCACGTTCATTATTTCATCAAGAAATTTCCATGTTACATCTTTGAATTCCAAACCTACTTTCACTGTGCAACTTCGAACACCAAGCATACTATTCACCAAAGGCCAAGCCACCTGCTCACCACTAATGACAACACCGATATGGTGCTCATCGCATCTGTCTATCCCAAGACACCATGATTTCTTCAAAAAATTTATCCTAAATCCTATGGTGCTCCCCACCATAAGACTCCACTTAAATAGATACCAATCTCAAACCTTGGTGCTCCCCACCATACGGTTTGACTATTAAAAATACATTTCCAACAATATATTGACCCTCTAATTGTGTTTTGAAAAATTCTCCCAATGCGGTTTATATCACACTACATCTGACTCAATCCAAGAGCACCAATCGGACCACCATTGACTGAATTTTTCTAAAAATGATTGGTTTCACTCGCCGATGCATCTACAACCACCAGATCATGATGCCTTTACCCATGGAGGCATCAAAGGATCACCTAAACACCCACACCAAAGTTCATATTAGAATATTAGTGTAATTACATAGTTATATCACCACCAACCACACAACCCATTGTGATATGACCCCGAGCACCAACACTCCTCCGACTTACTCACCCTCAGATCACAACAAAAATTTCATCAATCCCAATGCTAATTCCCCGATCCCATCCAACACCGAATACAAAATATAAATATATTATTTACCAAGGAACTAGATAAAATTAGATTTTTTCATATCAATATATTAATGCCACCTCGACCTTCTACCGAACAGTCTCATTGCCTCCACGAACCTTCCGACATGAGGGCCATTATCTCAGGAACAGTAGGATGCTACCCACCATAGGAGTATCATTATCACTACCTTGATAACCCAAACACCCAAAATCCATGGCCCCCACTTCATACATTACCACATGTAATGAATTGATGTGATGATCCCTATCATATCTGAGAGCTAGAACAAAACACCAACTCTACACACTCCCCAATTTACCCTAACCCTCACACCCCTCCTCCTAATGCCCCTCCTCCTCCTCATGACTCTCCTCCTCATCGTGACTCTCTTCCCCGATGTTGCCATGATCCTCCTCATTTGATGGGCCACCCAACCTCCCCATGACAATCCTCCTCCAGTGCGGCCACTCCACTTCCCCATCGTCGCTGCTCCGACGCAGACTCCTCACCTCCTCCTCCAATGCGCCTCTGATGCGGTCACCCCACTTCATCGAAATTATCCTTCTCTGACATGTCTTCAAAATGGATTCGATGCGGTCTTGACAGGATCAGACATGACCACTCCACCTCTTAGGATCCTCCTTCTTCCACATGGCCACCCCTGATTCTTCTCCTTTGACGCGACAACCCCACCTTCCCAATTTTTCAATCAAACAAAGTCCCAGCATCGCGATCATCCTTCTCTCAGGATTTATAACTGACCCCACTTGGGGGGCCCTAAAAAATCAACCCTTCTGCAATTTTTTCCTGAGAAATACCTGCCTACTGCGCTCCTTGGCTCACCATGTATCTTCTGATTTTCAGCTCCAACATGATATTTAGGTCTCATATTTCCCTTCTCTAGATCAGTGGTTGAATTTATTCTAATTTTTATTTTCATATCAAATTTTAGTTGTTTTTTACATAGATTTATGTACACCCACTTGGATGTGTCATTGACCTACATTGAATACATAATGATTTAGATGGGCTCTTTTGATGCCATTCTAAGCTCATATCGGGTAATTCCATCAATTTATTCCATCACATTCTCTATAATTTTGGGATGAAAATTTTCTGGATTTAAATCTCCCAAGGCATGATCATGTTCCTTATGATCCCAAGATTGAAGGAGATGATTAGAATACCTTTCATCATTGTCTTCCAAACCGTTTAATCCATGCCTTTGAATACGTTTGGATCATCCAATCCTTTGTCAGTGTCATTATTGATATGAATTATTAATTATGTATTATTATTTATAGTGGTGAAGATAAAATTTAAAAAATTATAATTTCATCCATTTTTGTGTTATTGGAACAATTTTTTTAGATTTTATTTCAATTTATACGCCATGTTGTACAGTTTTGTAAATACTGTTTTCTACACTATGAATTGTGCAATATTATAAATACTATTTTCAACACCTACACCATCATTTGAATAATGTATTTAATAGAATAACATAAGGAATAAAGTTGATAATAGAAGATTTCAAAGCTATGTAAAATAGTAAGGATATGGAAGATAAGAACAAGTCACTAATTAATAAAATGTATCTAATTTTTGGAAGTGTTTCAAATGAACAGACACATGAAAAGAGGAGTGAATCTTTATATTGGCTGGATGGATATCTTAAAAATAAAAGATCTAGTGTAATAGGGATAAATTTTATGATATTACCCTTACAATGATCAATATAATAATGATACAACTATGATTAAATTTGTGAAGAAACAAGTAAAAGTTGATAAGAAAATGCTTTAAGTTGGTATGTAGTCTAATTTAACTCTAAACATGTGTTTATGTTAAGGAATGTATGGGAATATTATGAGTGTGTGCAGAGAAATTAATAGATTTAAATGTTATCATATATCAAAAAAAATCACAAGATATAGTTCAAATATTTTCTAGTTACTTTTTCATATATAGTGAATATAAACTTTAGAAAAATCATCATTTAAGAGGGTTTAAAATAATATTTTATGGAATATATTTTGCACTAATAAATAAATTGAGAAATAAATTTGGTAACCATGTGAATATTTTTAATCATTTTTATGTTTGAAATAAATATTTATAAACTTCATATGGGAGAAAGTTAGTAATTGTGATTGAAAATCCCATAAGTCATGATTTTCTTTGGAAAAAAGTGAAGTGAAGAAATTTTCTTTGAAGTAGATTTAAAATAATGTCAGTGAGGGAACGTAGATATTTGATAATTTATTTTCCTCACATATAGATGAAAACATTAATCTATTGATAAATATAAATTCTAAGTTTAATGGAAAAGTTAAGTTTATAATGGTGGTATAGAAAATATCAAGGTCACAAGAATAGTTAATCATTTTAGCTAAGAAATATCTAGAAATTTATGGGGATTAAAGTAATTTATCCTTATCTATGAAAGATGGAATCAATATATGCAATAAAATATTTAGTGGTCTCAATCAAGGAATCATGGAGAAACTAGTTCATTAAAAAAATGATTTTAATATTCCATTACTAAAATGTGATAGATAAAATACTTTTCAAGTATTTGAAAAAGGAAATATAATTAGTAAATGTTATAAACCTAATAAAATAATACATAGACATGTGTTATACATATTCATACCGATTCATGTGGACCAATGAAGTAAAATAGAATAAAAGGATGATTATAATATCTTTTATTTTTGGATGGATATAATTATTTAGGCTATATTATTCCTATGTATAAAAAATAGAAGTACTTGATTATCTTAAGAGGTATAAAAGGATAGTGTAAAGCTATTTTGGAATGAATATCAAAGTTCCAGGTTATAATAATGGAATTTAATTCACTAATTATTTAGTTAAGAAGTATCTAGAGAAGTATGGTATTGTTCCACAAGCTACTATAATGTAGAAACCCTAATAGAATGGGGTGGTTAAGAGGTAAAGTTGAACCATTAATAATATAACACAAACTATGGTGATCTCTAGTGGTATTAAAAGGTACCTCTATAAAGAGGTGGTTCAAACTGCAATATATATATATATATATAATGGAGTTCTCTACCTAGGAAAAAAAGTTTCCTTTTGAACTAAGGTATAAACGGAAACCAACATTGAAGTATTTTTGAGTATTTGGTTGTAAGTTATATATTATTAATATGGAAGGGAATTAAGGAAATTATAGAAATAACATGATAAAGTTATATTTCATACATATTCCTTAAGAAGAAAGGTTTATCAATTTTTTTAATAATATTCTCATTAAAATTTTGGAAATAAAATATGTTTAATGGTTAGGAAAGAAAAAGGAATCTATGATAGGAGAATTGAAGATAATTTAGAGAAAATTGAATCTTTAAAAGAGCCTAGAGAGTCTCTTAGTGATAGTGAGGACTCTGTTATAGAATTTTTTAATGGATATGAGAAAGAAAAAGACATAGAGATTCTAGTTACACCTAAAAGATTTACTAGAACTAAACATATTGACGAAGAGAACATTTTGGGAGAAAAATCCGTTATAGTATAAACTAAGAGGATATATATAATTAAAATAAATAACCTCTTATATGTATTTAAGTAAAAAATATTTGATTAAGCATCCAATGATTAAAATTGGATTAAGTATATGAATGGGGAGTTAAATGAGAGATAAAATAATGACACATAGAAATTTGTTCCAAAAATAATATATGAAAATATCATATTCACTAAACAAGTTTTTAGAAATATGATTAATGAAAATCGAGAAGTTATACAATTCATTGTCATAATTTTGTGAAAGTGATATTCATTGATTTATAGGGTAGTTGTAGATAAAATATTTTCACCAATTAATTGTATTGAGGTTATCAAATTGTTTCTTACCATAGTTATATAGAGAATATCAAGTTATATCTAATGTATAATAATAATTATTCTTTTATAATTGGATTTTTTAAGGAAGTTTAAATTGGTCAACTATGTGGATTTCAAATAAATGATGATGATAATAAATTGTGCATGTTTAAGAATGATTTTTGTGGGTTAAAACAAGTACTTGTAGATTGGATCTCATGGCTTGACCATTTTCATTTTTTTGAGGTTTATGAGAGGAGTTGACTGTAATCTCTATATTAATAGGAATTTTTATTTCCAAATGATGGTGTATATGTATAAAATTTAAACTATCTAAATTGTTTTTGTTGGATGAGCTAATAGTGCTGTGAAATTCATATTCATGAGGTGTTTCTCATTTTTAGGAAGTCCAATAGACAATGTATTGCCTTGGAGTTCAATAAACTAAGTGTGGGGGAGTGATCGAACTAGAAATTTCATAAATTTTTATATGTAATTTATTATTTTATTCCCTCATATTCCTTTAGAATCCATATTATTTCTATATTTTCACATTTTGTATGATTTTCTATGAGTAAAATAAATCTGGATTGATTTTTTGATTTTAGTGATAACCTTTTTATGTTTTAATTAATTAAATGTGTTCTCATTTATTTGTGTTCGGTTTATGAGGATTATTCTACTCCTTCCATTGATTTAGGTGAATATGCCAATACAGATGTTGATGATGATGGTGTTCTGAGAGGAGGAGATAATGATGTTGGTGTTCTTGTAGGAGATGATGAGGGTCGTGATGGTTTTGGTGATACTGATATTGAGGTACATTTTAGATGTAAATTTTATTCTTGGTTTATAGTCTAGATCTCAAACGTCATGTTATACCTCTCTTCCAACCTCCCATAGTTCTGCTAGATTTTTAACACACCTGGTGTTATTCCCCTATGCATTTATACACCATGAAAAAGAAAATAAGCATGGTTGTGACATTCAAAATGAAAATAATTTTCCTCCTTTATTATGAACTATTTTTTTAATATGGGAACACCTTATCTTTCCATGTATCTCACACTGAGAGTGGGTCACATGAGATTCAGTGTTATATATCAATTTTTCTTGAGAATGGTTGAGGCACACGAAAATTATAAAATAGAATGGAACCAACATTTAGTCTAGACTTGATAAATTTAAAATGTATGCATCCCTCCTTGGTCCAATCATCACGAACATAAACTATTTTCGACTTGTCTTGGAGATGTTTTGTGTATTGAGAGTCCTCCTTGATGCTCTCTCCATATTGGTTCTCTAATCTTTTATATTACCCAAACATTCCTATAACACAATCCTCTTCTGTTCTAAACTCCACAACCATAAAATGGTATAAGAACCATGGTCCTGGATATATGACCTTAAATTGTTTGGCTCAATAATTTTGTATGAAATTTTAAAATACATTATTATCTTCTTATCCTCACATGCAAGGATTTCTGCCTAAACATTCATCGTTGGCCTCTTTCTGCACCACATTCCAGAACTACATGTCGGTTGATTCCAAACCTCATGGGATATTTATTAACACATATATTTCTTATATTAGTCCCAAAAACAAATTACAATTGTCCTTCCTTCTCTCTCGACATCCTTGATTAAGACTCTGTCATTAAAAGGCTTGAGGTCCTTAATATCATCTGATTCTAGAATTCCAACAATATCATCATCTTTAAGTATTTGATGATTGACTCAATTAAATTCTAATTTTGTTCCTGTATATTTGGAATAGATTACTTGGGTACCAGTCTTTATAATAATTTCCAATTTTCTCTTTTCAATTGTCTTGCCATCGCCAACCACAACAACCTCACCACCTTGATGTTTTTCCTGAGAATAAGTGGGCAGAAAAAAACTCACAGGAGTCTTCTCATCAGTGATTTTAATCTTCACCAAAAACTTATCACCCAGGGGTTTAATAGAAGTGTACTTTGGAGCAAAAACTTTTGTAGCCTTGGAAACAAGGCCCCTGAAGGACCGGTGACCTGAAACCCATTGTATTCAATGGAATGACAAAATGAAAACCAATGTTTGAATGCCTAAGCCCATCAAAATGAACCGACCTATCATTCGAGACTATGAACTAAGCTGTAGACATTCTAGAACCCAGATCAATTCGAACTATGATTCATGGAGGTAGTATGGGGGAAGGTGCAGTGGGGAAACCTAGATGAGGTGGGAGTCCAATCATATGGTTCTTTATCCATAAAACTATGATAAGTAAAAATGTTCCCATTTTCAAGAATACAATCCATGTTTTTGGGGATTCAAATTCCTTACAAGTCATCCCCCAATGCACTACACACTATAGACTATGTAAGAAAATCACCCATCTGACTCTGTTCCATTATAGTGTTTGTGTTTTCCCTCTTCCATGTAGATCCCCTTGATGAACACTCATTGAAATACAACCTTATAGTTCTCTTATGTATATACCAGATTTGTTCAAATCCAATCATGTATTAGTTCTAATTGTATGAATTTATACTAGATAACACATATATATTTTCTGCATGAATCTATAATAAAAAATTGATCCTAAGCTGCATGACATGTTGTCCATACTGCATGACTGATGTAGTCATTTTAGAGTAATTGTTTTATTATTTATTTTTATTTATTTTATGTTTATAATGAAGAGAATTCATGGTATTTTGGTGTGTTGGACAGATTATTAGTCAGCAGTGGAGCATCACATGATTGGACATATTATCAATCAGCAAGCTCCTCATTGAATCCATCAGTAGTGAAGCATCATGGATAGTGCAGTAATAGAAGATGTTCCTCAGCTATGAGAATGCAGTGCTTTTGTGGCACTTGTAGAGAAGGATGAATTTATGTTTGATGACATATTTAGCCTACAATCATGAGTCCTTGTAAAAGTTCATCACAAGGAAAATCTCCTTGGATACTACATATACAGTAGTGAGAGAAGATGCAGTAGTGAGAGATAGTGAAGCCAAGAGAGATTTTTGATCGAATTCTGCATCCAGTACTTAATGCTATTATATATCTTTTTTCTGTATCCATTATTTGATTCATTGTATGTAAGAACTCAGTTCTAGAAATTATATGAGTGAAATTTTATATTGAAATTGTGACAGGAGCTTTTTAAGGTATCTACAGGCTATAGCCACGGTTCTAAACTGTGGATATAGGTCTATAACCATAGTTTACAAACATGGATATAGGTTATCGTGGAAGAATCTATAGATATGGTTTCCAACCATGGATACAGGTGTACTACCATATTGGAAACCATGGATATAGGGATATAGCCACAGTTGTAATTGTGGCTATAGCCATGGCCCTATTGTCGCGCCAATAGGTGCAACAATCCACCAAACCGTAACTATTACTTATACCCACGTTTTTTGACCTATTTCCATGGTTATAAATCGTGGCTATAGCCTGAATTTCTAGTAGTGAAATTAGATGGTTAACAACAAGGGACCAACAATGAACGAAGAACCAATGAACTCCCTTTGGATCACCACTGAAATACACTAATAACTATCCCCTATCAAGGGGAATCAACGGATGGATATGTGATGGGATAATTAGCTAAGAAATGGAATCTCCTGAACTCCACAACCCCATAATCATGACAAATACAATGACCCATAATCTTCATACATAGATATCACATCTTAATAGATGAATATTCATTATGTAACATAAAAATCCATACCAGAATCATAAAGGTCTAGTGCATTTGCAAACTTGTACACATTAGAAACTTGTTCATAAGATATATACATCATCTCTCACTAATTTATTCATATTTAGCATCCTTATTAGGCATATCATAATTAATACCTTCCTTTATAACCTAGAAAAAAAGAAACATAAGAAATAGTGAGCTCAAATTCTCAGTAACTCTAAACAAGGGAGATATCAATGATCACTTAAATATAACATGAATATAAGGGTATTAGAACATGAACATAAAGGTATTAGAACATGATAATTACATTTTAAAACCATAACCTACATATCATAGGTAAAAATATCGAGTCATGGAATAATTATTGGTAGTTCATAATACATGAATTGTAAAGGAATCAAATAACATAATCCATGAGAGCATAGCATTGGCATAAGACATAGATTTGTGGCATACACATAATCATAGAAAATAATTTCTTTATTAGTCAAGGCTCATTTACAAGAATATCATAGCAGAATGGGTTCACTCCCCAGATCATCATAGATGTCAAGGTTCACTCCCAATACTATCATAGCAGACATATTCCCTAACTAAATTGGGTTCACTCTCCATTCCAGTATTATTTATCTCATTAGATATCCATTTTTACCCAATGAATTGGAGGACTATATAATTTTGGGACCACCCATAAAATATAGAAAATCATACATATATGTACCACAAGATTATGAACCATTAATCATATCATAACACATGAAAAGAAATGAGTTTCATAAATAGTTCATGATGGAATAAACTGTGGAAAATAAATCGATTCCATAAACATTTCATCAATTCATCATAGCATAACCCATTGAAAGGAATAAGTTTCATGAAAATATTTCCATCATATTTATAAAAAATATATAGAAAGAATATTAATGGTATCATTATATCATATCCATAGTAAAGGTTTGTAAATATCAAATTATGTCATATTAGATAGAAACTGCTTTTATAAGATCACTTGGAACACTTCTTGAGGAAAATACACTTTTCACTTTGAAATCACTTATTTAAAATCTAAAAAATTCCCAAATGTAAAATAAAAAATTTTCTTTGAAAAGAACCTTGTAAAATTGTAATGGGAGTTTCAAAGTACTGGGTGACCATGACAGTAGAAAATTTTGTTCATTTACTATATGTTAAAACAAATATTTCTTTCACATTTTCAGTAAAAAGTCAAAAGTACCTCATTCAGAAAATGATAACAAGATTAATTTTAATTTTTTTTGTAAAAAGTTAAACATGGGTAAAAATTTATTTAATAAATCATTTGATAGTATTAAAAAAACTCCTGAAAACATTTTTAGAAAACATGGACATGGAATAGAGCAGATTTTTGACTGAGGAGATAAATAAAGTTGATTTTCCTTAAAGACATTATTTTGGTATCTTAATTTATTAAAGAAAGGAAAATGAAATGAAAAAATGTATTATATATAAATAACCATTGGATAATAAAATTCATGAGATTCTTGTGAGTTAGATCAATAAATTTCATTATTGAAAGCATAATCAAAATAATCCTGATAAACAATAAGATTGTAACATAAATCCATTACTAATTTGGTAACTTTTGAATCTTAAGCACCATGAAATAAATAACCTTATATGGATATATAAATACCCATAAATTTAATAACATTAATCATAAAATGAATTCATGGGAAGTATGTACACCACATAAAAGAACCAAGTGGTGAATATGGTTTGTGTCTCACAGAAATAAAAGTGAGACAAAAATCCCTTACCTCAAGTCAGAATTCCTTTGTACATGTTCGAAACTCCTGTATAATAAATATATATTTATTATAAATATATTACAGAACCATAATAATATATATCATACCATATATTATTACTTTCAACCATTTTATCTCCCATTTATTAAAAATTATTTATTAAAAACATTGTTATGGGTGATAACTGCTTTATTTTTCATGTATGTTTTGGTTCAGTAGTTTTGGTAATTATAATTTGATTATGGTAAAATCATATAAAAAATTATAATCATTATATAAATATCATATATATTAATTATATATATATATATTCATCCATAAAAGTTAGATATAGAAAAATGAATTACACCATTCATGGAGACGATAGGTTGTATGTATGCATGAATGCTATTTTAATTTTTTGAAAGATGGAATGAAAGAAATTTAAATAATAATAAAAATTTATATAATAACTATAATACCGTATATATTCATAAAATCCATCCTTATTACCATTCATATAAAGCAGAAATGAAAAATGAATCACATCGCTTCATGGAGGCGGTAGTCCACACGTATTCACAAGTGACATTATCATTTTCTAATGGATTGGAAGGTAAGAAAGTAGATATGATATAATAATTAAATAAGTATAATTATTTCATAAATATAATATATATACATTAAATCCATCATTATATCCAGACATGAGAGGCGGTGATGGAAAATGAATTACATTGGTTCGCGAGGCGGTTGTTCGTCGTACACACGATCAACAGTTTCATTTCTAATTTGATGGAAGAGGAGATAGATATAGGTTATTAAATTAACATAATAATATCTAAGCACATGGAAGATAACAGTGTTATTATTTCAGTATATTTGAATAATATTTTAAGGATGTGAAAGAATAAATAATACAACAAAACTTGGTTAAGAATGATACCTCTTATTCAGACAACCTCTTTATGTTTGCACCAAAAGACTTCTTAGGAGGGTTTTATAATTAAAAAAATACCTATAGGACATGTTAAGGTATTTAATTAAAGTATTTGGATATGTCTTGGCCAAACCAAAAGTATTTTTAAGTGTTAATAAGGTAGGATAGTGAATGTCCTTTTATAAGTTTCGGTGAAGGCCCACTTGGAAATTTCTTAAAAGAATACAAAATGATGGTAATTATCAAACCAAATGATTCCAAATGGATAAATATTCAAATTATGGATAGTATAAGGTCTAAATATTGACATTTAATATGATTTATACAAGTTTATTTGGGAAACATACCCTTATATTTTGGTTTAACCCCTAGTAAACCCGTTTTAACCATAACTATGATAATTAATTTTTATTGTTTTTACTATCATTATGAATAAAAATTAAGTTGATATTATTACAAAATATTAATTATTATTATTAAAAATATGAAATCAATTTTAAACATTCAATTCACATAAGTTAAAATTTTTTATTTAAAATTAAATCCACAAGCATGACGAAAAATAGTTTTCCAAAGAAAAGGTTTTCATAAGTATAAAAAGTTTTCATGTCAAAGATAAACATAAAATTGATTAAAATGACCCAAATTGGATTAATTATAATATAATTAAACTAATTTTAATTTTAAAACAATTTGAAAATAAAAATAAACTTTTTAAATTCTTTAAATGAAAAGTTAGTTTTTAATAAAAATCAATATCTTTTATTATTCATTGAAAAATTAATCCTTTCCAAAAAATCTCAAAAATTTACTCTAAGATAATTTTGAAATTATTATTTTAAAAATAAAGTTAATTATTTCAAATAAAGTTTCTCAATATTAGAATAATTAATTTTAAAATAAGTATGCAAAATGTGATGAAACCATTTTTTAGAAAAAATTCATTTCTAAACATAAAATTGAGTTAATTATTATCCCATGCCTAGAAAAAATATTATATGAATGATAAAATATATGATTAAATATATAATATATAAATTTCATTAAAATAATTCACCAACAGTGACTAATTTAATTTATTAAGAAAAAACACATTGCGCGTATAAAAACAGTTTTTCAGAAAAATATTTCTTTTACTTTAAAATGTTTTTTATTTTCATTTATAATCAATTGATAACCAATGAATTTATTTTATACATGTTTAAACAATATATTTTTCATAATTTAGTTATTACTATTCATACCAACCAATATAATGGTTGGGTAATAACTACTACATTAAATAATAATATTTTAATAGTATATTCCGGTTCATTTAAACTCAGTGCTGCATGTAACATAAGATATCAAAGAAATTGAATTTATTTAAAAAAAATGTTTCATAAAATCTCAGGGTGTTTCATTCTAACCCCTTAAAAATAATTTCACCCTTGAAATTCCATTACTCTAGTACAAAACATGGAGGATACTTCTACCTCATCATATCCTCATGTTCCCATGTAACTTCTTCAAATTGGTGGTTTCTTCACAAAACATTAACTAGATGAGTGGTCTTGTTTCATAGAAATTTCTCTATATAATCTATAATATCCACAAATTATTCCTCAAAAGAGATATTTTTATACAATTGTATGACCTATGAGTTTACTATATGTGAAGGTTCAGGTATGTACTTCTGCACAGTAGGCATATATTCTATGTTGAGTTTCTCCCCAACCATATAAGATAAAACCCCTTTTGAATAGTAATCAAGAAACATACAATGTATATGATTTCCATTAGTAGTTTATATTTATTGTCACACTAATAAAGGACTATATGTTGGATTGGAATATTAAATTTGACTTCTCTTCCTTGACAATTGATGTGGGATTTATGTATATAAACCCAATCCATGCCTAAGATAACATAAAATTCAACCATAGAGAAAATAAAGAGATTTGAAGGAAGTATATTCCCACAAACATCAACATGAGAATAATCATAGACTTGAGATGTGATCATCGTACCGTTAGGGATTTTCACTGCTAATTCAACATCAAATTGTTGAGGATAGGAACTAACATTCCACAACACTTTTCATAGTATAAGGGAATTTATATAACCAAGATCAAATAAGATACTTCAATATTTGAGCATACCTGTCACCACCCCAACTTCATTGTTCTGTCTTCAATACCTTAGTAAATCCAAAATGGCCAGCATGAACCTCATGAATCTTTGATCAAAGTGATCAATAATTTATAGGATTTATAAATAATAACACCTTAGGATTAACTTAGGTCATTCATGATTATTATCTATTCAAATACATTATGACGGTTCATAAAAAAATGTGAGCTACTGAAGAATATCCCCCAGGAGCATCTAACTAGTTGTATAGTAAGGGCACACTCACCATGCACCAAAATGATGGACATGATATAATTGAACAACTATTTTTAGGGTTATTAACCCTAGATGAATATGTTCCAAAACTATGTCCACTTATAGTATCCAGATATAGATGTTTTTCTATGAAAACCGCACTCATTTATTTACTATAACTTAGGAAATTATGCTATACTTAGGATTATCATAAAGGTTCATAGTAAAGTTTTTATCATCCTAGTTTCCAAAGGTTAACTAAATATTTCTCTAATAACAATTATAGTGACCCATACTTTTCATACATAGATATCACATCTTAATAGATGAATATTCATTATATAATATAAAAATACATTCCATAATCATAAAAGTCTAGTGCCTTTGGAAACTTAGACACATAAGAAACCTTTTCATAAGATATCTACATCATCTCCCACTAATTTATTCATAAATATCACCCTTATTATATATATCATACTTAATACATTCCTTCATAACCTAGGGAAAAGGTAACATAAGAAATGTTAATCTTATATGCTCAGTAAGGGTAAAAAATGGATATATTAATGATCACTTAAACATAACATGAGAATATGGGTATGAGAACATGATCACAATATTTGAAAACTATACCATGCATATAATAGATCATAATAGTGAGTCATGGAATAATTATTGAAATTTTATAAGATATGAATAATAAAGTAATCAAAGAACATAATCCATGAGAGCATAAAATTAACATAATATATAGATTTTTGGCATACACATAAACATAGAAAATCATTTCCTTAGTTGTAAAGTCTCATTTCCAAGACTATCATAGTTGAATGTATTCAATCACCAAACCATCATGGTAGAAAGGTTCATTCCCAAGACTATCATAGTGGATAAAGTCTTTTACTGAACTGAGTTTACTCCCCATTCAGATCTTGTTTATCTCATGAGATATCTATCTTTACCCAATGCATTTTAGGGATATATAATCACAGACCCAACCATCATATAATGAAAATAATATAGATGTGTACTAAAATATCATAAAAACTCATCATATCATAACCTATGAAAAGAAATGAGTTTTATAAACATTACATCATGATATAACCCATGGAAAATAAACAGGTTTCATAAACATTTCATCAATTCATCATAGCATAACCCATGGAAAGGAATAGGGTTTATAAAAATCTTTCCATAATATTTATAAAACATTTAGAGAGATAATATGGATGGAATCATTAGATCATATCCCCATTAAAGGTTAGGAAACATCAAAGGATTTCGTCTTAGATAGAAAATGCTTCTATAAGATCACTTAGAACACTTAATGAGGAAAATTCCCCTTTCACTTTGAAATCACTTATTTTAAATCCAAAAATCTCAAAAATATTAAATAAAACATTTTATTTAAAAATAAAATTTGAAACTTGTAAGGTAATCCTTATATTACTATGTATTCATGATGACAAGATTTTTTTTCCTGTAATATATATTGAAACAAAGATTCATTTCACATTTTTTGGTAAAAATTAAAAAGTAAATTGTTCAGAAAATGACAAGGAAATTCCATTTAAAATATATTTTAAAAATTCAAAAATGGATAAAAATGTCTTGAATCAATCATTGGATACTAGTAAAAACATTATTTTAAACATTTATAGAAAAAATGACATGAAATAGAACATATTTTCGACTGAAGAGAAGTAAAGTCGATTTTCCTTAAAGTGTCATTTTGTTATATTTGGTTATTAAAGAGAGGAAAATTAAAGGAAAAAATTTATTCTCTATAAATAACAATAGTATAAGAAAATTTATGAGATTATTGAGAGGTAGATCAATAAATTTCATCATCAGATGCATAATCAAAATAATCTCGATAAATAAAGAGATTGTAACATTAACCCCTTACCACTTTTCTATCTTTTGAATCATAAACCCCATGAAAGAAATAAACTTATATGAATATGTAAATACCAATAATTTTCATAATAAGCATAAAAAATTTATTCATGAGAAGTATGTACACCACATAAAATAAATATGTGGTGAATATGGAATGTGTCTCACATAGATAAAAGTGAGAGGAAAACTCCTCACCTCAGGTTTGACTTCCTTCATACATGTTTAAAAATCCTGTATAATAAATTTATATTATATATATATATATATTATATATAACCATAATCATATATATCATACCATATATTATTACTTTTAATCCTTTTATCACCCAATTATTAACAATTGTTTATTAAAAAAACTATTCCAGTTGATAACTTCTTCATTTTTTTATGTATGTTTTGGTTAAATAGTTTTGATCCTTATATTAAGATTATGGTTATATCATATAAATAATTTTAATCAAGATATATGTCATGACCCACCTTCACCAAGATGAGGTAAGGGACAAAAAACTGCCAGAACCTTCCTTCTTCAAGTTAAAGGAGAGATAATGACCCCCGAATCCTGCCTTCAATAGGTCCCGGAGTGGCGACTAGCACCAAGGGTATAGAATATCATGTGGAATGGAAGAAATTACACTTTTTATAGAATAATTTTGACAGAGAAGATGGTAAATCCCAAAAAACTCTGAAAATTAAAAGTAAAAGTAAATCCAAAACCCATTCCCATATGCATGTCCAAAATAAACTGATACAAAGTATAAGAAAAACTCCAAGGTAAAGTTCCAAAAGAAAGAAAAGAAGCAACAATAACTTCCAAAGCCCAAGCTAGTAAGGTCCGACACAGTTCTCAAAGTCCTCCTGGAAACCTAAGAGTAGTTTATACATACGTAGGGTGAGTATACAGGTATACTCAGTAGGGAAACCCAAAAGCTCTCATGCACAAGTGGGGAGACATTCTAATGTTCCGTGATAAAAGAGGTAACCAAAACACCTATCAAGGAAACTATCCACCTAGCCTCACCAAGGCATAATCCCTAAATAACGCAAGTCAAATAAAGTAATTGTAATGACACATCGATATTTGGGTACCCCTCACTAATTTCCCACTAGTTATTTAGGACATCCTATGTGTCAGATCTTCCCCCCAAATTCCACTGCAATCCCACTACCACCCCCAACTACAATCATATGGGCCATCACAACCACACATATGTACCACCCCCAACCACAACCATATGGGATACCACAACCACACATAACCACACCCGCAAACACATAGTCCACAACAACCACCACCACACCTAAAGACACCTAGGACAGAATAACCATATCCATGCCTGAAGACACCTAGGCATCATCCCGAATACACTTGAAAAAAAAACTTCCCGCACAAACACCTAGGACAACCGACCACAACACACCCCACCCAAAGTTTCTTGGGCCATAATAAGCCTCAGTCCATCACAACCTACCTGAAGAATCTTGGGCTACCTGGGAGAAGGAGTAGAATGGAGATAATAACCAGCCACTCATAAGAATGTTGGGAAAAACCACCCTCCTCCATGAAATAAAGGTGTTCGGAACGAAGTGCTCAATATAGATGGGGTGCGTATAAGAAACACAAGAACTAAATATTATACATATAGGTAATCAAGCAATAATACCAACCTAAGGGAATTGAAACAGACAACTAGCCCATACACCACCACTCTCGCTGCTATCCCTACATCCACAAATACGCAACAACCACAACAATAACACAACCCATTATTGAAAAAAAATCCCCATTGCACTCATTCTTGTTATTATGCTCAAATGATTTTTTTTGAATAATTCTTCACTACTGGTCATCTAAAAAACATAACCATAAGACAAAATAATAACTAAAACAAAAAATCCAAGTGACATTTAAGCATTCACACCTGATTCTCTTGTAAAGTAAAAACATCAAAAGGGATCTGTGATATCCCTCAAAGTACTAGAACCAAACCAAGCCCCAACATACCATCTCTAGACCGCCTCAGATTCACAAACCAACCACTTCTCAACCATAGATTCCATTATCATCCACGTAACCACACAATGCATCAAACAGAACAACCATAAATATAACCGGAATAGAGAAAGGGTGTTTTTAGATTTAATCACACCATTCATTAAGTCCCTTATTTCCATTTAGTTAACCAAAGTGATCACACATGGTATCTTATTCATTGAGCATACATTTAATCAACCAGGTTTACATGATTAACCAATTCTCATGTTACAACCATTCAATCATAAGACTATCCAGAAAAATAGAGCTTCATTAGTGCACACGAAGGGACCACCAACGACCACAATTTTTAGTGGACATGAGTCCATAAAATTCACAAAATAAAATGAAGGTAAAACATAGCAACATTAAAATCATCGTTCCCACCCTTTTGTTCTTTAAGATTCCATTAATTATCTTTGTTAAAGTTGGTTTCATCTATGTTTCGAGGGAACATCATTATACCCACCCCTCATGATGCACAATAAAGAGAGAAAAAGGAAGACCCACTACTTAGATGATCAAGGATCTATGTTTTCTACTGGAACCAAGAACTGGGGATACACGACTTGCAGAGAAAGAACTCCAAGGACTCCAAGGCTGAGCGGGAAGGGCTCCAGCATGGGTGCACGATTCGTCTCTGAAAGAGGGACACCAAGCGCACCAAGGAAAAGAAAGAGACCAAGGAATAAGAAGATCTCAATGTGTTAAAAGGCCCGATCCTAGATTTACGGGATATTCAATCTTGAAGTGCTTAAAAAGAGGATCATGGATTGACCAGGTAGAAATGCGGTTGCTCACATTAGAATTTATTGAGATTTAATAATTCTCCTCATAGATGGTGGAGATAACGGTTGTGAGTTAATAGATTTCTGGAGAAAACACGTAAAATGGGGGTGACATGCCACACTTTTTGGTAACAAAAGGGTTGCCTCACTCTTAGGGGATTTAAAGTATCATTTATGGGATTTAAAATGGCCTAAATATACTTTAAAGAGGTATTAAAATTTAAATGATATGTTATGAGAGAACTGGGGAAAGAAACCCCAACACCCCTCTATGGATGATCAGTGGAGTTGATCAGTTGAGCTGATTAGTGAATCTAATCAATGAAGCCAATCAGTGAAGATGATCAATGAAGCTGATCAGTGAAGCTGATCAGTGAAGCTAATCTATGAAGAAAATTAGTTAAGATGATCACTAAAGCTGATCAGTGAAGTTGATTAGTGAAGCTGATCAGGGAATCTGATTAGTGAAGCTGATTAGTGAATCTGATTGGTGAAGCTGATTAGTGAAGCTGATTGGTGGATCAGATCAGTGAAGTTGATCGGTGAAGCTAATTAGTGAAGCTGATCCCTAAAGATAATAGGTGAAGCTGATCAGTGGAGATAATCAGTGAATCTGATTGGTGAAGCTGATCAGTGTAGCTGATCAATGCAGCTGATTAGTGAAGTTGATCGGTGAAGCTGATCAATGGATATGATCAGTGAAGTGAATTGGTGGAGCGGATCAGTAGAGATGATCGGTGAAGCCAATCACTGAATCTGATTGGTGAAGTGGATTATTGAAGTCAATCGGTGGAGCCAATCAGTGAAGCGGATCAGTGGAGCTGATTAGTGAAGTAGATCAGTGGAGCTGATCAGTGAAGTAGGTCGGTAAAGTTGATCGGTGAATCTGATTGATGAAGTTGATTTGTGAAGTTGATCCGTGAAGCTGATCAGTGAAGCAGATTAGTTAAGTTGATCTGTGAAGCTGATCAGTGAATTCAATCGGTTAGATTGATCGGTGAGACAGATCGGTGAGATACCGATCGGTGAGACAGATCGGTGAGATACCGATCGGTGAGACCGATGGGTGGAACTGATTGGTGAGACTGATCGGTGGCACTAATAGGTGACACCATGGTGACATGTTACCACTAACACCGACATCCTCCTGACCCATCGATGGTGCCCAAGACACCTCAGAAGATACCTCTCAGGAAAAAACCACCCCAAACAACCATACAAACCCCAAGGATCACATTTTCCTGACACACAGATCAGGGAGTTCTTTCCTCCATGTCAATGTACTATTTTCTTTGGGCAGCACTGACTCGCTCGCCCGAGTTTAATCGTATCTGCACTGATGCATCTTGATTTGGAATCAGGTTCTCCCTTCCCTACACATCGGGACTTTTCATACACATTCACAGAGTAAAGGAAAAAACTCATATCATAATGAAACAAGGTCAACATTACATCACAACAATTCACAAAAACAAGAACAACAAGGAAGGATCAAAATAAAAACTCAAAACAACTCTGGGTACTAGGCGCACATCTGAGCTTCTCACTCTCAAGTACTCTCCTTGAGGCCACTGTACCTCCACAACACACGAACCAAAGGGATAATTCATCCATGAAGCACCTTCTCCTTTCGATCCTTGATCCTTATTGGTCACTCCACGAACGTAGTGTCATCCCCTATATCCAAATCTCTCTAATCAATGACATGGAAGTCATTTTGTAGATATCAAAGAAGTTGGGAGATGTGGAAAACGTCGTGGATACTTTCCAACTGATGTGGAAACGCCAACTAATATGCCACCTCACTGACTCTACCCAACACTTAGAAAGGCCCGATGAACCTAGGAGAGAGATTTCTCCCCTTTTTGAACCTTCTACACCCACATCGAGGGGAAAACATCAAGAATACATGGTCCCCAAACTTGAACTCCAAGGGCCTCCTCCTACTATTGGCATACAACTTCTACTGGTCCTGGGATGCCTTCATCCTCTGACGCACAAGTTGAACCTTCTTCGTTGTGCTCTGTAATTCCTCTGGGCCAAGAACACCTGCCTCCCCCAACCTCAGTCCAACACATGGGCGAACAACATGACCTACTGTACAAGGCTTCAAGCGATGCCATGACAATAGTAGAGTGATATATATTATTGTAAGAAAACTCTACTAAGGGAAAATGTCGTATCCATGATCCCCTGAAGTCCAAAACACATGCCCGTAGAATATCCTATAATGTATGGATGGTCCTCTCTGTGTTCCCATCTATCTGAGGGCGGAAAGCAGTGCTAAGGAATATATGGGTGCTAAAAGCATGCTGCAATACCCTCCAGACTTGTGAGGTAAACCATGCATCCCGATCTGATACTATGGACCTTAGAACTCTATGAAAATACACCACCTATTTCACGTATCTCTGTGCTAAGGCATCCACTGCACTCAACTCCTTGATCGCCAGTAAGTGAGATGATTTTATCAGTTGGTCTACCACTACCCAGATAGCACCTTAGCCTCCTTGAACCCAAGGTGGTCCTGTGAAGAAATTCATCAATATGTATTCCCACTTACACTAGAGGACATCTAAAGGATAAAAAAACCTCTTGTAATGTGGTGTTCAGCCTTCAACTACCAACACACTAGGAACCTTGCCACGAATTCTGCCACTTCCCATTTCACCCTGGGCCTCCAAAACTATTCCCCCAGGCCTCGGTACATCTTTAAAACTCTTAGGTGTACTACTAGGGTTGATTTATGGAACTCAAAAAGAACAACATCATGCATAGTCTCTACAAAAAACAACTTACTGCAGAAAAACATCCAATTCTGACCATCCTCAGACCACCCTTTAGGAGAATTGACCTGATAAACCTGATCGCGCATCACTTCACTCTCTGAGTCTCCCTACTGAGACTCCTCCACCTGCTGCAATAGAGAAGACTACACTGTCATCTAAAATAGACAACCTCTACCAGCATCCACCCTTGCATCTAGGTATATGGCAGTCAAATCCTCCATCACCTTCCAAGCATCCACATATTCCCAAACACATTCCCTCTACAACTTCCTGATCAAGGCATCAACCACAATATCCCCCTTACCTTCAGTGTAAGATATCTATAAGTCTTAGTCCTTAAGAAACACCACCAACCTTCACTACCACAAGTTCAGGTCTCACTGGGTAAAGATATGCATCAAACTCTTGTGATATCTGAATACCACAAAAGTGCTCCCCAATGAGGTGATGCTGCCATAACTTCAGTGAAAACACCACTGCCGAAAGATCCAGGTCATGTGTGGAATAGTTATGTTCATGGGGAAATGACTACCTAGACCCATAAGAGATCACTCCCTACCACTGCATCAGCACACACCCTAATACTAGACAAGAAGCATTAAAAAATACCTCAAACAAAACCCCTTCCTCAGGAAACCTAGTCACTAGAGCACTGACCAAATTTTCTTTTAGATAGTTGAAAGATGCCCAACACTTCTCACTCCACATGAAGGCCTAGTCCTTTCTGGTCAAAGCAGTTAAAGGAGATGTAATTTTAGAGAAGTCGGGTATGAACATCCAATAATATCCTGTCAGACCCAGGAAACTATGAACCTCCATCATGTTCTTGGGTGCTTCCCAAGAAACAACCACTTAAAACTTTGATGGATCCACCGCTACCCCTTTCTGAGATGCCACGTGTCTAAGAAAGTTCACTTCTCATGTTAAGAACTTACACATGGACAACTTCCCCTAGATATGGTAGTGTCGAAGGATCTCCAAGACCATCCTGAGGTGCTCAGTATGCTCCTCCTCTGATTTTGAGTTGATCAGGATGTCATCGATGAACACAATGATGAATCAGTCCAGAAACTCATGAAAAATAGATTTCATGAGCCCCATGAACATAGTAGGTGTGTTCGTAACACCGACCATCATGACTACGAACTCAAAGTGACCATTCGTACACCTAAAAGAAGTATTTAGGATATCACCATCTTTCACCCTTACCTGGTGATACCTGGACCACAAATCAGTCTTAGAGAACCAATCTTCTCCCCTCAGCTGGTCAAAGAGATCATCTATCCTCAAGAGAGGGTGATGGTTCTTGAGAGTTACCTGATTCAGTCTCTGGTAGTCTATGCATAGCATGAGACCACCATCTTCCTTCTTCGTAAACAAGACTGGAGCACCCCATGGAGACACCATGGGTCAGACAAAAACCTTCTTCATAAGATCATCATTCTGAATCTGCAACTCCTACAACTCAGAAGATGCTATCTGATAAGGAGACATCAAAATCGAACAAGCACCGAGTTGTAAGTCTATCCCAAACTCAACATCACGTCGAGGGGGTAGAGTTGCAACCTCCTCGAGAAAAAAGTCTAGGAACTCTCTGAAAACTCCTAGAACATCCATCATCTCAACATCCCCTAATTCTGCTGACAGCTCGGCCAACTTTGAAAGAAGAGGCTCCACACGCTGGCTCCCCACATGAAAACTTTGTTCACCAAAAAAAGCCACACGCCAACCATCCTCATCAGAGAACATGAATCTTATCCAGAATCATTCGATAAAAATATGTATGTAAAATAGACAGTAGATGCCTAAGATGACATAATATAGATGAATTTGCAGTAGAAAGAGATTCCCACTAGACTAATGTGGCCCCAACATCAGTCTGGATCCTCGAAAAACATCAAATAGGCTGGTCTGACCCCCAACTAGTGTACTAAGAACCAGGTTCATGGAGAGTCTCTCTACGTCTAGGCCCAAGGCATGAGCTCGACCGGGTGTAAAAAAGGAGTTATAAACTCTTGAATCAAACAAGTCACACACAAGAGTACTAAACAAGATGATAATACCATGAATGATCTCCAAACCTGCTAGAATTGCTACCTCTATAGCATGAAACTGACCACACTCAACTCCTCTTCCCCTCATCTGTTGTCCGCTTCCCTGACCACACCCTGGTAGAGGTCCCTGAGGAGGGTCCTAAGTTCAGCCTCCTCCGGAACCATCCACCCTCAATGGAGCAGGAGCTCATTTCCCCTACTACTGAAAAGTTATGGCTGGATACTGCTACTGCTGAGGTGGGCGCTGAACCTGCCCACCCCCACTGTACTACACTCAGTCTGGGAACTGATTCTGAAGGTTCCCACAACTACTGTAGATAAATAATCTCGGTCCCATGCTCGTGGAGAAATGGTGAGGACCGGGAGATCGAAAATGAAACTGCTGGGGCCTACTACCTATCGACCGAAACCTAGAAGGCCCTGATGCTGGAGGCCTGATGCTGAAGACCTTCCCTTTTGATAAACCCAATTGTATCCCCTCTTGTGGAACACCTTATAGAATTTGAATCCCCTCTACCACTTCATACTTCTTATGGACCTCCAAGTACGTCGGTAGAGTGAAGGGAGTAACAACATATTAAAGAGAAGGTCAGAGTGCCTCCTTTAAATGTCTTGCACAAGACTCCTCATCTAGAAAGAGTTCCGAAGAAAAATAAATGATATCCTTGAACTTGATCCCCAACTCACTCACTGACATACTCCCCTACTAGAGGGAGAGTAACTCCTACCTCTTTTCAACCTTAATCGTAGAATAAAGGAATTCCACCCAGAACTCATTCTTGAAGTCAGTCCACAAAAATACAGTCTCTATCCTCTCTCCAAGGTAGAGCTTCCACCACTGTCATGTCCCGTCCCCTGGGGCCCATATCATGACTACCCCAAGCCCAACTTCCATAGGCCATGGTTTGGTGACTAGCACCAAAGGCGTAAATCCCTAAACTGGGAAGGCATTGCCTTTATAACTGTAAACAAACACATCAGAGAACACAATTGGAAGAAAAACACTAACTAAAAATGTATACAAAAGAAGTGATGGAAAGTAAAAGGGGTTGGAAATACAATCCCAATAGAAAAGTACAAGTACAACTGAAAGAAAGTACAACTGAAGAAAAGTGAAGCAGCTACTAGGTCATCCTTCGGGATTCCTACCTGAAGGGTAGGTACATATGTCCTCCTCAGCACTCCCTTCCGTTCATATCCTCCGTGTACCATCACACCGAGTGGTCCACCTCTGGGTACCGTCCAGTCCTACTACTCTCTGCATTAGTTAGCGCTGTCCGTCGTCTGCAACCAACACAACGAGGTGCGGGCATAGCCCGTGCAGGGGTGAGTATAATGATACTCAGTAGGGACCCCGAGACCCTCAAGGTCTCACAAAATCCAACAAGTATAAACCAAAAAGTATGAAATCAATGGATAACCATTACTTAGTTATATGCCCATACATATACCTAAGTTATCTAGTAACCCATCTTAATCACGAGGAAAACACAAAAGTCATTGACTCAGCTCAAACCGGGATTTTAATTAATCTGAACCTTTAGCAGCTGGAGAACTCCTCCTCTATCGAGTACCGTGGACCTTCCGCGTCACACAGAGGCGCTTCCCACTAACTTGGACTATTGCGGTACTCCTCCTGTCGAGTACCATGGATCTACTGCACTCACACAAAGGCGCTCTCCACCATGGGTCTACTGCGCTCACACAGAGGCACTCCCCTGGTAGCCTACTGAGGTACTCTACGTATCGAGTACCGTGGGTTTTCTGCGCTCACATAGATGTTCTCCCCACCATGGTTCTGCCGTGATCACACAAAGGCGCTCCCCACTGGGCTAGTCAAATCACTCTGAGTCAAATCGGTCAGCAGTCATCAAGTCTTAGCTAGCTACTAGGTTCTCGAAAAAATGTCTGCCTGTCTTTGGAAGATCTGCTTCACAAGCTACTGGTCGATACTCTAACTGTCACTAAGTCCCATGTATAAGTATCTCAAAGGTCCTCCACATAATAGGGGTATCAAAGCAATAGACAACACATCAATCAGATGCTTAGTCTGTTAGTTATTAACCTTTTAGTCTTGAGGGCCCGGTTGGATTCGTGTACGATCCAACCTGACCGTATCTCAACTATAGCCCGAACTCCAGTGGGGTATTCTCAAAGGGACGAATTCTCTCCAAGAATACCGGCACCACTGAAGGTTCATCAAATGGATGTCCGGTGCCAAAGATATGGCCAGAAAAAGTACATGGGTCGGTAGTGGGCCTGGGCCCAGTCCGACCCGGTCTGGGTCAACCCGGTCAGACTCGCTGGGTCTGACCCGACCTGTTGGGCGAGTCAGCCCGCTAAGTTTTGGTCCGGTCCACTGGGCCTGGACCAACAAACTGTGAGGGCGGTTCGGTCTGGAGGTCGCCACGCAGGCATCTCGACCCGAAGGTCGGGGCCGGTTCTGCCAGAGCCGCGAGGGGCGCAACTCGGGCGACTCGGCTTGGGAAGTCGGGATGGTCGGTAGACCAACAGGTAGGTCATGCGGAGTGCGAGCTAGCTGCAGGTGCACCGGGTAGGGCGTGATAGGGTTCGGGCAGGCCGCGGGGGCGCCGGGCAGGCCGCGGGGGTGCCGGGTAGGCCGCGGGGGCACCGGGAAGGGCGTGGCAGCGGCCAGGCAGGCCGCGGGGGCACCGACAGGGCACCTGGCAGGCCACGTGGGTGTCAGTAGGGTGTCGGTCTGGGTGTGGAGGCCGCGGTCAGGCGGGCCGCGCATCGGGCAGGGCGCCGGGAGGCCGCGGGCAGGCGGGCTGTGCACCGGGCATGGCGCCAGGAGGCTGTGGGTGCGCCGGCAGGGCGCCGCTCGTGTTGGCGGTGTTCGGCTGGAAGCTTCGGTGCGCCTCAGGGGATCAGCATGATTCGTGGAGGCCGTGGGTAGCGCAGCCTTCGTCGATGCCACCTTCGTCATCGTCACCTCATCGCCTTATCGTAGAGACATCACAAAAGATCAACGGAGGGAGCCAGGCCATGTTATTTTGGCCCGCACCCTCCGCGTTTAGAGGTGATATCAATTGGTTTGTAAGTATGAAACACAATAATTCCTCGTTCTTCATTTTTGAGAGAAAGGAAGAACATAGGTAAAGATCATACTTAGTCAAAATTAAACCCCTACCTTGCTCGTAGTTGGTTGACGTTGGTGCAAAAAGGCGGATGTCGTTCATTGACGGAGTCGCGGAAGAAGACGTAGAGAATCGTCGTTCCTCACATCTGCCAAGAACTTCCAAACCCAAGTTGTGTCGGCTCATTGAAGATGCTCCACTTCGGTAGGTGTCCGAGGAAGAAGTCAAAGAAGGTCGGCGTTTTTCGTTCTTCGTTGGAGAAGGCGTAATCCTCCAAATGTTGGGCATCATGTCACTTTGCCAGCATTTCGTCACTTGATGAAGACATCCCAAATCCTCCTCCCAAGCTCCCTATATATAGGAGAGGGGGAGAGGTATGCAACCATCGCGGAATTTATGATGGTTCGTTTATTAGGAACCTTCCTAAATTCCAACGATGCGTTTACTTAATTTAAAAAATGGGGGTCAAGCGAATTAAATAGCTTATGCGCAATTTAAAAGGTGCGTTGGCTTAATTATTGGGGGGATATCAAGAGGCTTCCCCCACATAGCCTGCATAAAAAAATGATAGGATTTAATTTTATGTTGACACATAAAATTAATTGATAGCATTTAATTTTTGTTGACACATAAAATTAAATTAAAAGCATTTAAATTTACGTTGACACATGAAATTAATTGAGCGAGTTGAGAGGTTTTGATCTCGGGTAGTCCCCACGTCGTAACCTCTCGCGGGAGGTTATGTTCAGGTCGGACCCACCACCATAAAATCTCATGGGAGGTTAGGGTGTGGCGGTCCCACCTCCAACTCCCAATTTGAGGTTTTAACCCACAATCACTCACATGGCAGCTTAAAATAAAATAACTTGTTGTACACTTTATATTATTATTTTTTTATAAAAATCCAAAAACTAACTTTTATTCTTGACCAACTGTCATTGAGGTGAAAGTCTTCTTAAGTGAAAACTGGCGCTGTGAGTTCAATGGTGCCCTCAGATTTCAATTCCAAACACCGCTTCCAAAGTTACAAAACACCGCTCACGTTTTTACTGAACGTACCCAAAAAAATTTTGAAAAATTATTATCAGTCACCCTCGACCCACACCGGTCGAGGTTAGGCTCTGCCTAAGTGAAACATGCCCCAAAAAACCCAACGGTACTCTCATATTTTCAATCTGAGTTACCGTTTAGAAGTTATAAATTTTACAATAAAATAATTGTCACTTTATTATTTTATTTGCAGCCAAAAGCTAACTTTCTCTGGTGGCCCGTGCCACCCAAAGTTAGTATCTGATTAAAGAAAGAATAAACTCATGAGTTGAGTGGTGGTCTTAGATTTCTAATCTGAGTTACTATTTTTGAGTTATAAGCATTTGAAAAATAAAATAATTTATTTAATTATTCTATTTACAATTATGCCATTTTTGGGTTTTCTCACAGGAGGCCCGCGCAGACTAATATTAAGTCGCACCAAGGGTAAAACCACCATGATGAGAACAACAGTGACCTCAAATTTCTGATCCGAGTTACCATTTAAGAGTTATTCCACTTTTTTAGGAAAACTTATTACGTGCCTTAACTTATGCTTAACAAAAACTTCGACGGATCATTGCGGGCACTCCGGACCACAGAATCGCGCGCCGTCAGATTTCAAGGACCCGTAAAATTCCCTTTTAATTAAAAAAAATTACATGGAAATTCCGTGTCTTTAAATTCTCCCCACCTCATGGCTCTACATCCCTGTAATCCACAACTCACAACTAAGGGAACAAGTGGGGGTACTGAGCACACATCTGAGCCTCCCATTTCCCATGTGCTATCCTGGAGGTTCCAGTGCTTCCAATGAATGTGCAACAGAGGTATCAACCATCCATGAAGGACCCGCTCCTATCGGTCCTCAATATCTACTGGAACCTCCGTAAAAGTCACCCCATCGTCAACGTCCATCTCACCATGGTTGATGATATGGGAAGGGTCATGCACTTATATCCTCAGTTGGGATATGTGGAAGACATCGTGCACCCGGTGCAACTGAGGTAGAAGAACAAAGTGATATGCCACCTCGCCAACTCTGTCGAGGACCTGAAAAGGTCTGATGAATCTCAGAGATAACTTGCCTCCTCGGCTAAAACTCTGTAGACCTCATCGAGGTGAGACCCGTAGAAAGATGTTGTCGCCATCCTCGAACTCCAGAGGTCTCCGTCTCCTATCAACATATGACTTATGCCTGCTTTGTGCAGTCTTTATCTGCTCCTGGATGATTTGTACATTCTCTGTGGTAGCCCGTACCATCTCTGGTCAGTAGGAAGTGGGTCGACTTGGTGAGTCGGTCGACGATCACCCAAATAGAGTCATGTCCCCGGGACGTATGTCGAAGACCCATCACAAAGTCCATGAATATCTCATCCCTCTTCCACTTTGGGACCTATAAAGAATGAACCAAGACTGCTAGTATCTGATGCTCCGCCTTCACTTGATAACAAGTGAGGCATCAAAAGACAAACTCCACTACTGCCTTCATCATACCTGGCCACCAGTGTTGTTGTCGAAGGTCCTGGTACATCTTCACCATTCTTGGATGTACCGCTAGAGGGGATGTGTGAAACTCCCTCAACACTTCCTTCTGAAGTAACACTGGAACCATAGTACGTCCTCTAAAGAGGATGAAATTCTCCCCTCCTTCAGAAAATCTATTTGGTGCATGTTCTGTGGATATCTGAGCACATCGTGTCTCGCAGTCAGCCTCCCCACACTACACCTCCCTGACTCGCTGAAGAAGTGGGGGAGTGGCTGTAAGAGACTGAAGGAAGGCTGCTCCATCTCTATCCACAAAGGATATCTATAAATCATCCAGCTGCTCTATCACCTCACCTAGAAGCTGTATACTAGATCTCCAACTGAGTGCATCTGCTACAACATTATTTTTTCCAGGAGTATAGACTATCTCGAAATCATAGTCCTGGAGGAACTCAAGACAACGTCACTGTCTCAGGTTTAGTTCCTTCTGAGAGAAGATATACCTGAGACTCTTGTGATTAGAATACATGGTAAAACACTCTCCCATCAGATAGTGTCTCCAAATATTCAAGGCGAAGACCACTGTTGCTAACTCTAGGTCATGGTTAGCATAGTTCTTCTCATGATGTCTCAGCTACCGAGAACCATACGCGATCATTGATCGCTTCTACATCAGGACACACCCGAGTCTCGTCCCTGATGCGTAGCAGTAAACTACATACCCTAAACCTTCCCCTGGAAGCATCAAGATGGGGGAACTAGTCAACCTCTGCCTTAGATCCTGAAAGCTCTGCTGGAATATCTCCGATCACACGAAGGGTTGCCCCTTCTTTGTCAAGGCTGATAGTGGTGCTACAACTCTGGAGAATTCTATAATGAACCTCCAGTAGTATCCATCCAAAGCAGAAGTCCCTCCCAATTTGGGGTGTAATACTGGAAACATCTTTTGAAAAGATGCCCCCTTGTTCTGTTACTCCTGTTTGGAACTGAAAACTCAAAACTCCTACTGCCGTGAGGGTAAGGTTGGCTGACTCAAGAGTGATCGGTTGCACCCTCCTATTCATGAGTGTAACCTGTGCTTCCTGGGTTTCCTTTTCGCTGACCAAGGAAAACCCCCACCAAAAGTTGCAAATAAACAACAACCTCTTTGCCTAATACAGTCAATCTGAGTGTGAACTATGGATGTCAAGTCCAAACCCAAACTAACATCGTAAGGCCTCGACGCTGCCAACAAGAGGTTTCAACCGAAACTCTCGCTTCAAGGGTCATATCACACAATCAGTGTAAGTGTGATTATCAAGTCTCCACCCAAAGGTATCTCCAGACATGAGGGCCAAGTCAACGGTTTAACCGGAAACTCTAGGTCTTGGACAAGATTCATGGACGGAAGGAATTATTGGTACCTATGTCTATTGTTATGGAAGCTAGTAGTAGACACAGACCGTACCTTGAATCATTCTTAGAGCCTTTGGGTTGCACTCCTTAACCACATGCAGCTACTCTCTTCCCCTATCCTCAAGCTCCATGAGCCTGGTGGGTTCCACATAAGGGGGTGGTTGTAACATATCGAAATGCACACCACTTCATGCTTCTCTTCTAGCTCTCCTTCCACGACTACTGCCCTGTAGATTTATCTGTCCTTAACACTTCCTCTTCCCAAAACATTTTTTACACACTCAAGTCTCTGAGACTGGCGCTGGTTTACTGCTTTCCCATTGCTAACACTCACTGGCTGTATCCGTTCATCCAAAGAACATTCAACCACAAAGGTTCTCTCTATCACCCTAGCATAAGTAGGAATTCTAGAGGAATAGTGATGGATTAGATGTCCTTTAAACACACCTCACTCGAAAGTTCGAGTCCTGAAGCACTGATCGTACCGTATTCATCGAGTACCCGGAAATATTGGTATGCCTCGATGAAAACTCAGCTACTGACACGTCATCCTACTGAAGCTGTAGAAGTTCTAGGGAACTCTTGGCCACCTCCTCAAGACAGTCCTCAACCGCCTATGAGTCGGTATTTCCTTGGAAACTGAGGGGTATATAATGCTAAAACACATGTAAGGCACTAATCCTACATGTGTCCTCTATCGGTACATCCAGTTGTAATTGCTGACCAACAAGTAGTGATATAGACGACACACTACACGGAGGTACTATCTCGGGTAATGGTCCACGTCTTGAGGCATTATCACTAAGCAGACCATCCTCATGGTCACTCATTAAAAAATACTAGTAGCTAAGATCACCATCTGCTCTGCTGGTGTCTCAACTAGGTGGAAAACTCTAGCAATCGCCTCCAGCTAGTCCTCTGCTGCCTGGGAATCTGTCTCACCTCATAACCTCAGAGGCCTCTGCTGTTGGAACTCGTGCAACGTGCTCAGTTAGCGTGCACCATCTGCCAGTGCGGCTGGTGGCATCTTCTGCTCAATGGGTGGTGGTGCTACTGGTACACCACCCGAAGGTTCCAACATAGCAAGAGGGCCCTACACCAGAGCCTCATCGCTCGGTGGCCATCATCATGTACTCTCTTGGAACTCTAACTGGCTATCTGCATGGAGGCATCCTGAACAAATGCAACATGGTCAAAAGTTATATCTGGTGAGCTGACCTGGTTGAGATGACTTAAAGAAAACATTTTAAAACACACACTCAATCAGTGTTTTCATACATTGAGTCAGAGATCAGTAGTCAGGGTCCTGGTGTAAGGATACGTCGGACGCCGCACCAATACAGGACTCCCTAAACTGAGAACCACACTCAGTACCCTTAACACTATTGATTCATAGAAAAGAAAGATCAGAGTCCTAAGTTATACGGTTGAACCATCTCCTCTGATACCAAATTTCCATGACCTGTCCCCTGGGGCCCGTATCATGACTACCCCAAGCCCACCTTCCATAGGCCAAGGGTTGGTGACTAGCACCAAAGGAATAAATCCCTAAACTGGGAAGACATTGCCTTTATAACTGTAAACAAACACCTCAGAGAACACAACTGGAAGCAAAACACTAAGTAAAACTGTATACAAAAAAAGTTATGGAAAGTAAAAGGGGCTGGGAATACAAGCCCAACAGAAAAGTACAAGTACAACTGAAATCAAGTACAACTAAATAAAAGTGAAGCAACTACTAGGTCATTCTCTGGGGTTCCTACTTGAAGGGTAGCTACAGATGTCCTCCTCAGCACTCCCATCCATCCGTCTCCTCCGTGTACTATCACACCGAGTGGTCCACCTCCGAGTACCGTCCAGTCCTGCTACTCTCTGCCTCAGTCAGCACTGTTCATCATCTACAACCAACACAATGAGGTGCGGGCATAGCCTATTCATGGGTGAGTATAAAGATACTCAGTAGGGACCCCGAGACCCTCAAGGTCTCACAAAATCCAAAAAGGATAAACCAAAAAGTATGAAATCAACGGATAACCATTACTTAGGTATATTCCCATACATATACCTAAGTTATCTAGTAACCCATCTCAATCATGAGAAAAACACAAAAGTCATTGACTCATCTCAAACCAGTATTTTTATTAATCTGAACCTTCAGCTGCTAGAGAACTCCTCATCTATCAAGTACAGTGGATTTTCCACGCCACACAGAGGCGCTTCCCACTAACTTAGACTTCTAAGGTACTCCTCCTGTCGAATATCGTGGATCTGCTGCACTCACACAGAGGCGCTCTCCACCGTGGGTCTGCTGTGATCACACAGAGGCACTCCCCTGGTATCCTACTGAGGTACTCCATGTGTCGAGTACCATGGGTCTGCCGGGCTCACATAGAGGCATTCCCCAATGTGGGTATGCCGCGCTCACACAGAGGCGCTCCCCACTGGGCTAGTCAAATCACTCTGAGTCGAGTCGGTCAGCAGTCTTCAAGTCCTAGCCAGCTACTAGGTTCCATCACAAATGCCTGCTTACCTTTGGAAGATCTTCTCCACAAGCTACCAGTCGATACTCCAACTGTCACGAAGTCCCACGTAGAAGTATCTCAAAGGTCCTCCACATCATAGGGGTCTCAACGCAACAGAAAATGTGTCAATCGAACACTCAGTCTGTTAGTTATTAGCCTTTTAGTCTCGAGGGCCCGGTTGGATTTGTGTATGATCCAACCTGACCGTATCTCAACTATACCCCAAACTCCAGTGGGGTATTCTCAAAGGGACGACTTCTCTCCAAGAATACCAGCGCCACTGAAGGTTCGTCAAATGGAAGACCGGTTCCAAAGATGTGGCCAAAAGAAAGTACAGGGGTCGGTAGTGGGCCCGGGTCCGGTCCGACCCATTCTGGGTCGACCCGGTCAGACTCGTTGGGTCTGACCAGGACCGTTGGTCAAGTCAGCCCGCTAAGTTTTGGCCTGGTCCACTGGGCCTGGCCCAGCGGACTGTGAGGTTGGTTCGGTCTAGAGGTCGCCACGTAGGTGGCTCGGCCCAAAGGCCGGGGCCGGTTCGGCCAGAGCTGCGAGGGGCACGGCTCAGGCAACTCAGCCCGGGAGTTTGGGCTGGTTGGGAGACCAGCGTGTAGGCCGCGTGGAGCGTGGGCTAGCCGTGGGTGCACCAGGTAGGGCGCGGTAGGAGCTGGGCAGGCCGCGGGGGCGCCGTGCAGGGCATGGTAATGGTTGGGCAGGCCGTGGGGGTGCCGACAGGGTGCCGGGATGGGTGCGGGGGCCGAGGGTAGGCGGGCCACACGCCGGGCAGGGCGCCTGGAGGCCGCGGGCAGGAGGGCCGTGTGCCAGGCAGAGCGTTGGGAGGCCACATGTGCACCGGAAGGGTGCCGCTCTGACCGGCGGTGTTTGACTGGAAGCTTCGGTGCGCCATAGGGGAGAGGTGTGATTCGCGGAGGCCGTGGGTAGCGCAGCCTTCGTCGTTGCTGCCTTCATCGTCGTCGCCTCATCGCCTTGTCGTAGAGACATCACAAAAGATCGGCAGAGGGAGTCAGACCATGTTAGTTTGGCCCGCACCCTCCGTGTTTAGAGGTGATAGAAATTGGTTTGTAAGTATGAAGCACAAAAATTCCTCGTTCTTCATTTTTGAGAGAAAGGAAGAACATAGGTAAAGATCATACTTAGTCAAAAGTAAACCCCTACCTTGCTCGTAGTTGGTTGACGTTGGTGCACAAAGGCGGACGTCGTTCATTGACGGAGTCACGGAAGAAGATGTAGAGGATCATCGTTCGTCACATCCGCCAAGCACTTCCAAACCCGAGTTGCGTCAGCTTGTTGACGACGCTCCACATTAGTAGGTGTCTGAGGAAGAAGTCGATGAAGGTCGGTGTTCTTCATTCTTCGTTGGAGAAGGCATAATCCTCCAAGTGTTGGGCATCGCGTCACTTTTCCAGCATTTCGTCGCTTGATGAAGCCGTCCCAAATCCTCCTCCCAAGCTCCCTATATATAAAATAGGGGGAGAGGTATATAACCATCATGGAATTTATGATGGTTCGTTTATTAGGAACCTTCTTAAATTCTAATGATGCGTTTAATTAATTTAAAAACGGGGGTCAAGCGAATTAAATAGCGCAGGCGCAATTTAAAAGTTGCATTGGCTTAATTATTAAGGGGATTCCAAGAGGCTTCCCCCACATAGTCTGTATCAAAAAAAATGATAGGATTTAATTTTATGTTGACACATAAAATTAATTGATAGCATTTAATTTTTACTGACACATAAAATTAAATTGAAAGAATTTAATTTTACGTTGACACATGAAATTAATTGAGGGAGTTGAGAGGTTTTGATATCGGGTGGTCCCCACGTCATAAATTCTCGTGGGAGGTTATGTTCGGGTGGACCCCACCACCATAACCTCTCATGGGAGGTTAGGGTGCAGTGGTCCCACCTCCAACTCCCAAGTTTAGGTTTTACCCAACAATCATTCACATGGAAGCTTAAAATAAAAAAAAGTGTTGTACACTTTATTTTATTATTTTTTTATAAAAATCCAAAAACTAACTTTTATTCTCGACCAACTACCGTTGAGGTGAAAGTATTCTTAAGAGAAAACTGGCACTTTGAGTTCAACGGTGCCCTCAAATTTCAATTCCGAGCACCGCTTCAAAAGTTACAAAACACCGCTCGTGCGTTTACTGAACATACTCGAAAAAAAGTTAGTAAAATTATTATCAGTCACCCTCAACTCGTGTCGGTCGAGGTTAGTCTTTTCCTATGTAAAACACGCCCCAACAAACCCGATGGTACTCTCTGATTTTCAATCCGAGTTACCGTTTAGAAGTTAAAAATTTTACAATAAAATAATTGTCACTTAATTATTTTATTTGCGGCCAAAAACTAACTTTCTCTGGAGGCCCGTGCTGGCCAAAGTTAGTATCTTCTTAAAGAAAGAATACACTCACGAGTTCAACGGTGGTATCAAATTTTTAATCCGAGTTACCATTAGTGAGTTATAAGCATTTGAAAAATAAAATAATTTATTTAATTATTTTATTTACAATTATGCCATTTTTGGGTTTTCTCACAGGAGGCCTATGCTGACTAATCTTAAGTCGCGCTAAGGGTAAACCTACCATATTGAGTGAAAGGGTGCCCACAGATTTCTGATTCGAGTTACCATTTAAGTGTTATTTCACTTTTTCAGTAAAACTGCTTATGCGCGTTAACTTATTCTTAACAAAAACTTTGACGGATCATTGCGGGCACTCCGGGCCTCAGAATCGTGTGCCGTCAGATTTTGTGGACCCGTAAAATTACCATTTAATTAAAAAAATTACATGGAAATTCTGGGTCTTTACAACCACTGAAATGCTTCTCCCCTCATCTGAATAACTGAAAATGGAACCCATTACTCCCTCAGAGAAAGGATCAAGGTAAAGGTGATTGCCAGCTCCTCAAGCCACCCCTCTATCTCCAAGTTGGAAACAATGCCCTCATACTTCATGAGGGTCTTCCACTAGAAAGAATATAGAGTCTTCTTCCAATTTTCATCCTCTTCCTCTCAATTAATCCTCTGTTGATTGACCAGATCAACCTCCTGGGACTCGATCGCCTGCACTACTCATGGACGTCGTTTGGGTTCCTTAACTGTAAGGTAAACAAGGAATGACTAAGCTCGAGTAGTGTATAAGATTACTTTTAAAATTTTCTTAAACTTTTTATTTATTTTAAATTCCAAAAATAATCAAGACACACAATAAAACAAGTCATTATGATGCATATAACTTTACTAGGGTCTCTACCTGCAATCAGTGTAGCCTCACTTGATCGTTTAGTAGGACCGAAGTCCTTGTATCGGATCACAAGGGGCCCTAAAATCCCGTGTCCTATCCGGTCTTCCCTGACCTATTTCATGCACCAAGATTTCATAACACTGTTTCCTTACCATCCCATGCAATACTCACTATACCCAACCCCAAAATAAATCCTATCTCTCAACCATAACCTTTGATACCATTCTATCATGACCTGCCTTTACTAAGACGAGGGAAGGGACAACAAACTACCAGACCCTTCCTTCATCAAGTTGAAGGAGAGATAATGAACTAGAGTCCCGCCTTTAATAGGCCCTATATTGGTGATTATCACCAAGGGTATATAATCTCATGTGAAATGGAAGTAATTACCCTTTTTATAGAACAAGATTGGGAGTTAAGATGGTAAATCCCAAACAACTCCAAAAATTGAAATTAAAAGTAAAGCCAAAACCCATTCCCATATGCATGTCTAAAATAAACTGATAAAAAGTACAAGAAAAACTATAAGGGAGAGTACCAAAATAAATAAAACCAGCAACAAAAACTCCTGAATCTCGAGACGATCAGTGAAGACGATCTGTGAAGATCTTATTTCTATAAACTAATATACCCTAGTGGTTGTTAGTGTGGTAATTTTCTTTGTTTTTTTACATGATTACATATGACTTTCATTTAGAACTCTTTTAGTCATTCCAATTTAATTATATAGACTTCTTCATGTATTATGTACATTTTAGTTTGTTTTTATATAATGACCATATTTTTGAGTTGAAGTTTAGTTTTTATTAAAAATATGAAAATTCAATTCCATGACTTTTTTTATTTAAATTAAAATCATAAATGGGTTTTTAAAATTTTATTTCTTATGAAAAATGTGGCGAGACCCTACTAGTTTGTTTAGCCTCCACCCAAAATTTTTCCTCAAGACTTTTTATATTAGTGAAGCCGATTGGTGGAGCTGATTAGTGAAGCTGATAACTGAAGTGGATCAGTGAAGCTGATCGGTGAAGATGATCGATGAATCTGATCACTGAAGTGGATTAGTGAAGTGGATCGATGAATCTGATCAGTGAAACCGATTGGTGGAGCTGATCGATGAAGCTGATTAGTGAAGCTAATCGGTGAAGCGGAACAGTGAAGCTGATCGATGGAGCGGATCTGTAAATATGATTAATGGAGATAATCAGTGAAGTCGATCAGTGAAGAAGATTAGTGAAGTTGATCGGTGAATCAGATCGGTGGAGCTGATCGGTGAAGCTGATTAGTGAAGCTGGTCAGTGAAGATGATTGGTGGAGCTGATCAGTGAAGCAGATCAGTGAAGCCGATCAGTGAAGATGATCGGTGAAGCCAATCAATGAAGATGATCCATGAAGCTAATCCATAAATCTGATCTGTGAAGCAGATCTATGAAGCTGATAAGTGAAGCTGATCGGTGGAGCTGATCAGTGAAGATGATTAGTGAAGCTGATCGGTGAAACCGATCAGTGAATTTGATCGGTTAGAATGATCAGTGAGACTGATCGGTGAGACCAATTGGTGAAACTGATCGGTGATACTGATGGGTGGAACCTAATAGTGAGACCGATCGGTGACACAGATATGTGACACCACGATGACACGTTGCCACCAACACCGACATCCTTCTGACTCAATGATGTTGTCCAGGACACCCCAACACATAGAATTTGTCTAAGCAATGGACCAGGAGGGTCTGAGCCGTTACAATATAAATATAATATATATTAATTACATACATATTTAGTTTCATTCATAAAATTTATATATAGAAAAATTAATTACACCGTTCAGGGAGACGGTAGATCGTACGTATGCATGAATGCTGTTTTTATTTTTTGACAGATGGAAAAAAAGAAAGGTAAATAATAATTCATATTTAAAATTTATTATCATATCATATATATCATATATATTCAAAAAATCCATCCTTATTACCATCCATGTAAAGAGGGAATGAAAAATAAATCACATCACTTCATGGAGGCGGTAGTCCATATGCACGCACAAGCAACGTTATTGTTTTCCAAAAGATTGGAAGATAAGAAGTCATATACAATATTATAATTATATAATTATAATTAAATAATAAATATCATATATATACAATAAATCCATCATTATATCTATCCATGATAGGTGATTATGGAAAAAATTACATCGGTTCGTGAGTGAGTAGTCCACCATACACATGATCGAGAGTTTCGTTTCCCATTTGATGGAAGAGGAGATAAATATATGTTATTCCATTTAAATAATAAAATATAAATATATGGAACATAATGGTGTTATTATTTAATCATATTTTAATAATATTTGAAGGTGGTGGAAGAATAAATAAAAAAACACACAGTTAAGAATGATACTTCTTATTTGAAAACAACTTTAGGTTTGAACCAAAAGCCTTCTTAAGAAGGTTTTATAATCAATCTAAGTTCTCTAGGATGTGTTAATGGATTTAAGGAAGAAATTTTGGGTAGTTATTGTATTATCCCAAATGATTTTGAAGTGTTAAGTGGAAAAGAGAGAGAATGTCCTTTTATAAGCGGGGGGGGGGGGGGGGGGCACTTGGAAATATCTTAAAAGAATACAAAATGATAAAGTCATTCTCAAGACAAATTCTTCCAAATGGAAAAATATTTGAATTTGGGATAGGATAAGGTCTAAATATGAAAAAATAGGATTTATAAAAGTTTATTTCCAAAAATTACCCTTATCATTTGGTTTAACCCTATCAATAACCTCGTTTTAACCTTAGCCATGATAATTAATTTTTACTATATTTACTATTCATTATCAAAAAAAATAAGTTGAAATTTTGTATAATTTTAATTATTATGATTCAAAATATGGAATTAATTTTACAAATTCAATTCACAGAATTGGAATAATTTAATTTAAAATTAAACCCACAAGCAGAATGAAAAACAGTTTTCCAAAGAAAAAGTTTTCTAATGTTTAAAAAGTTTTAATATCAAAATTCAACATAAAATTAATTCTAATAAAATAAATCGTATTAATAATAATATAATTGAACTAATTTTAATTTTAAAATCATTTTAAAACAAAATTTAACTTTTTAAATTCTTAAAAAAAGACAATTTTTAATAAAAATTAGTATTTTTCAATATCCATCAAAAAATTAATCCTTTTAGAAAATTATAAAAAATAAATCTAAGATGATTTTGACATGTTGATTTGAAAATTGAAGTTCATTTTTTTAAATATTTATTTAAATGTGAAAAAAATTAATTTTAAAATAAGTGCACAAAATAGGATGAAATCACTTTTTAGAAAAAATACGGGTTTTAAGCATAAAACTAGATTTATTATTATGTGATTCCTAGAAAAAATATAACATATATGATAAAATATTTGATTGAATATATAATATATAAATTTTATTAAAATAATTCACCAATATTTATTCATTTAATTAATTAAGATAAAAACACATCGCATGCATAAAAGCGGTTTTTTAGAAAAATATTTCTTTTACTTTAAAATGATTTTTTTCATTTATAAACAATTGATGACCAATGAATTTATTTTATCCATGTGTAAACTATAATTTTTTCATAATTTATTTATTCTTATTCATACCCACCAATCCAACAACTAGGCGATAACTATCACATTAAATAATAATATTTTAATAGTATATCGTGGTTTGTTTAAACTCGATACTGCGTGTAACACTAGCTATGGAAGAAATTAAATTTATTTTTTAAAAAATATTTCATAAAATCTCAGGGTGATACAAAACACCCAGACTCAGAAAATATGGAGTTTCCCTAACTTATGAATGTGCCAACTAGGTACCATTCATGATGTGAATGGGGGGTTCACAATGTGAATTCCCTTTGCTCGACACATTCACAAAATAAACCCCGGTTTCACTATGTGAAATTTTTGAGGTAGAGGGATTCTCCCTTTGTCCAAACCCATTCATTATGTGAATTTCTATAGGATGCTTAATTTCATCCCCCGGTCACCCTGAACATTCTCTGACTTTCGACCGAATACTCACAAAACCAACCGAGTCGCAAACCACATCCAAAAACACCATTTAAGGATGTACAAACACTCATAAATCCAATATGATTACAAGATTTCAAAAAAAAAAACTCCCTAACTAAACAAAAAATTCAAAATACTCTAAAGTGTAATGAACGAAAAATCCACAGGCCATTACATTAAGGTCTGAAGCAACCCCGTTGATCATTGGTTCTCTCCCTTAATTTTTTTATGAACTATAAAACAAGAAACAAACTTATAGATATCCCTTTTCATTCTTATCTAATATAACTATCATCTAATATCCTAATAAATTTTGGAATGTACTACCCAATGTGAATGATGAAAAGATCTTACAACATCACTCTTTATCTCTATAGGAACCATTGTTTGTCCTATAAAATAAAGGACTGAATTTTCCATAACCTACCACCTCTCAATGTTCACCCCACCATTCAATGCATCCAGAATCCTCTTATACCCCTCATATAGTAAAAAGACATCTTTCACCTACTCTACCAATATGGATGTCACATTGAGGCTAAAGTGAATCAACCCATATGTCATCTCCTTCACCTCCATGTGAAATTCCACTAATGATCCCATCAACTGCCACTACTCCTCAAATTCCTTCATGACATGAGTTAAATATTTCCTTCTCAAAGCATCTTCCTTTGAATTAATTTTTCTAGGTGTGTACATAAGCCTAAAATAAAAGGTTTGAATATATTACACCCACCCATTCCACCTCAGGTTGAGATAACACTATGATAAAATATAATTTAAAATATCGTGATACATATATACTAATAATTTTTCATTAAAAATGTAATGGCTTCAACTCTTCAAAGAATGGAAAATAGTATCAAATTCCAAGTCATACATAAGATATTTTTTCTCTTGATTTTTCAACTTCTTATACCCATACACCACAACTTTAGTTCCTTACATCAAGACTCATCCCAAAAACAATATTGAGGTGTTTCAATACACTTCAAACTCATCTCCTGATTTAGAAAGAGTTATTTATGGTTCTGAATTGAACCACATTTTAAATTCCACAAATGCTCCTAGAACTTCAATTTCCATTCAAACTTTACTTCACTTTGGGTCAAAGTTGTCATAAGATAAGCTAATTTTTAGTAGTTCTGAATAAATTTTTGGTAATATGTAACTAACCTTAGAAAAATCTAAATCTCAAACACATTCTTTGGTATTTATCAGGTTATCACCACCTTGAACTTATCTGAGTCGGCGGAAATTTCTTTGTTTGAAATGAAATGACCAAGTAATCTCACCACCAAAATAAATAAACAGAATTTAAAGAACTTAATGTACAACCTATGATTATTCAGAGCCTCTAAAACAATTTCCAGGTGTCTCCCATTATCTTCCATTAACTTAAAATAAATATGTATTTCATCCAAAAATACAACCATAAACGAATCCGGGTAATTGTGGAAAATCCATTCCATAAAATTCATAAATTCCATAGGTGAATTGGTAACTATGAAAGTCATGGAAAAATAATCATTAAGGCTATATTGATAAAAAAGTTGTTTTTGGAATATTCTATTCTTTTACCCTTAACTGATGATAACCAAACCAAAGTTCAATCTTAAAAAACTAATAAACTCATTTAAGTGGGTTAAATTGATCATTAATTTGAGGTAAGGGATATTTATTTTTTACTATCACTTAATTTAGTTTTCAATAGACAATATAAAACCTCAAGCTACCATAAAATTTATTATAAAACAAAACTAGTGGTTCCCAAGGGAAAAAACTTGTCTGAATGAACCCCTTCTGCTCCAGCTCATTCAACTGCACCTTTATCTCTTGTAACTATGATGGTGTTATACAATATGTTGGTAATGAAATGGTTTTCATCACAAGACCCAAATCAATGTAAAACTCCACATTTCTTCTAGATGGTAATCCTAAGAAATCATTTGGGAAAATATTTGGATATTAATATATCACTCTAGGAAGTATAGGTGGATTCTACCTCTCTATGGACTCAAGCACTAATCTTACTAATTAATAAGATAATACCTAATACTTACCACTATAAAAAACTTAATTTTTTCTTGAATATTCCACTTAATCTTGAAAGCATGGATAGTTCCATCTGGTTCCATAAAAGAACCCATTGAATACAAAAAAAAATCAATTTTCACTTTAAATTGAATTAGCCAATATATCTCAAAAAATCAAATCATATATTTTCATCATAAGAACCCAGAAGTCACATGAGATATCTATGTTGAAAATCATGATCAAGGAATATGTATACATGAATCTTTTCTTATCACTTTCACCAATAGGAGTATCAATTTTAGTGACCCGAGTTTCTCTGCGATCATGACTAAAGGGGATATTACCTAAAGCCTTAAACTTTTGCAGTGTAAGTAGACATATCATATTATAAAATATGATCTATATCTTATAACATGATATATTTATATCATTCTTCTACCTTGTTCAATCATATCATATTATACAATGATATCATAATGGGTTTTAATCATAACATATGATTAACATGATATTATGATTGAAATGGTGGTTCAATGTTTAGTAGTAAAGTTCAAATCATCTTGCATGTAGACTATCATTAATTTAGTTATTTAATAAAATGAAATATTGGGGGAGTTGGCATAGCTGAGGGGATAAAAATGTTTCAACCACATTTCATTTGTTAATATGTTATGAACATATGAGAAAATGCATGATGGATTGCTTAGGCATATATAAAAAGGATACTTCCATCATGATGGTAGATAGAAATCTAGCCCAAGCCTATGTCAATACTCTCTGTCCTTGAAGATCTCTTCTTCTTCCTTCTTTTCCATGAAAGGAAATAGTATTCCATGGAGTGAAGGAGTGTCCCACCCATGGAAAGAGTGATTCACATCATCCCATGGATACACTATAGAAGAGGGAGTCCTTTAGACACCTCTATGTTTTTTTCATCTACCAAATGATTAAAGATTGATACAAAACGTTCATTGATGTAAGTTACACACAAATTATTTATTTTTATTTAACAAATGATTTTGGGATATATGCTTGGTGATATTGGGTTAAAGGGTTTTTAATAATTTTTGTTGAGTTTATTGAGTTTCAATCAATCCTTAGAAACCATTCACTGGTATCAAAATCAAAGGTTAAATAGTTATCCAATTACTGGGAAATCTCACACATGAATGATGATGAAGTGTGACTCTCTGCTTAGGAGCTCCATTTTCATTGAAAAGAGTTTTATAGACTAATGAATTGGGTAAATGGAGTACTTTGATAGGTTCTTATAGATTTCACATTGAATGTGTTCATATGAGATATTTGATCCCAACATTGGTGTAATCAGAGCTTTATCAGGTGATTCGATTCTCGAAATCATGCTTAAAAAGAAGTTTAAGGATATTGTTTTGGATGCCATAAGTGAAGAACCAGAATTGAATAAAAGTAATATTATTTTTTTAATTGTTGTTAATACACTTTTTTGAAAAAAAAGTTAAATGTGATAGTAAGCTTGTTATGAATAATTATTCATGATTTGGAAAGGTTGTTTTGATTGGATAAAGTTTCTTTAAATAATGAAACATTTTAAATGTGATGATTTATGATCTATTATTATTGACCAAAACGTGTTCCAATTGCATTAGGTGAATTCACATTGTTTACCACATTTTTAAATACCATATGATATTGATTATCAATTAGTAAATTGATAAATTTTTTAAAAGTGGAGACAATTTTTCTGGTTTTTTTGTTTGATCATCAGATGGTTGAAGATTTGAGGAGTTAAAAGAAAGAGGAGTTTATAGTGATCATGAAAAAAATGACTTTAATGTTTTTCACTATTTTTTGAACATTTTTTTATGTAATACTACTAAAAAATTGGCACTACCCAGTTAGCGGGAATGGGGAGAAGCCACCACTCTGGGCAGCAAAGCTCAAAACCCTAAGCCAGCCAGCATGGATAGGCCATAGCTGAGGGAGAGCTAGAACAAGGGGTGCACCTAAGGGAGTCACAAGAGTGGCAGTAAGCCACGGTGTGGGGTGACAGAATGGTGGTGGCATGGAGCGATGCCAGTTTATTGGGAGTGGAGTAGTAACAATTCTTCCTAGGCTAAGATGAAATGTGTTGTAAAAATAAGCATGTGATAAAGATCTGTTTGGATGTCGGATCGATATACTATAGCACCGAATGAACCACAACTGTCTGATCACTTGATCCATTTTTCTAAGACGTCCGATTGATTTTTCAGCGACATCCGATCTTCAGCCACATCATCTTCTCTAAAAAGACACATAGAGCTTTGGTTAATTGAGGAGATCCATTCTTATATCAACAAAATCTCCAACCAAGTAATCCGATCCATTTATACGTTTTATTATTTTTTTAAAAAAAATGGAATAGGTGAATTTCTTTTAAAAAATACGCAAAAAAGGTGGCATCGGCAATGCTTCCTTCACTCCCCCACGCTGCATTTGCCCCAAATTGATGACATGGAAAAGGCGTCAGGGGAGATTACACCTTTTCCTCAACTCCCTATAAAAGGGTATCCCCCCATTCTCCTCACTCAATTTTCCCCTTCATTTCTCATAAATCCTCTCTATCTCTCTCTAAAAAATCCATTTTCTATGCAGGTTTTTTCAAAGCATCATTTATAGGTTTTTTTATTTATTTAATTTAATGTTATTTATTTATTTAATTGAATTATTTTTAGTTTTAAATATTTCATTTTTAAGTAGTTTAGTTAGTTATAAATATTTTTTTTATTAAGTTTTATAATTAGTTATATATAGTTTGAAATAATTATTGTTAGTAGTATATATTATGTATAGATTAAGTATAGATTAACTTAGGATTAACTTAGGATTAAGTATTGTGAAATTTTGGTAGCATAAAGATTATGTGGTTATCTAAGCAATCAAATCCCTATTTGGATAAAAATAAATAGATGCAGCTCTGGCACAGATGTACCTAGGAGTGAAAACTCTTACAAGGAGTTTTGGGCTTGACCCGGGGTATTTTGGTACACGACAACGGGCCTTGCTGAACTCCTGGTTTGACACTCCTAGGGGATATGCTTAAGACGATTCATATTTTCTTTATGAACTACTAAAATATATAAAAAAAGAAAAATCAAATTAGTATATTTATCAATGATAAAATGATAATTATGATGTTATAGAATTAAATAAGGACAAAAGCATTAATGAATGAAAGTTATTATTAGTAATTAAAGATTTTTACGTAGTTTAATTAGTTATATATAGTTTATAAATACTACTTTTTATTAGTAATGACTAATTATAGATTAATTAATGACAAATTAGGATTAAAAATGAATACATATGATTAATTAATTATAATTAAATATTGAATATAAAATTATTTTAGGATTAAAGAATAAATTATTAAAGAATAACTTAATAATGATTAACTAGTGATTAAAATTTTGTATAAAGAAACATTACTTGCATATTTTAGGGTATAAAAAGGCATCCAAAAATTTCATTCTAATAAATATTATATGGTCAACCATCATTGTTAATATTTTTTACACTATCATAATTTTGATGAAAGAAACATTTTTGACATAGAGAGTCATGTTTGCCTATGTGTACTACTATGGAGAGGTTATTCAAATTGAGCAAGGAGATTCTTACAGTACACAACCAATAATGGTGGTTAATATAGCTGATTGTGTAACCATAAGTGACCTTCAAGAGATAATTCATGATTCCTTAAATCTGGGACCCGATCAAGAGATCAATTCTATGAGCTATAGACATTTTCAATTCCCTAAAACACTATGAATTCTAGCTTGTCCATTGGTTGCTTATGCACAGTGGGTCCAAGAAATTAATTAATTTTATCAACAGTCAGATGGTACCACAATAGAGTTATACATTGATGGTTCTACTGTACAACAATGTCCAGTTGTATGAAGACTTATAATTACAAGAGTTGTTGAATACAATCCACCCCATGAAATTGAGCCTATTCCAAATGATGCAGCAGAAGAGGAAAACCTAGATGATCTCCTGGATATACATGTCAATCCAAATTTCAATGAGGAGTTTCATAATGACGAATCAGATGGTGAAAATAGTGCTGATGAGGAGGGATCGACTAAAGTTAGAAAAGAGGTTTTGAGATATGAATTAGTTGTACATCAACCTCGACCTACAATAAATCATCCACCACTACTTTCATCTTGGTCAGAAGCAATGGAACGTGTGCCTAAATTTGACAATAATGTTCTCACACTAGAAACTGAGTTCCCCGGAGTTGTACTAGATAGATTTAGTGAGTTAGACAAAACCTTATATATTAGAATGAATTTTCCAAGTAAAGATGCATTAAAATCATGCTAAAGATATTTCACATTGAGAGGCACTATAGCTATATAGTTCACGAATCATGCTGTAGTAAATATTTCATATAGTGTGAGAAGTATGGGGATGATTGTAGATTTCGATTGAGGGGGATTCTAGACATCACATTTGGAGGTTAGAGAATCTTGAGGATTGAGGCAGCTCATACTTGCATTCAACCAAGACTGACACAAGATCATACCTCATTGGATGCAGAATTTGTGTCATCTATTGCTGTTGAGATGATTAGGACATGTCAAGATGTTTCAATAGCCCTTATGGAGGAGAAAAATCAATATGAATTCAGTTATAATATTTCCTATAATAAGGCTTGGATGACGAAACATAAGGCAATTATGAAGGTATATGGTGATTGGGATGACTCATATCGGGTGTTTCCGCAGTTTCTAGCCATACTGAGGCATCATAACCAAGTTTTATTCCATATGGATACAAAAAAACATGTGTCTCACAATAAACAACTTGATCCATCTCGTGTTCAATTTCATCAGTTGTTCTTGGCATTCCTTCCTTGTATCTCTGCATTTCGTTTTAGAAAATAGTTCATTCAGATTGATAGAACCTTTCTTTACGAAAAATAAAAGGGTGTATTTTTTATTATGGCAACCCAAGATGGAAACCGTTCACCTCTTCCTCTTTCCTTTTTCCACTATAGAGAAAGAAAACTATGAATCATGGAGTTGGTTTCTGGCATGTATCAGCAACCATTTCACTAACATTTAGGGTGTTTGCTTGATATTTGATCACCATAGAGAAATTAATGAGGCAATAAATGTGGATCCTAATATATGAAGATACCCAAATTCACATCATTTGTTCTTCATTAGACACATTTCAAGCAATGTGCATAAAAAATTCCACAATGAACTGATGAAGAAGGCAATCACGAGGCTTGGTACACATTTTATTTTTTTATTTTTTATTATTTCAACATAAATATAAAATCAAATTATGTGAAATATCATCTATTCTATGTAGCATATGAGTTGTACTAATGAAGGTTTGAAGAAAATTTTGAACAAATATGCTAGGATAATCAAGAAGTTTATGATTATATGATGTGAATTCCAAAAGAAAAATAGACATTGGAATATGACAGGGGGAAGAGGTTTTGACACATGAAGACAAACATTGTGGAGTGAATCAATGGTGTCTTAAAAGGGCTTCACAAGCTACCTATAACTTCCCTAGTTTAGGAGACATTATATCGATGTGTGAAGTACTTTGTTGATAGACAAAAACTACAATCTGATGAAATACAACAAGGGCTAAGGTATGAAAGACACTTTGAACGAGATATTGAAAAGAATATTGAAGAAGATTATGGTTATCATGTCTATAATTTTCAACGAGAAGACTCCCTATTTGAAGTTCAAGAGCGTTCAGAACCCATCACAAATCACATCAGTGAAAAAATGGTGGTATTACTGGAAACAAGGAAATGTCAATGTGGAAACTTTCAAGCCTTACGGTTTCCATGCACACATGACATCGCAACACGTGCCTCTGTAAACATATCATGGGAAGCATATGTTGATCCAGTGTACCAGATGGATACCATGGCTAACTATTATGATGAACCATGAATACCTATTGGGGAGTATCGTTATTTCCCAATGCCTGAAGGCCAGCCGATAGTGATACCTGACATTAATCGGTTGCATCCTCATGGGAGACCGAAAGCCAGTAGGATGCGTAATGAGATGGACTGGCAACAAGAACAAGGGCTGAGTTTGAGATGCATGATATGTCATAAAGAATGTCATAACCGAAAATGACACACTAACGTTGTTGGGTTGAGTTCACAGTCTCATCCAGAATAATGTATTGTCTTTATTGTGACATTCTCATATTGTAAATTAAATGTTGTTATATCTTCTTTTTTTCCCAGTTTTCTAAACCCAAAAACCCAAAAGTAGAACACTTAACCCAGAAAAATCTTTCCTAAACCTTAATATCAGAATTCAAAACCCTAAACTCTCAAACCTAAACCCTAACCCAAAAACATCTTCCCATTACCATGGTTTTTGATAACATTATGTGTGATATTTTAATAAACTTTTATATAACGATATAATAGTATCATAATGATTAGCATAAGTTATTCAATATAGATAATTTGATAAATTCCTAAAACATCATTAGTAATTCACATGGTTTATCTTAATCCAATCCATAATTAGCTAATCATAAAGCTCCTCCAAAATATGTCTTACCAAATTCAAGACCCAATAATTTAGAAATATTGTCTCTACAATTCTAAAAATTAGTATTCCATTATTCCAAAAATGTATATCTTAGTAACACATAAATAATATCTAAATATCATATTAATCTTAAATCCTTGATAAAAACATGCATGCTTTGAAGAATTAACTTTCTTAGATAATATAATTTATTTCATAAATCCAAAAGCAGAACAATTAACCCATATTAAAAATTAAATGTTGTTATCTATTCTTTTTTTCTTGGGTTTCTAAACCCCAAAACCCAAAAGTAGAATACTTAACCCAAAAACATATTTCCTAAACATTAATATCAAAATTTTAAACCCTAAACCCTCAAACCAAAACCCTAACCCAAAAAAATATTCCCTTTACCATGGTTTTTTATAACATTATGTGTGATATTTTAATAAACTTTATATAAAGAAATAATAGTATCATAATGATTAGCATAAGTTATTCAATATATATAATTAGATAAATTCCTAAAACATAATTAGTAATTCACATGGTTTATCTTAATCCAATCCATAATTAGTTAATCATAAATCTCCTCCAAAATAATTCTAACCAAATTCAAGACCCAATAATTTAGAAATATTGTCTCTACGACTCTAAAAATAAGTATGAAATTATTCCAAAAAAGTATATCTTAATGATACATACCTAATATCTAAATACCCTATTAATCTTAAATCATTAATAAAAACATGCATGCTTTCAAGAATTAACTTTCTCCTTATTATTGAAATAATATCTTAGATAATAGAATTTATTTAATAAATCCAAAAGCAGAACACTTAACCCATATTGTAAATTAAATGTTGTTATCTTTTCTTTTTTTCTCTATTTTCTAAACCCCAAAACCCAAAAGCAGAACAATTAACCCAAAAACATCTTTCCTAAACCTTAATATCAAAATTATAAACCCTAAACCTTCAAACCAAAACCTGAACCCAAAAATCATAAACCTAAACCCTAAAACCTTAAAAAAAATACAAAAACATAGATATATTCCCTTAAAGAATGTATCAATTAATAAAATTCTTACAAATATATTTTCATTAATAAAATTCTTTCATAACATAATTCTTTCTATCTATTTTTTTCTCTTCTTTCCTCTTGTTATCTTTATTTCATTCAGAACCAAAAGACATGGAGAATTATATTTCTTTTGGTAAAAATAACTTCATAAAATAATGTGAATAAAAATGTAATGTCTTCCATTCTACAAGAAATAACATTATGCTAGCCATAACATTATATTTAAATTTTACACCTAATACTCATTTCATTTGTTTATATGCATATAGATGATACCATACTACACACTTAACAGTGTACCCATATTTCATTGGCTGTGTTAGAGGGTGGCGTGTATCGATCGATCAAGATACGTCTAGCGCATCATTTTCATCACAAGGAGCCTCCACATTCCATTAGACCATAATTTCACTATGATGGCTTCTATGGCCTTTCCGTATCAGATTTCACATTAGTAGACCATCACCTACTTGCTGCCCTCACTGAGAGGTGGAGACCAGAGACACACACATTCCACCTACCTGAGGGAGAGATGACCATCACCCTCCAGGATGTGGTAGTGATTCTCGGTCTTCCTATCTAGGGGAGACCCATTATTGGACTCACTCATGCATCTTGGCCAGACCTTGCTCAGTGCTTGTTAGGCGCTGATATTTTGTCTGACCATAGGGATACATATGAAGCGTCCATATCTATGCCTTGGTTAGAGTCGCAGATTCCACATTTACAGGATGATGATGATGATCATATTGTCATGCGTTATGCCTATGCATATATATTACATCTCATTAGCAAGACCATGTGTATTGATCACTCGGGCACACACACATGATGTATCTACCCCTATAAGAGGACTTTTATTGGGCTAATATGTACAGCTTTGGATCATACTGCTTGTGCATACTCGTACAATGCATTATGTAGGCTATCCCATAGGGACCGCACATGTCTCAGGGGATGCGTCATCTTTATTCAGATGTGGGCATGAGAGCACATCCTCACATTTTTCCCTAAGCTTGCTGGTTAGCTAGTCGAGATGAAGGTGCTACATGATGCTCCACATGGACGCTGGTATGATCAATCATTTCTATTGTTTTCTGATACTACTATTAGTTATTGAACTTAATTTCTCATTATTTTTCACTATCGATGATGTATTTTACACGTGGTGTCAACGACACAATTTCAACGTGGTTCCGAGACAACATTTGGGAATATATCGGCTCCAGTTGGATTGTCTATTACCTGATCAGGTATGTATATAAAATCTATAATTGTCTAACATATTTAATAATAGCATCAATTTTGGTTTTTAGTTAGATTCTTTTTTGACAAAGTCACATGTGATTTCAGATTTTATGGTTTCTATATTGGAGTATTGTGGACTAGTTGCCATCATACTGTACTATTGGGCTTAAGTTTTCTATGGCTGTAGTGCCCCTCATTCACTTCCATATTATTGAGTGGTAGAAGCCTGACAGATTCATGCAACATTTTTTTTTGTACTCAACCGATTCCATTTTTGTCGAGATAGATAGAGTGACTTCATGGGATGAAGCTGACAGGGAGGCAAGATGATGACTGGTCCTGAGTACATGCCAGATTTATCGACTACTGGCACAAACGTCCACAGTTTCGTATTCAGGGTGTTATTATGAATCAATTATTTCTTTCATAGTAGGTTGAGTATGACCCATGTTATAGACTGGAGTCAATACAGTATCTTACCCAAAATGGCATAGAGATGCAAAGGATGGTAAGTCAATAAATATCCATTAGTTTGTTTATTAAAATATTTTCTAATTCAATTTTAATCTCTTTACAGGGCAGTCGCACAAAGTAGTTTGTTCACATAAGTGATAAAGAGGAGGATGGGGTATTTAGCCGGGCATCCATCCATGCTATAACGTTGGAGGCTAGGGCATTTTTCATGCTCTTTCTGGGAGCATCTTCATGCGTCTAACCCAGAGAGAGGAGGTTCCTTCACCAGAAGAACATCCTGTAGCAGCTGATGGTGCTAAGGAGCCATGACCACAGCGATATAGATAATGTCATGCTGCACATGAGGCCTCACCTGTTCCACAAGCAGAGGTCGGCCCTCTAGTAGTCTAGGATCAACCAATTCAGGATGTGCCTTAGGTGGAATGGTATCCGTATTTCCTGATAAGATATCCACAGTTCTCTCTATCTTGGGTTTAAGATCCATCACAGCCTTGGGGTCTAGATCTATCGCATCCTTGAGTTCCAGATCCATCACAGTCTTGGGGTATAGCTCCATTGCAGGCTTGGTTCCCCACTACGATGGAGGCGGGTCCTTCTACCACCCTATTGGGAGAAGAATCCAGAGGCCAGTATGAGATGTATTTGACTGCTCCTCCCATTGACACACAGATAGAGGATGCTCCAGTCGATGTTCCAGTTCCTGAGGATCATCTCTCTCCAGGTCATTAGACTCCACTACGCACTCAATGCAGACGTCCTATTTGTAGACCACCATGTGGGACAGAATCTCCTCTCTATAGATATATAGATTAATTGTACATGTTTATTTACATGTTTTATGTATAGTAAAATAAAAATAATATGATTACTATTATATCTTCGTATATGATTATCCAGTATTTTGGTTTTCATTTATATTTTAGGCACATTTTATATTTGATAGATTTCAAATTCGACTACTCGAAAAATAGAAATAATTAGTAAATTTCAAGTAAATAATTGTAAAAGATTAAAAAATATACAGTATAAAAACAATGTAAATAAAATTTAAAATATAGAATAATCATCTAAAATGTTGTTAAAAATAAAGAGTTTCATAAATAAAATATATAAATTATAATGAAAGGAATGTAAGAAAAGTAACTCAAAAGTGATAGCGAAAAGAATAAATATTGAGGAGGATCCTGAGCCACCTACTTGACTTTGAAAGCCTATAAAATATAAACTATAAGACCCATATAAATAAAAATTAAAAATTCAACTACTTGTTATATGTCTAACCAATGTTTAAAATTTCATTCATATCGGTCTTATAGTTTATATTATATAGGCTAGCAAAGGCACATACTTAAAACATTTTTAAGTTTCAAGTAGGTGGATTAGAAAGCTTATAAATTATTTTTCATCAACATTTTTTAAGATTTTTTTTTATTTTACACTACTTGTTATATTTTTAATCAATTTTTAAAATTTAATTCATATTGGTCTTATAGTTTATATTATATAGGCTAGGAAAGGCACGTACTTGAAACATTTTTAAGTTTCAAGTAGGTGGATTAGAAAGATTAGAAATTATTTTTCATCAACATTTTGTAAGAAATTATTTTTATTTTGGACTACATGTTATATGTTTAATAAATTTTTAAAGTTTCATTCATATCAGTCTTATAGTTTATATTATATAGGCTAGAAAAGGAACGTACTTGAAACATTTTTAAGTTTCAAGTAGGTGTATTAGAATGCTTATAAATTATTTTTCATCAATATTTTATAATAAATTATTTTTATTTTGGACTACTTGTTATATGTTTAATCAATGTTTAAAATTTCATTCATATCGGTCTTGTAGTTTATATTATATAGGCAATCAAAGGCACATACTTGAAACATTTTTAAGTTTCAAGTATGTGGATTAGAAATCTTATAAATTATTTTTCACCAGAATTTTGTAAGAAATTTTTTTTATTTTGGACTACTATTTATATGTTTAATCAATTTTTAAAATTTTATTCATATCGGTCTTATAGTTTATATTATATAGGCTAGAAAAGGAATGTACTTGAAACATTTTTAAGTTTCAAGTAGGTGGATTAGAATGTTTATAAATTATTTTTCATTAATATTTTTTAAAAAATAATTTTTATTTTTGACTAATTTTTATATGTCTAACCAATGTTTAAAATTTAATTCATATCAATCTTATATTTTATATTATATTGGCTAGAAAAGACACGTACTTGAAACATTTTTAAGTTTAAAGTATGTGAATTAGAAAGATTATAAATTATTTTTCACCAACATTTTTTAATAAATTATTTTTATTATTGACTACTTGTTATACGTTTAAGTAATGTTTAAAATTTTATTAATATCTATCTTACATTTTATATTATATAGGCTAGCAAAGTCACGTACTTGAAACATTTTTAAGTTTCAATTAGGTGGATTAGAAAACTTATAAATATTTTTTATCAACATTTTTTAAAAAATTATTTTTATTTTCAACTACTTACGATATGTTTAATAAATTTTTAAAATGTCATTCATATCGGTCTTATAGTTTATATTTTATAGGTTAGAAAAGTCACATACATGAATAAAAGATAAATTATGTTGAAACATTAAGTTATATATATATATATATATATATATAATCATATGAACATAATAATAAAACATTAAAATTTTAAATATATAAAAAACATAATTAAAATAGAAAAAAATATTGTTTTAGGGAAAAGGCGGTATCGCCGATGCTGCCTTTAAGGTGTATTTTTTTAAAAAAAAATTAACCTAGGACATTTTAATTTTTTTAGAAAGAGTATAAAAAAACTCAATATTAAACCATTGAAATAATTCATATAAGAAAATATTTTCTTTCAAATGATGGCGATGCTTCACGATACCTATCTAAGTCACAACAAGATCTTATAAAAAATAGAATGGGTCTCTGTGATTCTAGAGGATTCTAAGATGTTGCATGGTGTCTATAAATACCTTAGCCAGGTTCATTTGGAGAGCACATTTTATCTCACATCTACTATTTTTGAGAGATAAACAGAGTGGATCATGATCTTTGTATTTTCAAAGGAAGTTCCATGCATTTGTGGTGATCATATGCATTCATGTTGGCATGATTTTTTTCCAAATCAGTGAATATGAATTGTGAAGGTGATTTTGAACCACGTAATATAAGTTATGCGAGTAGAAACAATGATTATTCTGGTTCTTGCAAAACTAGTTCTTGAGAACCAATGAGAAGAAGTTGAAACCGCGAAGGAGTGATTTCGTAAATCAGTTACAATGTTTAGTTTTGTCTTAAAAATGGAAATAGTGAACTAGTGAAGTAGATTAATATTCTTAAAAACTACATATCACATGAAGGATATAAGATTCATAATTGAGTCTAGTTTATGCGAAGTAAACACATGATATATCTTACTCATGAAAAGTATATTGTTGTTTTCATGACTTATCCTGCATATAATGTTATGCGAAGAATTTAAAATACACATGTAATGATATCCATTCATACTGTAAGTTTAAGGTTAATCGATATAGTGCTTGTGTTTGAGTCTTGTAAAGAATAATATCTATGTGATACTCTTCTACAATTAGCTTGAGTTTTTATGTTTTCTATGTAGTGATATAGTGGAATCACTCAAAACACCTAAGTGATATCATGATTTTTTACAAAAGAAAAAATAGTGGGTGATCGTACTATTTTTATATTCATAAATAATATAGTGATGAAATTCCATGAGTTAAATGCAGGAAACATAATATTCATTCATTCTTTTTAGATTATGCATGATGCACATGTTGATAAGCATGCGTGGTCAAAGTATAGTGTGAAGGCAAGTGTGACAGTATGTGTGTGTGCTTAACTTTTGATACTTGTGTGAAAATTACACTCATAATCATTTGATTATGTGAAAAATAAGATCAAAGGATCATATACAAAAGATCACACAATATATTTGGTTTTCATGAAGGTGTAAGCATTATGAATTTTGCATAAATAAATTCAAAAGATTACACAGACTTATGAATTTGTTGTTGCACAAAGAGGAAAAAAATAATATGGAGAATTAAAATCCTTAAATATTTTCATGTGATGATGAGAAATACATGCATGTAGAACACATGATGTTGATGTGTGTAATAATTGAGTTGAGTTGAAGAAATATTTTTTAGTAAAGTAGAGAAGAAGAAAACTGGCAGTTTATTGATATATTTTAAGTTGTTCATTCTTGTTGTACCCCACACTCTTTGATTTTCATGATCACAATCACTTTCATATTTGTCTAACATTGTTTTTAAGTGTTGTGGATGATAGGAAAAAGATTGCCAAAGGATTGGCCCAAGAATGGACATCAAGTGGACTGAAATTCAGTCCACCGGCCAACCAGTGTCATAGCACCGGCCAGCCGGTGGACCTGGCAGAGGCATTGCCCACTGCCAGGTTCCACCGGTCAGCCGGTGGCTTGACCACCGGCCAGCCGGTGGCACCCAGCAGAATAGTGCAAGCTACTGTCTTGCCACCGGCCAGCCGGTGGATCCTCCACCGGTCAGCCGGTAGAGCCTGGATCAATATGCTTCTCCTCTGCCAAGGCACCGGCCAGCCGGTGGAGCTGTACCGGCCAGCCGGTAGCCCAGTCAAACTAGCCGTTGGGTTTGACCAGTCAACCCTCTTTTGGCCTCCAACGGCTCCGAGGACTTCTCCAACGGCTCCGAAGGCCCCCAATGGGTTCCATGCCTATAAATAAAGGCCAAGGAAGCCCCGGAACCTAACCGGATCATATACCAAGCGCCCGGACACATTGTTGCACATTTGGCGAACCTCCGGCGCTCCACCTTCAAGGATCCTCAAGTGCTCCAATCCAATTCCCAATCCAAGGAGCACCTCAAGAAGCTTGGGAGAGCACGCTACATCAACTCCATCTATCCAATTGGCGCCCAAGTCTTCCTCAACTACGGTTTTTCATTCTTTATTTATTTTGAGCTTAATTTTGGGTTTGTGCCTACAAACCCCAAACCCTTTTCTCATCCCCCTTTCTTTTGGGTTTCACACCACCATTAAGGTGTGAAGAGGTTATTCAAGCCTTTCCTTTTAAAAGGCTTGAGTTTTCGGTGAGCTAGCCTTCACCCGTTAAAAAGGCTAGTGGGTTCTTGCTATTCCATTGAAAGCAAGTGGGTTCTTGCTTAACCAATAAAAGCAAGCTGTAATAGGTCCTAGTGCTACCTCAAAGCCTAGTGGGTTTCTTGCTAAAACCATTGAAAAGCAAGCGGTAGAATCTCTCAACGGTTGAGTTGGGAGCGGAGACGTAGGCCGGGTTTTTGGCCGAACTCCGTTATCAATTTTGTGTGTCTTGCCTCTTTATTTCCGCTGCACCTTTACTTTGATTTTTAATTTGTTAATCAATTTTTTTTTAAAAGGCAATTCACCCCCCTCTTGCCATCTTCCTCGTTTGTTCCGACCCAACAATTGGTATCAGAGGGATAATTTGAATAATACCTTAAACAGTTTCAAATTCAAAGATCCATTTTGATGGCATCAACCTCTTTCGCCCCCGAGGGCTACTCATTGGGTCGGGCTCCATTTTTTGATGGGACCGACTATAATTATTGGAAAACCCGCATGACCACCTTTCTTAGAAGCATAGGATACCCCATTTACAAAATTGTCATGCAAGGTTACACTCTCTCCTCCCCCGATGAATCCAAATGGACCCAAGCCGATATTAGAAATTTCGAGCTTGATGGCAAAGCCATGAACGCTCTACATTGCGGACTTGACCGAAATGAGTCCAATCGAGTTTCCACATGTACCTCCTCACACGAAATCTGGAAACTTTTGGAGGTTACCCATGAGGGGACCAACAAAGTCAAGGATACTCGATTGGACATGTACCGTCAGGATTTTGAGTCTTTTTCTATGCATCCAAATGAATCTATTTCTGAAATGTTTACTAGATTTACTGACGTGTGCAATGGGAGAAAGTCCCTTGGTGATGATGTTTCAGCTGAGACGATGGTCAAGAAGATCTTATGGGTCCTTCCGAGCTCATGGGCACCAAAGGTGACGACGATCCAAGAAGCTAAGGACGTCAAAAATATGCCGGTAGAGGAGCTCATCAGATCTCTCATGACCTACGAGATCACGATGAGGAGGCAAGCTCAAAAGGAGGGCACACCAATCAAGACACCAAAGAACATTGCCCTCAAGGTACAAAAAGAAGTAAGCTCCTCCTCATCACCCTCTTCCTCCTCATCCTCTTCATCTTCAAGTGGCGACTCGGAAATGGAGGATCTCGCCCGCCAAATGCACAAGTTTATGAAGAAGCACAAGAAGAAGAAATCCCGCAAGCATCGAAAGCAAGAACCCACCGCAAGATCCGAGCCCAAGGTGAAATGCTACAGGTGCGGCGAAAAGGGCCATTACAAGCCCGATTGCCCACTCAACAAGAAACGGGCCACGCCAAAGGAAAAAGGAAAGAAAAAGGTCCTCAAGGCGACATGGAGTGACACCTCATCCTCCTCCTCCTCCTCCTCGAGCGACCAAGGTACAAAATGCCTAATGGCATTCCATGAGGTAACATCATCCGACTCCTCCTCTTGTTCTTCAAATTCCAATTCTTTAAATCATCTATCCTATGAAGAACTCTCACATGCTAGAGATCAATTAGAAAATGGTTTTCATAAACTTTCTTCAAAATTTGTTTCCTTGAAAAAGAATTTCAAAAAACTCTCTTCCGAAAAAGAACAACTTCTCAAAGAGAAGGAGGAGATGTCCCTTAAAATCCAAAATTTTCCAAATGTTGATTCCATGGAATCAACCATCAAAGACCTAAGGGAGACCCTAGCTAAGTTCACCCAAGGGGAACAAAATCTGAACAATCTCCTAGGTTCCCAACGAATTTCAAGAACCACTCAAGGACTTGGCTATACCAACCAAGCCTCATCCTCCCATGATCCAACTGTTTTTGTAAGGGGGAGCTCTTGTTATAAATTTTGTAACTATTGTAAAAAACCCGGGCACATGATATATGAATGTAATTGCAAAAACGCCCGGTATGGTAGGCCCAAATCGATTTTTTATTCGGATGAATTCTATAGGAGAAGACCCGCTACAAGGCAAGTGTGGATTGAAAAATCCCTTCTAGCGAGTCTCTTCGGGCCTAAAATAATCTCTTTTCAAAATCCCTCTCCCCGGTGATTGATTGTTTTTATTTAGGGGGAGTTAGGATCGTTTAAGCCCTTTTGATTTCAATTTCAAAATTTTCGATTCCAACTTTCAATTTCAACACTTGGTATCAAAATTTTCATTTCAAAATATTCAATTCGAATTTTTAATTCAAAAATCTCTTTCAATTCAATTTTGATTCAAAACTTTCAATTCAAACTGTTATTCAATTTTTGATTCAAAACTTTCAATTCAAATTTCAAATTTCATTTGGTTTAAAAATCTCTATCTTGTTTTTCAAAGTATTCCCTCAATCAAGTTTTATGCCCCATTCTATTTTGATAATCACAAAGGGGGAGAAATTTCTTGATTGATTGGGGGAGAATCTTTTCTCTCATGCTTAGTATTTATTTTCAATTTATCATTTAAAGCATGCCTTTCATTTAAGTTTTTACATTGCTTAGATAAGTGATTGTGATCATCAAAATAGGGGGAGATTGTTGTACCCCACACTCTTTGATTTTCATGATCACAATCACTTTCATATTTGTCTAACATTGTTTTTAAGTGTTGTGGATGATAGGCAAAAGATTGCCAAAGGATTGGCCCAAGAATGGACATCAAGTGGACTGAAATTCAGTCCACCGGCCAACCGGTGTCATAGCACCGGCCAGCCGGTGGACCTGGCAGAGGCATTGCCCACTGCCAGGTTCCACCGGTCAGCCGGTGGCTTGACCACCGGCCAGCCGGTGGCACCCAGCAGAATAGTGCAAGCTACTGTCTTGCCACCGGCCAGCCGGTGGCTCCTCCACCGGTCAGCCGGTAGAGCCTGGATCAATATGCTTCTCCTCTGCCAAGGCACCGGCCAGACGGTGGAGCTGTACCGGCCAGCCGGTAGCCCAGTCAAACTAGCCGTTGGGTTTGACCAGTCAACCCTCTTTTGGCCTCCAACGGCTCCGAGGACTTCTCCAACGGCTCCGAAGGCCCCCAATGGGTTCCATGCCTATAAATAAAGGCCAAGGAAGCCCCGGAACCTAACCAGATCATATACCAAGCGCCCGGACACATTGTTGCACATTTGGCGAACCTCCGGCGCTCCACCTTCATGGATCCTCAAGTGCTCCAATCCAATTCCCAATCCAAGGAGCACCTCAAGAAGCTTGGGAGAGCACGCTACATCAACTCCATCTATCCAATTGGCGCCCAAGTCTTCCTCAACTACGGTTTTTCATTCTTTATTTATTTTGAGCTTAATTTTGGGTTTGTGCCTACAAACCCCAAACCCTTTTCTCATCCCCCTTTCTTTTGGGTTTCACACCACCATTAAGGTGTGAAGAGGTTAGTCAATCCTTTCCTTTTAAAAGGCTTGAGTTTTCGGTGAGCTAGCCTTCACCCGTTAAAAAGGCTAGTGGGTTCTTGATATTCCATTGAAAGCAAGTGGGTTCTTGCTTAACCAATAAAAGCAAGCTGTAATAGGTCCTAGTGCTACCTCAAAGCCTAGTGGGTTTCTTGCTAAAACCATTGAAAAGCAAGCGGTAGAATCTCTCAACGGTTGAGTTGGGAGCGGAGACGTAGGCCGGGTTTTTGGCCGAACTCCGTTATCAATTTTGTGTGTCTTGCATCTTTATTTCCGCTGCACCTTTACTTTGATTTTTAATTTGTTAATCAATTTTTTTTAAAAGGCAATTCACCCCCCCTCTTTCCATCTTCCTCGTTTGTTCCGACCCAACAATTCTATTACTACAATGAGCATAATTTTAAGTGTTATATTCTATAATTCAAAAGTGTATACTAAGACAACTAGAATATAGTGTTTTTTTATTATATTCAGTTAAATTCCAAAAGTTTCAGTTGAATTGAGAAAGTGCATATTTATTTTATTCTCAGTGGTTCAAAGAGAAAGATTGGTTTTATGTTGTACTTGAAGCTTGAAGTTCTTGTGATTTTTCTCATTATGTCAGTGTTGTGTTTGTGAAACACTATTGGTATTCCAATATAAATAACATTGGTGGGATGCTGGTATAATTTCAAAAAAGGTTCATACCAACCCACAATGGTTTTAGGGCGATACCTGACCAACCCACTTCTAATTGGTGATTCATTATTAGTGGAGAATCCATGTCTACAATCATCCCAAACACAACAAGGATGTAGTCACTCACATAGGGGGAAAACATTGTAAAAATATTGTGTGTTATTCTTCAATAACTTTCTATCTTGCATGTGGTATAATTGTGTTTGAAAACAGGGAAGATCAATTCACTCTAACAAGTGAAGAGGTCCAAATTAAAAATGGGTAAGAGAAAAGAAAATCATTATCAGTAAAATTTGTGTAAACTAATCCCCCCCCCTCAATGTACCTGCATGATCCACCGAGTACTTCAATTGGTACCAAATCATAGGTTACACCTCTTATTGGATCTATCTTATTTTCATAGTTGTTTGTATCAAACTTATATAAAGTGCAGATTTTAATTTGAATAAGTAACAGATTTGTATTAGATGAATAATTCAGTTCCAATCTCTATTAGTTCCAACAAGGAGGATTCTATAAAAAACTTGAAGAACATACATAATAAATGGGAAAGAAATCTGAAAAATAATTTGAAGAATAAAGAGGATACATCACAAACTAAATATAGTTATAATGGTAGTCTATCAATATTATCTCTTAAATTAGTTGATAAAGATCCTTTTTATGAGTATTTTCCAAGCATTAAAGAAAAATAATTTATTGAATAACTGAGTGATTTTTATTCAGAAATAAAAAATTATCTGAAGAATGTTCCTACTAAGGTTTTCACTTACATATTTTCTTTTATCAAGGGACTATATGATGAAAATTCACAGCTTGAAAAAAAAGCTGAAGATATGGAGCGGGATTTGGAAAAGAAGTTTCAAAGGTGTAAACTTATCTCACAATTTATTGATTCTAAAGAAGAAACTATTTCTCTTCGCAATGAACATTTCTTCTATATTGAAGAATAATTGAAAATAAATGTGTGTGAGAAATAAGTTACTAAAAATGTCCTTACTAAGATGATTCATACACTTGAATAATCTCATTAAGTTATCATGAAAATCAAGGACTCTCATTTGGATTCAAAAGAATAGTCTTCATTTCATTTTGTTGAAAAATTCTCTTTGATTGAATATGTATTATAGAGGACCATTTTTGAGAATGATGTGGCTGAGATAGTTTATACAGAAATGATCTGTTCATTGTAGAAACTACAAAAAACCTATATGAATGTTAAAGAATCCCAAAAATAGATTAAGACAAATAAAATTAAAAAGTTGAATAAATCTCTATTAGATTCAAATCAAATGCATGATGATCAGGTTTAGATAATGAAGAGTCAATGGTAATACAAATTAAAAGTTATTGAGGATGAGAAAAATTTCCTCAACATGAAGTGTATTGAAATGGATGTTAACTTGAAAAATATAAAGGAAACACGATTAAATAATACTTGGAAAGAATGTGAATATATAGTGAAAACACTTGAAGACTATAAAAACTCTCTAATTATGAAATTTCTTGAGTTGGATGACAAGTTCATAAATCTAGATAATTCCCAAGATAAATCTTCACAAAATGATGAGATGAAAATACTGTTAAGTGTATTTATGAAAAGAGTCTTACTTATAATAAGTCTCATTTAAGTTTTAAGAATATCTTGATATTTTCAAATGATAAATCTATTTAAAGTTCACTGAAATAGGTAACCCTTGTTCCATAAGATTTTATTAGTACTAATAATTATTTATTTGTAAGTACAGGTTCTATAAAAAATTCTGGTCAAACATGGATGAATAAGACTGATGATAAATACACCATATCATTAAAGGTGGATATGAAGAAGAGTGTGAATCCTTATTCCCTACAAAGATATTAGATGAAAAATCATACTATCCAAAAACAACAATATGTAAAATCTATCCAAGTGTCAGTACAAAAGAATAAATCAAGATTTATTGGCTATCATTGGTTTTGTTGGAAATTTGGAAATTAGGCCATTGACTGTTGGCATAATTTTTCAATACATGATAATTATAGAAGTCCATTATTAAGGGAGAGCAGATATGATGTGAAGAGATATACTAAAAATTTGAGGCATAATTTAAATATGAATATGAATCTGTCTATCAAGAATAGATTTTTTTATCTTTAATACTTCTATGATTATTTCAATTGAAGTGGTCACAATTATAATGAGTGCTGGTATGTACCAACCATGTACTAAGAATATGTTGATATGAATAAAAGACCACAAAAAATGTATAGGAAAATAAAAAATATTGAAAATTACTCCTTGGTATATAAAAAGGATAATAAAGTTAAGAAAACTATGAAGCAAGCTATATCCAAGAAAAATGATGAAATAAATGTCACTCTAAATAATAGGTGCTTATACTATGGAAGAAAATGCCATATAATGGACTTTTGCAAACAAGTCATAAACACCAATGCTGATGGAAGCAAGCTAAAGAAGAAAAAGAAATTAATCTTATAATCAAATGAAATGGTTGATTTGATGCATGAAAATCATGATGACCCTATGATTGATGGAAATATTTGTGGAAGGTGCCGAATGTTAGGGAATATTATTGATAAATTCATGACATGGTTTCCTATACAAATATAACTAGCAAAGAAAAGTAGATGCACCAATGGATTTTTATGTTAAAAACGATACTATGAAGAATGGGTCTACACACAAGAAGAATTCTGAGCATGTACCAAATTAATGCTTAGTCATATGGCCAAAGCAGCTATAATTAATTTGCTAAAAATCTGGAGGAGGAACAAAAAAATTAAGGAGCACTACTTGCTAATGTGAATAAGCATATTCCATCTAAGATGAAAGATGAAGAATTCAAGAAGTTCATGTTTTCCTTAAATGATAAAATTTGGAAATTCAAAGAAGGAGCAAGCATAATGAATTTTCATAAATTTGGAACATAACTGAAAAGAGTATCTGGGTTGAGAGATAAATCTCATCCCTACTACTCTAATTGAAAATCATTGAATAACCAACTTATTCCCATGTATATTTTGTGTTTGTTTCTTTTGTTTAGGGAATTGAAGGTGAAACAAATATTCATGGGGAGTCCCAAAGATATGAGTGATGTGAAAATATTATACAACATCCAAGAGGTTATCCATCACAAAGTTATTTATTTCAATAGTTATTAAAATTGTTCTTAAAGATCATTCTTGAATAAATCCAATCATGAAAAAGATGATAGATGAAGATCATCCCTCTAGGGAGAGAAAAGATAAACAATTAATAGAATTGAATATCTCAACTGGTATTAAATTAATATTCTATGTTCTGATAAGAAGTTTATCTGATGATTTAAAATTCTGGAAATTAATGCTTTTCATTAAAGAGGTATGTTCTTCTATATCTATATGAATAAAAATTCTGAATCAGAAATGGAGAATCTGATAATTTTATGACAAAAGTAAAATATATTGATAAAGTGGAAGTGAATTATTGTAATTAAATATTTTTAATATGTTTATTGAGATAAATGTAGGATATTAGTTGAATATATTTTGAACAACCCCTAAAATAATTTTTTAGTGTTGGAATCATATTTTGAAAAAGTTATTGATTGCTTTGGAGTCTAAATTGATCACTCTTGTTTTCTACATCGGGTTAGCCCACTTTGACTTAGAGATGATTAATTGATGAATCATTTCCTTAATAAAGGTGATGCATTCCTTATCTCAAGTAAATCAGTTTAAATTTCTCTTAAGTGGCATCTCTTATGACATGAGAATATTGAAGGATAGAAAAAGTTCAGCTGTTACAGAATTAGATAAGTTGAATTCCTTCCCATACTTATATCTTTGGTTTTATTTTCAAGTAAGGGGGAGAAGAATACATTAACTTTGAAAGTTAAATGGGTATTTAAAACAAATACAAAGGGGGATATTGAAGAAAAAATTTGAATAAAAGTAAGATTTGTATTGGAGTTTTTTTCAATACACTTGTTTCATAAAAATTCAATGTGATGACAAGGTTGTTTTGGGGAATTATTCATGATTCAACAAGGTTGTTTTTATTTGTAGAAGTTGATTTAAATTTAGAAATATTTTAAATGTTATGATTTAAGAGTTGTTCTTATTGACCAATACATGTTTCAATTTCATTAAGAGAATGTACATTGTTTACCACAATTTTTTAAGATAATATGATATTGATTATCAATTAGTAAATTGAGGAAATGTTAAAAAGTAGATATGATTTTTCAGGTTTTATTGTTTTATCATCAGATGGTTGAATATTTTAGGAGTTAAAATAAATATAAGTTTATAATTCCCATGAAAAAATGAATTTAATGTTTTTCATGAGGAATATTTCGAGAACCTTGGTATGATGGCTTGGATTTATTTTTGGAATATTTTTTTATGTATGCCTACTAATAAATGCCTTTACCTAGACATCCATAATAGGGGAGAAACACCACTATGGGTAACCAAGATCAATACCATAAGCTATCCAACACGGGTAGGTTATATCAGAGGGAGAGCTAGAACAAGGGGTTCACCTTAGAGAGGAAAAGGAGCAGAAGCAAGCCACTGTGTGTGGCAACACGATGATGGTGGCACCGGGCAGTGCCAGTTTAATGGGAGTGGATCGATAACAATTTTTCTCGGGATAAGACACAACGTGTTATAAAAAGAAGAATGTGGTAAAGATCTATTTTAACGTGGGATCGATTTACTCTAATACCAAATGAACCATGACCATCCGATCACTCAATCCATTTTTAAAATTTCCAGGTGCAGCAGAAGCATGGTTGGGCCGACACCCAACTTTAATTTTTACTATGATCATTGATTATTTTGGGATCAATATGAAGATGAAATCTAGTCTACATGGAATAGAATAAAATATTTAGATAAAGAAATAAGATCCATGAAACCTTTATAGAGGATCTTTCACATCATTTTTATAATTAATTTAATTAATTTCATAAAGAAAAGAATGCCTGGATCTTTGGTATTTTGTTTTTTGATGTTGTTTATTGTCTATAATGAACCTTCTGAATTATCTCATTTCACTTATGAGGATACAAACTAAAATCCCTATAGCGGTGATCCAAATGTGCTCCGATGGCCTCAAATCTAAACCTCTCGTTCTCCGAGTGCTAGCGCGGTGAAGCGAGTGTCTTATGTCGATCATTCTTGATCGCTTGTTTTTCAGCCTTGAAGAACGTCTCCCATTCTTGAGAGGGGAACCAAGAGGATTAAAGATAGAATTTTTTTAGCCCAACAATTCTCAATTCATTGGGCATGTAGTTCGTTACATGGAACAATTGACGTACATGTCTATTTATTGACACATGGCTTTGGTTACAATATTTAATTACGTAACAGAAATTAAATACATTAATAACCTTAGAAAAAAAATCACACTTTTAATAATAATACCGCGTCATTATTTATGGTTTCCAACACTTAGTGGCCCACATACTTTACTTAAAACACATTTATGTTGGTGTTTAATAATCGTTGAACATTTCAATGATTAAAACACGTCTATAATGCCATAAATGAATCATCTGATGATTCACAACTGAAGGAAATTGAGTCGAAGACATGACTGTGGTTGTGCACTCGGTATCCTACATTGTCGGCCAATCATATCATACAACAGAGGCATCTCCACGCCCCTTATGGATCAATCGGAGCCTACAACATACATCTCATACATGCATCACAATGAAGTTTTTGTGTATACCCTATTAATTTAGAGGCTAGTAGACTTTATTATTTTCTTTCTACACTGACAAGTGACTATGAGTCTATCACCGTATTTTATAAAATATAATAAATATCGATGTAAAAAATAAAATAATTAAATTCAGTAGAAATGCTTTTTTTTTCATGTTTCATCCACAAGAATGACTTCGTTACACTCAATAACATCAAAACAATAATGAAACTTTAAAGTAATATGTATCAATTTATATTAAAATACGCAACAAAAACTTAACTAAAAAGATCTCATCGTTGAACGTGAGGTATATCGAGTGAGACATCAATCATTGCTTGGAACCACTCAATCATAAATGCTGGGTGCAATTGATTTAGCTTAATGTTCAACCTCTCTTTCAAAATAAAATATGGTTAAATTAACAAAAATCATCAACGTGATTTATAAAAATACAAAAAATAATAAAAAAATGACATGTGATTGATAATGCTCATTCAAGAATGAATTGAAAATTTACATGTTCCACACAATTTCTTGAAAATCGAATAAAACGTTATGGTCTTCCATCCTCATGTTTTTATTCCATATGTTTTTCTTCTATAAGTAAACACTTTTTGTAAAAGGTTTATCATTTACACTCTTTTCCCAAGTGAAGTAATTTCTATATTTATATCTAAACTGGATATAATTAGAGAAATTGACCGCATCAAATTGGGAATTGTGCTCTAGCATAAGTCTAAAATCACATCTATTTTCTCTAGTCAATAGTGTAGGATGATATAACACTTTTTTTAAATAATTCTTAATAAATATAAAATATTAATTAATATAAGTAATTAAATTTATTAAATTAAGCATATAAAACAAGTTTTATATATCTTACGTTGTGTCACATTTTCTACGTAATCAATAAAATGACTCAACTCATACGGAATATCAATCCCGTAGGTTGTAAATAAATGGAGTATCATATCTTTAAAACAAATATGATCATTTTAGGATGTTACTTCATTTTAAAGATATGATACTTCATTTATTTACGAACCTGTGAGATTGATATTTCAGATCAGTTTAGCCATTTTATTGATTGTGTTTTTAAATGTGACACAACGTACGATATATAAAATGTGTTTTATATACTTATATTTATTAAATTTAATTACTTTTATTAATTTATGTCTTATATTTATTAGTTATTATTTAAAGTAAATGTTTTATCATCCTCTAATATTAATCAAAGAAGAGATATACGATTTTAGACTTATGGTAGGACACAATTCCCAATTTAACTGACTATATCTAATTTAAATATAAATGTATAAATTTATTCTCTTGGATAAGGTGTGTCAATGATAAACCTTTGAAAAAGTTCTTGATTATGGAAAAAAATAAAGATAACATGAGGACGAAACCAATATCATTTTTTTTGATATTCTAAAAATTGAGTGGAACATGGAAAATCTCGGCTGATTCATAGAGTAAACATTATCAATCATATTTTATTTTTTTGATTATTTTTCCCATTTTTTATAAACTATAGATAGTTTTTTACTTTAATAATATCTGATTTCGAGATATTGGTTGGACAATAAGCTATATAAATTACATCAATCTTTTATGATGAAGTTGTTCCAGACAATGATTGATGCCTCATTTGATATACCTTGCATTCAACGGAAAAATATTTTTAGGTATTTTATCATTATGTATTTTTATATAAATTGATGCATATTACTTTAAAGGTTAATAATTGAGTCTAATGACCTCCAAATTAATAGGGGATACACATGAGGTTCATTGTGGTGCATGTTGTTTTACACTTGTTATAGATTTTTTAGGACGCACCAGTCATATAACATCCACCCGGGGGTCTCGTCCCCTACTCGAAATGCTCACCACACCATCATTACCCGAGAACCACATTCCACCCTAATGCATGGAACCTCATATTGCATGCATAATCACATGGGTTAGACACTTATTCGAACCCAAAACACATTTCCTAGACTGGCCTCGCAAGCATACAACCTAAACCCATCACCACATACATACTCGGTTACCATTGTGCTAGCCTTCATGAACTAATCCACTCCAGAGTCAACATAATACTGAGGCACCTTTGATGGTCCCTTAGGTCAAATCAAGGTCTGGACACCCCCACCTGGGTTCCTTTATCTCATTCCCCACCTCAAGATCAATGCTCGTCACTTAGTGACATAAAATCCCTCAACATGACCATGATTGCATGACATGATCAACAACACTGGAAATGACATGTAAGTTAACACTAAGGAGCGGCCTGATATCCACCTCCCTTCCCAAATTAACTAGGTTGGTCCCCTCACTAGCCATTCTGAACACATCGTACTTACCTACTACACGGAGGGCACTCGAGCACTTAAGGTCTACTATGAGAAAATGATGTGAGTGAGAAGATTATTACAATAGAAACACACTCTAGATTATAGATGAGGGGATGTTGAAAATGAGAACACTTTAGATAAAGTTGACGATCAAACATGTTGGATAGAGCCGAGGCTTTAAAGTCAAGCTGAGACTTTTTGACCCGCATTTAATGCTTCTCTAAACATTCTGGATCACAGCCTCTTGCGACATGGAAAGCTTCACTGCACTGTGGAGTTAGTCTTTGCATCGTAATCCGATTCCAAGACTTTTTACAACATTGCAGAAAGTATTGCGTTGTGGTTTACTTATTTTCTAAATTGGGTGTGAAAACCTAAATCTCTTCGAGCTCTAAAAACTTAAATGAAATCTTAAGACACTTGAGTGTTTGTGATCATTAAAACTAAAGAATCACAACAATTTATTCCTTTTCTATGCACAACATTTCACACAATAGCTTCCTCTATTTTAGTAAAAAACGATGTTGCACTGGATCTCCTCTTCTTTCCACTTCATGGCCAACTCGACCACTTCTTCCTCTTCCCTCTTTTTATTCTCCTTTAGTGCACGTCAAAACTGCACTGGATCTTATCTTTTCTCCACTTGCTTCGACGCACAAAAATTCTTCAGACCAGAATCAGTGTTTGGTCTCCTCTTGACACACGGAATATGAGTATAATGAAAGTTAAAAAAAATAATGTTTCTAAGACAATGAAACTCACATGAATTATTGCACCAATTCATCATTGGGTTTTGTAGAATCATATCATGATCAATGTGGTGGAAGTAACCCATTTAAATGCTCAGTCTATCACCACCGAATCAACATGAAATATATACAGGCGTACCTCAATCATAGTGTGTTCCATCTCTATTGATCTCGTTGGAGTATGTTTGAAAGCCGATGAACTCTCATCTCCACATGGATGTACATCGACCAATAGAAAGTGGAGTTCTTCATAAACAACCGCGCCCAAGGAAGTTTCATGTCTTCCTGCATTTGTCTGCATATGGATCTACCCTTGAGAAACATGGGAGCTCCATTCTCCACACACTACTCATACTGTCTTTCAGAGTAGCAGATCGTGTCACGAGTCAGCAGCCCCGACTCCTCTCAAGCAGTAGCAATCACTCCAACTATTTCATCTCACAACCTTGAGCATCTTTTCCAAGATCGCCCAATAATGACTCTTTCTTTCCTAGCATCTGTTTCCCTGCATGCACATCACACATTTACGACTAGAAGTATACAACTTCTAACCAGCATCCGGATTGCTATGTAATTGTTCCCCACATCAACTCTATCTTCGCAGATCATGCGCTTCCATAGTTGATTCTATTTCGTTTGTGATCATTCGACGCTACTTCTGCACTGAAAAACTAGTTGCTGGGTGAACTTCCTCTTTTTTTTTAACAAAACTGCAGCTCGTACTAACTCCAACTGCTCCAACAACTTCTTTTTCTTTCGCCTTCACAACAGTCACAACGACGTCCCAAAATACACGCAACAATCGCCCAACCTCGTACTTCCTCACATCTTGACAGCAGTCACAATAAAATGACCTGATCTTAGAAACAACCTGATTTTCAAACTTGTTACGTTCATAGAAATCTTTATCTCAAGTGTCCATTCACCATCCAACTCATCTACAATTATTCCAAATTTTCTTGAGTTCGTCTAGCAAGAACGCTCCTCCAAAATCAGCATCTCAGCATTGAACACCTCTCAATAGCTGCCAAAATCTAAAACTTCCTTTCAACGAATCAGATGGAAGTCACGTCTTTCCCCCAATAGCGCAATGTGCTCAACACTAAGCTTTGAACGTCAATGTCAGCCGACACTGAAAGATGTCTCATCTTCCACAGACGATCGGCCAGCTCTATTTGTCCCTCCCACCAGTCATCCAAAAATATCCCATAGTTGTAAAATCGGTTTCCCAATGGGGAATCTCACGGTAGAAAAAGGGGAAATAAAAACCAGTACATCAGAATCAGCTTCCCTTATGTTTGTTTCTCTTCAATCGTCCTCCAACGATCGTATCACTCAACAATCGACCAACATCGAACACATCTACAACACCAAACACGACACAATAACACAAGTAATGTCTCTCAATGAAAGCAACAATTTGTTAGGTATATTGCCTAACAAAGGTTTTCACAACAAGAAAACAAGGATAACAAACTAAAATCTGTATAAGAAACTAACAGAAATTGTAGAACCCCACATAGGAAATACAGGAGGGAGAAAATAGAAGGAAGAAGAAAGAAGAAGAGATAAGCCCGATCTCCTGAAGCTCAAGTTGTATCCTCCCAAAGAACAGTTAAACAACAACTACCAAGAAGCAGGTTCTAGAAAATTATTTGTGTCCCCCTCTTATATCCATCCTCACCTATTTAATATCCCACTCAGATAGCTATCCACCCCAACAAACTAATATAATAAAAGTGCAACACTGCCCCTTGGCAGTCACACCCACTACCTCTAGACCTAGACAACCCCTCTCTATCCCTCACTTATTCCTATCATTCCTAGCACACACTCCACAATTGTTAGGATTCTTGTCCATAATTATTAATGGCGCCCCATTGTTCCATGGCTCATTGTGGCGCGCGCCATTGCACCTTTTTTATTTTTTTTTGTATTTTTTTAACCTGCCAACTCTTATTCCCCGATTGAAAATACCTCTTTTGAGGTCAAAAAACACCCCCTTTCGACTCTACACAACACTCTTTCCGTGAGCGTATCGATCCCGCCTGTATTGGACCACATTGACTTCCATGACCAAACCAAGATCCCTCAACTGTCATGACCCAGTCGACCATGACTCAACTGATCTCCCTCAACTACTGTGACTCAGATATGTGATGTTGTCCAAGCCAGGTGCACATTATATATGAATCAGTAACTTTTTTTTTGTTTTTAATTCAATTTTATTTATGTTTCCCGCCCCTTATTTTTTTATATAATTACTGTTGTTATTTTTAATGCCATGTTTTCCTCATGTTTTTTTATGTTTTGTTTTTTTATTTTTTTTGTTTATTTTTTTAGATATATGGTTTTTAATATTTAACTGTTTGTTTTATATATTTCAGGAATTGTGATTTATTTCAAAATGTCTAAGGCAAGGCAAGAAAATACTCATATTGGTTTTTTGAGATATATGGTTTTTAATATATTACAAGAATTAATATATATGATTTTATGAGATATGTGGTTTTTAATATTTAATTGTTTGTGTTTAATTTCCCACTCATCCGACTAACCACCCCAACAAACTAATATAGTACATGTTCAACCCTGCCGATTGGCAGTTACACCCACTGCCTCTACATGTGGACAACCCCTCTCTAGCGCTCACTTAAACCCATCACCGCCAACACACACCCCACATACCTGAAAATATTAAGAGGAATTGTTAGGATGATGTAGCAGTGTTTTGGAGGACGATCCTATATTCTTTTTGAAGGAACTGTGACAAAAAAAGTATTGATTCGTATATCGAAGAGTTTGAACGCATGGCTTTGTGGATTTTGGATCTTTCATAAAAGTGGTGTATGTATTTGTTTATTAGTTGATTGAACCCAGAAATAGGCCGCTCTATTATGACGCATGAGCCGCAAAAAAAAGAAAGACTGTTTACACTAATTCGGAGAGTAGAGCAAGAGTTGCTGGTAAAAGGAATAACGGAACAACTAGAATTGAAAAACAGGAAACATATATTTAGCAACCAAGGGAGGAGCTAGGTAAATAGTGTAGTGAAATTTTTTTCAACAATGGAAGGAGGTGAGAAGGGGGAAATAGTATGAAACAATGCACTGCAAGAGTGGTGCATCCAAAATCTGTACAAGGAGGCGTTTGAAGAAAGGAAGCTGAAGGGATTGTGATTTTCTTGTGAGCAGAAATTCAGTCCAGAGCATAGGTGTTCTGATAAGACCGTGAAGCTTGAGAGAGAAATTTTTCTTTTCTATTAGAATAATAGAACTAAGTTATAGTAAGGTAGTGAAAAAGATGAAGGAAGAAATAAGAGAAGAATCTTTCAGGGAGGCTCCCCTGAAGCCAAGGCCTAGGCCTCCCTCTCACAAAGCTACTGCCAAATGATTATCCAAGAATCCCTCAACTAACTACCCCATCCCTCATTTGTTACCCCTAGCTACCTAACAAACCAAAAACCCAATACATGAAAAATACCCAAACTACCCTCCTACTGCCCTTATTTAACACCCTATACCTACCGAGCCAGTACAACATCTACTTCTAGAAATAAAAGGACAGAAATACCCCAGAAAACTATTTCACAGCCAGCTCCACTGCTCCCCTTCCAAGCTGGCAGGGTTATTATATTGTGGTAGTGATGTATATACATAATAAGATGCTAGCTGGAAGGGTTGTTAGATAGTGGTAGAGATGTAAATACATAATAAGATGCTTGGTGGTAGGGTTTTCAGATAGTGGGAGGTGATTATTAAATGAGGGGGGGGGGGTTGCTGGTGTGTGGGGGCTACAGATGTTTTGAAGTAGTAATCTGCTATGCAAATTGGAGGCTGTGACCAAAGTCCCTCACAGCGGTGTTTTATGGAGATTCCCCTTCCCATTTCTTCTTCATTTTCTTCTTCTTGAACACTGATGTACTGTAATTCCAGTAAGTATTTCTACTACTATAATTAGAATTACTTGTTTTTTCTCTCATGCATAGATCACTACACAAATGACAAGAATCACCAATTCTAAGGAACTCCACATATGAGTTGGTCCGGTTTGGCATCCACTACGAATTATCAATAACTTTCCCATTCGATATAAATTCTCAAATCATGACGATAACAATCATTTCACATATGAAGAAGCCAATAACACAAAAATCAGGCGCTTGAATGAAAGATTGTTACCCAACTAAATCCCTTGGAGTTTCCCTGATACCATGGATTCACTCATTGACATGTACAATACAATTAAAATCTCCTACTATGATCCACTTGTGTGACATACTATCTGCATTATATGCAGGACCATCCCTCAACTACTTACTCTAAGTGGGAATGTTAAAACCGTACACAAAGTTTACGTAACACATATGGATCGAAGTGGATACTCAACAATGAATTATTTGAGAAGCCCTCTTCAACTCAACAACTTGAACAATAGGATTATCCCACAATGTAAAGAATCTACCATGTGCAGTGAAATCAAAATTGTGCTGGAACACCCACAAGTTAGAGCCAAAATAAGAAAAGACCAACTTTTTAACATTATTATAATTCACCTTCATCTCTAAATCATCCATGATTTTCACCTTATTACTCCCTAAAAAACACAAATCTCTTTTTGATTTCCAAGAATGTATCTATCTCTAATATTCCAAGTCACAATAATCATAATTAAGAAAATTTGTCACCCTTGAAACCTTTCCTTTGTCTTCTCATCTTCTTGGACACCTTTGAGAGACTAACTGTATTTAGTTTGTTCTGAAGGATAACAGATTCAGAAGCCTTGTGCCTCAGACCCTTCTTTAGAAAAACTGCAAGGCTTAATTGAAGAAACATGATTTTTCCTATAAATATGAAAACTGTGGGGGGCCATCTTGCTTTCCAGTGAACATGCTACAGACTTGCTACACTGTAAGAACCATCTTCATCTGGGTAGCTAACTTATAGCAGATAGAAAATGTGTCTTGCTGCTCTGATGTGGGTGTTGACTCTTGCTGCACTACCTTCTGTTGAGCTCGACCATCTTACTGATCAAACTTATTGAAAGAGTGGTCAGGGATCCCCTCACAAAAATATTATTTATTATCATCTATTTTTGTCACTCAATGAGGACCTGAAGACTTATAGCAATTTTGAAGAGTGGAAAAAACAATTGCAGCAATCACACTAGGAAGAGGTCCATTCATACTTCAATTTCTCCTCCAATCCTAGACCCATAAGGCCTCTTGAGAAATACATGATTGAACTAATTTTTTGAAACCTCCACATCAACACCAATTCTAGTGCAGAACCATTGGTGCAATTATGTCTTCCTATAACATTGACAATGCATCTTGATATAGCATCACTCCAAGGGTGAAACCACAATTGTAGCAATTTCATCGAAATTGAAAACAATTAACAAGATCAAGCTCCCACTAAAATGTTAGGGTTCTAAACACTGAGAATCAATGAACAGTTATAAGGGAAAAAAATCCATGATCCATCTAATGGAATAAAAGCAAGGTCACCCCACGAAAACAAACATATTATTGAATTTTCAACACACAATGTTTTAAACCATTGAAAAATGTAACTAAGATATTCTTCCATCTTTGGAAGCTCGGATCCCATTCCTCTGTCTAAAATAACAATTTTTTCTTCTTCAAATTACTAAGGTTGAAACGAGATATCTAAATCATATTATTGGAATGATCAGTTTTGGCCCCTCCCCTTCGAGATGGAACTCCACCAGGAACCAGAGAATCGTTCCCACTGGTTTACCTGGATCCCCACTCATCAACGAACCCTTTACCGCCCAATGAGTAAATTACCGCCACCTTCAGTAGAACAATGCTCCCATTCCACGTCCACAACATCTTCCAATGATGCTACCTCCTTGATGAAGGTGGAAACTACCATCAGAAGCAGCTTCCCTGCTTCCGGGAGGAGAACCCATAACTACTGCTGCACCCTTTCCTAGAGACTTCCCCGACAGGAGGCACTTTTGGAGAAGCCCGTGTCGACGTTTTTTCTCACCCCCACCTCGATGTTCTTCCATTACATTCTATTTTCCCACAATTTTTTCCCAGCCTAATTGTTTTTAGGTTTCCTATTCTATGTCAACGACATAAAAATCTGTTCCCCCGATGCAGATAAAATGCATGCATTTTTGAGTTCTGATGTTTAGTCCAAGTGGTTTGACACTTGTTCCTTTTATATGAGGTTTCAGGTTGCGAATGTGAAAGATCAATGTTTGGGGATTGTTAACAATTAATGTACTTATTTTTCATGAGCATGATCAGGCATAGTCTGTTAAAATGGATACAGATACCTATCGCATTGAAAATCTATTTACATTTATGTTTTAGAGAGATTGGTTTTTAAAATTATTAATAGAACTTAATCTTATAATGACAATGTGACCCTCTTTAGTTGGAACTTTACATTTTTATCTTAAGCTATTCCCTTAACTTATTTTATCATATTCCATTTTTCAAATTGAATTTTAGTGAAATTTTTTGTTTTGTTATTATTAGGGATGTTAGAAGAAAACCTAGGAATGAACTTATTAATAGGGAAAGCATAACGATAAATTCACTTATTAAGAGGTCGAGGTAGACCTAAAATTACTCTTAATAGAGTAAATTGAAAACGTTTGATGCATGTAGCCGACCCCATTTAATTGAGATTAAAGCTTTTTTGGTGTTGGTGTTGTTGTTAGATGTTTGTTTTTCATAGCTTAGTGATTTCAATTTGTGGTTGCACTTTTTTTGTCTCCATTCTTTAATATTACACCAAATTACAGATTTCTGAAGCCATGGACATTAAAAAAAGACAAGGGTTTCTTAATTGTCTTTTCAGAGAAGAAAAACAATGGATACCATTTTTGTGTGTTTCTCATGTTATTGGACCATCCTTTTGTTATAATAGGGTTAGTTCTGTGGATATTAAACTTTTATATTGACTATCAAATTAAAAACTAAGATTATGAAATCATATGTTTAAAATAAACTGAAGAAAAACCTACAATACTGAATTGATCAACTATCTATTTTTTATTATAATAAAAGATTAAAATTATTTTTTTATTTCGTTTCTTTCACCTTCTATGGGTGAACTCCAATGTTCATAATGCTCAAGTTCTCTTAGAGAAATTGCGATTCCACTAGAAAAGAGGCCAGATCATGGTGACTTAAATAGTTAAGTATGCCACTAGGAAGATGGTTATCATGTCAATGTTAGGCTATATAAGAAGCTTCTTTTCAGTATTTTTGAAATTTTGGAAGGAAAACTTGTATGCATTTATTTTTTGAAATAAATTTATTGACCACAATTTTGGCCTTTTATATCCTCAAGTGTCGGAGGTAGGAGAATGCAATTCTTGGATTTTCATCATTATTATTTTTGTCTAATTGCCTCTCACATTTTGTAGAGGTAAGCTTAGTTTTATTACTTATTTGAGAATGATTTGTGATAATGGATTTATTGGGTTCTAAAATAATTTTTTTTCAAAAATTTAAAATCCTTATAAATTTTGTGGGGTTAGTTCCACCATCTGCAGGATATTCCATATTGCCGGAATTCTTAAGAGTTTTGAGATCCATATTATTTTTGAAATGCATTAAAAGAAATGTTTAAGCTACTGCGTAGATATTCTATGGTAAATATATTTTAATGCATATTTTTCAAACTCTTTTTCCTTGTATAGGAAGTGGAAATACTTGATCTTTTGAAGTTCATCTAGAGTGTTTTAGGGATCATAGAGACCGTCCATTGCACTTTATTTTCATGGGTGTTACTTCACTAGATATTACCTGTTTGTTTGATCTTTGTTTGTAAATCATAATTACAATAATCTAGTGTCTATTTCCATGGAAACTATTTATGATAATTAAAACTGTTTTTTATTTTATCATGTTAAACACTTCAAATCCTTGGAACTATTGATAAATTTGAGGTGAATGAACATTATTATTGAGATTCTAAAAAAACAATGGATTATTAAAGGGAAAATTTTTACCTTCCCCTGTCTCTCCTCTTTATTCACTACGTGTTACATTTAATCAATTTTTATTTTGGTGTTAGTAATTTTCTTTTTTGGATTGTGTTTTTTTATAATCATTAATGTGATTGTTTTTTTCAATGTTATATTGTTATTTAACTCTATACTTGATCTCAGTTTATCATTAAAAGTGAGAACCTTGAAGTGTGCCACTGAATAGCTATTGAAAATACCTTCGAATGAGCAACATGGTCAGTAGGAATGATCACACTTAAGAAGTTTTTTCCAAGTTTGAAGGCAAAGAAAGATTTCATGATCAAACTTTTCTACGATCATTCGTTTCACTAATTATGAGATGGATCGAGAAGCAGCTTAGAGACTACTTGCATTTTAGTGAAGTTTTTACCTGGACTCCTATGTTTATGTTTAGTTTTGTGTTTTATTGTATTGTTTGGGTTGAACTTCTAATAATGTTTTTCTTGATTATATCTGAATTTCAATAGTTGGTTTTATTATTTCTTGCATTCATGTTGTGTCATTTTAGAATTTATTTCTACGCCATTGATAATATTCTACTTCTATACATGATGCCTTTTTCTTTTTGGTATCATTATATTGTGTACATGGTCCTAATTAAACTTTGTGCTCATGCTTTTGGTCTACATTTTCCCTGCTTGTGCTTTTGGTCTTCATTTTCCTTTCTCTAAGTTCCGTTTGTTGCATGGTTTTTCATATTTTTGGAAGATCAGTGGATTTAAGAAGGGGGTGTCATGCTTTTCCTTGTTTTGATCTTGTATTACTTTTCCTGGTTTTGTTTGACGATGTGATGTTTGGACCTTGCTGTTTTATATGAGAAGTGTTTCATTCTTGTTGATATGATGTGTGATCATGATTCAATGCATACAAAGGGAAAACTAGATTCCTAATCAATTCATGTTATACCTTGATGTGATTGAAACCATTCTTGGGGATCTCTAGTGTGTTGGTTGCGGGAGGTTTTGGTTTGGGATGTGTGGTGGTTGATAGGGTTTGTGTCAGGTTATGAGGAAGAGCGGATGACTTTAAAGGGTTTGTGACATCTTTCCTTTATTTCCTTTCACTTGGATTCTCATGGAAGAGAATTTTGTGGGACCTCATCTCTGTATTTGAGGGGTATTCCAACCGTAGTGTTCCAAGAATTGTTTATCCAACTAGTTGTTTCCCTTTTGCTTAGAGGTCTCTTTGAACTCGTATTAGGAGCTCTTGTGCCAAGGGTCCGGGCTCAGGTTAGTTTGAGGTATTTTTTGTTCCCTGGAAAGCCTAGAATTGACCTCCAATGCATCTTGTTGGTGCAGGTTCCCATCTGTCGCGCTCGCAACTACTGCATCCATATATAGCCTACTGTTTTTGCTGGTCGCTTGTCTCTGAACCGGTTTGATCCCAAACTCGAACATCATCGCTATTGTACACCTCTATTTCCATTCATTTTTTCCATCATCCCATCATTTTGAAACCCAACTGCAATTTCCCAATTGCTTTCTCTGGTGCCTTCATCATCTCATATTCACATGGTCGTTTTTCCCATCGGTATGATAATTAATCAAAAAACAAAGTGGTACCTGGAATATGAAGCCCCTATCAACTATTAGAAGAGAACTGATGTTCAATGAACAAAACGGTGAATCTAGAGAGGATGATACTTATATATATTGGCCCATGAATGGGTTCCAGCTTTTTTTGGGTTCTTTCCCCCATATTGTCAACCTCAATCGCTTAGTTGCCCGCCGTAGTAGCCGCTAAGATACCCTTCAGGTTCATTCCCCCATACTATCTTTGACCCTCTATCACACAACACCCAATATGGGGGAAATAACCCTCAGTATACTTTATGTAGTAGAATACATAATATAGGTAGTATACATTTCGAGAGAACAATTCACTGCCCCCAATACCAACCCAAAGGTTACAATAGAGTATACCAATTCCAGTCTATACCGTGTGATCGACCAATGACACTCACTAAATCGATTGATGCTAAAACGAATCTTTTGTTGGTATAATATAGGTAGTAGACCCACTCGCCTGGCTGAGCCACCCATACTGAACATCATCATTTCACTACCCCCAACACCCATAGGTGCAAGAAATCAGAGAGCATAGAAAAATATTACTTATTAGATATAGTTTATTGGAACATGAGACCGTATGGTTCGATTGACCCTTTTACATATATAAGTACCAGTGGAACCGATGGGCAGTATTGCCACTTGCTAAGCTGATGATCCCCTCTTGAAGTAGAAATGTGGGTTGATCCATGTGATCTCCAAAGCCACCACCTTGATCCTCCAATACCAGTTGTGTATTGATTCATGTATTTTTTGCCGATACTATTAGTACTAATCCAGATGCCACTTCATCCTGTACTCGATCTATATTGGATATGATCAGTCTCATTTTATTACCTACTATAGGCTACTACCTATATATTGTAGGTGTACTAAGTCCAGTTTTATCATAGATTTATTTAAGAGAGAATATGGAGGAAGACGGAAATGGCTATACGACTTTCAAATTCTTTTTGAAAGATTGAACTAATAGATGTTGGGTGACCTTATATTATGAAAGAATATGACCCTATTCACATAGTGTTTCTGGATGAATATTTTTCCTCAGAGTTTCCTATAATATAAAGAAATAGGGGGTTTAGACTTTTTGTGGGGGGGGGGATAAAGGGCACTATTAGATTAGAGTACTAAGGAAAGAAAAGAGTTTTCTCTACTACACTTTCACGCTTGCCTTATTTAAACAGAAAAGATGGTTTTAGGCACTATATTTACCTTTATATGAGCACTGGAACTTGAGTACCACTACTAGATAAATTTTAAAGACACAACTCGTCATATACAATTAGAAGTAACGAATCGAGGTTCTCCGAGGAACTCTATACTATCTAGATTATACCGACTTATAATCTAGAGTAGCCTGGAGTAATAGGTCCTCCAAGGTCTGGGATACTTAATGTATCTCAGGTTTGACCAGAAAAAGACTAGTTCCTCCATGGGATACGTTAAGGGGGGGACAAAGATGGTTCAAGTACATCGATGAGCGGTTGTGGTATTTTCTATTCAAATACAACAATCTCTGAGAGAGACTAGATTCATTAATTCCAAAGGGGGGCGGTAAACCGATATGGTTCAAGTACAACGACGAGGTACTGTGGTATGTGCTATTCAAAAGGTGGGTGTATTGAGGTTGGTACTCGAATTACATCACTGAAACGTACTATGATGAAAGAGATAATGTATTTTAACTACTCTGATCTCTCTTTCCATGATGCGCCCACAACCACCATATCAATGACAATGGGTGAGCGTCCCCTTGGCTGCCAGCTGCTCGACCGGTCCTTGCTCAAGTACAATGTTGAACAGGTGTCAAACAAAGAGGTAGCGTGATGCCAAATCAACTGCTCATATGGCTGTCTACTACCTATATTATATTGTGTGCATCAAGACAGTCTAATAACAATATAGGTAGTAGAGACAATATAATAATAATATAGTGGGTCAATGTGACTGTTATTTCACCTATGAGCCTTTGGGATTGGTGGGGTCGTTCCAACGGGAAGGAGAGAGGTTGGGACATCCACTCTATTCTCAATAGAAATTCCAGAAGTTGAATGGATTCCAACATCAGATCATTGTTCAACGACTGAATTCGCACCCTGCCTACTGAGATGGTACCACTAATACGTTTGACATTGCACCTGATTGCATCGAAAGTGTTGAATGGGGTCTAATAGGTGCTCTATTGTGTGATGGTGGATGATCCGCTTAGCTCAGTACTCTACTCTATATAGTCTTGAATTAAAAGGGGGTTCTTTGGGGAAATGGATCCACCTACCCCATCAATTCCAAAGGGGGGCGGGAAACAGAGATGGTTCATGAGAAAAGGCAGAGAACCCCCCTCCAATTCCATAGTGGTACTTATCCTTAAAAAAGGGAAATAAAAGATTGTCAACACATAAGTAGGTGTTCTCAAATGGTCTTCTATACTAGTCGTTTACTGATCTAGTATGCCCCATGTTGTCAGTTTGAAGCAAGATATCAACTAGTCCGAAAGGAAGGGAAGTAAGGTTTCACCGATCATTCATACTCTACTTGACAATTTGCCTTCTATAGTGAGTGGATATTTGAAAAACCTTAGTTAACTATCATTAAGTGAAAAATCACTACTTTGAGTCTTGTCTTAAGGTGAGGTAGATTTAAACGACTTAGCTACTTGAGCGATGAAGCGGAAGAGGGAGGTTACTAACCAATTGGAGCACCCCTAAATTAGCTGATCGAGTGAGATACAAATTAATGGGGTATTGATCACTAATTTTAGCCTATTAATCTAAAGGAAAGTAAGAAATATTTCCACTTACATTTATCAATATAATTCAATCCACTTCTGAACCCTTGTTGTCTGCCCGACCCGATGTACCTACTATAGGACTATTAGATAGAGTACTAAACCTTAATCCTACTAAATGTTTATTTTAGAATCAAGATCCAAGCTGCCCCACTCTCTCTCCCTGGGAGGTGAGACTGAGTACCATAGCTAATAGAGTGTTAGAAGGAAAGGATCGTCTAATTCAAACGTTGAACTTGGGCCCCTTTCCTTTCGGTCACTTCCTTCACTCCCCTTACCACAGTTTCTTAATCTCTTTTCAAGAAAGAGACTGGTCTTGTTTTAAATCCAGAAGCCGAAGACATAGACAATAAACAAGGTACATGTTCTATACGGGTCTTAAGGCAGCTAGGAATATAACACTACTCATACATGCTTCTCCTAAGGGTAAAACAACAAAACAACAAGAACCGACTTAGCTAGTGGTCTTCTTCGAAAGGAAAAGAAAGAGATCATATGGATGGAGTTTAATGAGATCCAAAATAATTGGTTAATTAATTTTTTTGCGATCTAATTTCACTATCATTTCTTATCTACTGAATTTAAAAACAAGAAAACTTCCCTTTCTTCCTATTTGCTTTCTCTTGAGACTGGAGGTCCTAAAGCCCTTTCCTTCGTGGAACCCTTCTGTCGTTGGTTATAGTTACTTCTAGCGGTGATACCATATTTTGTATTTTGGTGCAACAAAAGTAGAAAATCCCTCATTTCTCTTTGTGTATCATGCAGGAGGGGTTATTCTCTTGTTATGTTTTGGGAAGATCGTTGAATCAACTTAATTAAAGATAAAGAATTGGTTAATTGAAATTGAATCGATGGGTATGAGAATGATTCACATGCTTTTACAGCTTTGATATTATTTGTGATATTGTGTTTGTATGGTCTAAACACCCTGTTGAAATTCTTGGTTGTTGGAGGGTTTTATTTGCACACTATTTATTGTGATTTTGGGACATTTTTTTGATTGTTTTTCATCATACAAAATGGTGGAAATTGACTAACCAATTATATCTGATTAATAAAATGGTCACCCCTAGATTTATTGTCTTGTGTGTGAATACCCTTAAAATAAAAAAATGGAATTTATAAGAATCCCCTTGTTAAATATTTAAATTGTATTGTGAAGTGTTTTAATGTGTGACAGTGTCGTGGGGAGGAGATGTGTTTTTCCAGGGTTGTGATGTGTGGTTGTAATATGGTGTGAGGGGATGGTTTGTTTGGTCATGTTTTTAGGGCGGAGAGGTTATTATTTGTTTGTTCGTGCTTTTGGGGCAGTGAGGTGATGGGTTGTTTGACCATGTTTTGGGACGGTGAGATGAATATTTGTTTTTCTGTGCTTGTGGGGAAACAAGGTGACTATTTGATTGGGATGGTGTGATTCTTGTGATTTATGGTTGTGTTGTGCTAAATGCCCGGATAATGATGAAATGACTAATTAATAATGTTTTAAATGGAATGAGCTGGTTTGGTTAATGGGATAAAAATAGATGCTGAATGAATAAAAATAAATGGGGTTGGATAGTGGGACTTGACTTGTGGTTTGTGTTTGTTAAGTGGTGTTCTCCATATGTATGACATACCACGACGTTTTTCACTAACCCATAGCCTATTAGAGTTTGGATTAAGGCACTCATCATCTCCCTTCTCTCATTGTCATATCAGGAGAGGCTGCCTTTGGGGGGTGGGGGGTTATGATAGTAAACCCCCCACCCATAGCTACCTATGCACAATTTATAAAACATGAAACATAGAAAGGTTTAATTTGTCATTATGATGGGGAATCATTTATGGTTTATTTTAATTGATTATATTTTATTTGAAAATATTTATTATATCCACTTTGATTCAATATTGTTAATTTATGAAACAAAAAAGGTGTGATGAAAATAAGAAACAAGCATTAAAACCTATGTACCATTTTCATAAAGTATAGATGAGGTATGCTTCACTTGAGAAGAAAATGTTTTGTATTTTAAATCTACTAAAAAGTTTTAGGAAATATGAAATAACACATATTCTTTTTTTTATTAGGTTGATGAATCGGAATCCAAATATACTTCCATCCCATGTCATGTGCTATGAAAGGAGGCTTGTGTAAATAAAAATGGAAAACTAGTAGATGAAAAACACAGAAGCAGTATGAGAATCACGTGTAAGAATGACATAATAGTAATTTCTTATTCTTTATAACTGTATCACATAAAATATGCATTTATGTTCATATTTTGTATATGGTTTAGACACAAAAATCTACATCAAATATACCTAGAGAAAAACTAATTTATGTAGCTTTGAATTTGTGATTCTCGCTCAAATTTACCCAAGAGAAGAAGGTAGGATAGTCCTTGTATTTTAGATTGGGTTATCGAATCCTCAGAGACCTAAGAAGAAACCTATAGACATGTACATTCTATGGACTGTTTTTGGATATGAAGTGGACAACTTGGATTTGTTTTAGATGGGTTTAAAGGAACTCTAATAGACTTAAGTGAATTCAATTTAAATGAATGAGTTGATCCTAGGTTATTTCTCGGGGTGGATTGGACGTATTTCATTTTCAATGATTTCAATTTCTTATATTTGATGTGTTCATTTAAAGAGATAAAACAACATCATCACTTACTGGTTTAATTCCTACACCCTTTAATACTAATCACCTATACACTTGAAGGGTCAATGTTTTGAGCACTTCAAGGTAAAGGTTCATATTAGCACTTGAAGTGTGTGGCCTTAAATTCAACAAGGATGATGGAGTTTAAAAATCATCAAATAAAAATCTCAATTAAAGAAGTGATTATACATTAATGGGGTTATAAATAACATCAAATACAGCCCCTTTATACTCTCTTAGATCAACCCATAAGTGGTTTAGCCCTCCATTGATTCTATGGTTTCAATGGAAGCAGAAAGTAGACTCATGAGGGAGGACATGGATAAGTAAAGAAAACAAAAAAAATAAAATGATCACTCCACTGTTGTGTGAATAATTTCACAAGATTTGGTGTGAATAAATTCACACGTTGAGGAAACGGTATCAAAGTGATATTTATAACAATATAATAAGAGGATAAGAAGAAATTTTATTAAGAAACTAAAGTTAATTGAACAACTTACAAGTGAAAGACAAATTTGAGACAACAAAATCGCAGCATAACATTACAATTGAACCAAGCAACAAAGATTCTTTAATCCTCCAACACCACTGCCTTAAATAGGAATTTTTGAGCCCTTGGGTCTAGTCTCCAACAGTACAAGTCTCCTCAATTAATTGTGGTAGGCCATAGGTGGGTGGAAAGTAAGGGAGAAAAGACTTTCCACCCTTGACCCGAAAAGGCATCCAGCTTGCATCAACCAAACAGAGGCGCATGAAACACCTTCTAGATGGCCGGATTTGGGTGGGACATTGAAGACTTAAATTAAGATCCGAATGTATGATAACATTCTGTAAAATATCATCCCAAAAGTAGTTAAGGTTTTAGAGATATGGTTTAATTGGTGGGATGTTTTTCTGGGCCGCAGAATCTGGCTCAGAATTTTATCTCTAAATTGGGCCGCCTAAATGGACAACATGGAGGTAGAATTAGCATTTTATCCTGAAGAGTTATTTGTTACTATACATGTCTTCTAGAATCCCACGAAATTTGGGATTCATTGGGCCTGTATATTGGGCCCCACCGTCTCATCAGTGGGCTGGTGTCCAATATGCCTTCTCTAGAATTGCTTCCTTTCATCAAAAAATATCCCCATCTTTTTCCATGAATTCTACATTGATCCCTGAATGAAACATGTTCATATTAGAGTCTAGATCAATTTCCAAAAATATAAAATTAAAATATGTATAATCAGATGAATCATTGGGTACTTCAAATGATGTTAAAAAATGTACCACATAATAGTGCATTTTAAGAAGGTATTATAATCATAATGTGAAATGATGTTCAAAGTGTAAAATGCACTAAAATTGTGTTTATGAATAATAAAGAAAATGAATATTATGTATATTAACAATGAATATTAGCCTCATTTAGTGGCTAATCACACCCCCCAACTTGAGTTTTTCTAGTCCCGAGCAAAATATATCTCAGCAATATGAAATTTGAATTCCCTTTTCCAAAAACATTTTAATACACAATGATCACCAGAAACCCTTATACCAAACAATATTGAAACCCATCAAAATATTTTAATACAAGATAGTTTCATAAGCATATCCCAATCCCAAGCCCATTCCTTTGTTCAAATTAATTTCCATATTTCATCAAATATTAATTAAGTATGAGGATGTGTTGTGCATCACAATAGACATGGGGGTTCATCTTTATTCAAGGGGGAAATGACAGAAGCGCTAGGTGGAATCACATTTCAATATTAAGATGAGTATTAAATTTTTTTTTGTATCATATATATATTTTTTTGTTTTTTTTCAATTTTTCCATGGTAATTGAAGTTTCACTCAAAAGAGTCAACCCCTATAGCGAGATTTTGCCGATGACTCCCAGGCTCAAAGACCTTTGGGCACCAAGTGAAGCCCACATACTCGGGCATCATCTTGAGTTAACTCATTCAAAAAAAAAATCAAATTACCAAAAATAGTGATAAAATTACTAACTCTGGGCCAGACAACTATGGAGTCACGATCCCCAAGTGCTGAAAGCCACACATTAGGTCATTTCATTGCTCTACGCGCAATTTTTTTCTTAATAATTTTTTTGAATAATCATATTAAACTAAAATGATCACCAAACCTATGATATTTATTTAGGGGACCCCATGAACTTAAACTAATACCCCACTATCCAAAGAACGTGCATTGTGATTTTTTTTGGATGAAAATATAAATGATGAAATATCACATTGGACAACCACACTTTCCAAAATCTATGCTCATGAAATTATACAAGGATTAAAATCAGAATCAGGGTATGATAAATTATTTGATATTCAGTTTCAAAGTGTACAATGTGCATTAACATGTTCAAAGTTAAAGGAATTTTTCCTTCCATTTGCACATTTTTTTTTTCAAATCATTCATTTTTTTGACACAAAAGCATTTTTTTTATTTTATATCCCCCCCAACTTAAAACAACACTGTCCCAAGTGTTTGAAGAAATGAAAATTTAGAAGTAGTAGAGGCAGATAATGGAAGTTCAAAAAGGAAATTGAAAATGAGGATCATGGAATGAAGTCACCTGGTGGTTGAAGTTGAAATTCTTGCTGCTCCCTTTTAATCCTTTGATATCCATGTCACTTGCAGAGTTCCCTAATAGATAAAGGAAAAAAAAACAATCAAAACAACACAAAACAATATATATATATATATATATATATTTAAATTTATATAATAAAGAAAGTAAAATATAAGTATATATAAAAATTATAGAATAAGGAAGCACAAAAAGTTATAGGTTAGTGGTAAGCGCGCGCCCCTGTCTCCCTTCGGTCCTGGGTTTGAATCCCCATGGCTTTTCCAGTTGTGACGGGGTTTTCCCCACGGCCTACGGCATGTACCCTTATTTATTTATTATTTTTTTAGTTTTATCTTAACCTACAAAATCATAAAAATAAAATAAAATAAACTGATGATACATTGTCTTATTTTTAAATTTCTGGGTAAGGTATTACTCAAGGATCACACCACGTGACACAGATGAATATGGTGCTCCCCTTTCATACCCATCCATACTCATAATAGAAGAACATGTCAACATTCTATATTTTTTTTAAATATAAAAATTATTAATTAATCCTATTTAAAATATAAAGTTTATTAAAACAACCAAATGATTGGAAACTTGAAAACCATGGGTTTCCTCCCATGCAGTGCTTTGTTTAACGTCGTTAGCTCGACTTGAACCCCACAACTTACCCAATACCAACTTTCAATATTTTAAGGACCACATGTTTCACCAATTCTACTAGGTTAAGATTGATTCTATTTTTATAATTTGTTTCATGCACAAACCTATGTTCTAAAAAGAGTGGTAAAATCCAAGGAATATCAAAAATGGTTGATCTAGTTTCCTCTATAGTCTTTCCTAAGAAATCAATGATAATTCCAAATTTTTTGGTTTCAAGATAAGAAATTGCGAAAATTGGAAATTTTTGGCTATCCCCAATGAATGAAAACTTGAGGATGGATGGAAAGTCCTTTAGTTCAAGTTTGGGCAGGCTAACACTTTCAGACATAGGTTGGAACTTTGAATCAAAATCAATTTCATTTTCAAAATTGCTTAATATAATTGGTTCTTTTTGAATAGAAGATTCAACCAAAAAAATTGGAAAGATCAATTTTAGGAATGGGTATGGACTCAACGTTTGTGATTTCTCTCAATGGTTCAATGGTTGGTGTTTTTAAAAATTCATCAATGGAGTTATACTTAGGAGACTCAATCCATGATGTCAAATTCTCCTCTTTTGAATCCAAAAAGTGAATTTCCTCCTTATTTAAATACCCTTCATGAATTCCTTGATCCTCTTTATCTATCCCAAATCGAAAGGTTGGTTCTTCAATAAATTCATGTGGGGTTTGTAAATAATTATATGTTGGGATATTTTGTGGATCATAGGGGTAAAAACAATTTGGTTCATTAGGCTGTTGATGATCCCACATGTAGAAATTAGGATGGTCATTGTACATCACACATGGGGTTGGGTGATCAAAGTAGGGATAAGTTTCCCATGTTTTGACTTGTTCAAAATTGAATTCCATAGGAGTGAGGGGGTGAGAAAAAAGATGATAGTGTCTAAGATAACTTACTTAGGTCCCCGGGAATGACGCCAAAATTTTACTCTCGCTCAAATTTACCCAAGAGAAGAAGGTAGGACGGTCCTTGTAGTTTAGATTGGGTTGTCGAATCCTCAGAGACCTAAGAAGAAGCCTATAGACACGTACATTCTATGGACTATTTTTGGATATTAAGTGTACAACTTGTATTTGTTTTATATGGGTTTAAAGGAACTATAATATACTTAAGTGAATTCAATTTAAAAGAATGAGTTGATCCTAGGTTATTGCTCGGGGTGGTTTGGATGTATTTCCTTTTCAATGATTTCAATTTATTATATTTGAGATGGGTTCATTTAAGGAGATAAAACAACATAATCACTTACTGGTTTAATTCCTACACCCTTTAATACTAATCACCTGTACACTTTAAGGGTCAATGTTTCTAGCACTTCAAGGTAAAGGTTCGTATTAGCACTTGAAGTGTGTGGCCTTAAGTTCAACAAGGATGATGGAGTTTAAAAATCATCAAATAAAAATATCAATTAAAGAAGTGATTATACATTAATGGGGTTATAAATAACATCCAATACAGCCCCTTTCTACTCCATTAGATCAACCCATAAGTGGGTTATCCCTCCATTGATTCTATGGTTTTAATGGAAGCGGAAAGTAGACTCGTGAGGGAGGACATGGAGAAGTAAAGAAAACAAAAAAAATAAAATGATCACTCCACCGTTGTGTGAATAATTTCACAAGATTTTGTGTGAATAAATTCACACCTTGAGGAAAAGGTATCAAATTGATATGTAGAAAAATATAATAAGAGGATAATAATAACTTTTATTAAGAAACTAAAGTGAATTGAACAACTTACAAGTGAAAGACAAATTTGAGACAACAAAATCGCAGCATAATATTATAATTGAACCAAGAAACAAAGATTATTTAATCCTCCAACACCACTGCCTTAAATAGGAATTTTTGATCCCTTGGGTAGAGCCTCCAATAGTCCAAGTCTCCTCAATTAATTGTGGTAGGCCATAGGTGGGTGGAAAGTAAGGGAGAGAAGACTTTCCACCCTTGACCCGAAAAGGCATCCAGCTTGCATCAACCAAACAGAGGCGCATGAAACACCTTCTATATGGCTGGATTTGGGTGGGAAATAGAATACTTAAATTAATATCAGGATGTCCTCTAAAATTCTATAAAATATCATCCCCAAATTAGTTAAGGTTTTAGAGATATGGTTTAATTGGTGGGATGTTTTTCTGGGCCGCAGAATCTGGCCCAGAATTTTATCTCTAAATTGGGCCGCCTAAATGGACACCATGGAGGCCTAATTAGCATTTTATCATGAATAGTTATTTGTTAATATACATGTCTTATAGAATCCCACGAAATTTGGGATTCATTGGGCTGGTATGTTGGGATCCACCGTCTCATCAGTGCGCTGGTGTCCAATCTACCTTCTCTAGAATTGCTTCCTTTCATCAAAAAATATCCCCATCTTCTTCCATGAATTCTCCGTTGATCCCTAAATGAAACATGTTCATATTTTAGTTTAGATAAATTTACAAAAATATAAAATTAAAACATGTATAATCATATGAATCATTGGGTACTTCAAATGATGTTAAAAAATGTACCACATAATAGTGCATTTTAAGAAGGTATTATAATCATAATGTGAAATGATGTTCAAAGTGTAAAATGAACTAAAATGGTGTTTATGAATAATAAAGAACATGAATATTATGTATATTAACAATGAATATTATCCTCCTTTAGTGGCTAATCAAGTTTCCAGAATAATATGGTCGGGTTAGAGGTGTAAGTTTTAGAGTGTCACCTCAAGCATATTTTGAGAAAACAAATCCATAAGGAGATACAAATGAGATAATTAAAGGCATGAAGACATAGATAAATGTTTTAAAAGATATTATTCTCTAGTTTGGTTTGGGAAACCAATATATGTGAAAGTATAAAAAAGAACTAATAGTGAATCAATGATCAGTACATGAAGGGCTACATGACCACACTAGCTTTGAGGCTAGTCATTCCCCTTAACTTTATATATTTCCCAAAGTAATAAATTTTTTCATAAGTCTTTATTCTAAATTTGAATAAAACATATTTTAATAAATTTATATTACTAAAATTTTGTAGGGTAAAATTGTATGTAATTTATATCTATCAACACTCATGAATCATCTTATTTTGAGGGGTATGGTGTACAATATACTAGAAGATATGCTACATAATAAAAAACTCCCAATTCCTTGAAAAAAAATATAAACACTTAAAAGATCATGTGAGAGTGGGGATTTAAGTAGCTCATGAGTCTAGTGTTGAGTTGCTTGTTCCACTTGATGATTTAGATGTTACCACAGTTGATAATTCTATTCGAACTTTCATATCATGGTCATTTGATCTTATAAAGATACATGAGGTATGTCCTTAATTTTTTTTTTCAATTGAACAACATTTAACAATTGATGAAAAATGGTCTGAAATGAGGTATGGTATTATAGATGTACAAAATGAATGGGAAACGAAGGGTCAGATTAAGAAAATCTAGTGGATCAATGAAGAAATAAAAAAGTAAATTTAAAGATTACATCCACCCCACCACTTAAAATGTTGAATATTTTTACATTACAAGTTCACGAAGATACAACATTCAAAGTTGAAAAAATGTCCTAAGTTTCATATTAAGAATCAATATTTGAATATTCCATTACAAATGTGGTTATACTTGAGAGTATAAATGAAATTATCAGGTTTTAATGGTTCAGAGTCTCAGTTTTGAATACATACATGAGGTACATTTTCATAATACATTTTTTCAAAAACTAATCTAATATGTTCATTGTAATTAATAACTATTCATATTTTTTATAGGAACATATATTACTACTATATAAATGGAAAACCCTATGAATCTAGATTTTGACTCATTAATCCCTTTATCAAATCTATAGAAAACGTTTATCTGGAATTAAAAGAAATTGAAAATAAAAAAGATGAATTGAGTGGGGAATTTGAAAATAAAATTTTAGAAGATAGACTCTTATTGATGAATACAATGCATGGGTAAAACTATAAAATATAATCTTATAAATTTTTATTTTATTTTTTTCATGAATTATTATTTTTTATTTTAGGATACACTGGATACCCATCGTAATCAATTTAGATACACCAAATGTTTATTTTTTTATTCAAATCATGTATTTCCAACAAACCAACCACACATGATGTCTATTGTGAATTTGTAATGCATTTAAATCAAAATTTTAAAAATAAACTTCAAATTATGCATTTTATTGACAAGTGTTAAAAAAAATCAAAAATGATGAAAAAATTGAAAAAAATTGAAAAAATGGGTTGTGTCTTGGGTAGGTCAAAAATCACTCTTCATCAACCTTTTATCTTGTTATAACTATTACAATTAGTGTCCTGAGGAGATCAAACATGGGTTGGGATATGAGTGTGAGATCTGTTTCAAGGTCAACTTTCAAAAAAACAAAGAAAAAAAGAACACTTTCATTATATTTTTATTGGGAAAAGTTTTGTGTTTTTTAAAGATTCCATCTTCTCATTAACTTCATATTTTCTTCTTCTATTGTGTCTTTCTTCACATAATAATTCCCTTGTAAATATGTGTTTTCATTTCCTTCCATGTTTTATTTCAAAAAAATGTGCATTTCTTTTTCTATGTTGGTGTTTTAACCATCTTCTTCTCTCTCTTGGAAATTATATTCCTACCGTCCCATAGCCCTAGAAAAACCCCTTAAAAATACCTCTTTATTCTTGTGCACTTTGGATAGGTATTGGAAGTTGAGATCTCTTTCAAACTCTAATATTTTCACTTTTGGTTGGTGAAAGAGTGAACCTCCAAAAATGAATTTTATCATCTTGAGAGGTGTGAGTTTTGAGTGTCCACATTTTCCATTTCTAAATTTGAGCATGAAAAAATGAATTAGTTTTGAAACATTGTTTCTGTAACAACTTGTGGTGTAATTCAAAATGGATGAGTGAAATAGTCTAAACCTCCCCTGATTGGAGAAAACAAAGTTTTAATATTTGTTGGTGAGTGAAAATGATTTTTTCATGTTTTTATATTTGTTGCACATGAGGCCATGCACAAAACTAAGTGTGGGGGAATTTATGTTATTAATATTTTCATGACTTATTATATACTACCTTTACTTTTTTAATATGAAATGTGCATAATTTGTGTGAAATATTAATGTTTTAATACTAAGTATAATTTTTGAGCATTTTTAGAAGTAGTCCAATTGAGTCAGTTTACTATTTTATTTATAACTCTCACCCTACATATTCAAATTGTGTGGTCCTTATTTTTTAGGATTCCTTATTCAATTTCTCACATATCATTAAAAGGAATCATGGGCCAATTCGGCCATTTTAAGGCTCATATGGACCACACAAGATGAACCAAAGAATTTGTGAAGAAACTGGACCAACCATGATGATTGAGTTACTGGTCTCACTCCCAAAGCCCATATTTTGTGAAACTCTACCATGTGTTCGTGATTATCCAAAAAAATCATGGTGCGAAAGATGAGATATAGGAGGCTGACTTTTTTGAAGAAAGAATTTGGATTTGAAGGCATCTTACTATTCCAAAATCCATTCACATTTTGGCTATCGAAAAAGCATGGATTGAAATGGATAGTTTAACTTTGTTTAATAAAATAGCCATAACTTTGACTCTTTAAGTCCAAACTACTCAAAATTTTGAGAGAGGTCTGAAAACATTATTATTTTCAACTTTGAAGAAGGATATATCTCGATATTCGGCTGTCTGGATGTCCAAATAGTCGAGCCAAGTGGAGGGACATATTGGGAATGCAAACAGTCCACTTCCTTGGGCTATAAATACATCCCCCTCCTCTCCTTGCAAGGAATTGACATTTCAGAAGATAGGAGCATATATTGTCACGAAAAAATCCTTTACAAAGTCTTAGGAGGACCTGCCATACTCAAGTTTTCACTTGAGATACCCTTCATCCTCTCTTTATTTCCTTTCACTTTTGTGTTGTTCTTCGTTTGTAATCTTATAAGTTTGTGTTTTGTAATTTTGTTTTAATGAAAGTTTATTCTTCAATATCTCTTAGTATCATCGAATTTCTGTAGTTTAATATTAATTTTCTTAAAATATTTTAAATACAGTTGAATAACCTTCCCTTATTTTGCTTCCTCATTCAATTGAAAGTCTGTTTTTAATTCTCATCATTGTTTGTGTGTGTGTGTTCGATGCACCACTCTTTTTTCTTATCCATTTATTTTTCTTCTCTTCTTAATTTATCATCATAATCATTATATTCAGATTATTAAACACCCAAATTTCTGAGTAAATCAATCATTGGGGTGAGTCAAAATTTATGGATGTTAAGTGATTGAGAGTATTTGCTCGATGAATATTCTTTGAATTAACATTGTGTATGTTGGACTTAACATGTCATGGATTAATGACTTGTTTTGTTTAATGTGTGGTTTCCATGGATTATTGGAACCATAAATACACCACCATCAACAATATCTGATTTATATTAGAACCTTAAGTTAAGTTAAGTCTTGGATTAAATCCTAAACACTTAGGAATTCCAATCAACGTTATCTTGTGAAGTGGGTGTTAATTTAAATGCAATATAAAGAAAAGCTCAAGGATATAACAAGCCTAACTCCCTAATGATGAACTCACCCAAATCTTTATCAATTTTTAAATCAAACATCATCCATAAATTATTTAATAAGCTCTGCAAACAAACCCCCCAATCAAAATACAATTAACTAAAAACAACTGACTATAAAAAAGTATCATTACCGAGGATTCGACCTGAGTGTTACTATACACATTAGCAGAGCACTGGAACCTTGACTGGTTGATAGGTGACAATCAAATGTGCATTTCAGATATCTCCTACAAAACACCATAGGTAATTTTCTAGGCACTGGTTGATCACTTTCATTTGACCAAACACTGTAGTTAAGTTTCTAGGCAGTGGTTGACCACTTTCATTTGACCATTTTTTAGTTGGTATGAAAAATCCATCTTTAATTTCTCTCCATTGATCTAGCATAATTTTATCCAAACATGCTTGATTAATATGAGATCCAATTCATTGACAATAGATGTTGGAACTCAATGTAAATATACCACTTCCCGCATGAATACATCAACCACACCTTTTGTGATGTATGGTTGCTTTAATAAAATAAAATTGACATAGAACCAATCAAACACCACTAGGATCATATCATATCATTTTGAATTCAGGGACCATTTGATGAATTCCATGGAAATTTTTTCCCACATTACTACTGAGATTTTCAGATGTTTCAATAAATTGATTTAGGAGAGTTAAATATGTATAGTGTCGACAAACTAATTTTTTTTGAAAAAGTACATCACATGTCACTTCATGCCAACCAAAAACAGGTTAGATACCAATTTTCAATAAGTTCAGTGGAACCTGGAATTTCCCTCTTGGGGAGTTGTGTAATTCTTTTAGAAGTTTTGGCACCCATTGGGAAGAAGCTAGAATTACCAATCAACCGTTGTACATGAGGGTACCTTGTGTGTATGTGAACCCCAGGTAGAAGTTTTGTCCTACTTGGACTACTTGAATGACCCTGTAGAGGTAAAGATTAGTTTGATATCCTTGGTTAAACTATTGTCTCCTCCCATACGAGACATAACCGGATCAGTTATAACTCAAGTGCTTCTTCCCTCTAGGATAGGGCACCAATAACCCTATTTTCCTTCCCCATTTTGAATTTGGCATCAAATTGGTATCCCAATAATTTGATAATCTAACATTGTTGATTCACTATATCCATGCACTGGTGCAAAAAAAACTTATGACTCTGATGGTCTGAAAATATAGTGAAGGGTCTTCCTAATAGATATGACCGATAATTTTTTTGGCCAATATCAATGCCATAATCTCTTTATTATATGTCGAATTCATTAAGGTCATTTTTTTCCTTACTAAAAAAACAGGGCATTAGTTCTACATGAGAACAACCCCCACCCCTCGACCTGATGGCTCACACAACTTTGAACTCTCTTGAAAAATTTGGTAGAGTTAGGACCGAGGTTTCCATAATGACCTATTTCAAGTGTTCAAACTCCTGTTTAGTTTCCAACGAAACCTATCTTTGTGAGTTAAAGTCGTGAGGGGTTGAACAATTATTTTGTACCCCCGTATAAAATTTCAATAGCAACCCGTAAGGGAAAGAAACCCCTTGGCCCCTTAATAGTAATTATTTTGGGCCAATCTAGAACTGCTTGGATGTTTGTAGGGTTCATTGAGACCCCTGTGTCAGAAAATACATGGCCCAAGTATTTCACCTACTGTTGAAAAAACGACATTTCTTTTGGTTAGAAAAAAATGGTGGTCTCAGAGCACTTGTAAAATGGTTCTCAAGTGTCTTGAATGGGACTCCCAATTGATACTATAGACCAAAGTGTCATTAAAGAAGATCAAAACAAACCTTTTGAGTAGGGGTTGAAACAAATCATTCATGGTTTCCTGGAAAGTTAAAGGGGCATTGGTCAATCCAAAAAAGAAGCTTTATCCACACTCTCCTACATCCAAATGTGGTGGTAATCAGATTTAAGGTCTAACTTGGAGAAATAGGCCATACCGCTCACTTCATCCAACAATTCTTCCACCACCAGAATGAATAATTTATTCGGAATGGTCACTTTATTAATAGATTGATAGTCCACACACAAGAACCATGACCCATCTTTCTTTTGACCAGAAACATAGGGTTGGAATATGCATCAAAGTCGGGTCTAATAATTCCTACATGTAGCATCTTATACACTTTCCTTTTGATCTCATTATTCTAAAAATGAGGATACTGGTAAGGTCTCACTGACACAGGGTCATTTCCCCATTCCAATATGATCATATGTACCCTCTTCCAAACATGGGGTAGTCTTTTAGGTTCGACAAACACACTTTGAAGCTCTGTTAATATTTTATGCAAGCTCTGTTACTGCCACTCAGTCAAAGAAAACTCATTCCTGCTATGTTTTCAACCCAACATCAACCATTGACTGCAACCTCATCTATACATAGTTTCCCTACCATTTAAATAAGAATTTGTTTGGCTAGTATGTCCTACTTCCAAGCTGATATATTCGCGATCCTCGGTTCAAAGCCTCAAGGTAATTTATCAGTTGTTTTTAACCTCCATGAGTGTTTGCAACCAAGAAATTCTCAAAATAATATCTAATCCACCAAGTTCCATAACGTGGGAATGAATTAAAAAAGTGTATTATTCTGTGGCTAACATCAATTTTTGACACACCACTTGCAAACTCACCCTGTGTCCATCGCCCAATTTGACATTCATCACGTTTGAATATTGGATAGCTAAGACAAGTACCTTAATGATATTGGGTGATATAAATTTATGAGTGGTTCCATTTTTTAGTAGCACGAGAATGAGAATTCCCCCCTCTTGACCCTCCACTATCATGGACATAATTTCCTCATTTTTATTTCCCATAATCGTGACACAAAGTGACCAGATCTTGATACTCCACTATGAATTCAACGTCATCATGTACTTCTCCTTTTTCCCAATCCGTTTCCTTCTCCCACTGTGCTTACCCATATTCAGTATCGACACCATCCTCCCTCAACTATAACACCCTCATTTTTGGAACAACACACTTGTGGATGATACTATAGGGAAATATTCACCTAAAACACAAACCCTTTTTCCTCTTATCCTCCCATTCTTGGGTCATTAGGTGATGAAAACCTCACCAGTGGTTGTTTGTTCAAGAGTATATTTTCTAATGTCACCCACAACACCCTCCCCATGCATAAATTGTTGAGTGGCCCCTCTCCGATATTGTGATCCCAGACAATTTGGTGGCGTCCATAAATCCCCTTCATGTACCCCACTAAAAACACACAGTACTCCTCCCCAAAATCAAGTTCCCATGCCTTTTGTGATAATGAGCTCAACATATCCAACTAACCACATCTCTTGTAACTAGGAATATGGGTTGTGGTTGCGCACCCGGATTCAAATTTCCTTCCACAAAACATGTAAAAAATACCCCACATACAACTATTCTGGTTTTCACGGTATCAGGGCGGCTACATAATAAAAATATTCAACGTACACCTGAACCGATCCCTTTGATATATGGGTGATATCTCTTCATATGGATTTTTAATTTCCAATCCAATAAAGTTCTCTATTAGTTCCTATTTAAACACCTAACATGTTACATTCAGATGTACTTCTACCAATATGGTAAACCAATGGACTGTGTCTCCTTTCATACTAATCCATGCTTGCGACAGTTTTGACTCTCTAGTGGTCTGATGAATTTTAAAATATAACTCCACTCAAATGACCCATACCCTTATATTTATTCTATCAAACATTGGTAACTTGACTTATTTGGTGACCTTTATCAACTCACATGCAGTATTGGTTTCTTCTGTAACCTCAATCGCTACACTACTCTTTCTCATTTTTCCCAGTTCCACATGAAAGTGTGATCTATCCGTCTGCTATCACCGATGGCCGCCTATCATCTTGAAACAACGAATTCTCCATACGGTGCACCAAACCGGTGATATATTTCTATAATTATGCACGTTCCATCAGTTATTGATCCCACATCCATTAGCCTTGTATGAGGATATTTGCAGTCAAAGCTAGATCAAATAGTGTTGCTTCGACACATCCCACGATCTCTTCCACACCTTCAAGTTTCTCTGAGTTCCATGTCTTCAACACCTTCTTTTCCTTCACTAAGTATGGCATGAAGGTTTAATGAAGGCTGGTCTAAATGTTAGTCTCCTTATCCCAAAAATCCTCTATTAATGGGCCATTGTTTGTATAGAAGTTGAGTAGTATGAGACTTTACAAGTGGAAGGAGAAGAACTAGGAGGCAAGAAGTTACAGGAGATGACTCTTGCTATCTCACCCAAGCCAAATGTTCAGAACTAGAAACAAAAAAAATATTCCATACTTCCCCTCTCTTCCCTTCTCCCCTATATAATCGATCCCCACCATGTGGGCCAATATGGACATACTAACTGACTTCCTTAGTTGCATCTACTTTACCCCTTATAGAATAAACCATCCATACACCATGTTTGTCTCATAACTTTTTAAATACATTAATATATGAGTTGTTGGTTAGCATGAAGATTAATATGATCTCAGGTGCAGTTTCCCTAGCCAATTTAATAGTGTTTTTTTTATATCAATTGTAATATTAATATTATAGTGGTAGTAATAAAAATATTGGTAGTAATAGTTCTACTAATTTTGGGGCTGGTGACCAAAACCTAAAGGGGTATGTCACAAAAAATTTCCTAAAAGATCACCTACCCATAATTAATAAACCAAATGCATCCTAGGCCAGACTTTTCCGAACTTTTTTGACATGTTTTTACCCCATTAAGTGTTAGAGTTGGTGTCTTAGAACCAACTTTTTGTACATTGACTACATGAATATTTTATGAATTAAATATTAAATTAAACATCTTATTACATATTGTTTATTGTTCTATATGACCATAATGTAATAATGTCCTAGAGTATTTGTCGCATTGATAAGGTCATAGAAGTTCCCATCTATGATGAAAATCTTAAAGTTCTATGACAATATTTTTAATATAGTTATGTGGTTGGATAAGATATTATGATGGGAAACATAGTATATAGACTGTCAGGTGTGAGTACTCATAAGAAGACGATACTTATTCTCATGAAGTTCTCACTTGGTAATATCCAAAATGGTATATTATGAGAACAAACCCACTAGTAATAACTTCACATGTTTTGGTGTCATCGGATATTCTTATCTGTGAGCATGTATAATGTTCCTTAGACTTTAATATTGTCATTAATTCATGTCATTAATCGCGCACTTAGATTTTCTAACAAAAACCATCACGCCATATATTGGCGGGAAGTTGGGTATTTTGGGTACATCACGAATGACATGTTATTAATGGATAATTTAATAAAGGATTTGTCCCTTACATATTTATGGAATTTGATATCTCATCCCTTTGATTGAAATAGAATCATTGCCTTAAATTCCATAGTCATAGTGTAACGATGATTTTATTTCAAATAGTTAAATAATGATGTATCAAGCATATAGGTTGATGACACCGTCCCATTATGTAACCTTATTTATGAGATTATGTGACAAAGTGATTATATTACATAGTGAGAATTTGTATGTGGTTGTCGTTGTTGTGTCTTTAAGTTTATTCTCTTGGGTGCCTTGACTCATTGCTAGACAGTAATCTTAGATTTTAGAGAAGCTTGCCTAATGCCAACAAGAAATAATCTAGAGGGTCACACACAAAGTTTTTCTGGCAGTGTCGATTAAATTGTACTTGAATTTAATTAATTGAATAAATATTATTCTCAAGACTGAGGAATAATTTTATTTAAGTTATAATGATTTCATAAATTAAATAAATATTTATTCACTAAATTGTGAATAAAATATATTTATTTATTTTATTAAATATTTAATAAATATTTATTTACTAGTTTTTGAATAAAATATTTATTTAAGAGAATAAAATATTTATTCAGGTGTTAAATAAATACCAGAGGAGTTCGAATGGACCAAGACCATGTTCTGTGATAAAATAATTATTTACGAGTCGGTAAATATTATTTATCCATTTTTTTCAAGTTGGCACACCACAAAATAATAACACTATTATTATTATTATGTGTCATGAGATTTCATTAATGGTTATAATTATATTTAATGGATTTTATGCAATTAAATTTTGTAATGGAAATCCCAGCTCTATAAATAGACGGCTACGTCTATTGTGTAATTCATTCGAAACCAATTCCACATTTGGGAATAGATAATTGTTGCACATAATGAATTCTATCTCAACTCATCCCCCTCTGTTCCTCTCAAGAACAAGAAACTAAATAGATAATTTATTCAAGAATGAAGAATGAGCGATCAAGAATGAATAATGCAGGACATTTGATTCGTCATGCTAGCACCCAAAGAATGAGTGGCGTTGCTCAAAGACCATTGAAGCACCTGTGGATCATCGTTAGAGGGATTCTACCCTTGGATCCTCACAAGCGCAACAAAGGAAATCTAGAAGGGCCTTTTCAGATGATCAATAATCATCAATGAAGAAAGTACCGAATCCCAGGTATTTATTTCATTAGATATTAAATAAAATAATTATAAATTTGACATGCAAGATCCTCGCTCTTGGTTTCATGAAATTATTATTAAAATAAATTTTAATATATCTCCCACCAACGCATGCTTCCACTATGTTCAGAACCAATAAGTGGTATTAGAGTGGTCACATTTAAATTTATAATTATTTATTTGATTATTGATCTATGCACAATTATGGTTAGATTTTATTTCATGTTATTCGTTCTCTAATTTGATTTGAATTAACATTTTATCAATATATTAATCATGTTCATTTAGTGTTTTATTTTCATAAAGGTTTAAGAACAAATGAATAATGACCAGATATTCCATCGGGAAGTGCCAAATAATTGGCTGATAAAACTGGGTTACACAGTATGTGGCTAAAGCACACGTTGTATACCAATGCATAATGTATCTAGATGCGATGAGTAATTAATTATATACGATTCTTTTATTTCACACCAAATGTTGATCAGGCCAACCTAGCACATGAAAATATGATATAGGGTGTGTAATTGGCATGTACACACAATGTAGTCTGGCCGAGTCCACACACTGAATCCCCAGTCATGTGGCTTGGATATATGACAACCGAGGTACATGGTGTGTAGCTGCATGTACACACCTTGTAGTCTTTCATTAATGAAAAAAAATTAAAATTACATTAAATTTGAAATTTTATCATTAAAACCTTATTTTATTAATTAACACACCATTATGCGTTTTGACAATTTAATAAGGGTTTTAAATAATTTTAAAATGATTAATTAATTTATTGTAATTAATATTTCATTATTGGTTCTCCTATTTATTTTCCATGAACACCATAAATGATGGGTATCTCCAAATAATATCATATTATCATTAAGATGATGAGAATTAATTAAATAATTAAATAAATAAATAAATAAATAAATAATTAATTCAATCACGTTTATCTTGAATAATAAAATAACGAATAAATGAATTCTATCCATTTAATTTTTCATATTTGTTACATGTGTGACCATTCATGAGCTTGGCCAAGACCTATGTATGTGTTGGAATTTATTTAATTAATTTTATTGCATAGTTTTGCAATTATTTAATATTAAATTAAAAGATGGCCTACGAGTCATCCCTCCCTCCATTATTATGTAGGACCTGCATGTCCAAGTATATTTATGTAATTCACTTAACCAATCCTTTGGTTCCCATCACCTGTGTGTGAGTAATAAATATTTCTAATTAATGGATCATCATATGGTGCATGAGTACGGTTCAAAATAGAACCATAATGACACCAACTTGGTGATACATAGGTGGACACATGGAATTTGGTATCTCATTCCAAGTCTGGCATAAGAAGTTATTTTACCTAAGTCATAGGTTAATTTAATGTCCACTCATTAAATCAATCATTAGATAAGATCATGATTAAGTCATTTAATGAATTAATTATTTTCTATCTAATACATTAAAATTATATTTATTGATGCAAGACCACAATCATATAAATGAATGAGTTAATATTCAAAGATGGAATTTAAATAAAATTGATTATAAGTAAATGTTTTATCTAAACATGGTTAATTAATTATGTAAACATCCACTTAAATATTAACAAGACATGTAAAAGATAAAACACGATAACAATTTATGAATAATAAAATAAAATCTCTCAATCTAATATTAAGTCAGACTAAGCATTCTATTACTTGGTTATAAACAAAACTCAATAGAACTATGTGTTTGACTAACCCTTGTTGGGACACTTACTTCTATAAGGGGATTTCTTATGAAAGTTTCTGGTTGACTTAACCATTTTACATCAAGAAGAGAATCCCTTTCTAGACTAGGTTTAATTTGGAGGCAAGTGTTGAGAAAATCCAAGTCATGATATCTGGATTGGGGATTTCACTCAACAGATCAAGGAGCTGTAAGTCCATAGTTGGAAAAGAATTAACTACCTAAATACCTTCAAAATATCTTTACTAACCCTTGTTGGGGTCATGTGAAGGTGAATATGGATCCTTGCCACTATAATTTCTTAGAAACTAGACATTCCAAGTTCAATGGTGAGGGCTATTGGGAATTTATAAAATAGTGGTAGATTTAATAAAACCAATTAATTATTTCTCACAAAATCTTTAATCAAGAAAAGTACTAATAATATGCTCTTTTAATTATAGAATAAAATAAAAAACTCACTATCCCTATGATCGATATTGGATAAAGACAATCTCTTCACTGAATGTAACTTCCAAGAGTAGTTTAGATGCCTTTGGGTTGTTTTATGCCATGAATGGAAATCTTACATGATAGAACCCTCAATGCCTGATCCACCTACTCAAGAGGCGAATGATGAAGAGATTATAGTCTATGAAAAACATATAAACAATGTGGTCGATGTTCAACGTTTGATTCTTTAATATTTGTCTAGTGAACTCATGAAGTCTCATGAAAACAAGAATGTGTATAGTATGTTTGAGCACCTCTGTGGTCTTTAATAAGAGAGATATAGACAAAAAAAGTTTGAGATTTCAAGAGTTCTCTTGCGGAGTAATCTTAGAGAGGGCTCCCTAGCTGGGCCTCACATAATCATTCTTATTGGCTACATTGAGTGGCTATAGATTCTAGGGTTTAAACTCCTAGAAGAACTGAGCACTGATCTCATTCTGGAATCACTCCCTCATAGATTCTCTAGTTTTGTAGTGAATTTTAATATGAACAACATTGAGAAGTCTCTACCAGATCTTCTTATCCTCCTTCTCCAAGTAGATAAATATATGAAGTGTAGAAATCCTTCCGCAATTATAGTGAACAAACTAAAAGGGAAAGAAAATATCTTTAAGACCAAATATTCTTCATGCCCTTCCAAGAAAAATAAGATCAAAGTGGAATCAAGGGAAAATGATGTTATTTGTTTTGCATGTGGCAAGAAGGACCACTGTAAGAAAAAATACACCCGGCTAAAGAAATAAGGGAAGCTTCAGGTTCATTTTTTATCAAGTGCAATTTATCTATTTATACAAATTGTGTATTAAATAAATCTTGTGGTTATCATATATTTATTCAAATACATGAACCAAGTAGATTTAGAAAAATTGACTGAGGGGAGGTAAATCTACGAGTATCCAATAGAGATAAACTTACTATTGCAGCTATCAGGGAATACCACCTCACATTTTTGACCAGAATGATCTTGGTTTTAAAGGTTTGTTATTATGTTCCTTCAGTTACCAAAAAAATTATTTCTATATCCATACTAGATATATATGGATTCATTTTCAAATTTATAAATAAATTTTTCTTATTTTATAAAGATAACATTTTTTACGGTAAGACATATTCACATAACGATATTTACATGTTAGATTACATAAAACAAGTAATGGAAATCGATAACGAATTTACTTCACATGACTCATACCACAACAAACTTTGGCATCACCGGTTAGGTCATGGAAATGAAAAATGGTTGAAAAAATTGCATCAATATGGATATTTAGATTCTTTCAAACTAAAACCACTTGGTGTATGTCACACATGTTTACAATGAAAAATGACTAAAGCCCCATTCAATGGGAAAGGTGAAAGGGGTAAAGAGCTTCTTGAATCAGTTCATACTGATGTGTGTGGACCATTTCCTGTTGAAGCAAGGGGTGGGTACTCATAATTCATAACTTTTATTGATGATTTTAGTAGATATGGATATATTTACTTAATGAGTTATAAGTCAGATACTTTTGATAAATTCAAGGAATAAAATAATGAAGTTGAGCACTATCTTGGTAGGAAGATTAAGAAACTCTGCTCAGACCGAGGTGACGAATATCTTAATCAAGACTTCATTGATTACTTATAGGAGTTTTGGATCCAAATCACTTCTCCTTACATGACTTAGTGGAATTTTGTAAGTGAAAGGAGGTATGTACATGGTGAGATCAATGATGAGTCATTCAAGTATTCCGTTATCCTTTTGGGGAGATGTGTTACAAATAGAAACACACATATTATACCAAGTACCAACTAAATCAATAAATGGTATTCCACACAAATTTTGGAGTGGAAAAAAAACCATGTTATCGAATTTACATGTGTGCGGAAGAAAAGAATTTGTTAAGTCCTATTCAGGTAACAAAATTTCACCCTAATTAATAAAGTGTACCTTTATAGGATACCCCAAGGAAATAATAAGATATTACCTATACGACCCCTTAGACAAAATAGTTATAGTGTAAAGACATGCCATATTTCTTGAGAGGGAGAACATCTTCAAAAGAGATAGTGGGAATGAGATAAACTTCAATGAAGTCGAGGCTCAAGGCACACAAAAGTGGGTACATGATCAAATTCCACAAAGCCCTATGGTAGAAGAAACTATTCAATAGATGCAAGAACTAAGTAGTAGTATACGAGTAGATAGAGAACCAGAACAGTATGGTTTTCTAGTTACTGAGGATGGTGACTCATAATTAGTTGATAATAATGATCCTCCAACCTACAAGGAAGTAGTGAGTGAAACAAATGTTTCCAAGTGGCAAGAAGCCATGAATTCTAAAATGGATTTCATATACCAAAACTAATTCTGGATTTTGGTAGATCCTCTAGTGGATGTAAATCTTGTTGGTTGAAAATAGGTATTCAAGACAAAAATGGACATGGGTGGACAGGTTAGTACCTATAAGGCGTGACTGGTTACATAAGGGTTTAAACATTGTCAATGTATTGACTACGATGAAACCTTTTCACCAATTACAATGCTAAAATCCATCAAAACTATACTTACCATTACAGATTACCAAGACTATTAGATTTGGAGAATGGATGTCAAAATAGCCTTCCTTAATGAGAACCTTCAAAAATATGTCTATATGACACAACCTAAAGGGTTTGTTACTCCAAAGGATGACATTAAGATATGCAAGTTACAAAAATCCATTTATAGATTAAATAAATCATCCATGTCATGGAACATTTGTTTTAATGATTCCATAACAGAATTTGGTTTTATAAAGAATGAATGTGAGCCTTGTATCTACAAATAGTTTAGTAGGAGTGCAATAATTTTCTTAATAGTATATATTGATGACATATTACTTATTGGAAATGAAATAACACTCTTATAGTCTGTTAAGGCCTGATTGAATAAATGATTTTCCATGAAAGGATTGGGTGAGGAAAAATATATTATTGGGATCAAGATCCATCCTGACAGATCCAAGAGGTTTCTCAGCCTAAGTCAAAGTACATACATTGACAAGATACTGAAGTGATTTAGTATGGAACAATCCAAGATGGGATTACTACCAGCGTCACATGGCATTTGTATTTCCTAGAAAATGTGGCCTCAAACCCATGAGGAAAGAAATATAATGATAAGGATTCCATATGCATCAACGATTTAGTTAGTCATGTATGATATGATATGTACTAGTCTAGATGTCATCTATGCATTAAGTTCAGTAGGCAGATATTAAGTTGATCCATGTGACCAACATTGGATGGAAGTCAATACTATCCTTAAGTATTTGAGGCATACTAGGGATATGTTCCTGGTTTACGGAGGATATGAGGGACTAGTCATCATAGGATATAAATATGCTAGTTTCCAGATTGATCAAGATGACATGAGGTCACAAACAGGATACATATTCACTTTTAATGGAGGTGTTGTGAGCTGGAAGAGCTCAAAGAAGGTTTTGGTCGTAAATTCTATAGTATATTCCGAGTATATTGCAGCTTCTAAGGAAGATAAAGAAGAATTTTGGATACACAATTTCTTCTAAGATCTTGATGTGGTACCTAGAAGTAAAGATCCCACCACACTCTATTGTGATAATACGACAGTGGTGACTCTTGCAAAAGTTCCAAGGTCACATCAGCGGACGAAGAACATAATTCCGAAGTATTATCTCTTGAGAAATTTTTTCTTAAAGTGGTGAAGTTGTAGTGAGTAGTATTTCTACAAAAGACAACATGGCATACCCCTTTACTAATGCTTTGACTCGGCAGAAACATAATTATCCTGTGCAGTCTAGTGAACTGAAAGTCGTAAGCAGTTGGCTCTAGTCTTAGTTGGAGTTTGTTAGAGTTGGTATCCTAGAACCTAATGTTTTTACTTTGATTACATGAATATTTGATGTATTAAATATTAAATTAAACATCTTATTAAATATTTTTCATTGTTCTGCATGACCATAATTATATAATGTCCTAGAGTATTTATTTCATTGATAAAGTCATAGGAGTTTCCCTCTATGATGAGAATATTGAAGTGCTATGACAATTTTCTTAATACGGTTATGTAGTTAGATAAAATAATATGATGAGACACATAGTATATAGACCATCAGGTGTGAGTACTTATAAGCAGATGAGACTTCTTCTCATGAAGTTCGTACTTGGTAATCTTCATGATGTGAGATTATAAGAACAAACCCGCCAGTAGGAATTTCTCTTGTTTTGTGTCATCATATATTCTTATTTGCGAGCGTGTGTAATTGTCCTTAGACTTTAATATTGTCATTAAGGCATGTGACGACTCGCTCACTTATATTTTATGACAACTATTATGCCATATGTTAGTAGGAAGTAGGGTACGTTGGGTGCCTCACGAAGGGAATGCTATTAATAGATAAGCCTAGAAAGGATTTTTCCATTCCATATTTATGAAAGTTGATATCTTGGCCCTTTGATTGAAATATAACCATCATCCTAAATTCCATGGCCATTGTGTAATGATGAGTTTATTTTAGATAGTCAAAGAATGATGTATTAAGCATATAGGTTGATGACACCATCATGCAGACTTCTTGATGATATTAAATGATAAGGAGATTATATTACATAGTTAGCGTTCATATGTGGTTGTCGTCATTGAAACTTTAAGTTCTTTCTCTTGGGTGCCTTGAAACATATGTAGATAGTAATCATGGACTTTAGGTAATCCTGCCTAATGCCATCAAGAAAGAATCATAAAGGGTCATAGACTAAGTGTTTTTGGTTGTCTTGATTAAATTTTTATTTGAATTAAATTAATGGAATAAATATTATTCTCAAGACTGATGAATAATTTTATTTAAGTTATAATTATTTCATAAATTAAATAAATATTTATTCACCGGATTGTGAATAAAATATATTTATTTATTTTATTGAATATTTAATTAATATTTATTTACTAGTTTATGAATAAAATATTTATTTAAGAGTATGAAATATTTATTCAGGTGTTCAATAAATTCAAGAGGAGTTCAAATGGATCAAGATCATGTCTGGTGATAAAATAATTATTTACAACTCAGTAAGTATTATTTATCCATTTTGCATAAGTTGGAACACCAAAAAATAATAATTTTTTCATTATTATTATGTGGCATGAGATTTCATTAATGGTTATAATTATATTTAACGACTATTATTCAATTAAATTTTGTAACTGAAATCCCAGCTCTATAAAAAGATGGTTACGTCTATTTTGTAATTAATTCAAAAAAAAATTCCAAGTTTGGGAATATAGAATTGTTGCACACAACGAATTCTCTCTCGACTCCTCCTCCTCTATCCCTCCCAAAAAACGAGAAATTCAAAAGAGAATTTTTTCAAGACCGAAAAAAGAGAGATCAATAATGAACAACACAAGACATTCGATTCACTGCACTCACACCTGGAGAATGAGTGGTGTTGCTTGGAGACCATTGAAGCACGTGTAGATCACCAATAGAGGGATTCTACCATTGGATCATCATAATCACAACAAAGGAAATCTGAAAGGGCCTTTTCAGACGATCAAAAATCATCAAAGAAGAATGTTCGTAAGCCTGGGTATTTATTTTTTAGATATTAAATAAATTAATTATAAATTTGACATGCAAGATCCTCACTCTTGGTTTCAGGAAATGATTATTAAAATAAATTTTAATATATCACCCACCAACACATGCATCTAATGCACCTCGAACCAACATTAAGTTCCAATTTGGATTAAAAAAAATTGGATGTGTCACCCAAAAATTGTCTTCAATAAACTAGAGGTTGATGACCAATACTTAAACCATCTCACACATGAAAGAGCTTGGATTTTCTGGACTTTCATGAAAATTCAACACCGAAAACATATTCCAAAGCTAAAAAAATAAACTAATTTGTTCGATAATATATATCATGCATGAAACATATCAAAAAAAAAACATAAGAAAAAAAAATTTTAAATACAAAATCCCATATACCATTGTTCTATTTTTTTTGAATTTTAGAAAAATCCCACTCTTATTGGTTGAGTGATAAGTACTATTGAAACTAAAAATCCTAGACGAAGGCTCCTTTGTATGTATTCGAGTAAAAGGAAAAAAATTATAGGAGATGATGGGAGAAGGAGAAGAAGACTACATAAAAAGCTAAAAAGGTGAACCTCGAGAGGCCCTCACACTCTCACCCAAGCCCCAAGGTTGAACCAAATCTAATATTCCCACCCCCTTACTCCAGCCCCCAACCTCCCTTTATAAGGGCTTCTCATTATTCCTCACATGGACAACAACTGAAACGTCTAGATTAAATATATATGGCTAGCTATAACCAAAACTATATGCCCCTCCCTTTAACAGACTCCCTCCCAATAGGTTTAGTTTCCTAGCTGTTTTTTCCCCTGCAACGACTTTTATGCCCCTTTATGGAATGTGATTTACAAGCCAGGTTTGAGTCCAATGTTTCCCAATAGTCCCAACTGTGGTAAGATACAAGTTTTATTATTTATACCTCCTTGGGAATAGTCTTATTCTCAAGATTGTGGAAAGATTGGCCATAATTTGATCTAAGAGTCCTGACCATTGGATATGGGGATTTCCCCTCACGACAAGTTGAGATTTGGGTATAATAGGACAACACTACTGATTTAAGACTGCATTGTTGTGGTCCTTTATATTTTACCTTTCTAAAAATGTACACCCAAAAATCTCCCAGACTCTCATACCTATTTCATGGATCATCCTTAGAGATATTAAGTTTTGAGTGGTAACACTCCCCGTCTATCCCACTTGCCAAGGCCTGGAATGTTGTTGTGAATTGGGTTATGCAGTCTTCTGCCACATGTCCTCGTGTTTCCTATAGAATCTTTGATGTCCTCCTTCATGATCATGGGGGTTCTCTCCCTTCATTTCAACTTGTATTACATGCATGACTAGGAATATTTCCTACAATTGGGTTTTTGGTTTATGAGTATGAACCAAGACACACACCTCTTTTCGCAAGTCCACTAGAATATTTTTCCACAACCCTCTTGAACCCTCAGAAACCCAAAAAATTACTGTCGATAGCCTGTATTCCTATTTCACACCCGTTTCCCAATGTCGCATCCCCCCTAAAACAAATTTATAGGATGCTATTGGTTTGTACTTCCCTATACCTTCAGAATTCATGAAAAGCATGTGATGCATTCCAGTTAGAAATCCCGCTCCAAAGATGGGGTCGGTCTCCACCATTGTGGATGCATTCCATGATGGGGGGACAAAACTCACCCTCTTCTCAGAGTCTGCTGCTCATGTGATATAGATCCACAACCCCCTTCCATCACACACAAATAATGTCACTCATCGAGTGGATTGCAACTATTCACATTGGAATATGGTTGTGTATTTTCGCCCAACTACTCCATTGTGGTGCACTACAATTTCATCGAGTCAACACATATGCATGTCTAGTCTCTTCATGACCACCAATGTCTGCATGTCTTTCAATGGAATATATAGTGGAGATAGGTCATTTTTCATGATTCTAGTTGGATTTTTTTTTCGAAAACCATGTTCTATTCCTATGCTCAACCGAACAGAGCCGCTTCAACACTGACTTGTACCCACATTCCACCATGCATGTTACCAGTAAGTTTTGTTAGCAGATTCATGTTTCACCCCTACACCATCATTCCATCAGTCGCCTCTAGATGTGCCTCACCCATACTCTTCGCTAATGAAGGGCGCTGCTTGAGATACGACATATCTTGGTCATGTGCTTGCATTATTTTCCTAGAAATAGGATGACATATCAAGAACTTGGAAACAGTCATTGACTGTTCAGGTACCGAATCAGTCAATCCCAGCACCTACAGGGGCTGAACTTCCTTTTTTTAGTGCAACTCCTCCCAGTGACGCATCCATAGTATAAGTTTATTTCCAGAATTTGGCTTCCTATAATCGATGGAGAGCTCAGTTCTGCTCCCACATTTGTTGGTTATGCCATATCTGGACGAGTAGAGCATTGACCTCCATTCTTTGCAGCATCGTCCCGTTCATTGTAGCACCTTATTTAAGAGATTACATTGGGATTCATCACATTTATTGACGAGAGAAATATTATTAATGGAGATATTTATCTCAACATTGATTGAGGATTTTCTCCCAACATTAATGGAGAGTTATTATTAATATTAATGGACAGAATAATGAATGTTGACCACATTTATTTGAGATATGGACTTGGTGTCTATATAAGAGGATACAGTAACAAATTTTGGAGGGTGTGCCAGCATGATGTAGCTGACAAGAGAGAAATAGTAAGGTGTGCTAGCACAATGTAGCCGACAAGAGAGAACCGAGAAGGGGGTTGCTACATTTGCGGTGGCCCGTGTGACACGACGATGAGAACACAATTATCTTGTAAGTATGGAGTGGTTCTTGAAAATATGTTCAATATGTCATCTATAATAATCCTGCATTTTATTTAATATTTAGATATGATTTATTACATAAAATTCCACTTAATACAACCCACAATATCGATAGGTCTAATGTCTTTGAGGATTAGGAACATTACATGACAACTTAAGAAATAAAATACAACATCTTTGTTGAAAACTTCTTTTACATGACCACAACATTCCTTCATACTTAGCATTGCATGGGATAAACTGAGGAAATGCATAAGAAAAAGGTGATCTATGAAGTCCAGTAAGGGAGTAAACAAGGAATAACATGAAGAATACAATACATGTTAGGGAATATGCATACCAATGGAGCGCACGAGAAACATGAACATAAAGGAATGATATAAAATGATTATCATAAAATGGAAATGTGACAAAAACTTGAAACACTACATCATTAACATAACAGAATTAGGTAAAGCCCTGTCCCAACATGGTGGACAAATGTCATAAAATAAATCAGGTAAACCTCTATCCCAACATGACGTATCATGATACTAAACATTACCCAATGCATTAGAGCGCTATTAGGACACACCCTTCATAAACATTTCAATCTAATGATTAAGTGTTCCACATAGATTATATAACATGGATTCATTAAACATCATCATTTATTCTATAACAAATGAATGGGGAATACATACATGAAAGTCTATAATCTATAAGTATATGTGCATAAAGGTGAATTCCCTTGATAGAGAAATGGGAATGGTATTCATTACACGATGATTTTGGCATGAAAAATTGAAAGGTACTATCATGGGAACCCTCAAATGATTAGTTATTTTTTTGGGTTACTTAGGTGCAGCAAAGTGGCTGACCAAGGTCGTATCTCAAAGGAGGAAGTGAATTAAAACAACTTCTTAAATTTATTCTAAAAATAAAATAAAAGATAATAAAAACACTACTTTAAAGGATGGGGGGTTGTTTATTATTTATGAAAATAGAATAATTTTTCTGGAAGAAGATTTCATTTCTTTGTTTTTAATTTTGAAATGAAGTTCGATTAAAAATATTCAATAAGAAGATGTTTTTTAAGAAAATATTTTAAAAGGAATAGTCGATATAACTCTACCTCTTCACTCAATAATTTATTATTATAATTTAAATTAACATAAACTTAATTATAATCCCCTAATTAGTTAACCCTCAAACCCTATAGGATTTAACTTAACCACAAAGATTAAATTACTTAAACCCTAGGCTAGCTTCGGAACATGCAATCGTAACACCCTGCTTTGATTGATGTTATAAATCTATCTTATGGTCAGTGGTTAATTATAGCACATATCCACTCTGTAAATGATGATTAATTGAGTTTTGGGATTATATTTTAACTCTAAAAAATTATCCCTTGTAGTCTTGTATTACCGATTATGATCGGACTCTCACAATTTATACAAAACTCAACCTCGTGTGTTTTTGTGTCAATTGTTAAATTAATTTATTAGTTTCATTTAAATTGAAAAATAAATTAATAGATCATATTATGTGAATTAAAGTATCTCATTTATTCAAAATAAATGAATGAATAAGTTTAGAGGTAGATCGATTACTAAAAGAAACTACTCCTCCATGAGCGGTGTAGTCATCGTAGAAACATTTTGCATGTGCAAAGGTTTAAAAAGGGTAGAAACCAATATAGTTTCTAATATTGATTACAGCCCAATTAGGAAGATTAATAGAAGAAGAAATTTGAACAAAATATAAGAAAAGATAATAAATAAAATAAGAACAAATAAATTTATTACACAAATGAAAACATTACAACATGAAGAAGAGAAGAAGGCTTCGATGAGGGGATCCTTGCTTCAAGAGATACCCCTCTTACAATGGTTGGATAATTTGGATGAAACCAATTCTCCTCTACCTCCAATCTCCTAATTCACATCTCAACCCCTCCAAATGAGAAAAAAACTAATTTATAGAGTGGAGGGGAGGCTAGGTTTAAAGAGGTTTCAAGTGTGAATGGGGAATCTTGGCCAAATATTTTAATTCAACTTGCACTTCCCATTTGACCTCCAAAACGCATGAAAAAGTTATTCTAACAGCATAATTTTGTGAAAACTTGGGTTGGTGAGCTGCTCTAAAAGGTTGGACCCAATCCAAGCTTGTATGAAGGAGTTATGGCCCAAATACAGAACCAATGTCCAATCTGGAGGGCCTAGCCCACCTTTGACTTCATGGTCTATTTAGTCCAAACAAATGCATGATTTAGCTCCAATGCCCTGAAAAAAATTTACATCCCATTAAGTCATAAACATAGTTACAAAATTTCAAGTTCAAATAATAAATATTAAAATATTTATCTTGGAAATACTACAAGTCACTATAAAGGGTAAAACTGGAATTTCCATCAAATTTTCAAATGAATGATCTTATCCCAAATATTTTATAAATAAACATATTTAACACAATTTGAGGAAATTTCATCATTTAATATCAATAAAATTTTCAATAAAAATGTGTTTTATCAAAAATCACTGTGCAATTTCAGCAGCCTAACGACATGACATAAAAATTCATAAAAATGGTTGATGAGAGATAAAAGGGTCTCTCATCATATATACATGAAATGGATAGTAAGGGAGTCATATAGATACATGTCCCAACATAATAAATTTGGAAATATAAGGCATAACATAATAAAGAATCTCGAAGAAAGAGGAGAAATAGAACAACTCTTACGAAATTTCAGGGGTGTACATGGGAGAGATTAATGAGAGAGAAATATGTCTTACATCATACAAAAAATAATAAGGGAAGTATGGGGGAGGTGAGAAAACATACCCCATCATTTATAATTGAAAATAAAATAGTGTAACAATATAAGGAAACTTGAATAAAAATGAGAAAAGAAAAAAACCCTTACTTGAGTGTGTGACTTAAAAAGATTAAAGAAGGGATTATTGAGATATTGGGGTGCCTTGGGGGGATTCTAGAGAGGGGAAGACAGAGTAGGAACATGCTATAAGGATTTTTAGTGAAGATAAGTGAGAGCTTGGGTGGGTTTATATAGGTATTGAGAGGGGAATTCTTTAATATTTCACAAAATTAGGTTTTAGAATCTATACAATTAAATATTAAAAACCAGAAACCTTCCCATAGTTTTTTCCTATATATCACTCTTATAGAAGACTAAAAAAGGCATTAAATGGCTCATAATAATTTGATATTTATCCAAAACCTTTATCCCCTGATGTGTATTTTGAGAGGGTGGAAAACCTTTATGTGACATTGGGAAAGACATAGAAATCTGGTAATGATAGACATATTTGGAATAAAAGGTAAATATTTTTTGGGCTAACATATTAAATATATCATGAAGTTAAACATAATATTGATGTCATGCACATGGAGAATAATATCTATGATAGTTTGATTGGAACATTGTTAGATATTAAAGGAAAGACAAAATATGGGTTAAATGAAAGATTAGACTTACTATCAATGGGAATACATTTGGAGTTAGCTCCCAATCCTAATAGAAGATGAAAATTTCTTCCCTTGGATTGTTATACATTATCCAAGAGGTAGAAAATTAGCTTTTGTTAGTGTCTTCATGATATCAAAGTGCCTCAAGTTTATTCTTCAAATTTAAAAAAAATATTTCTCTTTGAATGATTTGAAGTTGATAGGTATGAAATAACATGATTGTCACGTCATGATGAAACAACTTCTACCAATTGCATTGCATAGAATATTGTCTATCTGTTTCATAAAGACTATAATGAAGTTGTGTTATTTTTTCAATTCAATTTGTAATAAGTTGATTGATGTGAATGCCTTGAACATTTCAGAAAAGGATTCAATTTCTATACTTTTTCAATTGGAAATGTATTTTCCTCCATCTTTTTTTGATATAATGGTGCATTTAATGATTCATATGGTTTAAAAAATAAAGCTTTGTGGACCTATATATCTTCTTTGGTTGTATCCTTTTGAAAGGTATATGAATATATTGAAGGGGTATGTTAAGAATCCATATCAACCTGAAGCCTCTGTTATTGAAAATTATATTTTTGAGGAGGTTGCGGAGTTTTTTACGAGCTAATTAGCTATAGCAGAGAACATAGGTTTCCATCCATCTCACCCTGAATGTGTTAATAATGAGGAAAGGGGATTCGTGGATTCAAAGTCAAATCATTATCAACTGAATAGATGAAGAAGTTAGAATTCTACATCTTGAATAACATAGATTATGCTCAACCATATGTCACATTTCATATTAATAAGTTGAAACAATGTCATCCAAATAAAAAAGAAATGTGGTTTTTGAATGAGCACAAAAAAAACATTTTTGTCATGGTTTAAAAAGACATTGCTTGGTAGATCAGATGTATCAGAGACATTAAGATGGTTAGTGGGTGGTCCATGTTTAAATGTGATAACATGGTCTGATTATGACATTAATGGCTATACATTTCATATGAAAGCTCTGGAAAATAGAAGTGCAGTTCAGAATAGTGGTGTATTGGTGTTTTCAGAAGTAATGCATTTTTCAAGTTCTAAAGACAAAAACCCAATTTCTGCATCAAGTGCATATTATGGAGTCATTAAATAAATATGGGATGTTGATTAATTTAAAATTAATGTTCCTGTTTTTAACTGCAAATGGTTTATCGGTAACAATAATGTCATACATGATGAATTTTTAAAGTCAACTGTTAATATGAATAGATTGGAAGACACAACAGATTCTTTTATAATGGAAACATATGAAAAATAGATTTTCTATGTAGTTGATCAATCAGATATGCAGTGGTCTATTGTTTTAAAAGGGAAAAAAATATGTTGGTGAGGATCAAATTGATGAAGATTATAATTTATGTGAGATCTCTACTTCCATGGAATGATTAGCAGAACATAATGATGAGCATGTTGAAGATGTGGTTTGTGCTATAAGGAACGTTCATGTTGAAGGAATTTTGGAAAACGATCCATTTTTACATTCCTAATATTACAGGTATCATATATTTATTTCTTGTTTACATTTATTATTTTCATAAAATGTTATATATTGTAATGTTTTTCTTTATTAAAATGCGTATTAAAACAAATAAGTAGAAGTTTTTGTTTATTTTATTTTCATTTAGTTTAGTTTATCATGTTTACCATTACATAAATTAAAAATCTATTATTTTTGTTGAATGAAAATTACTTTACCATGTTTACTATGTTTACCATGTCTACCATGTCCACCATGTTTACCATGTTTACCATGTTTACCATAGTTTACCACAGTTTACCATAGTTTACCTTTAAGTAACTTATATATTTATTGATTTTATTGAATGAAAATTACACTACCATGTATACCATGTTTACCATATTTACAATTTTTTAACATGCTTACCATATTAACCATGTTTAATATTACATAACTTAGTTTAATTTTTCATTTTCTATTTACATTAGTCTTGTAATATTTGAATTTGTATATTTTTGAACAAATGTTTGTTTGTTTTTTGATTTTAAGGATAATTACAGATCGATCAGTAGATTAACCACATGATTATGGAGACGAGTATAAGGATAATACCTCTGGGGAGGAACATTCAAATGATCCTCTTGATGTTCCCCAATCTTCCTCATGTTTTCCTGTAACAACAAAGAGTTCAAGAGTTGGTAAATGTGGGTGCATACGTTTTCCAAAATTATCACCTGCCCGTACGCATGACTAGAGGATACTCCTTGAGTTTGATGAGAATGATATTCCTAGAAGTCCAAATGCAAAATATTTTAAGATTTTTGTATCAACTCAAGGTAAGAGAAAAGTAATCCTTTTGTTTGATGATTGGAGAAGTGTGGACAAAGCGATAATATCTCATTTGTGGGGGAAATTTTTTCTAAGTTCTTTTGATATTGTTTTCCTATTATTTAAATGTTTCTAATATAATATGTTTTAACTATTCTTTATCAGATGACATTTGATATTCCTGAAACTGGAAGAATTAGGAAGAAATGCTTATAGATGGCTTCTAGGAGATGGAGGGATTTCAAATCAACCCTCACATCTGATTTCATTTTTGGTCATAGGAGTCATGACAATCCATGTCGTATATATCCTTTCATAGATGAAGACACATGGAGATAGTTTGTTGAAAATAGAAGAAAAAATTCATTTTTGGTAAGGGAAATATAAACTTTTATAATATTTCTTATATAAATGATCTTATTAATGTTTTGTTAATGATTTATTATTCTTAATTTATAGAAAATAAAGAAATCTCATCAGGAGATCCAATCTAAAAATATATACCCTCATAGTTTATCTCAGGGAGGGTATGAATTATTGGAAGAACAAATGATGGCAGGAAAATTATAAAAACTGAGAGCTGAGTATTCAAGCTCTGGCGAGATTTCCCCTCTATCCCCTCCATTTAGACATGAAAAATGGAAGAGAACACAGATGGGAAAAAAGAGGAAATATCTTTCAAAATATTCGAGAATCATATATGAGTATAGGATATTTATTTTATTTATTTAAGTTAACTATATTCTTCATATAATTTGAATCATTACAGAAATTTTCAATTAATTAATTCAAGATTATCATGAGGAGCCGAGATCACAGGGGGTATTTACAGCTGCTGGGAGGCAAGATATTTTATCTGCAACATTGGGAAAGACTGAACATCCTAGTCATTATGAGGATATCTGACAGGTGTATCAGTAAGAAAAGTGTTACAACATTCTTCAACTTATTCCATTGAGGGTGTTTATAAAAAAAATAGAATCCTTTATGGATGAAGTAATAATATTAATGTGACGATGGAGGAAAATATTAGATCATCGGTACAGTCTTTGTTTGCAAACATGCAAAGACAATTTCATACTGTAGCTCCCACTCCTCCACCTCCCCCTACAGACCCCGTTATTTATCCTCTACACCTTCCAGTAGCTCCCACTCCCCCACCTCAGACTGTGGACCCCATTTTTTATTCTACTCCTCCGTCGTAGCTTCCTACTTATTGAAAGTTGTATGTTGATAATCTTCAACATCATATAGTTGTATATGGGCTGGTATATTGTATAAGAGATACAGTTCATCATCAACAGTTAGAGGTAGAGCATCATAGGGTTACTGTACAAGATATTATAGATAGATCAGCTCGTGTACCATTACCTATAGATGAAGTGATGACAGTTGGACATAGTATCAACCATTTTTTAATTTGGCCATCCAGAATTCTGCGACTCATTATCATAGGCGTATGTATGTTATATCTTCTATTTTATTTTTTTATTAAATTTGTTTTAACATTGGAAAACTAATATATTATTATATTTATTCTTACAGTAATGCTTCAAAGGTAAATAAATACAGTATATACAACAACAAAGACCAATGACTATGACATCAGATACAGATTCTAATAGTCTTGACATATTGTCAAGATATTCTAATTTTTTGGTGGATCATTACAAGTTTCCAATGGAAGATCATGTTTGTAGACGTGAAATAAATGTGGGGATTCTGAAAAATGATATCATGGAGCTTGTTACTGGAGATAAGTTGGGCATCAACGTGGTGAATTTTTTTTCCATGTAAGTCTTAACACCTTTTCCCTATGTTATAATTATTAAAAATGTATACTTATGTATGTTTTGTATTAGGTATCTTTATAACATGTGTGAGAAGAATGAGTGGACAGATGTATATGGATTCATGGACTCGCATTTGATTTCTCCTGAAGCACATGTATTGTATGAGGAACAAAGAATGCTTTATATTGCAGAAAGATTTGAATAGAATATAATCACATATTGTTGGATGATGCCTTTTTGTGAGAGGTATGAAACATATCTATGGAAAACCATTCATTATCTTTTAACATAAAAAACCACTAACCTTAAATTATCTTTTATCAGTGATCATTGTATGTTGGGTTTTTTGTTAAGGTAGAAAACACTTTATTGAATATTCTCTGTCCATGGAAATGTGCAAGAAAGTTTTAAGAATATTTTGGAAAGTAAGTTTCAATTTCTTAATAGTTGTATATATTACAATGAATTTTAAATTTATCCCATTCATATTATTCTATAATAGGGGAGGATTATACTTTAGAAAAAACACAAAGAAAAGGAGTGCCAAGATCAAATATGTAAATGTAAAGGTAAATATCCATTTATAATTTGTACTTTTTGATGTATTACATAAAAATAATATTTTTGATTTACACTCATTTAAACAAAATTGTCATGAATAACAAGGCATCTTCGAATGAGGATATTATATGTTAATATTTATGTATAAAATAATTACAACTGGAACACTTGTGAACTTTGACATGGTAATATTTCCTTTTAAACTTTTCCATAATATTTCATTTGATTTATTCATTATACATGTTAACTACTATAATTTTAATTTGTACCTATTTTATGACCCTCAACCCTATAGTGATCAAGAGGTCAAACACTTACAAGTGGAATGACCAATTATTTTACAAGTTTGATTGGATTTTAGTTTGTTTGTAGTGTAAAATGTAATTTTGAATATTGTCATTATAATTGTGTATTTGGTAGTTGTTTAGGTTGGATTTAGGTTTTTTTAGTTGACATTGTAAGTTTTGAATGTTATATATGTGAATGTTTAAATTTTATCTACTTCTTGTTTTGATCTAGTTTTGATGGTTTTTTTTGGTATAGATTCTGGTCTTTGGGGGGGGGGTTCTAGGGGTGTTGGGGGTGTCTAGTGGGGTGGGGGGGTTCCAGGGGAGTAGGAGGTCTATCCAGTGGGGTGGGGGTGTCCATGGGGTGGGAGGGTGTCCAGAAGGGTGGAAGGGTTGTCTAGGGGAGTGGGGGTTGTCCAGGAGAATGGGGGGGGGGGTGTCAAGGGGGTATCTAGGGGTGTGGGGGGTGTCCAGTGGGGTGGTTGGTATTACAGGGGTGTGGGTGGGCTGTCCAGTGGGGTGGGGGCTGTCCATGGGGGTGGGTGGGTGTCCAAGAGGGTGGGAGGGCTGTCCAGGGGAGTGGGGGCTGTCCAGGGGTTTGGGGGATGTCTAGTGGGGGTGGGGGTTGGGGGTTATAGGGGTGTGGGAGGGCTGTCCAGTGGTGTGGGGTGGGGGGGTGTCCAGGGTGTCCATGGGGGTGGGAGGGTTTCCAAGAGGGTGGGAGGGCTGTCTAGAGGAGTGGGGGGGGGGGGGGTCCAGGAGGGTGTGGGGGCTGTCCAGGTGGTTTCCAGGGGTGTGAGGGGGGGGGGGGGTGTCCCGAGGGTGGTGGGGGGGGGGGGTGGCATTAATGGGTCTGGGCAGGCTATCCAGGGGTGGGGGAGGGGTGTCCAGGGTGTCCATGGGGGTGGGGGGTGTCCAGAAGGGAGGGAGGGCTATCCAGTGGGTGGGGGTTGTCCAGGGGGTGTCCAGGGGTGTGTGTGTGTGTGTGGGGGGGGGGGGGTGTAAAAAGGGTGGGGTGCTTCCCGGGGTTTGGGAGGGATTTCTAGGGGTGTGGGGGTGTCCATGGGGGTGGGGGGTGTCCAGGAAGGTGGGAGGGCTGTCTAGGGATGTGTGGGGTACCAGTGGGGTGGGGGGTGGTTTACAGGGGTGAGGGAGGGCTGTCCAATGGGGTGGGGTGGGGGTGTCCAAGGTGTCCATGGGGGTGGGAGAGTGTCTAGGAGGGTGAGAGGTCTATCGAGGGGAGTGGGGGCTGTCCAGGAGGGTGCAGGGGCTATCCAGGGGGTTTTTAGGGGGTGTGTGTGTGGGGGGGGGGGTGTCCAGTGGGGTGGGGGTGGGGTGTCCAGGGTGTCCAGGAGGGTGGAAGGGATATCCAGAGGGGTGGGGGCTGTTCCGGGGGGTGTACAAGGGTGTGTGGGGGGTGTACGGGGGGGGGGGGGGGTTTCCAGGGGTGTGGCAGGGTTGTCCAGGTGTGTGTGTGTGTGTGTGGGGGGGGGGGGGGGTGTTGAGGGTGTCCATGGGGGTGGGGGTTTCCAAGAGGGTGGGAGGGATTTCCAGGGGGGTGGGGGCTATCCAGAAGGGTGGGGGCTATCCAAGGGTGTGTGTGTGTGGGGGGGGGGGGGGTGGGGTGTTCAGTGGGGTGGGGGTGGGGGTTTCCAGGGGTGTGGGAGGGCTATATAGTGGGGTGGGGGGGGGGGGTGTCCAGGGTGTCCATGGGGGTGGGAGGGTTTCCTGGAGGGTGGGAGAGTTGTCCAGGGAAGTAAGGGCTATCCAAGAGGGTGTGGGGGATGTTCCGGGGGTTTCCAGGGGTGTGGGGGGTGTCCAATGGGGTGGGGGGTTTCCAGGGTTGTGGGAAGGCTGTCCAGTGGGGGGGGGGGGGGGGGGGGTTGTCCATGGGGGTGGGAGGGTGTCGAGGAGAGTGGGAGGGCTATCCAGGGGGGTGGGGGATGTCCAGGAGTGTCTAGGGGTGTGGGAGGTGTCCAGTGGGGTGGGGGGTTTCCAAGGGTATGGGAGGGCTATCCAGTGGGGTGGGGGTGTCCAGGGTGTCCATGGGGGGTGAGAGGGTGTCTAGGAGGGTGGGAGTGCTGTCTAGGGGAGAGGGGGTTGTCCAGGAGGGTGGGTGGGTGGGTGGGGGGGGGGGTTCAGGGGTGTGGGAGGGCTATCCAGGGGTGTGTGTGTGTGGGGGGGGGGGGGGTTCCATGGGGGTGGGGGTATCTAGAAGGGTGGGAGGGCTGTCTAGGGGGGTGGGGGTTGTCAAAGAGGGTGGGGGATGTCCATGGGTGTGGGGGTGTCCAGGGGGTGGGGGGTTTCCCGGGGTGTGGGAGGGCTGTCCAGTGGTGTGTGTGGGGGGGGGGGGGGGGTGTCCAGGGTTTTCCTGGGGGTGGGGGTGTCCAAGAGGGTGTGGGGGCTGTCCAGGAGGGTGGGGGGGGGGGGGGCTGTCCAGGGGTGTGGGGGTGCCCAGGGGGTGGGGGTTTCCAGGGATGTGGGAAGGCTATCTAGGGGTGTGGGGGTGTCCATGGGGGTGGGGGTGTCTAGGAGGGTGGGGGGGGGGGTCTAGGGGGTGGGGGGACGTCCAGGGGGTGGGGGCTGTCCAAGAGGGTGGGTGGGTGGGGGGGGGGGCTATCTAGGGGGTGTCTAGGAGTGTGGGGGTGTCCAGTGGTGTTGGGGGGTTTCCAGGGGTGTGGGCGGGCTTTCCAGTGTGATAGGGGTGTCCAGGGTGTCCATGGGGGTGGGAGGGCATCCAGGAGGGTGGGAGGGCTGTCCAGGGGAGTGGGGGCTGTCCAGGGGGTGTGCAGGGGTGTCCAGTGGGGGGGGGGGTTCTAGGGGTGTGAGAGGGTTGTCCAGTGGGGTGGGGGTGGGGTGCCCAGGGTGTCCATGGGGGTGGAATGGTTTTCAGTAGGGTGGGAGGGCTGTCCAGGGGAGTGGGGTGCTGTCCAGGGGGTGTCCCGGGGTGTGTGGGGGGGGGGGGTGTCTAGGGGGGTTTCTAGAGGTGTGGGAGGGCTGTCTAGTGGGGTGGGGGTGTCCAGGGTGTCCATGGGGGTGGAAGAGTGTCCAGGAGGGTGGGAGGGCTGTCCAGGGGGTGGGGGCTATCCAGGAGGGTGGGGGGGGGAGGTAGTCTAGGGGTTTGTGGGGGGGTGTCCAGTGGGGGGGGGGGGGGGTTGGTCTGGTTTTGGTCTATTTTTGGTCTGTTTCAGGTCTTCTTTGGCATGGCATAGTTTTGATTGAACTGTTTTTTTAGAAAAAAATTGGTTTTTACGTCGATTATTTTATAACCGATGTAAAAAATGCATGAGAATGGGTTTTTACCGTCGGTTATTTGAAAACCGACATAACAAATGCATGAGAATGGGTTTTTATGTCTGTTATTTCATAACCGACGTAATAAAAGGAATGGAATAGCTTTTTACGTCGGTTATTTTATAACCGATGTAATATACATGTTTTCACGTCGGTTATTATTTAACCGACGTAAAGAACGCTTGGCAGACTAGTCTATCACATCGGTTATTTTCATAACCTATGTGATAAACGCTTCGGAGGCACAGTTTATTACGTGAGTTATATAATAACCGACGTAATAAAGTATATTCCAAGTAAGTTATTTAAAAACTGACGTAATAAATCACGACTCCGAAGAGTTTTCCACGTTGGTTTTTGAGGAACCGACGTGAAAAATGCTTCAGATTTTTGGTTTTTACGTCGGTTTTAAAATAACCGATGAAAAAACAATGTTTATAACGTCTTCTGTAATAACGTTGTCCAAAAGCCGACCTAAAAAATATAAAATAACCACCGTAAAAAACTTTTTCTGCACTAGTGTAAGACTTTTATTTATAAAAAGAGATTAAATAATAAGTAACCAATACCTTGTTATATAACCCCTTATAACACCCACATAATGCCTAAGTGTAAGGTGTGAGATGGTGAAAAACTCTTGGAGCGGCTCTGATAAAATCGCTCGGGTGTTAATCTCTATTAACTTGAACTTCTTCTGTAGGTGATTATGTTCAAGCTTAATGTGTTGAGGCTTGGTTTGGGCTTGGTCAAGAGCGAAGCCCAGGGACGCTACGTCCTTTCCGAGCTCCAACAAATGAGCTTCATATGACCTGAGTCTACTAGATGAGGTTATCCTCTCCTTTTTCTGTGTTGAAATGATTTTTTTAAATAATTTATATTCATATCAGTTATGTGATCACTGCTCAATGACTATATTATCAACAGTAATGATACTTAATGGTCATTTAAACCAAACAATAATAAAAAATGAGTGTATTTGTTTTCTATATCCATAAGACATTAAAAGAAAGATAATTTTATTCAAAATTGACTGGGTCGTCACATCGCCCAACTAGAGCAAGAAGGCGGCTACCACATTGGTGGTAGCATGTGCAGCGCATCGGTGTTTAACAAGTGCGGAGCAGCAGCGACGCAATCGATGATCAGGGTCATGTATCAAAAGTATTCCTGATAGTGGTGATAAAGTGACATATCCTAGTTAATGATCAGAAGTGCATCATGATGGTGAGATCATGAGAGAGAAATTTTTCGGGTGTCGCAAGATGGTGTGAGGCTAACGCATATTCAGATGAAGATCTTCGATGTAGTAACGTTTCTTCGACAAAAGGGTGGTGTTTTGTTATAGATGGATCTTTCGATACATAGTGTTGGTGAGATGCTTATCAGAGAGAAGGCAGAGATGCATCAGGGTGTGTTTTTCACACAGGTTTTGAACACCATCTCATTTGTAATTCAAGTTTTGGCATTATTTGGATTCTTTGGATTCTCTGATTCATAGTAGATATTTTTCAGAATTGCTCTCTGATTTTTAATCCTCCACATGAGAGAGTTTTTCCACATTAAAAAATCATTTGTGATGATTTATTTATTCTGCTTATATCACTTCCATATTTCATAGGGGTTCTCACAGTATTTTGACAATCAATTTTTGGTATGGAATCAGGATTCTCCTTAAAAGCTTCGGGCCGAGTGCCACTCAAGAGGGATGTAAATGGTAGGTTGGACCAAATGATAAGTACTATTGAATCCACAACTACTAGATGGAGATCACTTTGAACATATTTGAGTAAGAGGAACTTTATTACAGGAGATAGTGGGAGAGGGAGAAGACTGCAGAAAAAGAGAAAATGAGAAACTAGGCCCTAGCACTCTCGCTCAAGACCCAAGGACGAACCAACTCAAATACTCCCGCTTCCCCCCAACTCCATCCCCAAACCTTCCTTTATAAGGGCTTCTTGTTATTCCTCACATGACTAGCAACTCGACCTTTTAGATTAAACAGTTGTGGCCAGCTGTAGCCACATCTGTATGCCCCTCCAAACAGACTCCCTCCCCAACTAACAGCTGTAGTTTCCAGGCTGTGTTCCCCCCCGTAGCTACCTTTGCGCCCCTTTATAAGATGTGATTTACATGCCTGTTATGAGTCTAGTGTTTCCCAGCTCTCTCAGCTACGGTAAGATACGAGTTCTATTATTGAGTGGGAACTTTAACAAGAATGTAAACCATCAAATGTTACACCATAAAGGATGTCTCCGACCCATTCCAAACTTTAAGAGTTTGGATTCGTTCTCCCTTTCAAGACATTTTTCAAGTAGGAAATTCTCCCATTCCAGCTCCCAGATTTTAAGAAACTTCTCCAGATTGATCTTACTATCATTAAATTCATGTAGCAGAATTCCATTCTATTTTTCAATCTAATCCGATTGGTTGTCATTGGTGGTGACTTCAATAGTTCTTTAAAAAATCTTGTCATCTGCTTTTGAGGCCAAGATTTGAAATTCCTCTTCCACCAATTCCTGAGAGTGCAGGAGATGAGGGTGGTAGGTCAGCTTCACCTATGCCATTGCTTTCTATTGTATCAACTGTGTGTCCAAGCTGGTTGTGGTCTTCTAGAGTCTCGCAAGCTTCCCTGGTACCCTCCTTATGAGCAGGGGATCCATGATTTCCCTCAAGTTCAGGTTCATTGGATTTGGGATTATCCTATCTCCCATAGTTTTCCTGGTTGATCTAGCCACCATAGGATTAGGTTAGAATGAATAGTCCTTCTGCACTCTTGTTTTCTTCCCAGTTTCTCCCACATCGTAGTTAACTTTATTACCCTTTTTCTTCCCTGCTCGATACAATTGGTCTGCCTAGAACATCTCTTCTTCCGCAGATGAGACTAGCAAAGGGACATCCCCAGTGCCATCCTCATAAGAATAATCGACTCCCTTCACCTAGAGTTCCTCCCTATCAAGGCTGGGAACCAAGCTTGATACCTGGCCATTCTTTTTATTCTTCCTATAATACACATTCTTCCATACCCCATTCTATAGTTCTGAACAATTCTCCTTTAGTTACTCAAAGTTATTTCTAATCTCTAGGTCATGGGGAGCTTGAATTTTAATTTGTTTCTACACTGAATTACCAGCAGATACTTCCATTTGGTCTCCCTACCCTACTATATGATGGTTTCCCAGTCCATTGGAAGTAGTAATTCTGGAACTTCTGTCAATGTCTAAGGCCCCACAGACTTGAGAGGCTTGATCATCAGTAAAGGGCACAGAGAATCCCGAATCAGCACGCAGAGAATCAAAAACCTGGGTGTTTCTCCTAGGCAGTATCGTGTATCTAGTGGACTACCTTATATGCCTTTTTTAATCCTTTACAGAGTGCAGAGCCCTTGTGGGGGATCCAAAGTATGCAAATCCATCACCAAGAGGGATCTGAAACTACATCTACATAAGAAAGGCTCCTGGATCGAGTGCCCCTCATCATCTTGGCTCCCGGATTGAGCTCCCCTCATCATCTTGGCCGCAATGACCCTATCAATTTCACCATCCTAACGGGCATCAGCCTCACCCGTGGAGGCTGAGACCGAGTTTCCCACAGGGGGAACATTATCTCTACTAGCAATGCCTTGATTCCTGCCGAGCTGAGTAGCCGGGCCACATCAGTAAGTAGGTTGAGCATGTCCCAAAAGGTTGCAAGAAGAGAAAAATTCAACCCAAGATTCAAAGCACAATGATTACTTGCAGCGAATCCCTTCTTCAATATCAATCCATATACACGCCACCAGTGGCTTCTAGATGCCCACATCTACACAACAGGATAACATAGAGATCTGGTCCTACTATCACCACATAAAAATTGGCCCACCATGTTCCCAAGCATATTGTGAATTGCTAAGTTTTGAAAGGTGTTGAATGATGAAAATTTGATCCAATACCCGAGATCCAAGATTCCTATCTAAGGGAGACCTTGGTGTCTATTTATAATGAATAATAAATACGAAAAACACTGAAATCTGATGTGGGACACTAATTTCAACACTCTCCCTCAAGATGGACATATCCAGCTTGATGACATAATAAGACAAAACATAGAAAAAGATAAACCACAATGGTTGCTGCCCCCGTCAAAAATTTGATAGATGATGCCGCTAAAAAAGATGAATAACCAAAAGAAAACACTCGAAATCGGTAGGAATAGCTGGAAAGAGGATATACCGACAGGAATAGTCGGATCATGACTCAGTAGGAATAGCCAGGTCAAGAGCATCTAGGCATGCAAGAACAACACACAACGATTCACTGGTCAGATGTTTGACATAAATAGTTGGATTGAATCAATGTCGCAGTGATGCATAATAGGCGGAGGAGAGAGCAGACACACCCAAAGCTATCAACCAAACCTGTGCAACATGGATGAGATAGTGGAAGTCGTGTGCAGGGGTCACGCTCGATTCGTCCAGCAGGGAAGCACATGAGGGGAGCCACTCTGGAGGCGTCACCTGGGAGCGTGCATCGTAGGAGGATGACCACGCCTAGATCCCACACTAGGAAAAATATCAGAGTCATTGGAGTAAGTTGATGGTGAACTAAAACTCGGATAGGGGCCGAATATGGCGATCACAGAAAGGAACACCAGAACTAGATAAAGAGAAACCCCATCAGGTAGAGGAAAACTCCACAATATCTACCTAACTGAAATCGTCAGAGGTTGGGAATCAAAGATTTGGACAACTGAAACCGCTAAAATATAGTCATAGTGCAGACCAATGACTGAGAGTGGCTGGAGAAAATCCTCGACGAACTTAAATGGGTCAGATATGAGGATCTCAACGATGGGAAAGACCACCAGAGTTGGCATGACAACGAAGAAGAATCCGATGGAGAGGAGACACGCTTCCCGATTAAGAAGAACAATATAGGGGCATGTCGCATCAGGAAGGTGTTCACATAGAAGGTGCGCCATCGTACAGAGTGCTTCTGCCAGACCGTCATGTAGGAGGGGAGCCGTCAGAGGCGCAGGAGGGTCGTCGGGGGCGTATGGAGGTAGTACATAGGGAGTCGACACCGCATGAGGGATTAACAACTTGTCGTAGGGAGGGACCATGTATGGGAGGCAACAACGTGTGGGGGACCGTTGAGGACAATTAGGACTGGTACCACAAGGAGGGGCTGTGCACAAAAATTGAGGGGAGACGATGATAGATTAGGGATCGGTGGCCATGGGCGCACCACCCTCCATTAGGGAAATAAAAAAAATGTATTTGAGGGAGAGATCACAAGGGAGGGGAGGCTAGGATTAGAGAATCCCCTTTAATACCATGTTTAATGATAGAGAATAGACCCAATCCCCAAGATCCAAGATTACTCTCTAAGGAAGGCCTTGGTGCCCATTTATAATGAATAATAAAGATGATAAAACACCGAAATCCAATGTGGGACACATACTCCAACAAAAAGAAAGGGCTAAGACTTGTAAGCTAACTCATATGGGTGTGGAAGGGGGTATCACTTCATGTGAAACTCATAGGTCCATTGGAAAATCACAAATTTAAATCCATTGAATCCACACAGGACTCAAGGCTCGACAGAGATCAAATCTTCCTCACTAGCAAACCGAATTAGAATGTGATGTGAGTCTAGAAGAGCCACAATCGCACGACCCTTCAATCCCCAATAATCAAAGACAAACCTTTTGAAGGAGTTGACCTAGGTGTGACATCATCGTAAACAACCCACCAAGGAAAGATGCAAGAGAGTCTAGGCTTTCATTAACTCTAGAGTAAATATTGTAAGTGCAATGAGCCATGTATTTATAGAATAATACGTTTTTATATCTATTAATATTTATGAATAAGATATTAATTTTATGTTAAATGAAACTTTTTTAGATATCATAATCAACACGCAACAAATACTTTCTTTAAAATCTTATGTTGCACACAACTTTGAGTTATACCGAAAAATAATATAATAATAATATTATTTTAAATGGTAGTTAATGTATAACCATTGTAATGATGGGAATGAACATAACTAACTAAATTATTATTACACATGTTTTTTAAATGTCTTTACATTTATCCAATAAATTTTAGAGGCTTAAAATAAGAATGAATCTGATTTTAAGCATAAAATACTCTAATATTTTTTAAAAGGTCGATTTACCGCCTTTTGATGGAGAACCCTTTTTAAATATAGTTTTGGTCACTTTTATATGTTTAATTTGAAAAAAATAAACTTATTATTTAGAAGAGGAACATCAAAATTTATTTTGGGTAAATTTTTGGTATTTTTCTGATAAATTTCATTTTTTAATGAATAGTAAAAAATAATGCATTTTAAGTCAAAATTGTCTTTTCAAATAATTTATTTATATGATTAGATTATAATTTTAATTGATTTTAAAGTATAATTAGATTATATTTTTATCATTTAATCCAATTTTGTTCATTGGAAGTAATTTCACTTTAAAATTGGACATAAACACATGTCAATCGTTTGGTAGTTTTTACTTCTTACAAACATGGTTTTTGGTTTTGACAACGGGAATTAATTTTAAATTAATTTTTGTAACTTCTATATTTAGAATTTAGAAAAATGTATTCCATATTTGAAATTAGTAGTTCTAAATTGTGTAAATAGGTAACTTTTATATTTACATATTATGAATAGTAACTTCAGTAAATATATTTTTTTACCATGGTTAAAGGGTAAATATGGTAAATAAGGGTAAAAGATAATATTATAGTAATATTAAATTACCCTAAAACATATAATAACCTTATTAGATGAGATATTTCCAACCATGGGTATCCTTGGGTCGATTTTAGGACCCCATGAAGCCATTTTTATGTGAAAATGACATTTAATTACTTTTAATTTAACTTTATGGAAAATATAACCTAAACAAACATCTTTTAGTAAAACAATTCTTATATGGGGTTATATAAGTGATATCTTCAACTATAAATATTAATTTGAAATCTAAAAATATTTCCTATATCATGATATTTTTTTTATAATTTTTAGAAAACAAATAAATAAATTTAATTATGACGCAATGATGATGCAATGATTACTTCATTAATAAAGGATTCAAATATATGGTATTTTTAATTTTAAAATAAATGTAATTTTGTTATTTTGATGTCATACAAGAATTTTTTCGTTGATATTTACATGTTATATTTTTATTAATGAATTTTCTTTGAAGTAATCAAGTTGATATGGATTTTTAAAAAAGTCATGATATGAATAGGGTCAAAATTGACATAATTCATATTTTAAAATATAAAATATTTTATTAAATATTATAAAATTAAAAAAATCTAAGATTAGGCCAAAAAGTTATCATAAGTCTGATATTTTATTATTGACTCTTTAATTGGATAATTTTCATGTTTTGGTAACTATTTTGATTCTCAAAGTGTTAAATGCTTGATAAAACGATAAGAGTAAAAAAGGGTTAAATAAAAAAGATAAGGATTAAAAATATCCAAAACCTATCTAATTCTTATTGGATGATTTTATTTCGACTTTTATTCACATTATCTTATAACTAATTGAATTTGGACTCATTTATAATCGAAATAGAATTTATAATAAAAAATATTTCAAGACATTCCTTAAGTTTCCCTCCTCCCTCTTATAAAAGGCCACCACCTCTAACCCTTACTCACACCTCTCAATACCCCTTGGATCATCAAAAATATTCCCAAATAATCTCCCAATATACCTCTCTTACTTCTATAATCCTTAACTTGGGAAGAAGGCAATTCAATAAGGACTTTTATTTTAAATCAAAAGGAGTTACCCGATTTAAGGTAATGTCTTCTCTCAAACTTCTTTAATTTATTTTCCTTATATAACCCCCTAAACTCTCTGTATTCCATTATTTTATAACAATAACAGTATCTTAAATATACTAAGATGTTTTTATTATAATTATTTTAACTAAACTTCCACACACATGCATCTAATGGATACAAATATACTATTTCTGTGTACAGCGAACTACTGCCTCACGAAACGACGATTGTTCAATTATCTCTTACCGCCTATCATGGTGGCCATTATGATGGTACTAAAATTACATATGATATATATGATATTTATTTTATCTCTATGATTCTTTAATTATAATTTAGAACATAACTTTATGCTTTTCATGCAGTATACATATGATAATTTCATTTGAGGAAGTGCGGACTACCGCCCCCTAAAAGTGACATGACTCGTTCATGCTATACATGGAACATATAAAGGATGAAATTAATGAACTTATGTCATATATATAACATAGATATTATATTGGATTTATAATATACCTATGTATCATTTAGTATTCATTCCTTTAAATATGAAAAATAAATGAAAGCAGCATTAATGCGTACGTACGACTTACCGTCTCCATGAACGGTGCATTTCATTTCTTATATCCAAATGATATGGACTATTATAAATACATATATACTGGATATAAATTAAATATATGTTATCTAAATCATTAATACTATTCTGGAGATAATGTAATTTTGACAACATGGACAATTTTTAATTTTAACAAGTTCATTTTTGACTCAAGTTCCGAACATCGACAAAATGTCCAATATGAACTAAAATAATTAACTAATTTTTATAGCAAGGTAATATATGATATAAAAGGAATAATAAACTTGAAAAATGTTTTGAACAAATTAGAAATTAAATTAAGTTTATTATTCAGGAAGAACAAGGATTATACAAGAAAAGTTGGACTTGATGTAAGGGACTTTGTCTTAATATTCTTTTATTGAGGAATGATTTGATAATATACACCTCCTTATTTTATGCGGTGTATAATAAACCCCTTTTACTTTTATTTTCATTCAAAGAGAATATTTTTTCTACTATGAATTTTAAAAAATGACAAAAGTAATGTTTTTAACCTATGTGGTGATAATGACCTCTCCGTCATCGTAATAGTTATTTGGATTCCTATATATGCCTTCATGTTTTTAAAAGGAAAAGAAATCCCTTATTCCCGTTTTGGTTGTTTTCATATTTAAAGTGGTTTTTGAAATGGATTTAGTATTTCAATATCTTTAAATTATTTCTTTTGATTTCAAATGAAATGTTATTAGTGAAATGTTGATATTTTCAATATTCTATGTGTTGTGATTACATAATTGTACTTAGACATTTGACGGGTGGTTATGTGATAAACCGATGATGGGTGGTTATATGATAAAACAAATGATGGGTGGTTTCATGATAAACCAAGGACGGGTGGTTACATTATAACCTCCAATGCATTCGGTATGGAAGTCAGCTGTATGGCTATTCGATTTAGTGATATATGTTGAAGTTGACCATATAGTTATTCCATCTATGTATGATCATGTCCCAAGTTACCATTATATATTATATGTTTCATTATATGGGATTTTGGTAATCTTTTGGTTATAAAAAGGGTAAGAAATGATCTTATATTCAGTAAAGTGTTTTTTCTACTTCTTTAAGGTAAAAAGTATTACTTTATGATAAATTATTTATGGTTTACTTGATGATTTGAAAAACTTACAGTTTTACTTCTTTATGTATCCCTTACTGAGATTTTTATGCTCATCCCAAGTTTTGAAAAGTTTTTCACAGGACATAAATATTAATAGGGTCAAGGATGAGATCAAGAAAAAGTCATGCTGTCTAAAACATAGAACTAGACATGTTTCTTTTTTTAAGAGTTTTTGTTTTATGAAAAAAAATGGATAGTGAGTAGAAGTGTCTACTTGTAATATACAATTTTTTATGTATAAGTTATGACCTAATTATCTAAATCTCTAAACCTAAAAAGATAATTAATGTGAATTATTAACTTAATTCAAGATTATGTAATGTTTAAGGCTGAGGCCATACAGTTGGTATCATAGGTCAGTTTAGATAACTTTAAAGGTTATGGTGTTATATAAGAATAAGTGACATACCCATAATGTTTAGAATATTATAAAGAGTTATAGTTATTTTAGATAAATAGAATAAGTTTAAGATAACATGAATAATTTTATCTTAATGTTTACCCTCCTCATAAGATAATATATGATGATTTTACTGATATACTCACACTAAATTTTTTGGTTTTAGTAAATGGATGGATCTAGAAGGAACCAAAGTAAAAATGGATGTGAAAGAAAACTATGGTGGTTTTCTGAATGAGAAACTGAATGAAATGGGAGTTGTAGTGAGAACTCTTGTGTTTATTCTTAACCAACTATCTGGAGTCATTATTGGACACTTGAACCTTAGTGATTTTTCTAAGGCATCATATATATGAGAAACGAATACCAATGGAAGTTAAGGTAATAATCATTAAGGTAAGTATATTAAAAAACCTATGTGTCAAGGATGCGGAAAGAAACACCTTGGAAAATTATTGAAAGAGATGGGAAGATGTCTCAGATGTGGTAATTAAGGTTATAAAGCAATAACCTACCTTGGAAAAAGGAAGCATCCAGTTGACTCCAGGAAAGGGAAAGAAGTTCTTTCTGAATAATCAATTGAATGTTTTAAATGTGGTGTTCAAAGTCATTATAGAAATAGATGTCCGATGAAGAATATTCAGGAGTGGGATCAGTAGGATCATAAAAATGTATCTTTACCAATTCCTAATGCCATTCCAATTAAAGATGAGGAAAATGAAAATGACCTATGAAAGTTATGGATTATTTCTTAGATCATTTTTTGACATTACTGAGATCTTAGGACATTATGCATGATTTTTTTTGTTTACCAATTCCTAATGCCATTCCAGTTAGAAATACCATTCCAAAGGTGGGGTCAGTCTCCACCATTGTGGATGCATGCCATGATGGGAGGCTGAAAATCCCCCTCTTCTCAGAGTCTGCTGTTCATGTGATATAGATCCACAACCCCCTTCCATCACACACAAAGAACGTCACTCATCGAGTGGATTGCAACTAGTCACATTAGAATATGGTTGTGTATTTCCGCCCAACTACTCCATTGTGGTGCACTACAATTTCATCGAGTCCACACATATGCATGTCTAGTCTCTCCATGACCACCAATGTCTACATTTCTTTCAATGGAAGATATAGTGGAGATAGGTCATTTTTTAGGATGCTAGTTGGATTTTTTTTCCCAAAACCATGTTCTATTCCTATGCTCGACCGAACAGAGCCGCTTCAACACTAAATTGTACCCACATTCCACCATGCATGTTACCAGTAAGTTTTTTCAGCAGATTCATGTTTCACCCCTACACCATCATTCCAACAGTCACCTCTAGATGTGCCTCACCCATCCTATTCGTTAATGAAGGGCACTGCTCGAGATACGACATATCTTGGTCGTATGCTTTCATTATTTTCCTAGAAACAGGATGACATATCAAGAACTTGGAAACAGTCATTGACTATTCAGGTATCGAATCAGTTAATCCCAGCACCTACAGGGGCCGAACTGCCTTTTTTTATTGCAACTCCTCCTAGTGACATATCCATAGAATAATTTTTTTCCAGAATTTGGCTTCCTCTTGTCGATAGAGATCTTAGTTCTGCTCCCACATTTTTTGGTCATGCCATATCTAAACAAGTAGAGCATTGACCTCCATTCTTTGCAGCATCGTCCCATTCATTGTAGCTCCTTCTTTAAGATATTATATTGGGATTCATCACATTTATTGATGAGAGAAAAATTATTAATGGAGATATTTATCTCAACATTAATTGAGGATTTCTCCCAACATTAATGGAGAGATATTATTAATATTAATGGATGGAATAATGAATGTTGACCACATTTCTTTGAGATATGGACTTGGTGTCTATATAAGAGGATGCAGTAACACATTTTGGAGGGTGTGCCAGCATGATGTAGCTGAAAAGAGAGAACTAGTAAGGTGTGCTAGCACAATTTAGACGACAAGAGAGAACCATAAAGGGGGTTTCTACATTTGCGGTGGACCGTGTGACACAACGATGAGAACAAAATTATCTTGTACGCATGGAGTGGTTCTTGAAAATATGTTCAAGATGTCATCTATAATAATCCTGCATTTTATTTCATATTTAGATATGATTTATTACATAAAATTTCACTTAATACAACCTAGAATATCGATAGGTCTAATGTCTTTGAGGATTAGGAACATTACATGACAACTTAAGAAATAAAATACAACATCTTTGTTGAAAACTTCTTTTACATGGCCACAAAATTCCTTCATACTTAGCATTGCATGGGATAAACTGAGGACATGAATAAGAAAAAGGTGATCTATAAAGTCCAGTAAGGGAGTAAAAAAGGCATAACATGAAGAATACAATACATGTTAGGGAATATGCATACCAATGGAGCGCAAGAGAAACATGAACATAAAGGCGTGATATAAAATGATTATCATAACATGGAAATGCGACAACAACTTGAAACACTACATTATTAACATAAAGGAATTAGGTAAACCCCTGTCCCAACATGGTGGACAAATGTCATAAAATAAATCAGGTAAACCTCTATCCCAACATGACGTATCATGATACTAAACATTACCCAATGCATTAGAGCGCTATCAGGACATAACCTTCATAAACATTTCAATCTCATGCTTAAGTGTTCCACATAGATCATATAACATGGATTCATTAAACATCATCATTTATTCTATAATAAATGAATGGGGAATAAATACATGAAATTCTATAATCTATAAGTATATGTGCATAAAGGTGAATTCCCTTGATAGAGAAATGGGTATTCACTACACGATGATTTTGGAATGAAAAATTTAGAGGCACTATCATGGGCACGCTCAAATGATTAGTTATTTTTTTGGGTTACTTAGGTGCAGCAAAGTGGCTGACCAAGGTTGTCTCTCAAAGGAGGAAGTTAATTAAAACAACTTCTTAAATTTATTCTAAAAATAAAATAAAAGATAATAAAAACAATACTTGAAAGGATGGGGGTTGTTTATTATTTATGAAAATAGAATAATTTTTCTGGAAGGAGATTTCATTTATTTGTTTTTAATTTTGAAATGAAGTTCGATTAAAAAGATTCAATAAGAAGATGTTTTTTAAGAAAATATTTTAAAAGACATAATCGATATAACTCTACCTCTTCACTAAATTATTTATTATTATCATTTTAAATTAACATCAACTTAATTATAATCCCCTAATTTGTTAACCCTCAAACCCTATAGGATTTAACTTAACCACAAATATTAAATTACTTAAACCCTAGGCTAGTTTCGGAACATGCAATCGTAGCACCCTGCTTTGATTGATGTTATAAATCTATCTTATGGTCAGTGGTTAATTAAATCACATATCCACTCTATAAATGAGGATTAATTAATTTTTGGGATTATATTTTAACTCTACAAATTTATCCCTTGTATTCTTGTATTACCGATTATGATCGCACTCTCACAATTTATACAAAACTCAACCTCGTGTGTTTTATGTCAATTGTTAAATTTATTTCTTAGTTTCATTTAAATTGAAAAATAAATTAATATTTCCTATTAAGTGAATTAAAGTATCTCATTTATTCAAAATAAATGAATGAATAATTTTAGATGTAGATCGATTACTAAAAGAAACTACTCTTCCATGAGCGGTGTAGTCATCATAGAAACATTTTGCATGTGAAAAGGTTTAGAAAGGGTAGAACCCAATATAGTTTCTAATATTGATTCCAGCCCAATTAGGAAGATTAATAGAAGAAGAAATTTTAACAAAATATAAGAAAAGAGAATAAATAAAAGAAGAACATATAAATTTATTACACAAATGAAAACATTACAACATGAAGAAGAGAAGAAGGCTTCGATGAGGGGATCCTTGCTTCAAGAGATACCCCTCTTACAATGGTTAGATAATTTGGGTGAAACCAATTCTCCTCTACCTTCAATATCCTAATTCACGTCCCAACCCCACCAAATGAGAAAAAAACTAATTTATAGAGTGGAGGGGAGGCTAGGTTTAAAGAGGATTCAAGTGTGAATGGGGAATCTCGGCCAAATATTTTAATCCAACTTGAACTTCCCATTTGACCTCCAAAACGCATGAAAAAGTTATTCTTACAGCATAATTTTGTGAAAAATTGGGTTGGTGAGCTCCTCTAAAATGTTGGGCCCAATCCAATCTCGTATGAAGGAGTTATGGCCCAAATACAGAACCAATGTCCAATCTAGAGGGCCTAGCCCACCTTTGACTTCATGGTGTATTTAGACCAAAAAATGCATTATTTAGCTCCAATGTCCTGAAATTTTTTTTATCCCATTAAGTCATAAACATAGTTACAAAATTTTAAGTTGAAATAATAAATATTAAAATATTTATCTTGGAAATACTACAAGTCACTATAAAGGGTAAAACTAGAATTTCCATAAAATTTTTAAATGAATGATCTTATCCCAAATATTTTATAAATAAACATATTTAACACAATTTGAGGAAATTTCATCATTTAATATCAATAAAATTTTCGATAAAAATGTGTTTTATCAAAACTCACGGTGCAATTTCAGCAGCCTAATGACATGACATAAAAATTCATAATAATGGTTGATGAGAGAGAAAAGGGTCTCTCATAATATATACATGAAATGGATAGTAAGGGGGTCATATAGATACATGTACCAACATAAGAAATTTGGAAATACAAGGAATAACATAATAAAGAATCTCGAAGAAAGAGGAGAAATAGAATAACTCTTGCAAAATTTCGGGGGTGTACATGGGAGAGATTAATGAGAGAGAAAGATGTCTTACATCATACAAAAATAATAAGGGAAGTATGGGGGAGGTGATGAAACATACCCCATCATTTATAATTGAAAATAAAATTGTGTAACAATATAAGGAAACTTGAATAAAAATGTGAAAAGAAAAAAACCCTTACTTGAGTGTGTGACTTCAAAAGATTTAAGAAGGGATTATTGAGAGATTGGGGTGCCTTGGGGGGATTCTAGAGAGGGGAGGACCAAGTAGTAACATACTCTAAGGATTCTTAGTGAAGATAAGTGAGATATTGGGTTGGTTTATATAGGAAATGAGAGGATAATTCTTTAATATTTCACAAACTTAGGTTTTGGAATCTATATAATTAAATATTCAAAACCAGAAACCTTCCCATAGTTTTTTCCTATATATCACTCTTATAGAATACTAAAAAAGGCATTCAATGGATCACAATAATTTGATATTTCTCTAAAACCTTTATCCCCTGATGTGTATTTTGAGAGGGTGGAAAACCTTGTTGTGACATTGGGAAAGACATAAAAATCTGGTAATGATAGACATATTTGGAATAAAAGGTAAATATTTTTTGGGCTACCATATTAAATATTTCATGAAGTTAAACATAAAATTGATGTCATGCACGTGGAGAAGAATATCTACGACAGTTTGATTGTAACATTGTTAGATATTAAAGGAAAGACAAAATATGGGTTGAATTCAAGATTAGACTTACTATCAATGGGAATACATTTGGAGTTAGCTACCAATCCTAATTGAAGATGAAAATTTCTTCCCTTGGCTTTTCATACATTATCCAATAGGTAGAAAATTAGATTTTGTTAGTGTCTTCATGATATCAAAGTGCCTCAAGTTTATTCTTCAAATGTAAAAAAAATATTTCTCTTTGAAGGATTTTAAGTTGATAGGTATGAAATAACATGATTGTCACGTCATGATGAAACAACTTATACCAATTGAATTGCATGGAATATTGTCTATCCGTTTCAGAAAGACTATAATGAAGTTTTGTTATTTTTTCAATTCAATTTGTAATAAGTTGATTGATGTGAATGCCTTGAACATTTCAGAAAAGGATGCAATTTCTAAACTTTTTCAATTGGAAATGTATTTTCCTCCATCTTTTTTTGATATAATGGTGCATTTAATGATTCATATGGTTTGAGAAATAAATCTTTGTGGACCTATATATCTTCTTTGGATGTATCCTTTTGAAAGGTATATGAATATATTGAAGGGGTATGTTAAGAATCCATATCGACTTGAAGACTCTATTATAAAAAATTATATTTATGAGGAGGTTGCGGAGTTTATACGAGCTACTTAGCTACGGCAGAGCACATAAGTTTCCCTCCATCTCACCATGAATGTGTTAATAATGAGGGAAAGGGGATTCGTGGTTTGAAAGTCAAATCATTATCATCTGAACAGATGAATAAGTTAGTATTATACATCTTGAATAATATAGATGATGCTCAACTGTATATCACATTGCATATTAATGAGTTGAAACAATGTCATCCAAATAAAAAAGAAACGTGGTTTTTGAATGAGTACAAAAAAACATTTTTGTCATGGTTTAAAAAGACCTTGCTTGGTAGATCAGATGTATCAGAGATATTAAGATGGTTAGTGGGGTTTAAATGTGATAACATGGTCTGATTAAGACATTAATGGCTATACATTTCATATGAAAGCTCTGGACAATAGAAGTACAGTTCAGAATAGTGGTGTATTGGTGTTTGCAGAAGTAATGCATTTTTCAAGTTCTAAAGGAAAAACCCAATTTATGCATCAAGTGCATATTATGGAGTCATTGAATAAATATGAGAGGTTGATTAATTTAAAATTAATCTTCCTGTTTTTAACTGAAAATGGTTTATCGGTAACAACATTTTCAGACATGATGAATTTTTAATGACAATTGTTAATCTGAATAGATTGGAAGACACAACATATTCTTTTATAATGGAATCATATGAAAAACATATTTCTATGCAGTTGATCAATCAGATATATAGTGGTATATTGTTTTAAAAGGTAAAAAATAATATGTTGGTGGGGATCAACTTGATGAAGATTATAATTTATGTGAGATCCCTACTTCCATGTAAAGATTAACAGAACATAATGATGAGCACGTTGAAGACGTGGTTTGTGCTATAAAGAACAATCATGATGAAGGAATTTGGGAAAATGATCCATTTTTACATTCCTAATATTATAGGTAACATATATTTATTTCTTATTTACATTTATTATTTTCATAAGATGTTAGATATTGTAATGTTTTTCTTTATTAAAACGTGTATTAAAACAAATAAGTATAAGTTTTTGTTTATTTTATTTTCATTTAGTTTAGTTTATCATGTTTACCATTACATAAATTATATATCTATTATTTTTGTTGAATGAAAATTACTTTACCATGTTTACCATGTCTACCATGTCCACCATGTTTACCATGTTTACCATAGTTTACCACAATTTACCATAGTTTACCTTTAAGTATCTTATATATTTATTGATTTTTTTGAATGAAAATTACACTACCATGTTTACCATGTTTACCATATTTAACATTGTTTAAAATTCTTACCATATTAACCATGTTTAATATTACGTAACTTAGTTCAATTTTTCGTTTTATATTTACATTAGTATTGTAATATTTGAATTTGTATATTTGTGAACTAATGTTTGTTTGTTTTTTGATTTTAAGGATAATGACAGATCGATCAGTTGATTAACCACATGATTATGGAGATGAGCATAATGATAATACCTCTGGGGAGGAATATTCACATGCTCCTCTTGATGTTCCCCGATCTTCCTTATGTGCTCCTGTAACAACAAAGAGTTTAGGAGTTGGTAAACGTGGGTGCATATGTTTTCCAAAATTATCACTTGCCCGTACGCATGACCAGAGGATAATCCTTGAGTTTTATGAGAATGATATTCCTAGAAGTCCAAATACAAACGATTTTAAGAGTTTTGTATCAACTCAAGGTAAGAGAAAAGTAATCATTTTGTATGATGATTAGAGATGTGTGGACAAAGAAATAATATCTCATTTGTGGGAGAGAATTTTGCTAAGATCTTTTGATATTGTTTTACTATTATTTAAATGTTTCTAATGTAATATGTTTTACCTCTTCTTTATTAGATGGCATTTGATATTACTGAAACTGGAGGAATCAGGAAGAAATGCCTATAGATGGCTTCTAGGAGATGGAGGGATTTCAAATCAACCCTTACATATGATTTTATTTTTGGTCATAGGAGTCATGACAATCCATGTCGTATATATCCTTTCATAGATGAAGAAACATAGAGATAGTTTGTTGAAACAAGAAGAAAAAGTTCATTTTTGGTAAGGGAAATATAAAATTTTATACGCTTTCTTATATAAATGATCTTATTAATGTTTTGTTAATGATTTATTATTCTTAATTTTTATCAAATAAATAAATCTCATTAGGAGATCCAATCTAAAAATGTATACCCTCATAGTTTATCTTGGGGAGGGTATGAATTATTGGAACTACAAATGATGGCAGGAAAATTACAAGAACTGAGAGCTGAGTATTCAAGCTCTGGAGAGGTTTTCCCTCTATCCCCTCCATCTAGACATGAAAAATAGAAGAGAGCGTAGATGAGCAAAAAGGGGAAATATCTTTCAGAATATTCAAGAATCGTAGATGAGATGATTATAAGATATTTATTTTATTTATTTAAGTTAAGTATATTCTTCATATAATCTGAATCATTACAGAAATGTTCCATTAATTAATTCAGGATTCTCTTGAGGAGCCGAGATCATATGGGGTATTTACAGCTGCTGGGAGGCAAGATATTTTATCTACAACATTGGGAAAGCCTGAACATCCTAGTCATGTATGAGGATATCTGACGGGTGTATCGGTAAGAAAAGTGTTGCAATGTTCTTCAACTTCTTACATTGAGGGTGTTTATAAAAAAATAGAATCCTTGATGGACGAAGTTCATAATATTAATGCGACGATGGAGGAAAATATTAGAGCGTCGGTATAGTCTTTGTTTGCAAACATGCAAAGACAATTTCATACTGCAGCTCCCACTCCTCCACGTCCCCCTACAGACCCCATTATTTATCCTCTACATCTTCCAGTAGCTCCCACTCCCCAACCTCAGCCTGTGGACCTTATTTTTTATTCTACTCCTCCGTCACAGCTTCCTACTTATTGTGAGTTGTATGTTGATAATCTTCAACATCATATAGTTGCATATGGGCTGGTATATTGTATAAGAGATACAGTACATCATCAACAGTTAGAGGTAGAGCATCATAGGGTCACTGTACAAGATATTATAGATATATCAGCTCGTGTACCATTACCTATAGATGAGGTGATGACAGTTGGAAATAGTATTAGCGATTTTTTAATTTGGCCATCCAGAATTCTGCGACTCATTATCATAGGCGTATGCATGTTATATCTTCTATTTTATTTTTTTATTAAATTTGTTTTAACATTTGAAAAAAAATATATTATTCTATTTATTTTTACAGGAATGCTTCAAAGGTAAAGAAATACAGTATAGAAAACAAAAAAGACAAATGACTATGACATCAGATACAGATTCTAATAGTCTTGACATATTTTCAAGATATTGAAATTTGTTGGTGGATCATTACGAGTTTCCAATGGAAGATCATGTTTGTGGACGTGCAATAAATGTGGGGATTCTGAAAAATGATATCATCGAGCTTGTTACTGGAGATAAGTTGGGCATCAACGTGGTGAATTTTTTTTCCATGTAAGTCTTAACACCTTTTCCCTGTGTTATAATTATTAAAAATGTATACTTATGTCTGTTTTGTATTAGGTATCTTTATAACATGTGTGAGAAGAATGAGTGGACAGATGTATATGGATTCATGGACTCGCATTAGATTTCTCCTGAAGCACATGCATTGGATGAGGAACAAAGAATGCTTTATATTGATGAAAGATTTGAATAGAATATAATCAAACAGTGTTGGGTGATGCCTTTTTGTGAGAGGTATGAAACATATCTATGGAAAATCATTCATTATCTTTTAACATAAAAAACCACTAACCTTAAATTTTCTTTTATCAGTGATCATTGTATGTTAGGTTTTTTTTTCTAAGGTAGAAAACACTTTATTGAATATGCTCTGTCCCTGGAAATGTGCGAGAAAGTTATAAGAATATTTTGGAAAAGTAAGTTTCAATTTCTTAATAGTTGTATATATTACAATGAATTTTAAATTTATCCCATTCGTATTATTCTATAATAGGGGAGGGTTCTACTTTAGAAAAAACACAAAGAAAATGAGTGTCAAGATCAAATATGTAAAAGTAAAGGTAAATATCCATTTATAATTTGTACTTTTTGATGTATTACATAAAAATAATATTTTTGATTTACAATCATTTAAACAAAATTGTCATGAATAACAAGGCATCGTCGAATGAGGATATTATATGTTAATATTTATGTATGAAATAATTACAACTGGAACACTTGTGAACATTGACATGGTAAGATTTCCTTTTAAACTTTTCCATAATATTTCATTTGATTTATTCATTATACATTTTAACTACTATCCTTTTAATTTGTACCTATTTTATGACCCTCAACCCTATAGTGATCAAGAGGTCAAACACTTACAAGTGGAATGGTCAAATTATTTTACAGTTTGATTGGATTTTAGTTTTTTTGTAGTGTAAAAAGTAATTTTGAATATTGTCATTATAATTGTGTATTTTGTAGTCATTTAGGTTGGATTTAGGTTTTTTAGTTGACATTGTATGTTTTGAATTTTATATATGTGAATGTTTAAATTTTATCTACTTCTTGTTTTGATATAGTTTTGATGGTTTTTCTGGTATAGATTCTAGTCTTTGGGGGGGGGGGGGGGTCCAGGGGTGTGTGTGTGTGGGGGGGGGGTTTCTAGTGGGGTGGGGGGTTTCCAGGGGTTTAGGAGGGCTATCCAGTGAGGTGGGGGGTGTCCATGGGGTGGGAGGGTGTCCAGAAGGGTGGGAGGGCTGTCTAGGGGAGTGGGGGCTGTCCAGGAGAATGGGGGGGTGTCCAGGGGGTATCCAGGGGTGTGTGGGGGGGGGGGGGGGGTATTACAGGGGTGTGGGTGGGCTATCCAGTGGGGTGGGGGTGTCCATGGGGGTTAGAGGGTGGGAGGGCTGTCCAGGGGAGTGGGGCTGTCCAGGGGTTTGGGGGATGTCCAGGGGGGTTATAGGGGTGTGGGAGGGCTGTCCAGTGGGGTGGGGTGGGGTGGGGTGGGGTGGGTGTCCAGGGTGTCCATGGGGATGGGAGGGTTTCCAAGAGGGTGGGAGGGCTGTCCAGGGGAGTGGTGGTGGTGGTGGTGGGGGGGGGGGTGTCCAGGAGGGTGTGGGGGCTGTCCAGGGGGTTTCCAGGGTTGTGAGGGGGGGGGGGGGGGTGTCCCGGGGGTGGTGTTGGGGGGGGGGGGTTTAATGGGTCTGGGCGGGCTTTCCAGGGGTGGGGGGAGGTGTGTCCAGGGTGTCCATGGGGGTGGGGGTGTCCAGGAGGGAGGGAGGGCTGTCCAGTGGGTGGGGTTGTCTAGGGGGTGTCGAGGGGTGTGTGTGTGTGTGGGGGGGGGGGTGTACAGGGGGTGGGGTGTTTCCAAGGGTTTGGGAGGGATGTATAGGGGTGTGGGGGTGTCCATGGGGGTGGGGGTGTCCAGGAGGGTGGGAGGGATGTCTATGGGTGTGTGGGGGGGGGGGGGGTCCAGTGGGGTGGGGGGGGGGGGGTTACAGGGGTGTGGGAGGGATGTCCAATGGGGTGGGGTGGGGGTGTCCATGGGGGTGGGAGAGTGTCTAGGAGGGTGATAGGGATATCCAGGGGAGTGGGGGCTATTCAGGAGGGTGTAGGGGCTATCCAGGGGGTTTTTAGGGGTGTGTGTGTGTGGGGGGGGGTGTCCTGTGGGTGGGGGTGGGGTGTCCAGGGTGTCCATGGGGGTGGGGGTGTCCAGGAGGGTGGTAGGGCTATCCAGTGGGGTGGGGGCTGTTCTGGGGGTTTCCAGGGGTGTGTGGGGGTGTCCGGGGGGGGGGGGGTCTAGGGGTGTGGGAGGGTTGTCCAGGTGTGTGTGTGTGTGGGGGGGGGGGGGTGACGAGGGTGTCCATGGGGGTGGGGGTGTCCAGGAGGGTGGGAGGGCTGTCCAGGGGTGGGGGTGTCCAGAAGGGTGGGGGCTGTCCAGGGGTGTCCATGTTTGTGTGTGTGCGGGGGGGGGGGGGGGGAGGGGGGGGGTGTTCAGTCGGGTGGGGGTGGGGGTTTCCAGGGGTGTGGGAGGGCTGTCCAGTGGGGTTGGGGGGGGGGGGTGTCCATAGGGGTGGGAGGGTGTCCTAGAGGGTGGGAGGGATTTCCAGGGAAGTGAGGGCTATCCAATAGGGTGTGGGGGATGTTCAGGGGGTTTCCAAGGGTGTGGGGGGTGTCTAATGGGGGGGGGGGGTTCCAGGGTTGTGGGAAGACTGTCTAGTGGGGGGGGGGGTTGTCCATGGGGGTGGGAGGGTGTCCAGAAGAGTGGGAGGATTGTCCAGGGGGGTTGGGGGATGTCCAGTAGTGTGGGGGGGGGGGGGGGTGTCTAGGGGTTTCTAGGGGTGTGAGGGGTGTCTAGTGGGGTGGGGGGTTTCCAAGGGTGTGGGAGGGCTGTCCAGTGGGGTGGGGGTGTCCAGGGTGTCCATGGGGGTGTGAGGGTGTCTAGGAGGGTGGGAGGGCTGTTTAGGCGAGAGGGGGATGTCCAGGAGGGTGGGGGGGGGGGGAGATGTTCAGGGGTGTGAGGGGGGTGTATAGGGTGGGGGGGGGGGTTCAAGGGTGTGGGGGGCTATCCAGGGGTGTGTGTGTGTGTGGGGGGGGGGTGTCCATGGGGGTGGGGGTATCTAGAAGGGTGGGAGGGCTTTCCAGGGGGGTGGGGGTTGTCCAAGAGGGTGGGGGGCTGTCCAGGGGTGTGGGGGTGTCCTTGGGGTGGGGGGTTTCCTGGGGTGTGGGAGGGCTTTCCAGGGGTGTGGGGGGGGGGGTGTCCAGGGTGTCCATGGGGGTGGGGGTGTCCAGGAGGGTGGGGGGCTGTCCAGGGGTGTGGGAATGTCCAGGGGGTGGGGGTTTCCAGGGGTGTGGGAGGGCTGTTTAGGGGTGTGGGGGTGTCCAGGGTGTCTATGGGGGTGGGGGTGTCTAGGAGGGTGGGAGGGCTATCCAGGGGGGTGGGGGGACGTCCAGGGGGTGGGGGATGTCCAGGAGGGTGGCGGGGGGGGGGGGGGGGGGTTGTCCAGGGGGTGTCCAGGGGTGTGGGGGGTGTCCAGTGGGGTTGGAGGGTTTCCAGGGGTGTGGGCAGGCTGTCCAGTGGGATGGGGGGTGTCCAGGGTTTCCATGGGGGTGGGAGGGCATCCAGGAGGGTGGTAGGGCTGTCCAGGGGAGTGGGGGATGTCCAAGGGGTGTGAGGGGGTGTGCAGTGGGGGGGGGGGGGGGTGTTCTAGGGTGTGGAAGGGTTGTCCAGTGGGGTGGGGGGTGTCCAGGGTTTCCATGGGGGTGGGAGGGTTTTCAGTAGGGTGGGAGGGCTGTCCAGGGGAGTGGGGTGGTGTCTAGGGGTGTGTGTGTGTGGGGGGGGGGGGGTGTCCAGTGGGGGGGGGGGGTTGGTCCGGTTTTGGTCTGGTTTTGGTCTGTTTTTGGTCTATTTCAGGTCTTCTTTGGCATGGCATAGTTTTTATTGAACGGTTTTGTTAGAAAAAAATTGGTTTTTACAGTAGTTATTTTGTAACCGATGTAAAAAATGCATGAGAATGGGTTTTTACCGTCGGTTATTTGAAAACAGATGTAACAAATGCATGAGAATGGGTTCTTACGTTTGTTATTTCATAACCGACGTAATAAATGGAATGCAATACCTTTTTACGTTGGTTATTTTATAACCGATGTAATATACATGTTTTCACGTTGGCTATTATTTAACCAATGTAAAAAACACTTGGCAGACCGGTCTATCACATTAGTTATTTTCATAACCTATGTGATAAACGCTTCAGAGGCGCATTTTATTACGTGAGTTATATAATAACCGACATAATAAAGTATATTCTATGTCGGTTATTTAAAAACCGATGTAATAAAGCATGACTCTGAAGCATTTTCCACGTCGGTTTTTGAGGAACCGACGTGAAAAATGATTTGGATTTTTGTTTTTTACGTCGGTTTTAAAATAACCGACGAAAAAAAAATGTTTATAACATGTTCTGTAATAACGTTGTCCAAAAGCCGACGTAAAAAATAAAAAATAACCATCGTAAAAAACTTTTTCTGCACTAGTGTAAGACTTTTATTTATAAAAAGAGATTAAATAATAAGTAACTAATACCTTGTTACATAACCCCTTATAACACTCACATAAGGCCTAAGTGTAAGGTGTGCGATGGTGACAGACTCTTGGAGCGGCTCTGATAAAATCGCCCGGGTGGTAATCTCTATTAACTTTAACTTCTTCCGTAGGTGGTTATGTTCAAGATTAATGTGTTGAAGCTCGGTTTGGGCTTGGTCAAGAGCGAAGCCCAGTGACGCTATGTCCTTTTTGAGCTCCAACAAATGAGCTTCATACGACCTGAGTCTACTAGATGAGGTTAGCCTCTCCTTTGTCTGCGTCGAAATGATTTTTTAAAAAAAATTATATTTATATTAGTTATGTGATCACTGTTCAACGACTATATTATCAACGATAATGATACTTAATGGTCATTTAAACCTAAAAATAATAAAAAATGAGTGTATGTGTTTTCTATATCCATAAGACATTAAAAGAAAGAGAATTGTATTCAAAATTGACCGGGTTGTTACATCGTCCAACTAGAGCAAGAAGGGGGCTACCGCATTGGTGGTAGCATTTGCAGCGCATCGGCGTTTAACAAGTTCAGAGTAGCAGTGATGCAATCGATGATTAGGGTCATGTATCAAAAGTATTCCTGATAGTGGTGATCAAGTGACATATCCCAGTTAATGATCAGCAATGCATCATGATGGCGAGATCATGAGAGAGAAATTTTTCAGGTGTCGCAAGATGGTGTGAGGCTAACACATATTCAAATGAAGATTTTTGAGGTAGTGACGTTTCGTCGACAAAAGGGTGACATTTTGTCATAGATGGATCTTTCAATGCATAGTTTTGGTGAGATGCTTATTAGAGAGAAGGCAGAGACACATTGGGGTGTGGTTTTCACACAAGTTTTCAACACCATCTCATTTGTAATTCAAGTTTGGGTATTATTTGGATTCATTGGATTCTCTGATTCATAGTATATATTTTTCAGGATTGATCCATGGTTTTTAATCCTCCACATGAGAGGGTTTTTTCACATTAAAAAATCATCTGTGCTGATTTATTTATTCTGCTTATATCATTTCCATATTTTACAAGGGTTTTCACAGTATTTTGACAATCAATTTTTGATTCGGAATCAGGATTCTCCCTAAAAGTTTTGGGCCGAGCACCACTCGAGAGGGATGTAAACAGTAGGTTGGACCAAATGATAAGTAATCTTGAACCCGCAACTCCTAGATGGAGATCACTTTCCACCTATTTGAGTAAGATGAACTTAATTACAAGAGATAGTGGGAGAGGGAGAAGACTATAGAAAAAGAAAAAAGGAGAAACTAGGCCCTAGAACTCTCGCCCAAGCCCCAAGGCCAAACCAACTCTAATATTCCCACTTCCCCCCCTACTCCATCCCCTAACCTTCCTTTATAAGGGATTATTTTTATTCATCACATGACTTGCAACTGGACCTTCTAGATTAAATAGCTGTGGCCAGATGTAGCCACATCTGTATGCCCCTCCTAACAGACTCCCTCCCCAACTAACAGCTATTGTTTCCAGGCTGTGTTTCCCCCCGCAGCTACCTTTACGCCCCTTTATAAGATATGCTGTACAATCCAGTTATGAGTCTAGTGTTTCCCAGCTGTCTCAGCTGCGGTATGATATGAGTTTTATTATTGAGTGGGAACTTGAACAATCATGTAAAGCATCAAATGTTACACCATAAAGGATGTCTCTGACCCATCCCAAACTTTAAGAGTTTGGATTCGTTCTCCCTTTCAAGACATTTTTCAAGTAGGAAATTCTCCCATTCCAGCTCCCAGATTTTAAGAAACTCCTCCAGATTGATCTTACCGTCGTTAAATCCATGTAGCAAAATGCGATTCTCTGTCAATCTAGTCCGATTGGTTGTCATTGGCGGTGACTTCAATAGTTCTTTCAAAAATCCTGTCTTCATCTACTTCTGAGGCCAGGATTTGAAGTTCCTCTTCCCCCGATTCCTAAGAGTGCAGGAGACGAGGGTGGTAGGTTAGCTTCACCTATGCCATTGCTTTATTTTGTATCAACTGTGTGTCCAACCTGTTCGTGGTCTTCTAGAGTCTCGCAAGCTTCCCTGGTACCCTCCTTATGAGCAGGGGATCCATGCTTGCCCTCAAGTTAAGGTTTATTGGATTTGTGGTTATCCTCTTTAACTCCTGTAGCTTTCCCTGTTGATCTAGCCACCACAGGCTTTAGTAAGGAAGAATACTCCTTCTGCCCTCTGGTTTTATTCCCAGTTTCTCCCACATCGTAGTTACCTTTCTTACCCTTTTTCTTCCCTGTTCGATACAGTTGGTCTGCCTGGAACATCTCTTCTTCAGCAGATGAGACCAGCAAAGGGACATCCCCAGTGCCATCCTCATAAGAATAACCGACTCCCTTCACCTGGAGTTCCTCCCTGTCAAGGTCGGGAACCAAGCTTGATACCTGGACATTCTTTTTATTCTTTCTGTGATACACCTTCTTCCATACCCCATTATCCAGTTCTGAACAATTCACATTTAGTTTCTCAAAGTTATTTCTAATCTCTAGGTTATGGGGAGCTTGAATTTTAATTTGTTTCTGCACTGAATTACCACTAGATACTTCCATTTGGTCTCCCTTACCTGCTATGTAATGGTTTCCCAGTCCATTGGAAGTATTCATTTCGGAACTTCTGTCAATGGCTAAGGCCCCACAGACTTGAGCGGCTTGATCATCAGTAAAGGGCGCAAAGAAGCCTGAATCAGCACGTAGAGAATCAAAAACCTGGGTATTTCTTCTAGGAAGTATTGTGTATCTAGTGGACTACCTCATAGGCCTTTTTTGATCCTTTCCAGAGTGCAAAGCCCTTGCAGGGGATCCAAAGTATGCAGATCCATCACCAAGAGGGATCTGAAACTACATCTGCATAAGAAAGGATCCTGGATCGAGTTCCCCTCATCATCTTGGATCCCGGATTGAGCGCCCCTCATCATCTTGGCCTCAATGACCCTATCTATGTCACCCTCTTGATGGGCATCAGCCTCACACATGGAGGCTGAGACTGAGTTGCCCGCAGGGGGAACATTATCTCTACTAGGAACGCCTTGATTCCCACCGAGCTGAGCAGCGGGGCCACATCGGCAAGTAGGTTGAGCATGTCCCAAACGGTTGCAAGAAGATAAAAATTCAACCCAATATTCAAAGCATAGTGATTACTTGTAGCGAAGATCTTCTTCAATATCAATCCATATACACACCAACAACGGCTTCTAGATGCCCAAATCTACACAACAGGATGACATAGAGATCTTGTCCTACTATTACCACATAAGAATTGGCCCACCATGTTCCCAAGCATATTGAGAATTGCTAAGTTTTGAAAGGTGTTGAATGATGAAGAGTTGATCCAATACCCGAGATCCAATATTCCTATCTAAGGGAGACCTTGGTGTCTATTTATAATGAATAATAATTATGACAAACACTGAAATCCGATGTGGGACACAAATTTCAACAATCCCCCTCAAGCTGGACATATCCAGCTTGATGATATAATAAGAAAAAACATAACAAAAGATAAACCACCATGGCTGCTGCCCCTCTCAAGAAGTTGATAGATGATGCCACTAAAAAATATGACCAACCAAAAGAAAACACTCAAAATCGGTAGGAATAGCTAGAAAGAGGATACACCGACATGAATAGTTGGATCATGCCTCAACAAGAATAGCCGGGTCAAGATCATCTAGGCATGAAAGAACAACACACAACGGGTCACTGGTTAGATGTCCGACATAAATAGTTGGATTGCATCAATGTCACAGTGATGCATAATAGCCATAGGAGAGAGCAGACACACCCAAAGATTTCAACCAAACCTGTGAAACAAGGATGAGATAGTGGAAGTCGTGTGTAGGGACCACACTCGATTCGTCCAGCAGGGGCGCACAGGAGGGGATCCACTCTGGAGGCGTCACCTCGGAGCGTGCGTCGTAGGAGGATGACCGTGCCTAGATCCCACACCAGGAAAAATATCAGAGCTGTTGGAGTAAGTTGATGGTGAACTAAAACTCGAACAGGGGTCGAAGATGGCGATCACAGAAAGGAACACCAGAACCAGATACAGAGAAACCCCGTCAGGCATAGGAAAACTCCACAATATCTACCTAACTGAAATCATCAAAGGTTGGGAATCAAAGATTTGGCCAACTAAAACCGCCGAAATCTAGTCATAGTGCAGACCAGCGACCGAGAGTGGCTAGAGAATAGCCTCGACGAACTTAAATGGGTCATATTTGAGGATCTCAATGATGGGAAAGACCACTAGAGTTGACATGAAAACGTAGAAGAATCCAACGTAGAGGATACATGATTCCCGATGAAGAAGAAAAATATAGGGGCATGTCGCATCAGGAAGGTGTTCGTATAGGAGGTGCTCTATCATACAGAGCACCGCCGCCAGACTGTCACGTAGGAGGGGAGCCGTCAGAGGCACAAGAGGGCCGTTGGGGGGCGTAGGGAGGCAGTACATAGGGAGTCGACGCCGCATGAGGTATTAGCAGCTTGTCATAGGGATGGACCATGTGTGGGAGGTGACAACGTGAGGGGGACTGTTGAGGAAGACTGAGACTAGTACCTCAAGGAGGGGCTGCGCACAAAAATTGAGGGGTGACGATGATAGATTAGGGCTCGGTGGCCATGGGCGCACCACCCTCTATTAGGGAAATAAAAAAATGTATTTGAGAGAGAGATCACAAGGGAGGGGAGGTTGGGATTAGAGAATCCCCTTTGATAACATGTTTAATGATAGCGAATCGACCCAATCCCCAAGATCCAAGATTACTCTCTAAGGAAGGCCTTGGTTCCCATTTATAATGAATAATAAAGATGATAAAACACCGAAATCCAATGTGGGACACGTACTCCAACAAAAAGAAAGGGATAAGCCTTGGAAGCTAACTCAGATGGTTGTGGAAGGGGGTCTCACTTCATGTGAAACTCATAAGTCCATTTAAATCCATTGAATCCACACGGGACTCAAGGCTCGGCAGAGATCAAATCTTCCTCGCTAGTAAACCGAATTAGAATGTGATGTGAGTCCAGAAGAGCCACAATCGCACGAACCTGCAAACCCATTAATTGAAGACAAAACTATTGAAGGAGTCAACCTAGGTGTGACATCATCGTAAACGACCCACCAAGGAAATATTCAAGAGAGTCGGGGCTTTCATGAACTCTAGAGTAAAGATTGTAAGTGCAATGAGCCATGTATTTATAGAATAATACTTTTTTATATCTATTAATATTTATGAATAAGATATTAATTTTATGTTAAATGACATGTTGTTCGATAGCGTAATCAACACGCAACAAATACTTTCTTTAAAATCTTATGTTGCACACAACTTTGAGTTATATCGAAAAATAATATAATATTACTATTATTTTAAATGGTAGTTAACACATAGCCATTGTAATGCTGGGAATGAACATAACTAACTAAATTATGATTACACAAGTTTTTTTAAATTTCTTTACATTTATCCAATAAATTTTAGAGGCTTAAAATAAGAATGAATCTGAATTTTAAGCATAAAATACTCTAATATTTTTTAAAAGGCCGATTTACCGCCTTTTGATGGTGAACCATTTTTAAATCTAGTTTTTTCCACTTTTATATGTTTAATTTGAAAAAATAAACTTCTTCTTTAGAAACGGAACATCAAAATTTATTTTGGGTAAATTTTTGGTATTTTTCTGATAAATTTCATTTTTAATGAATAGTGAAAAATACTACATTTTAAGTCAAAAATATCTTTTCATATAATTTATTTATATGATTACATTATAATTTTAATTGGTTTTAAAATGTAGTTATATTATATTTTTATCATTTAATACAATTTTTTTATTGGAAGTAATTTCACTTTGAAATTGGACATAAACACATGTCAATCTTTTGGTAGTTTTTACTTCTTAAAAACATGCTTTTTGGTTTTGACAATGGGAATTAATTTTAAATTAATTTATGCAAATTCTATGTTTTGAATTTAGAAAAATGGATTGCATATTTATAATCATTATTTATAAATTGTGTAAATAGGTAGATTTTATATTTACAGATTACGAATTGTAACTTCAGTAAATATTTTTTACCATGGTTAAAGCGTAAATTTGGTAAATAAGGGTAAAATATAATATTATAATAATATTAAATTACCATAACACATATAATAGACTTATTGGATGAGATATTTCCAGCCATGGGTATCCTTGGGTCGATTTTAGGACCCCATGGACCCATTTGTGTGTGAAAATGACATTTAATTACTTTTAATTTAAAGTTAAGGAAAATATAACCTAAAAAAACATCTTTTAGTAAAAAAAATTTTATGTGGGGTTATATAAGTGATATCTTTAAATATAAATATTAATTTTAAATATAAAAATATTTCCTACATCATGATATTTTTTTTTATAATTTTTAAACAACAAATAAATAAATTTAATTATGACATAATGATGATGCAATTATTGCTTCATTAATAAAGGATTCAAATAGATGATATTTTTTATTTTCAAATAAATGTAATTTTGTTATTTTGATGTCATCCAAGAATTTTTTGGATGATAGTTACATGTTATCTTTTTATTAATGAAGTTTTTTTTGAAGTAATCAAGTTGATATGGATTTTTAAAAAAGTCATGATATGAATAGTGTCAAAATTGACATAATTCATATTTTAAAATATAAAATATTTTATTAAATATTATAAAATTAAAAAAATTTAAGATTAGGCCAAAAAGTTATCATAAGTCTGAAATTGTATTATTGACTCTTTAATTGGATATTTGTCATGTTTTGGTAACTATTTTGATTCTCAAATTGTTAAATGCTTGATAAAACGATAAGGGTAAAAAAGGGTTAAATAAAAAAGATACGGATTAAAAATATCCAAAATCTATCTAATTCTTATTGGATGATTTTATTTCGACTTATATTCATATTATCTTATAACTAACTTAATTTTGACTCATTTATAATCGAAATATAATTTATAATAAAAAATATTTCAAGATATTTCTTAAGTTCCCCTCCTCCCTCTTATAAAAGGCCACCACCTCTAACCATTACTCACACCTCTCAATCCCCCTTGGCTCATCCAAACTCTGCCCAAATAATCTCCCAATATCCCTCTCTTACTTCTATAATCCTTACCTTTGGAAGAAGGAAATTCAATAAGGTCTTTTAGCTTAAATCAAAAGGAGTTACCCGATTTAAGGTAATGTCTTCTCTCAAGATTCTTAAATTTATTTTCCTTCTATAACCCCGTAAACTCTCTGTATTCAATTTTTTATAACAATACCAGTATCTCCAATATAATAGGATGTTTTTATGATAATTATTTTAACTACACTTCCACACACATGCATCTAATGGATACGAACATAATGTTTCTGTGGACGGAAAACTACTGCCTCACAAAACGATGATTGTTCAATTATCTATTACCACCTCTCATAATGGCCATTATGATGGAACTGAAATTACATATGATATATATGATATTTATTTTATCTCTATGATTCTATAATTATCATTTAGAACATACCTGTATGATTTTCATGCTGTATAAATATGATAATTTCATTTGAGGAAGTGCGGACTACCGCCCCCTCAAAGTGACATGACTCGTTCATCCTATACATGGAACATATAAAGGATAGAATTAATGAAATTATGTAACATATATAACATAGATATTATATTGGAGTTATAATATACCTATGTATCATTTAGTTTTCATTCCTTTAAATATGAAAAAGAAATGAAAGCAGCATTCATGCGTACGTACGGCTTACCGTCTCCATGAACGGTGAATTTCATTTCTTATATCCAACTGACATGGACTATTATAAATACATATATACTGGATATAAATTATATATATGATATCTAAATCATGAATATTATTCTGGAGATAATGTAATTTTGACCACATGGACAATTTGTAATTTTAACAAGTTCATTTTTTACTCAAGTTCCGAACATCGATAAAATGTCCAATATGAACTCAAATAATTAACTAATTTTTATAGCAAGGTAATATGTGATATAAATGGAATAATAAACTTGAAAAATGTTTTGAATAAATTATAAATTAACTTAAGTTTATTATTCAGGAAGAACATGGATCATACGAGAAAAGTTGGACTTGATGTAAGGGACTTTGTCTTAATCTCCTTTTATTGAGGAAAGATTTGATAATATACACCTCCTTATTTTACACAGTGTATAATAAACCCCTTTGAATTTTATTTTCATTCAAAGAGATTATTTTCTCAACTATTAATTTTACAAAATGACAAATGGAATGTTTTTAACCTATGTGGTGATAATGACCTCTCCGTCATCATAATAGTTATTTGGATTACTATATATGCCTTCATGTTTTTAAAAGTAAAAGAAACCCCTTATTCCCTTTTCGGTGTTTTCGTATTGAAAGTGGTTTTTGAAATGGATTGAGTATTTCAATATCTTGAAATTATTTATTTTTATTTCAAATGAAATGTTATTAGTGAAATGTTGATATTTTCAATATTCTATGTGTTGTGATTATATAATGGTACATAGACATTTGACGAGTGGTTACGTGATAAAACAATGATGGGTGGTTATGTGATAAACCAAATGATGGGTGGTTTCATGATAAACCATGTATGGGTGGTTACATTATAACCTCCAATGCATTGGGTATGGAAGTCAGCTATATGACTTTTCTATTTAGTGATATATGTGGAAGTTGACCATATAGTTATTCCATTTATGTATGTTTATGTCCCAAGTTACCATTATATATTATATGTTTCATTATATGGGATTTTGGTAATCTTTTGGTTACAAAAGGGTAAGAAATGAGCTTATATTTAGTAAAGTGTTTTTGCTACTTCTTTAAGGTGAAAATTATTACTTTATGATAAAGTATTTATGGTTTACATGATCATTTGAAAAACTAACAGTTTTAATTCTTTATTTATCCCTTACTGAGATTTTTATGCTCATCCCATGTTTTGAAAAGTTTTTCATAGGACTTAAAGATTAATAGGGTCAAGGATGATATCAAGGAAAAGTCATGCTGTCTAAAACATAGAACTGGACATGTTTCTTTTTTTAAGAGTTTTTGTTTTATAAAAAAATGGATAGTGATTAGAAGTGTCTACTTGTAATATACAATTTTTTATGTATAAGTTATGACCTAATTATCTAAATCTCTAAACCTAAAAAGATACTTAATGTGAATTATTAGCTTAATTCAATATTATGCAATGTTTAAGGCTGAGGCCTTAGAATTGGTATCATAGGTCAGTTTAATTAACTTTATAGGTTAGGGTGTTATTTAAGAATAAGTGATATAACCATAATGTTTAGAATATTATAAAGAGTCATAGTTATTTTAGATAAATAGAATATGTTTAATATAACATGAATAAGTATATATTAATGTTTACCCTCCTCATAATATAATATATGATGATTTTACTGATATACTCACACTAATTTTTTTGGTTTTAGTAAATGGCTGGATCTAGCAGGCACCAAAGTAACAATGGATGTGAAAGAAAATTGTGTTGGTTTTCTGAATGAGAAACTGAATGAAATGGGAGTTGTAGTGAGAACTCTTGTGGTTATTCTTAACCAACTATCTGGAGTCATTATTGACCACTTGAACCTTAGTGATTTTTCTAAGGAATCATATATATGAGAAACGAATACCAATGGAAGTTAAGGTAATAATCATAAAGGTAAGTATATTAAAAAACCTATGTGTCAAGGATGTGGAAAGAAACACCTTGTAAAATTATTGAAAGGGACGGGAATATGTTTCAGATGTGGTAATGAAGGTCATAAAGCAATAACCTGCCTTGGAAAAAGGAAGCATCCAGTTGACTCCAGGAAAGGGAAAGAAGTTCTTTCTAAAGGATCAATTGAATGTTTTAAATGTGTTGTGCAAGGTCATTATACAAATAGATGTCTGATGAAGAATGTTCAGGAGTGGGATTATTAGTATCATACAAATGTATGTTTACCAATTCCTAATGCCTTTCCAATTAAAGATGAGGAAACTAAAAATGACCTATGAAAGGTATGGATTATTTCTTAGCTCATTTTTTAACATTAGTGAGATCTTAGGACATTATGCATGATTTTTTATAGGAAATAAGTATAAAATAATAATATGAAAAAACATGGATAAAGGATAATGAAGAATGTTCAATGATTAAGATGTCTGAATTTTAGTAATTGAAGAGTTATGTTGGATCTATGGATGATGATATGTTTAAATGTACTAATGATAGGATTATTTTGGAAGAATTTTTCTAAAATGTGTAACCTTGAAGTTTGATATGTGAAAATTTTATTCAAGGAAGAATTATCTTTTATTTTGTGGATATAGTTATAAGAACCATTTGGGTTTATATGTTCCTTGAATTTGAGGCAATTACAACTTATTACTTTTTGGGATGAAAATACGAAGTATGAGATAACTTTTGTGGTTAAAATATGTTATGGTTTTTTTGAGGAATTTATATTATTTTTGATAATTTTGTAAGAATGATATGGTTTTAGAAAAAGGACAACTCATAGGATGGGTGACAACTCATCGCGTACGACAAGACCACATGAATCGAACCCACAACTGAAAGGTGGCAAGGGCACATTGATTTCCATTGGCCTACATGATGTCCCTAGTTAGTATGACTTATTCTTTTTAGTTAAAGGATTTTATGGATCAAGAATAATTTGAATTTGGGAAATTATGTTTTATCTAATGGATATCCTTAGTATAGGAAAATGATTTGGTGATTAAGTGATAAAGGTTGTTTTGGAATACATTCTCTCTTTTGGGAACACTATATGCTTAAGGAAAATAGAATACATTGGTATTTCATTTGAGGAGTAATGGTGGAATTTTATTTTGGAAGAATCTATGTTTTTATTGTGGAAATATAATGGTTTGGTTTATTTATGGAAATGATTAACCTATCACAGAGAATATTTTATTAGGTTAATTACTTTTTGGTATGAGACTTTAAGAGTAGATGATTTTATTTGAAGATAAAAGTTATGATTTTTTTGGAAGACTATGTGATAAAATCCTTCCGAATTTTGGGTTTCAAAATTAGTTAGGGTTATTTTGAATAGTTTTAATGTCAATTGTGTATGGAATGGTATTTTTTGAGATTTGGGTAATGTTTTTTCAATTTTGGAGATTAATAGTACTATTTATTTTTTATAAAAGATTATACTTTTGGGGGATTATCTGATCTTGTACTACCTTTTTGGTTTTGGTTAATGTCTAAAGATAGGGGAAATATATGGTTCATCTTTTGTGAATCATTTTATTCCCTAGAAGTTTATTCTAGTGATTCAGGTGTGACCAAGTCATCTTGTATACTCATCATTTGGAGAAAAGATGAGTTTTTGGTAGAAACATATTAATGTGTGAAACTCTACTTGAAAAGTAAGTATATTTCCTTATGTTCTTAGTCAATATCATAAATAAATTCTCCAAATTTATGAAAAGGAACTTAAAACAAAAACTTTTTACATTTAATTTTCCTCTTGGTGAATCAAAAACCATTTAATTTGTCATAAGTTTGTAATTTTCTGGTGGTTAAATTTCTCCTAATCTTGTTTTCTATCACTCTTCATCAGAACTTGATGGTTAGTTTCTCTTCCATATCCATGTTTTCCTATATTGAATCCTAGTATGGGTTATCTCAGGTGACCTTTTTACTTCTCTTTATTTCTTTTAAAGTGATATTTTTATTGACTCTTTTCTGATGTGGGAATTTCAATGAAGTTTCCAAGCCCAATTTTAAAATTGCGAGGACGCAATTTCCAAAAGCGGGTAAGGATGTAATGACCCAGGTATTTATAGAATAATAAATTTTCATATATATTAATATTTATGAATAAGATAGTACTTTTATGTTAAATAGGACACTTTTTTTGATATAATACTCAACACACAACAATGAGTTTCTTTGAAATCTTATGTTGCACACAACATTGAGTTATACCAAAAAATAATAATATATTATTATTATTATTTTAAATAGTAGTTAACACATTACCATTGTATTACTGGGAATGAACATAACTAAATAAATTATGATTACACATGTTTTTTAAATGTCTTTACATTTATCCAATAAATTTTAGAGGCTTAAAATAAGAATGAATCTGATTTTTAGAATGAAATACTCTAATATTCTTTAAAAGGTTAATTTACTGCCTTTTGATGGTGAACCCTTTTTAAATCTATTATTTGTCACTTTTATATGTTCCATTTGAAAATATAAACTTATTCTTTAGAATCAGGTCATAAAAATTTACTTTGGTTAATTTTTTGGTATTTTTCGGATAAAGTTTATTTTTAATGAATAGTTAAAAATACAGCATTTTAAGTCAAATCTGTCTTTTCATATAATTTATTTATATAAATTTATTGTACTTTTAATTAGTTTTAAATTGTAATTATATTATGTTTTTATCATTTAATAAAATTTTGGTCATTGGAAGTAATTTTACTTTGAAATTGGATATAAAGACATGTCAATCTTTTGGTAGTTTTTACTTCTTAAAAACACGTTTTTTGGTTTTGACAATGAGAAATAATTTTAAATTAATTTTTACAAATTCTGTATTTTGAATTTATAAAAATTGATTCCATATTTCGAATCATGAGGTCCAAATTGTGTAAATATGTAACTTTTATTTTTAGAGATTATGAATAGGAACTTCAGTAAATATATTTTTTACCATGGTTAAAGGGTAAATCTGGTAAATAAGGGTAAAAAATAATATTATAATAATATTAAATTAGTCTAACACATGTCCTAACCCTATTGGATGAGATATTTCCGAACATGGTCATCTTTGGGTCGATTTTAGGACCCCATGAAGCCACTTTTGTGTGAAAATGACATTTAATTACTTTTAATTTAAAGTTAAGGAAAATAAAATATAAACATATATCTTTTAGTAAAATAATTTTTATATGGTGTCATATAAGTGACATATTAGACTATAAATATTCATTTGAAATATAAAAAGATTTCTTAGATCATGGTATTTTATTTATAAATTTTAGACATCAAATAAATAAATTTAATTATGACACAATGATGATACAATGATTGCTTCATTAATAAAGAATTCAAATAAATGATATTATTAATGTTAAAATAAATGTAATTTTGTTATTTTGATGTTATAAAAAAAATTTGGATGATATTTACATGTTATATTTTTATTAATGAAGTTTTTTTGAAGTAATCAAGTTGATATAGATTTTAAAAAAAATCATGATATGAATAGTGTCAAAATTGACAAAATTCATATTTTAAAATATAAAATATTTTATTAAATATTGTAAATTTAAAAAAATCTAATATTCATCCAAAAAGTTATAATAAGTGTGAAATTTTATTATTGACTCTTTACTTGTATATTTTTCATGTTTTGGTAACTATTTTGATTATAAAAGTGTTACATACTTGATAAAACACTAAGAGTAAAAAAGGGTTAAATTAAAAAGATAAGGATTAAAAAATATTAAAACCTATATAATTATTATTGGATGATTTTATTTAGACTTATATTTATCTTATATTATAACTAACTAAATTTGGGCTTATTTATAATCGAAATAGAATTTATAATAAAAAATATTTCAAGATATTCCTTAAGTGCCCCTGCTCCCTCTTATAAAAGGCCACCACCTCTAACCCTTAATCACACCTCTCAAGCCCCCTTGTATCATCCAAAATCTACTCAAATAAACTCCAAAAATCCATATATTCCTCCTAGAATCCTTACCTTGGGGAGAAAAAAATTCAATAATGCCTTTTAGCTTAAATCAAAAGGAGTTACCCGATTTAAGGTAATGTCTTCTCTCAAGCTTCTTCATTTATTTTCATTCTCCAACCCCTTAAATCTCATTATTACATTATTTTATAAAAAAACCAGTATATTAAATATACTAGGATGTTTTTATGAGAATTATTATAAGTACACTTCTACACACATCCATCTAATGGATACAAACATACTGTTTCTATGGACAATGAACTACTGCCTCACGAAACGATGATTGTTCAATTATCCCCTACCACCTCTCATGGTGGAAATTATGATGAAACTGAAATTAAATATGATATATATGATATATATGATATTTATTTTATCTCTATTATTCTTTAATTATCATTTATAACATACCTTTATGCTTTTCATGTTGTATAAATATGATAATTTTATTTGAGGAAGTGCGGACTACCGCCCCCTCAAAGTGATATGACTCGTTCATGCTATACATGTAACATATAAAAGATGTAATTAATAAAATTATGTAACATATATAACATAGATATTATAATGGAGTTATAATATACCTATGTATCAGTTAGTTTTCATTCAATTAAATATGAAAAAGAAATGAAAGTAGTGTTCATGCGTACGTACGACTTACCATCTCCATGAATAGTGAATTTCATTTCTTATATACAAATGCTATGGACTATTATAAATAAATATATACTGAATATATATCATATATATGACATCTAAATCATGAATATAATTCTGAAGATAATGTACTTTTGACCACATGGACAATTTTTAATTATAACAAGTTCTTTTTTAACTCAAGTTCCGAACATCGACAAAATGTCCGATATGAACTCAAATAATTAACTAATTGTTATATAAAGGTAATATGTGATATAAAAGAAATAATATACTTGAATAAGGTTCTGAATCAAGTATAAATTATCTTAAGTTTATTATTCAATAATAACAAGGATCATACGAGACAAGTTGGACTCGAGGTAAGGGACTTTGTCTCAATCTCTTTTCATTGAGGCGTGTTTTGATAATATACACCTCCTTCATTTACACAGTGTATAGTAAACCCCTATGAATTTTATTTTTATTCAAATGGAATCTTTTTTCTATGAAGAATTTTAATGAACGACAAAAGGAATGTTTTTTGCCTATGTGGTGATAATGACCTCTCCATTGTCGTAATCGTAATTTGGATTCCTCTATAAGATTTAATGTTTTTAAAACGAAAATAAATCCCATATTCCCTTTTTGGGTGTTTTAGTATTGAAAATTGTTTTTGAAATGGATTGAGTATTTCAATATCTTGAAATTATTTCTTTTTATTTCAAATGAAATTTTATTAGTGAAATTTTAATATTTTCAATATTCTATGTGTTGTGATTATATAATGGTACTTGAACATTTTATGGGAGGTTACATGATAAAACAATGACGTGTACTTGTGTGATAAACCAAATGATGGGTGGTTTTGTGATAAACCAAAGATGGGTGGTTATGTTATAACTTCCAATGCATTGGGTATGGAAGTCAGTTGTATGACTATTCTATTTAGTGATATGTGTGGAAGTTGACAGTATGATTATTCCATTTAAGTATGATTATTTACCAAATTACCTTTATATGTTATATATTGAATTATATAGAATTGTGACAATATTTTGGTTAAAAAAAATTAATCAATGAGATTATATTCAATGAAGTGTTTTTTCTACTTCTTTAAGGTGAAAAGTATTACTTTATGATAAAGTATTCATGGTTTACATGTTGTTTTTAAAATAACTAACACTTTTCCTTCTTTATGTATCCCTTAGTGAGTTTTTTATGATCATACCATGTTTTGAAATGTTTTTCACAGGACTTAATGATGAATAGGGTCAAATATGGGATCAAGGAAATGTCATGTTGTCTAAAACATGGAAATAGATATTTTTTAAGAGTTTTTGTTTTATGAAAAGAATGGACAATGAGTATAAGTGTCAACATGCAATATTAAAGTTGTTATGTATAAGTTATAACCTAATTCTCTAAAGATGTAAACCTGAAAAGATCCTCAATGTGAATTATTAACTTATTTCAAGATTATGTAATGTTTAAGGCTAGGGCCTTACAGTAAGCTTGGGGAATCCATTGTCCAATGAGGGAACCTTTGGGCAGAGCATGATTTTGAGGAAGGGAAAAAGTGAATTTGGATTGGTAGAATGGACAATGGTGAGAAACCATCGGGGTCACAATGTACCCCTCCCCATCTAAATGGTAAATGAATTGAGGAGATTTCATCACTGTCTACACCATCGCCTTCATCATTGGGGCTGTGGAGCAGGTCAAGAGTTCTTTAGCTCATTTAATAGTTTAAAAGCAATCTCATGTATAATGATGGAAACTTTTGACTAACTAGGTATAAATTTAACTTTATATCCAAAGGATTAAGTCTTTTATAAAAACTCACTCTAAATTTCTAAGAGACTTGAAGGCATCAAAATTAGATTTTTTTTGGGTGGTTTTGGGGAAAGTTTCTGGAACCCTTTATTTAATTGGGAGTTATTTGCTTGATTTTCACACCATATATGTATATACTCTCAATTGGGTAGCCAATCTCATTCAAGAACTGTTATTCTCATATGATCTTTATTGTCACATTAACCATGAATTTTTACTTTGAATTGACATTATAGAAAAATACACTTGTTTGCTTCTAGTTACGCAAAGATATTTGGTTACAACCAATAGAAAGAACATACCTAGATGTATATTTCTTAGAGGATAATAATCCTTCATAGTTATAATCATAAAATGACCCAAAATCCATATGCACATGATGACAATAGAGCTATCCCAAGCCTGTTTTTTTCTTGATGCATCTGAAAATACGAGTTGCATATCAATGTAGTTCTATAGGTTGATCCATAAACTAAATCACCTTACTAAAAAAACAAGAAATATTTAACTTGTTCATAGTGAAATAATTCATTTTTCATCTAGATGATGGTATTTTTTAGGTAAATACCCCCTGAACATCAAATGACCTTTATCCTCAATAAGTATTTGGGTGGACCCGAGTCCTAGGTATGAAAATATTGATCAAGGATTTGAGGCGACCAATACCAACAGAATCATTGTCTATGATCACAATATTATCAACATAAACATCCAACATGGAACTATTGACAACTAAATATCGATAAAACATTGAATAATCCTTTGAATTCAATAAGTGGACAAAATCAATCACTACAACAAGAAACGATCACATCAGGAACACAAGGACTATTTGAGTCCATATAATTATCGATGAAGATGGTGTATCTTCAAACCCTTTAAATGAGTAAGAAAACCTGATGGTTTCTCTATGAGGAACTCTTCATCTTAAAACTCATTCAAAAATTTGTTCTTGACATGTAATTGATATAGAAAAACCAAATTAATGTGGGTTTAATGGGGAAACATTGATGGAGATATGCCTCAAAGCCTTGAATCGCAAGGTATTATTTATTCATACCGTATGATACAATAAAAGGCATATTGTATACCTTGGGGTTGGACATATCATATGATATGAAATATGGATATCATATACTATAATTAATGCAATCATAATTTATGATGTGTAAGAAAATTCATGTATTGATCATTTATTTGGGATATGTTGGTGTTTTAAGGGTTTTCTAATGCACGTTGTTGGACCTAGTTATATGTATTTTAGAGTCTCACATTGATTTCCTCTATCTTGTTTTATTTTTCTTATATTTATAAATAAAGAGATTCACCTCTCATTGAGGTAAGAAGTAAGGTTCTACATGGTATCATAATAATCCCTTTGCCTCAATCCCCCCCCCCCCCCGTTGTGCCCCGACGCCACCTGCCTCCCCTACTGAGCCCCTCCGCCCTCTCCTCCGCACCCTAGCCCTAGACTCCTCCCACCATGAGTGCATCCCCATCACACCCCAACTCCACTATGGTTACCTTAGTGAGTGCACCTATACCCAACATGTCATTCCCCCTAATAGTGTCTTCCTTCTCTGATGTCTGATCCTAGCAGTGACCTCCATGACATTCGTCTTCTCTATCCACTCCATATGGCTTCTTCCACTTTATATCGAGCGTAGAGAGCTACACCAGGTGCATCTCTCCTCAAGACATAATCTAGGAAACTTGGACAACTCTCCTAATTCACCCACTACTATGTGCATCTTTGCGTGCATGCCTAAGCCCCTCACTCCAACATCTTGTGTAGCCCCAAATACTCTCTATGTCCCTTATACAGTGATCCTCTAGGCACACCTCAACCTATGAATCCTACTGGAAGAGTATAGTGTTCCAAGTCCTGGCCTCCTAGTGCCACTACTCCCATATGGCACCTCTCTCCGGTATCATGATGTCATCTGACCGTGCTTGCAGTTTCCTCCTACCACTATTCACCTTTGACTTCCTTTGTGCTCTTCCTGCATGATTTAATGGTGATTCACCCAGTAAACCACCATCCTACTTTTCATAATGATGTTTTATTTTCCATTTATGGGTATTCTTACTGGATTCCTCACTTAACATTTCCTATTAGCTTGGTAGTATCTTATATCCTCTTCTGAATCTCCCTCCTGATATGACAGCTTCCTCACCACCATCCTCTATACATCACAACCTAAAATGATCATTGGATAAGATCATAGTTATACACTCTCATCAAGATGCCTTTCCACCTACCTCCTCTTCAGCCTCTATTTCTTAGACTAGTGGCCCTACCACTTATGTCTCTCATCGCCCAACTATTTGGATGCTTTTTTTGGTGCTTTCGATTATCTCACTACTGATGTAGGTATATTTAATACTTATAGTTTATATACCAGTGACACTACAATTACTATTTCTTATAGATCCACAATCCCTATTTTGGTATTTGAAACTTGATCCTTGATTTCTTTTATAATCCAAGATTCAGTGGCTCATGATCCTCATATTCCTCTCCATTAGTAATCTCACAAAGGACTTGAACTGTGTTGTTATTTTTACATCCTCTAGTTTTTTTCCAGAGTGGTCAAAAAATCAAGAGCGTGGTTGAGGTCATGTTTATGATGGGGTGTGAATGTTTGATACGCATCCATACTTTTCTTTCCCTTCCACCTATTCTCTTTCTCTAGATCTACATTTTCTCCATGGTCATCCAATGGATTCAGTCTTACATCACCTTTTCCCCATTTCAGTCCAAACATTTATTTCTTTTGTGAGTCCTTTAAGTTTTCTAAACATCATCACGTGTCTTATGTTCCTCATTTTGTAAAATTTGCATCTAAAACTTTTGACTTAATCCATTTTGATGTATGTGGTCCCTACATGCTCCCATGATAGTTAGGGTTATGTATCCTTTTTTGATTACTTCTCTCGCAATGACATGGATTTATCTCCTCTATGATCGTTCTGAGGTGTGTGATATTTTTAAAAGATTTTACCATGAAACACTAAGTTATCAACACCTATTAAATGTATCCTCTTGGAAAATGGACGATGATATTTATCTACTTCCTTTAAGTATTTTATTAAGGATCATGGTGTCCATCAAACATCCTACCTCGATACCCTTAGAAGAATGGTGTGATCGAGTGTAATCATCGTCATATTCTAGAAACTGCTTGTGTCCTATTATTTCACATGTAGGTGCCTCTTCATTTTTTGGGGGGTGTTATTATTACTACTACCTATCTTATAAATCACATTCTTCTATTCTTTAGGGGGAGAGTCCTTTTTGGGCTCTATTCCCTATTCTCCCTCCTCACCCAGCACAGGTACCTCTGTATCTCTCATGACCTATGGAGTTATATAATCTTTGTTAATTCCACATTTATTGATAAATAACCACTCTCACCCTTTCTACCCTCTCCCCACCATGACACCACCATCGATGATTATCTTCCTCTCACCATCCACCCCTCTGCCTCTATTGTCCCGATTCATTGATTTTCACTTTGAATATATTTACTCTCTTAGTCTATCAAATGTTCCCTATTCATAGACCAAATATTCAATTTTCCCAACTTCATCAGTCATTCCTGCAATGGGAATAGATGAATTGCCTATTGAATTGTGGATAGGTACTTGATATTGTCAGAATAATCCTATATATACAACTTCCTACAAAGGCTTCTCTACTCTAGAGATGCTATTTGTTCCTTATATGGTTGTTGAGGCTAAATCTCATCCTAGTTGGATTCAAGCAATGTAGGATGAATTATATGCAATGATTGAAAATCAAAATTGACATTTTCTCCCCCTTCTAGAAGGTAAATATGTTGTTGGAAGTAAATGGATTTATACAACTCATCTCAATACTGATGATACTCTTCATCACTTTAAAGAATGCTTGGTGTCCAAAGGATTTGCTCAGACATATGGTGTTGATTATTTCAACACCTTTTCTTCAGTCGCTAAAATGGCCACTATTCAATTATTCATCTCTCTTGTAGCTGATTATCATTGGTCTCTTCATCAACTTAATTCCAAGAATGTGTTCCTGCATGGTTTTCTTAACGAGGAAGTATATCTGCAACAACCTCCTGGATTTATTGCCTCAAGGGAAAGTTCTCATATATGCTGGCTTGTCGACATCTTTATGGAGTCAAGAAGTCTCCTCATGTCTGGTTTGACTGATTTTTCATGGTTATCACTACATTTGGTCTATCTCAATGTATGAAGGACCACACTATTTTTTATTATCAAACATCCTCTGGCGGAAACTTATTGGTCGTGTACGTTGATGATATCATTATTACTGACAACAACTCACATGACATTTCCCATATCAAGGCATATCTTCAACAACAATTTCATAGCAAAGACTTGGGTCCTTTGAAATATTTTATTGGCATTGAAGTCTCTCACTATCCAACCTACATCTTTCTTTCATAACAAAAATATGAATTGGATATTATATAGGATACTGGTTAGTCTCAGGAAACTACCATTGAAACTTCTCTTGAACTAGGGGAATGGTCCCTCTATGATACTATAGATCCATATTCTCATCAAGATAAGTATTATTATCTTATGAGAAAATTCAATAATCTTAAAATGATTCGTACACATATTTCCTGCACTGTCAGTTAGGTTAGTCAATTCAAGGACCATTCGATGAAATCCCAAAGGGACACCATCCTTCGTATTGTAAAATACATTAAGAAAGACCCTGCTTTCGGTATTTTGTATTCACATCATGATCATCTGAACATTGAGGAATTCAGTGATGCTTACTACACAGAATTCTTATCTACTTGGAAGTCTACTTTTGGGTTTGTGGTTTTTTCTGGATGATAGCTTAATCTCCTAGCAATGCAAGAAAAAAACTGTCATCTCCAGATTCAGTGCTGAATCTGAATACCATGAGATGAATACAATCACTAAAAATATTATTTGGATTCATCACATTATTCATGAAGTTAGTTTACCAACACAGACTCCTCATATTTGGTGGAATAATCAAGTGGACACAAAGATCTATTCTAATCTATTATTACATGAATGGAAGATGAATATTGAAATTGACTGGTACTTCCTTCTCCACCACCTTGCGCAAAAACATATCATCTTTAACAAAATTCCAACTACTCATCAGCTTTCCGACATATTCACTAAATGTTTTTCTAGATCTCAATTAGATTATCTATGCATGAAGTTGGGCATACACAACATCAATGACCCAACTTAAGGGGGAGTGTGTCTGGTATTTGTGATGTATACTCTCTTTGTTTTTTATTTATGGGAATCTTATTCTAAGCTATACTTGTTCTAGATTGAGGGAGAGTTTTGGACCTAATTATGTGTATTTTAGAGTCCCACATTGATTTATTCTGTCTTGTTTTACTTTTCCTCTATCTATAAATAAAGGGATCCACCTTTCATTAAGGTAAAAAGTAAGGTTATATACATCTCATTTATGTGAATCCTTATTGAATAATTATTGAAATGAAAAATGGTTATTTATTTGGATTTTTTTGTTTTCTTTCTCCACTTTTTAATATTCCCATTCACTTCATTATTTTTGTTTTTTTCTAGCTTTTTTTTCTTCTATTTTTTGAAAAATCTTGTTTTAATTATGAAAGGATTGCATGATTGTTGTCTTTTGATTATATTCTAATTTTTACTACGTGATAAATTTTTTTCATTAATTGTTTTATTTTCAAACAAACTATACCATTAATGCAGTTTGTTCATCCTATCTTCACCATTGGAAATTGCAATCAAAGAAAAGTTATCTTCCAAGAAACCAGATGCATATGAGTGGTTTTAACCTATGCACATCCAGGAAATAATGAAAACTATTTTTAATTATTTTGTGGATGATCATCACGTGACTTCTGTTACTGTATTGTATGTTGGCACCTTCATTTATCTGTATGAAGAAAGTTAATAAATTTTATGATTTCTATGAACTTAATTGGATTATTATGTTTTTAGGGGAAACAAAAAAATTTCCTTCAGTTCATTCAACATGAGGGATGTATCACATCTCTTTCTTTATTTTTCTTGCACTGTAGTAATAACAAAGCTTGGTCTTATAAAAGTCCCATGATCACAATTCTTCACTATGATTCCAGATAGAACTAGTAGATTGATGGAAATCCTTGTTTAATTTATTCACATTTGCCAAGATTATGTTTCTAGAAAGGATATTGGTCTACAAAGATATTTCTTTGTCCATTTTGGTTCTCAGGCTGCATCATGTAGAGTGAAAAATGATCGGGGAATAAAAGAGGCTGTCTTTTGGGTGGAGCTTATACAAAAGAAACCACAGAAGGAAATTGATATGGAGAAAGATGTGGTCAAGATTAACAAAATAAGAAAGTATCAAGGTTAGAATAGTGATAAAACTTTAGTGGTTCAGGATTAAACTCAACAATTATGAGTTTTATTTTATCATATTATTATTTTATCTACCAAGGGGATTGTGATAAAAAATTTTAGGGATTTGAAGTAATGATACCAAAGAGATGTGTATTACTAAAGCATAAAGACTCTAGGCACACTAGGTGCAATTTGTTTCTAGGTAATTTTATTATATTAAGATTTTGAGTGGTGTATAGATTCTCATATTAAGTTATGATGATGTATTGTGACATTTGAAGTACATTTTTGGATTATTCATTTCATTGAAAGTTTTTCTTGAAGGAGAATGTTTAATGTATTACAACATAGTTATGCCCAGTCCATTATATTCTAATATTATTCATGGATAAATATCACTCTATGCCTATTTATAGAGCAATGTTAGGATCCCTACAATAATTTGAGATTAGGTATCGCAATGCTTGAAATATTTTATTGGTTGCTGCTAGAGGCCATGACATCAACAACATAGCCTAAAAAAGAATATTCTAGGAAGGGAAAAAGAGTCATTATGGGTGGGCATCTTATTGTGGGAAATTGGGAGGAGGAATAATTGGTTATAAGAGATAAAATAGGGGAATATTTAGGGGAATATTCTATGGGGTCCATGAAGAGGCGAAAGAGGTGGAAATTGGTTATAAAAGGGAGAGAAATTTGATCTACATAGGGAGGAAGAAATATTCCTAAGTGATCAGCCTGGGGATTGGGTGAGTGAGAGAGCCTTCTCCTCATGTAGTGCTTCTTCCTTGAACCATTCTCTTCTCCTATTTTACACTTAACTATAATGCACCATCTGAGGAGAAGAAGTCTTCCCCAAAATTCATCATTTCTTAATTTATTATCTTCTACTTAATATTGTATCTATCGAAATGTCTATTATAAAAACATAAGGGGTTTCTTTGGGTCATTTCTTATCAATTGGTCCTTTGACGTTCTAAATTTACTGAAGGATGAGAGGTATGATGATGGAGACGTGACACCAAGATCGACCTAGGAGCAGAACAACGAATGGGGAGGGTTGAAGGTGAACTCTCTAAATTGGATTAGACACTAGATAAGATAATGTAGATAAAACATAATTAGGATCAGAAAATTCAAGAAGAAGCATCATTCTGGAAATACTTAGTGAAGCTCACTCCTTTTAATAAAAATCAGTACATTTCACTATTCATTAAAAAATTATTCCATTCCAAGAATTCTCAAAAAATTACTCTAAGATAATATTGAAATTATTATTTTAAAAATGAAGTTAATTATTTAAAATAAATTTTCTAAATGTGGGAAAATTTAATTTTTAAATAAGTGTGCAAAACGTGATGAAACCATTTTTTAGAAGAAAATTCATTTTAAGAATAAAACTAGATTAATTATTATCCTATGCCTAGAAAAAACATTAGATGAATGATAAAATATTTGATTTAGTATATAATATATAAAATTAATGAAATTCATTCATAAATATTGACTAATTTAATTTATTAAGATAAAAACACATTGCACACAAAAAAACAGTTTTCAAAAAAATATTTATTTTACTTTCAAAAGATTTTTATTTTCACTTATAATCAATTGATAACCAATGAATTTATTTTATTCATGTTTAAAAAATAAAGTTTTTTTAATTTAGTTAGTCTTACTCATACCCACCAATCCAATGGTTGGGTAATAACTACTACATTAAATAATAATATTTTAATAGTATATCACGGTTCGTTTAAACTCAGTGCTACGTGTAACTTAAGATATCAATGAAATTGAATTTATTTGAAAAAAATGTTTCATAAAATATTATGGTGTTACATTATACCCCCATAAAAATAATTTCACCCTTTAAATTACATTACTCTGATACAAAAAATTGAGGATACTTCTGCCTCATCATATCCTCATGTTCCCATGTAGCTTCTTCAAATAGGTGGTTTCACCACAAAACATTAACCAGGTGAGTGGTCTTGTTTGATATCACTTTCTCTCTATAATGTAGAATATCCACCAATTATTCATAATAATTGATATTTTTATCCAATGGTATGAAATCTGAGCTCACTATATGTTAAGGTTCAGATATGTACTTCCTTATGATAGATACATGGAACACATCTTGAACTTGATAGAGGTTTGGTGGAAGCGCCAAATGATAAGATACCATCCCAAATAAATCAATAATATTGAAGGGGAAAATATACCTAGGGATAAACTTTTAATTTTACTTGAATCTCATAACCTTATTATATGGTAAAATTTGTAAAAAAAAACCCTTCTCACTAACATCAAATTACAGATCACAATGATAATTGTGTAGAGACCCGAAGCTTGACGTACATGGAAATTACATTACTTTTGCGGAATACTTAGTACATAACAAAAACACACACACAAGGATCGTAATAGTTTAGTGTCTTTGGAAACTCGGAACGTAATCTTCTAATCCTGGTGAAAGATCTTCAACATCTCCCATAAAGATCTTCCCTTTTTTTATACCTAAAACCTTTCTTTATATCCTGGGGAAAAGTAAACATAAAAGGGTGAGCTCAAATGCTCAGTAAGGGTAAACAAAATAAATATCAATCACATCATATTCATAAGAACATAACATTTTGGAAATCTTAACCTGCAAAAGAGAGCATAATTTCATAACATGGGATAAATCATAGTAGTGAAATGAAATCCCAATAATCATAACTTAAAACATGAAACATTGTGGCATACACACATAATCATAGAGAATCATTTCTTGTTAGTCAAGACTCATTTCCAAGACTATCTTAGTGGACAAAGTCCCTTTCTGAACCGAGTCACCCTCGTTTCAGTCCTGTTTCACTGAACCGGTATAACCTACCATTCCAGCCATGTCTATCTCATGATATATAAAATCTTTACCCAATGCATTGGAGGGAGATATAGGTCCCACCCATCTCATAATGATACCATTCTTATGTGTGCCACAAAATCATAAACCATACATCATTGCATAACCCATGTAATAAAAATGGGAATCTTAAACATCATGACATCATAAAACAATTCATATACGATAAATGAATTCATAAAAATAATTCCATCAAAAAATAATCAAATCAATGTAATAATAGGGATAAAAACAGAACCCTTTATTATCTTAGATGGAAAATAATTTTGATAAAACACTTGAACTTCATTCTTGAGGAAAATATCCTTTCTACTTCAAAAACACTTTTCCTTTCTTAACATGTCATACAATTTTAAACTAAAAGAATTTGATTAAAAATAAACTTGAAATCTTGTAAAGGAATCTTTTTGGAAATAATGTTTTAAAAATCCATTCATGCCGTATAAGTTAAAAAAAACATTCTTCGTACTTTTGTCGGAAAAGTCAAAAAGTACCTCGTACGAAAAAAACGACAAAAGATTCCTTTCATATCCTTTACTAAAAACTCACCGAAGGGTAAAATTGGATTTAAAAAATTGTAGGTGGATGGATATAAAATTACATATTGAAGAAACATGGATGTGGATGATAAAATACACCCCAGTAAATTCCAAAGTAAAAACAATCTCGGATAAAAATGAGATTGTGATATTTCCCTTACCTTAGGTCCGACTTGCTTTGTAAGTGTCTGAACCTCCTGTATAATGATTTAAATCATGTTATTGACTTATTACAGAATCATATTAATTGTTATTATAGCATATATGGTCCACTTATGACTTTATATTACCCGTTCTTTTGTAAATTCATATTAAAGTAGCGTTTTGGGTAAAATCGTCTCATTTGTCGTTCGTGTTTTTAACTTGTAATTATTAATATGATTACTTGGATAATGATTACTTATATCCAGAATGTAAAACATGATTTATATATAATATATATTCAGAATATATATATATATATAATATCGATAAATGGAATGAAATACACCGTTCATGGAGACGGTAGTCCGTACGTACGCATGAAAGCTGTTTTCGTTTCCTTATTGAATTGAATGGAATTAAGTAGATGACATACATATAAATATACATAAATCCAGTATCATTATTATGTCATATATTTCATTAGTACTTATTATATATACTTTATAATCATTCATGAATGGTTAATCATTGAGAATGAATCTCATCGCGTCGTGGAGACGGTAGTCCGTACGTACGCACGAGTGATGATATCGTTCCCATGGTCGTGGAATTGTGTTGAAGTGTATGTATACTATTTCAGTATCAATATCACTTTATAATAATCATATATAGTTACTCATTACACCATTATACCCATCCAATTAAGGTGGTGGCAGAAAATAGATTACACCACGGCGTGGAGACGGTATTCCGTACGTACGCACGCGCGGTGATTTCCTTTTTCCGTAGGATGGATAGAAGGTTAATTAGAGTTGTTTCATATTTATAATAACATATCATTATATAATAAATACTTATGTTATTACTTTATCATGAAAAAACTAAAGAAGAAGAAGTTTAAGAAGAAAGAAATTGAAAAAGATCGGTAATGGATATTACCTCTTCTTTGAAGTGCTTCTTTGAATCCTCCACTTAGGGAACTAAGATTGGTATTTGAAGAAGACCAGGACCTCTAGGATTATTCTAGGGAAGTGGAGAAGGGATTTTGGCAGGGGTTGGCCGAGATTAAGTTCTCAAATTGGTGTGAGGAGGAGGGGGAGGAGGTGCCCTTTTATAAGGGAGGAGAGGGGCACCTTAGGAATATCTCAAAATATTATTTTATATTAAAGTCAAAATAGGTTTATAATGGTTCCAAAGGGTCTTATTTAGAAGGTAAAGTGGGGATGGGTCGAAATCCTATCAACAAATAGGATTTAGACAATTTTAGGTTATTATTTTAACCTTATCAATTAGATTTAACTCTAAGTTAAATAATTTAACTTTTACCGTGACTTTTTGTTTTCTTACACTATATGGTTAATAAACTTACTATAACATGCCAAAAGAACCCCAAGTTGTTTATTATTAATATATATATCCTTATCTAAGTCATTTGGCCGAACCTTAGATTTTTAGGAATAAAATAACAATTAATAATATAATATTTGATTTAAAAACTATTTTGTGTCAATTTTGACACTATTTGATATATGATTTTTTTTGAAAGTCATAACAGAATTATATGTTCGAACCAAGTTGATTAAATCAACACTAATATATCATAGTAACCTAGAAAATTAGTTTAATTCATAAAAAGTCTCAAATTACATTTATTTGAGCATTTATAACATCAATTATGTTAACATTTCCTTAAAAGGGTAATTACTGCATCATCGTTGTGTCATAAATTAATTTATTTAAAGTATAAAAATTATAAATAAAATATCATTATGTAGGAAATCTTTTTATATTTCTAATTAATATTTATAGTCGAATTTCTCTTATGTATAACCCCATATTAAAAATGTTTTAGTTATTAAACTTTGATTTTAACTATTTTAACTATTCATTAAATAAAATAATATTAAATGTCATAATCTAATCCAAGTGGACCTAAATGGTCATAATATATTCATAAGGTTGTTTTTGGTCGAATTACACTTATCCAATAGAATGAGGACATGTGTTAGGGTAATAGTAATATCATATTTACCCTTAGTTACCCTATTAACCGCGGTAAAAAAAGTAAAAAGTTACTATTCACCAAAAAATTATTTTTATCTCATTGAACCACATTTTACTTACTGATATCAACCGTGTCTGTCGGATTTTCAAAATTTCATTCACAGAAGTGGTAAAATTAAGTTTTATGCAAAATTCAGTTTTTAACCAACCACTTAGTGGTTTCACTATTCATCAAAAATTGAAAGTTTTCAGAAAAATACCAAAATTTCACCCTAGGCTAATTTCGGTATTCCGAATCCAAAAATAAAGTCCATTTTAAAAAATAAAATTTATAAAATTTCAAAAAGTGGTTATTACTATTCATAACGGCTAGTTTTAATAATATTTTAATAGCATATCGTTGTTTAGTGAAACTCGATATTGCGTACAACGCAAGCTATCGAGGAAGATCGCAATTGCGTGTAAAGTAAGTCAAGCTAGTGTGTAGTGAAAGATTCCTTTGATGATATATATATAACATAAAAACAAAATATTACTCATAAAAATCTCGGGTGTTACATTCTACCCCCCTTAAAAAGAATTTCGCCCTTGAAATTCGTCACTTTGTAACAAACAGATGAGGATACTTCTCCCTCATCATATCCTCAAGCTCCCATGTAGCTTCTTCAAGTTGGTGGTTCCTCCATAAAACTTTCACCAATCAAGTGGTCTTGTTTCGTAGGACTTTTTCGCTATGATCCAGAATCTCTATCGGTTGTTCTTCATAAGAAAGATCTTGCTCCAGCGGTACAATTTCTGAGTTGAGTACATGTGAAGGATCATGTATGTACTTTCTCAGGAGAGATACATGGAACACATCGTGAACTTGAGAGAGATTCGATGGAAGTGCCAATCGGTAAGCTACCTTCCCAACACGATCTAGTATTTCGAAAGGACCGATATATCTAGGGCTCAACTTCCCCTTCTTTCCAAATCTCATAACCCTCTTCGAGGGAGATATTCGTAAGAACACTTTATCACCCACTTCAAACTCGAGGTCTTTTCTTCGGTTGTCGGAATAACTTTTCTGTCGACTCTGAGATGCTCTTATGTGTTGTTGAATAGATCTGACCTTTTCTGCCATTTCATCAACGAGATCAGGTCCTAATAGCTTTCTTTCCCCAACTTCATCCCAACAAGTTGGATTCCTGCATTTCTTTCCATAGAGATCTTCATAAGGAGCCATCTGAATACTGGAGTGAAAGATATAATTATAAGAAAATTCCACCAAAGGTAGGTGTTTATCCCAACCTCCTTTGAAATCCATAGAGCAAGCTCTCAACATATCTTCTAGGGTTTGAATTGTTCTCTTAGACTGACCGTCTGTATGGGGATGATAAGCAGTGCTGAAACTCAAATCTGTATCCAGAGTATGCTGAAGACTTCGCCAGAACTTCGAGGTAAATCTCGGATCCCGATCAGATATAATAGAAAGTGGTACTCCGTGCAATCTTTCCACTTCCTTTACATATATCCTGGAAAGCTGATCCTGAGAGAAATCCTCTCTAATAGCAATGAAGTGTGCAGAATTTGTAAGATGATCAACTATGACCCAGATAGCATTATTTCCTTTGGATGTTTTAGGAAGTCCTGTGACAAAGTCCATAGTAATGTTTTCCCATTTCCATTCGGGTATGGGTAATGGTTGTAACATCCCCTTAGACTTCTGTCTCTCAGCTTTAACTTGTTGACAAAACAAGCATCGAGAGACATATTCAGCAACATCTCTTTTCATGCCATCCCACCAGAAGTAATCTTTCAGGTCCCTATACATCTTCGTGCTTCCAGGATGAATAGAGAATGAAGAACTATGAGCCTCATCCAGCAGATCCTTCTTTAATTCGGGGATGAGAGGAACACAAACCCGATTCCTGAACTTTATTATCCCATCACAATCAAGGTTGAACTCAGGAGAATTTCTCACCTTCTTTTGTAACTCGACATCTTCTTTCTTTGCCTCTTTAATCTTCACATGTATAGATGGTTGAACATTCATTTGAGAAAGATAAGATTTTTCCCCTTCCATATAATTCCAAGATCCATTCTTTGTAAATCCATAAATATTGGATCTTTTGTGATCCTCATCATGGATAAACTAGCATGGTCTTGTCAACTTAATGCATCTTCCAACTTGTTTTCTTTCCCAGGGTGGTAATGGATTGAGCAGTCGTAATCCTTAATCAGATCCAACCATCTTCTTTGACGCATATTCAGCTCCTTTTGTGTGAAAATATACTTTAAAATTTTATGATCAGTATAAATATCACACCTTTCACCATAAAGGTAATGCCTCCAAATCTTTAATGCAATGATTACCGCAGCTAACTCCAAATCATGTGTTGGGTAATTTTGCTCATGGATTTTCAACTGTCGTGAGGCAGAAGCTATCACCATATCATTTTGCATAAGAACACACCCTAATCCCTTCTTGAATGCATCACTACAGATCACAAACCTTTCTCCACTACAAGGCAGTGTGAGAACAGGTGCACTGGATAACCTTCTTTTCAACTCCTTGAAATTCTCTTCACATTCTTCCATCCAGAAAAACTTAACTCCTTTCCGAGTCAACTTGGTGAGTGGGTTAGATAATCGTGAAAAATCTTTCACAAAACGTCGATAATATCCAGCCAAACCAAGAAAACTTCGGATCTCAGTTACTGTTGTTGGTCTCGACCATCTTTCGATAACCTTTGTTTTTGCTGGATCCACAAATATCCCCTCTTTTGAGATTATGTGACCCAAAAATGCAACTTTTTGAAGCCAAAATTCACACTTGGTAAATTTGGCATAAAGCTTCTCCTTTCTCAGGGTCTTCAATATAATTCTCAAGTGATCTTCATGCTCTTCCTTGCTCTTTGAATAGACAAGAATATCGTCTATAAAGACTACCACAAATTGATCAAGATAGTCTCTAAAGACTCTATTCATAAGATCCATGAAGATAGCAGGGGCATTAGTAAGACCAAATGGCATCACTATAAATTCATAGTGTCCATACCTTGTACAGAAATCCTTCTTTGGTATATCCTCCCTTTTGACCCTTAATTGATGATACCCTGAATGAAGATCAATCTTGGAAAAGTATTGAGCTCCACGTAGTTGGTCAAATAAATCATCAATGCGTGGGAGAGGATATTTGTTCTTGATAGTGATCTTGTTAAGTTCTCGATAATCAATGCAGAGTCTCATTGATCCATCTTTCTTCTTAACAAAAAGAACAGGTCCTCCCCAAGGTGATGCACTAGGGTGTATGAATCCCTTATCAAGATTCTCTTGGAGTTGCTTCTTCAATTCCTGCAACTCAATTGGGGCCATTCTATAAGGTGTCTTTGAAATAGGCAAAGCACCCGGTACAAGTTCTATTGTAAACTCAACTTCACGATTTGGTGGAAGACCCGGTAATTCCTCCGGAAAGACATCATCAAACTCCCGTACAATGGGCATATTCTTAATCGTGAGTTTCTCACCAACCATTTGAGATAAATAACCTTCATTTAGTGGAATCAATACCCATAAGATGGAAGAAATTTCCACTGGAAGGTTATGTTCATCCTTGCATTGATAGACGATCATAGATTGATCTAGAATATGAAATGTGACTTCCCTTCTTTGGAAATTGATATGAGATCCATATAAATAAATCCAATCCATGCCATGAATCACATCAAATTCCACTATAGGAAGGATCACAAGATTTGCAGGAAGCACTTTCCCACAAACTTCGATCGGACAAGAATTATAAACTTTTGATGCGACTGTTGTGCCATTAGGTGTTGTCACAGCTAACTCAACATCTAATTGTTGAGGTAATACGGTGATACCCTTAGAAAATTCTTCAGAAATAAAAGAGTGGGTGGATTCAGAATCAAATAAAACATTTGCTACTTTAGAGTGGATGGTAAGTGTACCTTTCACCACATCGTTATCGTACTCCACATCGCTGATAGAAATTGCATGTGACTTTCCTTTTTCTTTAGCCTTAAGAGTTTGTTGACGTTGACCATCATCATCAACCCTTAGATTAGGGCATTTATTGGCATAATTCCCCATCTCCTTGCACTTGAAACATTGAAGTGTAGTAGGTTCATTCTATGTATCCCTTCCTTTTTTTACATCATTAGACATCTTCTTCCCATCATCGCGGCATTCAAATGCCCGATGACCTTCCTTTCCACATTTGAAACATTTACTTGTCCCTTTAAGACAACTCCCTCCATGTTTTTTTTCCACACTTTGAGCATAAGGGAAAGCTCATCTTCTTTTCAGTGTGCTCTTTAGATTTTCCTTTGAATTCCATTTTCCTCTTCTTATCAAACCCATATGACTGATGGGTTACTCCAATATCCATCTCGACTTTGAGAGAACATCGAACGATTTCCTCATAGCTATTGAAGTCCCTTATGGATAACGCCCTTAGAAGACTTGGTTTTAAGCCACTAAAAAATCGATCGATCTTACTCTCAGTTTGGATAATAATACCAGAAGCGTACCTTGCAAGTCTTGTAAAATTTTCTTCATAGGTACCAATAGATTCATTATCCTTTTGCTTCAGTTCAAGAAAATCTTTCTCCATATTTGTTCAGAGAATACGAGAGAAGTACTTATTGAAAAATAAGTTCTTGAACTCGTCCCATTCCATGGACTCAATTTCATCCCTTTGCCTCGTATTATTAATAAGATTCCACCATTGATCAACATCTCCTTCCAAATGATACACTGCTAGGATGACTTTTTCATGTTCAGAACAGTGAAGAACTGAAAATATCTTTTCAGTAGTACTAATCCATTGTTCAGAAACTAATGGATCAGTAGACCCGCTGAAGGAAGGTGGACGCTACCTCATGAAGGATTCAACAGAATGTTGCTCCTTCCTTTGATCGTTTGGAAGTCCTGCATGATTCATAGCTTGATAATGTTGTGTGAGCATGGCTACAAGATTTTTCATTCCATCTCCCATATCGTTTGGTTGCTCAGGGGGACAATCATTGCATTTCCCATTGAATTCCGCATTAACACGGTTCCTTCAGGTTCCTGCCATTGACTAAAACCAAGAAGAATAGTGTGAGCAACACTAATTATAATAGGAAAACCACATAATCAAGAATAAAATTTCACACTTAAGGTCTTATCTTAGGTTATTCATGGGTATTTCTAAAACACTAAGATTGTGTTCTATGCTTAGACTTATCCTTAGGGTTCTTACTAAGGCTTTCACATCCTAGTTTCCAAAGGTTGACTATACCTTTCCTCTGATACCAACTGTAGAGACCCAAATCTTGACGTACATGGACATTACATTACTTTTGCGGAATACTTAGTACATAACAAAAACACACACACAAGGATCGTAATAGTTTAGTGTCTTTGGAAACTCAGAACGTAATCTTCTAATCCTGGTGAAAGATCTTCAACATCTCCCATAAAGATCTTCCCTTTTTTTATACCTAAAACCTTTCTTTATATCCTGGGGAAAAGTAAACATAAAAGGGTGATCTCAAATGCTCAGTAAGGGTAAAAAAAATAAATATCAATCACATCATATTCATAAGAACATAACATTTTGGAAATCTTAACCTGCAAAAGAGGGAATAATTTCATAACATGGGATAAATCATAGTACTGAAATGAAATCCCAATAATCATAACTTAAAACATGAAACATTGTGGCATACACACATAATCATAGAGAATCATTTCTTGTTAGTCAAGACTCATTGCCAAGACTATCTTAGTGGACAAAGTCCCTTTCTGAACCGAGTCACCCTCGTTTCAGTCCTGTTTCACTGAACCGGTATAACCTACCATTCCAGCCATGTCTATCTCATGAGATATAAAATCTTTACCCAATGCATTGGAGGGAGATATAGGTCCCACCCATCTCATAATGATACCATTCTTATGTGTTCCACAAAATCATAAACCATACATCATTGCATAACCCATGTAATAAAAATGGGAATCTTAAACATCATGATATTATAAAACAATTCATATACGATAAATGAATTCATAAAAATAATTCCATCACAACATAATCAAATCAATGTAATAATAGTGATAAAAACAGAACCCTTTATTATCTTAGATGGAAAATAATTTTGATAAAACACTTGAACTTCATTCTTGAGGAAAATATCCTTTCTACTTCAAAAACACTTTTCCTTTCTTAACATGTCATATAATTTTAAACTAAAAGAAGTTGATTAAAATTAAACTTGAAAAATTGTAAAGGAATATTTTTTGAAATAATGTTTTAAAAATCCATTCATACCGTATAAGTTAAAAAAAACATTCTTCGTACTTTTGTTGGAAAAGTCAAAAAGTACCTCGTACGAAAAAAACGACAAAAGATTCCTTTCATATCCTTTACTAAAAACTCACCGAAGGGTAAAATTGGATTTAATCAATTGTAGGTGGATGGAAATAAAATTAAATATTGAAGAAACATGGATGTGGATGATAAAATACACCCCAGTAAATTCCAAAGTAAAAACAATCTCGGATAAAAATGAGATTTTGATATTTCCCTTACCTTAGGTCCGACTTGCTTTGTAAGTGTCCGAACCTCCTGTATAATGATTTAAATCATGTTATTGACTTATTAAAGAATCATATTCATTTTTATTATACCATATATGGTCCACTTATGACTTTATATTACCCGTTATTTTGTAAATTCATGTTAAAGTAGCGTTTTGGGTAAAATCGTCTCATTTGTCGTTCGTGTTTTTAACTTGTAATTATTAATATGATTACTTGGATCATGATTACTTATATCCAGAATGTAAAACATGATTTATATATAATATATATTCAGAATATATATATATATATATATATAATATATCGATAAATGGAATGAAATGCACCGTTCATGGAGACAGTAGTCCGTACGTACGCATGAACGCTGTTTTCGTTTCCTTATTGAATTGAATGGAATTAAGTAGATGACATACATATAAATATACATAAATCCAGTATCATTATTATGTCATATATTTAATTAGTACTTATTATATATACTTTATAATCATTCATGAATGGTTAATCATTGAGAATGAATCTCATCGCGTCGGAGACGGTAGTCCATACGTACGCACGAGCGATGATATCGTTCCCATGGTCGTTGAATTGTGTTGAAGTGTATGTATACTATTTCAGTATCAATATAACTTTATAATAATCATATATTGTTACTCATTACACCATTATAACCATCCAATTAAGGTGGTTGCGGAAAATAGATTACACCACGGCGTGGAGACGGTATTCCGTACGTACGCACGCGCGGTGATTTCCTTTCTCCGTAGGATGGATAGAAGGTTAATTAGAGTTTTTTAATATTTATAATAACATATCAGTATATAAGAAATACTGATGTTATTACTTTATCATGAAACAACCAAATAAGAAGAAGTTGAAGAAGAAAGAAATTGAAAAAGATCGGTAATGGATATTACCTCTTCTTTGAAGTGCTTCTTTGAATCCTCCACTTAGGGAACTAAGATTGGTCTTTGAAGAAGACCAGGACCTCTAGGATTATTCTAGGGAAGTGGATAAGGGATTTTGGAAGGGGTTAGCCGAGCTTGAGTGCTCAAATTGGTGTGAGGAGGAGGGGGAAGAGGTGCCCTTTTATAAGGGAGGAGAGGGGCACCTTAGGAATATCTCAAAATATTATTTTATATTAAAGTCAAGATCGGTTTATAATGGTTAAAAAAGGTCTTATTTTGAAGGTAAAGTGGGGATGGGTCGAAATCCTATCAACCAATAGGATTTAGACACGTTTAGGTTATTATTTTAACCTTATCAATTAGATTTAACTCTAAGTTAAATAATTTAACTTTTACCGTGACTTTTTGTTTTCTTACACTATATGGTTAATACACTTACTATAACATGCCAAACGAACCCCAAGTTGTTTATTATTAATATATATATCCTTATCTAAGTCATTTGGCCGAACCTTAGATTTTTAGGAATAAAATAACAATTAATAATATAATATTTGATTTAAAAACTATTTTGTGTCAATTTTGACACTATTTGATATATGATTTTTGTGAAAGTCATAACAGAATTATATGTTCGAACCAAGTTGATTAAATAAAAACTAATATATCATAGTAACCTAGAAAATTAGTGTAATTCATAAAAAGTCTCAAATTACATTTATTTGAGCATTTATAACATCAATTATGTTAACATTTCCTTAAAAGGGTAATTACTGCATCATCGTTGTGTCATAAATTAACTTATTTAAAGTCTAAAAATTATAAATAAAATATCATTATGTAGGAAATATTTTTATCTTTCTAATGAATATTTATAGTTGAATTTATCTCATGTATAACCTCATATTAAAAATGTTTTAGTTATTAAACTTTGATTTTAACTATTTTAACTATTCATTAAATAAAATAATATTAAATGTCATAATCTAATCCAAGTGGACCTAAATGGTCATATTATATTCATAAGGTTGTTTTTGGTCGAATTACAATTATCCAATAGAATTAGGACATGTGTTAGGGTAATAGTAAAATCATATTTACCCTCAGTTACCCTATTAACCGCGGTAAAAAAAGTAAAAAGTTACTATTCACCAAAAAATTATTTTTATCTCATTGAACCACATTTTACTTACTGATATCAATCGTGTCTGTCGGATTTTCGAAATTCCATTCACAGAAGCGGTAAAATTAAGTTTTATGCAAAATTCAGTTTTTAACCTACCACTTAGTGGTTTCACTATTCATCAAAAATTAAAAGTTTTCAGAAAAATACCAAAATTTCACCCTAGGCTAATTTCGGTATTCCGAATCCAAAAATGAAGTCCATTTTAAAAAATAAAATTTATAAAATTTCAAAAAGTGGTTATTACTATTCATAACGGCTAGTTTTAATAATATTTTAACAGCATATCGTTGTTTAGTGAAACTCGGTATTGCGTACAACGCAAGCTATCGAGGAAGATCGCGATTGCGTGTAAAGTAAGTCAAGATAGTGTGTAGTGAAAGATTCCTTTGATGATATATATATAACATAAAAACAAAATATTACTCATAAAAATCCCGGGTGTTACAAATTGTTAGTATACATTTTCTGTTAACTCTAAGCCTCCTTGAAGTACTATTGAATGGTTCTAAATTTATTTAAAATTTCCTAAGATAGATTAGTTCCTAATAGATTTATTTCTCTAGATTCATCCTAGAACATTGGATTTCTACACTTCTTTCCATATAGGGATTCATAAGGATCCATCTGAATACTCGAGTGAAAGCTATTTTTGTAAGAAAACTCAACTAGAGGAAGGTGTTGATCCCAAACACCTTTGGATTATAGAGAAAATGATATAAATATATCTTCTAGGGTTTTAATTGTTCTCTTAGACTGTCCATCTGTCTGAGGATGATAACCAGTGCTGAAGCTTAACTATGTATCCAGATCATGTTGAAAACTTCTCCAGAAATTCGAGGCAAACCTAGAATCTTGATTAGATACAATAGAATGGGGGTACTACATGAATCATTACCACTTAATTAATTTATATATTTTATATTTTATCTAGAAATTAATATTCTCTAATGGAAATGAAGTGTTTATAATTAATAATGAAATCAACTACAACCCAAATAGCATTATGGACCTTATATGTTTTGGGGATTCAGATGAAAATATCAATGGTGATGTTTCCCCATTTCCATTTTTTATGGGTAATGTTTGTAACATTACCTTAAAATTTCATATCCCTACCTTAACTTGTTGAAATAACAAGAACTGAGATACATAATCTTCAATATCTCCCTTTTTATCATCCCACTATAAATACTCTTTCATATCTCTATACATCTTTGTACTTTCAGGACTAATAGAGACTGATTAACTATGAGCATCATACAAAATATCACTTTTAAAATATGGTATGGATGAAACATATACACCATTACTATACCTTATCATTCTATCATAATCAATATTAAAATTAAAAACATTTATCACCTTCTCATGTAGTTCCACATCTTCTTTTTCTGCCTCTTTATTCTCACGTGGATAGATTGTAGAACAATCATTTGAGAAAAATAAGAATTTTTTTTCTATTCCTTCATGATTTCAAGATCCATCCTTTGTAAATCCATAAATATTGGATCTTTTATGATCCTCATCCTAGGTAATTTATCATGATCTCTTAAACTTCGTGCATTTTCCACCTTGTTTTCTTTCCCAAGGTGGTAATGTATTGAGAACTCATAATCATTATTCAGCTGCAACCATCTTCTCTAGAAAAATTTCAACTCTTTATGTGTGAATTTATACTTTAAAATTTTATGATCAGTATATATATCACACCTTTTTTCATAAATATAATTCCTCATTATCTTTAATGAAAAAATTACCACAATTAACTCTGAATCATGAGTAGATTATTTTTTCTCATGAACCCTCAATTATCATGAGAAATCAGCTATAACCATATAATTTTGTATGAGGATTAATCCCACTACCTTATTCTATACATAACTAAAGATTAAAAACAATTATCCACTAAAAGGTAGTGTAAGTACAAGTGAAATTTATAGTCTTCTCTTTAGTTCCTTGAAATTATCTCCACATTTATCTATCCAAAGGAACTTGGAACCCTTTTGAGTTAACTTAGTGAGTGGGTTATATAGTCATGATAAATAATCCACAAAGCATCTATAATATCTTAAAAAATAAAGAAAACTATGGATCTTAGTCAAAATGATTATTTTTGAACAATAATTAATTACTATAGTATTTGATAGATCCACCGATATACCCTCTCTAGAGATTATATGACCAAAAAATGAAACTTTTTGTAGCCAAAATTAGAACTTTGTAAATTTTTCATATAACTTATCCTTACTTATGGTCTTCAGTAAAATCCTCAAGTTATCTTCATTCTCTTATTTTCTCTTTGAATATATAAGAATATCATCTATAAAGACTACCACAAACTGATCAAGGTCATCTCTAAAGACTATATTCATTAAATCTATGAATATAGTGGGGTAATTTATAAGAAAAAATGGAATTAGTATATATTTATAGTGTCCATACTTTATACAGAATTCTATCTTGGGTATATCTTACTTCTTGAACCTCAATTGATGATATCAAAAATGAAGGTCAATCTTGGAAAATTATTGAGCACCACACAGTTGATCAAAGAAGTCATCATTATGGGGAAGAGGATACTTGTTTTTAACTTGTGATCTTGTTTAGTTCTTGATAATCAATATAGAGTCACATTGATCCATCTTTATTATTAATAAAAAATAGGTTCATCCCAAGGTGATACACTCGGTCAACTAAATCCATTTTCAAGATTATCCTGAAGTTTCTTCTTCAATTCCTATAACTCAATTAGGGATATTCTATATAGAGTCTTTGAAATAGGTGTAGCACTAGGTATGAATTATATTGAAAACTCCACTTAATAATTTTATTTAAGACTAGGAAACTCTTCTATAAAAACATCAAAAAACTTCCACACAATAGTTATATATTCTATGTTGAGTTTCTCCCCAACTGACTAAGATAAAACCCCTTTTGAATAGAAATAAAGAAACATAAAATGGATGTGATTTACATTGGAATTTCACATTTATTATCAAACTAATAAATAACTATAGGTTGGTTTAGAATATTAAATGTGACTCCACTTCCCCGAAAATTGATGTGGGATTTATGTAGATAAATCCAATCCATGCCTTATCTAACATCAAATTCAACCAAATGGAGAATAAAGAGATTTTAAGGAAGTCTACTCACAAAAAATTCAACAAGAGAATAATTATAGACTTGAGATGTGATCATTTTACCATTAGGGGTTTTCACTAACAATTCAACATAAAATTATTGAAGATAGGAACTAACATTCCTAAACACATTTCATAATATAAGGGAATTTATATAACCAAGCTCAAATAAGATACTTCAATATTTGAGCATACCTGTCACCACCCCAAATTAAGTTTTCTATCTTCAATCCCTCAGTAAATCCAAAATAGTTCACACGACCATCATACATATCTGATTAGAGTGTTCAATCATTTATAGGATTTCAAAAAAATGAAACCTTAGGTTTAAATTAAGTAATTCATGGTTATTATCTATCCAAATACTTTATGATGGTTCATAAAAAAATGTGAGTTACCCAAGAATATCCCCCGAGAGCATCAAACTATGTGTGTAGTAAGGGAATACTCACCATGAACTAGAATGGTGGACATGATATACTTGAACAACTATTTTCAAGGTTATTAACCCTATATTCATATGTTTCAAAACCATGTCCACTTTTTGTATCTAGATAGAGATGTTTTTCTATGAAAACCACACTACTTCATTTACCATAACTTTGGAAATTATCCTATACTTAGGATAATCATTAGGGTTCACACTAAAGTCTTCTCATCCTAGTTTCCAAAGGTTAACTAAACCTTTCTATAATAACAATTATAGTGACCCATACTTTTCATACATAGATATCATATCTTAATAGATGAATATTCCTTACATAACATAACAATTCACGCCATAATGATAAAGGTCTAGTGACTTTGGAAACATAGACACATAATAAACTTGTTCATAAGATATCTACATCGTCTCCTAGTAATTTCTTCATAATTATCACCCTTCTTATATATACCATACTTAATACCTTCCTTCATAACCTAGAGAAAAGGTAACATAATAAATGGTGATCTTAGATTCTTAGTAAGGGTAAAAAAGGGATATATCAATGATCACTTAAACATAACATGATAATAAGGGTATGAGAACATGATCAAGACATTTAAAAACCATACCATGCATATCATAGATCATAATATTGAGTCATGGAATAATGATTGAAATTTCATAATATATGAATTGTAAATAAATCAAATAATATAATACATGAGAGCATAACATTGGAAAAAGACAAATATTTGTGGCATACACATAAGAATATAAAATTACTTCCTTAGTTTTCAAGGCTCATTTCCAAGTCTATCATAGAGTAATGTATTTAATTGAAAAACCATAATGGTAGCAAGGTTCATTACTAAGACTATCATAGTGGATAGAGTCCCTTACTGAACTGGGTTCACTCCCCATTCTGATCTTGTTTATCTCATGAGATATCTATCATTACCCAATTCATTTTAGGGATATATAATACAGACACACCAATCATATAATGTAAATAATATAGATGTGTACCAAAAGATCATAAAACCTTAATCATATCATAACATATGAAAATAAATGGGTTTCATAAAAATTAAATCATGATATAACCCATGTAAAAGAAACAGGTTTCATAAATATTTCATAAATTCATCATAGCATAACCCTTGGAAAGGAATAAGGTTTATAAACATATTTTTATCATTATTATAAAACATCTATAGAGAGAATATGGATGATATCATTGGATCATATCTTCAGTAGGGGTCAGAAAATATCAAAGGATTTTATCTTAGATAGAAAATGCTTCTATAAGATCACTTTGAACACTTAATAAGGAAAATACCCTTTTCACTTTCAAATCACTTATTTAAAATACCAAAATATCACAAATATTAAATAAAAAATTTTATTTAAAAATAAACATTGAAACTTTTAAGATAATATTTAGATTACTAATTATTCATGATGATGGGAAATTCTATTTATGTAATATATTTTGAAACAAATATTCATTTCACATTTCTGGTAAAAATTCAAAAGTACCTTGTTTGGAAAATGGAAAGAAAATTATTTTTAAAATATATTTTTTAAAATTCAAACATGGGTTAAAATTTCCCCTAATAATTCATTGTAGACTAGTAAAAAGATTATTGTAAACATTTTTAGAAAAAAAAGGGACATGAAAGAGAACATATTTTCAACCAAAGAGAGAAGTAAAGTCGATTTTCGTTAAAAACGTAATTTTGTTACTATTAGTTATTAGAGATAGGAAAATGAAAATAAAAAATAAAATATCTAAAAATAAACATAGGATAAGAAAATTTATGATATTATTGATATTTATATCAATAAATTTCATTATTAGAAGCACAATCAAAACAATCTCGATAAATAGAGATATTGTAACATTAACCCTTTACCACTTTGGTAACTTTTTAATCATAATCACCATTAAAGAAATAACCCTATATGGATATGTAAATCCCAATAATTTTTATAATAATAATAAAAAAGTAATTCATGGGAAGTATGCACACCACATAAAATAAACATTTGGTGAATATAGTATATGTCTCATAGAAATAAAAGTGAGAATAAAATCCCTCACTTCAGGTCTGACTTCCTTCATACATGTTTAAAAATCTCATATAATAAATATATATTTATTATTTATATATATATATATATATATTATATTCATAATAATATATATCATACCATATATTATTACTTTTAATCCTTTTATCACCCCTTTATTAACAATTATTTATTAAAAACATTATTCCAGCTAATAACTTCTTCGTTTTTTATGTATGTTTTAGTTCAATAGTTTTGATCCTTATATTTTGATTATGGTTATATCATATAAATAATTTTAATCATGATATAAATATAATATATATTAATTATATAAATATTTATTTTCATTCATAAAATTTAGATATAGAAAAATGAATTACACTGTTCAGGGAGACGGTAGACCGTACGTATGCATGAACGCTGTTTTTATTTTTTGAAAGATAGAAAAAAAGAAAGGTAAATAATATTTAATAGTTAAAATAATATTATAATATCATATATATCATATATATTCAACAAATATATCCTTATTACTATCCATGTAAATAGGGAATGAAAAATGAATCAAATCACTTCATGGAGGCGGTAGTCCCTACATACGCACAATGTTATTGTTTTCCAACAGATTGGAAGATAATAAGAAAGATACAATATTATAATTATAAAATTATAATTAAAAAATAAATATCATATATATACATTAAATCTATCATTATATCTATCCATGAGAGATGATTATGTAAAAATAATTACATCAGTTTGCGAGGTAGTAGTCCACCGTACACATGATCAACAGTTTCATTTCCCATTTGATGGAAAAGGAGATAAATATATGTTCTTGTATTAAAAAAATAAAATATAAATATATGGAACATATTGGTGTTATTTTTCCATCATAATTTAATAATATTTTAATAAGGTGGAAGAAGAAATAAAACAAAAAATACACAGTTAAGAACAATACTTCTTCTTCGAAAGCAACTTAAGGTTTTCACCAAAAGACTTCTTAGGAATGTTTTATAATCAATAAAAGTTATATAGGACGTGTTAATGGATGTAAGGAATGGATTTTGGGTATTTATTGTCTGATCCAAAAATATTTTGAAGTGTGAAGTGGTGAAGAGAGTGGATGTCCTTTTATAAGTGGGGGAGAGGACCCGCTTGGAAATATCTTAAAAGAATAAAAAATGATAAAGTCATTATCTAGACAAATGCATCTAAATTGATAGATATTTGAATTTGGTATAGGATAAATATGGAAAAAACATATGATTTATAAAATTTTATTTGGAAAAATTACCCTTATCATTTAGGTTAACCCTCTTGGTAAACCTGTTTTAACCTTTTCCACGATAATTAATTTTTACTATTTTTATTGTTCATTATGACCAAATATTAATTTTAATTTTTTTATAATATTAATTATGATGATTATAAATATTTAATTAATTTTATAAATTCAATTCATAGAAGTGGAAGAATTTAATTTAAAATTAAACCTGTATGCGTGATGAAAAATGATTTTCCAAAGAAAAAGTTTGCTTAAGTATAAAAAGTTTTTATGTTAAAATTCAATATAAAATTTATTTTAATGGCCTAAATTGGATTAATAATAACATAATTGAACCAATTTTACTTTTAAAACCATTTTAAAACAAAATTTAACTTTTTAAATTCATTAAACAAAAATAAAAGTTTTAATAAAAATCAATATTTTTCACTATCCATCAAAACATTAATCTTTTAAGAAAATAATAAAAAAAACCTGTATAAGATTATTTTGACATTTTTATTTCAATAATAAAGTTAATTTTTTTAAATATATTTTTTAAAAGTGACAAAAATTAATTTTAAAAGAAGTACGCAAAACAGGATGAAACTACTTTTTAGAAAAAATGTAGTTTTAAGCATAAAATTGGATTTATTCTTATCCCACACATAGAAGAAATATTATATGCATGATAAAAAATTTTATTGAATATATAATATATAAATTTTATTAAAATAATTCACCAATATTTATTAATTTAATTAATTAGGATAAAAATACATCGTATGCATAAGAACAATTTTTCAGAAAAATATTTCTTTTACTTTAAAATGATTTTTTTTTCATTTCTAAAAAATTAATGACCGATGAATTTATTTTATCCATGTATAACCTATAATTTTTTCATAATTTATTTATTCTTATTCATATTCACTAATCCAGTGACTAAGAGATAACAGCCACATTAAATAATAATATTTTAATAGTATATCACGTTTCATTTAAACTCGATGTTGTGTGTAATAGAAGATATCAAAGAAATTAAATTTATTTTTTAAAAATATTTCATAAAATCTTAGGGTTTTATAAAACAAATATACTTGGAAAATTTGGAGTTCCCCTAACTCAATAAAGTGCCACCTAGGCACCATTCACAATGTGAATGAGGGGTTCACAATGAAAATTCTATTTGTACGATACATTCACTCCATGAACCCCAGTTTTACTATGTGAAATGTTTGAGGTAGAGGGGTTATCGCCTTGGCCAACCCCATTCATGGTGTGAATTATGGTTCATGGTGTTAATTTCTATAGGCTACTAAATTTCATCCCCCAGTCACCCCGACCCTTCTCTGACATCCACCCGAGAACTCAAAAAACTAACTAGGTCTCAAACCACATCCAAAAACACCATTTAAAGATTTAAAAACACTTAGAATCCCAATACGATTCCCAGATTTTAAAAAAACCACTAACTAAACCAAAAATTCAAAATACACTAAAGTGTAACAATCGAAAAATCTGTTGGCCATTACATTAAGGTCTTCAACAACCCCGTTGATCATTGGTTATCTCCCTTAATATATTTATAAACTATAAAAAAAGAAAAAAACTTAGTAATATCCTTCTTCATTCTTATATAAGAGAACTATCATCTAATATTCTGATAAATTTTTTTAATGCACTACCCAACGTGAATGATGAAAAGCTCTTAAAGCATCACTCTTGATCTCCATAGAAACCATTATCTATCCTCTAAAATAAAGGAATAAATTTTCCATAACCTACCACATTTAAATGTTCACCCCACTATTTAGTTCATCTTGAATCCTCTTATACCCCTCGTCTGATAAAAAAATTCTTTCACCTACTCTACTAATAGGGATGTCACATTGAGGATAAAGTGAATCAACCCATATTTCATCTTCATCACCTCCATGTGAATGTCCATAAATTATCCCATCAACTGCCGCTACTCCTCAAATTCCATCATGACATGAGTTAAATATTTGTCGCTCAATGTATATTCATTTGCATTACTTTTTCTAGGTGTGAAAATGAGCTTAAAATAAAAGATTTGGAGATATTCCACTGAACCGTGCCACCTCAGGTTGAGATCTCACTATGATAAAATATAATTTAAACTATTGTGATCAGTATATACCAAGAATTTATCATTGAAAATGTAATGGATAAAACACTTCAAAGAATGGAAAATAGTATCTAATTCCAAGTCATACATAATATATTTTTTCTCACGAGTTTAAAACTACTTATAACCATACACCACAACTTTATTTCATTGCATCAAGACACATCCCAAAAAAATATTTATGTGTTTCAATACACTTAAACCCCAAATCTTGATTTAAAATGAGTTATAAGTGGTTCTGAATTTAACCATCTTTTCAATTCCTAAAATATTCCTATAACTTCACATTCTATTCAAATTTTACTCCACTTTTGGTCAAAGTTGTCATAAGAGAAGATAATTCTAGTAATTTTGAATTAATTTTTGATAATATGTAACTAACCTTAGAAAAATATAAATCTCAAAAACATTATTTGGTATTTATTAAGATATAACCACCTTGAACTTATCTGAGTCGACATAAATTCCTTTGTTTGAAATGACATGACCAAGAAATTTCACCACCTGAATCTAGAAATGGAATTTAGAAAGCTTAATGTACTACATATTCTTATTCAAAGCCTCTAAAACAATTTCCAAGTGTCTCCCACGATCTTCCTTTAACTTAAAATAAATAGGGATTTCATCCTAAAATAGGACCATAAATGAATCCAGGTAATTGTGGAAAATAATTTCCATAAAATTAATAAATTCCACAGGTGAATTGGTAACCATTAAAGGCATGAATAAAGATTAATGAAGGATATATTTATATTTTTTTGGAATATTCTCTTCTTTTACCCTTAACTGATGATAACCAAACCAAAGTTCAATCTTAAAAAACTATTGATATCCTTTCAGTGGGTTAAATTTATCATTAATTTGAGGCAAGAGATATTTATTTTTTACTATCACTTGATTTAGTTTCCAATAGTCAATATAAAACCTCAAGCTACTATCAACTTTATTAGAAAACAAAACCGAGTTTTCCCAAGGGAAAACACATGTCTAAATGAACCCCTTCTGTTCAAGATCATTCAAGTACACCTTTATCTCTTGTAACTCTAATGATTTTATACAATATATTGGAAATGAAATGGGTTTCATCCCAATACCCAATTCAATGTAAAACTGCACATTTCTTCTAGGAGGTAATCAAGAGAAATCATTTGGGAAAATATTTGGATATTAATATATCACTCTAGGAAGTATAGGTGGATTCTACCTCTCCATGGACTCAAGAACTAAGCTTACTAGTTAATACAATAATACTTATTACTTCCCACTATTAAAAACTTAATTTTTTCTTGAAAATTCCACCTTATCTTGAAAGCATGGATAGTTTCATATGGTTCCATAAAATAAATTATCAAATACAAAAAATAGATTTTCACTTTAAATTGAATAAGACAATATATCCCAAAAATAAAATCATATATTTTTAGCTTAATAACCAAGAAGTCACATTAGATATCTATGTTTGAAATCATTATTGAAGAATATGTATATTTGAATTTTGTCTTAGAAATTTCACCAATAGAAGTATAATTATAGTGAACCGAGTTTCTCTACGATCATGAATAAAGGGGATAATCCCTAAAGTCTTAAAATTTTGAAGTGTAAGTGGATATATCATATTATAAAATATGAGATAAATCTTATAACATGATATATTGATAGAATGCTTCTACCTTGTTTAATAGTATCATATGATACAATGATATAATAATGGGGTTTAATCATAAAATACAATTAACATGGTATTATGATTTAAATGGTGGTTGAATGCTAAGTCTTAAAGTTCAAATGATCTTCTATGTGGACTATTATTAATTAATTTATTTCATAAAATGTAATATTAGGGGAGTTGGAATGGATGAGGGGATAAAAATTCTACAAATACATTTCATTTACTAATATTTTATGAATGTATGAGTAAATGTATAATGGGTTTATCAGGCATATATAAGGAGGATACTTCCATCAGGATTGTAGATAGAAATCTATCCTAAGCCTCTATCAATACTCTATATCCTTGAAGATCTCTTCTTATTCCTTCTTTTACATGAAATGAACTAGTATTCCATGGAGTGAAGAAATGTACCACCCATGGGATGAGCAATTCACATCATCCCATGGATACACCATAGAAGAGGGAGTCCTTTAGACACCACTATGTTTTTTTATCTACCATATGAATAAATATTGATAAAAAAACATTCCTCGATGTAAGGTACACAAAAATTATTTATTTTTATTTGAAAAATGATTTTGGGATATATGCATGGTGATATTGGGTTAAAGGGTTTTTAATCATTTTCACTGAGTTTATTGAGTGTAAATCAATTATTATAAACCATTCACTGGTATCAAATCAAAGGATAAATAGTTATCCAATTACTGGTAACTCTCACACATGAACAATAATGAAGTGTGGCTCTCTGCTTAGGAGATCCATTCTTAATAGAAAGAGTTTTATTGACCAATGAATTGGGGAAATGGATCACTTTGATAGGTTCATATAGATTTCATATTTAAAGTGTTCATATGATATATTTGATCGCAACATCAGTGGAATCAGAGATTTATTAGGTGATTTTATTCTCAAAATCATGTTTAAAAGGAATTTTAAGGATATTGTTTTCGATGTTGTAAGTAAAGAACCAAAATTGAATTAGATTAATATTTTTATTTTTATAGTTTTTAATACACTTTTTTTCTAAAAATTCAATGTGACAAAAATCTTGTTATTGATAATTAATCATGATTTTTCATGGTTGTTTTGAATTGAATAAGTTTCTTTAAATAAATATTTTTTTTAAATATGATGATTGTACATATATTTTTATTGACCAAAACATGTTCCAATTGAATTAGGAGAATGCACATTGTTTACAATATTTTTTAAAGACTATATGATATTGATTATCATTCAGTAAATTGAGAAATTTTTAAAAAGTGTATACGATTTTTCAAGTTTTGTTGTTTGATCATAAAATGGTTTAAGATTTTAGGAGTTAAAAAAAAGAAGAGTTTATAATGACCATGAAAAAATGAATTTAATTATTTACATGAGGAATATATTTATAACCTTAGTATTATGTATTGGAATTATTTTTTGAATATTTTTCATGCAAGCAAACTAAAAAATTGGCTATACCCAACTAGCTAGAATAGGATAGTATCACCACTATAGGAAACCAAGATCAAGACCCTAAGCTAGCCAACATGGGAAATCCATAACTGAGGGATAGCTAACACAAGGGTCATGCCTAAGATATGCACATGAGTTGAAGAAAGCCACCGTGTGGGGTAGCACAACATTGGTGGCATAGGGAAGTTTTAGTTTAATAGGAGTGGAGTGGTAACTATTATGACCATGCTAAGATGAAATTTGTTATAAAAAAAGGTATGTAGTAATGATCTGTTTGAATGTGAGATCGATATACTAGAGAACCGAATGAACCATGGCCATATGATCACTCAATCCATTTTTCTAAGCCGTCCGATCAATTTTCTATGTCATCTGATCTTCAGCCACATCGTCTTCTCTAGAAAACCACATAGAGATTTTTCTAATTAGGGAGCTCCATTTTTACATTGAAAAAAGCTCCACCCAAGTTATTCAATCATATTTTGAGCATTCTGTTGATTTCATTTTGATCAAAACCTCTTAAAACTCCATGTGCATGATAAAATGAAGATTAAACCATTGAAATATAATGTATAATAAAATTTTTTCTTTCTAATGACGGTGATGGTTTGGGATACCTATCTTGGTTACAATAAGATATTATGAAAAAAATGAATGGGTATTTATGATTCTCATATATTTTGAGATGTTGCATGTTGTCTATAAATACCTTATCTAGGTTTATTTTCAAATCACATTTTATCTCACATCTGAGCACTATTTTTGAGAGAGAAATAGAGTGGATCATGATCTTTGTATTTTTAAAGGATGTTCCATGCATTTTTGGTGATCATATACATTTATGTTGGCATGATGTTTTTGAAAATTAGTGAATCTATTTTATGAAGGTGATTTTGAATCGTGTAATATAAGTTACGTGACTAGAAGCAATGAGTATTCTTGTTCTTGCGAAACTGGTTCTCACGAACCAACGAGAAGAAGGTGAAACCACCAAGGATGAGTTTTTTTGAAAATAAGTTACAAGGTTTAGTTTTTTGTGTGAAGGAAAATAGTGAACCCATAAAATAGATTATTATTCTTACAAACTACCTATCACAAGAAGGATATAAGATTCATAATTGAGTCTCATTTATGTAAAGTAAACATGTGATATATCTTACTCATGTGAAGAATATTGTAGTTTACATGACTCATCATACATATACTGTTACATGAAGAATTTAAAATACACATGTAATGATAGCCATGCATACTGTAAGTTTGAGGTTAATAGATATAGTGTGCGTGGTTGAATCTTTTGAAGAAGAATATCTGTGTGAAACTCTTGTACAATTAGCTTGAGGTTTTATGTTTTAAATATAGTAATATAGTTGTATCACTCAATATAGCTAAGTGATATCATTCATTTTCACAAAAGAAAAAATAGTGGGTGCTCACACTATTTTTATATGCATAAAGAATATACTAATGAAATTCTATGAGTTTAATTCATGAAATATAATATTCATGCATGATTTTTATATTATGAATGATGCACATATTGATATGCATGCATGGTCAAAGTATAGTGTGAAGGAAAGTGTGAAAACATGTTTTTGTGCTAACCTTATTATACTTGTGTAAAAATTACACTCATACACATTTGATTTTGTGAAAAGAAGATCAAAGGATACCATGAAAAAGATCACACAATATATTTTGTTTTCATGAAGATATAAAAATTATTTATTTTTCATATATAAAATCAAAAGAATACACAGAATTGTGAATTTTTTATTGTACAAAGAATACAAAAATAATATATAGAATTAAATTTATTAAATATTTTAACGTGATGATGAGAACTATATGCATAAAGAACACACGATTTTGAGGCGTGTAATAATTGATTTGAGATGAAGAAATATTTTTCATTAAATCAGAGAATAAGAAAACTATAAATTTATTGACATATATTCAGTTTTTCATTCTATTACTACAATGAGTTTAAGTTGAAGTGTTATATTCTATAATTCAGAATATTATACTGAGACAACTACCATAAAGTGTTGTTGATTATATTCAGTTATAATAAAAAAGTTTCAATTCATGTGAGAAAGTGCATATTTATTTTATTATTAGTGGATCAAAGAGAAATATCAGTTTTTTGTTACAGTGGAATCTTAAAGTTCTTGAGATATTTCTCATTGTTTTAGTGTTGTGTTTGTGAAACATTAATGGGATTCTAGTTTAAAGAACACTAGTGTGATTCCAACATAATTTGGGAAAAGGTTTATACCAACACACAATGGTTTTAGGGTGATACCTAACCAACCCACTTGTAAATGGTGATTTATTCTTATTGGATAATCCAAGTCTCAGATCATCCAAACACCAAAAGAATGTAGTCACCCACATCAGGGGGAAAACCATGTAAAAATACTATGTGATGTGCTTCATTTAGTTTCTGTCCTGCATGTGGTATAATTATGTTTGAAAATAGGGAAGATCTATTCACTCTAACAAGTGCATAGGTTTGAATTAAAAATGGGTAAGATAAAAGTAAATAACTATCAATTAAATTTGTGTACATTGATTCACCCCCTCTTAGTATACCTACACGATCCACTGAGTACCTCAATTGGTATCAGAGCATAGGTTACATGTAACGACCCAAACTTTTTTCAAAGGAATTTCTACATTCTTATAGTAATGTTACATAGTATAAATATCCTAAAATCTCTTAGAGACAATAATAAAAACTTTATAAATGAAGAATTAATGAAATAATAAGTATTTATAGAAGTTAAGGAACCAATACCGGTGAATAGTAACTTGACCTTAGGAATAGTAATATGAACCTTATGAATAGAAAACCAAAAAATGAATAGTAAAAACACCCATGAATTATAAATAAATTTTAGGCATCTTATAAATAAAATTATGGTATATTAATATCAAAGTCTAAGTAAATAAATGTTATAAAAATTATTAATTAAGTGTTGGTATTTTTATAAGTCATACATATTTAATTAAAATTTTATGATTAATTTAATAATTTATTTTCTTAAAATGTATTCAAAAATTAATATTTTGATGTCTTATGATTTAGAGATAATTTTATGAGACTTTAAGTAATTTTTCAATGTGTTATAAAATCAGTTATAATTTTAAAATTTTTATTTTCCAAGTAAATGATGATTTTCATTAAAAATTAAATTAATCATATTTAAAAAATTATTTTTATAAAATGAAGGAAATTTTTGAATTATACACATCAAAAAATGGTTAGGTTAATTTTTTGGGGATTTTTCTGAATTACTTGATTTTTTTGTGAATAATGAAATACGGTAAATTTACTGTATATATACATTATAAGCTAAATACACTATTCGTTGAGTCATTGCTGATGTAATAACCATTGGTTAGAACTCACATGATGTAATTACTTTATTTAGTCTCAATAATCAGCACTATTTATTTTCTTGAGCAAAATAATAAACTAACAAATTAAATAATAAGAAAACACTCGTCTCCTCCACTATAAATAACACCCCTCACACCCTCTTCTCCTCACACCTATCAAGCTTTGATATTTGACAAAATTATACACAACACTCTTTGATATCCCCTTCCTTACATACATGATCTCTTGGTCTCATCAAAAGACCAATCCTAGATGCCTTGAGTAGGATCTCAAGAGGAGAATTCAAGAGGTGAATCCTTTCTATTTTTCTTTTAATTTCCCTTCAATTTCATTTATTTTCTTATTATCTCCTAAAATACATTAATAATAATGTAATGATAACACCAGTACCTTATATATACTGAAATTATATCATGTTATTGTAAGATACATAATTAAAATCCCCCCTCTCACTCTTTTATTATAAAGATGAAATCGTCACCCGTGATGTTTCAATTTACCGAAATCTTGGGCGATGCCATTTTATTTTCCTTAAAAGCATTAAAATATGATAATAAAACCATTAAATGGTTTAAAAAATATTTTCATATTTATTATAAAACCCTCTTTACGTTCTGTAACTAAAATTTATACATAATACTAAATGATAAAACAAAACGAGTTCATTGTGATCGAAAGACCAAAAAAATTAACCTAAAACGATCATCATTAACTTTTATCTAATGATTCATACTCATGTTATATATAAAAAATATTTATAAGATCATTTAAACTTGTGTAATATCATTAATAAGATACAATAACAATTCGGGAAATTTATCTTCATTTTACATGAACTTCCATTCAGGAATACAAGTGAACCGATCGTGAAAACTAAGAAAACAAATGCTCCCAAACGATGAAATTAAACTCTATAACTAATATAAAGTCCCATAAATGAACTTAATAAAACCATAATGAATCATATTCATGTATAAAATGTTTTTTAATTATTAATTAATGAATATAATGTGATTATATAGGACATTAAAGTGAATAAAGCATTCAGACACAAGATAAGGGGAATTCTCGAACCCAACTCTCTTTCTTTGGGTTTTCCCTATTTCACCCCATTTTCAGTATGGATATTCCTTAAATACCATTTATTCATCATTATATTACCTTTTTTGGTATATAATTTTTTTTACTTGATTTTATGACAAACACAATGTTTTCCAAAAGAACCATTCTTTCAAAAAACACACCTTTTACTTCTCGAGATTGTTTCTCCTTTACTCAAGGTTGATGATTCAAGGTTGTTATTACCTCTTTAATATGGGAACTCAAATTTTATGAATTTATTCTTATGATATGAAAACCATTCATTTCAATGGTTTATTTTATGTCTAATATGTATATATTTTCTATATGGCATGCATGATAATGTAAATGTTATGATGTGACGGGTGCGCCCAAAATTATATAGCACAATGTCAATGTTATGATGTGATGGGTGTGACTGGAATTATATATCACTACTATTCATTAAGTATTGTAATTTATCTCATGATAAAATTGAAACATGCATGAATATGATTATATCTTTGTTCACAACTATATGTGCTAGTTGACCACTAAGAAATGATGTTTCATTTTTATGCATTGCCACATTCCAAGACTTATCTTAATGACTTCCTATCATGATTATGATCCCATGATTAGTTTATGATGATGATATTATGTTAATACTCCCCCATTTTATATTGATTCATGTTATTATCTATCCCCTTATTAGGATTTTAGCTCACCCCTTGTTGATGTATATCCTTAGGTGATTACATGTACTAAGGAGAATTTATGGGCCAATAAGAAGATAGAGAAGAAGGATTTAAATAAATTTTTATGTTTTATTTTATAAATGTTATGTATGGTCCTAATTTTCCCAAGACACTAAACTTTTGTATCCTTATTTTTTAATTATTTTATGTTTATTATCTTTAAAATTATGTAATAGTAATGTAAGAAAAATTAGGGTCACTATAGTTGGTATGAGAAGAAGGTTTAGTTAATTTGGGAATTAGGATTAGAGAACTTTAGTGAAAACCCTTAGTATGAGACTAAGTATATGTAATAATCCAATAAGATTTGTTTTAGAAAATTCTAAACATAAGGATCCCACAAGATATGAATTTATACTTAAATGAACAAATTAATACATTATTTATTCATGACATATGGACTTATGTTTTGTTCTAACCTTTTTTATTTTAGAAAATAGTGGGAACTAGAAAAAACCAGGACGAAAACCCATGCGAGGGACAATGCAGTGATTTCCTGAATGAAATTATGAATGCCTTCAGAGGTGGAGTTAAAAATTTCATAGTGATGTTTACCCAAATGTCTCAGGTTATAAAAAATAACCTAAATAATGTGGAACATCTTACTACACATAAGAGAGATAAACCAGCTATCAAGTGTTTTATGTGGCAATGACCACCAATGTTTAGTGGATCTTCTGACCCACTTGTCATGGAATAGTAGGTTAAATCAATGGGGAAGATCTACTTTGTACTTCACTATTCTAAGACAGAGAAGTTGAATCTTGCTGTTTATCATCTAGATAGAGAGGCCGATCAATGGTGGTATTTGATTAAGAATACCAAGTTTACTGATGAAATTGAAGAGATAAAGTGGTAAGATTTTAAGATAATGTTTCTTAATAAGTATTTACCTCAAAATATTCATAAAAATATAGAGAGAGAATTCATAGATATGAAGAAAAATAAATATGAATCTATCATGGATTACGAATAAAATCTCACAAGGATTACAATGTATTCTTTGGGTTTTGTTATCAACAATGATGGAAAAATTGTTAGATTATTTAGTGGTTTAAAATCACACCTTATGAAGGCTCTTGAAATTCAAGAATTTAGAATTATGGAGAAGTTGTATGATGTTCTCTCGAAGTGGGTATGGAGTTTAGAGAATGGTCCCATGTCTACGGTGATAAGAAATGAAAGATGGAGTTTCAAGACATAGGATCTAATGAGAAAGGTGGAAATAAACCTTATCCACCCACATGTCAAAAATGTGGGAAGAAGCATCATGGGAACTGCCTCAAATGGATTTAGAATTGATTCAAGTGTAGGAGAGGACACCAAGCTCATGAATGTCTAAAAGACATGAGGAATCAGGATAATGTGGTGGAGGAAAGAAGAGAACCACCCATGGTCCAATGCTATAACTATAGGGAGTAAGGGCACTATGAAAGCCAGTGCACTAAACCTAAAGTTCTTGAGGATAATCAATTTCATCAGCCACCAAATAAAAAGGATTAAGGGACGACTTATGCAATCACAACTACAGAAGTGGAGTAAGAAAATGAAGTCATACATGGTACACTTCCTATTCACTCAAGAATGGAAAAATTATTATTTGATTCTGGTTCTATGAATTCCTTTATATATTTTATGTTTTCTAGAACTATTGAATTGAAGCCCTGAAACCTTGAAGTATATATATCCATAAAAATACATAGTGGTGCAATCATTGAAACCCAAGTGTTGGACTCTTGTCCTATTATCATATGTGGGAAGACTCTTCCAGAGAATCTCATAATACTTCCCTGGGTGGAATTAGAAACTATAATGGGGATGGATTGACTCTCATTATATATAGAACATATAAAATATCGAGAAAATTAATTATCTTTTCATATTTTTAACTAATCTATTATCCTCTAAAAATTCAAGGAAGATCACAAATCTCATTTTGAAAATCCTTCAATAGTGTGGGTTTTTTCCCTATGAAGAAACATACCTCTCCCAAATGGTTTAGTAAATGGGATTTATCAACCAAGGGAAAATTCACAGTGTTAGGGAATACAATTATGTATTTACAAAAAATTTACCTGAACATCCCCCAGAATGTGAGGTACCGTTCTAAATAGAACTCATACTCAAAGCTAATAATATCTCAAAGTGTCCCTATAGAATCGACCCTATAGAACTGGAGGAGTTAAAGAAGATAATTAAAGAGGATTTGGACAAAGGGTTTATACACCTTAGTGAATCACCTTGGGGTGCGCCGGTGCTCTTTTTCAAGAAGAAGGATGGATCAATGTGGCTGTGTATCAATTATTAGGAACTCAACAACATAACCATAATGAAAAAGTATCCTTTTCCAAGGATTGATGGATTTTTCAATTAGTTACATGAATCTCAGTACTTATCAAAGGTGGATCTTCATTATAGATATCATCAAATAAAGGTGAAGAAAAAAGATATCCAGAAGGCTACCTTCTATAAAAGGTATGATCACTATGAGTTGCTAGTGATTTTCATCAAACTTACTAATTACCCTAAAATATTCATAGATTTGATGAAAATCATCTTTAGACATTACCTCCACAAATTTTTGGTAGTGTTTATTGATGATAAACTCATCTACTCCAAGATCAAGGAGGAATGTAAAAAAAATTTAAGGCTTGTGTTGATGACATTAAGGAAGGATAAGTTGTACGAAAAGTTCAGAAAGTTTTACTTTTGGATGAAAGATGTCACATTCATGGGAAATATGATCACAAGTGAGGGAATTTATATAGACTCTTCAAAAATAAAGGAAATTGAGGAATGTCCTAGACCCTCTAGTGTCACGGAAATCCACATTTTTCTTGGATTATAAGGTTACAATCAATGTTTTGTGAGAAATTTCTCACGATTTTCAAGCCCACTTACTATGTTAACAAGGAAAGAGGTAAAGTATGTATGGATGAATGAATGTGAGGAAATATTCAATGATCTAAAGAAGAGGCCCATCACTGCACCTATACTCACATTACCAAAAAGTTGAGAAATTTTTATGATATAAAATGATTCTTCTAAGAAAGGATTGGGTTGTGTACTCATGAAAAATGAAAATGTTATAGCTTATGCCTTAGGGTGGTTGAATATCCATGAGAATAATTACCTGATTCATGATCAAGAGCTAGAAGCTATGATTTTTTTCTTGAAAATTTGGCGGCACTACCTCTATAGTGAGAAGTGTGACATATATACCGATCACAAGAGCCTAAAATATATATTAATACAAAAGTATCTCAACATGCATCAAAAGAGATGGTTAGAGCTAATGAAAGACTACATTTTCTCTATTCACTATCATCCTGGAAAGGAAAACAAGATAACTGATGTTCTTAGTAGAAAAGAACCCGTTACTCCTCCAATGGCTCGAAGGCCTTCATTTTTTATTGATTTTTGATAATCCACCTTCCAAGGGGTGAGTTGGAACCCTTACAAGTCCTGTAGGCATAAGTATTACATGGATTGTAGGACTTAGATGAATTCATTGCTCGTAGGCTTTAAATATTACATACAACCCAGACTAAGTACTTGGAACTACTCCTCCCCAGAATCTTCATTGTGAAATCATCTCTCCACATTCGCATGGATGTTCGGCTAGGCATTCCTGTGTATGCACAGGCTTGTCCCGATGGAGGGATCCATACCCTCTCATTCTTACAATCCTTTTAGCTTCTGCTGTGGTGAAAGCTCCTTGCTCATCCTCCTTGTAGAGCTTGTTCCTTGTAGGTTTTCTGGTTTGCATCTGCTACTCTATCCATGTTGTGGATTGAGAAAGACCCTATCTTATTGGATATACAATGGATAGATTTGTAAATCATAACCATAGGGAATACATCCTACCTTGACCAAATTATTTCCTAACCATATATCCAAGAGAATATTAATTAGGCACAAAGAGATGATCCAGAGTTACAAAAGAAGGTGAATATAGTAAAGCAAGGGAAGTTGTAAAAGTTCCATATCGATGATGATGTCATGATTCAGTTTGGAATGAATCTCTTTATGCCTTCATCACCTGGGATAAAGAAGGATATATTGGACAATGCACATATCTGAACCTTCTCTATCCATCTGGGGAGTACCAAGATGTATTGTGATCTTGGAGAGCACTTATGGTGGGACAACATGAACAAGGAGATTGTTAATTATATCTCAAGGTGCCCGATATGTTAGAAAGTTAATTATGAATAACAGAGGTCCAAATGGATGATGCAACCATTTCCTATACTCATGTGGAAATGTGATAATGTCACTATAGAGTTTTTTAAAGGTCTCCCAAATATATCCAAAAGAAATAATGTGATATGGGTTGGGGTGGACCGAATCACAAAGACTACATACTTTATCACTATTTAGGAATATATCTCACTTGAATAACATGTTATTATATATGTGAAGGAAGTGGTGAGATTGAATGTATTTCCACTCTATATTGTCTATGATCATGATCCTAGGTTCACATATAAATTCTAGAGGGGTAATTAATATTATTTGAGTAAAGAATTAAATTTCTGCATGACCTGTCACCCCCAAATTGATGACCAATTTAAAAGGACTATTCAAATGCTCTAAGATATGCTAAGATCTTGCTCTTTAAATTTCAAAGGTGGATGAGATCAGCATGTCCCATTGGATGAGTTCTCATATAATAATAACGTCTACTCGAGTATTTATATTGCTTCATATGATGCTTTGTATGGAAAGCGATTTATAACTCCTACCTGTTGGGATGAAGTTGGTGAAAGAAATATACTTGCACCCGATCTTGTGCAAGAGATGATAGAAAAGGCTCAAGCCATATAGAAACATATCAAAGCTGCTCAGAGTCAGAAAAAGAGCTATGATGACAACTGTCGAAGTCACTTGGAGTTTGACATTGGAGATCAAATATTTCTTTGAATATCACCATGGAAGAGGGTCATGTGGTTTGAAAAGAAAGGGAAGATAATCCCAAGGTACATTGGCCCCTTTCTCATAGGATCTGTGGTCTATCGAATTTCACTTCCACCGAATATGGATCAAGTTCATGATGTGTTCCATGTGTCACCCCTAAGGAAGTACATACCAGATCAATCACATGTACTAAACTCAGAGGTGGTATAGTTTGAAGATGATCTCTCTTATAAGGATCATCTAGTAAAGATTCTGGACCAGAGAAATAAGGTTTTAAGCAACAAGACAACCCACCTTGACAAAGTTTTATGGATGAACCATAAACATGAAGAAGAAACTTGGGAACTGGAGGAGGCGATGAAGGATAAGTACCCTCACATGTTTATGTAAAATGAAATTTCAAGGGAGAAATTTCAAAAGGGGGGAAGAATGTAACAACCCAAACTTTTGTTGAAGGAATTTATCCCTTATTATTGCAATTTCACATAATATAAATCACATAAAATAACTTATAGACCACAATAAAAACTTTATAAATTAATAATTAATTAAATAAGAAGTTTTTCTAGAATTTAAAGAACCAATACTGATGAAATAGTAACTTGAACTTATGAATAGTAATATAAACCTTATGAATAATAAACCAGCCAAATGAATTTTAAACACACCCATGAAATAATAAATAAAATTTAGGCATCATATAAATAAAATTATGGTATAATTATATCATAGTTTAAGTAAATAAATGTTATAAAAATTATTAATTAAGTGTTGGTATTTTTATAAGTCATAAATATTTAACTAAAATTTTATGATTAATTTAAAATTTTATTTTCATAAAATGTATTAATAACTTAATATTTTTAAGTCTTAGGATTTTAATATAATTTTATGACACCTTAAGTAATTTTTCAAAGTGTTATAAAATAAGTTATAATTTTAAAATCTGTATTTTCCAAGTAAATGATGATTTTAATTTAAAATTAAATTAATCATAATTAGAAAATTATTTTCATAATATGGAGTTCATTTTTAAATTCTAAGAATCAAAAAATGGATAGGGTGAATTTTTGGTATTTTTTGAATTACTTGAATTTTTTGTGAATGGTGAAATACGGTAATTTATGGTATATATACATTATAAGCTAAATACACTATTCATCGAGTCATTGCTCATGTAAGAACCATTTGTTTGAACTCAAATGATCTAATTAATTTATTTAGTTTTAATAATCAACCTTATTTATTATCTTGAGAAGAATAATAAACTAATGAAATAAATAATAAGAAAACACTCCTCTCCTCCACTATAAATACCACCCCTCACACCCTCTTCTCCTAACACCTATGAAGCTTTAAGACTTGACCAAATTCTTCTAAACACTATTCCCTATCCCCTATACACATCTATGATCTCTTTGTCTCGTCAGAAGACCAATCCTGAGTTCCCTGAGGAGGATCTCAAGTGGATAATTCAAGAGGTAAATTTTCTCTCTTTTTCTTGTAATTTCCATTCAATTTCATTTCTTTTCTTATTATCTCCTCACCTACCTTCATATAAATGGAATGATAACTCCAGTAAATTTAATATACTATAATTATATCATTTTAATGGAAAATATATCATTAAAATTCTCCCTCTTAGTCTTTTATTATAAAAATGAAATTATTGCCTGTGATGTGTCAATTTACCAATATCATGGGCGATGCACTTTAATTTTCCTTAAACACATTCAAGACTATTAATAAATCAATTAAATGGTTTAAAATAGATTTTAATATTTATTATAAAACCCAATTTATGTTTTGGAACTAAAATTTATACATAATACTAAATGATAAAACAAAATGAGTTTTTTTTGTGATCGAAAGACCACCAAAATTATCCTAAAACGATCATCATTAACTTTTATCTAATGATTCATCCTCATGATATATAACCAAATAATTTATAAGATCATTTGAAATTATTTAATATCATAAATAAAATATTATAACAATTATGGATATTTATCCACATTTTACATGAACTTCCATTCATGAATAAAAGTGAACTGATTGTGAAAACTAAGAAAGCTAATGAACCCAAATGATGAAATTAAACTCTATAACTCATAAATATGACCATAAATGAACTTAATAAAACCATAATAAATAATATTAATGTATAAAAGGTTTTTTAAATGTTAATTAATTAATATAATGTGATTATACAAGACATTAAAATGAAGAAAGAATCCAGACAAAAGGCAAGGAGAATTCTCAAACCCAACACTATTTCTTTCAGTTTTCCCTATTTTACCCCATTTTCAGTATGGATATTCTTTAAATACCATTTATTAATCATTATATCACATTTTATAGGATATAATTTTTTTTTCACTTGATTTTATGACAAACAAAATGTTTTCAAAAAGAATTATTCTTTCAAAAAACACACCTTTTATTTCTCGAGATTATTTATCCTTTACTCAAGGTTGATGATTCAAGGATGTTATTAAAATTTTCATTTGGGAACCCAAAGTTTATAAATTTATGCATATTATATGAATCCCATTACTTTACATGGTTTATTTTATGTCCAATATTGATGTATGTTCTATGTGACATGCATGATAATGTAAATGTTATGATGTGACGGGTGCACCCAGAATTATATAGTACAATGTAAATTTTATGATGTGATGGGTGTGATTGGAATTATATAGTGCAACAATACATTGGGTAATGTGATGTATCTCATGAGAAAATTGAAATATTCTTGAACATTATGCTATATTTTCTCACAACTATGTGTGGTAGTTTACTATTAATACACGATGCTTCATTTTTATACTTATCCACATTCCAAGCCTTATCTTAATGACCCCCTCTCATGTTTATGATCTCATGATTATGATACCATGATTATGTTATTATGATGATGTTATATTAATAATCACACCATGTTATATTGTTTCATGTACTTATCTATCCTCTTACTTGGATTTTAGATCACCCCTTTTTGATGTATATCCTTAGGTGATTACATGTACTAAGGAGAATTCAAGGGACAATAAAAAGATAGAGAAGAAGGAATTAAATAAATTTTTATGTTTTATTTTTTAAATGTTATATATGGTCCTAATTTTTCCAATACACTAAACCTTTGGATAATCATTGTGTAATGATTTTATGTTGATTATCTTTAAAATAATGTAATAGTAATGTAAGAAAAAGTAGGGTCACTATATTACACCTACGATTGGATGTATCTTATTATAATAGTTGTTTATATAAAAATTATATGAATAAATATTTTAATTTGAATAAGTAACAGAGTTGTCTCATATGAATAATTCAGTTCCAATCTCTATTATTTCCAACAATGAGGCTTCTGCAAAAACCGTAAAGAACAGACAAAATAAATTGGGATGAAAGATGAAAAATAAATTTAAGAAGAAAGAGGATACATCACAAACTAGATATAGTTAGAATAGTAGTATATCAATAGTATCTATTAAATTAGTTGATATAGATCCTTTTTATGAGTATTTTTTAAGCATTTAAGAAGTTTAATTTATTGAATAACTGAGTGATTTTCATTTAGAAATCAAATATTATCTGAATAATGTTCCTACTAAGGTTTTCAATTAATTATTTTCTTTTATCAAGGTACTATATGATGAAAATTCAAATCTTGAAAATGATGATGAAGATATGGATCATAATTTGGAAAAGAATTTTCAAAGGTGTAAACTTATCTCACAATTTATTGATGTCAAAGAAGAAACTATTTCGCTTCGCAATGAACATTTATCCTATGTTGAAGAAGAATTGAAAATAAATGTTTGTGAGAAATAAGTTACCGAAATGGTCCATAATAAGATGATTCATACACTTTAAGAATCTAATAAAGCTATTATAAAAATCATTTAATCTCATTTGGAATCAAAATAGAAGTACGCATTGCATTGCAATGAAATATTCACTTTGATTGAAGATGAATTACAGAGGAAAATTATTGAGAAGTGACTGAGATAGTTCTTACAGAAGTGATCCATCCATTAGAGAAACTACACAGAACCTCTATGAATGTTAAATAATCCCAACTAGAGGTTAAGAAAAATATAATTAAATAGTTTAATAATTATATACTGGAGTCAAATTGAATGCATGATGATCAAGTTTAGATAATGAAGAGTCAATGGTAAGACAAACTAATAGTTATTGAGGATGAGAAAAATTTCCTCAATATGAAGTGTCTTGAAATGGAAGTTAAATTGAAAAATATAATGAAACAAAATGAAATATTTTTCAAAAAAATGTGAATATATGGATAAAACACTCAGAGACCATAATAGCTCTCTAATTATAAATTTTTTTGAGTTGGAGGACAATTTTAGAAATTAGGACTATTCCCAAGATAAATCTTCACAAAATGATGAGATCAGAAATCCTGGTAAGTGTAATTATGAAAAGAGTCTCACTCTAACAATACTTATTTAAGTTACAAGAATATATTGAGATTATCTAAAGATAAATCTGTTGAAAGCTCATTGAAACATGTATCCCTTATTCCAGAAGATTTTTTTAGTACTAATAATGCTTTATATGCAATTATAGGTTTCAAAAAGAATTATGGTCAAACATGGATGAAGAAGAATGATGCTAAATCCACCATATCATTAAATGTGTATATGAAGAAGAGTGTGAATCCTTGTTCTCTACAAGGATCTCAGATGAAAAATCATACCATCCAAAAAAAAGATGTGATATTTAGCCAAGTGGTATTACAAAAGAAGAAGTCAATATTTGTTGGCTATTGTTGGTGTTTTTGGAAATTTGGGCATCAATACATTGACTGTTGGCATAATTTTTCAATACATGATAATTATAGAATTATAGTATTAAGGGAGAGAATATATGATGTGAATAGATATAATGAAAAAATGAGGTAAAATTCATAGATGAAGAAAAATCTATATATCAAAAATATATTTTATTATCTTGAAGAATTATATGATTATTTCAATAGAAGTGGTCACAATTATAATGTGTGTTGGTATGAACCAACCATGTACTGTGCATATATTGATATAAATATACGACCATAAAAATGAATAGGCAAAAAACAAATACATAAATGTTATCCTTGGTATATAAGAAGGAAAATAAGGTTAAGAAAACAGTAAATAAAGCTATATCCAAAAAGAATGATGAAAAAATGTCACACTAAATAAAAGGTGCTTTTACTATATAATAACAGGCCATATAATGAACCTTTTCAAGCAAGTCATAAACACCAATGCTGGTGGAAGAAAGCTGAAGCATAAAAATAAATTAGTCTTAGAATAAAATGAAATGGTTGATTTGATGCATGACAATCATGTTAACCCTATGATTAGTGGAAATTTGTGTGGAAGGTGCAGAATTTCAGCGCATATTACTGATAAATGCATGGTTTCCTAAATAAATAAAACTGGAAAATAAAAAAAGAGAACAAATAATGGATTCTTATGTTAAAAATGATACTATTAAAGAAGGATTCCACACATAAGAATAATTCTGAGCATGTACATAAATAATGCTTAATTATATGTCCAAAGCAGCTAGAATTGACTAAAAATAAAGACCAGGTATAGAAAAATGAAGTTGCACTACTTGCTCTTGTGAAGAAGCTTATTACATCTAAGATTAAAGTTAAAGAATTCAAAAAGTTCATGTTTCCCATAAATGATAACATTTATAAAGTTAAAGGAGAAAGAATAATGAATTTTCATAAATATAGATCAGAACTGAAAAGAGTATCTAGGTTGAGAGATAAATCTCATACCTGATATTCTAACTGAAAGTCATTAAAAAACCACATTATTCCTATGTATATTTTTTGGGTTGTTTATTTTGTTTAGGTAATTGAAGGTGAGACAAATATTTATGGGGAGTCATGAAGATATGAGTTCTATGAAAATATTATACATCATCCAAGAGGTTATCCATCATGGAGTTCTTTATTTAAATTGTTATTAAAATTGTTCTTAAAGATAATTATTGAAGAAATCCAATCATGATAAAGAAGATGGATGAAGATCATCCCTCTAGGGAATGAAAAGATGAATAATTAATATATTTGAATATATCAACTCGTATTAAATGAATATTTTATGTTCTGGTAAGAAATTTACTTGATGATTTCAAATTTTATAAATTGAATCTTCTCATTAAAGTGGTATTTTCTTCTATCTTTACATTAATAAAAATTTTGAATCAGAAATGTAGAATCTAATAATTTTATGAAAAAAGTAAAATGGATTAATAAAGTGGAATTACATTCTTGTAATTGAATATTTTTAATATGTTTTTTGAGATAAATGTAGGAGATTAGTTGAATATATTTTGAACAATCCCCGAAAGAAGGTTTTAGTGTTGGAATCTTATTCTGAAAAATTTATTAATAGCTTTGGGGTCTAAAATTGATCACTCTTATTTTCTATATCAGGTTATCCCATGTAGACTTAGAGATTATTAATTAATGACTCATTTATTTAATAAAGGTGATGCATTACTTCTCTCAAGTAGATGAGTATAAATTTATCTTAACTGGAATATCTTATGACATGAGAAGATTTAAGGATAGAAGAATTTTGATTTTTACAAATTAGATAATCTGAATTCCTTCCAAAACTTATATCTTTGGTTTTATTATCAAGTAAGGGGGATAATAATATATTAAATTTAAAAGTGAAATGGTTATTGACAAAAAATACAAAGGGGGATATTGAAGAACCCAAATTGAATAAAAGTAATATTTTTTTTGTAATTTTTTTCAATACCTTTGTTTGATAAAAAGTCAATGTGCCAACAAGGTTATTCTGTAGAATTATTCATGATTTGGAAATTTTTTTTATTTTAAGACGTTTCTTTAAATAAAGAAACATTTTAAATGTGACAATTGAAGCATTGTTATTATTGACCAAAACATGTGCCAATTGGATTAGGAGAATGCACATTTTTTACAACATTTGTTGAAGAAAATATGATACTTATTATAAATTAGTAAATTGAGTAAATGTTAAAAAGTGGAGATTATTTTCAGGTTTTTTTGTTTGATCATTGTATGATTGAATATTTGAGGAGTTAAAATAAATACGAGTTTATAATGACCATGAAAAAAATGAATTCAATGTTTTTCATGAGGAATATTTTGAGAACCTTAGTATGATGGCTTGGATTTATTTTTGGAATATTTTTTTATGTGAGCCTACTAAAAAAATGGATTCACCCAGCTATCCAGAATAGGGGAGTAACACCACTATAGGCATCCAAGCTTAAGACCCTATGCCAACCAACATGGGAAGACCATAGTTGAGGGAGAGGTAGCGCAAGGGGCATGCCTAAGGAAGTAATAAGAGTGGAAGCAAGCCACCATGTGAGGCGGTACAATAGTGTCGGCATGAGGTGATGATAGTTTAATGGTAGTGGAGTGATAACAATTTTTCCTGGGCTAAGACGCAATGTGTTATAAAAAGAAGCATGAGGTAAAGAGACATTTCAATTTGGGACCGATACAATCTTGCACCGAATGAATTTTGACCTTTTGATTGCTCTATCCATTTTTTCTAAGATTTTTAATCGATTTTTCTATGGAATCCAATCTTCAACCATATTGTCTTCTCTAAAAAGTCACCAAGAGCTTATATTAACTGATGAGATCTATTTTTACATTTATAGAAGCTCCAACCATGTTCTTTGATCATATTTTGAGCATTTTGTTGATTCCATTTTGATTAAAATCTCATGAAACACCATGTGCAAGATAAAAATAAGATTAAACCATTGAAATTCAATGTATAAGAAAATGTTTTCTTTTCGATGATGTTGATTGTTCATGATACCTATCTTGGTCACAATAATATCTTATGAAAAAACGAAATGGGTCTCTATGATTCTCAAAGATTCTAAGATGTTTCCTATTGCCTATAAATACCTTGTTTAGGATCATTTTTAGAGAGATTTTTATCTCACATCTGAACACTATTTTTGAGAGAGAAACAAAGTGGATCTTGAGTATTTTATTTGCTAAGGAAGTTCCATGAATTTGTGTTGAATATCTACAGTCATGTTGTCATGAAGTTTTTGAAAATTAGTAGATCTATTTTTTGAAGGATATTTTGAACCACATAATATTAGTTATGTGAGTAGAAGCAGTGAGTATTCTGGTTCTTGAAAGATAGTTTCTCATGAGACAACAAGAAGAAGGTGAAATTGCGAAGGGGGGGGGGGTGTTTTATGTAAATCAGTTATAAGGTTTATTTTTTTTGAAAAGTAAAATAGTGAACCTACGAAGAAGATTATTATTATTACAAACTAACTTTCACATAAATGATATAAGATTCAGACTTGAATCTCGTTTATGATAATTAAACACATGATATATATTAATTACACGAAGAAGATCATAGTTTTCATGACTTCGAATACTTATATTCTTATGTGAAGAATTTAAAATAAATATATAATTATATCCATGAATACTGTAATTTTGAGGTAAAGGGATACAATTCATGTGTTTGAGTCTTTGGAAGAAGAAGATTTGTATGATACTCTTGTGCAATTAGCATGAGTTTTTATGTTTTCTATGTAGTAATTTAGTGGAATCACTCAAAATAGCTAAGTGGTATCACACATTTTCACAAAAGAAAAAATAGTGGGTTCTCATACTGTTTTTGTATGCATAAAGAATATACTGATGACATGCGATGAGTTGGATTCATGAAACATAAGATGCATGCTATCTTTTTAGATTATGCATGATGCACATGTTGATATGCATGCATGGGAAAAGTATAGTGTGAAGGAAAGTATGATACTATGTGTGTGTGCTGACCTTGCGATAATTTTGTAAAAATTACACTCATACTCATTTGAGTTTGTGAAAACTAGATCAAAGGATCCTATGAAGAAGATCACATAATATATTTGGTTTTAATGAAGGTGTAAGAATTGTGTATTATGCATAAATAAAATAAAAAGAGTACACAAAATTGTGAATTTTTTGTTGCAAAAATAAGACAAAAAAAATATGGATAATTAAATGCATTAAATATTTGCACGTGATGATGAGAACTACATGCATGAAGAACACACGGTTTTGATGTGTGTAATAATTGAGTTGAGCTGAAGAAATATTTTTCAGTAAAGTAGAGAAGAATATAACTAGTGGTTTATTGATATATTTTCAATTGTTTATTCTATTACTATAGTGAGTTGAATTGGAATTGTTATCTTCTATAATTTAGAAGAGTATACTGAGACGGCTAGCATAAAATGCCTTTTATTATATTTAGTGGCAGTCTAAAAGGTTCAATTGAAGTGAGAAAGTGCAGATTCAGTTTATTCTTAGTGGATTGAAGAGAAAGATCGGTTTTGTGCTTTAGTGGCAGCTTGGAGTTCTTGTGATCTTTCTCACTATGTTAGTGTTGTGTTTGTGAAACCCTGGTGGAATGATAGTATAATTTGGAAAAAGGTTTATAACTACCCCAAAGGGTTTCAGGGTGATACCTTACCAACCCCCTTGTAATTTGTGATTCATTATTAGAGAAGAATATGTGGCTCAAATCATCCCGAACACAACAAGGATGTAGTCATCCGCATTAGGGGAGAACCTTGTCAAAATAGTATGTGATGTGATTCATTTATTTTATGTCTTTCATGTGGTATAATTGTTTTTTACAGTAGGGAATATCCATTCAATCTAACAAGTGAAGAGATTCAAATTAAAAATGGGTAAGAGAAAAGAAAATAATTATCGATAAAATTTGTGTACACTGATTCACCCCCATCTTAGTGTACCTGCATGACCCACTAGGAACTTCAATAAGGATTTTATAAAATATGGAAGATAATTTTTTCTATAACTATTAGGTCATGATATTAAATACATGATATCGTAGGATGCAATACAATTCATACCTTCAATTTTCAATGTATCATTGTGTACAATACTTGCCATCATAATGCACAATATCTCTGATTAAGGGACAAAAAATAGAGCATCAAATCATTATAGTGATATGATGCATTTCATAAAGTATGGATTCCCAATGATGAAAGGTTTATTCCTATATGGTCCATATGATAAGCAGGGCACAAATTCATTCTGGTGAAAATGGCTTTGAGGTGCTTGTTATAGCGTACGATTATCAAACAATGATTTAATCCTATATAATCTATCAAGAGAAATGTTATTATTATATGATTTAACTTTGTAATCCGTGATTACAAAGTACGCCATGTTTATTTCTACATAGGTCATTATCGTGCAAGGTTAATGTTACATGTGATAGGCTTTTCACCACTAGATTCATTATTACACATGCCATATGCACTAAGTGTTTTTACACGAGTCACTTATAATTTATCATATTATACAATATATAGTTTCGTGACACCTATCTCACTTGACATATCACTGCATAAAATTTGTGTATATTGTAAAAAAAGATATATAGTGAAAAATTGGGGTTTTTAATATTTTAATTAAGAATTGAATTCTATGATTTATAAAATGTTTTTAAATCATATTAAAATGTATTTTTAGATATTTATTTAATTTATATATTTTTTATAAATTTATTAATTATAAATTGTTTATAAATAATTATTTATATTTTTAAAAACTTTTTTTAATTAAATATCCATGATAATAATTATTAATATTAAAATACCTTTTCATATTATATGGAATGAATTATAATTTAGATATAATTTTTTTATATAGAAATTATAAGTGTAATTTATAAATTTTTTATAAATTACAAAATAAGGACAAGTATAAAAGAATTTAAATTAAAATTATGAATTGTTCATAATTATTAAATTTGAATTGTGAAAATTATGGGACTTATTTGAGAAATTATTTAAACTATATCAAGTTGAGTTTTGACAATTGATTTGATCAAGGTTTAAATAGTATTAAATGTGTGATATTTAGATTATATAAAATTATTTAAATAATATAATTAGAATATAAATTTTTTATATTTCATTTAATATCATATATTTAAGTGAAATGCTGCATAAAAGATAATATAAAATATTTCATATTGATAATAGAGATACAATGTTTATATTTATTTAATTATGGAATATCCATAATGAATTTCTAAATTATAATTTTTTTAATAATTTCTTTACATATGAATTGTTCATAAATCTTTATCTGATGTTTAAATTTATAAATATTTCTTATATTTATTTTATTCTCACTTTATTGGTTAATATATTTTTTATATTATGGATAAATGTAGGTTATAGTTTAAAAATTTATTCTGCCTCTATAAATTAGTATAGATGCATCTAAGGAGTTACATGCTAGTTATGATAATTGATTTAGTTTTCTTCTACCTTGACACTGCCTCATATCTGGTTCTAATCATGAATTAACAAGTATATTAAAGATTATACATATTTGGTGTCATAATTATAATGTAATTATGATCTATCTTGAGTAAAGTATCATTGGGTAAAGGGACTTTGGGTCAGACTACTCATTGGCCTAGAGGCTTATGTCTTGTCTAAAAAATGGGGGTTAGCTATCCCTGAATCTAAGTTTACTCATATGGGTATTATTAATTTCATATTATTCCAAAACTTTGCATGAAATGGTTTCATATACCTTATTTATAGGATGAATTTTGGTATATATATATGAATATAATTGGATTTTAATTTGGGTTAGTAATACAAGCTATGGGTTTTGTGAAGAGTTACATATTAATTTGGTTTGAACATATTGATTTGGTGGAATGAATAAGAAACTGAACTAAATATTTAGAATCATTCATACATAATAAAATAACATGATATAATATTATGAAATAAAACCCCTTAAAAATATGAAGTGTTAGATTCCTTCCAAAGTGAACACTTTTTGAGACCTCGAACATCCAACCAGGTTGGTTCATACCAACGAAGGGTGCCTTATATTATCTTGTATAAGGAAAGAAAGCACTGAGGTGAACCTAAGAGTTATGAATATTTTTCTTTATGTTTTATTTGTGTTACACTTATCTAATAAACACTAAGAGTTAAGATACCATGGAATGGTGTAGATTTTATTCATATGATGGATTAGACAAGGAGTTGGCTTCTCAACCATCCAAGAGTCATATATGATATGATTAGAATAAAATATTACCCAAATAGATAAGGGATTTGGTTCATTTCAAAGTGGGTTCATTTCTTAGTGAAATGTGGATCCTAACCCACTAATGGATAAGATTAATTTAAAAGTATTCATCACTTTAGTGAGATCCCATTTAATAAAATTCCTTATTAAATGAATTCAAAATTTGATACCCATTTGATATAATATTTTATATAAATAAATGGATTCAACATCATCAATCATGACTTATAGACTGATCCTAAATAAATTATAATATTATAAAACTTCTTAGATTGGTAACATAAGAAATATTCTTAAGAAAGTAAAAAATTTATGTGTTATGAGAAATACCTTCCCAAACAATCAATTGTTGAAGTAGTTCAACACATGAATCTATATTCTTAAAATAAGAATAAATTAATTCAATTGAGGTTTCAAAAGGATTGGATGCTAGTAATGGATATTGAATTTATACTGTAATTTTTTTTGTAAATCTTATGAAAATATGAATAACTTCAACAATAATTTACCATATTTTCTAAATGTATTGAGGAATAATGAAATATGTAATATGATGTCTAGGATTTAGTGTGGTATAAATATTACTAAGGGGTAAAAGTTTAAACCATAAGTAAAAAAGTTATTTGGAAAGTATAAAAATGTTTCTTTGAGTAACTAGCCAAGGTCATTGAAAGCTAAAGGTAACAATCAAGAATGAAAGAAATTATATCCATATGATATAATTCTTTAGGATACCTTAAGTATTTTTAGGAAATTATATAGAATATACATGTTAAGCATTAATTTTATAAAAATAAATTGCTTGATTTTGAGGGGTATATGATACCAAATGCATACTTTAAAAATGTTATAAATGTAAAAGAGTTTAAAATAAAGGAAAGGATTTATAGAGCTTTTATTTTTCATTCAAGTGACTAAGAAATGGGTTTCTAAATAATAGTTTTAGTGTAAATGAATATATAAAGCTTATATGAATCTTAGTTTATGATTTGTATTGTTATCATATTTCCATTATGTGATAATAGAAAATATTTATTAATAATGATTTTTTATGAAAAATATGATATGATGGATTAAATACACATGTTTTATCATTCATTAGATTTTATTATGTGTTTGAGAATATGGTAAGGATAATTTTTTTATCTAGGATAAAAGTTCTTATCCAGTTTTTTGTTAAAATATAAGGGATTTGATCCTACCACCATCAGTGACTTATTTTAAAGTATTATTATTAGAATAATGTTCCAAACACATAGAAAATCATATATTATATAGATACAATAGTTTATTTATTAAATATTCTCAGTAATGGAAATGAGTTATATTTCCCAATACAAAGGAGTTTATATATCTGAGCATGATGTTCTGAAGAGTATATAATGTCTAAGAGGCTAGTAGGAGTATGTTTGGATTAAGTGAAGTTGAAAATTATGAAATACTACAAAAATAGAGAGTGACCCAAGATAGAGGTTTGATAATATATGGAGGCGGGGGGGGGGGGGGGGGGGTGGGGCGTGGAGTCAACATCGAAGGAGGAAAAAGATAAGATCCATTATCCAAGCTATCTCACTAGAGTAACCCTAGTGGAGGGAAAGTGAATAAGGGATTCCACTCAAAGTTATTCCCTCCATGATTATATCACTTTTGGTTAGCCTGGTTTTGATCCCCCTTTTTTAGTGTATCCTTGTGCTCATGTCTCTAGGATCCTAGCCCTAAGTGGTGTTATTTATTTCTATATTGTTTGAGGTCCCTTATTCAATGATGCCTCCTGGTCTCCTTGGTAGGTCTTTTAGAACAGAGTGGCATTAAAATTTCCTTGATGGCCATGCAGAATCTATCTTGTCGGTTGGGTTTTCCTTTTAGTGGATCATGGGTTTTAGAGGGTGTCTTGTACGATCGACTCTAGTAGTGATAGGTTTGGAAGTGATTCTTTCTTATTGCAGCTACTTCATTCTCTATATTTCTTTAATTGAGTTTAGTTATAGATTAGGTTAATATATGTAAGTTGTTGTATTCAATATCCAATCATTATTTTTAATAGATATATCGGTTCTGATGGAAAGAAGTTCAAGGAAGTGCGAGCAGTCACCAATAACCTATTGGTTCAGATGTTAGAACTGAGAATTGACATGGTCTCTTTTTAGCTATGGATTTTTTATAGGGTGGATGGTTTAAAAGTGGTTATATTATATCATTTCAATGGTGTAACAATTTTTTTAGTTTATCAATGATGGAGTTGATGGAATAGGGTACTATGATACTAGAAATGTGTTGATAGTGCTCTAGTGTGAGGTTCTACTCAGTGAGGTGATCCAAAAAATTTGTTCCCTGATGATTGACTTAGTAGTGGTGGCGATGTTGCAGATGTGTGACAACATTGATGGGATTATGGTGTGATGGTGATGGATACTGGTGAATATGTTGTTGATTTAACTCACCTCATGGTTCATCCATCCTTTCATGGTGTACAAATTGAGGGGTGGTAGGTGTATCTGAGATGAACCGCTTATCTAGCGATTTTTAGTTTTTAATTTTTTTATTTTTAATTTTTATGTTGGTATTTTTGAATTTTTAGTTTTGGATATGTGTGGATGTTCATTTTTTGAATGTATATATTTGGTTCACTTGTTTTCTTGTCTTATATTGGGTTCCTACTCAACTTTAAAGTATATTTATTGAAAATACCAAAAACGATATTTGGAGGGGTGGTGAGGGAAGTTCAAAATTAAAAAAATAAAGGATTTCATTTGTCAAAATTAAAAGTAAATTCCACTTAATACCCTAAAGGAATTTAGGATTTATTAGTAAGGAAATAGAATAAAGAGTTACATTTTTTACCAGAATTATCTCAAGGAAAAGTTTCATGGAATTATTATAATAATGATAATGATGATGGACTTAGAAATAGTTCTAAGTAGACAATATAAGTTATTGACATTATAAAATTATATGTTCTAAAGTTAAGGAGTTTGAATATATTCAAGGAGTGTAACATTAGAAATATTATTAAAAACTATCACCATTATTCAAACTATATTTTTTTATAGATTTTACTCACTAAAAGAGTTTATTGGGATGATTATATTAGATGGAAATATAGAGATGTGATAGAAATCACATTGATATGTAATGATTTTAATAAAACCCCTGAAAGTGAAGAAAAAATATGGTTGATCTAGCGGTCCATCATATGTGATATTTTAGATATAATCTAATGCATGTTTTTTTAAGTATTATTAAAGTAATTTGAATATATAAAATATATCATCTTATACAAAAAGGAAATCTCTACTTTATCATTCTTTCATGTTTTTTTATATTTCTTATAAAGTGAAATGATAATTGACCTCTAAAAGAATGAATTTCAATTATCCCTAACCAACATTACTTATGGAGTGGTATAGGTTATGAATAAATGTTAAGGTTATCATGATTAGGATTCTTATATCAGTATATAGAATATTTTAATGAGGGGAAAATAGGCTTTGTGTGATGGATGACCCATGAAATATATCCAATGGAGTGTCATACACTATATATTTGGTATAATAGAGGTTCATAATTCATATTTGGACTCCCTAATAATTTATGTTATAAATATACCTAGCATGAGAACCTTCACACACTTTTATACCTTTATTTACTCAATCCTAGAGTCTTAATTAATTAGGGGGTGGTTAGGTATGTTTTTTATCATGGAATCTGCTGGATCTTAACCAATTAGGGTTTTTTCCTATCACAAGTCAAGTCTAAAATATGATACCTCAATTTAGATATAATAATCATGTGTACATTCATATCTAGATAATACATATGATGTTCTTATATATTAGGTGAGAATAATGTGATGTGCTCATCTATAAAGTTGAATAACATGTGACGTATTTATCAAACAGGTTAGTCTATACTCAGAGAATCAAGAACAAAAATTCATGATTTCATATGATCTTACTAGTGGAAATAGGTATAAAGATTCATGTGTTTTATAGAGATCATTCCAGATCCCTTTGTAGCTTGAGTGACAATGATGCTTTATTAGATTCCTCTCTTTGCTTACATTTATGAAATCAAGAATTTATATTTGTTATCAATGAACTAAATCCCAATGAGGTCACACTTTGTGGTTGAATGAATAGAGATTGAGTTTTTCTCATAGATTTTATCTAAAATAATTTCAGAGTTTATCAAAAAGTATTTTTGGATAGATATTCAAAATACATTTCATATGATGTGATAAAAGGTAAAGTTAATGATAAATTTCTTAAAGTGTTTTGGAAGATATCAAAAAGGAGTGTTTGATATATTTCCATCAGTTATTGTATATGATACAATATAAGGTGAAATAAAACTAAGTGTATGAGGATTTAGTTTAAGTGAGATATTGAAGGATATATGACCTAAATCCTTACACTTTTGAAGTGTAAGTGGCTATATCATATTATTAGATATAGGGTATATCATATGAATTGATTTATTGATATCATGTTTATAACTTGTTTAATCATATCATATGATATTATGATGTCATAATTGGTTTAACTATAACATACAATTAACATGGTATTTCAATTAAAATAGTTGTGGAATGTTAAGTGTTAATGTTTGAGTGATCTTCTATGCAGACTATCATTAATTCAGTCATTTCATAATATGAAACATTGGGAGAGTTAGCATGGACTAGGGGTTACAAGAATTGTAACAAAATGAAATTTACTCATATTAAAACACCCCGATATTTTATGGTATTTCTATTTTTAAATTTAATCTTTTCAATAGCTTACGTTGCACGCAACACCCAACTTAAACAAATAATGAAATATTTTTATAAACTATCCATTAAATTGTTGGGAAATAATATTTTTAACCACATTATGAAATTTATATATATATTATATATTCAATAAATTTATTTTCATCCATCCAATATATTTTATAGGCATAATATATGAAGAAATCTAATTTTATGTATAAAATATTTATTTTTTTAAAAGACAGTTTTGTCACCTTTTAATAGGGCACTTATTTTAAAAATAAATTTTTAAACTTTTATAAATTATATTTGACAAATAAAATTTATTTTTTAAATTTTAATATTAAAATTTACTTATTTTTATTTTTTGGTATTTTTTTGATGTTTAATTTTTTATGAATAATAAAAAAATACAACATTTTAATTGAAAAATGAATTTTAATCTAAAAAATATATGATGTTAAATTATATTTTAAATTGTTTTTAAGGTAAAATTAGATCAATAATACATATATTAATTAAATTAATGTCATTTTAATAATTTAATATCAATTGTGGATATAAAAACATTTCAAAATTTTGCACATTTTCACTTTAAAACCCTGTTTTCTCACCCCCTTCTACGGGATTAATTTTAAATTAATTTTAGCCACTTATATGTTTTGAATTTTGAAAAATGGATTCCATATTTTTAATTATAATGAAAAAATTATTTAATAGTTTCCTTTTATTTTTGGAAAATATGAATAGTAAACTTAGTAATTTTAATTACCGCGATTAAGGGTAAATCGGGAAATTATTGGTAAAAATAATATTATAAATATTATAAAATCACAGTAACACTTGTAAATTTTTTTTGGATGAGTTATGGTCAACAAAAATTATTATTTGGGTGATTTTATGAGCTCTTGGAGCCACTTGGATGAATTTAATCCATTTATAGTATTTTATTTTAAAGAAAAGATAAAGTTATCATACTTTTGTTTTTAACAAGTTAAATATTACAATATGGGGTTACCTTGGGAATATATTAGATTATAAATAATTTTTTGAATTATAAAATATTTATCTCTATAATTTAAATATATTTTTAATTTTTAATGATGAAATAATTACCTTAAATAATTATACCACGATGATGCAGTAATTGTTTAATTAATGAAAATATCAAATAAATGATATTAAAAATATTAAAATAAATATAATTTAAGATTATTAATTTCATAAATGAATTTTATATATAACTTTTACATGTTATTTATGGGTTAAAATAATTGGTTTGAAGATATGTTGTTTTATTAATTTTTCTAAAATTCAAAATAATGGATAGTGCCAAAATTGACTTTAATGTTATATTAAACTAAATAATATTTTATAAAACAATATAAAATCAATAAAAATATATAATTAGGCCAAATGATTGATATAATGTTTAAAATATCATCCATGATTAATTTATGGTTAGTTTGTCATATTATAGTAACAATATTGACCCTCAAAGAGTAAATATCAAGGTTGTCACACTTAGAGTTAACAAGATTAAATAAGGGATAAAACCAGAAGATATGGGAAAGAATATGACCTAAACTTTTATAAAAGTTATAAGATGAATATTATTAGACTATTATCAACTTAATATATAATGGGAGTTGTTTAATGGGTATTGTTTTATGAAAATAACTTATATATTATTTAAATCAAAGATAATTATAGACTAAAACTCTCTTTGTATTTAATATCTTTTATGTATCCACATAGGAGAAAATCAATATATTAATACAAATAAATGTCCATTTTGATCTTAATTAATTTTTTTTCTTTATATAATTTTTTTTAATTTTTATAAATTATATAATTACTATAAAAGGTTCTACAATGCTAATACAATATTTATTTAATTAATTGAAAAATAAAATAATTGATTTTAAAAGTATTAATTTTGATATATTTGAGATTATTTATTGTGTCTAATGAATTTTCTAGATCTATAGGATATATTAGAGGTGTTTGAAAACACTATATTTCAATTACCACTTTTTATTGATGTATTTATAGTCAAATTAAATGAATAATATCAAATTTTATATTAATGATATTTTATTGAATTTATATTTTATTAAATTATTTAAAAACCACAAAAAATGTTAAATAAAAAAAATGGACGAGATATGATATAAAATGTATTACCATATTCATTTATAGGCCATTTTGAATTCTTTGTCTCTAGAATATCCTTATTATATTTTAATATTTTGAGAATTTCTAAAAGTTCCCATCACCACAATTATAAAAGGACACCTCATTCCTCACTTATTTACAATGATTTGAGCCTTATAACTCAACCCAATTATTCCTATTTCTCTTCCAAATATCCTTATATAAGTTATGGAGTGTATGGTTCTTCGAAAATACCTACACTAGGCACCTTAAGAGAAGTTATAAAGGAACCCCACCGAAGAAGAGGTAATCATCTTTATCAAATATTTCATGTTTATTTCTTAGTCTACTTCCTATTCATGTGTTTTTTACTTTATAAAGTAATTACTAAAGAATAATATATATGATGAAATGTTACTATGATTATTTAATAACCATATTCCAACTTTTATACATCTGACAAAAAATGAAAGTACCGCGCATGCGTATATATAAATTGTCGTCTCCACGCCATGGTGTAATATGTTTTTCATCACCACTTTACTCGAATGGGTATAATGATGGAAATAATGGATATATATAATAAATATGACATTATATTTATTCTGTAAAATTTAATATACCATGAAATTCCTTATCCTTTCACTCATTATGGGAATGATACCATCACTTGTGCGTATGTACGATCTACCGTCTTCACGACGCGATGCGTTTCATTTTCCATATAAAAAATTCAATAATAGATTTAAAAATGTAAATTATGATTAAATATTATTTTTATAACATTAATATAATTATTTGTATTTTTTATCTATATACTATTCAAAATATATGATACATTCTTGATAAAACATGCATAAGAAAATGAAGCAGTTAACACCAAAAACAAGGATAACAACGAAATATTATCAACAAACGAGTGAAAAAATAATATAATAAGACCATATATTATATAATGAATATTAATAGGGTTATAATATAAGTTAATAAAATCCATAAAACCATTACATAGGAGGTGAAACCACATTCAACTAAAGGGAGCATAAGGTAAGGAATTTTCATCTCACTTTTATTTCTATGGGATACATGCCTTATTCACCACTTATTTATTTTTTGTGGTGTATATAATGACCCTATAATATAATATCATGAATCTAAATATATTCATGGTATTTAATGTTGAATTTGATGTTATGGGGCATATCATTAAACTGATTACACAATGGTAAGAGTTTATTTCACAATCTCATCGTTATTCAGGATTGTTTTTGTTTTTAAGTCTCCATTGGGGAATATTTCTCATCCATGTCTATGTTTTATATTTTGTTTCAAAAATATTTTTAATATTATATAATTATTGTTTACTATCATTTTAAGCCTTTATTATTTTTTTAAAATTCATTAAAAAGGTATATTTTGTCATTTTCTAAACAAGTTCTTTGAGAATTTTTCCAAAAAATACAGAAGAAATACTGTTTTAACTTATATATCATGAGTGGATTTTTCTACTGCCATGATTCCTTAATGATTTATAAATTAATTTAAAATTTTTCTTAATTATTTTCAATGAATTTTTTTATTTTATGATTGCAGAACATTTTAAAAATAAGTGATTTATAAAGTTAAAAAGGGTATTTTCCTCAATAAAATTTCAATGATTTTATTAGAGTATTTTCATCTATGTAAACACCCTCTGTTTAGTATTATTATTAATTGAGGTTGATCTCTTATGTTTTCATTTACCATATTTTATTGAATGGTTTATGATTAGTTTGATTATAGATGTGCTATTTTGATACCATTCCTGATTTATGGTTAAAGTATTAATATTTCATATGATAGAATTTAATTTAAATGTTCATATTATTTATGTTTCACCCCTTTAATATAAGGAATTAATTGGATTTAGTAAGTGATGGGTAGGGCCCACTATAGTCCCTAAATTCATTGATAGGTCTAATGATACAAATCAGCTGGCCAAGCATAATTGGTTTGTACCAAATAATTTTTAGATTGTCTTGTGAAAGGTCTTGATAGTAGTGATGAAGTTGTCCAAACCTAATTGGTTTGTAAATAGTAGTTTTAAACCATATTTTTAAAGGTCTTGACAGTAGTGATTCATGTTCCAGATACATGAAGTCCATTAATTAATCATTTCATGCATTCAGAATTCATTCATTATCATCAATGATATTTCACTATGAAAAAAAAAATCTATGGTTGCATTTTCTTAAGTTTAATAACGAAATTTCATGTGGATTTAGTTATTTACCATGTCATATTGATTATTATTGTTGATTAATAATATATTCTACTATACTTAAACCTAAATAAGCATTTTATTTCACCATTTTCTTATGTTTTATTTTCCTTATAAATCCATTAATTGTACTATGATTGTTATGCAATGATATACCAGAGGGAATAAAGTTATTATTGAAAAATAAAAAAAATTATATTGCAATTTGAGTTTTCAAATGTAAGTGAAAATAATGTATGTATCTAGTTTACCAAGATTACTAAACTATTTTATCCTATATTATGATATTTACTATATCTTATGCCAATGAAATAAAGTAATGCATTGAATCTGGGCCACTGGGGTTTGGGTATTTATAGTTTTCATAAGATAAAGTTTATTAGAAACCTTGGTAACTTGATTTATAAAAACACAATGAATCCCTATGATAGAATTTGGTAATATATCCAAATAATATAAGCTTATGATTTAGAGATTAGTTATACATAAATTTTAAATTTAGGTTATGTGATTCATTGGTTTTGAGATTTTTCATTATGTTTCAAAATGTTAAGATCTAATATAGTTTATTACATTGTTTAGAAATGACACCCACCAGAAGGAATGGGAACCAAATCAATGCACAAAATCCAAAGAGTAACAATGATCATTTCTTCAATGGTTTTAAGCTAATATTTTTAAGGGAACTAGTCTCTCAAACATTATCATCATATGATGAAATATTATTATGTTTTAATAATAAGGAGAAACAATTTTCTAAGTATCATGGATTTAGAAGGAAGCACGAGAATAAGAAGACTGTAGGTAAAAATATGGATAAAGGGAAGAAGGGATCGAAGTATTTTCCCAGATGTGATAATTTTGCAAGGACAACCATGGTATATACATAAGAGTAAAATGATTTTTCTTAAACTGTAGATAAAAATGACATAATTCTCATGATTTCAAGGGAAGGAGAGAATTATCCAATACTCAATCCTTCAACTACAAGGATATGGGGAACTAAGAAAAATAATTCCCCAAAAATCAAAGGAATATGCCTCAAAAGAAGCTAATGGATCATGGTCAATCATATAATCTTAACACATACAAATATGAATGATTAATGTGATTATTATTAGATTAAAGAATTATGTCATTTTATTATTTTATCAATTATGTACTAGTCATAATAATTATGGAATAAATAATTATTTTACTATAATTCTTCTTCTTTAAGGATTATAAAGCATGAAATTTTTTATTAAACTTTTTAAGGTGGTAAAATATTTTGTATGTAACAATAAGAGAAACATTATGTTGTTTGGGGAATATAATGTTAATTTTATTTTGTAAATTTAGTGACCTTCCTTCTAAATTTTTATACTTTTAATTTGTATAGAAGTATTTTCAATGAGTCTTAAGGTAACTACCAATGCAATGTATTAAGTTGAACTTAAGATATTATTAATTTTGTTTAAAGTATGATTTATCATATTGGATAACCTATGCTAAATTTTTTGGTTGTGATAATATTTAAAGGTCAAAGGAATGAGTTATGGATCTTTTGATAAAAGTTCTTTAGGAATAAAATTCATCTTGAATATCCATCTCTTCGTTTAAGAAATGAAGTGGAAATAAATCAAAACACAACCAAAGGATGGGATTTTGAAATTGTAATAAATCATGTAAGTTTTATTAAGTGGTTTATCTATTTAGTAAAATAACACATCAAATAAAAGAAAAATATTTTGGAAAAAAAATGTTTTCCATTTACTTTTCTTTCTGAGAAATCAATGGTCTTTTAACCGATAAAAAATTTACAATTTTGTGATGGTTATCTTTCTAATGACCTTGTTTTCTATCACTCTCCATCAGAACTTAATAGTTATATTTCTATTTTATGTTTATTTTTTCACTTCCCATTAATTCTATCCTATTATAAAGCCTAATTTTGTGGTGACCTTCTCATTTCCCTTTCCCTCTTGTTAAGAGGATATTTTATTAACCCTATTTTCGATGCGGGTTTCCCACAATGAAATTTTCAAGTATCAATTTTTTTAAGGTGAAATTTAAAATTGAGAGGAAGAAATTTATTTAAAGAGAGGAGAATTTTACATCGCTATATTTTATGGTATGTCTATTTTTAAATTTAATCTTTTTGATAGCTTACGTTGCACACAACACCCATCTTAAAGGAACAATGAAATATTATTACAACCTACCCATTAAATTGGTGAGAATAAATAGTATTAAATACATCATGATATTTATATATTATATATAAAATAAAATTTATTTCAATTAAAACAATATATTTAATAGACATTATATACAAATAAATCCAATTTTATGCATAAACGATGTATTTTTTTAAAAGATAGTTTTATCGCCTTTGAATAGAGAACACGTTTTAAAACTAAATTTTGACTCTTTTAAAAATTATATTTGAAAAATTAAACTTTATTCTTGAAATTTTAATATCAAAATTTACTTTTTTTGAATTTTTGGTATTTTTTTGATAAATTTTATTTTTTGGTGAATAGTAAAAAATACTTCATTTTAATTGAAAACTGAATTTTCATCTAAATAATTTATGATTTTAAATTATATTTCAAATTGGTTTTAATGTAAAATTAAATCAATAATACATATATTAATTCAAATAAATTAGATGGAATATTTTTTATATTTAATGTATATATAAAAACATTTCAAACTTTTGCAAGTTTTCACGTTAAAAACATGTTTTCTCACCCCCTCTACGAGATTAATTTTTAATTAATTTTAAGTGCATATATATTTTGAATTTTTAAAAATGGATTCAATATTTGGATTCATAAGGAACAAATTTAGTAAATATATCAATTTTAATTTTGGACAATATGAATAGTAAACTTAGTAATGTTATTTACCACGGTTAATGGTAAATCAGATAATTAAGGATAAAAATAATATTAAAAATATTAGAAAATGACCCTAACACTTGTACTGATTTTATTGGATGATTTATTATCAAAAAAAAATCATCCTTCATCTAATTTTATGAGCTCTTGGATCCACTTGTATGAGCTTAAGCCTTTATAGTATTTTATTTTAAAGAAAAGTCAAAGTTATCATACTTTCGTTTTTAACAAGTTAAATATTATAATATAAGGTTACCTAGGGGATATATTTGAATATAAATATTATTTTTAAATATAAAATATTTATTTACATCATATAAATTTATTTTTAAATTTTTGTGAAGAAATAATTTCATTAAATAATTATACAACGATGATGCAATAATTATTTAATTAATAGAAATATCAAATAAATGATATTAAAAATATTAAAATGAATATAATTTGAGATAATTAATGTCATAAAATAATTTTATAGATAAGTTTTACATATTAATGATGTTTTAAAAGATTTTTTTTAGTGATTTCTTATTTTATTTATTTTTTAAAAGCTAAAATAATGAATAGTGTCAAAATTGACAATAATACTATATTAAAATAAATAATATTTTATTAAATAGTATAAAATTTGAAAAAATATAAAATCATAAAAATTGATTTATAAATGGTTTAAAATATCATCCATGATTTATTTATGGTTCATCTCTCATTTTATAGTAACAATATTGACCCTCAAAGAGTAAAAATTCATGTTGTCATAGAAAGAGTTAAAGGAATTAAATAAGGGTTAAAACCAAATGATAAGGGTTATAATGTGACCTAAACTTGTTTAAAAATTATATTATGAATATTATTTTACCATTATCACCTTTACATATAATTTTAGTTGTTTAATGGACACTTTTCCATGAAAACAACTTATATATTATTTAAATCAATGATAATTACAAGATGCCACTCTCTTTGTTTTTAATGTCTTTTATATGTCCAAATAAGAAAAAAATAAATATATGAACAGGAATAAATGTCTATTTTTATCTTAATGATTTTTTTTCATTATATAATTTTTTTATAAATTATATAATTACATTAAATGCTTATGCAATGCTAATACAATATTTATTTAATTAATATAAAAAATAAAATAATTTTTTTTAAAAGTATTAATTTTTATATATTTATGATTATTTAATTTGTATAAATAATTTTATAGATATATAGGATATATTGGAGATTTTTTGAAGCATTATATTCAAATTCAAACTTTATCTTGATGTATTTGAAGTAAATTTAAATGAATAGTATCGAATTTGACAATAATGATATTTAATTGAATTTATATTTTATTAAATTATTTAAAAACCAAAAAAATGTTAAATAATAATAAAGGGAATAATATATTATCTAAAATTTATTCCCATGTTCATTTATAGTTCATTTGGAAGTCTTTGGATCTAGAATATTCTTATTAAATTTTAATATTTTGAGAATTTATGAAAGTGACCCTCACAAAAATTATAAAATGAAACCTATTTAATCACTTATTCACAACACTTTGATCCTTATAGATCAACCAATTACTACCTATTTATATTCCCAACATCCATATCCAAGTTCTGGAGGTTTTGGTTCTTCCAAAAGTCATACCCTAGGTCCCTTAGGAGATGTTATAAAGGAAGAACTCTGAAGAAGATAGAAATAATGGATATATAAAATAAATATTACATGATAGTGATTATTTAATAATTAATAGACCATAAACTTCCTTATCCTTTCACTCATTAAGGTAATGACATAGTCGCTCATGTGTACGTACGACCTACTATCTCCACGACGCGATGTGATTCATTTTACATATCCAACATTAAATAATAGATCTAAAAATGTATTTAATGATTAAATATTATATTTATAAAATTAATATAATTCTTGATATGTTTTATCTATATCCTATGTAACAGAACCGAGACATTCATGAAAAAACATGCATAGGAAAATGAAGCAGTTAACACCCAAAACAAGGGTAATAATGAAATATTATCAATAAACAGGTGATAAAATAATATTATAAGATCATATATGATATTATAAATATTAGTAAGGTTCTTATACAAGTTAATAACATACTTAAAACCATTATATGTGATGTTAAAGCACCTTCGACTAAAGGAAGCATAAGGTAAGAGATTTTCGTCTCACTTTTATTTCTGTGGGATACATGTCTTATGCACCACTTATTTCTTTTTCATGGTGTATATAATACCCCTATAATATAATATAATGAATATCCCCATATTATTGTTATTTAAAGTTTCATTTGATGTTGTGGTGCATATTATTCAACTGATTACAAAGTGGAAAGGGTTTATTTCACAGTCTCATTATTATTCATGATTGTTGTTTTTTAAGTCTCTCATATAGAATATTTCTACTACATGTAAATGTTTTCTTAAAATATTTTCAAAAATGGTTTTAATATTATTAAAATATTGTTTAATTTAATTTTAACCCTTTTTTACTTTTTTTTCAAAATATTTTAAATGGTATATTTTATTTTTTTCTAAACAATGTTCTCTAAGCCTTTTCTGAAAGAAATACCGAAGAAATGTTTTTTTAACTTTTATAGAATGAGTGTATTTTCCTACCATCATGAATACTTAATGATTTATAACTTATTTTACATGTTTTTTTAATTATTTTCAACAAAGAAAATTATTTTATAATTTCACAGCTGTTTAAAAATAAGTGATTTCCAAAGTGAAAAATGTATTTTCTTCAATAAAATTTCAATAATTTTATTAGATTATTTTTATCTATATAAAAAACCTATCTTGAGTCTTATGATTAATGTTTTATCTCTTATGATATCATTTACCATATTTTATTGAATGGATTATGATCAGTTTGATTGTGGATGTTCCATTTTGATTCCATTCATGATTTATAGTTAAAGTATTTATATTTCGTATGCTATTTTTTAATATGAATGTTTATGTTTTTTATGTTTTACCCCTTTCATATAAGTAATTAATTTGACTTAGTAAGTGATATTTGGGGACCACTATAGACCATAAATTCATCATTAGGTCTCATGAGACAAATTAGTTAACCAATCCTAATAGGTTTGTAACCAATAGTTTTTAGACTGTCTTGTGAAAGGTACTGATAGTAGAGATAAAGTTGGCCAAACCAAATTATTGTATACCCATTAGTTTTAAAACATATTGTGATAGGTTTTGAAGGTAGTGGTTCATGTTATAGATACATGATGTCTATTAATTAGGCATTATCTATATTTAGAATTTAGTTATTGTCATCCAGGATATTTACACTATAAAAAAATATATGGATGCATTTTTTTCATTTTAATGATTAAATTGCATGTGAATTCTGTTATTTACCATACCATATTGATTATTTGTTTGATTAATAACACCTTACATTTTACTTAACCCTTATTGATCATTTGATATCACCCCTTTATTATGTTTTTTTCTCAGGAATCCATGAAGTATACTATGATTGTTATGAAAGGATATGTTAGAGGAAATAAAGTTATTCTCAAAAAATAAAAATAAAAATTATGTTGTAATTTTAGTTTTATAATTTACTTGAAAATCATGTAGGTATCTAGTTTATCTAGAATAGTAAACTATTCAGTCCATTGGGATGATATTTCTTGTAACTTATTCCAATAAAATGAAGTAAGACACTGACTCTAGGCTACTAGGGTTTGTGTCTTTATACATATGGTATAAACAGATGAGTAAATGTATGATGTATTACTGAGGATTATATAAGGAGTCTACTACCATCTAGATGGTAGAAAAAAATAGTCTAAGCCTCAACTGAAACTCCATATCCTTGAAGATCTATTTTTCATCCTTATTTTCCATGAGAGGAACAAGAATTACATGGAGTATAGGAGAGTACTACCCATATGATGGGTGATTCACATTATCTCATGGACACACCATATAAGCGGGAGTCCTTCAGATAACTCTAATTATTCTTAATCAACCATATGATTGAAGATTTATGTGGCAACATTCATTAGTGTAAGGTACATAATTGTTCTTTATTTTAGTTAATTATTGGTTTTGGGTTTCATACATGGTGATCTTGAGTTAGTTTGTTTCTACTTGATTTCACCATGTTGATTGTGTGTCAATCAATCCTCAGAAACCATTTAATGAATTTAACTCATTTTTGATTTTTAGAGTCTCGAACATTTAAAAATGGTAAATGGTAAATTTCCTTAGGTGAAGGAAATTGGAATTATTTTTTTTATGATTCTATTGATCTTTAAAAAGAGTGTTCACTATTATATGTATTTATGGTGTGATTATGAGATGATTGATTTTTAAAAAAATATTTAATATTTAACTATCAACCTGTGCATGTGAACATAAATATATTCTAAATAGATCCCTATATATAAATTATAAAACAATGATTGTACTCATATTATGGGTTTTTATTAAGGAATTCATTTTTATTATGTGTGTTTTGAGCTCTGGATCGATTAATTTTGAGTTATACCTCAAAGAAATTTTTATTATCAAATAACCACCTTGATGTTTAATGGGAAAAAATATAAATTACCTAAAAAAGATGATGTATAATCATTCATTTTAATTTCATAGTCATTTTGAGATAAAAGGAAATTACATCCCACTTTGAGATTACGTGCCTTTGAATGAGTCTTGGAACACTCCAACATTGTTGCAAAGCAATCTAGAACAAATCATTGTCTTCCGATCAATTTTCATCTTATTTTTGGTCATTTTTTCCACCGTGATCTATTAGATTGACCCTATTATTATTAATCATAAATAAAATTAAGCTTATTAATGGTCTCATAACACTCATGTAGAAAAGTAGTAAGATTGAAAATCCCACACTACCCTTTATCCATGTTAGGGTAGTATGTCACTTCCATATTTTTAACTATAAGTTACTTTAAATATGAAATTCCTAGGTAAGTTGGAACACTAATTAAAGGAGGGGTGAATTTATGGTATGATTTTTTACTAATAATTTTAGAAGTAATACTCTGTGACTATTTGAGGTCATGATCCACTTAGAATAAACTCTATCTAACCCCAGAGTGTAGAAGTAATGTAAAAGAGAAAACGAAACATAAAGATTTATAAAGTTCTACCTCAATGTGAGAGCCCAATAATTTCTAAGTTTGGGTTGAGTTTCAAGACCTATATTATAACTAAAACAATAATGATTACAAGATATGGGATGTATAAATCCTTGACTCTTTCTAGGACACCCATGGATGATAAAAAGTAAGGTAAAAATATATCTATGAATCTGCATAGTGGAAATAACAATGTAGGAAAATATTTACCAAGGTACCACCAACCATTAGATAATATCATTTCCCTTAGTTATGAATTATATTCTTAGTGGAACTCTAAGTGATTTAATAATAATATCTTCTTATAAAAGAACTTCAACTGCTAGAAAAATGACAATGAGCAGTAACATGCCAACCTTCCTCCTCAGTTATTGAAAAAACCATATCATACATAAGAGAATTAATGCATGGATTAATCTTCTTCCTTATCAGAATAAACATCTAGATTTATATTTCCCAGACCTATTTTTAAAACTCAAATGATTTTAGGTATTTTTCTCCATTTCTCTCTCTCCCCTAGATATAACAAGTCTTCAATACAATAGAGTATCGATACCTTTTCTTAATTCTTGACCACTCTGAATTTTATTTATTTTTCCTTTTTATATACCATAGTTAATGCATGGTTAATATAAATATAATTATTATGGAAATTTCCCATGAATATTGGGTAAAATGAATTACTTGGTAAACAAACTCAAATTCTCTTCCTATAGAACCAGTAATGAATGATTTTGAATATTTAAATTTTAAATCTCCATGAATGTCACATGATCTTATCATTTACTCTTGATAAATTCTTTATTTTTAAATATCTAAGAATATTAGAATAATTATCCCTTAAAATCCTCTATAAAATCCATTGTAACTAAAATTTTATTCATGATGAAATAAATGTGTGATATGAAACTCAACTTGACTCTCCTTTCAAAACATCACGACATGATCCATGAAGTGAGAGTTATCTCCTTTGATCTCTACTTTAATAACAATCACTTGATGAATCATGATGTTTGATCAGTTAAGAACAACACTATATACATTTTTTGACTTTTACATAGTATCCTGGAAGATGCATACACCCATACATGACCTTACTCATACATGAATCGGTCATATGTGGATCCCTATACATAGTTAGAGAACTATTAAATTGATAACCACCCCTATGTCGATCTGCATACTTTGTTTACCCTTACATAGATCAGAATATACTAACCACCTTTACATTGATTTGCGTACATCATCCACCATTACATCGATTCTCATAAATGATTATACCCTTAAGTTGATTCACATTCATTATTCCATACTCTTACATGACTCCACATGTGGTCGTCTCATCTATGTATGCCCTTACATAAACCACTCTATTATGAATCCCTTTACATGGGCACTCTTACATGGATTCTATACTTGTTAATTTTTTTTATATTACCTCAAATAAACTCAAAATCTTCCAAAATCATTCAAATACACTTCCAAACACTTCAAAAAAACTTTTAAAACTTGTTATTATATTTCTCATGAAAATTTGACAAAAACTACAACTTATTCAACAATTCTAAGGGCACGTGAATCCCCTCTTTGGCATTGTTTTCAACCCATGAAACTCATTAAAAGTCTATCATGAAACTTAATTTCTCATCCAAGAGACACAAAATCATTTCCTTTATCATGTTAAAAATATATTAACACCACAAAACATGTTAGAGTAGTATTTTTAAGATAACTACTTCTCATGGTGACAAAAAATAGTTTATCCAAGTGATATGGTGCCCTCCCCCTCAATTTATAAAAACACCACTTTAAATAACTCCCTCTTTTTATAATGAATAAAACCAATAACTATAAAATGATATGGATATAAACTTATCCCCCTTTGAAAATACATATATCCACTTATAAGAAGAAAACATGTACTTCATCAAACAAAGAGTTTTACACTTAATCCTACCATATTGACATCATAATCCATGGATTAATGGGGGTCCTCCCAAAGGATGTCAATGGTGTGGGAGGGGCTGAAAATTAATGGTCATCCTTAATGTCTCAAATTTTTACTTAGGGATAACCTTAGTGAAAATATTATCCAACTAATATCTAGTAAGAATAAATTCCATCTTGATATCTCCATTAACCACCCTCTCTTTGATGAAATGAAATCTGATATAAATATCTTTAGACCTTGAATGTTTCATTGGATTTTTTGAAAGTTAAAAAACACTTTGATTATCCTAATGGATTATGAGAGGTTTTTAACCTTCACCATCAAATAATAAAGTTTATATTTCATAAAAACCATTTATTTATAGGCACTAGTAGCAACTACATACTCATTATCTTTGGTGCTCAATGTCACTGAATTTTGTTTTTTATAATTCCAACTCACACAACTATATCCCAAGAGGAAAATTAAAATTTAACTAGACCTTATATCATCATAATCAGCTACCTAGTATACATTAGTAAATCCATATAGATTTAGGTTCTTCACCATGTTGTACAACAACCCATAACTCATAGTCCATTTTATATATTTAAAGAATATTTTTTTAGCCATAAGATGTGAATTATTTAGAACGTTATGATATATAGAACATGAAATAAAAACATAGAAAATTTATGGTATCAATGTAGTGAGATATTACATGTTTATAATTATTCTTATAAATTATATTTGATTAATATTTACACCTTCAATATCCTTTGAAAATTTTAACCCCACTTGAATAGGTTTAGACACTAGTTTAGTGTAAGGACCCAAATTCATGTGTATCAACCCATTGTGTGTTTCCAAAGAATGAGGTGCTTGGAGGAGGCTATGATGAATTCTGGAGGATTTCAGGTTCTAAAATATGGGATCATTTAACTTTAATGGTGTACAAGTGGGATTCACAATGTGTAATATTTTGGTGTTCAAAAAATAAATAAATGCAAAAGGCAACATGTTTTTAAAAAAACCAAATTTTGAGGGTTACATGACATGAAAGGGGATGACACATCCTGTAATCCCCTTATGTTGTATGTTTTAAAACATTTTATCCACTCAGGTTGTCAAACCCTATGGCTACAATATCCCTCTCTCTTGACTCTATGTGATCCAATGAACCTCTCTTCAATGTTTTGGAGATCCCTTCGATGTGAATCGATCTCGGGCTTCTGTCTTTGATATGTAGTAATCCATCTTCAATACGAGGTATGATATACCTTTGTTATTGTGGTTTATTTGATTCTTTTTCATCCCATTTCTCTTTTACATGTGATGGAACTTTAACTCCATGTTCTTAATGTAGATTCCTTGGTTTTTGGTTGGGGCGGTTGTGATGTGGCGTCCTCAGTTGGATGCTATTGTTGTAGGAGAGTTGATCGAGATTTCTTGCATTGATCCATTCTCGTGCGAACATCGATGACATTTTTAGGTATGAGATTCATTGATTCTATTTAATTACATGTAATCATAGAGTTGTCATGATTTATCCCATTAGATCATAATGAAATTTACCTAATAATTTTTTGAACTAGATTAAAGAATTGATATTGATTTCATAGCGATGTTGTTGCTTTGTACCATGATAACAGTTTGCCTCTTGATTTTCTAGATAGTGCGATATTTATGCCTTGATTGGTTTATCATGTTTTTCTTGGTGTGAATTGGTAAAGAATGTAAAGATGAAATAAATTAATAATTAATTGGATAATTTGTCTAAGATGAATGTTTAATGAATCCAGTTGTTGTTGTTGCAATTTTATGATAATAAAATTGATATAGATATGAATTTTTAACTGAATAGGATAATGAACCCGAATCATGTTGATTCTCATTGATAAAATAATTAAAGACATGTTAAATTAATTTTTTAATTAATTTGTGATAGTTTGTGATAGCTTTATGTTTTGGTTTCCCATAGTTGGAACCTTTGAATAATTAATTAGTTAATTCAGGATAAAATAAAGAACCAGTTTTATGATAAATATAATGTCTTTATAGGGACCAAGTTTCCAGTTTTCTTGTATAGGCCGAGTTCCTTGTTCTTGGATCCATTAGAGCTCATTGTGTGTGAAGGATGAACACCTTGTTTTAGGTCCAAGAGCAAGGTTTTTTTTCTACTATTTGTGAAGTGATGTGATCCTAGGATTTCTGAGCATAGAGGGTTGTTGTGGTTGTTGGGGTTGGGAGGCTCAGATGTGATGTGATCCTGGGATGGATGAGCCAAGAGGGATGTTTTGGTACATGGGGTAGGGATTCCCAATTGTTCTGGTAGGAGTTGTTGTCTGGAGCAGAGATATGCATTGGTTTATGCATGTGGGTGTCGGGGAGGACACCAGAGATGATGAAATAGTTTGAATCTAGGCTTACACATTTTTTGTGAAAGTTGGATGCTTTGTTGAATCTATTTCTTGCTTATATAATTTACTTTTCCCATGGCTTGATTCAGATGGTTTTGGTTACATTCCTTCCAAGATAGGTGAAGACGCATGAGGTATGTCATGTGCTTTCCATTTTTAGCTTCTTGCAGTTGGATGAGTCTACACTCTTGCTATAGGAGATGAAGAATTGATGGGTAGTTCATCTACTCACCATGTTTAACCTCTTGTGTTTGGTGGGTTATAATTTTTTTATATAATACCTATAAATTAGGAAAGTGGTAATTATTGTTAAATAAATTAATAAATTATTAGCCGATGGGGTTGGATCTTGCTGGGATGCAATGCTGAGGTTGTAATTTTGAGAAGCGGTGGACTCAGTTTTCTTATTCCTAGAGGGCATGGATCCTTGTTGATATAATAATGATATGTAATGTGGAAATTTTTATTGGTTAATTAAAGGTTAAATAATGAATTAACATAAAGTGAAACTGATAAAAAATGGGATGATTTAACTTAATATAGCTCTATAAATGGTTGTGTGCTTATAGGATATCTAGTCTTAGCAGTGGAATATAGGAGTATGAGAGACATTATCTAGAGTTGAGTCTGAGACAAGGTTGTCCCCATAGTGTGGTTGTGACCTATATTATATCATGTACTTTTTATGTTTCTATATGATACTCTACCCTTTCGGTTAGGTAAACTGACACTCTAGGGATTTTAAGCCCTAGGGGTGTTTTCCCCAACATCTTGGTGGGATGATGGATGGATGACTACCCCCTTTATCCAACTCTATTATCTTTTTAGTTACTTGTGATGGTATGTACAATAGTTAGTTTTTTCCATATATATTGGGTAGAGGGATATAGTGGATTGTGGTTATTTCATACACATATATTTTGGATATATATTCCTGTAGACTACTATAGGTATAATGTGTATAGACTGTGATGGATTGAGGATCCTTACTCATTGTATGAAATGTAATGGACTGTGGTTTAATACCTGATGTATGATACATATTATATGGGCTATAATGGCTCCCAAAAACTAACTTGTTACTTTGGATTCATGGGAATGGTGGTATGATACACGAGGTGTATGTTGACACATAAGGTGCATGTTGTGGTACTTTTCCCAGGTGTCTATGGGATACCCTTTTTGGAGAGAGATGCTCACGACGTGAGGCACTGGAGAAAAGAGGAAAACTGGTAGGGAAGTGGTAGTGGGGTAACATTGATATTATTTATTATATTATATTCTCTTTTATGTGATACTTGGTGAGAGTAGTCATGTTGAGGTTGGGAACTTAATATACCTATTTAGGGGATGATTTAGTTTCACTTGTTATCCACTGTTCTTTAGCATGATTTATTTACTTTTACACAAAAGGATATAGGGAGGATCCTACTGAGTTTATGGTTATACTAAAACTAAATATAAACTTTTTTAGGTTAGTTTGGGTAGGTTTGAGATCAGGTTGGTTACTACCAGCTTGTGGGTTATAGGAGCTGTTTGGGATTCGTGGTTGCTGTCGTCTTTACTTTCCATTTTGTACTTGTAGTTTTCCCTTTCATTTCTAGTATTTATTGAATGTAATTACATTTGTGTACTTGGTTTTATTTTATATTGTAGTCTTATCCAGAGTTGGTTGGTATCTGTCTTATCTCTCTCTTTCGCATGTGTTTCTTTTAGAGGGTAATGCCTCCCATCTGCATGTTTATTATACCATCAGTGCTAGTCACCAACCTAGGGATTACTAGAGGAGGGAATTATGGGTCACTACCTCTCTTCTCCCATTGACGGTCTAGAAGGGGTACACTTTGTGGGGAGGGGTCATGATAAAGTGGTATCAAAGGTCTGTTTGAGGGATAGAATGAAGTTTAGTGTTTGTCACAGGTAAGGTTGCATGGGTTGGTAGGGCGGAAGTGCTAGCTAAGTTTAACAAGAACTATAAGCATGGGAGACTGGATGAGACACGTGTATTTAAGGCCCCCTGTGATTTAATTCACAGACCTTTAATCTTACAATGTCTACTAAACAAGGTGATACTTGTTTTAGGGTAGAGACATAGGAAAGGATCATGCATCATTCTTTTTTTCTCTTATGTTTGAATGTGTAGATCTTGGGATAAGATAACCTAAATTGAACAAAAGAAAACAATTAATTAATGTTAAAGTATTCCATATTTCAGGTTTAGAATCTTTAACTATTTTTTATTTTGTAGGTATGGATCTAGATCGACATTCTTGTGAGGTTCATGCAGAATATGTTTAATAGGTTGCACCAGTAGATCGTCGTAGGGTAAAGGTTGATGATGACAACACTTATAGGAGGAAACTCTAAGAGTTTCAACACCAGAGTTTGAAGAGGTACGAGGGATCCATTTTAGATTTAGTCACATAATAATAGTTATAGGAGGTTGAGATAGCCTTTAGTTCGATCCGTTCTTGGAAGGAGAACTGGGTATCATTCGCTATGAAGATGCTATGTGGGGTACTGAGGCAGTGGTGGTTCTTGTTCTTTGGAGATCATGGGGAGTCTTTAGTCTCATGGAAGGAGTTCTAAGACCAGTTCAGAGTTGGGCTTCTTTCTTCAAATGTAAATAATACCAGTCTCTAGGCGCTTCTTACCCTTCAACAGGGGAGCTCCAGTGTGAGAGAGTTTGAAATCCATTTTAGGAACGTTTTATGATAAGTATCAGACCTGTTTTCAGATGATGAGGCCAGGGTGAGTGATTTATAGGAGACTTTACATCCAGAGATCTAGTGCTAGGTCACTCTATTTATGTTGAAGACATATCTAGAGGTGCTGGAAAGACTAGAGGTCATCAATAGGATGTTAGCCAGAAACAGATCATCACAAGAGGGGAGTAGTTATAACTCCTCACAAATCAGAGCTGTGGTATGGGGTTACTAGTTGTTAGGATAGAATAACTTTCAATTGGTCGGGGGGTAGGTCCCAGCCCTCAATGTCTCATTTCTCCAAGGGAGGAATCTCTTAGACCTATGATAAGGGATAATACACATGTTTTTCTTATGAAGGCCAAGGTCATTAGTAGTGAGAGTACGCAGACTTTATGAGTGGTCAACATGCGCCAGGTGTTCCGCTTCAGGTTCCTCCATTGAGGCAGTTCTAGCTAAGGAAGAAGCAGTAGGGTGCTCTAGTTTTGTAACAACAAAGAGAAAATAGAGCAGGCAGAGTATAGCCCTATAATTCTCCCCATTCTTATAGAGTAGAGCGCGACCAGGGAGGTGGTTTTTAGTATGGTCAGAGAGGTCATGGAGAAGGTATTGGACAACATTGTGTTTTATCATTTCCAGCACCAGGCGATCCAGAAATCATTCTAGGCACCCTTTTCTTGTTTTCTACTTGGGTTCATGACTAGTTTGATGTAGGAGTGACATAATACTTCATATCACATAACCTTTTACATGCTTTTGGAATTGAGGTAGAGAGACTTCCAGTTTGTTTGGCATTGACTATGCTAGTTAGAGGTAGAGAGGACTTATAGCATCCCGCCTTTTTATAACACAAACTTTCATTACATTACACAAAACTGAGGATCTTTAAGGATTAGTGTCTTGGAAACTAGGAACATAATACATGAAAATAACATAAAACATTCCTCTTAAACACTTGAAAGGCTTCTCCGTATGTTCATCCTAGGTTCATTACTGCATCTCATAACCTGGGGACGTACATCAAAAGAAAGGGTGAGCAAAAGGCCCGGTAAGGGAAACAAGATTAACATTTTACATGTGAACTTGAGATACTTCAATAAGGACATGAAAAGAACTTTAAGGCATGAGAAAGAAATCATGAGGCATTTCATAATAAAAATAAAATTTTTCATAACTTGAAGATGTGGCTGCAACATTTAATATTGACAATCGTTTCGTTTCACCAAGGTCCATCCCCAAGGTATCGTTAAAAATTACCAAGGTTATTCACCAAGGCGTCGTTAAAAATGGTCATCTCTAGAGATTAAGTCCTTACCCAATGCATTGGAGCTCTATCAGGGCGCACCCTTAAATTTTCCTTTATTATCATGTGAGCCACATATATCATCATCAAACATTTCATAAAGAACCCATATAGCATAAAATAAATGGGTTTCATTTCATAATCATAACGTTTTAAAAACTGCTTTAAAGACATGATCTTTACGTCACTTTAAAACCCATAGAAAAGGAACGTGGGTCTCATGTACGTAAATCCCAAAATTTAAAATAGAAAATTTTGATATATATGTGAATACACCTTTATAAGAAATATCTTTGAGTATTCACTTAATAATATAAAAGAACTTTAGAAAAAGAGAGAGACATTTTGAGATGGAAATTCTGCAGCATAACGGCTATGTCACAAGGTTTTAGAAGACATTAAAAAGAGAGGGAAAATGGGTCAAACATTCATAAATGACCCATAAAACAGTATATGGACAGAATAAGAAGGATACATGATCATGGTAATGAAATTTCAAGGACATACCATTTGAAATGAAAAACATGGAAGAAAGAAAAAAATTAGATTTCTCTTATGAAAGTTCGGCAGCCTAATGACGTTACTTAAACATCAAACACAAAGATTTGAAAAGATCAAATAGGGTCTCTCATCATGTGAACATAAGATTTCAGTATGATAGATATAGAGATATTTCCCCAACATAATTAAAAATAACTTGAAAGACTTGACATGAAAGTAGAACTTTGAAAAGAATGAGAAGGGTGAAAGAATCCCCTAAAAATTCGGCAGCCTAACGACGCCACTTAAAACTTCAAAATACTGAATTGAAGAGATAAAATGGGGTATCTCATCATATGAACATAAGATTCCAGTATGATAGATATAGAGATCATACCCCAACATAAAAAAAAGGAACGTGAAAGAATTGACATGAAAGTAGAACTTCAAAACGAGAAGGGTGAAGAACCACTTAAAAATTCGGCAGCCTAACGGCGCCACTTAAAACTTCAAAATACTGAATTGAAGAGATCAAATGGGGTCTCTCATCATATGAACATAATATTCCAGTATTATATATATAGAGATAATACCCCAACATAACAAAAAGTAACTTGAAAGAATTGACATGAAAGTAGAACTTCAAAATGAGAAGGGTGAAGAACCACTTAAAAATTCGGCAGCCTAACGACGCCACTTAAAACTTCAAAATATTGAATTGAAGAGATAAAATGAGGTCTCTCATAATATGAACATAATATTCCATTATGATAGATATAGAGATCATACCACAACATAACAAAAAGGAACATGAAAAAATTGACATGAAAGTAGAACTTCAAAACGAGAAGGGTGAAGAACCACTTAAAAATTCGGCAGCCTAACAGCGCCACTTAAAACTTCAAAATACTGAATTGAAGAGATAAAATGGGGTCTCTCATAATATGATCATAAAATATCAGTATGACAAATTTATAGATCATACCCCAACATAATAAAAAGGAACTTGAAATACTTTACATGAAAATAGATCTTAAAAAAATGAGAAGGGAGAAAGAGTCCGTTACAAAAAATTTCGGCATCCTAACGGCGCCACTTAAAACTTCATAAAACTAAATAATGAGAGTAAGAGGGGATCTCTCATTATATGAACATAAAAAGGGCAGTAAGAGGAGTATAAAAGAACATTCTCCAACATAAGAACATGTAGCATAAAAGGAATGACATAAAAGAGATTACTTGAAATGAAAGAGAGAGGTCAGATCCCTTACCTTAAAACATGACTCTTGAAACTCAAAGTTTTGGACCTTGAGGGCTTGGGGGCACCTTGGGAGGACTCCTTGGGAGGTAAGGAGACCAGAACTTCGTTGGGGGAGAGTTGAGAGTGAAAACCAAAGGAGGAATGGGTGGGTATTTATAGGGAAAGTGAGGGGACAAGGCATTAATGGCCAAGGGACACCTCATTAGTGGTTTTGAAAAAACCATGGGCTTTACCTTGGTATTTTCCCATGGTATTGGCCACTTGGGACACCTAATACCTTATATTACTATTCACAATTTGACCATATTGAATATATACATAATACATCATTTAATGATGTCATTATACACCCGTAACTTAAAAACTGTATTTTCACTATTCATCGAAAATTCAACTTTCTCAGAATAATCCCAAAATTTCACCTTAACCAAATATCAACGATATGATTACAAATATGAACTCCATTTTATAAAAATAATTTTCTAAATATTTTTAATTTAATTTTTAAATAAAAACACTATTCACCCGAAAAACTAATACTTGAATAATAATTTATGAAACCGTTATTTAACCATTTTATTGAATCACATTACTTAATCAAGGTGCCTAGATTATATTAATACTTTCTTTAAGTGAGATTACTAATCCATTTGGTCACATTACTAATACTAAGCGTAAAATCACTATTCATAATTTACTATTCATCAAAAATCATGTTGATCTTATTAGACTCGAAATTTCGTAGTGATCATAATTGTAGAGGACTATTTTTTGAAAATCATTGCACATTTTTATTTATTTAAGGTTTACATAAACATTTTTAAAATATCCTTTCTCTAAAATTTATCAAAAATATGCATACTATATTTATCTGGACATTTGAAAATTCATAAACTTCATCATAAGAAGAAATCCAAATTTTTATTTAAAACAAAGGATTACACAAGGAAATTACGGTCTCCTTACATAGCCCCTTATCACACCAGCATAGGACCTAAGTGTAAGGTGTGCTAAGGTGAGAGAATCCGAGGGAGGCTCGACCAACATCACACGAGTCGTAATTTCTATTAGTTTGAACTTCTCGTGAAGGCGATCCCGTTCTAGCTTCACACGATGAAGTTCAGCTTGGGTTTGGTCCAGAGCAAAGCCCAGTGGTGCTACCTCCTTCCGAAGTTCTGTTAGATGGGCTTCGATCGGTCCAAGACTACTGGGTGAGGCCATCGAATCTTCTTTCTATATTAATTAACCATGATTGCTTGTATTTAGAGATAGTAATCAAAACATTTAGTTTACAGCGGTCATATTTACCAATGGTCAAATAATAGTCAAAACCCAATAGTCTCATTTTAATTATACTCATGTTATCAAACGAAACATTTTTGTTGAGTATAAAAATAAAATAAAATAACACATAAAATTATGAAATAAGATTTATTCAAAATTTCGGGTCGTTACAATCTTCCCCCCTTAAGAAATTGCGTCCTCGCAATTATTAAAATTGGGTTTTGAAATTTAATTGAAATTCCCACATCGGAAAAGGAGTCAGTAAAACTATTACTTTAAAAGAAAGAAAGGGAAGTACGAAGGTCACCCGAGTTAGCCCACACTAGGATTCCATGTAAGAAAACATGGACATGGAGGAAAAACAAAGGGTCAAGTTCTGAGGGAGAGTGATAGAGAACTTGATTAGGAGAAAGTTAACCATAAGAAAATCCCAAACTTATGATGTGTGTAAACGGTCATTGATTACCTAGTAGGAAACGTAAACCAACAACGTTTTTGTTTTACGTTCCTTTTCATGATTTTGAGGAATTCATTTACTACATAGAACAAAAAAATAAGAAAATATACCTACCTTCATGTAGAGTTTCATCCTTTAACAAGCTTCTACCAAAACTAATCTTTTCTCCAAAAGATGAGAATTCAAAACTACTTGGTCTCATCAAAACACAAGAATCATATTCTAGAGAATCACATAAACGACAAAGGATTAACTATCTATTTCTTCTATCTTTAAACATTATCCCAAAAACAGAAAGGGTAAGGTAAAACAACTCTTCAAAAAGAAAGAATCCCATAGGAAGGGAAACTATTTTTAAATCTTCAAAGTTCCATGGTACTACCCAAAGTTCATCATAGACCATCCCATAAATAACGGTCCTTAAAATTCCTCCAAATAAACCAAAATAAGATTGAAACCCAAATTCAAGAGGGATTTGATAACATAGTCTTCCAAAATAAACTTCACTGTTCATCTCCAAAAAACATCAACCACACCTAAAATATTATAACAAAATTAGCTAACCTAAACATATTTTACCCAATATAGGTTAATCATTTCCATAAGTAACCTAAATTACTATAAGTCCACCTTAAATTCATTGATTCTTCAAAATATAAGTCAAACTTACTCCTTAATGAAAGTACCGTAGTAATCTATTTACCTTGATCATATAGGGTCCTCAAAATAGTGAACGTCCTCCAAAATAATAATCATCTTTTAATCACCTAATCATCTCTGTCGTATTAATACGGCAATCGTAGCATTTCCTATCACATTGGTCGTTGGGACATGTTCTTCCATTTCCTACCATTAACTAAGAAAAGAATCTATAATTAGGGGCTTAAATACTTAGCCAATAATCATGAAAAGAAACTAAAAGCATATAAGGATAACTTGTAGAAGAAAAGTATACCCTAACTTGTGATCCCCTAGGTTCCCATCTAGGTTATCCATGATCATATATTCTGATGTGAACCTTTATTTTATTTTATCTTTGTTCCTTTAACAATGGTTCATACTAAGCTTATGAATTTACCAAAGCATATCCCCCGGGAGTGTCGTAACCAAGAGTGTAGCAAGGCCCGTTGTCGTGTACCAGTTCCCATTCGAGTCTAGCTCAAAGCGGTGTTTTCGGGTTTTACCCCTATGTACATCTGTGCCAGAGCCACCTCTACCTGCTCGTATCCAGACAGGGATGTATTTTCTTAGAAACCCCTTACTCAATACTCACCAAAATACCAGGAAGATTTCATATATTTAAACTTTTCTATCGGGTTCTTCCTAGAGTTTTCATATCCTAATTTCCACAAATAACTAAACCATCCTTTGATACCAACTATAGCATCCCACCTTTTTATAACATAAGCTTTCATTACATTACACAAAACTGATGATCTTTAAGGATTCGTGTCTTGGAAACTAGGAACATAATACATGAAAACAACATAAAACATTCCTCTTAAACACTTGAAAGGCTTCTCCTTATGTTCATCCTAGGTTCATTACTGCATCTCATAACCTGGGGACGTACATCAAAAGAAAGGGTGAGCAAAAGGCCCAGTAAGGGAAACAAGATGAACATTTTACATGTGAACTTGAGATACTTCAATAAGGACATGAAAAGAACTTTAAGACATGAGAAAGAAATCATGAGGCATTTCATAATAAAAATTAAATTTTTCATAACTTGAAGATGTGGCTGCAACATTTAATATTGACAATCATTTCGTTTCACCAAGGTCCATCCCCAAGGTGTCGTTAAAAATTACCAAGGTTATGCACCAAGACGTCGTTAAAAATGGCCATCTCTAGAGATTAAGTCCTTACCCAATGCATTGGAGCTCTATCAGGGTGCACCCTTAAATTTTCCTTTATTATTATGTGAGCCACATATATCATCATTAAAAATTTCATAAAGAACCCATATAGCACAAAATAAATGGGTTTCATTTCATAATCATAACGTTTTAAAAACTACTTTAAAGACACGATCTTTACGTCACTTTAAAACCCACAGAAAAGGAAGGTGGGTCTCATGTATGTAAATCCCATAATTTAAAATAGAACATTTTGGTATATATGTGAATACCCCTTTATAAGAAAGAGATTTGAGTATTCACTTAATAATATAAAAGAACTTTAGAAAAAGAGAGAGACATTTTGAGATGGAAATTCTGCAGCATAACGGCTATGTCACGAGGTTTTAGAAGACATTAAAAAGAGAGGGAAAATGGGTCAAACATTCATAAATGACACATAACACAGTAGATAGACAGAATAAGAAGGATACATGATCATGGTAATGAAATTTCAAGGACATACCATTTGAAATGAAAAACATGGAAGAAAGACAAAAATTAGATTTCTCTTATGAAAGTTCGGCAGCCTAACGACGTTACTTAAAATTCAAACACAAAGATTTGAAAAGATCGAATAGGGTCTCTCATCATGTGAACATAAGAGTTCAGTATGATAGATATAGAGATATTTCCCCAACATAATTAAAAAGAACTTGAAATACTTGACATGAAAGTAGAACTTTGAAAAGAATGAGAAGGGTGAAAGAATCCCCTAAAAATTCGGCAGCCTAACGGCGCCACTTAAAACTTCAAAATACTGAATTGAAGAGATCAAATGGGGTCTCTCATCATATGAACATAAGATTCCAGTATGATATATATAGAGATCATACCCCAACATAACAAAAAGGAACATGAAAGAATTGACATTAAAGTAGAACTTCAAAACGAGAAGGGTGAAGAACCACTTAAAAATTCCGCAGCCTAACGGCGCCACTTAAAACTTCAAAATACTGAATTGAAGAGATCAAATGGGGTGTCTAATCATATGAACATAAGAGTCCATTATGATAGATATAGAGATCATACCCCAACATAAAAAAAAGGAACTTGAAAGAATTGACATGAAAGTAGAACTTCAAAACGAGAAGGGTGAAGAACAACTTAAAAATTCGGCAGCCTAACGGCGCCACTTAAAACTTCAAAATACTGAATTGAAGAGATAAAATGGGGTCTCTCATCATATGAACATAATATTCCAGTATGATATATATAGAGATCATACCCCAACATAACAAAAAGGAACATGAAAGAATTGACATGAAAGTAGAACTTCAAAAAGAGATGGGTGAAGAACCACTTAAAAATTCGGCAGCCTAACGGCGCCACTTAAAACTTCAAAATACTGAATTGAAGAGATAAAATGGGGTATCTCATCATATGATCATAAAATATCATTATGATAAATTTAGAGATCATACCCCAACATAATAAAAAGGAACTTGAAATACTTTACATGAAAATAGATCTTAAAAAAATGAGAAGGGAGAAAGAGTCCGTTACAAAAACTTCGGCAGCCTAACGACGCCACTTAAAACTTCATAAAACGAAATAATGAGAGTAAGAGGGGATCTATCATTATCTGAACATAAAAAGGGCAGTAAGAGGAGTATAAAAGAACATCCTCCAACATAAGAAAATGTATCATAAAAGGAATGACATAAAAGAGATTACTTGAAATGAAAGAGAGAGGTCAGATCCCTTACCTTAAAATGTGACTCTTGAAACTCAAAGTTTTGGACCTTGAGGGCTTGGGGGAACCTTGGGAGGACTCCTTGGGAGGTAAGGAGACCAGAACTTCATTGGGGGAGAGTTGGGAGTGAAAACCAAAGGAGGAATGGTTGGGTATTTATAGGGAAAGTGAGGGGACAAGGCATTAATGGCCAAGGGACACCTCATTAGTGGTTTTGGCAAAACCATGGGCTTGACCATGGTATTTTCCCATGGTATTGGCCACTTGGGACACCTCATGCCTTATATTACTATTCACAATTCGACCATATTGAATATATACATAATACATCATTTAATTATGTCATTAGACACCCGTAACTTAAAAACTGTATTTTCACTATTCATCGAAAATTCAACTTTCTCAGAATAATCCCAAAATTTCACCTTAACCAAATATCAACGCTCTGATTACAAATATGAACTCCATTTTATAAAAATAATTTTCTAAATATTTTTAATTTAATTTTTAAATAAAAACACTATTCACCCGAAAAACTAATACTTGAATAATAATTTATGAAACCGTTATTTAACCATTTTGTTGAATAACATTACTTAATCAAGGTGCCTAGATTATATTAATACTTTCTTTAAGTGAGATTACTAATCCATTTGGTCACATTACTAATCCTAAGCGGAAAATCACTATTCATAATTTACTATTCATCAAAAATCATGTTGATCTTATTAGACTCGAAATTTCGTAGTGATCATAATTGTAGAAGACCATTTTTTGAAAATCATTTCACATTTTTATTTATTTAAGGTTTACATAAACATTTTTAAAATATCCTTTCTCTAAAATTTATCAAAAATATGCATACTATATTTATCTGGACATTTGAAAATTCATAAACTTCATCATAAGAAGAAATCCAAATTTTTATTTAAAACAAAGGATTACACAAGGCAATTACAGTCTCCTTACATATCCCCTTATCACACCAGCATAGGACCTAAGTGTAAGGTGTGCTAAGGTGAGAGAATCCGAGGGAGGCTCGGCCAACATCGCACGAGTCGTAATTTCTATTAGTTTGAACTTCTCGCGAAGGCGATCCCGTTCTAGCTTCACACGATGAAGTTCAGCTTGGGTTTGGTCCTAAGCAAAGCCCAGTGGTGCTACCTCCTTCCCAAGTTCTGTTAGATGGGCTTCGATCGGTCCAAGACTACTGGGTGAGGCCATCGAATCTTCTTTCTATATTAATTAACCAAGATTTCTTGTATTTAGAGATAGTAATCAAAACATTTAGTTTCCAGCGGTCATATTGACCAATGGTCAAATAATAGTCAAAACCCAACAGTCTCATTTTAATTATACTCATGTTATCAAACGAAACATTTTTGTTGAGTATAAAAATAAAATAAAATAACACATAAAATTAGGAAATAAGATTTCTTCAAAATTTCGGGTCGTTACAGGACTTGTTTGAATTATGTAGAAACTATGTGGTAGTGTTAGGGTATCACCGCTCTAGGGGAGATTTTCTATGTTTATGGATACAACTGTATGACATCATCTTCAACATGGATTGGTTGTATTCAGTATAGGCTATCATGGATTACATCAAGAGGACGATTGTGTTCTTCGATGCTAATGGGGTGCCAATAGTATTTTTTGGAGAGAGAGACCCTTAGATTTATCAGAGGTGTGTTCTGTCCTTATCATACTTGATGGGTTAGCTGATGCTAAGTTCCTCATAGGTTCAGAAGTGGGTGTTTTCTAGAGTCATGGAAGAGTACCCTGATGTCTTTCTAGAAGAGTTTTCAGCGTTACCCCCTTGATGAGAGATTTATTTTGGGATCAAAATACAAAAAGACATGTCCTATATCTTAATGTCTCTATATAGGATGAAACCTTCTGAGTTTCAAGAGCTATGTATATATCTTGATGGTCTGTTGCGGTGTGGTTTTTTTTTTGAAAAGTGTGTCACCGTAGGGTGCACCAGTTTTTTTCATGAAGAAGAATGATGGAAGTTTGTGGTTGTTTATCAATTATTGTCACTTGAACCAAGTAACAGTGAAGAACCGATATCCTCTTTCATGGATTGATGATTTATTCAATCAACTGATGGGTTCAAGTTGGTTATTAAATATTGATTTTCGGTTAGGATATCATCATATGTGAGTGAAATATGAAGATATTCCAAAGACTACTTTCCATCGTCTTCATGGGAATTATGAGTTCGTTGTGGTGCAGTTCGGTGCGACGAATTCTCTAGATATGTTTATGGGGTTGATGAATGCCATGTTCCATGAGTTCCTGGATAAGTTCATGGCGGTTTTCATCAATGATATCCTTGTGTACTTTATATCCAAGGAGGTTCATGTAGAGCATCTATGTGCAGTGTAGGGAATTATTCATCATCAAATGCTATTTGGGTAGTTTCTGAAGTGTGATTTTTGGGCCTAAGAAGACCATTTCTTAGGTCATGTTGTGTCCCAGAAGGGATTAGATATGGATATATCGAAGATAGAAGTATTTTTTTCTTGGGAATCCCCCAAGATAGTGGAATAAGTAGGAATTTTTCTTGGTCTTGAAGGATATTATGAGAGTTTTGTAGATGATTTATCTCAGGTTGTGAATCCTTTAAAAGAATTGACCATAAATTATCAGGTGTTCTTGTGGGATGATCAGTTTTAAGAGGCTTTTGATTATCTGAAGCATAAGTTATTCAGTGCTCCAATTCTTTGTCTACCAACAAAATAAGTTTATTATGAGGTATTCTGTGACGCTTCACCTCTTAGGTTGGGCTGTGTTCTTATGCATTAGAGATCAACCATTTATTATGGGTCTCAGTAGTCACATCCTCATGAGAATAACTATGCCACCCATTATCTCAAGTTGGTTTCGGTAGTGTTTTCCTTGATTTTTTGGAGACATTACCTCATTAGTGAGAACATTGTGTTATCCACCGATCATAAGATCCTGAGGTATGTTTTATCTCAGTGTGACCTAAACCTACATTAATGTTAGTGCATGAATTTATTATATTATTATGACTTCTAGATTTCATATACACCTAGAAAGGAAAATTTTGTAACCGATGCACTGAGTAGGAAGTCGATCAATGATACAGTGTGTGAATCAAGTGATATTTGGAGGGTGATGGAAGAACTTTCATCTTTTCATGTAGATATGGGAGAATTCAGGGGTAGAATTTTCCATTTTTAGATGACCGTGTACTCATATCTAGTGCAGTAGGTGGATAAGTCCCAATTGGGGGAAATTGAGGCAGAGGTCTGGAGAGATTGAGTTATTTGTGGCGTGGCCCCTAATGGATTTTCTGAATATGAACAACACCAATTGTTGTTTCAGGGAAGGCTTTTCATTCATTTGGAGATGTGTGAGATGTTTCTTAGAGAGTTCCATGGTTCACCCTTAGTAGTACATCTTGGCTTGACAAAGATGTATCGAGGCTTGAGTGGTCAATTTTGGTGGCCTATGTTGAAGTGTGCGGTTGCAGAGTTTGTGTCTCAATGTTTGGTCTGCCAAAAGGTGAAGGTTGAGAACCGTATTCCTGGTGTCTTGATGGACTTTGTTACCTATTTACCTTGAGCTCAGGGAGGATTTGATGCTATATGGGTGGTAGTAGATCATCTTATTAAATCATCCCACTTTATAGTGATTAAGTAGTTGAGTTCAGTGGAGGTTCAATCAAAAAAGTATTTAGAGGAGGTAGTGAGACTCCACAGAGTCTCGAGGATGATAATTTCAAATAAAGATACCCATTTTACCTCCATAGTGTGGAGAGGTCTCCAACAAGATTTTGATTCTCAACTATTTCTCAACACTACTTTTCATCTGTAGACGGACGGTCGACAGAACGGACCACCCATACTCTTGAAGACTGTTGCGCTCTTGTGTCCTGGATTTTGGAGGTTTATGTATAAGGCACCTTACCTTGGTATAGTTTTTGTAAAATAATAGTTTTCACTCCACCTTATGTATGGAACCATTTGAAGCCTTATATGGCTGACCTTTCCATTCTCTGTTGTTCTGGAATGGCCTTAGAGAGTCTGCAATTCTCATACTAGAATCGGTACAGTTTACGATATAGTGTTCATATGATTCATGAGAGGGTGAAGGCAGTGTAGGATCATCATAAATCCTATGCCGATCATAGGAGGATACCTCTAGAGTTCAACATTGGAGATCATGTGTTCTTGAAGGTGACTCCCTATTATGGGTAGTGAAGGTTTTTTCATGGGATTAATCATTCTCTCCAATTTTTTGGGCCTTTTGAGGTGTTGGATCATGTTGGATTCATGGAATATCGGATAATTATTCCCCCAAAGATGATTTTGATATATGATGTTTTTCATATGTTTCAGCTCTGTCGTTATCTTCATGATGACCCTCGTGTTATCAATTTTGTCGAGATAGATGTTGATGACGATGCAAACTTTGAGGAGAAACTTATAGATATCTAGGACCACTAGGGTAAGGTGTTGTGTGGGTGTTCCATCCCATTGTTTCATGTATTGTGGAGGCATGGTGGTGTGGAGGAGAGTACCTGGGAACATGATACACATATACGCGCTTAGTACCACAAGCTGTTTGATGTTTAACTCTTCTCTTCTGACGTTGTTAATTTTGTATTTTTTTACCTTTTCTGTTTATGAGATGGATTTCTCTTATTTATTTTTCTGTCTTTCTCTCTTTTGAGATGTATCTCCCCTAAAAGAGTGTTTGGGATATGTTTTTGGTTGTTGCGTGGTTTTGTGCTTGTTCCTATAGTGAGGTGGTGAGATCCTGTGGTGGTGAAATCTTTGATAGGTATCTCGTAGGGTGGTTGTTTGGATGAGCCATTTTTATTTACTCTCTGGGATGATTTTGGATTCTTGAGGATGATATTTTTTGAGATATATCTAATGTAAGGGTCCGGATCTGTATGCATTGACCCTTTGTCTGTTTCCAAAGACCAAGTCACTTAAAGGAGGCCCGAAGGAAGTTTGGAGGAGTTCAGGTGCTAAAATATGGGAGAATTTAACTTTCATGACATGAAAGTGGGATTCAGGTCATGTAATATTTTGGGGTTTGAAAAATAAATAAATTTGAAAGGAAACACATTTTTCAGTGAAAACCGAATTTTGAGGGTTACACGAAATGAAATGGGATTACACGTAGTGTAATCCCCCGATGCTGTATATTTTAAAACATTTTAGCAACTTGGGTTGTTAAACCCTACGATTGTAGAATCCCTCTCTCTCAACTCCAGGTGACCTGACTACACTCTCTTCAATGTTTTATAGATCCCTTCAACATGAATCGATCTCGGGTTTCCATCTTCAATCCGTAGCGATCCATATTCAATCCAAGGTGTGATCTACCTCTGTTCTTGTGGTTCCTTTGATCCTTTTTCCTCCCATTTCTCTTTTTTATGTGATGGAAGTTGATATCCATGTTCTTAATGGAGTTTCCTTGGTTTTTGGTTGGTGTAGTTGTGATGCAATGTCCTTAGGTGGATATAGTTATTATGAGAGAGGTGATTGGGATCCATTGCGTTGATCCATTCTTGTGCAAAGAATTTTGAAGACCTTTTGAGCTAGGGTATTTGTTTATTCTCTTTAATTTCATGCAATCTTTGAGTTATCATGATTTATACCCTTGTATTATAATGAAATTTAACTAATAATTATATGAATCATATTAAATAATTGGTATCGATTTCCTAGAAATGTTGTTGCTTTGTATCATGATAATAGGCTGCCTCTTGATTCGATAGATAATGTGATATCTATGACTTGATTGGTTTAGCATGTTTTTCTTGAGGGGAATTGTTAAATAACGTAAATCCAAAATCAATAGATAATTAATTGGCTAATTGGTTGAAGAGTCTTGTTTAATGAATCTAATTATTGTTGTTGCAATTTTATGATAATCAAATTGATATAGATATGAATGTTTAATTAAAATGGCTAATAAACCTGAAGCATGTTTATGCTCATTGATAAAAGAATTAAAGTCATGTTAAATTAATTGTTTAATTAATTTTTGATATCTTATGATAACTTACTTTTTAGGTTCCCATAGTTTGAACCTAGTAATAATGAATTGGTTAATTCATGATGGAATAAAGAACTAGTTTTGTGATAAATATAATATTGTTGTAGGTCATGAGTTTCATGTTTTCTTGTAAATGCAGAGTGCCTTGTGCTTGGATCCATGAGAGATAATTGTTTTTGAAGGCTTAATGACTTGTTTTAGGGCTAAGATCTTGGTTGCTTGTTTTTTTTCCAATTTCTTGTGAGGTGATGTGATCTTGGGATGGCTAGGCCTGGAGGGATGTTGTGGTTGTGGGGGAAGGGAGGCCCAGATGTGATGTGATCATGGGATGGTTGAGCTGGGAGAGCTATTGTGGTACATGGAGAATGGATTCTTAGTTTTTGTGGCATAAGTTGACTCTTGGACTGGAGAGATTCATCAGTTCATGCGTGTTGGTGTCGAGTAGGACACTAGAGATGATGGAATGGGTTAAAGATGGGATTACCCATTGCTATGAAAGTTGGATGCTGGTTTAATCTATTTCTTATTTATCTACTTTACTTTCACCACTTCTTGAGGCAGATGGGTTTGGTTACTCTCCTTAAAATAGAGGTGAATATGCGTGGGGTATGCCATGTTCCTTTTGTGTTTAGCTTATCATAGTTGGATGGGTCTACGATCCTCCTATAGGTGGTGAAGACTCGACGGGTAGTTTATTTACTCACCGTGTTGAGGTACTTCTATTTGGTATCTTAGAATGTTTTTTAGAATACCTGGAAATATGTAAAGTGGTAATGATTGTTAAATAAATGAATAAATTTTTAACCCATGGGGTTGGAGCTTGCTGGGACCCAATGCTGAGGTTGTAATTATGAGAAGTCATGGACTCGATTTTCTTATGCCCAGAGGGTATGGATCCTTTTTTATATGATAATGATATATAATGTGGAAATTGTTAATGGTTAATTAATGGTTAAATAATTAATTAAAGTAAAGTGAAACTGATAAAAAAGGGATGAAATAATTTAATATAACTTTTTAAATTATTGTATTCTTATAGGAAATCTGGTCTTAGTAGTGGTAGCCGGGAGTCCGAGAGACATTAACTGTAGTTGAGTCTGAGACTAGGTTGTTCCCATAGTATGGTTGTGAGCTATATTATATCATGTAATTTTTATGTTTATATATACTAATCCACCATGTCAGTTAGAGAAACTGACACCCTAAGGATTCTAAGACCTGGGGGGTGTTTTACCCAAAATCCCAATGGGAGGATGGATGGTTGAATACCCCCTTTGGCCCCACTATACTCTCTTGGAAGTTACTTATTCTGGTATGAACGATGGCTAGTTTTCCCCATATATATTTTTATAGGGCTGTAATGGATTGTGGTTATTTATAACACATATATTCTGGATATAGTTTCATATGGACTACTATAGGTATAACATGTATAGGCTGTGATGGATTGAGGATCCTTACTCGGTGTATGGGCTGTAGTGTCTTGAGGATTAATACCCAATGTATGATACATGTTATGCGAGATATGGTAGCTCTCAGAAACTACATGTTTACATTGGTTACGTGGATGTGGTGGTGTGATGAATGAGGTGCATGTTGAAACATGAGGTGTGTGTGGTGGTGCTTCGCCCATCTGTCTGTGGGATAGCATTTTTGGAGAGTGATGATCCGAAAATGCGATGTTTGGGAAAGCATCAAAGTAGTGGGGTACCCTTGATATTATTTATTATATTATATGCTATTGTATGCGATACTTGGTGAGAGTATCCATGATGTGGTTGGGAACTTAGTATATCTGTTTAGGTGATGAGTTAGTTTCACTTGTTGTTCATTGTACTTTAACATTATTTCTTTCCTTTTTCATGAGAGTATCTAGAGAGGATCCTACTAAGTATACTATTATACTCATCCTACGTATATGTAAAAAAATTCAGGTAATTTGGAGAAGGTTGGAGATCAGGCTGGTTACTACTAGCTTGTGGGTTGCAGGAGCTATTTGGGCTTTGTGGTCACTTTTGTCTTTACTTTCCTTTTGGTACTTATGGTTTTCCTTTTAGTTTTAGTAGTTATTTCATGGAATTACATTTGTGTACTTGGATTTATTTTATATTGTAGTATGAACACGAGTTGTTTGGTGTTTATCTATCTCTCTCTTCCACATGTGTTGCTCTTAGAGGGTAATACCTCCTATCTACATGTTTATTATACCCTCAGTGCTAGTCACCAACTCCGTGCCTACTGGAGGTGGGTCTCTGGGGTTACTATCTCTATTCTCCCATTTATGGCCTAGTAGGGGTAAACTTTGTGGGGAGGGAGTCATGAAATTTAGGGTCCTATATCTAAAACTTATTTAATAATTATTTTTCATACCACTCTAAGGATAGAAAAATAATATTATTTTCTTATATTACTTATAATTCCAAGAAGTATCCCAGATCTCCTATAATATACATCTAAATTCTAATATTAATTTTCTTAGAAAATTCTTGGTAATAAATCTCTTTATATCCTATAAAAATGATGTCATCAACATAAAAAATTACAATGAGGGAACTTTATTTTAATTCGTTGCTGTATAGTTTTTTATCCACTTCGACTTTTGATAATTTTAGTTCTTTCATAAAGTTGTATAGCTTTGAATACTAAGTCATTAGGGCTTATATCAGCCTATAGAAAACCTTATTAAATTTGTCTTATTTGAAACCTTCAATGTCAAGTATAAAACCTTTGATTTTATAAATATACACCTCTTCTTCCATCTCACCATTTAAGAAGAAAAAGTGGACATCCATATGATAGATTTTATAGTTCTTGTAAGCTACTACAACATAGAATATTCCGATGGATTATAACCTTGAAACTAGAGGAAAATTATTTTCAAAATCAATCCCTTCAACTTAGGAGTTACCTTTATAAATAAGTCTAGACTTTTTCTTTATAACTTATCTCTTGTTATTAAATTGTTTTCTAAACACCCACTTGGTTCCAGTAAAATTATTATCATTTGGTCTGAGAAAAAAAATCATAACTTATGTTTGATAGATTCAACCACTAAATGTAGATTAACTTTAGAGATTAGAGTAGTTTTATCTTCACATCTCATATTTATTATGGTTTGAATAGGATTATTCTTATTTCTAATGATATTTTATATCTCCACTTGCTTATTAACTTTATAACACTTATGTTTTTCGCTTTCAAAATCTTCCTTCTCATCACTAGTCTGACCAGAGTCAATATTAACTACATGTAACTCAATATAAATATGTTCTTCCCTAGTTTCTTAAAAATTATTATTTCTATATTGAACCAAATAATCAAAAATGAAATCATTTGGACTACTATTTTTAGGTTTATTTTCAATAATTTTAACATCATAACATCCCACAATTTTATGAATCCTTTTATTCCAACATATATGTCCCTTTCCACTTGATAGTTATCTCAATAATATAACCTCCTTGTCCTTCTCATAAAATTTACTTATCTTTTCAATTTTAATATTTATAAGACATGGACTACCAAAAACCCTAAAGTAGCCCAAAATGGGTTTTTTATTATACTAAAATTGACAGGAGGTCATATTGGTGTTTGGACTTAGAAAAAATATATTTTTAATATAGAAATAGTGGTATAAAACTTCCCTCTAATAAAATTTTAAGAGATCATGTTCCACTAACATTGTTCTTCACATCTCTACCAAGTTCCTATTATTTATCTTAGCTACTCCATTTTTTAGGGGTGTATAAGGATTGATATATTGATTATTTATTTCATGTTTTTAAAGGTAGGATTCATAGGAACTATTTTTGAATTATTTCCCATTTTTAGAACTAAATTTATTGATAGAAATCCCCAACTCTTTCTCAAACATCCTTAAATAAATTTTAAACAAATAACTTACCTAGAAATTGTCTCTTATAAAAATCATATTGGCCATTCTAGTGTAATCCTCATTGAATGTGATGATATGAAGTTCTCATTAAGTGGTATTTTTTCTTATGGGTCAAAAAAATCTGAATTTATTAACTCAAGAAGTTTTGTGGTTTGAATTTTATCTTTTCTATGACTAACTTGAATAATTTTTATTTTTTGGAAAGTCTCAAAAATTTCTTCCCATTCTCTTTTAAGTGGAGTAAATTCCATCACCACATATCCTTTGGATATTTTTCTTAAAAAACTTTCATAATGACTACCCAAAATTTTATTCCATAGTTTTTATCATATTTTGAACTCAAGTATCATGAATTATTTGAGTCTTAAATATGAAATAATTCAACACTAGTTATATAAATTGTGGTAATTATCCTTCCATACTTAATTTATTTGATGAGACAAGTGTTTATTATAAAGATAAATTAATTTCCATCATTAAAAAATTTTCTCACACTCTTCTGATTAAGTTTGACCCCATAAAAAAAATCTTTTGATTTCATATTTTGGGCCTCAATTTAATTTCTTCCAACTCATTTGATCTTTAGATATATTTAATTAACAAATTTTACTAAACTACCACCATTTTCTTCTATGTTTTTTAGGTTCTTTATATACCTAGTCAATGTAATGAGAATCCACTATGTAATATTCATGAATTTATCCTCTTACTTACTTTAAGAGACAACTCAACAATGAGTGTCCTCAATTTTCTTTTTAGATTTATTTATTTTTATAACCTATTTTTGCTGACATGGAATCATAGCCATACAATCCCCAATATAGTGACCTTTCTAGTCACATCTTCTATAAATATATTCAAGAGAATCAAACCAATTTTATATAGGCATCGCATATGAGTCACCATTCACTGTTTATCTTCTCATTGGTTTGTCACTTATTTGTTCTAAATACAACCCTTAAATTATTACCTTATCTAATTCTATAAGAGATAAATATTATAATAAAAAGCATAGTATTTATGCCTATATTAAAAAAAACACTAGTAGTATCCCCTAAAACCATTTCTTACATGAAACTGCTAATACTAGATTTGAAAATCCACTTGTTTTCATGTAAAAACATTATAATTATCCCACATAGGTTTAGGGTAAAATTTATTATTTTAACCATTCAAAACCACATTATCTATAACAGTCATATTCAGAGGGGTTTTCTTTTCCCAGTTTTTCTTATATTGGAATTTAGAACCTGCATTATTAGTTGAAATCAATTTAAAAATTTCAAATACAACATGTGAAAATTATACTTGAGTAAATGTAAAATATTTCTCAAACCCTATGATGAATCATATCTCACTTTAGTAGATTTATAAAAGTCACCCTCATCTTCTTAAGGGTATTCTCATCCTTAAGATACCATGATTTATCTTGGTCAATCATTTCTTTTAGACCCATTAGCCTGTTCTAAAATTCTCTTATGATTATATCTCGATCATCCAATTCCACTTTGAGAATATTTATCTCCTAAATTTTATCATTTTATATAATAAAAATATCATCTTTATCTTTCTTAATATTTCTCATATCCTTCTTAAAATATTTTAATTCTTTATTGAGTTGATTATTTCTTTCAAGACATATATCAAGTTTAGTTTTCAACATGTGCACTATATAATTCACATCTTCTTATCCTTCTTCTTCACTACATGAGATGTATTATTTTTTCAAAAAACTTTATATGAAATTGGAATATTTTATAGAACACACCTTTTCATAATTACTTCTTGAGGAAGAATAGTATTCTCCTAACTTACTTAGAATACCATTTTTCTTACTTTTATTTATTCTATTTAAATTTTCATTTGAATTATTATATTATTTAAAAGATATAACTTTTGACCAACTATACAGACTCTCTTCATACCCCACACTCTTATTTATTCTAGGTAAATCTGTAGAAAAATTTCATATTCCCCCACACATAAAAAATTTAAGTGGGATATTTCTTTTATACTCCATGTTATCTATTTTTAGTTTTTTTGATATAAATCCATAAATTTCTTATGGATTTCATCACTTTTATCATCATCCTTTAAATATTTTAAATCACTCAAATTTACTTCCTATATAATTGATAATGAGAGATTTCAAATATTTAAATTTGAAAGCACCATGAATTCCACACAATCTTCTCATTTAATCTCATTCAAATCTTTATTTTAAAATATCCAAGAATACTAGAATAATTATCTCATAAAAGAATCCATAAAATCTATTGGAATTCAAATTTTATCTATTCTAGAATGACTTTAAATGTGGAAATCAACTTTACTATCCTTTGATAGCATTGTGTCATGATCTGTGAAGTGAGAGTTATATCTTTTGATCTCATCTTAAATCATGATCAATTAATAATTATTGATGTTTCATCATTTAAGAACAAAACTAGAAACATAATTTGACTTTTATGTAGCACCCTAGTAGATGAAGATACCCATACATGACATTAATTATACACGGATTTATCATGTGTAGATCCCCATATATAGTTAGATAACTCTTATATATAACACCACCCTTATTTTGATTTTTATACACCACCACTAGTGAAAAAACATGTTTTAACATCATTTTTTACCTGATGTATATAAAGGAGATGTAAAAAAATAAGGGTTTCAGGGACATTTTTTAAAAAACTAATGACGAAAACTTGTATTTATTTTTTTAGTTGAGTTTTTGGCATAAGTTTCTATATGAATATGAGATATAAAATAAACTCAACTTGATTTTTGGCATCAATTTTTAATAGAAATCGACGCCGAAAATAAACCTTTAATGTCGATTTTTAGGTGAAACCAATACCGAAATCGGTATTTAGCATAATTTTCTCTTAAAAATTGATGTCAAAGATATATTATAATTATTTTAAATAATTTAGACATTGGTTTTATCAAAAACCAATGTTGAAATCCAATATTTTTTTAGAGATGGAAATATTACACCCCCAAAAGTATCAACATTCCTGTAATAGAAAATGCAATACACAATAATAAAACTGCATGGCTCTCAGAATAAAAATCTATAAAAACAGACATAATTTAACAACTTATTCAAAAAATCATTACTAACATAATTATATTTTAAACTAGAATTAAAAAATACATACCTGATAATATATAAAATATTCATTCACAACTGTTGTTGAATTATTCTTTTGAGATCATTATGATCAAATACCTATTGTAACAAAATAACTAGTTTTTGAACACTTTTTATTAGGAAAATGTAAGATTAATCATATACATTTAAAGATACATACATGATAATTTAAATCTAAATCATACATAACAAATAGTTCGCACACAAAGAACAAAGATGGGTAATTTCATCATCTTTATACGACTCAGTATCATTGAATGTATACAATAACATTAAATTTCATAAAACTAAAATACAGAATACTATGACACAAAATATAAAATAATTAATATAACCAACCTTATCAAATTTAGTCATCAACCCAGTTGTGATTATCACATACATGAATTTGAGAACATAATAACCATATTCCACACTTCTTTTTTGATAATGAAAAGGAGATTATAAAACATTAAATTGATAATAAAAACCAATATATATATATATATAATTCAAATAATATCTAATATAAAAAATAATTATTGTCACTTCCATGTATTGGATTGCATTTGGGTTCGTTGTCGATAAGTGATCTTTGTTAAATTTTTTCCATGACATTTATTTTCATATATATCAACTAATAAAACATATATAAAAATTAAGAAACTTATAAAATATAATAAAACTTACTTGTCTAACAAGGTGCTAAATTGTTTATAAACACCACATAATAAAGAGAAAAACCAATATAATGTGCATTCACTCGGGAATAATATTCCTAACATATAATGCCCCTACAATACAAAAAGATTACAATTAATTACATTATAATGAATAATAGTTCATAATCATCTTAGTGTTCTTACCTATAAATAAATGGAAAAAACCAACACCCAATCTATGTCTTCGATAATATCTCACATATATATGCAACTCTACCAACAACCTTCAAATATTTTACAGGACTTAGAATGAACTCTAGATTTATAAAACCACAAACTCTCATGGTCTCATTTTGAATAAGTAACATTTGTAGATACCAAATTAAATAAGTAATATAGTAAGTCAATTAAAACCATATTTAATTAAATAAATAAAAAATAATCATCAATTTACTTATATGGAAAACAACAGCAACATATTCACATTAATCTATAAAAACCAATCAAATATATGATATATTTTCTAAATATTTTCAATGGATAATCTCTTCCACATATATTAGATTTCATTCAAAACTACTAAAAATTATCCCAAGAAGAAGAAGCCTGAGATAATCTTTTTATCCTATCATAAATATCCAAAGTATCTACAGTTGTTTGTTCCCAAACCTTTTTTTTCTTTTGCGACATTTATTTTTATTTTAGATACTCCTATATAAATTAAATGTCATAAAAAATTGTAAATAATTTTCAATTAGATGTATTTAATATTTTAAAGAAACACATACCTCGTATAAAATATAATGAAGAAGGCTAGATGGAAAAGGTTCAAAGTGACCCATACAATCCCCAAATCTGGTAACCTTCTCAATACACAATGGTAGTAGATCATTACAATCAATAATATCATATATCGATACTCTGACCTAACCCATATGCATAGGCTGGTGATGTAAAGAATCACCAAAAATATGTACAAATCTATACATTATAATACATACATGAGGATCTCTAGAATATAACTCACAATATAATGTAGGGTATAATAGAGGAGGTGGAGGATCTAAGTAGGTAGGTTGGGTGGGTTGGTATAACTGGGTGGGTTGTACAGGTTGTGTAGCTGACTGGGAAGGATGGACAGGCAAGGAATGTTGCAAAAACTATGACTGCCTTGTCAATTGTTCTAACATAGCTTGAATAGATGATTTAATCTAATCACCCATGGAATTTTTCATATATTTCATCCCAACTTATAAGGATTATATTTCTAGGTCTCTTGATTTCTTAGATTTATGATAAAAAAATTCTGAATAGTAACACCCTCCTCATATCCTCTTCTACGGTTAGGGTGTTCTAGATTTCCTAAAGTAGTGGCCAGGATGTCCATTCTACCCCCAGGGATAAAAGTTTCCTCTATTGATTTCTCTTCAAGGTCATCCAAAAATGAAAAATGAATAATGAAAATGGTATATTAGAGTTTTTAGTTTTTAAAATACAAAAATTTGTGAAAAATAATAATTATTTACTTTCAATTCTTTCAAATACTTCTTTTACTTTCTCTACTGAATACTTTTCACTTTTTATTCATCTCACACTTTTTCATTTTTCATGGTAGGTGGGGGAGATGGAGGACCAAACTACACCTCATCTGAACCACTTGTATACTTATCTTTTAATTATTCAAACCTCTCTTTAATCATTTTTCCTCCAAGAAATGATATCCTCCTTATGATAAAGTATGTGGGTATACATTCTGCGACTGGATCTCTTGATGAGATTTCATGGAGGCCTATTTTATAAAAATCAACTAATAAGTAAATTAGTAAAAATATAATAAATTTTATAATATAAAATAATTATCATACTAGAAATGGTTCATCATGTCCACTGGAAACAAAATTTTTCCATGTATCTTCACTAAAAAACCGATACTTGAAGCATGAGTTTACATTTTGTCTCTTTATAAAAATAATTTTTTTTTCAATTTTTTTTTGAAATATCTCCATCGAATTTCTGCTAAAGAAAGACATGTTTTACTAATTGATTTAGTTTCTTCAAAATTGAATGTCATGTATAATTAATTAAATTAAATATTAGTTATTTAATATATATGTTATTCAAAAAATCAGATAAAATAAAGAAATTGAAACATTTTACCTCTACGATCTCCCAAAGATGATTTATCACCGTCTTATCGACGAACTTCCAATCAGGATATAAAATACTAATCCTAAAATGAATCTTCATAGAAATATAGCTGATAAACTATGTTTCATTCGGGCATATTTCATTATTATTATCATTGAAACTAATATTCAATCACTCGTCTCCACAAAAAAGTGACAGTTTTGGTAAATGTGTAATTCTATGTTAACCAACTAGTGAAGTGGATTTATGTATTTTAAATAAAGAAGAGTCCACTACTGAAGTCTCATCAGTTGTCCAGTAATTATTTTTTTTGTAAATTAAATGTTTTTCTTCATTAAATAATTATATTACATAATATTTTATAATATAGAAAAGACATATACCTCAGTACATGTTCCTCTATCTCTCTAACAATATCTATCATTTAAACAAACAAATGTAATGAAATTATTGTATACCTGCATATTATTAAAAAACCGAATAATTAGAAAATAGGAAAACCAAAACAAGTTATTAAAAAAAGTGGCAGACGTGTGTATGTTTTAAAAAAAATATAATAATGTTATGTTTCTTAACCAAAAAATTTTCAAGGTGAACTATTAAATATAAACATTACTTCTAAAATAATAGAAACATTTATAAATTTAAATATCAAATTTCAAAAAGAAATTTTCATATGTGTAGATTTGAACAAAATATAATAATGTGCATCAGGTATTTTGATGAAAAAATGTTTAAATATAACCATTAAATATAAAATTTAACACAAAAATCATATAAATAATAAAATATTTATAATTAAACATCCAATAGTTATTAAAAAATATAGTTTTTACACATTTAAATTTTAAAAAAGAAATATAATGTAAATATTTACCAAATTAATTAGGATGATAATTTATTGTTTTCCCATATCCTTTCACCATGATCATTTTGTAATGCATGCAGTACATCTACATTATAGTCTTTGTTATCTGAAAATCATGTAATAGATGAAGAAGCCTCATATAAATCCAAAACATCATCATCATCCTCATCACCCAAGTAGATTATTTTCCCATTAAAAATGATGAACCATGGATCATTTGATGTATCAATGACCTAAAATATTATCTTTTCATGTGTCGCCTTGATAAATGGTTCCTCATTGTAACTAAATCTTTTCAAATCAACTAGTTTAAAACCATATTCACCAGGTTTGACACCACTATTACAGGAAACCAAATTAAATTTAAATATAGAGACATGAAATTTAGTATAATAAATTTCCCATATGTCTTCAAGAACTCAAAAATATGTATTTGATGTATAAATTAGGTTTTTATCTTTTTCACTTGAAAAATTCAGTGCTTCAGTGATGACCATTACACCACTATTTTGGAAGGTACTGTTGTTATCCAACTTTTTTGTGTAAAATGTGTACCAATTAATATTAACACTAGACCCTGTGATCACATTAAGAGATGGTCCCCCTACCAACCATTTCAATGATTTTGATATAGATATATCTATGATGAATTTCTCTTTAAACCATGAAACAAATGTCTTTTTATGCTTAATCATCAGCCACTTTTCATTTATTTTTGGATATCATACCTTTAATTCAGAAATATGTGATGATATATATGATTGAACCTCATATGTGTTGTTCAAAATGTGTAAATTTTCCTACATCCCTTCATCATGTGGAATGAACTTTACCTTTAAGCCTTGAATCCCTATACCTTCACTATCGACTATAATATATTGAAATATACGGAGACCAATATGATAAAGTCATTACAAATAATCGGTACAGAACTCAATCACTTCTTTTGATAAATATTATTTAATAATAGAGGCCTTTGGTCAATAAGGTTTCTTAGCATATCCCTTCAAAATTTTCATATATCTTTCAAAAGGATACATCCATCATAAATAAACAGACCCACATATTCTTATCTAATACACCAAATAAATAATAAGACGAACCATTAAATCAATAAGAATAGGTGGAGAATACATTTATAGTTGAAAAGGTATAAGATCATATTCATTTTCTAACACATCTAACATATTTTGATCAATGAATTTACTACAAATGGATTTGAAAAATTACATAACCTGATGATCATCTTTCTGAAAGTTGTTGTAAATATACCATGCAGTGAAATTGTTAGAATTTGTTGAATCAATACATGATAATCATGATATTTCATACATATCAATTTAAAACCCTTTAATGACACAAAATTATTCACATTTGAAGAATATCCACTAGGTACTTTAATACCATGAAGACACTAACAAAAATTCATCTTCTTAGTCTTGCTTAATGTGTGACAAGATGAAGGTAAATATGTTCTGTTTCCTTTCATAATGGGATCTAACTCCAAACATATTCTCATTTATATCAAGTCTAATATATTATTCAATCCCTCTTTTGTCTTTCCTTTTATGTCTAAAAAAGTTCTAATCAAACAGTCGCATTTCTTTTTCTTAACATGCATCACACCGATGTTATGTTTATCTCTAAATATATCCTATAAGGTAGTTAAAAAAAGATATAATGTTTATTCTAAATATTTTTTTGAAGACCAAAACTTATTTTATTTCTAAATTTCGAATCAATATTTTTCACCCAATTATATTATTCATCAACTAAAAATTGTTTTGGGGGGAGATTTTATTCTTGTAAGCCATTAAATACTTTTTTCAATCTATGATAAGGACGATAAATTTGAAAAAATATTTAATTTACCATGTACACTGTATTTCTTCCATTATTCAATTGATAATATGAAGTCTCTTCTTCACAAATCAGGCATGCTTTATGTCCCTTAACACTGAATCCAGATAAGTTTCCATATATAGGAAATTCATTTAAACTAAAAATTATCATAGAATGAAAAAGAAAATACTCTTTCTTATATGCATCAAAAAATTTAACACATTTCTCCCATAGAAGTTTTAAATAATCAATCAATGGTGAAAGATACACATTAATATCATTTACTAGCTATTTTGGTCTAGAAATCATCATGCTCGTCGTAACATATTTTTTATTCTTACTTATTTATGGGGACAAGTTATAAACTACCAAAAAAAATTCCATGAACTATGTTGACTACTTAAGATCCGATATGGATTCATCCCATCTATACACACTCCCATTATGAGATTTGTAACTTCACTTCCAAAATCGGTAAATTGTTTATTAAATATTTTCCACTATGATGAATTAATAGGGTGATGAATGTTACCATTAGAGATGCGCTCATCTGAATGACATATTAAACTTTTTTCCTCAATTTAATTTTCAAATAGATGCTTGAAATGAAGAATTATTAGAAGGTACCAAATTTCTTTAGTGGGACATTTGATTCTGGTACCTAAGAATGAATTAGATTTGATTTCTTAAAATTATATGAAGGGAATATTAGAATGAATTATTTTATTTAGCATGTGGTTAGATATGAGTACTTCAGAATGAATCTATGATTACCATTTCATCCATCTTATAATGTGAGGTCTCACATGTATTACATTTTTATAAATATTCATATCCATTCCAATACAATACAAAATCATTGGTACATGCACATATTTTTTATACCCCAATACCATTGGGCATAATATTTTTTATCCACATAATTGTAATTTGGAAGTATGTTGACTTCTGAAAGTAACTCTTTTAAAATATCAATTAAGTGAGAGAAAATTTTATCACTCCACCCATGTTTTTATTTAAATTTAACTAATCTCAAAATTTTTGATAACATTGTATATTTACTACAACCTCAATATAATACTTTATTAGAATCTCCATACAATCAATCAATAGTTTCTATTTTTTGATGGTTTCAACACCTAAATCATGAAATAATTCTCCAATATGATCCTCTACCTCATTATTACTATTGTCAACAACATTAGACATTGAATTTTCAGTTCTTTCACCATGATAGATCAAACATGTATAATTAAGGCTAAAACCATAGAAAATGAGATGATCCTTAATTTTTATGGAATTTAACTTTCTCATATTCAAACACTTCACATGTGGACAAAAATGTAATCTATGTTCTGAAGATTTCTTTTAGAAAATTACAAAAAATGATCAATTCTTTATTTAGATTCACTAGTGGATCTTCGTAAATTTATCCAATTATGATCCATTCCATACCAGATATGGAAATATAATTATTGAATATATTAAAACATATAAGAATTTAAATATATATATATAAATAGATAAACTTTGAACATAAACACATACAATAAAAATGATTGGTAATCTGATAGGATATATCAACGAGTATTAAGAATAAAATAAAAACTAATCTACTAAAGGTATTTATTTTGCGTGATGTGTGTCATGATAATCCAAAAGTACATAATTTTGTTAGAATGAAAAATGAAGAATATCATAGATATACTAATTTCAACTGACACGCACACACTTATCTTTGTACATATAAATATAAATATATATCATTTTTAGGGAAAATTTTTTGATAATTTCATCAAATACAAAATTTATTAAAATAAACCAACTTTAACAACAAAAATTATATGTAAAAATCAATTTCAAAAAAAAAAAAATAAATCAATAACTAAAAATTATACCTAAATGATAAATAATTTATCTTCAAAATTTAAAAAATAACTTACCAAATTTGTATTTCAATAAGAAAATTTGATTCGCAACCTGAATTTTCTCCCTCAAATCCATTGTAAGAATAAACACTACACTATTGAACAAAAATTTTTGTAGGAAAGAAAAATAACGAAGAAAAGACCAAAAAAATGAGGAAAATGGTTTGAAAACAAAAAATATTGACATGGATGGTGAAATAAAGATATAAGAAGAAATAATGAGTTCTAATGATCATGAAATGATGGTTAAAACCGAATAAACCCAAGAAAAATCAGTGTTTAAGATCCTTAGATAGCCATCAGAGTCAAGAGAAAATGTTTTTTCAAATATGAAAATGAGGGTTCCATGATACACAAGTGTTTTTAAAAGATTTTTGGCATTAGTTTTTACAGAAACTCATGCCAATTTTTTTAATATTGGTGTTGGTTTTTAAATAAACTGATGCCAAAAAGACAACATATCTCTTTTTTAGCATTGGTTGTGTCTAAAACCGATGCCAAAAATTCTCCACAAACATTTTTTACATCAGTTTCTTATAAACTGTTGTTATATTTTCAATGTTAAATCCACAATTTCTACTAGTGCACCCACCATTTTGTCTATTTTTATATGTTGGTCACACTTCTATTGAATTTTTTACATTGACCATCCTTGCATTGATATAGATACATGATTCCAACCTTATATTAATCCATATACATGATTCCACCCTTAAGTCGATATACATATGTGATTCTTGACTATTTCATGGATTTACATATGTGGTCGACTGATCCGTGGATCCTATTATATTGACCACCCTATTGAGAATCAATTTACGTGGTCACTCTTACATGGATTTTATACTTATTAATTTCTCTAGATTACCTCACATAAACTTAGAATCCTCTAGAATAATTCCATCCCACTTCTAAATATTTAAAAAATACTTCTCAAACTTATTATGATATTTTTTATGAAAAGGTGATAACAAATAAAACATTTTCAAAAATTATAAGGGAACTTAAAAATCATTCTATAAATTTTAACCTAGATCCTTCTGATCAACTTTTATGTTATCTCTATAAAACATTCCTATAAAATAATTAAAAATAACTCCTTTTCTATTTTAATAACCTTCTGAGATCATAGTTATCGAAGAAATTATAGTGGGAAAGAATGAATGAAAATAATTATTGAGACCTTGAAAATCTAGACTTGTGATGATATGAGGCTCTGCTTCTAGACCATCCTATACCTCCCCATAATTATTTCTGACCACCTTTAACTCACCAGGTCTAAAAATTTCCTTTCCATTTTTATTTTTCTTCTTTTTAGACCAATATTATTTACAGGATGGTGAGTTTTCACTACAACATGGGCTTCAATCCTTCCATCCTTAGTAAGAGTAATACTATATTGATCAATAAGAACCAAATATAACCTTGAATAGGTCTCCTTACCCAATACACTACCCACCCTCCCATATATATAATATTACTCAAGATATTAACATAAACCTGGAAAGATATATGTAACCATGGGATTTGAAAAATGAAGATACAAAACCTTCCTCATCCCAATAAGGTCATACTGGCTATCTTCCCCTAGGAATCCTAGTTCATAATTGGCTTCATTTACCATGTCCTGTATAGGATAAAGAACATGTAAAACCTTCTCTTGGAGTATACCACACCCCACTAGTTGATTACCAATATATTAGAATCTCCAAAGTTATTTTGAACCCAGTAGACTAAGTATTCTCCTATAACTAGTATATGAAAAATTTCCATGGAATAAGAAGGCTCAAAAGTTAGATCATCATCCACTCAAGAAACTAAACTAAAAATAATCAACCCAAATTCCTTCACAATAAGATCAATTATCTAAAAAGGTCCCCACAACCATTGGTGGACCAAAATTATTTGTATTTTATCGTTATATATCACCCTATAGACATGATTCAATTTCTTTTACATTCAGAGAACCCCCGATAATAACTCAATGACCAGTTCCTCTGATGCTTGAAAACTGAACAAAAATTAATACAAATTTCATATAAAATAATATATATATAATTATATAGACCTTTAATTTTTATCCATACAAACTTAGGAGGAGTATTAGACAGTTTCATATTAAGGAAACACTGAGACACCATAGGGTCGTTCAGGGTTTGCAACCTATGATAAAAAAAAGGAAGTGACCAATTAAATTCCCTATAGCCTTTACCAATGGTGGATTATAAAACAAAAGTGTAAGACCTAGAATATTCACCCAAACCATTGAATATAAGGAATCCTACTCCACATGGAATTGAAACAACCTTTATAATAATGAGAAGTGACATGATTTTAAGGATCATGACTATATTTTCCATGCCTTTTCAAGGCATTCTTATCCAAAAATATAGATAATAATATGAAAATAATCCAAATTTACAACCATAGTGTGGGTCAATAATCCCTAATATACATTTTCAATCTTGTTAAAACTACCAAATGAAGGCTGACGATTGCTAAAATGATCTACAAAGAAGAACCATGATGAGAATAGGTAGTAAAAATTTGATAGAGTGAGAAAAAAACAATATGTCACCATTATAGAATCCATGTATCTTCAGTACTACCATGATGGATGAAAAAATATCATAAATAACTAACTCAAAGAGATATATAAGAGGGGATTCAATGAACTTCCTAGATTAGAGAATCACCAATTAAGAGATATAATGAACCCTAGTTGATTCATGAGAATTCATTTTCAGGGGGAACCTATTTGTTTTATTTTGGTGATATATATTCCAACGATATACACATCAATCCATGGCTATCCATTATGGTAGAAAAAACCTAGGGAATAGAGATAAAGAGATCTTATCCATAGAGATAATCAAATCTATGGACTGGGGGAAAACATTGATGTATTATTTATTATTAGCAAGTAAACCTCTAAGTTTCAATGAACCATCATGAGGTTGGAGTTTTTTATTTTGATTACTCTATTATTCATTTTATTCCACTTACAATAATTTTAATTGGTGTATTTAAGTGGATATTATTTAATTATCAATTTGTAGTGGAGTGATTCATGGTGGATCAGGAAAATTGAGTTGGTTCAAAAAAAATTATGGATTTGGAATTCCCAATCCCACAAAATGTGGTCATTGAAACACATGATGTGTATATATTTGATGTTTATAAGGTTTATGTGGAGGTGTTAAATATCATATTTTGTGTAGTTCATACACACACATCATGTATGGTCAGAGGGTACATGAACTAGGGGTGTAAGAGTACATGTATCAATAACCTATTTTACAAGCATGAAATGTATTTGGAAGCACATGCAATGCTTATTTACACTATATAGCACAAGTTTTTGTTCTTTTCTAGGGTATTCCTTGGGATACACACAATATGTGGACAAGTTAACATGCTCTATAGTTTTGGATCACATGACTCAATGTCTTGACAGTACACACCAATCGAACCTCGATATTCACACATCATATATGTCTAATAGACATGTCATGTATTTGTAGATAACACAGGTTGAGATACTAAAGTGTATTCTTCAAAAACCTGTGATTAATATATGATATGTAACACTTCTAAACTTTCCTTTTAGGTTTAATTCACATGAAAAGAGAGTGGTAATGCACAACCATCTGCATTTGAGGCTTATAATCTATATACATTAGCGTACATGTTATATACTATTGGTAATTTGGTGTTTTATGTATCATTTCTCATGAGTGTCAAAATTAGGAAAGAATATATTCTATTTTGAGTGTTTTTACATATTGAACATGATAGTGTATAAATATTTTTCATTGGGGTATATTTTATAAAGTGTTTAGTCTAGTTAGAGATCCTTAGACTCTTATAAGTTACATTGTAGTATGGGTGGGATATTTGGAGTAAAAATAGAGTTTTTAACCTCCTAGATACATTTTTATGATGAGGAATGGGTCCCTCATATTTATTATGTAATAGTTTAATTCCACATGGATTCAAGGAATGAGTCCTCCATTCAATAATGGGGTCGGTTCTCTCTAGATGCTAACTAGTTGTAGGTTCCCCATTTTATGGTCAGAGTCATCACCCCCATGTGAATGGTATAGATCCTCCATGTATAAAATATAGTTCTTTCCCCAAGACATGGGGCACATATCCTCTATTCATGGATTCATAACTCCCTTGATCAATATTGTTTCCCTCAATGAGGTGTGGATATTCTATAATGGTAAGTAGTCCCTTGAATTTCTTGTATCTTCTTATCAAGGTGTGGTCCCCCATTATTATTCCATAGAGGTGATGTAGAAGTTATAGAAGCTAGGCAGTTAGTGTGATTTGGGTCACATTATATTATGGGTGTTCTAAAGTGGTTTTCCAATATGATTAATGGAGGAGGAACTCCCTAGATGGCATACACACCTCAATGAGGTGTGGGTCCTCCAGCATGAATTTGGAGGGATGACATAGTGGCTAAGAGAACTGAAAAAAGAGCTCATATATTGAGGTGTTTTATTATATTTTATGGTTTCAATAATCCCTTAACTGGTAAATTTTACCTTATTTAGGCATAGACTTCTATTGCTGATATAGAGGGGTGGAATGGAGGATTATAGAAGATAGTATTCTGGTACCCCTCTACCAGCACACTTATCTCTTGATGATGCATGATCCCTTATCATAGTTGTAATATAGTGGATTGGGGGTTATATAAGTAGTGTGGTTTGGGAGTTATGTATCATTTTACATATCATGTATGCTTGGTTTCATTCAAGATATGATATATAACTAAACTATTAACTTTTTTACTTTATGGATCTTTGGGTAGATATGGTTATGTATAAGCTACAATCCTTTATAGAACTAATATGTGATGAATTTGATTCCCCTGTGTACTAAGGTTTTTATTTGTAAATAATATCTAGATTCTATTTCATGGATTATCCATTTCTTCCTCGATCTTGGGTTATGAGATAACTTATTTTTTTCTCATTCCTTTTTGTTTTTTCAAGGCATCCTATGGGGTATTTTTATAATCATCCATACATGAACTTCATGCCTACACATGTTTTTTCTATTCATATGATGCATATTTCATAGGTTTCTATAGTCACATGGATTCGATACTTGAAGGTTCCATGTATATTTTGGTGACACTATATGGTGGATGTTTCTATAGGTGATTTTAATAGGATTTTGTGTAGGGAGGAGTCATTTTCCTTTATCATGGGAGTTTTAATTTGGGATATTGGGATGTTTTATATAACTTTATCATTTGAACCTACCATTTTTGAATTATTCTATATAAATTTTTTCTCATACACACATTTTTTAAGGTTCATTTATCTTGTGTGTTTGTTTATTTTATGTATATTGGTGTTGATTTTTTATTTTTGGATGATATAGGATAAGGAATCTCTTGTATGATATGATTTATTGGTAATAGTATCCAGTTTTGGCCTATTATAGGTGGGATTAGGGTGGCACACATGGCTCACCTCCGACCCAGGTGGGGTCTCAGTGGATTGGGACATGTCAGAGTTGTATTAAAGAGAGTCTGACCTAAAGATGGAGTTTGGAGTTAATAGTATCATGACGATTGGTTTAGGATATAAGGAAATAATGTTAATTAGTTTTGAGTTCAGTTTTTTGACTAGGGATCTCTATTTTGGTGCAATATTTGATATATCCATTCACTAGGGATTTGATAATCTATTAATTAACATGAGACTCTAAGGTACCTATTACAATGAATAATCTAGTTGGTACGTGAATTATGTAGTGTGTCAGTTGTGATTTCCTCTATGTAATTATTAAGTTATCTCATCTAGATATACTTTCGTAGGCATGGGTTATTCCTATTGACTATAGGATGATACTCCGAAGACAACCAGATATGAATCAATGATAGTTCCTTGACATGCCCTTGTCAGTGATGGAGCCTCCAATGGATGATCTATTCAGCAGTGAGGAATAAATCTAGGGAATAGAATATGAGGTATCTTCACCCTATGAGTATAGTGTAGATTCTCTACCAATTTTTAGGGGGGTCACAACACTTATGGAACATAAATTAGTCATAGTTAGGTTTAGGCTACTCATAGACTATATACACAGTATGAGATTAATCATCAAATGCCTTATTGGTTTAGAGATGAACTTTACCCTTTTGTGGTAGGGGATTGGTTGGAATAAGAATCAATGGATCTTATGTCCCATATTCTTTAGAAACTAAAATAAAATATGTTGATTCACTCTTCATGTCATTTTTCAAGGTGCAGTGAGCCATAGATGGACATTTAACCTACCCAGACTCATAATAATTACACTCCCCTAGTTGAAGTTTGAGTACTTTTTTAGGGAGAAGTACTATCCAATTATGTTGAGGGAGGCATGAGTATAAGAGTTATTATAACCATAGTGAGATTTATTGAATATATATAAGTATTCATGGAGGTTCAAAAACATCATGAGTTACTCTATTTTAATTACGCACAATATATATCTTGTGAGATTAAAATATTGAGCATAGTTTCTAAAGGGATATTTGATATAGGGTTGTAACTTTCCATATTATCACATATATTGAGGTGGATGACATATTGGTTCACTTAATCTACCAAATTGTTTATATAGACATCACTAGACTCAAGGATCTAGTGGATATGACCATAGAAAAATGCATGCTATGGAAGATTTCAACTAAGTAGTTCCAATACGGTTTGAAGTAAAATATGTTCCATTCGTATACTGACACTCATACTTGTCAAAATTGGAATAATAAATTTTATTGTTTCAAAATTATTTATAGAGTTAGAGACCCTAGTAGAGTATATTATTACCCCTTTTAGCAAGGTAATTCTATTGGATGTGACAATCCACTCACCTGCATCCTTCTTTAGTGTAAGTTGGAACTAAGCATGGAGGTCTCCTTAAGATCTCTCCATGGAAAATATAAAAACCTATAACATTATCAAGCGAAAGGACTAGTTATTTGTTGTCTGACCGTGGATGGATTATTATCTTCTTTGGGTTATATTCCATTAAGAGGATGGGTTAGGGTTCACCTTCATTGGAAAGTAGGACTGAGGATGGATGAACACGACCAACACTTAAGAATCCATAGTAGAATATTTCACCAGTTTATGAGCTTGGATTTATAAACTATGGATATTTTTTAAAATAATTATTGTAGTTGTAGATAATTTCATATAAATTTCCTATATAATGTTCTAGGATTTCCCACTCAGTGAGAGTTTTACCATTGTATCAAATTTCATTCTGGGACCACACTGATATCTTTTACAGTTTATTAGATGTACCTACTTGATATCAGGGAGTTGAGGTAGAGTTTAGGAATATTTTTGAGATAGGATTAATTTGTTCATGTTTTTCCTCTAGGCAGATTTAGTTTTTTTTCAAAAAAAAGGTGTACGAGAGCTATAAATTTTGAATCAAAGATCAGTCTCAAGTCTAGATGTTACTATATTTGAGTTTGTGAGGAGGAAAACCTGAAGATGGAATTCAGGTGTTACTAAAAATATTATTATTTTTTAGTGGTTTTGATTGAATTGATGAATTCTATATTGTGTTTATATGAATCTTGAATTGGATCTTTCAGAGTCTAAAGTAGCAGTTGATTCTATAGAAATTGAGACTATGATGGATTGAGATCCCCCTATGAGTGTTCTAGGTGAATTAATTCCCTAAGTTAGCAAGATATCATTTTTTCCTAAATTATCTAGAGAAAGTATTTGAGTCCATAGTGTTCTTATAGTCCTTTGGGATTGATATTAGTTGTTTACTAAGGTAGGGGAAAGAAATAATTGCTTTTGGGTCTAAAAAGTTGAGATCACATGATCATAATTATGCAATCTATGAGTTGGGACTCATAAAGATTATAAGGATATGACCTTATTACATACATAATTTTGAATTTAGTAAAAAAAACTTCCTTTAAATTAAAGATATTTTCCAGTTTAGAGTTTTAGAGAATTGGGACTTAACACATTCATGAAATTACACATTATTACAGAGTGGATACTATAAAAATAGTTTTCATTTTTTTTTCAAAATATAAAACATTAAAACATAAACACGACTCCTTGAAAATTATTCAACATTTAACATGGATTACTTCTTTTTCATAAAAATCCATTAACCTGTGAAAATCATTTAAAAACTTGGGATGAGAACATTAGTCCATGAATACTCGTAACGTATGAAATCATTTTCAAAAGACATGCTTGTCACCCATATATATACTCACTTTTTGAGACATGAGATTTAAAAAATATCCACAAAAAACTTGAGAAAATAAATATAATTATAATGGTATATTAGGGAATTACTTAAATAATATTATAACCCTCACGACTACCTTATAATTTGTAACCCTTATGGCTACCTTATAATTTGTGTAACCGTCACAGTTACTCTTAGAGTAACCATATGACTGACGTCCAAATTACACATGACCAATGAATTGGAGGGAAATATAGGTCCCAATCTTCATCATAAACAATTAACAAGAACCAAAACATAATCATACAACATGAATAATTCCATAAAAACAATGCTTTGGAATTTCGTAAAACCGAATTTAAAAAGAGGATTTTAAAGGAAAATCCCCTTACATAAATCATATAATTGAAGTGAGACTTAATAGAGTGGATGTAATATGATTACACACTGTAAATACACATAATTCAACATAATATAAACAAAAACCATCACAGAAACAATTTTAATAGCACATAAATAATGAAGTATAAGGTTAACCCAAAGAATAGAAATCGGGTTAAGAATTCCCTTACCTCGGGTTTGTCTTACTTACAACTTGTTTAAACCTCCTGTATAATGGTTAAAAGAGTGTTATTAATATTTTAAAAAAACATTTTCAGGTTTATAACATCTTATATGATCATTTCATAACTTCATTTCACCCTTTCATTATTCGTATTTTCCTCCTTGCACTGTTTTTGGGTGAGTTCTTTACATGATTTCCATGATTGGTTCATGGTGGATATTCTTGTCGATTGGAAGGGAAACTCAAGAATTGTAATGGAGTAGTATATAAATATATCCAGTAACATAAATTATACCATTTATAATTTTTAATTATTACATGAGGATGATTCATAAGTTCAATTGTTAATGGTGTTCGTTTAGATCATTTTAGTGGTTCTTTGCTAATAACAACCTCATTTTGTTTTATAAATTAAAAAACAAGTATAAAAAATAATTACAGAACCATTGATGAGACATAATACATATATTATAACCTGTTTCAACAATAAAAATTGTTTCATGACCATACCTGAAGGAATTAATGCAAATTTAAATCACATCATCCACGATGTCGGTAATTCGACACATCACGGAAAATGTTTTTAATTCCATGAACAAGTGGGGAAGAGAAGAAGATTGATAATGAATTTCCCATGAACATGAGAACATCAAGAATATACAAGATTCTAGATCATTCATACCCTTGGGTTAAGAGGAGGTGAGGAAAGAAGAAGAAAAGAAAGGAATCTTGAAATAAAAGAAAACTTGAGAAATTTCTCACGAAAATTCAGCAGCCTAACGACATCTCTTAAAATATCATAAAAAATAGTTTGATGAGTGAAAGGGGATATATCATCACTCATACATAATATTAATAGTAAGTGGTGATATGGAATGAAATATAACAACATAATCTAAAGGTAAAGGAAGAGAATAACATAAAATGAAAGAAAATAAAGAAAATAAAAGAGGATGTTTAACTCTTGATCTCTTCTCCTTGGGATCCTTCTTAAGGGATTTGGTTTTGATCTTTCGGTGAGACCAGCCAATCTAGGACGTGAGGAAGAGTATTGGTAGGAGTATTGGGCATAACATAGGCACAGATCCACGCTTGAGAGGTGTGGGAAGAAGAGGGGAGTGAGGGTGGTAATCATAGTGGAGGAGAGAGGGTATTTTTCATTATTTTAATCATTATTATAATATTTTTGCCCAAGATTATGAATAGTCTTAGCTCATGTGACCTCAAATAGTAATAATGGCTTGTGATTTCTAACCAAGTGTCTTTTCATCACTTATGAACTCATAAATAGTGAGTTTTATTGATAATTTGATTATACGGTATTTTATCGTATTTCACTATTCATCGAAAATTAAAGAATTTCAGAAAAATCCCAAAAATTTAACCTAACCATTTTTCGACATGTAGAATTCAAAAATGAAGTTCATTTTTTTGAAAATAATTTTCTAAGTATTATTAATCTAATTTTTAAATAAAATCATACTTAATTCAAAAATTAACAATTCTAATTCTATAACTACTTCTATATCAAGATGAAAAATTAACCAAGATGTTATTATCTTAAAGCCTTAAGAAAATAAAATAATAATAAAATTTACTATTCATTAGGGTCATATGACTATTCATAAGGGTATTTCACTATTCACCAAAAAAACAAGTTGGTTCCAAAAGACTCCAAATAACATACTGAACACAATTGTAGATGAAAGTTTCTTGAAATTAAAAACATAAAAGTGGAAAATTTATGTTTTAAAGGATAGTTATAAATATTTACTTAAAACAAAGTTCCATGAATTTCTATTTATTTTTAGAAAACATGGGGTATTACATTATCCCCACCTTCTAGAAATTGCATCCTTGCAATTTTATTTACTTATTAAACAACTGAGGGTACTTTTCCCTCATAGCATTTTAAAACTCCCATGTTGCTTCTTTAACCCTATGGTTTCTCTACAAAACCTTCACATGGTGGATTACCTTATTCTGCAATACCTATTCCCTTTGATCAAGAATCTGAAATGTTTTCTCTTTATAAGAAAGGTTCTATTACAGCTGAACTACTTCTGGGCTCAAGACATGTGATGAAACTGGACCATACTTTCTTAACATCGAAACATGAAAAAAATTGTGTACCTGAAGAAAACTCAGAGGCAAAGCTACGTGGTATGAAACTATTCCAACTTTATCCAAGATTTCAAAAGGACCAATGAACTGTGGAATTAGCTCCCTTTCTTACCGAAACGCGTCACAGTTTTCCAAGGAAATATTTTAAGGAAAACACAGTCACCTAACTCGAAAGAGAAGTCATTCCTTCTGTTATCTGCATAACTTTTCTGCCTACTCTGAGCTATCCTCATGTATTGTTGGATCATCCTCACTTTCTCAGCCACTTCTTCTACTAATTCTGGCCCCATCAACTATCTTCCACCGACTACATCCCAAAATTTTGGATTCAGACACCGCTTCCCATATAAGGCCTCAAAAGGTGCCATCTGAATACAAGAATAAAAACTATTATTATTAGAAAAATAAACTAATAAAATATGTTGATCCCAACTTCCTTGATAGTTGATTGAACAAGATTGAAGCATATCCTCCAAAGTTTGAATCGTTTGTTCTAACTGCCCATCTGATTGAGGATGAAAAGTTGTACTGAAATTTAACTCTGTACCCAACGACTTCTGAAATCTCATCCAAAAGTTATAAGTGAACCTGGGGTCACGATAAGATACAATGGAAAGAGGAACTCTATGTAACATGACAATCTTCTTGAGGTGAAATTGAGAAAGCTGATCCAAATACATTGAATCTCTAATAGAAAGAAAATGTGCAGACTTTGTTAGTCGATTAACAATAACCCAAATCACATTGTTACCTCAAGAAGTATTTGGTAGTCTCACCACAAATTACATGGATACATTCTCCCATTTCCACTATGGCACTGGCAAAGGCTGAAACATCCCCTTAGGTAACTTCTGCTCTTCTTTAACTTGTTGACAATGCAAACATTTCATGGTAAAATCATCAATATCTCTTTTCATTCCATCCCACCAATAATACTCCCGAAGGTCTCTTTACATTTTAGTACTGCCAGGATGAACAGAAAATGGAGAACTATAAGTTTCACACAAAAATTATTTCTTCAACTAGGAATCACAAAGCACACAAAACCTTTTACCAAATCTAAAAACACAATCTTTATCAAGATTAAATTCTGGAAACTTACCCATTTTAACCAATTCTACATTTTTCTGTAGCTCACGGCCTTTTTTCTGCGCTTGCTTAATTCTTTTTGACAATGAAGACTAGACTGAAACTTGAAACAAAAGAGAGGTATTCCCTACCCCAATAACATATAAGCAAAAATTCATCAAATAATTAATTAAGGGATCATGTTCCAAATGTAACATAGTTAATGATGCATGATGTTTCCAACTCAAAGCATCTGCCACTTTGTTTGCTTTTCAAGAATGGTAATTGATCATGCATTAATAATCCTTTATCAGTTCTAGCCATCTTCTGTGCCTCAAGTTTAATTCCTTCTGAGTGAATATATACTTCAGACTTTTATGGTTAGTATATATTTGACATTTGGTTCCGTATAAATGATGCCTCCAAATTTTCAAAGCAAAAACCACAGCTACCAATTCCAAATCATGTGTGGGATAATTTAGCTCATGAAGTTTATGTTTTCTTAAAGAATAAACAATTACCTGATCATTCTGTATCAAAACACAACTAAGTCCCTTCAAAGAAGCATCACTGTAGATGAAAAACTCACCATTTTGGGAAGGCAAGGCCAAAACCAGAGCATTCACCAACCTTTTCTTCAGTTCCAAAAAACCAACATCACATTCTTCTATCCAAATAAATCTAACCCATTTCCGTGTTAACTTAGTTATCAGGTATGATAACCATGAAAATTTCTTAACAAACCATCGGTAATAACCTACTAACCCAAAGAAATAACGAATCTCTGTAACATTTGTGGATCTTGGCCATTCACCAAACACCTTTGTTTTGGAAGGATCAATTGTTATTCCATCCTTATTTACAATGTTCCTAAGAAAAGAAATTTGTTGCAACCAAAAATCACACTTTCTGAATTTTCCATACAGTTTCTTTTCTTTTAAGGTTTGTAAAACAACCCTTAGATGTTTTTCATTCTCCTCTTTATTTTTAGAAAAAACCTGAATGTCATTAATAGATACAACCACAAACTTATCCAAGAACTCATGAAATAATCTATTCATAAGATTCATGAATACAGCAGGTGCATTAGTTAATCGAAATGGCATAACAAAAAATTCATAATGCCCATATCTAGTACGAAAGGATATTTTCAGGATGTCATCCTTCTTCACCTTCAGCTGATGGTATCCATATCTCAAGTCAATATTGGAAAAGTACTGAGATCTCTGGAGCTGATCAAACAAGTCATCGATATGAGGCAAAAGATACTTGTTTTTAATAGTGATGTTATTCAAAGATCTATAATAAATTAAATGTCTCATCAAACTATCTTTTTTTTAAAAAATAAAATAGTGTCTCCCCATGGTTAAGTACTAGGAAAAATTAAGCCTTTGCCAATAAAATTATGCAACTAATTTTTCAATTCAATAAGTTCTATTAGATCCATAAGATATGGGGGTTTTGAAATTGGCTTAGCATCGGGAACTAATTCAATTGTGAATTCAACATCTCAATCAGGTATGACACTGGGTAACTCATCAGGAAAAACATCAAGGTATTCATTTACCACTGGCACATCATTAATTTGAATAGTTCCCTTGTTTTCAATAATATGAGCAAGATAAATTTCATTTCCATATTCCAATAGTTTCTCAGATTCCTGATATGTTATCAATTGTATGGGTTTGCTCCTGTATACAAACAGAAAATATTTCTGAAAAACAACTTATTTATCTCTACAGTCAATATTTCCATGATAAAAAAACGCCAATCTATTCCAGGAAAAACATCAAACTCGAAAGAGGGTAAAACAAAAAGGTTTGTATGTAATGTCTTTCCACATACCATAATATAATGATTCTTATAACTCCTCTTTGAAATAATATTTCCCCTGGTGTTTTAACAACAAGTTCGAGTATCATTTGTTGAGGTGATATTTCTAATTTACTAGAAAATTTCTCATAGATGAAGGAATGTTTAGACCCCGTATCAAATTTTTTTTCGCAAAACTTGAGTGAACAAACAAAGTACCTGATACAACTTCATTGGATGGCCTGACATCTACTCACGTAGTCTCAAAGAATATCACGACACCTTTCTGCTTGTAGTCTGGCTTCTTCGCATCATTAGAATCTCTCTTTGGGAAGGCATTTTCATAATGACCCATTTCACCACATTGAAAACACTTTACAGTCTGCTTATCATGATTATTCTTAGGATCATTTTCATTGCAATCGTGGGCTATATGTCCAAACTTACCGCATTTAAAACACTTCCCAGTTTTTCTAAGACATTCCCCAGGGTGTTTCTTTCCACACTTTTCACAAACTGGAAATTATATTTTCTTACCATCAGATTTCATTGGTTGATTCGTACCCATCGCTTGCCATCTAGACCTCTTCTTCTCCTTATTTCAAAAATTCACATGATCATCAACAAACTCTATCTCTACCCTCTCAGCACATCAGACAAGTTTCTCATAACTTTTGAATTCATGGGAGGTTAATTCCCTTCGATACCTTGGCTTCAGTCCTGAGTAAAAGCGATTGATTTTGATATCAAGATCTAGAATAAGATTTGGAGCATACCTCACCAGTCGAGTGAAGTCCACTTAATACACATCCATTGAATCTTCCCCCTTCTGTTTCAATTCAAGGAATGGATTCTCCATCCTAAGTCGCACCACCTTAAGAAAATATTTTTCAAGGAAAAGACTTTTAAATTCATCCCACTCTAAGGCATCAAATTCCTCTCTACCCCTGATATTCCTTAACAATGACCACCATTGATCATATTCCCCTTCAAAATGATAAATGTAAAGACTTACCTTTTGATTTTTTGAACATCCCCTAGCATCAAATATCTTTTCAAGGGTTTTGATACATTCTTTTGCTACCACTGGGTTAAAAGATCCATTAAAAGCAGGAGGGTGTTGTCTCATAAAATGTTCCACTACTATTATGTTCCATTGTGGTAACTCTATTTTTTATCTTGCATGGATTCCACCACCATTTATTGCCTGCATTAGTTAATCCATTACTGTCACAAACTGCTCGGTTCCAATCCCTACTATTCCAGGCTGTAGATCCAGAAGGATGTCATTATGTCGGTGCCTCTCCTCTTCAGCATCCCAGTTCCTTCTGCAAACAACCATTATGAACAAACATATCTTAGATGAAGAAACATGGTAATATTTAAATTCTTAAACATTTCAAATTAATAATAGAGTAAAAATCATTTACAATATTCTTTTAACATTATCCTAACCCCTAAAGTTATCTCAACCATCCTCTGATACCAACTATAAGGACCCGACCTTATTACATACATAATCTTGAACATGACTCCTTGAAAATTCTTTAACATTTAACATGGCTTCCTTCTTTTTATAAAAATCCATTAACCTGTGAAAATCATTTAAAAACTTGGGATGAGAACAAAATATTAGTAAGAGATGAAAAATATGGAAAGAGAACATTAGTCCATGAATACTCTTAAAGTATGAAAGCATTTTCAAAAGACATGATTGACACCCATATATATACTTAATTTGTGTGACATGATATTTACACAAGATCCAAACAAAACACGAGAACATAAATATAATCATAAAGGTATCTTAGTGCATTACTTACCAAATATTTTAACCCTCACGACTACCTTATAATTTGTAACCCTCACAACTACCTTACAGTTTGTGTAACCATCACAGTTACACTTGGATTAACCATATGACCGACCTCCAAATTACACATAAACAATGCATTGAAGGGAAATATAGGTTCCACCATTCATCATAAAGAATTCACAAGAACCAAAACATAATCATACAACATTAATAATTCCATAAAAACATTGCTTTGGAATTTCATAAAACCGAATTAAAAAGAGGATTTTAAAGGAAAAGCCCCTTACATAAATCATATAATTGAAGTAACACTTAATAGAGGGGATGGAATATGATTACACAATATAAATAATCATATTTCAACATAATATAAAAAAACCCATCACACAAACAATTTTAATAGCACATAAATAATGAAGTACAAGGTTAACCTAAAGAATTGAAACCGGGTTAAGAATTCCCTTACCTTAGGTTTGTCTTACTTCCAACATGTTTAAACCTCATGTATAATGGTTAAAATATTGTTATTAATATTTTACATAAACATTTTCATGTTTATAATATCTTATATGATCATTTCATAACTTTATTTCACCCTTTAATTTTTAGTATTTTTCTCCTTGTACTGTTTTTGGGTGAGTTCTTTACATGATTTCCATGATTGGTTCATGGTGGATGTTCTTGTCGATTGGAAGAAAAACTCCAGAATTGGAATGGAGTATTATTTACATATATACAGTAACATAAATTATACCATTTATTATTTTGAATTCTTACATGAGGATGATTCATAAGTTAAAACATTAATGATGTTCGTTTAGATCATTTTAGTTGTTCTTTCCTAATAATGGCCTCATTTTGTTTTATAAATTAAAACCATGTGTACAAAATAATTCCAGAAACATTGATGAGAAATAATACATATATTATAACTTGGTGCAACCATAAAAATGGTTTCATGACCAGACTTGATGGAATTAATGAAAATTGAAATCACATCATCCACGATGTCGGTAATTCGACACATCACAGACAATGTTTTTAATTCCTTGAACAAGTGGGGAAGATAAGAAGATTGATGATGAATTTACCATGAAAATGAGAACATCCAGAATATAAAAGATTCAGGATCTTTCGTGCCTCTTGGTTAAGAGTATGTGAGGAAAGAATAACAAAATAAAGGAATCTTGAAATAAAATAAAACTTGAGAAATTTCTCATGAAAATTCGGCATCCTAATGACATCTCTTAAAATTTCATAAAAAATAGTTTAATGAGAGAAAGGGAATATATCATCACTCATACATAATATGGATAGTAAGGGGGATATTTAATGAAATATCCCAACATAATCCAAACATAAAGGAAGAGAATAACATAAAATGAAAGAAAAGAAAGAAAATAAAAGAGGATGTTTACCTCTTGAGCAATTCTCTTTGGGATCCTTCTTAAGGGATTTAGTTTTGGTCTTTTGGTGAGACCATAAGCTCTAGAAAATGGAGAAGATCCTTGGTAAAGGTATTAGGTATAACTTAGGCATGGATCAAGGCTTGAGAGGTGTGGGAAAAAGAGGGGAGTGAGGGTGGTATTTATAGTGGAGGAGAGGAGGTATTTTTCATTATTTTAATCATTATTATAATATTTTTTCCCAAGATTATGAATAGTCTTAGTTCATGTGACCTAAAATAGTAAAAATGGAATGTGAGTTCGAACCAAGTGTCCTTGAATCACTTATGATGTCATAAATAGTGAATTTTACTGATAATTTGATTATACGGTATTTTATCATATTTCACTATTCATCGAAAATTAAAGAATTTCAGAAAAATCCAAAAAATTTACCCTAACCATTTTTCAATATATAGAATTCAAAAATGAATTCCATTTTTGAAAATAATTTTCTAAATATTATTACTTTAATTTTTAAATAAAAGCATACTTAATTCAAAAATTAACAATTCTAATTCTATAACTACTTCTATATCACGATGAAAAATTAACAAAGATGTTATTATCTTAAATCCTTAAGAAAATAAAATAATAATAAAAATTACTATTCATTAGGGTCATATTACTATTCATAAGGGTATGTCACTATTCACAAAAAACAAGTTGGTTCCAAAAGACTCCAAATAACATACTGAACACAATTGTAGATAACAGTTTCTTGAAATTCAGAACATAGAAGTGGAAAAATTAGGTTTTAAAGGCTATTTATAAATATTTACTTACAACAAAGTTTAATTCATTCCTATTTATTTTTATAAAAACATGGGGTGTTAAAAAGAATATGTTCAATTTGAAATACAAGTCATAATTAGTCTTCAATGAGTGATTATTTCTCTATATAGATACGCAGTCTTTGGTATATTACCTCCAAGTGATATATCAATATGAGATTGAGGTGGTGGAAAGAGTTCCTAATGAATTTTAACTTTGAGATGTTCTATTCTCCAAAATGGGCTATATGGTGGTCGATTCCCTTGTACAAATATTCCATACTCAATAGGTTAGTCAATGTGAGTTTGTCTATAATGAGAATCCAACTCACCATGTTTTCATTTATCTCTACTATGTGAATAGATTATCTTCATAGAGATATTTTTTGTGAGAGATTGAGGAATCATGGGAGGTGTGGTGAGATATATATTTTCCATAGGTTGAGGTTTTGGTTTCTTGAGTCTTGGTAGGTGTTACCCTATAGGATGGAGTTGACATATCAATGATATTTGATTAATTTAGGACTGTCCACTTCAGGTTTGGATGGAATGGGTCACTGATGAGAAATTATTCGATTAAAGGGAAAATTTAGTAGGAGGATAATGATTTTTGTACTTTTCAGTAGTTTTCATTAAGGAATAAAAACAACCCAACTAGGTCATCTGTGGTTATGGGAATCTAGTTGAAGTCAGGGATGTATGTTTGTTTCCCATGATGAGAATAGAGAGAGTGGGGGTATTGATTTTATCTTATCATTTGAGTTGTAAATATTTATATACATGATTTTTTGAGAGCTGAAGGGTAGAGTAATTACTATAGGGGTTACCCCTTAAGGATTTTATTATATGATATGGTATTATTGTTGATGTGATAAATGTTATATTTTGATGCAAAGAGGTTATATTCTTATAACAATATTCAAGGTTTCCCATTTAAAATGTGGTGAGTGAAAATATATCGTAAATTAAATTATTAATGATTCCCTTATGAGACTGGGGGTTTGTAGTTTCTCTTTATTCCATAGAGATGAACTAATTATAAGTGGAAAGGTTTTTGGTAACAAATGATGCTAAGATTTTCTTTATTTAATTTACTGCATGCATTGAAAAATATCCTAGGTATTCACTTGATATGATTATTAATTGTAGAGTAATAAAATATATAATGAATAAATTAATAGGGGGAGATGATAGTGGTATTTTTTTGTGTCTTGAGACAACATGGATTTTTCCTCCCAAAATAATATGAGAATGTGAAAAGGTACATCCCCGTTTTTCATGAGGCTGGGTTATGATATTCTTGGTTTAACAGCCCAAGTTGTTTCATTTTTTAGGATAAAAATTTTAAGGGTAGGGATCATGTAGTGACCAGAGTTTCTCGAGGGGCATGACTTAACTAATTTTTGATATTTGGAGCCTCAGACCCTTGAAAATGGTGAAACATTAAATTTACCCTAGATAAGGACCTAAGAAATATTTTATAATGGACCCCTTAATCTCATGAAATAGTGGTTACCCTTGGATGGAGTCTTAGTGTGATTCTAGGAAGGTTAAATTTTAAGTGAATGTTTAATATTTAATTATTAGTCTACATGTGTGAATTTCAAAATATCCTAAATATAGATTTGTATAGAAATTATAACATTGTATTATCACTTAGAATATGTGATTTTTTGGGTTTATAATGATCAATTAACACATAGTGAACATAGTAAAACAATTATAAATATTATTCCCAATATCTACCATATAATGTCACTATATATTCCTTAAACCATATAATGTCACTACTTGAATTCTAAACCATTGTACTTTATGAATACCCCTGAGTGGTAGCCATCAAACTCCCACCTACATGGTATATCCACGGATCAAAAATAATCACCAAACACTCGAGCGTGACTCTCCTAAACCCCATGATATTCTAGTACCTCATGAAGGAAAAAAGAGATGAAGGGAGATCTTTGGGCATAAAGAACCCATAAAATGAATTAATAAACTTCAGGGACTTTGGAATGCTAAAAAAGGCCACGAAGCACTCTTGATCCTTCACAATTTGAATTTTGAAATATAATCAAACTATGCACTTAATTTTTTTAAATATATAATAAAGGTGTTTTCTAATTTTCAAAAAAATATGAAAGTTAAGGGGTCAAAAATATTACTTATTTTTATAACTACAAAATCACAAGTTTATTAAATCAGAATAAAATATAAAACCATAATAAATAACCAAAAAATATGTTTCCCTTCGTAATTATAAGAAAACTTAGAAAAACCATAAAACCAACAAATTTATCGTAGTTAAAACCCCCTCAATGAAAAAAGATACCATTAGAGAGCCCAAACAATGATTGTTGTAACCACAAGTTATTTTTTGAGACATAAATGGTACACATAATTTGAGTAAAGTACATAGTTAAGGAAATAAAATACTTATTTACATATTTCAAATTTTTCTTCATCGGACTACACTTATCAAAAATAACAAACTTAAGGGGTCTATGTTTGTTAAAATTCACTTTCTTTTGACTTCTAGTTTCCATTTTTCATTTGTGACATGTGTTACATACTAAATTTATTTATTTTTTAAGAATAGGAACGTCATGAAAATTATATTATTGAGTGATATTTCCCATATTATTTTGTAAAATATGAAAATGTATTCATTTCCATAGTGAGTTATCATTCTTCATGTTGAAATAACACAAATTATATATATTTAAATTTTCTAATAATTAATCCATTAAACCAATATATTAACTTGTTTAAATTTACATTCATTTTAAAAATAATATCGATATTGTGTCTCAGTCCATGAATTTTTTGGATTTCAAATTTTACATATCAATGTATGATATCCCACCTTATTTAATATTTTTTATAACATCATCTATAAAATAAACTACACCACCACCACAATTCCCAACATACTGGAGTATGTTATGGCCAATGATCATATGGGTAGAATATGTGTTGTAAAAATCCAATGTTTCTCAAGGTTCAAATACTTATATGAAATTTCAATGACTATGGAAATATATTTTATTTTCTTACTTTCTGGATATTTTTTTGTATTTTATTTTGGTTTAATTAGGATAGAAAAATATTTATACAATCCTCTACATTGTGAAAATTTTATTACAACTTTCATGATTTTATTTTAAGTAATTAAACTTATTTTTACCTCAAGATTATATTGCTACTTTGTAGGTTGAACCATGTTAGAAAGTAGTGAATATATCCCCATTAAAATAAGAATTTTTTCCATTATAAAAAATTATGTTAAATAATTTCAACATACTATTTAAATTTTAACACTCCTCATCACCAATAATGGATGAAAATTCTATAATTAATCATGGAACAAACAATTTTTTTATAAAAAATGAGATTTTTTTTTTAAATTTTTAGGAATTAATTGAACTTGTTTATTTAAAATAAAATTATATAAGTTATATCTAGTTTTTTTCTATATAGTTGAGATTCTACTTTAATTTTTCTCATTTTATATCTATAAACCATTTTATTTTTCCTCAAGGATATAAGAAATATATAATCTATTTTTTATGATTTTATTTTTAAAAATATTAATTTTTTTTCATATAAATTTATATCTTATACTTTAAAAAAACTAAGAAATATAATCCTTAAAATAAGATTCATTTTTTGGTTAATACATTCATTAAGTTTCTTTGATGTCATATTTACCTTTCTAGTGACTTTTGGAGTATCAAAAATTTCTTCTAAGGGTTTTTCAAATTAAAATTCAAACCTTTTAAATTAATTTTGAGATTGTAGTAGATTTTATTGACGATATTTCAAATAATATTTTTTATGAGAAATTATAAAAATAATATTTTATGATTTCTATTCATTCCAAAATTAATAACATTGAAATATTGAATATTATTTACAAAACTAACTTCCTTTTTCAAAACAATTGTTTCATCATCATTGGAAGCTTGATATTTTTTTTATATTTTATCCATTTACAATTGAGTTATTCATCCAGAAACATAGTTAACTATTTATTTGAAAAAAACTCTAATTAAATATCTTATTCATTAATATAATATTCCACCTCACTCAAGGAACAATATTTTCCTTCTTATTAATCCATGGAACTTTCTCATAATTATCACTTGAACCCCCACCATCAACATAATTTTCAATTATCATACTCTATTATTCACTATTTTATATGAAGTTTGTTCTCATTACTCTTGAATAATTTTTTTTATATTTTACAAATTCATTCCATTCAGGATTGACTTACTCTTATATATTTTATTTTGAGATGAATGTTTTAGAAGTTTATTATCAATACTTTCATTATCTTTTAGTTTAGATATTTTTAAATAAATTATACAACCTTTACACACTTAAAACACTTGAAAAGAAGTTTCCACTTATGCTTACTCTAACCCACATTGTTTTTTAATGAAAAATAACATGATATTATCATTTCTTTATTAAGAATATTTATATTTTTAATTAATCAAGGGTTCATTATTTTTGTCATAAAATTTATATACTTTTATTAAATTAAAGGCTAAATCCTTTTCACCTTTAATTTTATTCTTTATCATTGAAAATATTCTTATAACATAGGATATCAAAATAATCTAATGATCACCAATAGCATAATAATTTTATTCATGATCTTCCAAGGATAAAATATTTATCCCAATTTTTTAGGAATAGTTCTTAGAAGTTTTGTTAAAATAATTAAATCCTTAAGATCCTAACCATAGACACCATTAATACTCACAATTTTATTTACTTTTATAAAGAATCCATATATTGATTATATTTTTACCATATAAACACCTTAAAATTTCACAATTTTTTTGTAACTTTTTATATTTTAACTTTTTATCTCTAATTTATATATTTTGTAACCTATTCCATATTTACTACTCTATTTTTCATCCCATCACCTTTGTAATCCCACTATCAAAAAGTGAATATAATAAATCATTTCCTAATCAACCATTACTATCAATGTTCTTCTAATCAATTTTTTACATTGTAGATCATTTATTTGATAACATATCACCTATAGTAACTATATATAAAACATTCAAACAATGAATGAGTAAATAATGAAACATATTCTACTTACATATATGAAAATTATTTTGATATATTATATGAATACACTTTTTATTGATTGAGTTAATATAATTCATGATAATATTTACAAACATAATCAATAACTAAGAAAATAATAGTAACATCAAATAATACCTTCTAAATTCTTTAAGTATTATCTTCTGTTAGATATCTAGATAGAACATGTCACTATAATACCAATTGAGGATCCCTAAATACATGAATCATTGAGAGGTAGAGGTGAATTTATTATTTTACTTTTAAAATATTTATAATTCCTCTCACTCATCCTCTATATGTAATGATGGTTGGATGATATATTAGATATTTAGAATGTAACATCAAAGGTAAACAAAGAATATGACATTTTCATATTTATTAATATTTTTTAATTAAATATTAATCTTAATTTAAAGGGGATGTTATGTTCGATGGAATACCCGATATTCAAGAACGAGTTTCTTTGAAATCTTACATTGCACACAACGTTGTGTTATACTGAAAAATAATAATATAATATTATTATTATTTTAAATTCCAGTTAATGCATAGCCATTGTAATGGTAGGAATGAATAGAACTAACTAAAATATGATTACACATGTTTCATAAATATTTTTACTTTTATCCAATAAAATTTAAAGTCTTAAAATGTGAATGAATCCAATTTTAAGTACAAATACTATAATATTCACTAAATGGTCAATTTACCACCTTTTGATGGAGAACCATTTTTAAATCTAGTTTTTGTCACTTTTATATGTTCAATTTGACAAAATAAACTTCTTATTAGTATTGGGACATCAAAATTTACTTTCGGTAAATTTTTGGAATTTTTATGATAAAATTTATTTTTTAATGAATAGTGAAATATACCACTTTTTAATTCAAAACTGCCTTTTCATCTAATTCATTTATATAGATATATTGTTATTTTAATTTGTTCTAAAGTATAATTGGATTATATTCTTACTATTTAATCCAATTTTGGTAATTGGAATAAATTTCACTCTTAAATTAGACATAAACACATGCCTTTCTTTTGGTATTTATTATTTCTTAAAAACACGCTTTCTGGTTTTGAAAATGAGAATTAATTTTAAATTAGTTAATGAAACATCTATGTTTTTAATTTCTTAAAATAGACATCATTTTTTAATTCATAATTTCAAATTTATCTTAGGGTGAATTTTTGGTATTTTTCTGAAAATTTCAATTTTTGATGAATAGGGAAAAATACTGCTTAGTAGTTAAAAACTGAATTTTTCATTTAAATGAAATTTTATCGCTTATGTGAATTGAATTTAAAAAATCTGACGTACATGGTTGTAATCAGTATGTAAAATGTGGTTCAATAAGATGAAAATAATTTTCAGTGAATAGTAACTTTTGTTTTTTATTTACCGCGGTTAAATGTAAATAAGGTAATTCAGTGTAAAAATAATATGATAATAATATAAAATTACCTTAAAACTTGTCAAAACCTTATTTTATGAGTCATGGAAGACCAATAAAATCATTGGGTGAAACTTTTTGCATTTGAAAGCCACTTGGGTAAGATAACTACGTTAATAACTTTTTATTTAAAGTAAAAAATAAATATCATAAAAATGTATTGTTTTTCTAAAACAATTTTAATGTGGGGTTATATAATTGAAATATTTGAATAAAAATATTCATTATAAATATAATAAGATATCCTATATCATGTTATATTATTTATAATTTTTGACATCAAATAAATAAATTTATTTATGACACTATGATGATGTAATGATTACCTCATTAATGAATGTTTTAAATAAATGAGATTATAAATGTTAAAATAAATTTATTTTGAAACTTTTTATGGAATCCACGAATTTTAAAGATGAGGATTACTTTTTATATTTTAATTAATGAAGGTTTTTCGAAAGAATCAAGTTGTTTTGGTTTTTTTAAAAAGTCATGATATGAATAGTATTTAAATTGACATAAATGAGTTTTTAAAAAAATATTATTTTATTAAATGATATAATAATCCTAAAAATCTAAGATTCATCAAAATAACATAGATAAGGTTTAAAATTTCATTAATGAACCACTTTTGGTTCGATTGGCATTTTATGGTAACTATATTAACCATATAGATTGAATACACAAGAAGACATGGTAAGAGTCAAATTAGTTAACTAAGGGTTAAAGCTAAATGATAAGGTTACATTTGAAACCAAAACTTGTCTAGAACCTATTGGTTGAGTGAATTTATAATAATAGTCATCTTATCTTCAAATTTAATGAGTTTGGGACATTTTGAAACCGAAATTTAGTTTATAATAAAATAATATTTTAAAACATTCCTAAAGAGCCCCTCCTTCCCCTTATAAAAAGCCATCACCTCTAACCCATTACTCACACCTATCAATGCTTTTGGCTCATCCAAACTATGAAAAAATAATCTCCCAATATCTCACTATTCCTCCTATAATCCTTTCCTTAGGTAGAAGACAATTCTAGTAAACCTTTTTGTTCAAACCAAAGGGAGATACCCGATTTAAAGGTAACGTCTTCTCTTAAGTTATTTTCATTTATTTTACTTATCCAACCCCTTAATCTCTTTTTATTCCTTTATTTTATAAAAACACCATTATCCTAAATATACAAGGTTGTTTTTATGATAAGTATTCTAACTATACCTACATGTACCTCCATCTAATGGATACAAACATACTATTTTTGTGGTTGTCGAACTACTTCCTCACAAAACGATGATTGTTCAATTATCTCCTACCGCCTATCATGGTGTCCATTATAATGGAACTATAATTATATATGATATTTATGATATTTATTTTATCTCTATGCTTCCATAATTTTCTTTTAGAACATACATTTATTCTTTTCATGTTTTATATATACGATAATTTCATTTGAGGAAGTGCGGACTACCGCCCCCTCAAAGGGATATGACTCATTCATACCAAACATGGAAGGTATAAAGGATGGGGTTAATAAAATTATGTAATGTATATAAAATATGATATTATATTGTAATTATAATATACTTATGTATCATTTGGTTTTCATTCCTTTAAAAATGAAAAAATGAAATGAAAGTAGCGTTCATGAGTACGTACGACTTACCGTCTCCATGAACGGTGCATTTCATTTTCATTTATCCAAATGATATGGAATATTATAAATACATATATACTAGATATATATTATTTATATGATATTTAAATCATTAATATCATTCCATATATAATGGACCATTGACTACATTGACAACTTGTAATTATAAGTACCAAATATCGACAAAACGACCATTATTAACTTAAATGATTATGTAATGTTTATAACGTGGTAATAAGTGATGTAAAAGTAATAATAAACTTGAAAAAGGTTTTTAAGAAAGTAGAAATTAATTTATTTTATTATTCAGGAGATTTAAATAATGAACGAGTCAAGTTAGACATGAGGTAAGGGGTTTTCATCTCATTTTTTTATTCACGTGAGATTCATGCTATATTTTCCACTATTTCCTTTTGTGTGGTTTATGTAATGACCATGATTGTATTAATTTTGTAATATAATTTAATTTATGGGTATTTACATATTCATTGTATGATACTTATTTAATATGGTGTATGTTTCGTATGCTACGAAATTGGAAAGAGAACCCTTCACCCTTCTCTTCTAATCAAAGACTTCTTTTTATGTTATGTATTTTAAATTTCCATTTTCTTATGTTGGGATATGTTATTTTATATCCTTATTTCTGTAAATTTTATGTCCATATGATGAGATACCATTTTCTCTCTCATCAACTCATTTTCTAAATTTTAAAGTGACACTGGTAGGCTGTCGAGTTTCTGTAAGAGAACTTCTTAACCCAATTTCAATTCTTTGGGTTAAAATTATAATTATTGATTATGTAATGATATGAATATGTGTGAATGACCTATGATTTTTTTACACTTAAAATCAACTTATATTTGGTGTATTCTTATTTTTTCACACATAATTATGTCATTGGTTTGACCTTAATCTAAAGATATGATCTTTGCAAGGGACTTTGCCTCAATTTAAATTCCATTGAGACTTATTTGTTGTTATACACCACTTCACTTTTATATGGTGTATATACTACCCTTTGAAATATTATATCATGAATCACCTTATTCTCATGATATTTTATGCTTTGATTTATGTTATTCCTCAATTATTTGTATTCAAGCATCTCTCATTTGGTTACGAACTCTTTAACTAAAATATCATTTGAAATGTTTTAAATATTAATTCTTCTAAATCATTCACATTAATATCCATGTTTTAAAAATAGTTTTAAGGATTTATTTATATATAAATGAATGTTTTGAAATCAAAATTTGTTTCAAAAGTTTCAAAGTGGTATGGGACACTTTGATTCAAAAATCACTTTATTAAATGTTTTAAATGGTTTTGAAAATGGTTTGATAAAGCAATGATTATGTAAATATCTTGAAATGATATATTGTAATTGAAATTTGGAAATTTTGTCTTTCCTTTATGATTGTTTTATGTATTATGAATATGTTATGGTTATTGGGTATCGTTTATGTATATGGGTGGTTTCGTGATAAACCTAGGGCGGGTGAGCTCGAGATAGCATCCCAATACATTGGGTAATGAGACGGAGGTAAAAGTTAATGTTACTCTTAATAGATTTAGGGAATATACTATGGTGGGTATTCCAAATATAACTCCCTACGTAGATGTGAAATCTACAATGTAAGTTTGTTATGTATTCCAAAAGTTATCTTTATGATTTATGATTTCTTTGTATTATTTAAAAATCTTATGATTTCATGAGGTATGTTATGATTGAAAATTATGGTTTCATTGATTTGTATTTGTTGATGGGATAATGTTTCCTTTCCTTATTTTATAAACCTTACTAAGATTTTTATTCACATCCCAAGTTTTTAAAATGTTTTTCACATGACTTAAAGTAGAATAGGGTCAAGGATGGGATCAAGGAAAATTCATGATGATTAAAACCTATAACTAAACATGTTTCTTTTTTTAAGGGTTTATATTTTATGAAAAAAATGGCTACTGAGTAGAAGTGTCTGCATGTAATATTTGAGATGTAATGTATATGTTATGACCTAATTATCTAAAGATCTAAACCTAAAAATATACTCAATGTAAATTATTCTTTTAATTCAAGATTATGTAATGTTTAAGGTTGGGTCCTTATAGTTGGTATCAAATGTTTTTTAGATAACTTTAAAGGTTAGGGAGTTATTTAAGCATAATTGACATAAATATAATGGTTTTCCTATTATAAAGAGTCATAGTTATTTTAGATAAATTTAATGAGTTTAAGACAACATGAATAATTATATCTTAGTATTTACTCTCCTCATAAGATATTATATGATGATTTTACTGATATACTCACACTGACATTTTTTGTTTTAGTAAATGGATGGATCTAGCATGCACCAAAGTAACAGTGGATGTAAAGAAAAGTGTGATGATTTTCTGAATGAGAAACTGAATGAAATGGGAGATACAATGAGAACTCTTGTGCTTATTCTCAACAAACTATCTGGATTCATGATGGACCACCTGAACTTGGTGATTTTTATAAGGCATCATATATATGAGAAACAAATCCCTACGGAAGTTCCAGCAAAAATCATAAGGGTAATTATATTCAAAAACCTATCTTTCAAGGATGTGGAAAGAAACACCTAGGAAAATGCTTCAAAGGGATAAGAAAATGCTATTGATGTGGAAATGAAGATCATAAAGAAATAACCTTCCATGAAAAAAGAAGCATCTAGTTGACTCTAGGAAAAGGAAAAAGGTTCTTTCTGAGGGATCAATTGAATGTTTTAAATGTGGTGTTTATGGTCATTATTAAAATAGATGTCCTATGAAGAAGGTTCATCAATGGGATCACCAGGATCATACAAGTATATGTTTACCAATACCTAATGACATTCCAATTGAGGATGAGAAAACTAACAATGACCAATGAAAGGCATGGATTATTTCTAAACTGATGTTTTAACCTTATTGAATCTTATGATATGATTCATGATTTTGTTTGTAAGAAAATTTTATTACATAATAAGTTCTAAAAGAATGGTTAATGGATCATGAAGAATGTTTAATGAGTAATAATTCAACATATATAGGATTCAATATTTATGGTAGATTTTAGGATGATGAAATGCTTAAAAGTATTAAGGCTCTTTTGAAGATGAGATTACTTTGGAAGACTTTTTCAAGTAGGTGTAACCCTTAAGTTTATATGAAAATGCTATTCAAGAAATAATTATCTCTTTATGTGTGGAAATAATGGATAACCTTAGAGGTTCATATGATATTTTGTTTTTGAGGTGATAAATGGTTGTTAAATTTTGGGATTCAAAATGTGGGGTATGAGATAACATTTGTGGTTAAAATATGTTATGGTTATTTTTGAGGAATTTATCTCATTTTTGGTAATGCTATAAAATTATTTAATTTTTTAAGAAAAGGATGACACGTAGACCGTGTGACAACCCATCGCTTTGGACAGAGATATGGGAATCTTGTTGTACCTCTCGAACCCCTCAAGGTTTTATTTTCATGATCACAATCACCCTCATATTTATCTAATCCTCTTTCAAGTGTTTTTGGATTGATAGGAATCAAATCAGGTGACCAAGGAATTGGGCCAAGCAAGCTTAAGTGGCAAAGGAACACAAGTGGACTGAAAATCAGTCCACCGGCCAACCGGTGGATTCACTACCGGTCGGCCGGTGGACCCTGGGAAGGATGCTGAGCCACTGCCATCTCACCGGCCAACCGGTGGCCAAGCACCGGCCAGCCGGTGGCACTCAGATTGAACAGGGTTTGCTACTGCCTCACCACCGGCCAGCCGGTGGCTCTGGCACCGGTCAGCCGGTGGTGCCTGGAAAAGAAGACTCAGCCTCTGTCAAGGCACCGGCCAGCCGGTGGCCCTGCACTGGCCAGCCGGTAGCACTGGTCAAACTAGCCGTTGGCTTTGACCAGTCAACTCCAAAAGCCTCCCAACGGCTCCGAGGCCTTTTCCAACGGCTCCAAAGCCCTCCAACGGATACTTGAAGGTTCCTAGCCTATAAATAAAGGCCTAGGAAGCCCCGGAACAACATCCAAGCCACCGTACACATTTTTACATCTTTGGCGAAGCTCCGACGGATTGTTCCAAGGGAACCCAAAGTGCTCCAACAACTTCCACATCCAAGAGCACCTCCATAGAATCTTGGAAGCGGCCCTCAAACATCATCAATCAATCAAAGGCGCCCAAGGCTTCTCCATTACGGGTTTTATTGTTTTATTTATTTTGAGCTTTAAAATTGGGTTTGTGCCTACAAACCCCAACCCTTTTCTCATCCCCTATTTCTTTGGGTTCTCACACCACCACTAAGGTGTGAAGAGGTTTTCTCAAGCTTTTCCTTTAAAAGGCTTGTGTCTCGGTGAACTAGTCTTCACCCGTAAAAAGACTAGTGGGTTCTTGCTAAACCATTAAAAGCAAGTGGGTTCTTGCTAAACCACAAAAAGCAAGCTGTAATAGGTCCTAGTGCTACCTCAAAGCCTAGTGGGTTTCTTGCTAAAACCATTGAAAAGCAAGCGGTAGGAATCTCTCAACGGTTAAGTTGGGAGCGGAGACGTAGGCCGGGTTTTTGGCCGAACTCCGTTATCAATTCTTGTGTGATTGCCTCTTTATTTCCGCTGCACTTTACTTTGATTTTTAATTTGTTAATCAATTTTTTAAAAGGCAATTCACCCCCCCTCTTGCCATCTTTTCCCCGTGTTTCTTCCGACCCATCAATTGGTATCAAAGGGATAATTTGAGTAATTCCTTAAAAGGTTTCAAATTCAAAGATCCATTGTGATGGCATCCACCTCTTTCGCCCCCGAGGGCTACTCATTGGGTCGGGCTCCATTTTTTGATGGGACCGACTACAATTATTGGAAAACCCGCATGACTACTTTCCTTAGAAGCATAGGATATCCCATTTATAAAATAGTCATGCAAGGTTACACTTTGTCTACCCCCGACGAATCCAATTAGAAAAAGGTTTTCATGAACTCTCTTCTAAATTTGTCGCTTTGAAAAAGTCTTTCAAAAAACTTTCCTCCGAAAAAGGCCAACTTCTTAAAGAGAAGACTCAGCCGGTGGTGCCTGGAAAAGAAGACTCAGCCTCTGTCAAGGCACCGGCCAGCCGGTGGCCCTGCACCGGCCAGCCGGTAGCACTGGTCAAACTAGCCGTTGGCTTTGACCAGTCAACTCCAAAAGCCTCCCAACGGCTCCGATGCCTTTTCCAACGGCTCCAAAGCCCTCCAACGGATACTTGAAGGTTCCTAGCCTATAAATAAAGGCCTAGGAAGCCCCGGAACAACATCCAAGCCACCGTACACATTTTTACATCTTTGGCGAAGCTCCGACGGATTGTTCCAAGGGAACCCAAAGTGCTCCAACAACTTCCACATCCAAGAGCACCTCCATAGAAGCTTGGAAGCGGCCCTCAAACATCATCAATCAATCAAAGGCGCCCAAGGCTTCTCCATTACGGGTTTTATTGTTTTATTTATTTTGAGCTTTAAAATTGGGTTTGTGCCTACAAACCCCAACCCTTTTCTCATCCCCTCTTTCTTTGGGTTCTCACACCACCACTAAGGTGTGAAGAGGTTTTCTCAAGCTTTTCCTTTAAAAGGCTTGTGTCTCGGTGTAGGAATCTCTCAACGGTTAAGTTGGGAGCGGAGACGTAGGCCGGGTTTTTGGCCGAACTCCGTTATCAATTCTTGTGTGATTGCCTCTTTATTTCCGCTGCACTTTACTTTGATTTTTAATTTGTTAATCAATTTTTTAAAAGGCAATTCACCCCCCCTCTTGCCATCTTTTCCCCGTGTTTCTTCCGACCCAACAATTGGTATCAGAGGGATAATTTGAGTAATTCCTTAAAAGGTTTCAAATTCAAAGATCCATTGTGATGGCATCCACCTCTTTCGCCCCCGAGGGCTACTCATTGGGTCGGGCTCCATTTTTTGATGGGACCGACTACAATTATTGGAAAACCCGCATGACTACTTTCCTTAGAAGCATAGGATATCCCATTTATAAAATAGTCATGCAAGGTTACACTTTGTCTACCCCCGACGAATCCAAATGGACCCAAGCCGACATTAGAAATTTTGAGCTTGATGGCAAAGCCATGAACGCTCTACATTGCGGCCTTGACCGAAATGAGTTCAACCGAGTTTCCACTTGCACCTCATCTCATGAAATTTGGAAACTATTGGAAGTGACCCATGAGGGCACTAACAAAGTCAAGGATACTCGGTTAGACATGTATAGGCAGGATTTTGAGTCTTTTTCCATGCACCCAAATGAATCAATTTCTGAAATGTTTACTCGATTTACTGATGTGTGCAATGGTAGAAAATCTCTTGGAGATGACATTTCTGCAGAAACAATGGTCAAGAAGATCCTATGGGTCCTTCCGAGCTCATGGGCACCAAAGGTGACGGCGATCCAAGAAGCTAAAGACGTCAAAAATATGCCGGTAGAGGAGCTCATCGGATCCCTAATGACATATGAGATCACAATGAGGAGGCAAGCTCAAAAGGAGGGCACACCAGTCAAGACACCAAAAAACATTGCCCTCAAGGTACAAAAAGAAGTAAGCTCCTCCTCCTCATCATCATCTTCATCTTCCTCATCATCAAGCGGCGACTCGGAAATGGAAAATCTCGCCCGCCAAATGCACAAGTTTATGAAGAAGCACAAGAAGAAGAAGAAATCTCGCAAGGCGAGAAAGCAAGAACCCACCGCAAGAATCGAGCCAAAGGTAAAATGCTACGGGTGCGGCGAAAAGGGCCATTACAAGCCTGATTGCCCACTCGACAAAAAACGGGCTAAGGAAAAAGGAAAGAAAAAGGTGCTCAAGGCCACATGGAGTGACACCTCCTCCTACTCCTCCTCCTCAAGCGATCAAGGTACAAAATGCCTAATGGAATTTCACGAGGTAACATCTTCCGATTCCTCTTCCTCATGTTCTTCAAATTCAAATTCTTTAAATCATTTATCTTATGAAGAACTCTCATTTGCTAGAGACCAATTAGAAAAAGGTTTTCATGAACTCTCTTCTAAATTTGTCGCTTTGAAAAAGTCTTTCAAAAAACTTTCCTCCGAAAAAGGCCAACTTCTTAAAGAGAAGGAGGAACTCACCCTTAAAATCCAAAATTTTCCAAATGTTGATTCCATGGAATCAACCATCAAAGATCTAAGAGAAACCCTTGCTAAGTTCACCCAAGGGGAACAAAATTTGAACAATATACTTGGTTCCCAAAGGGTTTCCCGAACCACCAATGGACTTGGCTATACCAACCAAGCCTCCTCCTCCCATGCACCCACTGTTTTTGTAAGGGGGAGCTCTAGCTTTAAATTTTGTAACTATTGCAAAACTCCCGGGCATCTCATTTATGAATGTAATTGTAAAAACGCCCGGTACGGCCAACCCAAATCGATTTTCTATTCCGATGAATTTTATAGGAGAAGACCCGCCATGAAACAAATTTGGATTGAAAAATCCCTTTTGGCAAGTCTCTCCGGGCCTAAAATTGTTTCGGTTTCAAAAACCACTCCCCAGTGATTCTTTGTTTTTATTTAGGGGGAGTTAGGATTTTTTTAAGCCTTGTTGTGTATTCAAAGTTTTCATTTCAAACTCAACACTTGGCTTTGAAATTCAAATTTTCTTTTAAAATTTTCTTTTTTAAATATCCAACAGTTGGTGTCGATTTTTCAAAACTCTCAATTTCAAAAATTTCATTTGGTTTCAAATTTCGAATTTCAATTGGTTTTTGATTCAAAACTTTCAATTCAAACTGTTATTCAAACTTTTCAATTCAATTTTTCATTTCAAAATTTCCAACAATTAGTATCATTTTCAATTGTTTTAAAATCTTGATTTTCAATTTTTCCCTCAATCAAGTTTTATGCCCCATTCTATTTTGATAATCACAAAGGGGGAGAAATTTTTTGATTGATTGGGGGAGAATCATTTTCATCATGCTTAGTATTTCCTTTCAATTTCAGCATTTTACATTAATTGTTTTGGTGATTGTGATCATCAAAATAGGGGGAGATTGTTGTACCTCTCGAACCCCTCAAGGTTTTATTTTCATGATCACAATCACCCTCATATTTATCTAATCCTCTTTCAAGTGTTTTTGGATTGATAGGAATCAAATCAGGTGACCAAGGAATTGGGCCAAGCAAGCTTAAGTGGCAAAGGAACACAAGTGGACTGAAAATCAGTCCACCGGCCAACCGGTGGATTCACTACCGGTCGGCCGGTGGACCCTGGGAAGGATGCTGAGCCACTGCCATCTCACCGGCCAACCGGTGGCCAAGCACCGGCCAGCCGATGGCACTCAGATTGAACAGGGTTTGCTACTGCCTCACCACCGGCCAGCCGGTGGCTCTGGCACCGGTCAGCCGGTGGTGCCTGGAAAAGAAGACTCAGCCTCTGTCAAGGCACCGGCCAGCCGGTGGCCCTGCACCGGCCAGCCGGTAGCACTGGTCAAACTAGCCGTTGGCTTTGACCAGTCAACTCCAAAAGCCTCCCAACGGCTCCGAGGCCTTTTCCAACGGCTCCAAAGCCCTCCAACGGATACTTGAAGGTTCCTAGCCTATAAATAAAGGCCTAGGAAGCCCCGGAACAACATCCAAGCCACCGTACACATTTTTACATCTTTGGCGAAGCTCCGACGGATTGTTCCAAGGGAACCCAAAGTGCTCCAACAACTTCCACATCCAAGAGCACCTCCATAGAAGCTTGGAAGCGGCCCTCAAACATCATCAATCAATCAAAGGCGCCCAAGGCTTCTCCATTACGGGTTTTATTGTTTTATTTATTTTGAGCTTTAAAATTGGGTTTGTGCCTACAAACCCCAACCCTTTTCTCATCCCCTCTTTCTTTGGGTTCTCACACCACCACTAAGGTGTGAAGAGGTTTTCTCAAGCTTTTCCTTTAAAAGGCTTGTGTCTCGGTGAACTAGTCTTCACCCGTAAAAAGACTAGTGGGTTCTTGCTAAACCATTAAAAGCAAGTGGGTTCTTGCTAAACCACAAAAAGCAAGCTGTAATAGGTCCTAGTGCTACCTCAAAGCCTAGTGGGTTTCTTGCTAAAACCATTGAAAAGCAAGCGGTAGGAATCTCTCAACGGTTAAGTTGGGAGCGGAGACGTAGGCCGGGTTTTTGGCCGAACTCCGTTATCAATTCTTGTGTGATTGCCTCTTTATTTCCGCTGCACTTTACTTTGATTTTTAATTTGTTAATCAATTTTTTAAAAGGCAATTCACCCCCCCTCTTGCCATCTTTTCCCCGTGTTTCTTCCGACCCATCAATTGGTATCAAAGGGATAATTTGAGTAATTCCTTAAAAGGTTTCAAATTCAAAGATCCATTGTGATGGCATCCACCTCTTTCGCCCCCGAGGGCTACTCATTGGGTCGGGCTCCATTTTTTGATGGGACCGACTACAATTATTGGAAAACCCGCATGACTACTTTCCTTAGAAGCATAGGATATCCCATTTATAAAATAGTCATGCAAGGTTACACTTTGTCTACCCCCGACGAATCCAATTAGAAAAAGGTTTTCATGAACTCTCTTCTAAATTTGTCGCTTTGAAAAAGTCTTTCAAAAAACTTTCCTCCGAAAAAGGCCAACTTCTTAAAGAGAAGACTCAGCCGGTGGTGCCTGGAAAAGAAGACTCAGCCTCTGTCAAGGCACCGGCCAGCCGGTGGCCCTGCACCGGCCAGCCGGTAGCACTGGTCAAACTAGCCGTTGGCTTTGACCAGTCAACTCCAAAAGCCTCCCAATGGCTCCGAGGCCTTTTCCAACGGCTCCAAAGCCCTCCAACGGATACTTGAAGGTTCCTAGCCTATAAATAAAGGCCTAGGAAGCCCCAGAACAACATCCAAGCCACCGTACACATTTTTACATCTTTGGCGAAGCTCCGACGGATTGTTCCAAGGGAACCCAAAGTGCTCCAACAACTTCCACATCCAAGAGCACCTCCATAGAAGCTTGGAAGCGGCCCTCAAACATCATCAATCAATCAAAGGCGCCCAAGGCTTCTCCATTACGGGTTTTATTGTTTTATTTATTTTGAGCTTTAAAATTGGGTTTGTGCCTACAAACCCCAACCCTTTTCTCATCCCCTCTTTCTTTGGGTTCTCACACCACCACTAAGGTGTGAAGAGGTTTTCTCAAGCTTTTCCTTTAAAAGGCTTGTGTCTCGGTGTAGGAATCTCTCAACGGTTAAGTTGGGAGCGGAGACGTAGGCCGGGTTTTTGGCCGAACTCCGTTATCAATTCTTGTGTGATTGCCTCTTTATTTCCGCTGCACTTTACTTTGATTTTTAATTTGTTAATCAATTTTTTAAAAGGCAATTCACCCCCCCTCTTGCCATCTTTTCCCCGTGTTTCTTCCGACCCAACAATTGGTATCAGAGGGATAATTTGAGTAATTCCTTAAAAGGTTTCAAATTCAAAGATCCATTGTGATGGCATCCACCTCTTTCGCCCCCGAGGGCTACTCATTGGGTCGGGCTCCATTTTTTGATGGGACCGACTACAATTATTGGAAAACCCGCATGACTACTTTCCTTAGAAGCATAGGATATCCCATTTATAAAATAGTCATGCAAGGTTACACTTTGTCTACCCCCGACGAATCCAAATGGACCCAAGCCGACATTAGAAATTTTGAGCTTGATGGCAAAGCCATGAACGCTCTACATTGCGGCCTTGACCGAAATGAGTTCAACCGAGTTTCCACTTGCACCTCATCTCATGAAATTTGGAAACTATTGGAAGTGACCCATGAGGGCACTAACAAAGTCAAGGATACTCGGTTAGACATGTATAGGCAGGATTTTGAGTCTTTTTCCATGCACCCAAATGAATCAATTTCTGAAATGTTTACTCGATTTACTGATGTGTGCAATGGTAGAAAATCTCTTGGAGATGACATTTCTGCAGAAACAATGGTCAAGAAGATCCTATGGGTCCTTCCGAGCTCATGGGCACCAAAGGTGACGGCGATCCAAGAAGCTAAAGACGTCAAAAATATGCCGGTAGAGGAGCTCATCGGATCCCTAATGACATATGAGATCACAATGAGGAGGCAAGCTCAAAAGGAGGGCACACCAGTCAAGACACCAAAAAACATTGCCCTCAAGGTACAAAAAGAAGTAAGCTCCTCCTCCTCATCATCATCTTCATCTTCCTCATCATCAAGCGGCGACTCGGAAATGGAGAATCTCGCCCGCCAAATGCACAAGTTTATGAAGAAGCACAAGAAGAAGAAGAAATCTCGCAAGGCGAGAAAGCAAGAACCCACCGCAAGAATCGAGCCAAAGGTAAAATGCTACGGGTGCGGCGAAAAGGGCCATTACAAGCCCGATTGCCCACTCGACAAAAAACGGGCTAAGGAAAAAGGAAAGAAAAAGGTGCTCAAGGCCACATGGAGTGACACCTCCTCCTACTCCTCCTCCTCAAGCGATCAAGGTACAAAATGCCTAATGGCATTTCACGAGGTAACATCTTCCGATTCCTCTTCCTCATGTTCTTCAAATTCAAATTCTTTAAATCATTTATCTTATGAAGAACTCTCATTTGCTAGAGACCAATTAGAAAAAGGTTTTCATGAACTCTCTTCTAAATTTGTCGCTTTGAAAAAGTCTTTCAAAAAACTTTCCTCCGAAAAAGGCCAACTTCTTAAAGAGAAGGAGGAACTCACCCTTAAAATCCAAAATTTTCCAAATGTTGATTCCATGGAATCAACCATCAAAGATCTAAGAGAAACCCTTGCTAAGTTCACCCAAGGGGAACAAAATTTGAACAATATACTTGGTTCCCAAAGGGTTTCCCGAACCACCAATGGACTTGGCTATACCAACCAAGCCTCCTCCTCCCATGCACCCACTGTTTTTGTAAGGGGGAGCTCTAGCTTTAAATTTTGTAACTATTGCAAAACTCCCGGGCATCTCATTTATGAATGTAATTGTAAAAACGCCCGGTACGGCCAACCCAAATCGATTTTCTATTCCGATGAATTTTATAGGAGAAGACCCGCCATGAAACAAATTTGGATTGAAAAATCCCTTTTGGCAAGTCTCTCCGGGCCTAAAATTGTTTCGGTTTCAAAAACCACTCCCCAGTGATTCTTTGTTTTTATTTAGGGGGAGTTAGGATTTTTTTTAAGCCTTGTTGTGTATTCAAAGTTTTCATTTCAAACTCAACACTTGGCTTTGAAATTCAAATTTTCTTTTAAAATTTTCTTTTTTAAATATCCAACAGTTGGTGTCGATTTTTCAAAACTCTCAATTTCAAAAATTTCATTTGGTTTCAAATTTCGAATTTCAATTGGTTTTTGATTCAAAAATTTCAATTCAAACTGTTATTCAAACTTTTCAATTCAATTTTTCATTTCAAAATTTCCAACAATTAGTATCATTTTCAATTGTTTTAAAATCTTGATTTTCAATTTTTCCCTCAATCAAGTTTTATGCCCCATTCTATTTTGATAATCACAAAGGGGGAGAAATTTTTTGATTGATTGGGGGAGAATCATTTTCATCATGCTTAGTATTTCCTTTCAATTTCAGCATTTTACATTAATTGTTTTGGTGATTTTGATCATCAAAATAGGGGGAGATTGTTGTACCTCTCGAACCCCTCAAGGTTTTATTTTCATGATCACAATCACCCTCATATTTATCTAATCCTCTTTCAAGTGTTTTTGGATTGATAGGAATCAAATCAGGTGACCAAGGAATTGGGCCAAGCAAGCTTAAGTGGCAAAGGAACACAAGTGGACTGAAAATCAGTCCACCGGCCAACCGGTGGATTCACTACCGGTCGGCCGGTGGACCCTGGGAAGGATGCTGAGCCACTGCCATCTCACCGGCCAACCGGTGGCCAAGCACCGGCCAGCCGATGGCACTCAGATTGAACAGGGTTTGCTACTGCCTCACCACCGGCCAGCCGGTGGCTCTGGCACCGGTCAGCCGGTGGTGCCTGGAAAAGAAGACTCAGCCTCTGTCAAGGCACCGGCCAGCCGGTGGCCCTGCACCGGCCAGCCGGTAGCACTGGTCAAACTAGCCGTTGGCTTTGACCAGTCAACTCCAAAAGCCTCCCAACGGCTCCGAGGACTTTTCCAACGGCTCCAAAGCCCTCCAACGGATACTTGAAGGTTCCTAGCCTATAAATAAAGGCCTAGGAAGCCCCGGAACAACATCCAAGCCACCGTACACATTTTTACATCTTTGGCGAAGCTCCGACGGATTGTTCCAAGGGAACCCAAAGTGCTCCAACAACTTCCACATCCAAGAGCACCTCCATAGAAGCTTGGAAGCGGCCCTCAAACATCATCAATCAATCAAAGGCGCCCAAGGCTTCTCCATTACGGGTTTTATTGTTTTATTTATTTTGAGCTTTAAAATTGGGTTTGTGCCTACAAACCCCAACCCTTTTCTCATCCCCTCTTTCTTTGGGTTCTCACACCACCACTAAGGTGTGAAGAGGTTTTCTCAAGCTTTTCCTTTAAAAGGCTTGTGTCTCGGTGAACTAGTCTTCACCCGTAAAAAGACTAGTGGGTTCTTGCTAAACCATTAAAAGCAAGTGGGTTCTTGCTAAACCACAAAAAGCAAGCTGTAATAGGTCCTAGTGCTACCTCAAAGCCTAGTGGGTTTCTTGCTAAAACCATTGAAAAGCAAGCGGTAGGAATCTCTCAACGGTTAAGTTGGGAGCGGAGACGTAGGCCGGGTTTTTGGCCGAACTCCGTTATCAATTCTTGTGTGATTGCCTCTTTATTTCCGCTGCACTTTACTTTGATTTTTAATTTGTTAATCAATTTTTTAAAAGGCAATTCACCCCCCCTCTTGCCATCTTTTCCCCGTGTTTCTTCCGACCCATCAAATCTAACCCACAACCAAAGTGTGATTGGGATTTATCGCCTACCACTGGACTAGGTGAAGTCCCTGGTTAGTATGACTAATTCTTTTTAAGGATTTTTAGGATCAAGAATAAGTTGATTTTGGGAGCTTATGTTTTATCAAATGGATATCCTTAGTATAAGAAAATGATTTGGTAATTAATTTATAAAGGTTATTTTGGAAGATGTTGTCTCTTTTGTGGAAACACTATATGCCTAAGGAAAATAGAATACTATAGGATTTAATTTGTGGAGTAATGGTTGAAATTTTATTTGGGAAGAATCTATGTTTTTATTGTGAACATATGGAGATTTGGGTTATTTATGGAAATGATTAATATATCATAAAGAATATGTGATTAAGCTAATTACTTTTAAGTTTGTGACTTTAAGAGTAGTCAATGTTATTTGGAAATAAATGTTAAGATTTACTGTGGAAGAATATGTGATTAAATCCTTCTAAGTTTTGTGTTTCAATCTTAGTTTGGATTACTTTGAAGAATTTTAAGGACAGTTTTTTATTGAATGGTCTTTGCTGAACTCTGGGTATTGTTTGTTGAATTTTTGAGATTAAGAGTAGTATTTATTTTTATAAAAGATTATCATTTTTGGGGATTATCTGATCTCGTACTAACCATTTTGGTTTTGGTTAATGTATAATGATATGGGAAATATAAAGTTCATATTGTATGGATTATGTGATTATTTAGAAGTTAATTCTAGCACTTCAGATGTGACGAAGTCATCTTGAATGCTCATCGTTTGGAGAAAAATGAGATTTTGGTAGAAATCTATTAAAGGATGAAACTATACTTGAAAAGTAAGTATATTTCCTTATTTTCTTTGTCAAGTTCATAAATAAATTCCACAACATTATGAAAAGGACCTTAAAATAAAAAAAACGTTTTCCATTTACTTTTCTTACTAGGTAATCAAAGACCATTTAACCTATCACAAGTTGGTGATTTTCAGGTGGTTAACTTTCTCCTAATCATGTTTTCTACCACTCTCCATCATAACTTGACGGATTGTTTCTCTTCCATATCCATGTTTTCCTACATGGAATTCTAGTATGGGCTATCTCGAGGGACCTTTGTACTTATCTTTCATTATTTTAAAGTGATATGTTTATTGACTCTTTTTCTGATGTGGGACTTTAAATGAAGTTTTCAATCTTAATTTTAAAATTATGAGGACACAATTCCCAAAAGGGGGGAAGGATGTAACATTCGAGGTACATAAAGAATATGAAATTTTCATATTTATTAATATTTTTTAATTAAATATTAATTTTACTTTAAAGTGGATGCTATGTTTGATGGCGTATGTGATATGAAACAATAAGTTTTTTTAAAATCTTACGTTGCACACAACATTGAGTTATACTGAAAAATAATATAATAATAATAATAATATTTTAAATGGTAGTTAACACATAGTCATTGTATTGGCGGTAACGAACATAACTAACTACAATATGATTACACATGTTTCTTATTTTTTTTTACTTTTATCCAATAAAAGTTAGAGGCTTAAAATGTGAATGAATCCAATTTTAAGTACAAATACTCTAATATTATTTATAAGGTTGATTTACCACCTTTTGATGGCGAACCATTTTTAAATATAATTTTTGTCACTTTTATATATTCCATTTGAAAAAATAAACTTGTTCTTTAGAATTGGAACATCAAAATCTACTTTGGGTAAATTTTTGGTATTTTTCTGATAAAATTCATTTATTTAATGAATAGTGAAATATACCGCATTTTAATTCAAAACTGCCTTTTCATCTAATTTATTTATATAGATATGTTGTTATTTTAATTGTTTTTAAAGTGTAATTGGATTATATTTTTACCATTTAATCCAATGTTGGTCATTGGAATAAATTTCACTCTTAAATTAGAAAAAAACACATATCAATCTTTTGGTAGTTACTATTTCTTGAAAACACGCTTTCTGGTTTTGACAACGAGAATTAATTTTAAATTAATTAATGCAACTTATATGTTGTTAATTTGGTAAAATAGACATCATTTTTGAATTCGGAATGTCAAATTTAGCTTAGGGTGAATTTTTGGTATTTTTCTCAAAACTTTCAATTTTTGATGAATAGTGAAAATACTGCTTATTAGTTAAAAACCGACTTTTTCATTTAAATGAAATTTTACTGCTTCTGTGAATTCAATTTTAAAAATTTTAGATACAAGGTTATCATCAGCAAGTAAAATTTGGTTCAATAAGATGAAAATATTTTTCAGGTGAATAGTAACTTTTGATTTTTATTTACCTCAGTTAAAGGTAAATAGGGTAATTTAAGGTAAAAATAATATTATAATAATATAATATTACCTTAAAACTTGTACTAACCTTATTGGATGAGTTATATACGACCAATAAAATCTTTTGGTGAAATTTTTGGCATTTGAAAGCCACGTGGGTAAGATAATTACTTTAATAACTTTTTATTTAAAGTGAACATAAATATCATAAACATGTTTTGGTTTTCTAAAACAATTTTAATGTGGGGTTATATAATTGATATTTTTGACTATAAATATTAATTATAAATCTAAAAAGATTTTCTATATCATGGTATTTTATTTATAATATTTAGACATCAAATAAATTTATTTATGACACAATGATGATGTAATGATTACCTCATTAATGAATGTTTTAAGTAAATGAGATTATAAATGTTAAAATAAATTTATTTTGAAACTTTTTTTGCCATACAGAAATTTTAAAGATGGGGATGACTTTTTATCTTTTAATTAATGAAGTTTTTTCGAAAGAATCAACTTTTTTTGGATTATTTAAATAGTCATGATATGAATAGTAATTAAATTGACATAAATGAGTTTTTAAAACAAATATTATTTTATTAAATGATATAATAATCCTAAAAATATAATATTCGGACAGATAAATTATATAAGGTTAAATTTTCATTAATGAACCACTTGTGGTTATACTGGAATTTTATGGTAACTATACTAACCATATAGAGTGAATACACAAGAAGACATGGTAAGAGTCAAATTAGTTAACTAAGGGTTAAAGCTAAACGATAAGGTTAAATTTGAAACCAAAACCTGTATAAACCTATTGGTTGAGAGTATTTATAATAATAGTCATATTATCTTCTAATTTAATGAGTTTGGGACCTTTTAAAACCGAAATTTAGTTTATAATAAAATAATATTTTCAAACATTCCTAAAGAGCCCCTCCTCCCTCTTATAAAAATTCATCACCTATAACTCATTACTAAGACCTCTCACGCCCCTTGGCTTGTACAAACTGTTACCAAATAATCTCCCAACATCCCTCTGTTCCTCCTAGAAGCCTTCCCCAAGGTATAAGTCAATTCAAGTAAACCTTTTTGTTCAAACCAAAGGGAGATACTCAATTTAAAGGTAACGTCTTCTCTTAAGTTCTTTTATTTTATTTTACTTCTCCAACCCCCTAAACTCATTGTATTCCATTATTTTATAACAAAAACATTATTCTAAATATACTAGGTTTTTTATGAGAATTATCTGAACTACACCTACACACACCTCCATCTAAAGGATACAAACAAATTGTTTCTATTGACGGCGAACTACTACCTCACGAAATGATGATTGTTCAATCATCTTCTATCACCTCTCATGGTGGACATTATTATGGAACTATAATTATATATGATATTTATTTTATCTATATTCTTCTATAATTATCTTTTATAACATACATTTATGCTTTTCATGTTGTATATATACAATAGTTTCATTTGAGGAAGTGTGCACTACCGCCCCCTCAAAGTTATATGACTCGTTCATACCATACATGGAACGTATAAAGGATGGTGTTAATGAACTTATGTAACATATATAAAATATTATTTTATAATATAATTATAATATATCTACTTATAATTTGGTTTTCATTCCTTTAAAAATGAAAAAAAGAAAGGAAAGTAGTGTTCATGCGTACGTATGACTTACCATCTCCATGAACGGTGAATTTCATTTTCATATATGAAAATAATATGTACTATTATAAATAAATATATACTGGATATATATGATTTATATTTTATGTAAATCATGAATATCATTTTGTATATAATGTACTTTTTACCACATGGACAACTTGTAATTATAAGTACCAAATATCGACAAAACGACCATTATTAACTTAAATGATTATGTAATGCTTATAAAGTGTAAATAAGTGATGTAAAATGAATAATAAAATTGAAAATGATTCTTAAGAAATTATAAATTAACTTAAGTTTATTATTCAGGAGATTTAAATATGGAACGAGTCAAGCCAGACACGAGGTAAGGGGTTTTCATCTCATTTTTTTATTCCCATGAGATTCATGATATATTTTCCACTATTTCCTTTTGTGTGGTGTATATACTAACAATGATTGTATTAATTATGTAATATAATTTAATATATGGGTATTTAAATCTTTATTGTATGATCCTTATTTCATGTGATGTATGTTTCGTAAGTTACGAAATGGGTAAGGGAACCTTTCACCCTCCTCTTCTAATCAAAGACTTCTTTTATGTTATGTATTTTAAATTTCCATTTTCTTATGTTGGGATATGTTATTCTATATCTTTATTGATGTATATTTTATTTCCATATGATGAGGGACCCATTTATCTCTCATCAACTCATTTTCTGAATTTTAAAGCGACACCATTAGGCTGTCGAGTTTCTGTAAGAGAACTTTTTGACCCAATTTTAATTCTTTGGGTTAAGCTTATACTTCTTGATTATGTCACTATATTAATATGTGTGAATGAAATATGATTTTTTTACACTTAATATCAACTTATATTGGGTGTATTTTTATTTTTCACACATAATTATGTCATTGATTTGTCCTTAATCTAAGGATATGATCTTTGCAAGGGACTTTGTCTAAATTTACATTCCATTGAGACTTATTTGTTGTTATACACCAATTCACTTATATATAGTGTATATAATACCCTTTGACATATTATATCATGAATCTCCTTATTCTCATGATATTATAAGATTTGATTAATGTTATTCCTCATTTATTTGTAATCAAGCATCTCCCATTTGGTTAGGAACTCTTTAACTAAAATATCATTTTAAATGTTTTAAAGATTTATTCTTCTAAATCGTTCACATTAATTTCCATGTTTTAAAAATGTTTTTAAGGATTTATTTATATGTACATTAATGTTTTGAAATTAATATTTCTTTCAAAAGATTCAAATTGGTATGGGACACTTTGATTAAAAAATCTCTTTATTAAATATTTTAAATGGTTTTGAAAATGGTTTGATAAATCATTGATTATATCAATATATTGAAAAGATATATTGTGATTTAAATGTGTAAATGATATATTTACTTTATACTTATTTTATGTGTTATGAATATGTTATGGTTATTGGGCATTGTTTACATATACGGGTGGTTCTGTGATAAACCTAGGGTGGGTGAGCCCGAGATAACTCTCAAATGCATTGGGTAACGTGAAGGAGGTAAACATTAATGTTAATCTTAAGAGATTTATGGAATATACTATAATGGGTATTCCAAACATAACTTCCTATGTATATGTGAAAGCTACAATGTAAGTATGTTATGTATGCCACAAGTTACCTTTATGATTTATGATTTCTGTGTATTATTCATAAATCTTATGATTTCATGAGGTATGTTATGAATGAAAAGTATGGTTTCATTGATTTTTATTTATTGATGGTATAATGTTTCCTTTCTTTATTTTATAACCCTTACTGAGGTTTTTATGATCATACCATGTTTTTGAAATGTTTTTCACAGGATATAAAGTGGAATAGGGTCAATGATGGGATCATGGAAAAGTCGTGATGATTAAAACCTGGAACTAAACATGTTTCTTTTCTTTTAAGAGTTTATATTTTATGAAAAAATGGATAATGAATAGAAGTGTCTACATGTAATATTTTAGATGTAATGTATATTTTATGACCTAATTATCTAAAGCTATAAAGTTGAAAAGATCCTCAATGTGAATTATTATTTTAATTCAATATTATGTAATGTTTAAGGATGTTTAATTATATAGAACAACAATAATAATTATTTTATAAATGATAAAATGTAAAATAAATATTTATAACATAATTTTATTACAAGTTTCAAACCTAAGTGTGGGTAAATACACCTTGGTAGGAACATATATCACTATGTGAAATGATTTTATTCTTTCTATTAGGAAAATACATTGAGGGTATCAAGTATAATTAAAAACCTTTTATAAGATGTTTTCCCTTGATAAAAAATCAATGTTCTACCAAAAAATTACAATAAAATATAAAATTAAGGTATAAAGTAGATAACCATGAATAACATAATATCATAACATCAAAGATAAATTTTCTTTCAGCTGAATGATGCACTTTCACAATTCTTGTAGAGAAATATAAAATTTCCTATTTTCATGATCATTATTTGTGCTATTTTTCTTCAAATTAATTCATCATAATTGTTATATATTATTTTTATAAATAACCTAAAAATTTAATATATGATTAAAAATATTACATAAATTCATTCATCGCACTTGTAACTCAACACGTAACCTCCTCCTTTACAATATGAAATTTTTTTCAATATAGATGTGATTTTTAGAATATAAATTTAATTAAATTACATTAGTTGAAAATTTACTGAATAATCTTGTATGATAATTTATATTTAATTCCATTAATGTAGTTTAAAATTTTATTAAAATCGAAGATGGTTTGATATATTTAAAATTTTCAAATTAAATACATATCACAAAGGGATAATGTCCAATATTATAAGTACACACTAAAAATTCACTGAGTACCCAAAGTGACCATTTGGAGAATTCATGGATATTTTAAGTGCTTCTAGATGACTGGTACCCACACACCAAGTTATCAATAAGTATTTTAAGATGAATATCGACTATTACACATGCCACCAGTTTCTCAGTATATACCCATAGAGTATTCAATGAGTCTTATAGTAATAAAATGATAAATTTATTCTTTTATTATCTTTAAAAGTTCTTAATATGAGTATAATTACTATTCAAACTTCAAGAAAGACTTTATAATTATATAGAGTTACTCTTAAATACTCATTGATAACCAATTCAATAATATTACATTATGGAACCTTAAAAATCAATTTCATGTGCCACTTTTAGATTATTTAACATTTCATAATAAATAATTCCATTAAAAAGTCTAAAAAAGAAGTTATTCTCACCATATTAATTGAGTGAGTGACATTTTTAGGGAAAATTCATTCTTTGGTGTCAATTTTTTTTATTATATTGAAACAACTTTTTTTCTCTTCAATGAACCATTCAAATGTGATATTCATGGTATCTTAAATTTTCATACTTAGATCTTAATATATATATATATTTTACTTTATCAATTCCATGATATATAATTTCAAGTGTTATTAAAATATCATAATAATATATATAGGCATAAAAACAATTAAATAAATTACCATCTAAAACATAAAATAGCATGTTTATTTTATTATACTTCAATTCATCTCACGTAGTAACATTTCCTTGAATATTATCTGGATCTTATTTAAAAAGTTTTTATTTATCAATAACTATTAACCAATTTTTTATTCTAATATTACTATGATAATATTATATAGAAAATGTTACCTTATATACATGATTATTACAAGACAAAAATTCAAAATATTACATCTTCCAAAATTGATAGGTTCAGTGTCATGGGTAAATCCGGTTCATACAACAGAAACACACACACAAAATAAAATTTTATTTAAATAATTATTTATAGTATACCAATAGGATTTCATAACTACCACAAAATATTTGATTACCTGTGGATATATATCAAAGAAAGGGTTCTTTAAAATCCTAATAAGGGGATGAATAATAGGGAGGAACATAAGACATGAATCAATATGAGTACATGGGTGAGGATAATAATAATAATAAAATCATAAGCATAATATTATAATCATAATCATATGTAACTCATTTAAAATATACATGGAATGAGGTAAATTCATAAAAATGATGCATCATAAGTTAAGGCTCACTACCAAGGAATTATAACATTATAGACAAAGCTATCTATATCATTTCCATGAATAACGTTGTTGAAAAAGATAATAATTTAATATTTATAGATAATGACCTCATGATATATAATAATTTATCCAATTAACTTTAAGGACATATAATTTTTGTACCACTCATCAAATCATAATATCCCCATAATCCTTTATGTCACATAGAGACGAAGTGCACATCAAACATAAGCATTAAATAAGCCCATGAGAAAGGAATGGGTTTCTAATAATATAATAAAGAATAATTAAATTAATAAACACATTGGTTCCAAAATTAATGAGTTAAAACATTATTTTAGACACTAAATGGTATAATTAACAAATAAAATATAATAGTTCATTAAGAGAGGAAGAATAAACAAAGAAAGAATAAATTAGATGTTTTAAAAATAAGGCCTTTATCAAAATCATTGGAGGTGTCTATGAAATTATCCCAAGGAAATAAAGACATGAATATAAAAATAATAAACAAATTTAATGTTAAATAAAATATATTTAGAATTAATTTTAGATGTTTCATAGGTAATGGGTGAAAAGAGAGGATAAACCTAAAAGAAAAGAGTCGAGTTTGAGAGACCTTTACCTTAGGGCCCATCAAGTTTCATCTCATTTACACCACTTTCATAACCAATATATAATTATTAAAATATTAATACAAATGTATATTATATTTGTTTATGTTATTATTAATTAATTATAATAATTTAAATTTAGTTCTTAATATTTATTTGAAGATAAAATGGTTCGATGATATGTTTATTTAGATTATCCCATTTTCATTTTAATTTTATGGTTTTGATTAATTATTATTTATCCATAAATTAAATTAATTTTACATGAATAAAAATAAATAAAATTATATATTTATAGATTAAACATATGTTACATTAACAGGCCAAGAATGCGGTGATAATTAAAGAATTGACAATGTCCTTGTAGGTGGTAAATAGATCATTAATGAGAATTTGTCCAAGAGAGGGGGGGGGGGGAGGTGATACATATATATTATAAGTAGTTTGTGATAAAAATATTATATCATAATAAAAATTATAGATATATAATATAAATTAATCATCAATAAATCTGGTGATAAATAAAATAATTGATAGTGCTCCGATAGGTAGTAAACTGACAATTAACAGGAATTTAAAAAAAAAGGCAGAGAGAGATATTATATATACATATATTGTAAATAAAATTTTAGCAGTAGATTAATATAATTAATATCATTTTAATATAATAATTAATCAATTTTTGAATTTATTTATAAGTATGAATGAGAATAGAATAAAAAGAGAAGATAAATTGAAAAGAAGAGGAAAGAATGTTACCTCAACCAGGATGTTCGATTCTTTGATAAGGACTCAATGCCTTAGAAGATTGTATTTGGATGATTCCAAAATGTATCTAAGGATAATAATATGATTAAAAATTGAATTAGGATAGATATTTGTAAATTTGAATGATTTTAGAAGTGATTTTCTATGGGGGCGAGCATGGGTATTTATAATTAAAGGAGAGGGGTATTTTATGTGAAGATAATGAATACAATATTATCTCAAGAAAAAGACTTTTAATAGTGGTATTATTTGAGACTATGAATAGTGGTTGATTAAAAATATTTTTATTGTTAATTTAAATCTATTTAAACACTAAATTTATTAGTTTATACAAAAAAGGAAGAAAAAGTGAAAAATTGTTTTTAATGAAATACTTTATCTTTTTTGAGTTCGAAAATTACTTTTCTGGTTTTGAAATTAAGTTTATTATTTCTAAATAAATAATTAATCTTATTAAAACTATTTTTGGATGATCAAAACCTTTTATTACTTATTAGTTCATTATTATATAAATATTATGTTATAAAACATGCAGTATTTGAAAAACTATATTTTTACTATTCACTGTGATGTTTGTTGAAAAAATTCCAAAAAAATACTATTGAACAAATTCAATATGACAATTCCAAAAATTAAATATATTTTATCAAAATAATTTTCAAACATAGTTAATTTTCATATTTAAATATTAACATTAACATTAAGGTTTTTACAAAATATATTAAAATACAGTTTATTAAAATGTACACTTATACTCTCTTTGAATTTTTGAACTTAAATATTTATTTTATTTCATTTAAATATTTATATTTACTTATTTTAATCACATTAAATATTATTTATATGCTATTTTACTCTTTCAATGGTCAAAATTCTATTCCAATTTTCAAGTTACTATTGTAATAGTCATATTATTACTCTAACAGCTGGGTATATTATTCCAACAGTCATATATGATTTATACTTTCTATAAATAACTCTTATTTCATTAATTCATCATTCACTTAGTTTCATATCAATGATCATGTCACGACCCGTCCCCCGGGGCTCATGCCGTGACTACCCCAAGCCCGCCTTCTATTGGCCAAGGGCTAGCGACTAGCACCTAAGGTGTAAATCCATAAAACTGGGAAGGTATTGCCTTTATAAAGTGTAAACACACACAACAGAGTACGAGATGGAAGTAAAACACTAAGAAAAACTGTATAAAAAGGAGTGCTGAAAAGTAAAGGGGCTGGAAATACAAGACCAATAGGAAAGTACAATTACAACTGAAAAACAAGTATAACTAAAGAAAGGTAAAGCAGCTACTGGGTCGTCCTCCGAGGATTCCTACCTGAAGGGTAGGTACAGATATCCTTCTTAGCACTCCACGTCCATCAGTCTCCTCCATGTACCGACTCGTCCTAAGGTCCAACTCTGGGTACCGTCCAGTCCTGCTACTTTGATCCTCAGTCAGCGTTGTCCGTCATCTGCAACCAACACAACAAACTACAGGTATAGCCCGTGTAGGGGTGAGTATAACAATACTCAATAGAGACCCCGAGACCCTCAAGGTCTCAAAAAATCCAACAAGGATAAACCACAAAGTATGAAATCAATAGATAACCACACTTAGGTATATACTCATACATATACCTAAGTTATCAAGTAATCCATCTCAATCATGAGGTAAACACAAAAGTTACTGACTCAGATCAACCAAGATTTTTATTCACATTGCCGAAACCACGACTGCTCGAGAACTCCTCCTCTTTCGAGTATAGTGGGCCTGCCTCCAACTACCAAGAACTTCCCACTAACCATGGACTGCTGAGGTAATCCTCTTGTCGAGTATTGTGGGTCTACCGCGCTCACACGGAGGTGCTCCCCACTGTAGGTATGCCGCCAACTACCAGGCGCTCCCCCTAATATCCTGTAGAGGTACTCCTCCTGTCAAGTACCGCAAGTCTGCCGCCAACTACCAGGCGCTCCTCCGCCGTGGGTCTACCACCAACTACCAGGTGCTCCCCACTGGGATAGTCGAATCACTCCAAGTCGAATCGGTCAACCAGTCTTCAGGTCTCAGCTAGCTACTAAGTCTCCGTACTCCGCTCGCTTGTCTCTAGGAGGGTCCGATCCATGAGCTATAGGTTAATACTCCTACTGTCGCAAAGTCCCACGTAGAAGTATCTCAACGGTCCGCCTTGTCAAAGGGGTATCAACGCAATAGATGACGCGTCAATTGAATGTCATGTCTGTGAGTTATAATATTTTTAGTCCCAGGGGCCCAGTTGGATTCATGTACGATCCAACCTAACCATTTGACAACATTACCCCAAAATCCAGTGGGGTATACTCAAGGGGACCGTCGCACTCCAAGAAAGCCAGCTCCACTGACAGTTTTTCAAACGAACGTCCAGTTCTAAAGATATGGCCAAAGAAAGTAACGGTCAGTAGTGGGACCAGGTTTGGTCCGACCCAGTTGGACCAACTCAGCCCAACCTAGTCTGGGCCGACCCGGTCTGGGTTGACTCGGTCAGCCCGCTAGGTTCGGCCCGGTTCGCTGGGCCCGACGCAGTGGACTACGGGGGCGGTTCGGCCCGGTGGTCGCTGTGTAGGTGGCTCGGCCCAGAGGTCGGGGGCCAGTTCGTACAATGCTGTGAGGAACGTGGCTCAGGCGACTCGGCCCAGAAGGCCGAGCCGGTTTATCCAGCGGCATCGCGAATGACATTGCGGGCTGGCTCGGGAGGCCGGTGTGGCTCGGCCAGTTCGGCCGGGTGCCAGGGGGCGGCCTGAACAAGCTGGAGGGTGCGCTGGAGGCCACGAGAAGGCTAGACGAGTGCACTTAAGGCCGCGTGGGGTGTGGGTAGGCCACGTGGGAGGCCGCGGGCAAGCGGGATGGTGGCCGGGTGGTGGCTGGGCAGGCCCGTTCGGCACAGCTCGGGCCGGCGCGGGTCGGCGGTGTTCATCCGGGAGCACCAGTGGGCCACGGGGGTGGCGCAGTTCGCAGAGGCCACGGGTAGCGCGACCTCTGTCTTTGTCGCCTTCATCACCTCATTGCCACTTTGTTGCCGAAAGTTCAACATAAACAAGATCAGTGGAGGGATCGGGCCATTTTGGTTTGGCCCACACCCTCCGCGTTTAGGGTGGTATCAAGAGGCTCGCAGGTATGAAGAACAACAACCCTAGTTCTTCATTTTGAGAGAAAGGAAGAACATAGGAAAAAGCATACTTAGATAAAAATAAACCCCACCCTTTAATCGTCGGTCATTGTCGGTGAAGTCGCAGGAAGAAGATGAAGGAGAATCATCATTCGTCGCATCCGCCACGCGCACCTCCAATCCCGGGTTGCGTCGGCTTGTGGAAGACGCTCCACATCGGTAGGAAGTCCCAAGGAAGAAGGTTGAAGTTGAGGTTGTTCTTCATCAGGATAGAGTTCTTCGTCAGGAGAACACATTCTTCGTTGAAGAGCATAATCTTCCAAGTGTTGGGCATCACATCACTTTACCAGTGAATTTCCACTTGGTGAAGCCATCCCAAATCCTCCTCCCAAGCTCCATTTATATAGAAGAGGAGAAGAGTTAGACAACGATCGTTGGAATTTATGACGGTTCATTTATTATGAACCTTCCTAAATTCCAACGACGTTGTTACTTAATTTTAAAAAAGGGCCAACCAATTAATTTAGGTTGGCACAACAATGCGGTGCATTGGAAAGATTAATGGTATGTGTGTTGGCACAATTAAGGTGGAGGAGGTCAAGAGGCTCCCCCTCATTAATTGTGGGAGTTGAGGGTTTCTCCCAATTAAAGACAGGTTTCATCCCGGGTGGTCCCCACCACCATAACCTCTCATGGGAGGTTATGGTTCGGGTGATCCCCACCACCATAACCTCTCATGGGAGGTTAAGGTCTAGTGTTCCCCACTTCCAACTTCCACCTAGAGTTTTAGTTCCGGTGGAACCCACCTGAAATATCCACATGGATGCTTAAAATAAAATAAAAAGAAGTTTATTTTATTTTATAAATTCCACGAAAAACCCAAAAACTAACTTTCACTCTCGACCAACTACCATCAAGATGAAAGTCTCCTTAAGTGAAAATTAGTGCTGTGAGTTCAACGGTGCCCTCAGATTTCAATTTCGAGCACCGGTTTAAATGTTATAAAATGCCACTCACGTGTTTACTGAACATACCCAAAAAAAAGTTTGGAAAATTATTATCAGTCACCCTAGACCCATGCCAGAAAAGGTTAGGCTCTTCCTTGGTGAAACACACCCCATCAAACACAACGGTACTATCGGATTTTCAATCCGAGTGAGATTTTAGAAGTTATGAATTTTACAATAAAATAATTGTCACTTAATTATTTTATTTGTGGCCAAAAACTAACTTTCTCTAGTGTCCTTTGCCTACCAAAGTTAGTATCTGCTTAAAGAAAGAATACCCTCAAAAGTTCAGCGGTGGTCTCAGATTTTTAATCCAAGTTATTGTTTGTGAGTTATAAGAATTTGAAAAATAAAATAATTTATTTTATTATTTTATGTACAATTATGCCATTTTTAGGTTCTCTCACAGGAGGTCCGCACCGACTAATCATAAGTCGCACCTAGGGTAAACTCGTCATCCTGAGCGTAATAGTGCCTTCAAATTTCTGATTTGAGTAACTATTTAAGAGTTATTAAACTTTTTCATGAAAACTAATTTCGTGCGTTAACTTAAACTTAACAAAACATCGACCGATCATTCTGGGCACTCCGGGCCTCGGAATCGCATGCCGTCAGATTTCACAGACTTGTAAAATTCCCATATATTTTAAAAAAATTACAGGGAAATTCCAGGTGTTTACATTCTCCCCACCTCAGGGCTTTACGTCCCTATAATCCAACACTCATAACTAAGAGAACAAGTGGGGGTACTGAGCATGCATCTGAGCCTCTCTCTCCCATGTGCTCTCCTGGAGGTTCTCGTGTTTCCAGCATATGCACAACAGAGGTATCGACCATCCACGTAGGACCTGCTCCTGTCAATCCTCAATCTCCACTGAAACCTCTGTGAAAGTCTCCCCATCATCGACGTTCAACTCTCCATGGTCGATGATGCAAGAATGGTCATGCACGTATCCCCTAAGTTGAGATACGTGGAAGATTTCGTGCACCCGGTGCAACTGAGGTGGTAGAGCCAGGCGGTAATCCACCTCACCTACTCTGATGAGGACCTAGAATGGTTCAATAAACTTCTAAGATAACTTCCCGCCTTATCCAAACCTCCATAGACCTCGTCAAGGTGAGACCTGTAGGAAGATGTGGTCGCCATCCTCGAACTCCAGAGGTCTCCGTCTCTTGTCGGCATCCGACTTCTGCCTACTCTGTGTAGTCTTCATCCACTCCTGGATGATCTTCACCTTCTCTATGGTAGCTCGTACCATCTCTAGTCCCATCTGTGCTGACACCCCATGGTCTATCTATCACAAGGGTGATCTGCAAGGTCACCCATATAATGCCTCAAAAGGTGCCATCCCTATAATGGAGTGATAGCTATTATTGTAGGCAAATTTCATCAAAGGTAACGGATCCCCTCAACTGCGACCGAAGTCGAGGACACATGCACGGAGCATGTCCTAGAGAGTGTAAATGGTCCACTCAGTCTGACCATCTGTATGAGGATGGAAGGCAGTGCTCAGATGAAGATGTGTCCCGAAAGCCTCATAGAACCCCTTCCATAGCCGGGAAGTAAACCATGTGTCACGATCAGAGACAATCGTCAAAGGTACTCCATACAGCTACACAATCTCTTTCATGTAGAGGCATCTCAAACTCTCTACTGAACCCTTCTCTCTGATCGGTAGGAAGTGGTCCGACTTGGTGAGTTGGTCAATGATCACCCAAATCAAGTTATGTCCCCTGGATGTATGTGAAAGACTCTTCACAAAGTCCATGGATATCCCATCCCACTTCCACTCTAGGACCTCTAAAGGTTGTACCAAGCCCGCTGGTACCTGGTGCTCCGCCTTCATTTGCTAAAAAGTGAGGCATTGAGAGACAAACTCCGCTACGTACTTCTTCATACCTGGCCACTAGTGCTATAATATGAGGTCCTGATACATCTTCGCCACTCCTGGATGTACCACTAAAGGAGATGTGTGGAACTCCATCAAAACTTCCTTCTGAAGTGAAACTAGTACCATAGTACGTCCTATGAAGAGGATGATGTGCTCCCCACATTCAGAAAAATCCATCAGGTGCCTACCCTATGGATATCTGGGCACGTCGTGTCTCGCAGTCAGCGTCACCACGCTGTGCCTCCCTGAATCACTGAAGAAGTTGGGGAGTGACTGTAAGAGACTGTAGAAAGGCTACTCCATTTCTATCCACAAAGAATATCTGTAAGGCATCCGGCTGATCTGTCGCCTCTCTGAGAAGGTATATACCGGACCACCTGTTGAGTGCATCTGTAATAGCGTTCCCCTTCTCAGGAGTATAGACCATCTCAAAGTCATAGTCTTGGAGGAACTCAAGCCAGTGTCGTTGTCTCAGGTTCACGTCCTTCTGAGAGAAGATATAACCAAGACTCTTGTGACCAGAGTATACGGTAAAACATTCACCCATAAGATAGTGTCACCACTTCTTCAAGGAGAAGACCACTATTTCTAACTCTAGGTCATGGTTAGCATAGTTAGGCTCATGCAGTCTCAGCTATCGAGAACCATACATGATCATTGCTCACTCCTTCATCAGGACACACCTGATTCCGGTCCCTAATGCATCGCAGTAAACTATGTACCCTACGCCCTCCTCAGGGAGCCTCAAGATGGGGGAACTAGTCAGCCTCTACCTCATCTCCCGAAATATCTGATGGCATCTCTCCGACCACACGAAGGGTTGACCCTTATTCGTTAAGATTGAAAGTGGTGCTACAACTCTAGAGAAGTTTGTAACGAACCTCCGGTAGTATCCAGCCAAAGCAGACGTCCCTCCACATTTGGGGGGTAATCCTGGAAGCATCTTTTGAAAATATGTCCCCATGTTCTATCACTTCTGTTTGGAACTAAAAACTGAAAACTCCTGCTACCACAAGGGTATGGTTGGCCGACTCAAGAGTGAACGGCTGCACCCTCTTATGCATGAGTTTAATCTGTGATGCCTAGGTTCCCTTTTTTGCCGACTAAGGAAAACCTCATCCCAACATTGTATGTAAACCACAACCTTTTTTCCTAATATAGTCAATCTGTATACGAAATGTGGTTTCCCAGTCCATAACCAAACTAACTTCATAAGGCCTCTACGCTGCCACCAAGAGGTTCCAACCGAAACTCTCGCCTTAAGGATCATATCACACCATTGGCGTAAGTGTGATTATCGAGTCTCCTCCCAAAGGTATCTCCAGATGTGATGGTAAAGTCAACGATTTAACCGGAAACTCTAGGTCTATGACAAGATTTGTGGAAGGAAGGAATGATTGGTACCTATGTCTATTGATATGGTATCTAGTAGTAGACACATTCCGTACCTAGAATCATTCCTAGAGCCCCTGGATCACACTCCTTGACCGCATGAAGCTACTCTCTTCCCCTACCCTCCTGCTCCTTGAGCCTGGTGGGGAATACAAAGGCGGGTGGTTGTAACATGTCAAAATGTATAGCACCTCATGCTGATCTCCTAGCTCTGCTTCCATGTCTGTTTCCATATAGATTCATCTATCCTTAACACTTCCTCTTCTCGAAACATTTTATATGCTCAAGTCTTTGAGACTGGCGTTAGTTTCATGCTTTCCCACTGCTAACATTCACTAGTTGTATCCATTCATCCAAAGGACATTCGATCCACAAAAGTTATCTCTAGCATCTTGAGAAAGGGTACTGGCTTGGATGTCCTAAAACACACCTCGCTCGGTAGTCCAAGACCCAAATCATTGATCATAATGTATTCATCGAGTACCAGGAATGATCATTACACCTTGATGAATTCTCAGATACTGACATGTCGTCCTAACGAAGATGTACAAGCTCTAGAGAACTCTCAGCCACCTCCTTAGGTCATGCCTCTACTGCTTGGAAATCTATCTTGCCTCATAACCTCAGAGGCCTCTGCCACTGGAACTTGTGCAACGCGCTCCGCTAGTGCGGCTGGTGGCATCTGCTTCCCAATGGGTAGTGGTGTTGCTGGTACACCACTCGAAGGTGACAACATAGTAAGAGGGCCCTGCACTGGAGTCTCGTCGCTCGGTGGGCCATCATCGAGTACTCTCTCGGAACTCTAACTGGCAGTCTGCGTGGAGGCATCCTGAACAGATGTCACACGGTCAAAAGCTATACCTAGTGAGCTGATCTAGTTGAGCTGACATAAAAAAGTTTTTAAAACACACACACACAATAAGTGTTTTCATGCACTGAGTCGGAGATCTATAGTCAGGGTCTTGGTGTATGGATACGTCGGCCACCGCACCAACACTGGACTCCCTGAACTGAGAACCACACTCGGTACACTTAACACTATTTATTCACAGAAAAGAAATATCAGAGTCCTAAGTTCTGCGGTAGAACCTCCCTTTGATACCAATTTGTCACGACCCATCCCCCAGGGCCTGTGTCGTAACTACCCCAAGCCCGCCTTCCATAGGCCAGGGGCTTGCGACTAGCACCTAAGGCGTAAATCCCTAAAACTAGGAAGGAATTGCCTTTATAAAGGGTAAAAACACACAATAGAGTACGATATAGAAGTAAAAAACTAATCAAAACTATATAAAAAGGAGTGATGAAAAGTAAAGGGGCTGGAAATACAAGCCCAATAGGAAAGTACAAGTAGAACTGAAAAACAAGTACAACTGAAGAAAGGTAAAGCAGCTACTAGGTCATCCTCTAGGGATTCCTACCTGAAGAGTAGGTACATATATCCTTCTCATCACTCCACATCCATCAGTATCCTCCATGTACCGACTCATCATAAGGTCCACCTCCTGGTACCGTCCAATCCTGCTACTCTGATCCTCAGTCAGCGTTGTCCGTAGTCTGCAACCAACACAATGAGGTGTGGGCATAGCCTGTGCAGGGGTGAGTACAATGATACTCAGTAGGGACCCCGAGACCCTCAAGGTCTCACAAAATCCAAAAAGGATAAACCACCAAGTATGAAATCAACAGATAACCACATTTAGGTATATGAAAATACATATACCTAAGTTCTCAAGTAATCCATCTCAATCATGAGGTAAACAAAAAAGTTACTGACTCAGCTCAACCAGGATTTTTATTCACATTGTCGAAACCATGGCTGCTGAAGAACTCCTCCTCTGTCGATTACAATGGGTCTGCCTCTAACTACCAGGAACTTCCCACTAACCTTGGAATACTGAGGTACTCCTCTTGCCGATTATCGTGGGTCTACCGCGCTCACACAGAGGCGCTCCCCACTGTAGGTCTACTGCCAACTACTAGGAGATCCCCCTAATAGCTTGAAGAGGTACTCCTCCTATCGAGTACCACGAGTCTGCCACCAACTACCAGGTTCTCCTCCACCATGGTTCTTCCGACAACTACCAGGCGCTCCCCAATGGGCTAGTCGAATCACTCCGAGTTGAATCGGTCAAGCAGTCGTCAGGTCTCAGCCAGCTACTAGGTCTCCGTACTCCGCTCGCTCGACTCTGGGAGGGTCCGATCCACGAGCTATAGGTTGATAATCCAAATTTTATGAAGTCCCACTTAGAAGTATCTCAAAGGTCCACCTTGTCATAGGGGTCTCAACGCAACAGACGACGTATCAATCAGACCCCTGGTCTGTGAGTTATAAGCTTTTTTAGTCTCGGGGGCCCAGTTGGATTCGCGTACGATCCAACGTGACCGTATCTCAACATTACCCCGAATTCCAGTGGGGTTTAATAAAAGGGAATGTCGCACTCCAATAAATCTAGTGCCGCTTAAGGTTCATCAAACGGACATCCGGTTCCAAAGATATGTCCAAAGAAAGTAATGGTCAGTAGTGGGCCCGTGTCCGGTCCGACCCGGTCGGACCGACTCGGCCCAAACTCGTCTGGGCCGACCCTGTCTAGGTTGACCTGATCAGACCCGCTGGGACTGAACCGGCCCATTGGGCGGGTTAGCCCTCTTGGTTAGGCCTGGTCCGCCGGGCCCGGCCCAGTAGACTGCGGGGGTGGTTCAGCCCGGTGGTCGCTGCGTAGGCGGCTCGACCCAGAGGCCGGGGGCCAAATCGGCCTACGCCACGAGGGATGTAGCTCTGGTGAATCGGCCCAGAAGGTCGAGTCGGTTCTTCCAGCGATGCCGCCGGTCGGCTCGGAAGGCTGGCGCAGCTCGGCCGAGAGCCGTGGGGCGGCCCATGTAGGCTGGCGGGCACACTGAAGGCTGCAGGCAAGATGGCGGGGCGCGCTGGAGGCCGTGCGGGGCATGGTCAAGCCGTGCGGGGCATGGTCAGGCCACGCGGGAGGCCGCGTGGGATGCGGTCAGGCCACGCGGGGCGCCGGGCAGGTGGCCCGGGGCCCGGGCAAGCCACGCGGGAGGTCGCGGGCAAGCGGGCCGGCAGCCGGGGGTGGCTGGGTAGGCCAGTTCGGCATGGCTCGGGCTTGCGGTGTTTGTCCAGGAGCACTGGTGGGCCGCAGGGGTGGCATGTTTCACGGAGGCCACGGGTAGCGTGACCTTTGTCATTTCCACCTTCGTCCCTCGTTTCCGCTTTGTCGCCAAAAGTTCAACATAAACAAGATCGGTGGAGGGGTCAGGCCATGTTCGTTTGGCCCACACCCTCCATGTTTAGGGTGGTATCAAGAGGCTCACAAGTATGAATCACAAAACCCCTCCTTCATTTTTAGAGAAAGGAAGTACATGGGAAAAGATCATACTTAGATAAAAATAAACCCCATCCTTTAATCGTCGGTCACTGTCGGTGAAGTCGCGGGAAGAAGACAAAGGAGAATCATCATTCGTCACATCCACCATGAACACTTCCAATCCCAGGTTGTGTCGGCTTGTGGAAGACACTCCACATCAATAGGAATTCATGAGGAAGAAGGTCTAAGTTGAGGTTGTTCTTCGTCGGGAGAGCGTTCTTCATCGGGAAAAAACATTCTTCGCTAGAGAGCATAATCTTCCAAGTGTTGGGCGTCACGTCACTTTACCAGCGCTTCATCACTTGGTGAAGCCATCCCAAATACTCCTCACCAGCTCTATTTATATAGGAGAGTGGGAGAGGTAGGAAATGATCATTGGAATTTATGACGGTTCATTTATTAGGAACCTTCCTAAATTCCAACAACGCTGTTACTTAATTTTAAAAAAGGGCAAGACAATTAATTTACGATGGTACAACGTTGCGGTGCATTAGAAAGATTAATGTTATGTGCATTGTCACAATTAAGGTGGAGGAGGTCAATAGGCTCCACCTCATTAATTGTGGGAGTTGATGGTTTCTCCCAATTAAAGAGGGGTTTCATCCCGGGTGGTCCCCACCACCATAACCTCTCATGGGAGGTTATGGTTTGGGTGATCCCCACCACCTTAACCTCTTATCGGAGGTTAATATCTGGTGTTACCCACTTCCAACTTCCACCTGGAGGTCTAGTTTCAGTGGAACTCACCTGAAATGTCCACATGGAAGCTTAAAATAAAATAAAAAGAAGTTTATTTTATTTTATAAATTCCACGAAAAACCCAAAAACTAACTTTTACCCTTGACCAACTGCTATTGAGGTGAAAGTCTCCCTAAGTGAAAATCGGTGCTGTGAGTTCAATGGTGCACTCGTATTTCAATTCCGAGAACCGGTTCAAAAGTTAAAAAATGCCGCTAGCGTGTGTACAGAATGTACCCAAAAAAATGTTCAGAAAATTATTATCAGTCACCCTCGACCCACATTGGTCGAGGTTAGGCTCTTCCTAGGTGAAACACACCCCAACGAACCCAATAGTACTCTCATATTTTCAATCCGAGTTACTGTTTGTAGGTTATGAATTTTAAAATAAAATAATTGTCCCTTAATTATTTTATTTGTGGCCAAAAACAAACTTTCTCTGGTGGCCCGCGTCGGCTAAAGTTAGTATCTGCTTAAAGAATGTATACCCTCACGAGTTCAACAATGGTCTCTTATTTTTAATTTGTGTTAACATTTGTGAGTTATAATCATTTGAAAAATAAAATAATTTATTTAATTATTTTATTTACGATTATACCATTTTTGGGTTCTCTCACAGGAGGTCCGCGCCGACTAATCATAAGTCACGCCTAGGGTAAACCTACCATTCTGAGCGCAACGGTGCCCTTGGATTTCTAATCTGAGTAACCGTTTAAGAGTTCTTCCACTTTTTCAGGAAAACTGCTTACGCGCATTAACTTAAGCTTAACAAAACTTCGACAGATCATTCCGGGAACTTTGGGCCTCAAAATCGCGTGACGTCAGATATCACGGACTCGTAAAATTCCCATATATTTTAAAAAATTACATGGAAATTCCAGGTATTTACAGTTCATTATATTTTTTTTCAAAATTCCAACCATATTGATAATGTTTTTTTCCTTTTACACTATTTTCCTTGGTGCAACATTTCTAGGTGACCATGATTCGATGAATTTTAAAATTCAATATATATAGTTTATTAGTTTTTATTATCCCATTGTATTTTTTTTTAATTTTATAGGGTTTATTTATCCACCATATGTAATGTTCTACATTGATGATATAAAGTTGAGTTAGTTTTTTATGTGGTGTATGTGTTTTATTATACACCTTATACCAAAATGTGACACACACACACACACTATGACACGCTAACACACACACACACATATATCAAGGATACATATTTCATATAGACAAATTTTGGTCAATATATTCCCAACCTTTATAAATTTTATCCATGAAATTTAAACTTGTATTCTCAATTAAGAATAGATGGGGGTAATTATATTTCATTGAACCCTCAGGTTCCCATGTTTCTTATTCATACTTATTGTTTCAAAAATGTACATTGAAAAAATTAGTTTTCTTATTGCACAGAAATTTGTCTCTATGATCCAATATCTTCACTAACTACTCTTAATAAAAGGGGTCATTCTCCAATTCCACCACATACAGATCCTATACATGTGAGCGATAAATTATGTACTTCCCTAGCAGTGATACATGGAATACATTATATGTAACACCCCAGGTTTACAATTAAGTTTTATGTTTTGACAATGTTTCCAAGATGTAATAAAATAAATTACCAAATGAAAATATATAATTAGCGAGCACTTTATTCATACAAATACCAGAATACACCCTTGATACACAAGAACTAACCCATTAAACCCACTGCTATTGATAATAAAACAATTGGAAGACTACCGAGAAACACAACGATGCCGATCGAGTAGTTATCATCTCTTGGATCTGATAGAAGAATAAACGTTATGGCAAGGATGATAGCAATAAAACTAAAAATAAGAGGAACATGTAAAAACATATCCAAAAGCAATGGCGTGAGCGTCGTGATATTTTTCTTCTGAGTGTTTGAACGACCCGTAAAACATTAGTATTTATAGAGTTTTATCCGACCGTTACAAAAAAAACTATCCGTTATTACTTTTTAAAATTTAAATAAAAATGACTATTGCTATATTAATCAAATAACTGAATAAAAAAATTATTAATTTAAATATTATTATTGAAATTAATTTGTAATAAACGAACAATTTGTTTTTAATAAATTATTATATATATATATATAATGTATTTTGATATATTAATATTATGTTGTAATTCAACATCTAATTTTACATTGTTTTAAAATATAGTAATACATAAAATGAACTTTATCAGTTTAATATTAAATTAAAACCAAAATAATGAAATTATAAAATTAATTTAGTATATTATTATTAGTTCCGTAAAGATTAAAAAAAAGATTTGTTGAAATCTGGGTGAAGGGGGTTCGTGTAGGGGTAGGGTCTCGATGAGGAGAGGTCCGTCGGGTTTCCTTCAGCGTGAAGGCAAGCCGATCCACGATGCTTCGTCCCTGTAGAAAATCGAACCAAAGGCACTAGGCCGAATCGAGAAGGACCGAGCAAGGTCGCGGTGATGAGATTCAAGCTCGGATGAGTTTCATTTACAAAGATCAAGCTCAGACCGAAGAACTAAATCCATTTTCGCAGTTAGGGTCGAGGTTTCTCTTTTGCGAAGTCTATCTTGAGGTATGAATGCAGTCTGGGATTCAATATTCAGATTTTTATAATTGCCCTGTTTCAGTTATCGGGATATAATCCTTGGATTTTATTTCAGCGTAATAAAATTCAATATCGTTGTTTTCTTTGTTTTGTTCTTAATCAATTTAGACATTGAGTTTGGAAATCGTCTCAATAATGCAAGAAGGTTCGTTTTTGAGCGCAGCCGTAGGGTTTTGAGCGTGTTAGATGTCGGGCTGTTTCATCGATGAGGGTTCATCATTGCAAAGAGGAGTATTAGGGTTTGTCACGGATGATCTCTACCAAGCCAGGCGGAGCCTTCAGGTACAGGTCGCGATTCGGGGGTTTGAGTAGCATTCGATGCCAAGGGTGTTGATGCCGAGGCTTTGGGGGCCATCGATTTTCATCAGGTGTTCATCCGAGAGTTGAGTCCGAACTAAAGATTGCTGTTACGGATGAAATGAAAAGCCATCGTTTCTTTTTACTGGTTCGTTTCATTTAGATCTGCAATTTGGTATCCGAATCTAGATTTAGATTCAATTTTTTTGATGTCGATTTGCTGTATTTATAGATTTTTTTTCACCTCCGTACGTCATTCTGTTTCTGGTCATTGATGTTATGGTATTTTAAATAGTAGTCATTATCCAGTATTATATGTGATCTATCTGGTCGACATTTGTTTTTATCTGTTTTGGATCATGTGGTGTGTGGATGAAGTTTAATGCTAGTTTATCAATTTGCTTCGAAACTAGTGGTCCTGTTATCAGATGATTTCGTTTTGGATATTTTTTATTTCACAATAATTGAACTCGTCTGCATCCTTTGAATTTAGCCCAGTTTTTCAAATGTTATATCAATTAAATATAATAAATTTGGGGACACACTTGTTGTTTTCTTTATTAGAATAATCCAATTTTATAAAATATTTATATCTCACTGTTTTGGCTTGACATTGATTAGCTTGTAGTGAAAGCTCATTTTCAAGTGGGAATAAAATATACTAATAGTTTCATCCCTCCAAATGAATAAATAGGGGAGTCTGAGAGGGGTGTGCGGGATATATTTCTCTTTGTGATGTGTTGTGTTTTTTTTTGGTCCTGAATATGAGATACGAGTAGAAGTTTTAAGGAGTGAAGTATTCCAGCCTTTCAAAATTTGGTAAGGGATCCTTATATTTATTTGGTCAATTTATTTTCCTCGAAAATTATAATTGTGCAATTGAAATTTATTTCATCTATGATTTCTTTTTCAAAATCATTATGTTTTTCACTTCTGAAATTTTGGTAGAATATAGTAAGGGACTATTTTCAATTATCTTCAATTTACAAAACCTTTATTTCATATACAGCTTTATATACTCAAGTTTTTCTCAATCCCTCTTTTAAAAGTTTTAAAAGAGTGTTTTTTGTTATGTTTTGTGAATAAAACCTATTTTATATATATATATACCTTGGTATATACAGATTTATATATATATATATATATATATATATATATATATATATATATTTGTTTTTCAATACCAATCTAAATATTAATTTTTTTTGTTTTGGAAACTTTTCTACAGAATTTATTAAGAGTTAAACATTATTTTAATGTATGATTTTAGTGTTTGAATTATGTTGTTTTTTTTATGGCAGTACATGTCCATATATATATATATGGATAATATTGTGATGTTAATAATGTTTTCAATTATCTCCATGTGTCAAAAAAAAACATATTGCATACCATCATGTTTTATCGATATCATGGGCGTCGCATTTTCATAGATATATAGCCATGTTATTATACTCATCATCGACACTCATTGAATTATAGTTAACTCATGAATTTCATATAAGTAATGACTATTATTTTTATTAATAGTATGTTGTGCATATCGGTTTCACTAATCATGTATGGATGATAAATATGCATATTGAAAGAACTATATATATACATATATTCAAGAAAGAGTGAATGCATATGAAATGATATTAAAAATTTCATGTGTGACATAAATATTTCATATGATTATTAATACTCACAATATTTCATGCTTAAAATTAATTAAATAAGTATGTTGTTGGAAATTTTTATTCAAGATTTCATTTTAATGGTTAAAATTATAACAATATGAAAATCGTGTCTTCCATAAAAATTTTAGGAACACGGATGTTTATGAAAGGTATGGGTGAAAAAAGTTTGGTCAGAACCAAACATGAATGTGTAATGCGATGGAATTCCATATGTATATATATATATATGTATATATATATATACATACATACATAATCATATATATACATATAAGTGTAATGGGTATTATAGTGCCGTAACATGTTTCTAAAATTTAAACCTCCAGTGAAAATTATATGTAAGTAAGGCAAGCTGAAAAATGTTTTATAAAGAAAATGGTGCTTGAAATTTGTAAATATGATAGGGAGTTGGATAATGAATCCATCCCTTAAGTGGGTAGGCCCATGATAGCCTTCAAAGTTTCAAGTGGCCTTAGTTTTGTTTTAAGAGCTTGCTTAATATTTTCTATCGAATCACTGGATTAATTTAAATTTGTTTTCAAAGTATAATTATTTTCCAAAGAATTATTTTACAAAGGTATTTCTAATTGAATATTTCAAATGTATTATCAAATAATATTTTGAAAAGAGATTTATCAAAGGCTTAAAAAAAACCTTACTGGGCAATTTAATGCTCACCCTTTTTTTAAATGATTTTCAGGTATCTTAGGAGATTATCGTAGATGTATCGCTTATGGAGGTAGAGTGCGCGGAAGCATAGTGGAAAATTTTATTATTATTATTTCAGCCCTGATAAATGAAATTTATGTCTAATCTTCCAGAACCTAGACCGGTAAAAGATCCTCGTTTTGTTTAAAGTGTTGTGAGATTTTTAAGTTAAGTTTATAAAAAAAAAATTATTATTACACAACATTTTGAAGCAAAGAGTCCGGAAGAGCGGGCTCGGGGCGTCACACTTGGTATCAGAGGCACGGTCTAGATAACTCTGGAAATTTAGAACCCTTTGATAAATTGACTGTCGTTCTCAGTCAACATTCTTCTTTGTAATTTTCAGATGGAAGGAAGGAGAACTCAAACAAGTCTCTTAGACCTTCCGGATGAATTACTCGCTATGATCATGGAAAAATCATGCAAAGAAGAATTTGAGCCCTATGAAGCCATGCGGCTTTCTTGTAAACGTCTCTATAATATATCAGGCACACCAGATATACTTCATTTTCATCATGGTTCTGGTTTTGTTTTCGAAGATATCAGGCAGATCCAACGTCATTTCTATCGACGCCAAGGAGCATATTAAGAATGACTTTTTAGGTGTTTTACAATGTTTGAGCAACCAGAATCAATCTCCAATTTTTACAGAGCAGCTGAAGAAGGAAATCTTCGCGCAACATTTATGTGTCAACTATTAAGCTTTTTCTTCCCAGGAAGAATTTATGATGAATTCGAAACATTTGATGACGAAGCAATGGGACTTTCTTATAGGAATCAAATTCAAGACGAACTTCTCGGATACTATATTGATTATCATTCCTTGAGGACTGTCTTCCGATGCTTACATCCATACAACCCCTCTTGCACTAGTTGCATTTGGGCGAAGGAAGTGGAAGATTTCGAATCCACATTAAACTTTAATTTCTTTGGAAGACATGGATATCGTGGAAGACAACTATACAGACCTTGGGGACATCATGTGAGACTCAGAATAGATGGGAATTAAGAGCAATAAGTGTAAATGAATTTCGAGGGCGAAATTCTATTTAAGGGGGGTAGAATGTAACACCCCAGGTTTACAATTAAGTTTTATGTTTTGACAATGTTTCCATGATGTAATAAAATAAATTACCAAATGAAAATATATAATTAGCGAGCACTTTATTCATACAAATACCAGAATACACCCTTGATACACAAGAACTAACCCATTAAACCCACTGCTATTGATAATAAAACAATTGGAAGACTACCGAGAAACACAACGATGCCGATCGAGTAGTTATCATCTCTTGGATCTGATAGAAGAATAAACGTTATGGCAAGGATGATAGCAATAAAACTAAAAATAAGAGGAACATGTAAAACCATATCCAAAAGCAATGGCGTGAGCGTCGTGATATTTTTCTTCTGAGTGTTTGAACGACCCGTAAAACATTAGTATTTATAGAGTTTTATCCGACCGTTACAAAAAAAAACTATCCGTTATTACTTTTTAAAATTTAAATAAAAATGACTATTGCTATATTAATCAAATAACTGAATAAAAAAATTATTAATTTAAATATTATTACTAAAATTAATATGTAATAAACGAACAATTTGTTTTTAATAAATTATTATATATATATATATAATGTATTTTGATATATTAATATTATGTTGTAATTCAACATCTAATTTTACATTGTTTTAAAATATAGTAATACATAAAATGAACTTTATCAGTTTAATATTAAATTAAAACCAAAATAATGAAATTATAAAATTAATTTAGTATATTATTATTAGTTCCGTAAAGATTAAAAAAAAGATTTGTTGAAATCTGGGTGAAGGGGGTTCGCGTAGGGGTAGGGTCTCAATGAGGAGAGGTCCGTCGGGTTTCCTTCAGCGTGAAGGCAAGCCGATCCACGATGCTTCGTCCCTGTAGAAAATCGAACCAAAGGCACTGGGCCGAATCGAGAAGGACCGAGCAAGGTTGTGGTGATGAGATTCAAGCTCGGATGAGTTTCATTTACAAAGATCAAGCTCAGACCGAAGAACTAAATCCATTTTCGCAGTTAGGGTCCAGGTTTCTCTTTTGCGAAGTCTATCTTGAGGTATGAATGCAGTCTGGGATTCAATATTCAGATTTGTATAATTGCCCTGTTTCAGTTATCGGGATATAATCCTTGGATTTTATTTCAGCGTAATAAAATTCAATATCGTTGTTTTCTTTGTTTTGTTCTTAATCAATTTAGACATTGAGTTTAGAAATCGTCTCAATAATGCAAGAAGGTTCGTTTTTGAGCACAACCGTAGGGTTTTGAGCGTGTTAGATGTCGGGCTATTTCATCGATGAGGGTTCGTCATTGCAAAGAGGAGTATTAGGGTTTGTCATGGATGATCTCTACCAAGCCAGGCGGAGCCTTCAGGTACAGGTCGCGATTCGGGGGTTTGAGTAGCATTCGATGCCAAGGGCGTTGATGCCGAGGCTTTGGGGGCCATCGATTTTCATCAGGTGTTCATCCGAGAGTTGAGTCCGAACTACAGATCGCTGTTACGGATGAAATGAAAAGCCATCGTTTCTTTTTACTGGTTCGTTTCATTTAGATCTGCAATTTGGTATCCGAATCTAGATTTAGATTCAATTTTTTTGATGTCGATTTGCTGTATTTCTAGATTTTTTTTCACCTCCGTACGTCATTCTGTTTCTGGTCATTGATGTTATGGTATTTTAAATAGTAGTCATTATCCAGTATTATATGTGATCTATCTGGTCGACTTTTGTTTTTATCTATTTTGGATCATGTGGTGTGTGGATGAAGTTTAATGCTAGTTTATCAATTTTCTTCGAAACTAGTGGTCCTGTTATCAGATGATTTCGTTTTGGATATTTTTTATTTCACAATAATTGAACTCGTCTACATCCTTTGAATTTAGCCCAGTTTTTCAAATGTTATATCAATTAAATATAATAAATTTGGGGACACACTTGTTGTTTTCTTTATTAGAATAATCCAATTTTATAAAATATTTATATCTCACTGTTTTGGCTTGACATTGATTAGCTTGTAGTGAAAGCTCATTTTCAAGTGGGAATAAAATATACTAATAGTTTCATCCCTCCAAATGAATAAATAGGGGAGTCTGAGAGGGGTGTGCGGGATATATTTCTCTTTGTGATGTGTTGTGTTTTTTTTGGTCCTGAATATGAGATACGAGTAGAAGTTTTAAGGAGTGAAGTATTCCAGCCTTTCAAAATTTGGTAAGGGATCCTTATATTTATTTGGTCAATTTATTTTCCTCGAAAATTATAATTGTGCAATTGAGATTTATTTCATCTATGATTTCTTTTTCAAAATCATCATGTTTTTCACTTCTGAAATTTTGGTAGAATATAGTAAGGGACTATTTTCAATTATCTTCAATTTACAAAACCTTTATTTCATATACATCTTTATATACTCAAGTTTTTCTCAATCCCTCTTTTAAAAGTTTTAAAAGAGTGTTTTATGTTATGTTTTGTGAATAAAACCTATTTTATATATATATATATACCTTGGTATATACAGATTTATATATATATATATATATATATATATTTGTTTTTCAATACCAATCTAAATATTAATTTTTTTTGTTTTGGAAACTTTTCTACAGAATTTATTAAGAGTTAAACATTATTTTAATGTATGATTTTAGTGTTTGAATTATGTTGTTTTTTTATGGAAGTACATGTCCATATATATATATATGGATAATATTGTGATGTTAATAATGTTTTCAATTATCGCCATGTGTCAAAAAAAAAAACATATTGCATACCATCATGTTTTATCGATATCATGGGCGTCACATTTTCATAGATATATAGCCATGTTATTATACTCATCATCGACACTCATTGTATTATAGTTAACTCATGAATTTCATATAAGTAATGACTATTATTTTTATTAATAGTATGTTGTGCATATCAGTTTCACTAATCATGTATGGATGATAAATATGAATATTGAAAGAACTATATATATACATATATTCAAGAAAGAGTGAATGCATATGAAATGATATTAAAAATTTCATGTGTGACATAAAGATTTCATATGATTATTAATTCTCACAATATTTCATGCTTAAAATTAATTAAATAAGTATGTTGTTGGAAATTTTTATTCAAGATTTCATTTTAATGGTTAAAATTATAACAATATGAAAATCGTGTCTTCCATAAAAATTTTAGGAACATGGATGTTTATGAAAGGTATGGGTGACAAAAGTTTGGTCAGAACCAAACATGAATGTGTAATGCGATGGAATTCCATATGTATATATATATATGTATATATATATATACATACATACATAATCATATATATACATATAAGTGTAATGGGTATTATAGTGCCGTAACATGTTTCTAAAATTTAAACCTCCAGTGAAAATTATATGTAAGTAAGGCAAGCTGAAAAATGTTTTATAAAGAAAATGGTGCTTGAAATTTGTAAATATGATAGGGAGTTGGATAATGAATCCATCCCTTAAGTGGGTAGGCCCATGATAGCCTTCAAAGTTTCAAGTGGCCTTAGTTTTGTTTTAAGAGCTTGCTTAATATTTTCTATCGAATCACTGGATTAATTTAAAATTGTTTTCAAAGTATAATTATTTTCCAAAGAATTATTTTACAAAGGTATTTCTAATTGAATATTTCAAATGTATTATCAAATAATATTTTGAAAAGAGATTTATCAAAGGCTTAAAAAAACCTTACTGGGCAATTTAATGCTCACCCTTTTTTTAAATGATTTTCAGGTATCTTAGGAGATTATCGTAGATGTCGTCGCTTATGGAGGTAGAGCGCGCGGAAGCATAGTGGAAAATTTTATTATTATTATTTCAGCCCTGATAAATGAAATTTATGTCTAATCTTCCAGAACCTAGACCGGTAAAAGATCCTCGTTTTGTTTAAAGTGTTGTGAGATTTTTAAGTTAAGTTTATAAAAAAAAAATTATTATTACACAACATTTTGAAGCAACGAGTCCGGAAGAGCGGGCTCGGGGCGTCACATTATACACTTTAGATAGGTTTAAATTACCACTGAGAAGGGGGAAGGGGTGAATCATTGGTATAATTTTTTTTTGAATAAAACACACATGACTGATTAATTTCATGGCCTATTCTCTAAAAATCTCTATCACTCACCCGTATGAAACAATAAAAAAAGATGAAAAAACACATGAAATTTTTATAAGTTTTAACGTCAATGTGAGATATTATTCCTTTATATGTTTGGTTTTTTATCAAGACATAAATTATTTTCCATTATTAATTTTTATGGGTATATTTTTTTGACAATAACACATAATTTTTTTGAAGGTATCATCTACTTCCCCAGGAAGGTATCATCCACTTCCCATATATGATACAATGTTTTTTATACTAGAACCAATGATATTCATGATTATATTATCACTCTCGAATGTGAACAAGATCTATTGTATATCTTTTATGTCTCTATATTAAATATGGGATCTTCTTCCTTATGTTTGGTATTCAAATTCTATATGTATATCAATAAATCTACATGTAAGTCATCCTCCCTTCTCAAGATATTATAATATACAACATCTATATGAGAGATTGTAAGAACACTATAGTATTCTTACAGTTATAAACAAGACAGTATATGATAAGTAATAATATTTATAACCTAAACATAGATGATAGACATAATTAATTAACTTTTCAATCTTCTATCTCTTTTATACATATGTTTTTTAATGTATTAGAGTATAGAATTATCTTCTTAATTGTTGATCGACATTTTAACCTTAATTTCTACCTTTTTATATTCATATACATTTATGAATAATATTTTAATTATAAAATATAGATACTCCCCTTGATTCTTGGGTGCACAATATTTTATGGTTTATAGATTCCTGAAAAATAATAGCTTTTATCATGAATAATAATTTCAAATTTTCAAATTTTAAATTCCCATGAATATTTCCCCATGATCTTTTAAATTAATCACCATTTAAATCTCTACGAATCATTTCTAGAATCATGAATTTGAGAAAAAACCTATGATATTGGAAATTTTAGTTCCAACAGTGCATCACTAGATTTAATGTCTAATCCAATATTCTTAGATACTTTACAAAGATTATGATTTTTACGAATTAATACATGACACTTAAGAACCTTCCATGTCATTTTTAATTCTCTATTTAAGAGTCGAATGACTCTTACTAACTTGGTACTTACTCTTACAAAGTTGTTCATGACTCTTATGAAGTTCTATAAGACCCTTACAAATGTTCTATTCATTTTTTAATTTTCCTTCCAAAGTTGAAATGAATCTTACTAACTCATGAATGAAATTTAAAAAGTTAGTTAGTTACTCTTATAAAGTCAACTAGTTACCCTTTTGAAGTATGTACCTGTAAATACCCCGACCATAGTTGCTCGGATCCAGTGACTTACTTTATTACATTGGTATAATGAACATATATGTCGTATCCCAAAGGACCAAATAGTTTAGTAGTTTTGGAAAAAAAGATACAAACATAAGTTTTACATTACAACTTGAAAGGAAAAACAACATAGAAACTCTATTGGAAACATCCATAACTCCTAGATTATCACTACATGTCATTAATAATATATATATGTATTTCCGTCTTGGGGGAATATAAAACATAATAAAGGGGTGAGATAAAATTCTTAGTAAGGGTAACAAATACAGAAAAAATATAATATAAATAATAAGTCTTGGTGAGTGACTAAAAACACATGTTATTAGAACATAATATTGAACATGATATGGAAAGAATAAAAGCTGAATAAATAATGTCATATAAATGATCACATGAGAATGAAACTTAACCATGGATATTATACAAGTCTAATAATCACATGGAATATCAATAAATATCATAATGAAGGAACACATAATTCCAGATATCATAAACATGCAATCAAGGCCTCAACCAATGATTCTACATAAATGGGTAAGGCCTTAGCCAAAACCCAGTCTAGTTTGTCTCATGAGACCTACTCATACATCGAGCAGCTATAGGAGGCCCTACCCATCAATTACTAAGTCCAATTCATTCATAATATATCTAATAAAAACTTATATTTAAATCAAAATTTCCCATACCACTTTGAAATATTTTAATCATAATCATAGATGAAAATAATCTGATAAAATCATTGATAAATTCTTAAGATAAATACCCTTTTACATTGGAAAGAAGAGTTCTTTTGTAAAATAATTTGTATTATTCATAAAATCAGATTGTAAACACGAATATCTCAGAGAATAAAATATAAGTACAATGAAATTATGGTTTAATTATAAATGATTTACAAATTAAGTGAAAACATGTAAAAATCATTTTTAAGAAACTTTTGAAATGAGCCACTTTAGTGTAGTTTAAGGGAAAATATTAAAGTGTCTTTAAAACAGGTAAATGATTAATTGTTAGCATAAAACCAAAAATGAACTAAGATATTTTTTAATGATAAAATTAGTGATTTTAGAAAAATATTGGTGTATTAAAATAGATTATGTAGTGTACTTGAAAATGGGTATGAAATTAGAAAGTTCCCTTAAATTGGGCTTTCTTATTAGGAAGAACTGAGAAGGGAACCTTATGAAACTTATATTATCCCATAAAGGAAAGATGAAATGATCTAGTTATATGAGTTTGGAACATATAAATATAATTTATAATATTTATATAAAATTAATGAATAATTACAGTGGGGTAAAGAGAAATAAAGCGTAACCCAAATGAAAAATAGAGGTTTGGGTAGAAACCCTTACCACTATGAAACAGTCGAACTGTATGCCCCATAAAATTAATGATCATCAAATGAAACATTGAATACTATGAAGATAAATATATTCATGATATTATACATAAAAGGTTAGAATAGATACTCCACACATAAGAAATAGTGGTTAATAAGGCATATCTCATAGAAATAAAGGTGAGATGAGAAAACCCTTACCTTGTGTCTAAAAGTGTTATACACTTGCAAGTAATGTCCTAGATAATGAAATAATAATCATTAATAAATTAATTTAGAACTTCTCAAACATGTATTTTATTTATTATAATTTTATTAAGTTCATTTATGGCCTATCTAATGAGTTATGAGATTCAATTTTGTCATTCGGTAATGTTCTTTTCCTTGGTTTTCATGATCGGTTTACTTTTACACGTATATGAAAGATCATGTAAAATGAAAATAGTTGTCTAGAATTGAAATTATTTATAATTAATTAACATAATAAATATTTAATGGTCTTATATATTATTTAATTTCAATATATGAGGATTATTCATTAGATTGAACTTTAATGATAATCGTTTATATCATTTTGGAATTTTTTGATCATCACGAACTAGTTTTGTATTATTAATAATATCATGTATATATATGATGTCACACATCATTGAGTGTAAGAAAATTAGAAATTTATAATAACATACTTAATACCTAGTATAGTGGTAAGTCAGGTTCGAACCATAGGGAGGGACTAAATTTGTTTTTAGGTGACCAAAAATAAAACAAAACAAAACAAAAATTGACAAAAACAAAAATAGAAAAAAATATAGAACAGTGAATAATGGAATAGTGAATTGGAAGATGTTTTTTACATGAGAGTGAGAGTGAATGTGAGTGTATATAGAAAAGACAACCAGACAATACGACTGTTAGAAAAACAATAAAGGCAAGTTTGAACAATAAATATGATGTAGAGGGGGAGATCGACTGATGACTTCAATATGATTTCCCTTATTCATGCACTTAAATCAAAATATCTAGATTTGATTAAAATAGGCTAACTAATTTTTTTATCTTGTCAACTAGTGACTGTTTGACTCCTATAATTTATTAATTGTAGTAATCTAACATTAACCAATTGAAAACAAATCAGAAATCACTAAATTCAACTTGTAGGTTGAAATGAGAGATTCTATCTCTATTAATCCTAATTCACTTTTCCCTTACATCCTTAGATAAAATAAAATTTTATTTTAGATTCTATCAAGATTAGTTTTCACTGATTCTTGATGTTTTTAAGAAAATAGAATTTCTAGAATAGTTAGAAAGATAGAGTGACATCAAGTAGAAGTTAAGTGCATTAATATATGAAAAATAGTATTTAACAAGTTATCATATTCCCCCAAGGGGAATTAGCTGATGACCATGGTTAAAATCAATATATTAAAGGATTTATAAACACAAAAATTCATGTTAAAATCAAATTCATAAAAATAGATCCTAAGAGAGAGAAAAAAGAATTCTATCACTTCAATATCAATCTTTAGATTCTCTGATCTCTAAGCACTACTCGTTGTCTGATATCGATGGTTAGGAATGTATTTCTCTTGATCTCCCACCTGGGGAATCTAGAAGTGGTGCTCTGTTGATCTACTATATGAGGTTGTGGAATTAGTGGTTTTGGATGTGGAAGTCATGATGTTTGGAAGTGTCTTGGTGGGGGTCGTGATCTCCTCCTGCTTGTACTCTCCTGTGGTTCTTCAGAATGTGTAGGAGATGAATAAAAAATTAGTTTCCAACCTCTACCACTTTTGGAATTTTCTAATTCTTGTTGTGAGAAACTTTCACAACATTTTGATGACTTTTCTGGCCTCCGCGTGACAATTTCACAATTTCCCTTTCTCCTCAACTGTCACTGAAGCTTATGTTCCATAACCAAATCGAAGTCCCTGCCAAGTCCTAGATCATGACACAAACTCCCCCTAAAGCAAACATGAAGAAATAAATTAAATTTAAAAATAATAATAAACTTATTAACCTATTAATGTTATAATAACTATTTCTAAGAATATTTATATAATTAAATAATTACAATTAAATTTAAAAGATAGTAATAAATTTAACTATATAAAGAAAAATAATTAGAAAAATAATTATAACAAAAGAAATAATTAACATCTATTTTATAATTATTATAATTATTTTTAATATTTCATTTATTATAATTATTATAATTGTATTTCTAATATTATTATATAAATATTATATATATTATTATTATTAGTATATATATTATAATAAATATAATTATAATATATATATAATAAAAAAGAGAAAAAGAAGAAGAGGAGTAGGGGGTTGGGTCATGCTGGAGAAGGAGGAGATAGGGGTTCGGGCTCTACGGATGGTGGAGGGTGGATGCAAGAAGGCCCATGGAGGTGCTTGGGAGAGACAACAATGATGTGGAGGATGCTCACAGTAAAGGGGCCTTGGTTTCTCCAACTCAGGTGGACAGCAGGGGGTGGTCTGGTGCCGACAAGATCTTCGACGAGGCCAGTGAGGAGCCATAGGAGGATCTAGTACCAAATCTGAAAGTGGGGGAGCTTCAATTAGTGTTATGGTAGGCTGACGGATAGCAACACAATGGCGGATCTTAGCCGGAGGAAGCTTCAACCTTAGGTGGTGTGGGTAAGGGCTTCAACGGTAGCCAAACATCAATGGTGATTTTGGATCTGTGGCATTGGAAGGAAGTAGTTGCAGCGTGGTGAGGAAGAATCTTGGGTTTGACCGGCGGTGTGAAATGGAGAGGTGGTGGGGCCAATAGAGGTCGACGATGCAATGCTCAACCAATGGTGGGTTCTTCTTTCTCAGATCTGGAATGTGATTTGGGATAACTTGGTTCAAACTAATTCTTTTCTTTATTTTTTGTGTTCTTTGGATCTAGATATGAGGAATTTTTCTTTTGTTCAAATTTGCACTGTTTTTGTTGGAATGATTGATTCTACTACAATTCAATTTATTATTTGTGCCATTTTTTTCTTTTTCTGCTACTGTGAGTTTTCACATGTTGGTGGCGGTATGGAGTGCAAAAAAAGATAAAGGACTCACTGCCATCTTTGTGGTGAGAAGTGAGTCACCGCCCGCAAGAGTTGGCAGTGTGCTAGGTGAAGCAGGAGAGGGTGATACATGGAGTGAAAAATAGAGATTTATGGGATACAAAGATCTATTGGAGTGTGGGAACTCCACTAGGAAAGAGTGGGGCAGTGTGAGGGAGAGAGTGGGAAGGGTGGTGGCGTGAGAGAGACACTACGCGATGTGTGAATTATGGTGGTGTCTCCTTGACAAAGCCAGTGAGCCTGGTGGTATGTGAGTGAAATTCTTCCAGGGGATTGGAAATGTGTGAGCACCGGTACCAAAAGTGCTCTAAATATGGTCTAGCCTAACTTCAAATACCCACTGGAAAATAAAGGCAACACAGAATCATTCACTATCAAATAAGTCATTCCTCCTACATGAAATCACAAATTGTTCTACTTTAATTCTAATTTAAGTTCTAAATCAAGGTGTGTAGAGAGGTTAGTTCAACTAGAATTTAAACCTTGACCAAAATAACCTTCAATTATCACTTTATCCTAGGCTCTAAAAATTAAAGTCCATTTATTTCATCACTTTATTTATTCAACTCAAGTTAATTTTAATTAATTCAATTATCTTCTTCTTAATTTGGGTTCAAAATTCACCTCACCTAAACGAGTTCATTTTTGATAGGGCACTTTCTTATAATTTTTCCCAGCCATATTTCTTGTGTAGAGCACTGTGCATAACACTTATTAAAATTAAAAATGGATTTTATTTATTAGTAGAAATGAACCCAATGAACCTTGTATCAGAGGCTAACTATGGGATCCCATTTATTCATTTTACTCTAGTTACAAAGGACTTAAATAATTTTCCTTAGAGTTAACTTCCTAAAGTGATTATATTTTTTTATAAATGGGCGAGTCCACTAGGTTATAGTAAAAAATTATAGTTACCTAGTTTATAATCCAAATTCCAAAAAACTATCCTATCACACTCCCTTCCTCAGTTCCTAAATATAAAATCCATAAAGATAGTGAATAACTCCACCCAGTAATCAATCATCCCCAACAACTTCAAACTAAGTACAAACCTTAACAACCAGAATGTGTTATCCACTAGGAAATAATGAATTGATGTGAATAATGATTCTAAGAGAGTGGTGAGTTAGAGAAGTGAAATGACTCACTACCAAGTGAGGATGGTTATAAAAATATAAAAGGCAGAAATATGGCGGTGACTCATAACTTTTGACAAAAATTTGAAAAAAATTGGCCATTTTTTGCAAACTTCAAGGTGGAATTTGAAGTGACACCATAAAAACCCCTCTCTCTCACACATAATACTCAATATTGTCCCCAATGTTGAATCATATTGTGGGAGACAATATTCAAAATTTTAAAATAGATTTTGAGGGGTGACAGAAAAATTCAAAAAGAATGTTTGCAAAACCTAAAAGAAAATAAAAAATAGAAGCATATATACAAAACAAATCAAAAAGGTGATTTTTTTATGTTCATAATAGCAGGATGAAATGCACATTGTAAATAGAAGTAGGAGAATGAAAGTTATTACTATTGTTTCAAGCATGTTTAAAAAATCATTTCATCCAAATGATTAAATCATTAGATTTTAATAAGATAGAACCCCAATAGAAATAAAGAAATTCACAACATTTCAAAAGAAATCAAGGGGACCCCTATAATAAAGTCTTAGAAACATGCAGTAAAATATGATAAGATAAATAAAAAATGAGAAATCAGAACAACACTTCCATGACTATAGATCTTTGACATTAACTTCCATTCAAATTATCCTCTTCTAGATTACTAATTGGATACTCCTATTCATTTTCTACAAGTCTAGAAACAAAAATAATAATAATCCAGAATTTAAAGATCAAGAAAAATTAAACCAAGGATTGTGTTGAAGAGGTTTTATCTATATGATGCAGTGGATTCCTTCCTTGGTTTTCATTTTTCGAGTTTTTGGCAGAAAAAAATCTTTCTAGCATCAATAGGTCCTGAGATACCATCAAATAGTCATACAATAAAATTGGAGATTTAAGATAAAAGAGTTACTTTATTGGAAAATAGAAATAAAATGAAAATAGCATAAAAACCATGGGTTAGTTCCCATGGAATAATAGGTATAAATCCCTCATTTAGACTAGAAACAATTTCATTCTTCCAATAGAGATATGGAAGCCAAGTCCTTTGGATACCATTCAAAGAAATGTTTAATCCTTTGACCATTGAAAAAAATGGTCTTTTCTCTTCTCCAACCATCTCTACAACTCTATTGACAAGAACTCTCAAAATGGTAAAGGGTCTTGAACACTTGGGTTTTAACTTTCTGAGAAATAGTTTCAGTCTAGAATTAAAAACCCGGACCCTCTGACCAACCTTAAAATCCTTATTCTGAATGATTTAATCATAAAAATCCTTTGTTCTCTCTTTTTAAATTTCTTCATTCTCATAAGACTCTCTTATAATCTCCTCCACCTCACTTAACTCTAAAAACATTCTCTCACCAGCATACTTGAAATCAAAGTTTAGATACTTCACCACCCAATAATATTTTTGTTGCAATTCCACAGGTAGATGAAAATATTTCCCAACAAGCAGCCTATATGGTGATATCCCTAAAGGAGTCTTGTAGACAGTTCTATATGACCAAAGAGCCACATCCAGCTTCACTGACCAATCTTTCCTAGAGTTAGACACAGTCTTATCCAAAATCAGTTTAAGCTCCCTATTAGAAACTTCTACCTTTTCACTGGATTGTGGGTGGTAGGTGGTACTTATCTTATGTGAGCATCCATACTTCTCCATCAAACTTTTGAACTTGTAATTTTTTATGTGAGTACCATTGTAAGTGATGAATTCACTGGGAAAAAGCATGGAAAAAATGTTTTTCTTGATAAAAATGACTACACTAATAGTAGAATTATTGGGAAGAGCCCCGACCTCAACCCACTTGGACTTATAATCCACAATAACTAAAATGTACCCATTCCCATAAGAGGATGATAATGGTCCCATGATGTCCAAGCCCTAAAAATCAAAAAATTCTACCCTTAGAATTTATTTTTGAGGTAACTCTTACCTTATTCCTACATTACCTATCATTTGACACATATCATAGCCTATGACCAAACCGCTATCATCTTTGAACAATGTTGTCCAGTAGAAACCAGCATGTAGAACCTTATAAGCAATTCTCTCACCTCCATGGTGACCACCCCAAGGTGATGAATGATAACTCTCATGTATGGGTAAAATTTTCTCCTCAACCACACATCTTCTCAAAATACAATTAGCATACCTCCTAAAAAGAAGAGGGTTATACCATAAATAATATTTTAGCTCAGAAACAAACCATTTCATTTGGTTTTGTGTGAGGTACTTAGGCATGACAAAAACTAACCAAAAATTGGAAAAGTCGGCAAACCTAGAAGACTACTACATAGAAGTAGAAAAAAACTATTCATTAGAGACTATGGTATTGATCTATCTTGGTTCCTCACTTTGGGTGTTGGGAATCCTAGATAAGATACATTACACTACATTTTCAGCCCCTTTATTATCCTAAATGACCAAATAAAATTCCTACAACTGCAAAGTCCATCTCATCAGATTGGGTTTGGAACCATTCTTAGAAAAAAAGTTCTTAAGGGATGTATGATCAATGCAAATGATAACTCTGGACCCTATCAAATAATGTTTGATTCTTTCAAGGGAAAACATCAAAAAATCCAACTCCTTTTTAGTGGTGGAATAGTTGTTTTGGGCATCATCCAGCAGTTTTCTGGCATAGTAAATGACATGGAACTTCTTATCTTTCCTCTACCCCAAAACAGAACCCATTTCTAGGTCACATGAATTGCACATTACCTAAAAGGGAACTACCGGCCAGGGGTAGTGATCACTGGTGAGGTAGTTAGATTCTCCTTAATCAAGTTAAAGGAATTCATACACTTCTCATAAAATATGGTGTTTCCTTAACCAATAGTGTGAAAAGTGGTCTAGTAATCTAAGAAAAATCATTAATAAACCTCCTGTAGAACCCATAATGACCCAAAAAACTTCTAATCCCCTTGAAATTTTCAGGCAGGGAAAACCTTTGGATGACCTCAACCTTGGAATTATCGACCTCCATCCCCTTCTTAGAAACCTTGTATCCTAACACAATTCCCTTATTAGCCATGAATTTTTACTTTTCCTAGTTGAGAATCAGATTTGTCTCCAAACAACTCTCTAGAACAACTTCCAAATTATCTAGATAGTTTTCAAAATTACTTCACACTATTGAAAAATAATCCATGAAAACACCAATTATAATTTCAATCATATCATAGAAAAATGACCACCATGCATCTCTAAAAAGTTTCTGGTGCACCACATAAGCCAAAGGGCATCCTACGCTAGTCAAATGTCCCAAATAGACAAGTTAAGTGGTTTTCTATTAATCCTCGGGTGAAATGGAAATCTGGTTGTAACTAGAGTAAATATCAAGGAAGAAAAAAATTCATTTCTAGCTAGACTCTCCAACATTTGGTCCAAATATGGAATTGGAAAATGGTCATATCTTTTGAAAACATTGAGTTTTCTATAATCTATACAAACCATCCATTTATTTACACCTCTTGTTTGGATTTGTCCATTCTTCTAATTTGTGACCACTATCACTCTACTCTTTTTGAGGAGAACCTGGACAAGACTTACCCAGGGACTGTAAGAAATGAAAAAAATAATCCCAATATCTAAAAAAATGATAAATTATTCTCTAACCACTTTATTTATGTTTTGTTTTATTATCTTTTTAGCTTCCACTCTAGTCTTACACTCAGGTTCCATGGGAATTTTGTGAAAACAAAATTCTAAATTTATCCCCTTTACATTAGCAATTGACTAGCCCATGATATACTTCTACTTCCTCAAAAATATCAACAGGTTATCCTCTTGACTTAAATACAAATTGGATGAGATGATCAAAGGAAAAGTGGAACTCTCTACTAAAAAATATATCTGAGATAGGTAGGAAGGGGTTTTAGTTCAATAAAGGGCGGTGATTGACTATATGGAAGACACTTGGGTCAGTGTGGGCCATAGAATTTATGCTGCCTCTAGAATAAGGAAGTATAATAGGATTCCTCCTCATCACTATTACTTCCAAAAAAAATTCCTCACACTTAGACTCCTCTATCAGGGGACATAATGTGCTCCATAGAAAACTCATATAGATGCTCCAAAAATTCTCCCTCATACTCATCAATAATGTTTCTCTTTTTACATGAGATTGTCCCCATGCAAGTGGAAGAAGGGATCTTAGGTTAACTATTGATCTCCTCCATCATCCTTAGAAACTCACATTCTTCTTCATCAACAGTACCCTCAGCTACTAAAAACTCATCTCTAAGAATGATTATGTGGGTGAGTTCTTTGATTTTCTTAAACACATTGAATTCTTCTTTTTTGTTCACCCAAGTTTAAAATTAACTCCCCATTAGAGACATCTATCACAGCTCCCCCTATGGCTCGGAAGGGCCTACTAAAGATAATAGGCACCTCCTGGTCAAAATCTGTATCAAGAATCAAAAAGTAAACAGGTAGAAGTAATTTACCTACGCCCACTAGAAGGTCATCTACCCTACCCTCTATATGAGTAATGAATCTATCAACAAGTTATAAGACAATAATGGTGGGTTGGGGAACTCCGAGTCTCAAGTGTTGAAAAATTGAAAAAGGTATCATATTGATGCTAGCTCCAAAATCACATAGATAATTTAACTTACCCCCTCTATCACCAAAGGTGAATGGGATAAAAAACTCAATAGTTCTTGAAAATTAGGAGGTATCTTATTTTTTACCATAGTACTACACTCATATATTAGACTATAGGTGGAAAACTCTTCCAGGGTATTTTTTTTGAACATATTTTCTTGAGTGATTTTAAGTGTGATGGGATTTGAATTCAGAATTTAAGGAATGAAATGTCAATTTTCATCTTTTTAACCACTTTTAAAAATTTTAGCAGCTCAGAATTACGAGTTGGTTTTTTAATTCTTTGTGGGAAATGGATTACAAAAGAATTTTTTTTACAATTGGGGGAATCCCTAAAACTTCCTCTTCCAGAATTTTATTCCCTTTATTTTCTTTGTTTTTCAAGAAATTTATTTTGGGTTTTCAACTAGAACTGTATAAACCAGAGGGTTCCTTGTGCTATTATCTAGTTTTCCATATTTTCTTTTTGGATTTGAATTTTCAGATTCAACCAAATTTTATTTTTCAAAAGTTTGGGTCACTTTATTAATCTCTTGATGGGCTTGAATACCACTTATGGTGGTCAAAACTATGGAATTACCCCTAGGTTTGGCATTAGTTTTACTTAGAATCCTACCTTTGTCTCTTCTTCTCACATCCCTATCCAACTGCCCCATTTAAATTTCTAGATTTTTCATTACTAATCCCATCTAAAATTTATCAAAGTCATTTTTGGTATCTTTTCATCAAATCTTCCTATAAACTATTGAAACATTTCCATCAAATCAAATTTTTATTTGGATGACTCAGCCTTGGGTTGGGGTTGGGTTTGGAATAGATGCCTAAGAGGCTTCTCAAATACAGGATGGGAGGTAGGTCAAAGGACTCCCTACTGCCTCCAAGAAAGATTTGTGTGGTTCTTATACCCCTAATAGTGGGTATTTGAAAATGAATATTCCCTATGCTACAACCTAGGACTATATCCAGCAAAGTTGGCATTCTTAGGATCTTGGAAAGGCATGTAAAAGTTTAGAAAATAAGTCTATGAGTGACCATACATGCCACAATGGTGGAATTTCTCTCTACGAGTGGTGTGAGTGTTCTCACTAAAAAACCTAGAAACTTGGGCTTTAGCTTGAGGGATAGGGGTGGTTTCCTTATTAAAAACAGTTCTTCTTCTATAACATTTGTGATCAGAGTTTTGTGACAAATTATTGTAGATATGTTTGATATCATCAGTAGTCCTATAACTAAAGTCCCCTTCAATAGATTGATCCACCAAAGTTTGGTGGTAAGAGGTAAGTCTATTATAGAATGTGTCCATGAAGAATTAGTGTGGGGGGGTGCATTGGTGATTTGGAAATTGACTTAGTAAACCCATAAACCTATCCCATGCTTTATGAAATAATTCACTCTCATCTTGTAATAATCCAGTGATCTTATCCCAAATCTCATATTTAATTCTTCTAGGATATAATTTCATTGCGAAATCATTGTATACTTGATCCCAGGTGACAAAAATTTCCTCTTCTAACTATTAGAACAATAACCTAGATTTTCCCTTGAAGAATAAAGGAAAAACTATCATCTTTATATCTTCCTCACTTCAAAATCTCAGTGGAATCTGTTATACACAACAATAGAAATCCCTAATTAAGTTAAGAGAGTCTTCACTAGGCATATCATTGAATGTTGGTTGCTAACTCAACATAGATTTCTTGATTTCAAAATTAATTGATCTAGGAGAGATATTAATACAAGATGGATTGCTAGAGTTATATGGAAGTATGCACTCTCTTAGAATGTGCCTCTATACCAACTCATGGTAAGGTAGGTTAACATTTTCAGGTTAGTTCACATTTATAAGTGGTGGGTTGTTTATGTTTTCATTCTCAACCTCTGTGTTCATTTCTATTTTGATTTTCTCTGTTCTCTTTTTCAAATCTCTTATATGATTCTCAATTTCTGGATTTTCAGGTTTTAAGGTCCCAGAATTAGACCTTGTTTATATACAGAAGCAAGTTTGATAGTTTTTTTTAAATTTTGTTGGAGAATTTTTTAACAGTTCTTTTTGGGTTTTTTATTTATGATTTTCTTAATGATTTGTTTTATTTTATTGTTTGTTTTCTTTATATATGAATTTTTGTTTTGTTTTTTGTAATTGATTTCACGTGTCCTCCCCAGAAACAGAACCAAAATTTGACATCGCACATCATTTAGTGTGGGAAAATTATAAATTTATTATAACCTACTTACTACCGAGTAAAATTGTAAGACAGGGTCAAACCACAGAGATAGACTGAATTTGTGGTTAGGTGACCAAAAATAAAATAAGACAAAAAAATATTGACACACAAAAAATAGCAATGAAACATGGAATGTGTGATAATAGAACAATGAAGTGGAAGATGATTTGTGTGTGAGAGTGAGAGTGAATGTGAGTGCAGGGAGGAAATACATGTATAAAACAAGGAAGTCATACAAAAAACGAAGACAAGCATAAACAATCAATATGATGGAGACGGGATATTGTATGATGGATTTAATGTGATTTCCCTTGTTTATGAACTCAAATAGAAATATCTAGATTTGATTAAAAGAGGATAATAATATTTTCATCTGGTCAACCTATGATTATTTAACACCTACAATTTATCAAATACCAGAATCTTTCATTCACCAATTGAAAAGAAATAAAGAACCACTAAATTAAACCTTTTGGTTGAACTTAGGGATTATCACTCTCTTGAGCCTGATTCAATTTTCTATTAAATAGCCAGATAAAAGACAATTTGATTTTAGATTTGATCAAATCAGTTTTCACTGATTATTTATGTTTTAAAAAAATATAATAGCTTAAATAGTGATAAAGAGAGAGAGATCCCGTAGAAGTTAAGTGCATTAACAGAGGAAAAATCATGTTTAATAGGCTATCATATTCCCACAAGGGGAATTAGTAGATAATCATGGTTGAAATCAATATATTAAAGGATTTAGAAACATAAATATTCATGTTGAAATAAAATGTAGAAAATAGAGACAAAGAGAAAAAACACAATTCTATCACTTCCTGGTCGATCTCCAAATGCTCTGATCTCAAAGCACTGCTCACTGTTTGATGTCGATGGTCTGGAATGTAGTTCTCCTGATCTCTAGCCTTGGTAATCTAGAAGTTGTGCTCTGATGATCTGCTACAAGAAGCTGTGGATGTGGTTGTTCTAGATGTGGAAGTTGTAAAGACTGGAAGTGTCTTGGTGGGTGTCATGATCTCCTCATGCTTGTACTCTCCAATGGTTCTTCAAAATGTGTAGGAGATGAATAAAAAATTAGTTTGTCACCTTTGTTGCTTCTGGAAATTTCTAAGGCTTGTCCCATGTTCCTGTCACTGCATGATGATGACTTTGCTGGCCTCTATATGACAATTTCACAGTGCCCATTCCTCCTCAACTGTCCCCAAAGCTTAAGTTCCTTAACCAAATCCAAGTCCCTCCAAGTCTTACAGCACAACACGAACTCCCCATAAAACAAACAATCATAAATAAATTAAATTTAAAAAAAATAAACTTATTAACCTATTAATTTTATAATAGCTATTTCTTAGAATATTTATGTAATTAAATAATTAGAACTAAATTTAAAATATAGCAATAAATTTAACTATAAAAAAATTAGAAATACAATTATAACAAAAAAAATAATTAACATCTATTTTATAATTTTTACAATTATTTTTAATATTACATTTATTATAATTATTATAATTTTATTATTAATATTATTATATAAATATTATATCTATTATTACTATTATTAGTATATATATTATATTAATATAATTAGAATAAATAAAAAATAAAAAATAGAAAAATAAGAAGATGAATAAAGGGGGGTGGGGGGGTCAGGTCGCATTGGAGGAGAAGATAAGGGCTCAGGCTCTATGGATGAAGAAGGGTGGTGGTAAGCAGGCTCATGGAGGTTCTTCGGAGAGACAAAGACAGTGTAGAGGAGGCTCGCACTAGAGGGGCCTCTGCTTCACTGGCTCGGGTGGACAACAAGGGAGGGGTCCAGTGCTGACGAGATCTTTAATTGGGGTCAACGAGGAGCCACAAGAGGCTTTGATACCAGATCTGGCAGTGGAGGGAGCTTCAAGGCGTGGTTGGTCGGTGGATAGTAGCAGGGCATTGGATCTCATACGATGGAAGCTTCATCCTTAGGGGACTTGCGGTGTGTGAGCACTGGTAGTGAGTCCCAGCAGTGGGTACCTGCACAACAAACAAAATCAGAAAATTAATTAAAAATTAAATTAAATAATTAATTAAACTAAAAATAAAAATTTAATAAATTAACAAATAAATTAAAATTTTAATTCATGGAATAAATTTAATATTAAATTAGTAATTAATTTCATAATAAAATTTATTCATAATTAACTTTTAAAGATAATAATTAAGTCAGTTTACGTAAGTAAATTAACAAATTAATTAATTAAAAAATAATGAAATTAAATAATTAAATTAAAATTAAAATAATACTAAGTCTTAAAATATTTTAAAAATGCCATTAAATTGTTAAGATTAATTTAATTACTTAAATTATAAATGAATAAAGTAAAAAATTTACTTATTTACAGAATAATTAATTAAATTAAATAATTAATAGACTAATTATTTTGAAAATAAAATAAAATAAATAGTGAAAGAATAAAAAGAATAAAAAATTATTATTTAAATAAAAACAAACAAATAAAGAATTAAGTTAGAGTAGAATTAATTAATTAATTTCAAAATTATTTAAAGTGACAAAAACAATAAACAAAATAAAAATTTTCATAAAAAATTTATATTTGAAAAGTAATGTCAAAAATTGAAAAAAATCACCGATTATTAATTAAAATACATAATTTTGTCATATAAAATACACTAAAGAACGATAAAAGATGTGACAAACTAAATTAAAAAGAAGCCACATCAATATACTGGTTCCATAATACTGAATAACTTATAATATGTATAATAAAATATGTTTTACCTATAATTATGGGTTTATAACCATCCTTTAAGGTGATAATGGGAAATGCAGTTGCATCATCCATGATGGTGGTAAATTGGCACATCATGGATGATGTTTTCATTTTTAGAATAAAAAGTGGGAGAAGAAAGGGTTTGATGATGGATCTTCCATTGAAATTAAAACATTATAGTATATATATATATATATATATAAATAAGATAATGGAGTTATCATGCATGTTTGGATAGAATCAGAAAGGATATAGTAAGACGAAAAGAAATTAAAATAAATTGAAAGAGAATGAAAAAGGATTTATCTCTTGAATTCTTCTCCTTGATAACTTCCTTTGAAATAGTATTTTGGGGAGAACAGAAAGAACAGAACATGGGGGGGGGGGGGGGAGGTTTGGGAGAGGAAATGGATAAAATATAAGCAAGCTTCAAGCCTTTGGAAGTGTGATGAGGAGAGATGATGAGGGGTGATATTTATAGTGGGAGGAGATGAGTGTTTTTAAATATTTTATCCATTTATTTATTACTTTGGCTCAGGACCATGAATAGTTTGAGAATTATCATAAAATATATTAAAATAATGAATTATTGTTAAATATTATGATCTTACATCATCCATACATCCTCTATGACTCAATAATTCATGTATTTGTTTAATACCTTAAATTACCGTATTTCATTATGCACAAAAAATTCATGTATTTTAGAAAAATACCAAAAATTAACCCTAACCATTTTTTGAAATTTAGAATTAAAAAATGAATTCCATTTTATGAAAATTAGTTTATAAATATAATAAATTTAATTTTTAAATAAAAGCATCACTTACTCAAAAAATACAGATTTTAATATTATAATTGTTTTTATAACACTTTGAAAAATTAATTAATATCCTATAAAATTATCTTACAATCAAAAGATAACAAATTATAAATTTATGAATCTATTTTATGAAAAAAGTCATTTAAATCATTACATTAATTATAAAATTGTAATAAAATATTAATGACTTAAAAAAATATAAACACTTAATTTATTATTTTTAAAACATTTAGTTACCTATATCAAGATATAAATAAATCATATTTTAATTTATAATATACCCAAATTTTATTTATACTTTGATAGGTGAATTTACTATTATATTGGTCATATTTATATGCCTAATGGACACATTTATATTCCAAAGTTCAAGTTACTATTCCATTGGTATAGGTTCCTTATCTTCTAGAAATACCTGTTATTGCATTCATTCTTCATTTATAAAGTTTGTATTATATTCTCTAAATATTTTTATGTGATTTATATTATATAAAATTACTTTAAGAAGGGAAATTTCATTGAAATAATTATAGGTCATTACATTACCAACCCTTACAATGTTCCCAATTGCTCCTCAGAAGTTGTAAAATACCCCTCTGAAGTCACCAGTTACTCGTCTAAAATTCATTTAGTCTTCTATATTTATCCTATTTTTATTGAGTCCCAAAATGACTATTATGAAGTATCACTTAGATAATTTCCTCCATAATTTTGTAGCAATATAATAAATATAATATGTCCTCAAACCCTTCAAAAGACTATTCCTATAACCTCAACAATACTCAAAAATATTCAAACACCTTAGAACCACATCCTTATAAAATTACATTGATCTATTTAAATAGTTTTAAATTAATTAAAACATCAAAAATTCCATTAGTTTCTTCAATCTCCCCCTTTTATTTTTTCCACCCCAACAACTTACTTTAATAAACACAAGATCACATCCTTTCTAAAAGAGAAATATATTAACACCACACAAATGGATAAATTATTGTTTTTGTGATAATTCCATCCCTCAGTGACTAGAAAATTATTTTCCAAATTATATAGATGTTCTCTATATCAATGACAACACTCATATAATTTATTCAACCACTTTTTTCATAATTATAGCTCTAGATATAGAATAGAAAATGTATGGAGTTATACGTCTTATCCCCCTTTGAAAACATATCCAAATCAGTGGGGAATACCCTAAATCCCCTTAAGAGAGAGAAAAGGGATGAAAATTCATGTCCATCCTGAAGGCCACAAATAAATCTTTTAGCATTGCCTTAGTGAATATATCACAAATTGATATTGGGTAGGAATGAACTCTTATTTTATATCCCCATTGGAAACCTTGTCTTTGATGAAGTGAGACTTGATATCAATGTTCTTAGATCTTGACTATTTTATAGGGTTTTTAGAATTATCAATAACACTTTGATTATCACATGAAATTTTAAGAGGTCCTCCTATATTTACCCTTAATTCCACAAGCCATCCTCTCATATAGATCATCTAGGTATAAGAACATATATTAGACACATAATGTACTATGTTATGGTCTAGTTATTTATTCATAGCTCTAAACAATTCTTTTTGATTTATGGATTCAGCCACTGAATGTGGATCTATTTAGAAAATCAGAGCTATTTTATTATCATAATTCACCCTTATTTTTATTTAAATTGGTTCACTTTGATAAAAAAATATATATTTTGTCTATATAAATTTATTTAGTCTTTGATACAGCTATTTCACATTTTTAGAAACATAATCTTCATCACTAGTCTATTAAAAATTTTTATCAATAAAATGTGGCTCATTTTCGATCTGTTCCCCATTGGTTTAATCATAAAATAACTCACTGTTATCATCCGCTTCTTCAAAATATTTTTCTACTAGTGAATACATGAACAATAAATTTTCAACTACTTTTACATCATAATATTAAATAATTTTACAGCACCTATATCCTTTTCCATTGGAAAAGTATCCTATAAAGATACCAAACTCAGCATTCTCACCAAATTTACTTAAGTTTGAGTTATTGATTTTTATCAGAAAACAACAACCAAATAATTTGATGTAATTAACTGCTGGATTCCTTTTATACCACATATTATAAGAAGTCATATTAGATTTTGTAACGACCCGAATCCGGAGCCCCTCCACTAGTGTCCCGTACCCGGTTCACCACATGACCTCAAGTGCGTTTCCCCAAACACCAGAGTCTACCGACTAGAAGTGAGGGCCTTGGTGAGTCGGTGGGAAAACTATGCCCTGATTAGGTAAGGTATATAATGGAAAAACAGCCAGACACAATAGTGAAAACAAGAAACAGCACACAACAACTGAACTGAACAACGGAAGCAATGAGTAAAATAATAATGATAATGATGCAGCAGGTACAAGTATCTAAGGAAAGTAGAAAACATAGCAACGTGCTAAAATACAACTAAAACCAAGTGCAAAAAAAAACAAAGTAGACTCCTCAGCATCGTGAGCCCCGACTCGGTCCCATGCTCTCCAGCCCTAGCACAATCAAGATCCTGAAGAAGAAGGATGCTTGCCCTTATCTATACCTGTAGCAACATAGTCTAATTGGGCCCAAAAGCATGGCCCAAACAGGGTGTGAGATACAATCCCAGTAGGTAGCCACCCAAAGATTTGTGCCTAACAGTCAATGAATAAATGGCAGTAATATAACAAGAAGCAGTAAACAGGAAAGCACAAGCAGCTACAATCCACAGTTCTAACAAGTAAAGTACACAAGTAAGCAACTTGCAACAAGATGAAAAGAGGTAACCCTTTGGGTAGCTCTCATAGCCCACCCCCTATGGTTTAACCTATAGTACTAGCAACACTCTGGGAGGCACACACAGTATCACCCCTTTGGTTCAGCTACGTAATTAAGCAGACTCTCTGGGGAAGCACTCACCGTCAATTCCACCTATAGTCTCGTATCATGATAAATGATCTCTGGGGAATCACTCAACATCAATTCCCCCATGTGGCCCGCGTTGTAATTAAAAGACACTATGGAGAATCCCTTCTGTCAATTCTCCCCTTGTTCTCGCATCGTGATTAAAAGAAACTCTAGAAAAGCCCTTCCGTCAATTCTCCCTTTGGTATACTACTATAGGTTCTCACAGTCCTGAGTGAAACTAAACATGCTCAGTGCGCGTATATCATCTCAAGTAACTCTCAAGAACTACTTGGCTATCACCTAAGGCTCAACAGCATAACAAGATAGTAGTTCCACTATTCTACGACTAAGCATGAAAACTGGAATAATGCCAAACAGGAAGAACAAGCATAGTAAAAATCCAAGGTACAATAAATCTACCATAATCATAGGAAAAACATCTACTCTAGAAATCAAGCAAAGCAGAAAATACAACAAGACAAATCAGGAACACGTAATACCCCGTTCAAGGGTATTGGTGGAAATTTCACAAAATATTCATAAAATTTATACGGAAAGGCACAAACCACCTACCTCGATCCTAGGAGATCGATATATGTGAACCACGATGACAAATTCCTCTTATAACAATGTAGATCTGAGAAAACGCAAAAAATATGCATCCCACGATAACTTGGAAATGAAGAGGAATGAAGAAACAAGGCTAAAGCAGAAGGAAGAACTCACCGATGCGATTCCAACACAATCGACCATGCTCAAATCGGAGAACGAATGGCGAGGAGGGATCTCAGAGAAGATTTAGCCATATGGTCACTTCCGGGTGGATGAAATCTGGAGAATAAGATGATTTTGGGGGTTAGGTGCGACCCCGGTCCATTTAATGAAAAAAAAGTAAGTACACGGCATGTAATTCTTGAGTACATGATGTGTACTTCAATTTTTCGTACTATAAATTAACCGGCCTCCACCTCACCCTTATACACCGTGTGTATGGCTTGGACATGGCCAGCACACGACTTTGAACCTGAAAAGAGTAAACGGCGTGTACTCAGAAAGTACACGACGTGTACTTTGAAAATTTCCAGAAAAAACATTTTTCTTAAAAACTCCAGAAAGAGGGAAAACATACCTGAAAGGAAAAATATGGGTTCTTAAAAACTTCCCCCCTTAAAGAAATTCGTCCCCAAATTTCCCTAACGAGATGGAGAAGAAGAAACCCCGAATAGCTCCGCCCATTGCGATCGTACGTCAGCCTCCCTCTCCCAGGTCTCGTCTTGTACTCGCCTGTGCTGCCATAGCACCCATACCAGAGGAACAGACCACCTGCGGAGAACCTTCGTACTACGATCGACAATACGGATAAGATGCTCCTCGAACGATGCATCCGCCTCAAGCTCGACTTCCTCAGGCTGAAAGACGTGAGATGGGTCTGAAAAGTAATGTCGGAGTTGAGAGACGTGGAAGACGTCGTGCATGGCCCGATACCTCTGAGGTAGCTGCAACTGATAGGCGACCAGCCCAACTCTCTTCAAGACCTCAAACGGACCGACGTACCACGGTGAAAGCTTACCATGTCTTCGAATCCTTTTGTGTCCCAAACTCGGTGCGACACGTAGGAAAACCTGATCACCAACCTCGAACTCTAGAGGTCATCTCCGCTGATCAGCATAAGACTTCTATCGAGACTGCGCTGTACCCATCCTCTTCTGAATCATCTCTATATGCTCTGAAGTCTCCTGAACAAGACGAGTTCCCAGCAAAGCTACCTCTCCTACCTCCAGCCAGTATAAGGGTGATCGGCATGGCCAAACGTACAGAGCCTCATATGGCGCCATCTGAATGGTCACCTGGAAACTGTTGTTGTAGGTGAACTCCAATAGAGGGATATGATTCTCCCAAGAACCTCCAAAGTCTAGGATGCAAGCTCGGAGCATATCCTCAAGCACCTGGATTGTGCGCTCGGACTGGCCATCAGTATGGGGATGGTAAGCTGTACTCAAAAGTACCTGTGTACCCAAGGCCTTATGAAGTCCCTGCCAGAACCGAGAGGTGAAACGCGCATCCCTGTCTGAGACGATGGAGTGTGGGACTCCATGCAGATGAACGATCTCCCAGATGTAAAGTCATCCCATATCATCAACGCTGAAGGTTTCCTTGATCGGAATGAAGTGAGAAACCTTTGTCAGCCTGTCGAAGACAACCCAAACAACATCATTCCATCGAGGGGACCTCGGAAACCCAGTCACGAAGTCCATCGCGACGTCGTTCCACTTCCACTCCGAAATGGGTAGCTACTGTAAAAGGCCTGCTGGTCGCTGATGCTCTTCCTTCACCTATTGAAAAGTAGAACATCTCATGAAAAAACCAGCAACATCCTTCTTCATACCTGGCCACCAGTACTGGCGATGAAGATCCCGATACATCTTGGTGACTCCAGGATGAGCTGCCCAAACTGAGGAATGAAAATCCCGCATCAGCTCCTCGCGTATGTCTGCTGGCACCCATACGTGTCCCTGAAAACACAAGATCTCATCCTCACCCACTATCCATCCAGGAAGAGGGTCCTCTCCTGACACACTATCCTATAGGACTAAGCCTTCCGAATCTGATAGCTTCCTCATCCGTACCCGATCAAGTAGCATAGAGGTAACAACTATAGAAGATAGAAAAGTCTGTCCCCATCTGTCGGGCACCTCCAGATGCATCTCAGAGAACAGAGCCATCAGCTACCACTCACTACTGGCCTTATGAACTGCCTAAATATGAGTTCTCCTGCTCAACGCATCAGCTAATGCGTTTCCCTTACCCTGCGTATAGGCATGATCGAAGTCAAAAGACTGTAGATACTCAACCCACCTGCGCTGCCTTAGATTCAGATCATGCTGAGTGAAGATATACTTGAGACTCTTGTGGTCAGTGAAGACCACAAAGTTCTCTCCCAGAAGATAATGTCTCCAATAGCACAAGGCATGAAAAACAGCTGCCAACTCCAGATCGTGCGTAGGGTAGTTCCTCTCATGTGGCCTCAGCTGCCGATACCCATACGCAACGACTCCATCTCCTTGCATAAGCACAGCTCCTAGCCCGATACCTGAAGCATCACAGTAAACAGTGTAGCTCTTGCCTGGCTTTGGAAAGACTTGTATCGGTGCTGACGTCAACCTCCCCTTCAACTCCTGAAAGGATGAATCACAAGAGTCTGACCATAAGAACTTTGCCCCCTTTTTGGTCAGACCTGTCAAAGGTGCTGCTAAATGAGAAAAGTTCTGAATGAAGCATCTGTAGTATCCAGCCAGCCCTAGGAAGCTCTGTACCTCAAAAACGTTCTTCAGCTTATCCTAGGAAACTAAAACTCTCACTTTCTCTGGGTCCATAGATACTCCTGCCTTTGAGATGACGTGACCCAAGAAGTGAATCTGATCCATCCAGAAGTGGCACTTCGAGAGTTTAGCATAAATCTGATGCTCTCTTAGTGTACTCAGAATGATCTCAAGATGTGTGGCATGGTTGTGTCGAGTGTGAGAGTACACCAAGATATCGTCCACTAAGACCACGATGAAGGAGTCCAAATAAGGATGAAACACTCAGTTCATCAGTTCCATGAAAACTGCAGGTGCATTCGTGAGTCTGAAAGGCATGACGGTATACTCATATAGACCATACCTGCTCTTGAAGGCTGTCAGAGGTATATCTGATGGTCTAATGTGAAACTGATGGTAACCAGACCTCAAGTCAATCATTGATAACACCCGAGATCCTCGAAGTTGATCAAAAAGGTCATTGATCATAGGCAAGGGATATTGGTTCTTGACCGTAAACTAGTTCATCTTCCGATAATCCACACAAAGCCAAAGGGTACCGTCTGCCTTCTTTGAAAACTGGACAGGCGAACCCCAAGGAGAAGTACTGGGTCAGATGAAACCCTTAGCCTGTAGCTCCTCCAACTACTTCTTGAGCTCCTGCAACTCAGGTGTGGCCATCCTATAGGGAGGAATGGACACCGATGCCGCTCCTTGCACGAGCTCAATAGAGAAGTCTACCTCACACTCCAGAGGAAAACCTGAAAAGTCTTCTGGAAAGACATACCTGAAGCGATCCACCACTAGAGGAAAATCCAACTGTGGAGTCCCCTGATCATCCAGATAAAGAATAGCAATCTGGGTCATCACCCCTCCTAGCCCAAGATGCTGGTGTCCTGCCCGACTCGGCCGAACGTCCCATTCACCTTTATGAAGAAAAGAATCACCCTCTAGTGAGATGAAACTAACTCTGCGGTGATAATAGTCAACGACTACCTGGAAGGGAATCAACCAGTCCATGTCGAGAATGACATCATAGCCTGTCATCTCTAGGACATAGAGATCCCATAAGAAGTGATACCCTGCCACCTCGAGGGGGAACTCACTACACTGGCGTAAACTAGATGTCCTCGTTCCCAAAGGTGTGTCTAGTGTCAACGAGTCGGCAGAAGAAAAGATGCAGAGTCCAAGGATCTCCACAAAAACAACATAGATAAAGATATGAATAGCACCAATATAGAAAAGGGTTGAAGATAAAACTGAGGCTACTAAAATCGTACCTCGAACAATAGAAGGGTCGGGATCCTGCTCCTGATAAGTCTGTTCCACGGAGAAAGACTGGCCTACACCGCGGCCCTGCGCCCCTGACTGACCACTCTGAGCTGAGCCTCCCTACTAGTGCTAAGGGACTGGTGGCTGGCCGCCACAGCCTCGACCTCCACCTAGGCCCGAACGGATGGAAGAACTCCAGTTCCCTGACTGGTGAGAGACTGGTGGGGCTACTCCTGAACGAGGAGTCCTGGAAGAACCCCGGTCACCAGCTACTGGTGAGAAAAGCTGACAGAAACGCTGAAGGTGACCTATCTTTACGCAATATCGGCACTCTACGGGGTCCCTCTAGCACTGCGGCCTCATGTGCCATGACCGGCCACACTGGTAGAATGTCACCTGGCTACCTGACAAGGCGTTTCGCTTCCTCGAATCACCGCGTGTAGGCTATCTACATCGATTCTTGATATTATTTAGAGGCAAAATATCTCTATAAGAAGAATCGCCCTGGCTCGCAGCTCTAGAGTATCTTAGATTGCGCACCGTAATCAGTGCCTGGTTGACGATGGAGGTAATGGAAGTCAGCTGGAAGAGATTCACCTGTGAGTGGATCTCCCGCCTAAGACCATCCTCAAACTTCCTTGATAGAAACACCCCACTCCCATCCTGGAGGGGTGTGAAGCACTGCAGCTCGGTGAAATGAGTAGAATACTCCATGACTGAAAGAGTACCCTGCTCTAAGCTCATGAACTCTCAGGCACGGTCAGCCCTCAGGGTCTCCGGGTAGAATTAGTCATAGATCACGCGCTGGAACTCCTCCCAAGCCATAGCCTGCTGCTGACCCGTCTATGAGATCACGTCCCACCACCTCTTGGCGGAGTCTCGGAGTATGTAGGTGCCAAGCTTGACCCACCTCTCTGGAGGCGTCTCCAGATGCTCGAAGATAGTGAGCATGACTTCCAGACATGACTCTACAGCCAGAGGTCCTCCTTCCCCCAAGAAAGTGGGAGGATGCTGCTGCTGAAAAACCCACGTCAAGTCTGCCATAGACGTGGCAGGAGGAGGCGCTCCCTGGAAGGCCTGCATCATCCTCATAAAACCTTCCCTGAACTGCGAGTCAATTCCTGCAACTAGTATGATAGCCGGTGCCAAGGTTGGCCCGACTGGAGGATCGACAGGAAGTCCCTGATTAGCCCTGTCTGGCATTTGATCACTGCCTAACGACAGACATACAACTGGAGGACGTCTCAGAGGCATAGCTCTGAAGGATCAAAAGTACACCTTAGATCATAAAAACAAGGACAGAGAACACAAGTTTAAAAAAAGGAATAGGGGAAGAAAAACACAAAAGATTGAAAAACACGACTACACGACATGTATAAAAACTACACGGCGTGTCCTCTTAAGACACTAACATGGGCATGTACTCCTGCCCTACATGTCATGTAACACCTCAAACTACACAGCGTGTTGACCCCAACACATGACGTGTACAAGAAAACTAGTCCCCTTCCCGAGTCTCTTTACACGGCTAACCCACACGGTCCGACTCAACCCGATACTACATGGCGTGTTTGAAACAAAAATGGCATGTACTAGCCAAGGCTTCGGCGGACTATGTTTGTTAAGAACACGGCTATCTATACAGCAAAACATTACACGGCGTGCTCCGAAACAAACACGGCGTGTATAGGTGAAGGTGACACCGTCCCGTGTTGTTCGTGACACGGCTGGGTACCTGGACAAGACTACACGGCGTGTTCCGAAAAAACACGGCGTGTGGAAAAGAAGGTCACACCAGCCTGTGTTGTTTGTGAAATGACCGAGTACCTGGACAGGACTACAGGGCGTGTTCCCTATGGACACGACGTGTTCTACCCGAGCTTCCCCGACCCGTGTTGTTAGTGACATGGCTGGGTACACGGCTCCGAACCCACACGGTGTGTACCAATCGTACACGGCATGCTCCCAAAATTAATCCCACGACAATGTGTTCTAGTCACATGGTTAGTGAAATGGCCTGAAAACTACATGTTGTGTATCCAAAAATTACACGCCGTGTATTCTGGGTTTTTCTGGGCAGTAGCTCAGAAACTGCGCAGAATTCCAGAAACACTAAAAACAAGGGAAAAGGTTCTAAATTCCGATCCGTGAGGGCCCATAACACCTCAAGAACCAAAATTTGGCGTTAATTTTAAGAAAGGCACAAAAAAACAGTTTTCTAACATAATAGCATAGAATCTATCAAGCATCTATCAGAACGACATGAAAAATCTACACAGAGCATATCACAACAACATGCAATCGCAAATGCACCCTAGATGGCATGGAAAGAATGCATGACATGTGATTTATACAAGTTCCTATATGATGCATGAGATGGAATACCCTCATTTCATCAGGTTTTGAATGAATTAGAACCAAAATATCAAAACAATAACTACACAAGTCATACTAATCACTCTAGGTGAAAACATACCAACCATAAAATCTCAAAACTAGAAAAAACTATAATTAACGAGGTTGTATGGAATTTCCCTATACACAGGTTAGCTACTCCTGAGCACATCTTAATGCCAAGTACCGAATACATCCTATCCCTAGCTAAAGTCTCCAAATAGCAAGCAAGAGAAAAGAACTCCTCTAATACAACTTTGTAATGAACCGAATCCGGAGCCCCTCCACTGGTGTCCCGTACCCAGTTTTCCACATGACCTCAAGCACGTTTCCCCAAACTCCAGAGGCTACCGACTAGCAGCGAGGGCCTTAGTGAGTCAGTGGGGAAACTATGACCTCATTCGGTAAGGTATACAGTGGAAAAACAACCAGACACAATAGTGAAAACAATAAACAGCATACAACAACTGAACTCAATAGAGTAAGCAATGGGTAAAATAATAATGATAATGATGAAGTAGGTAAAAGTATCTAAGGAAAGCAGAAAACACAACAACATGCTAAAATACAATTGAAACCAAGTGCAAAATAAAACAAAGTAGATTCCTCAGCATCGCGAGCCTCGACTCGGTCCCATGCTCTCCAGCTCCATCACAATCAAGATCCTGAAGAAGAAGGGTGCTTTCCCTTATCTATACATGCAACAACATAGTTTTCTTGGGCCCAAAAGCATGTCCCAAACAGGATGTGAGATAAAATCCCAGTAGTCAACCACCCAAATATTTGTGCCTAACAGTCATTGAATACCTGGCAGTAATATAACAAGAAGTAGTAAACAGGAAAGCACAAGCAGCAACAATCCACAGTTCTAACAAGTAAAGTACACAAGTAAGCATCCAACAACAAGAAGAAAATAGGTAACCCTCTGGGCAGCTCTCAAAGCCTAACCCCTATGGTTTAAGCTATAGTACTAGCAACCCTATGGGAGGCACACACAGTCTCACCCCTCTGGTTCTGCTACGTAATTAAGCAGACTCTCTGGGAAAGCACTTACTGTCAATTCCCCCTATAGTCTCGTATCATGCTAAAGGCTCTTTGGGGTAGAAATGAACGTCAATTACCCCTGTGGCCCGTGTTGTAATTAAAATACACTCTGGAGAATCCCTTCCGTCAATTCTCCCCTTAGTCTCGCATCATGATTGAAAGACACTCTAGAGAAGCCCTTCTGTCAATTCTCCCTTTGGTCTACTACTCTAGGTTCTCACAGTCCTGAGTGAAACTAAACATGCTTAGCACACATATATCGTCCCAAGTAACCCTCAAGAACTACTTGGCTATCAACTAAGGCTCAACAACATAACAAGGTAGCAGTTCCACTATCATACGACTAAGAATGGCAACTGAAAAAACGCAAATAGGCAGAACAAGCATAGTAAACATCCAAGGTACAGTAAAGCTACCATAATCACAGGAAAAACATCTAGTCTAGCAATCAAGCAAAGCAGGCAATTAAAAAAATGCAAAACAAGAACACACAATACCCCGTTCAAGGGTATTGGTGGAAATTTCACAAAATATTCATCAACTTTCTATAGAGAGGCACAAACCACCTACCTCGATCCTAGGAGATTGATATATGTGAACCACAACGACAGATTCCTCTTAGAAAAACGTAGATCTGAGAAAACGCACAAAACTTTCATCCCACAATAACATGGAAATGAGGAGGAATCAAGAAACAAGGCTAAAGCAGAAGGAAGAAATCACCGCTGCGATTCCAACGCAATCGACCGTGCTCAAATCGGAGAACGAACGACGAGGCGGGAGATCGGAGAAGATTCGGTCGTATGGTCGCTTCTGGGTGGACGAAATCTGGAGAAGAAGATGATTTTTGGGGTTAGGCGCGACCCCAGTCCGTTTAATGAAAAAAAAGAAAGTACACGATGTGTACTTCTTGAGTACACGACATGTACTTTAGTTTTCTGTACTCCGAATTAACCGACCTCCACCTCACCCTTACACACCTTGTGTGTGGCCCGAACACAGCCGACACATGGCTTCGAGCTGGAAATGAGTACACGACATGTACTCAGAAAGTACACGGTGTGTACCTTGAAAATTTGCAGAATTTTTTTTTCTTAAAATCTCCAGAAGGAGGGAAAAAATACCTGAAAGGAAAAATCCAGGTTCTTAAAGATTTAGTTCTTAGTAGAAACCTATCTTGGATATTCATAGATGCTCACGATATATCACTTTTGAATTTTTTTTACTTATTAAACTCATCAAGCATAGTTTAGTCCATTTCAACAAGACTTATATTAATTATTTTATTAAAAATATTTTTATTGGGAGTAAATGGATGTCATTATTGATTATTAATCATATTATTATATATGTAGGGTTGAAAATAAATCATAGAAAAATCCATTCCATTTCATATCATCACCTTTTTTATATGAACTCCCAACTCTCTTTAGCTTCTCTTATGATAATCTTAAACATATCCACTGATTTTGACTTGTATTTTGTAAATAAAACTTTTATAATTCTTGTGAAATAATTAATTAATGTTATAAAATATAATTCACATTTAGTGGACTTTTTCCTCATAGGTCCACAAAAATCTAGGTGGATTAATTTAAGAGGTCTGGTTATTTGTATTTCCACACTCTTATGCTTTCCATGCACCATATTTAACTTTTGAAAAGATGTACACACCACATCTATATCTATTACTATTTGGGTTAGATCTCTCACACCACTTTATTTTGAGATTTTTATCAAATAATTTTTGTTAATATAACTATGTCTCATGTTCTAAATAGTAATTTATTCTTTTCCAATGAGGTAACAAGAATTTATTAATTTATCAATCCTAAATATATTCCAATTTATCCTCTATCCTTTTATTATGAAACTCTTATATTTAATTATATTGAAAAGGAAAGTGTTTATTTTGAAAGTTAAATCATTTCATTTATCACATAGATGAATCAAAATTAATAAGTTACATTTGAGACCATCTATAAAAAACACCTTTTAACTTCCAAATTTTGTGGCTCTATATTAGCCGAACCAATTCCCTTGATTTTCAAGGAGGTTTAATTTCCAAAAGAAATCCTATCTCTATTTTTTTCTTAAATGTTATTTAAAATATTGATATCTTCTATCATATTAGATGATAATCCACTATCAAGAATCTATGGATTGATCCTCTTTCTAGATTTAAGATCCACATCAATAATAAGTCACTTCTCAGCCTTGTTTCTTACAAGAGTATTCGTTACTCTATCATCCTATTGTTTCTATATTATTAAGATGGTTCTTAATTATTCTATATAGTGACCTTGAATACCAAATCTCTCATATATCTCTTCAAAATATCTAAAACTATTTTGGAAAGGAAACTTAGATGAACTTTGATTCACTGTCTACTTCTTTACAGGATTATTAATTCTATCCTTTAGATAGATCCAATATAATTATGTACTTTACTAACACCATGTGAGAGAAATATTGTAAAAAAACATATGAACTATGTGAAAAAACTCCATAACACCAACGATACCCCTTAAATATAGTTATTACATGAAAATATTTAGTCTTCCTATCAGTACCATCTTTATGATTTGGTATAACTATAACCTTACTTTTATTAAGTTCAGGAGAGTTTTTAATTTTCAAAATAACTTTAATTTTATTATTTTATATATTTAAAAATTTGATAAATTTTCTCAACCTTGGTTTTCCCATACAATATTTTAGAATTTTCATTGTTAGTTGAAATAGATTTGGAAATTTCAAGTATTATAGGTTCATATTTTACCTGAAATTGTGTACAGAATACCTCAAAATTTTGTGATGAATCAACCTTTAATACATAGACATATCATAGTCAATCCTAAATTTATATATCATCTTCTTATCCTTAAGAAACATTGACTCATCCTGTTTAATTTCTTATTCTTTAACAACAAATTTCTTGTAAAACTATTTTATAATCTTTTCTTGCTCAAAAACTTTCACTTTAAGTAGCTTGATCTCGATTATGTGATCATTTTATATATTTTGAAACTAATCATTTTATTTATTAAACTTCATAACATACTTATTAATATATTTAATTTTTTTTATTATGTTGATTATTTATTTCAAGTTGTACTTCAAGACCAGCCTTCAGCATGTACTCTGCATAGATTTCTTCTACCTTTTCTTCACCGGTTAAGGTTTATTATTTTATTTCAACATATTCCATGAAGTTACTAACCATTCCATAAAATTATTCTATATAATAACTAAAATATTAAATATTTTAATATATTTTTCTTTTTTATTCAATAAATTAATCCCACCATTTTAATCATTCTATAAGTAATTTTCACATTTCTTAGTTTTATGAGTAATTCAAATTTAATTGTGTAAAAGTATTAATTTTGGAGTTTCAATTGTTTTATATATCTTTTCAATTATTATAATAAATAATATATTTAATTCCTCTTTTTTTGATGTTATCTTAGAAATGTGGAATAATTTACTAGTTTTTGTAGAAGCCCGATCTTCATAAACATCAGACAAGTCATCAAAATGTCTCAGTATGCATTATTTATCCAACGTAATCATGAATTTAGGCTTTGTAAGAATCATCTATAACTCTGTTTAATGATACTATAGCCTATAAAACCATGATTATAAATTCTATGTAAACATTAATACAGACTTTTTAAGCATCATTTAGACACACTATACTGATGATCCATACAATTAAACAACATTTTCACCTGTATAAACATCATGAATTTATAGAAACAATAAGTGAAAGGATATTGTGACAAGTGAAATTTATAATAATCATATGAATTTAAAGACAAGGATTCTATATTCCACTTAATAATTAATGAAACCAATTATAGGTGGCCACATGGATTCTAATATTCATGATATTTCAATCAAGTACCAAGAGTGGAAGCTGTGGATTTTTAGGGAATATAGGATTAGGATTGGGAAAGAAATACAAGGAAGAAAGAAAATTTCTAAATATTCCAAAATTAATAATCTATGAGGTTTGAATATGTCGTAATAATAAAGAGACCATATATCATAGAAAATATGATGAGGTCTAAGGTGGGAGGAGTTTGGAAATTTACCAGAGATCATTTCTACTATTATTAGTTACTTTAGTTTTTATTTTCCACTTTTCTTTAACTATATAATGTATTATTTTTTCCCCTTCATCTCTATTAAAAAATTATTGGAGGGGTAAACCATTGAGTTACTAGTTAATAGAATTCTATCCTTATGTAATGCTTTAGTATTTTAACTTTATAAATAAAATTTCTCTCTTTTCTTAAGTTGGTTTCAGTATTTAATAGAAGTTATTAATAACAGATGTCATTTTGCATGATTTAATCCTATTTATAGGTTATTTCTTTGGTCAATAATCTATAATATCCCTACACACATTTTTAATCTATATATGAAATAATATAAAAGTTATGAGTGGTTAATATCTTAGATATCACTGGATTATGTGGAAGGGGTAGTGGAAAATCTTTCTTTTATTAAGGAGAACAAAGACTAATTGGCTATTTCTAGAGATATCTAGGAGTGAAGATGTCACGAACCGAATCTGGTCGCCACAAATACCAGCACCATACCCCGACCGTGGAAATTCCCTATGAAAAATTCCTATCCCAATGGGATGACACAAGTTCCTGAGTATCAAACAATTAGGTTTGGGAATGATTTACCCGAGTACGAAAGCATAAAACCTTAAAAATAATTCATAATATAAATCTGAAATTTTCAGCCAAACAAGTCTTAAGAAAACACTAGAATTGGTTTTGAATATAGTACAAGAAATCCAAATAAAAATAAATAAAGCATAAATATATCCACAAGGACTCCACACGATAAGGGGGTGGTCACCCTCGAGCCATCTCCACAACACCGCACCGCAGGAGGGGTCTAACAGCCCAAACCACCTTCACCCAAGGCTTTACCTTTTTTTGAGTCAAAAATAACCAATTATACTTACACCCAAGGGGTGTGAGTAGGGTTTGATCCTAATCCCAATAGGATACCACCCAATGATTCTAAAGTTCATGCAATACAAGGTGAAAAAGCAATCAGTTTTAATATACAAAGGAAAGTGGTGTTAAATTCCAAGAAAAGAAACTTTCAATTGAAAACAAAATTTCAAGATAAAACTCTCAGAATGTTAAAAAATTTAAATATAAATGTTATATACTTTATTTTACTACCAAAACAAACAATATAAGGGTAAATACCATAAATCCAATGAGCAATAAAATCAGGAACCTCCCTAGGCACTAGATTGTTTCGGGCCCTATATACCTCATACCTCGGTGTAAAGTAACCATAGAAAAATATATTCTCATGCATGAGCCACTAGTAGGGAACATAACCATAACCTATTGGTCCCCAATAATCATCCACATAGTTTAGTTATAGTTTTCTTTATCTAAATTCTATGTGAAATAGGGACAAAACCCATCAGGTTCACTAGCTGTACTAGTACCAATCCGCCCCACCTAGGTACCTGAGCTTCCCCCTTTGTGCTCAAACAATTTCAGCATGATACATAAATCCATTTTTAATATGAAACACCACTAATGGTCACATAAAATAACTAAAACAGCTAAAAAACATTTTAAAACACTTAAAACACACAATAAATCACTTTGATTTTTAATGATACAATTTCTCAAATCCCGTATTGTTTTATACCCAAAAATCCCTAAAAACACCACTTTTTATACTATATACACAACTATAAGTTACCAAAATAGAAACTTCAGCCTAATACATTTCAATGAAACCAAAAAAATAAATTTTAGGACAACCCCTTGTGAACCAAAAAATGACAACTTTCTAAAACGTCCATTTTCACACAACACATGGCACTGAAAGTTCACATGTTCCACAAACACCATTAAAACCCATTTTCGTAGCAACAAAAAAGGGTATAAACATTAAAAAATTTATTGTAAGTCCTATTACAGTTAAATAAAACCAATTAAGTATTTATAGGGTAACCCCAAATAAACCAATAGAACATTTCCTTGAAAAACCCCCAATTTCACATGAAATTTGCATTTAAAATTCATTTGCAATACAAACACCACTAAAAATAATTTTTTCAGTAATAATAAAATGATATAAACCCTAAAATATGATAAATTCTGCATTCTAAGACACAAATATTTAATAAACATGGAATCACCTACCAAAGTAATGAAAACCCTTGAATCCTTTGTGAGAAAACTCAAACGCACCACCGCCACACCACAAAGAAGGTAAAACAGACCTAAAACCAAAATTTCAGACCATGAAACACAAGATGAAACCCTAATTGTGAAACCTTACTTTCTGGACATTAGAAACATCAAGAATAAGGGAAGAAACCCAAAGAAAATGGGATCAAGAAGGATGGAAACCCACTTACTTGATGGATCTTGAATAAATCTCAAAAAATACACCAGTAGATGAATTTAAAAATAGAAAAAAAATCAAGTGAGGTTCGAAAAAGGATGAGGAGGTTATGTAGTAACTGGAATGTGTAAAAATAGTGAGAAATGAAAGTGTTATGAAGGAAAGAAGTTACCTCTTCAAATATGGATGATTTGATAAACCCTATAAAGGTATGGCCTAATTTGAGATGCATACGAGCTCCAAAGTGGGGGAAAGGTAATGGGGGTGCGCCTAATGATGTTAGATTCGAGTGGGAGGTGGAATCACTTAAAAAGAGTAAAAAATTAATAAGTTATTAAATAAAAAAATATTATTTTTAAAATTGGAAAAGGGATTCAAAGCGGGCCCAATTCCTTAAATAAAAACCCAAATCTACCATGATTATGGATTCCTAAATGGTAAAAATTAATATGGTGGTGTTAATAGGTCTAAGGATACCTATTAGGAATTCTAATTAATGAAAAATGTTGAAAAATGAAGGATTTATAAAGAAAAGAAAGTTTATTTTTAAATTTGGAATTGGGATCACGGTTTGGACCAAATCATGAAAACTCACTCATTCCTTAAAAAAAGCATGGGAAACCCTAAAAAACAAAGCAATAATGGAAATTAAATTAAAAAATAACTTTAAAATATGTCATGTATATGACAATTCTCCCCACCAAGAAAGACTTCCCGCCCCGAAAAGTAAACATGAATCTTGATCGGAAAACAAGAACGAGTACTCTTCCTCAACCCATGACTTCTGTTCCCATGTCTCATGTATATCACTAACATGATGCCAACAAACATGGACCAGCGGAATAGACATCCCTCAAAGAAACGTCTCTTTGGAGTCCACTATTTGCACTAAATGCTCAAAAACAGACAAGTCAGGCTCTATCTCCTGTTCTTCTCAACTCAACACATGGGATAAATCTGGGTTGTATTTTTCAATTGGTAGACATTGAAGAAGTCATGGATAGATGTCAACTGAGAAGGTAAGGATAACATGCATCCCACCCTTCCAATATTCTTGGTGATCTCAAAAGGGCTGACATATAACGACATCAGCTTCCCTTGCTTTCCCAATTAACGATAGCCTAGATGAGGGGACACATTCAAGAATACCCTTTCACCCACAGAAAACTCGAGGTCTCGATGCCTCTAGTTAGAATATGATTTATGATGACTTTGAGCTATCAATAAGTATTTCCTTATCAACTTAACCTTTTCAAAAGTCTCATGCACAAGGCTCGACCCCAATAGTAAAGTCTCACCTACCTCAGCCCAACACAAGGGGAACGACAAGGCCAACTATAGAGCACCTCAAAAGGAGACATTAAAATCGAGGATTGGTAACTATTATTATAAGAAAACACAACCAATCCCAAATGGCTATCCCAAGAACCTCCAAAGTCCAGAACACAAGAATAGAGAATGTCCTCCAAAATTTGATTCACCCGCTCTGTCTGACCATCCATTTGAGGATGGTATGCCGTGCTCATTTTAATCTGGACCCCAAGGCCTTCTGAAGGCCTTCCAAGAACTGAGAAGTGAAACGGGGTTCTCTATCTGAGACAACTACTGATGGCATGCCATGGAGTCTCACCACCTTCTAAAGATACAAACGACACATCTCATCCACTTTAGCTTTATCTTTCATCGGAATGAAGTGGGATGATTTGGTCAAATGATCAATCACCACTCAAATGTAATTCTTACCCCGAGGTGTATGCGGCAAGCCAACAATGAAGTCCTTGGCGACCTCATCCCACTTCCAGGTAGGAATGGGTAATGGATGGAGAAAACTAGAGGGTCTCTGATGATCTGCTTTCACCTGTTGGAACAAGTAGCATCTCGACACAATGTCAGCTATGTCCTGTCACATACCTAGCCACTAAAAATGTCGTTGAACATCATAATACATCTTAGTGGCACCTGGATGGATAGCCCACTGAGATTGGTGGCTATCCTGCATCACAAACTTCCGTAGAGATGATGGCACTACTGAGCATCCCTTGAAGCATAAGATGCCCTCTAGGGATGATGACCAATAAGAGGACGTCTCCCCACCATGAAGAAACTACCTCATCTGCTGAAAAATCTCATCAGTTGTTTGTTCCTGCTGAATCAACTCCAACAGGGAAAGAGTCAACTGGAAACTTTCCAAGAACACACCTTAACTAAAATCCCTAGTCTCTACAATCATCTGAGAAAAGAACCACATAATTTTCCACTCATCATTGGAATTCCTCAAAGCATGCACTAGAACCCTTCTGCTCAAGACGTAGGCCACCACATTACCCTTTCCTGAGGTATAGACAATGTCAAGGTTGAACCCCTTCAAGTACTCAATCCAGCGACGCTACCTCAAGTTGAGGTCCTTCTGTGAGAAGATATAGGCCAAGATTTTGTGATCAAAGTAGAGCACAAACTTATCCCCAAAGAGATAGTGACACCAAATCTTCAAAGCATGCATCAGAGATTCAAACTATAAGTCATGGGTTGGGTAATTCTTTTCATGTGGTCAGAGTTTCCAAGAGACATACCCCACCATGTGATCATCCTACAAAAGTACACACCCAAGACCCATACCTAAAGCATCACAATAGACCACATACCCCTTCCCAGCCTCAGGAAAAATCAGCACGAGGGCACTAGTTAACCACCGCTTTAGATCCTCGAAGGATGCCTGACATTCTGGGGCCCATACAAACTTCACCCCTTTCTGGGTGAGCGTGGTCATTAGTGAATCAAGCCGAGAGAAATCCTGAACGAATCGCCAGTAATAACCAACCTTAATAAGGAAACTCCTGATCTGGAACACATACTTCAGATGCTCTCATGTCATAACCACACTATTCTTCTCAGGGTCCACTGAAACCCCCTTCTCTATGATCACATGCCCTAGAAACGTCACCTCCCTGATCTAGAAAGTGCACTTTGACAACTTTTCAAAGAGGCGGTGATCCCGCAAAGTACCCAAAATGATCCTCAAGTGATGTTTGTGTTCCTCCTCAGAGCCAGAGTATACCATAATGTCATCTACGAACACCACAACGAAGGAATCAATATACTGGTGGAACAACCTATTCATGAGTGTCGTAAAGACCGATGGAGCATTGGTTAATCCTAAGGGCATGAACAAATACTCAAATTGGCCGTACCTACTTCGGAAGAAAGTCTTTTGGATATCATCTTCTTTCACCCTGAGTTGATGGTATCTCGAACACAAGTATTTTTTTAAAAACCACATTTCCCCCTTCAACTGATTGAACAAATCATCTATTCTGGGAAAAAAGTATTTGTTCTTAATTTTCACCTTATTCAGCTTTCGGTAGTCAATACACAACCGGAGGGATCCGTTAGCCTTCTTCGCGAACAACACAGGAGCGACCCAAGGAGAGATGTTAGGGAAAATTAATCCTTTGGATTCCAAGTCATCTAATAGTATCATTAATTCCCTCAACTTGGTATGGGCCATGAGATATGAGGTAATAGATATCAGCTATGTTTCCAGTGCCAGATCAATCGAAAAATCCCCATCCTACTCTGGGGGAAAACCTAAAAAATCATCCGGGAATACCTCCAGAAACTCATTCACTACATGAGGTAGTGCACCTTCATGGGTAATAAAATCATCCTCTAGCATGAGGGATGATAAATGGAAGATAAGACTTCCAAACTTTTGGAGTGGAGGTCCCACGCAACCTGACCGAGGATCACATTCTCCATGAAAAACCTAACGACTCCCATTAGGTGCCGTGAAACTCACACGCCGCATGTACCAATCAATGTGTTCCTGGAAGTGTACTAGCCAATCCCTTCCAAGTATTATGAAAAATATCTCCATATCTAGGACTAGGAGGTCCCACTCCATCTCAACCCCTGACATGGAAATCACACATGAGGGGCACCGGAGACCCTGCTCCTTCTTCTTTCCCAGCAGCGTCACTAACTCCATCGCAAAAGACAACAACTCGGTTGGTAAATTCAGAGTGTCCACAAAACGGGAAAAAATGAATGAAACAAAGTCACCAAGATCAAAAAGGGGAATAACTATAGAATATGCGATCAAAATGGTACCTCAAATTGTCGACGATCCCGCCTCTTATCTTGTTGGTGCCTGATCCACCACATGGAGATGTGCAGTCTCTGCCTGAGGATGACCGCTACTCTATGGAAGGGACTTGAACTGTCTCTGCCTAGAACATGACCTAGACCTACCACCATAGCCACCAAATTGAGATCCTCCGATCCTCGACGACTTGTATTGTGATGACACTCCTCTTAATGCCATTGACCGTGCCCCACTCGGAAGTGGACGTGCCACCCTACAAAAGTGTTGTAAATTACCCATGCCTCCAAAATGGTAACAAGGATTCAGAGGGAGTGGGAATTCTGGTTAGATGTTCCTTGGATTCCAAAAATGATGACACATGACCGATCTCGCATCAGAATCCACAGACAAAAACTGTCTGGAAGAGTGGCTTGAACTGTCACCTCCTATCCTCACATGTTTCTCCCACTTCCTTTTATTTTATGAGGAGCTGCCACTGCCCACTACTGATACTAATCCAGAGAAACCAACCTTGCCTTTCCAATCAATCTCCACCATGTATTCCCAGTCAACGACCTCAGCATAGGTCCTCAGCATAAACAAGAACACCTAGGAGTATATCTCTGGTCGAAAGCCTTTCTCAAACCTCTAGGCCTTTGGTTTCTCATTGGAGACAATTTTAGGGGCATACCGAACTAACTCAATGAAAAGGTTAGCGTAATCCATCACAGATAGATTCCCCTGAACAAGGTCCACGAACTCTCTGGACCTATCATAAGACAACACCTCAGGGCAGTATTGTTCATTAAAGACAACCTTGAAATCTCTCTAGCGCATCTGCTCATTCTTCCCAGTCTGAAGAACCAATTCCCACCACCTGTGGCTTAAAACTTCTAATAGAAAGGAGGCACATCTCAACCTAATCTCCTCGAGTGTATCCAAGAACTCAAACATGTGCTCGATCTTCTCGATCCATTCCACTGCTTCCTGGGGTTCTATGCTGCCTCAGAAGGTGGGGGGATTATTTTTCAGGAACTCCTGGGCCTTGTACTTTATAGGACCAATCTCATACTCTCTAATAGGATTTGGAATAGGAGAGGGTCCCTATCCTAGAGTCTAAACATCCTAGACCATGTCCTCGACTAGCCTCTGATCAATTGGTGTGGTATAACTCTCTCCAGCTTCCTCCCATGGGCACATAGGAGCTTTCCAGGGAGGCATGTTGTTACAAAATGCAAAAATCACAAAAATAAGAGTCAATGCCAAAATTCTGAAAATTTTATTCAAATACATCAAATATAAAAAATCTAAACACATTATAGTAATAAAAGAAACAACTACTCCACCCCCGTCCAATGTCCATGTGTGGTCTGTAGCCCACACAACTCACCTGGAAGTGAAGTCAATCAGACAATTCCAATGTCCCCTGGTGACTCAAGATCTAACATGAGAGGTACGGTCCAGGACCCCAAATCATGAAAAAAACCCTGATCCCCAAAAATCCTAGCTCCTGTCTAACCTGACTCATCCCAAAATAGTAATATAATCCAAAATCATCGGCCGCCTTTGATACCATTTTGCCACGAACCAAATCTGGTCGCCACCAATAGCGGCACCATACCTAACCTGTGGTAAGACCGTAAGGGTGTTCCCTATCCCCATGTACTGGAACAAGTTTCTGGGTATCAAAAAATTAGGTTTTGGAATTATTTACTTGAGTATGAAAGCACAAAACCTTAAAAACAATCTATAATATAAATATGAAATTTTAAGCCAAACAAGTCTTAAGAAAAAAACACAATTTAATACATGGATTTTAATAAAGTACAAGAGGTCCAAATAAAAATAAATAAATCTTCAAGATATCTACAAGGACGCCACACGACAAGGGGGTGGTCACCCCCGAGCCGTCTCCACAACACCACACCGCAAGAGGGGTCTAACAGCCCAGACCACCTTCACCCGAGGATTTATCTTTTCCCGAGTGAAACATAACCAAGTACACTTACACCCAAGTGGTGTAATTAGGGTTTGAGCCTAAGCCTAATAGGAGACCACCCAATTATTACAAAGTGCATTCAATACAAGATGAAAAAGTAAGCAGTTTTAATATGAAAAGGAAAGCAGTGTTGAATTCCAAGAAAGGCAACTTTCAATTGATTTTTTTTTTCAAGATAAAACATTTAGAATGTTAACATATTTAAATAGAAATTTTAGATACTGTATTTAACTTCCAAACACACCCTAGACAAGGGTAAATACCATAAATCCAATGAGTAATAAATTCGGGAAAACCGCTAGGCACTAGACTGTTTCGGGCCCTATGTACCTCATACCTCAGTGTAAATTAACCATAGAAAAATCCATTATCGTGCATGATCCACTAGTAGGGAAAATAACCATAACCTAGTGGTCCCAAATAATCATACACATAGTTTATTTAGAGTTTTAATTATCCAAATTCTAAGTGAAACAGGGACGAAACCCATCCGATTCACTAGCCGTACTAGTACAAATCCATCCCACCTAGGTACTCGGGCTTCCCCATTTGTGTTCAAACAATTTCATAATGATACATAAATAAATTTTTCATATGAAATACCACTAATTTTCACATAAAATTATTAAAGTAGCTATACACATTTTAATCCACTTAAAACAAATAACAAAACACTTTGATTTTAATGAAACAATTTCTCAAATCCCGCATTGTTTTGCACCCAAAACTCCTTGAAAATCCCACTTTTTACACTATGTGAACACTTTTAAGTTACCAAAATAGAAAATTCAGCCTAATAATTTTCAATTAAACCAAAAAATCAATTTTAGGGAAGCCCCTTATGAACTGAGAAATGATAACCTTGTGAAACCTCCATTTTCACACAAACATGACACTTAAAGTTCACATGTTCCACAAACACCATTAAAATCACTTTTCATAGAAAAAATAAAGGGGATAAACATTCAAAACATGATTTAAAGTCCTATTGAATTTTAATAAAACCAATTATGTATTTATAGGTCAACCCCAAATAAACTAATAGAACATTTCTATAAAAACCCCCAATTTCAAATGAAATTGGAATTTAAAATTCATTTTTAATAAAAACACCACTGAAATTAATTTTTACAACAATAATAAAATGAGCTAAACCTGAAAATATGATAAATACAACATGATAAGACACAAATATTGCATAAAGATGGAATCACCTACAAAAGCAATGAAAACCCTTGAATCCTTTGTGCGAAAACTCAAAAGCACCACCGCTGCACCTAAAGGAAGGTAAAATAGACCTAAAACTATAATTTCATACCATGAAACACAATATCAAACCCTAATTTCTAAACTCTACTTTTTGTAAATTAGTAACTTCAAGAATAAGGGAAGAAACCCTAAGAAAATGGGATCAAGAAGGACGGAAACCCACTTACTTGAGAGATCATAAAGAAATATCCCAAAATACACTAGTATCTGAATTTAAAAACATCCAAAAATTTATTTGAGGTTCAAATAAGGATGAGGAGGTCATGTAGGAACTACAATGGGGGAAAAATAGTGTGAAATTTAAGAGTTATCAAGGAAAGAAGTTACCTCTTCAAATCTTGAATATTTGATAAACTCTATAAAGGTATTCCCTAATTTGAGATGAATAAGAGCTTTAAAGAGGGGAAAAATGTAATGGTAGAACGCCTAAGGATGTTATATTAGAGTGGGAGGTGGAATAATTGAACAAGATTAAAAAATTAATATGTTATTAAACAAACAATATGTATTTTTAAAACTGGAAATGAGCTTCAAGGTAGGCTCAATTAATTAAATAAAAACCAAAATCCACCTTGATTATGGATTAATAAATGGTAAAAATTAATATGGAGGTGTTAATAGGTTTGGTAAGGCCAATTAGGAATTCGAATATATGAAAAATGTTGAAAAATGAAGTAGTTATAAAGGAAACAAAATTTATTTTTAAATCTGGAATAGGGCTTGCGGTTTGGCCCAAATCATGAAAACTCACCCATTCCTCCAAAAAAACATAGGAAACCCTCAAAACAAAGCAATAATGGAAATTAAATTAAAAAATAACTTTTAAATATGTCATGTATGTGATAGAATACCCATTTTAACTTCAAAAATTGGAAGTAGGTTAGACCTAACCAATGATTTCTTTTAAGTTGTACCTCACCAAAACTATTCAACCAAGGGTGAGTAGAAAATAGATTTTGAAACCTATCACATACCAGTTAATAAGTGGATAATATAATAATTTAAAGAATAGGATTTCATGGTAATTAGAAAACCAAAACTTACCCAATCACCCATTCATCATTTATTTTTTAATTTCGTGGTTCATTGATTAACTTGGTTTTTAAACCAAAATATTTCATTATACCTTCTTTATCTATAACTAAAGTGAAAATTTATTTATGATCTCTCCTCTTCGGATACAACCCTAGGGTTATAACTAATACTATATTTAACCTAATAATTAATCAATTTTTTACACTACATGATAGTGGGTTATAAAAACTTGATATCTTTTTCAGGGAGGCAGTTCCAAAAATCAATCTCTTCTTTTTCATGATTATGAATTATAACAATAACCTTTAACATTTTGATCCAAAAAATTAAAGAAATTTGATAACTAGACATGGAAAATTAAACCTAAAATCTAAATTTGATAAAGTTTTCTTGATATAATCAAATAAAACTTATAGTGTTCATATTGATCCGTCTTCCATGGAAACCATACCAAATCAGACCTTAAGGGACTTATGTGCACCACAATTAATCAACCAAGACAATCATATTTCCATACCTATTTTACAAAATTATTTTGAATATAAAACTGGTTTAAACAATTTGTTAACAAAATTTCATGGATTGGAAGGAGAATATAGAAATAAATATATAAAATAATTCACCCCTATCTAATTCACACTGAATCCCTAAGGAGTGGATAAGGAACTGGTTATGTGGAGGGAATTAAACTTTTCAACCAAAGGAGAAGCTAAGGAGTGGTTGTAAAAACTACAAACAGGACATGTAAATGATTAAGAGAACCTATAGAAAAGTTTCCTTTAGATATTTGTTTCTATACTTATAATGAAAACCATCATAAATAAGATATATTCTATCAAGTAAGGATCAGGGGAGAATCTTTTTGATTATTAGAAGAAGTCCAATAATATTTGTGAAAGTTTCCCACATCAATACATAGAGTAAAACCATTTTTTCTATTTTTATAAATTATTTCTTTATAATGATATAAATATTTTGGATACATCATATGGAATAGGTTTGATACACAAACCCCTAGTAGAAGGAAAATGACTCATTAAAAAATATTACATAAAGCTCACAATAATTTATCACCAGATTTATGAGGACAAGAAGAATTTATGAGGAAAGATGTCCAAATTCATCACCTTTTTTAGAATATAAACATTAAGGGATAACTTATGTTGTTAGAAAAATGGAATTAATTGAATGTATGTGGGTTGTGTCCATCTCCCAATCATTTTACTAATCAGTGTGCTGAAGTCCAAGGAACTAAGAACTATTCAAAAACCTACTAATATAAGAAATATACACAAAAAAATACATGGTGGGGAGATAATTTATAAGAATAATTTAGACTTAGAAACTAATAAAATCATTCTAGACCACCTTACCAAAACCAATATAAAAAACATCCCCCATTTCAACAGTAAAACCCACCATTCTAGAACCCACCACCTTTCTAGAAACCATATAAAAAAATTCCATTCAAACTTTTCCCAAATCCAAAAGGTAATGCGAGTATGATGAAGATAATAAGTAGAAAAAAAATTCCACCACTTTACCAACCTTAAAATAAGTATAATAAACCTAACAGTGAAGAGAAAGAAGTTTAAAATTCTGGGCAGATGCAAGACAACCATCCCTAAGAAAAGAGATCAAAGAGGAGAGGGATAGGCCAAAAAGAAAGAAACAAGAGACTCCATTATAAAGGAAGAAACAATAGAAGAAATAAATTTCACATACATTACCATCAATAATGATCCAATATAAGAAAATACAATATTAATAACTTCAAATAAAAATTATGGAAACATTATAGAAATTTGAAATTAATTTTCCACTTTTGGAAGATATGAAATAAATAACCAAGTATGATAAGTTCCTCAAAATAAAATTTCATAAAAAAGATGATAATTCAAGGGAATAATGGTTCCAACCTTGGAATAGGTGTATCCATTTTGATCACAACAAAACTACCCAAAAAATGTCAAGATCCTTGGACATTTTCTATCTCTCTCACCATTGGTTCCAAGATTTTTTGTAAGATTTATGTGATTTAAGTGTTCCATTAATGTTATGACTCATTTAATTTTTACTTATTTTGAGATAATAAATTTGTGTAACACTAGAGTTGTGTTATAAATTTTAAACAGATCCATTGATTTTTCCTCTAAGAGTCTTGGAGGATGTTCTAGTCAAAGTGAAAAACCTGATATTCTAACTGACTATTATTTTATCAATATGTAGGAAGATATACTACCAACACACTCATAAATAATTTTGGGTATACATTTCTTAAAGATAACAAAGAAAATAATTAATATACATAAAGGAACCCTCACTATGTAGTTTGAAGAAAACACTACCCACTTCAATATTTTTAACCCCATAAGGCACTATTCAGAGGACCAATTTCTTCTTACAATTTCCCACATAGACGATGCTGAAACTAATGAAGATTTAGTTATCTTACATGAAATTTTATCCTTAGGGAAACATTAAATTATTTAAATTCATTATAGAAATAATCTATACATAAATTTAGAAAATAAATTTTAATATTGCAGGAAGATATAGTTTTTAATTTTTTTGATGAATTTGATAGTTTATTTAATGAAGAAGAAATAGATATGTCATATGGTGTATAGGACACCAAATTCATAAAATTGAGGATCCACAATTTAATTTAATCCTCATAATAATCCCCAATACTAGAATTAAAACCACTTCCTATTAATTTTAAATAAGTTGACTTAAAGAATGTCGAAAAATTATTTGTGATGACTTATATTAACCTATATAAAAATTAAAAACATAAATGTATAGGACCTTAAAGATAAAATGTGAAAGAAAATAGACTATAGTTTAGGTTATATTCCATGAATTAATCCCTAAATTTACATGCATAAGATTATACTTAAAGAAAATTATAGACTTATTAGGTATTCGTAATAGAGGATGAATCCCACCATGAGATATATTGGTAATATGAAGATATAAAAGATTTTAGAGGTAGGGATTTTCTATCCAATCTCTTACTCATAATAGATTAGAGACATTCAGGTAGTTCCTAAAAAAACTACACTGAACATTTTAAAAAATGATTAAAATGAGTTAATTCCTATGAGAATTTAGAATATCTGTAGAGTTTTTATAGATTATATGAAGCTGAATTAGGCCACTAAGAATTATTATTTCCTCATTCCCTTTGTTGACCAAATATTGGAGAGATTGGTAGGGATAAATAACTAATATTTCATAGATGTATTTTTACATTCCTTTTAGAAACCCATTTCCCTAGAGGACTAATAGAATACAACTTTTAAAAGTAAATTTGAAACCTTTTCTTATACAAGGATTACATTTTGATAGTGTAATTTTTGAGTTACATTTCATAAGTTCTATATAAGTATATTTTCTAACCACATTGGGGACTTCTGGGATGTGTTTTAGGTTGACTTTAATACTTTTGGAAAATTTTCTAACCCTTTCTTGAATAATATGGAAACGTTTTTGAAAATTTTCACTGATAAGAACCTAGTTTTAAACTTTGAAAAGTTTCACTTCATGGTAGAAAGAGGAATATTCCTTGGGAATGTCATTTCACAAAAAAAATTGAGTTGGATATCTTTAAAATTGAAGTGATGAATTATTTTCACTATATGACTTATGTGTAACATGTTAGATATTTTTTTAGTAAATATAGTATTTAAAAGAGGTTTATTCGAAGACTTTAGAAATATTTATCTCTCCCTTTTTGGGTTATTTCTAAAATAATATGAATTTTTTAATGATGAGTGAATAGAAGCTTTTGATGGGTTGAAGAGAAGATTAACCTCAACCACTAGTGATGAAACCACCTAATGGGGAACAACACTTTGAGATACCTTGTGATGCTTCTAATAATGTAGTTGGGGTAGTCTTATCCAAAATATTTGAGGAAAAAAAGTCATTATATATGCCTTAAGAACATTGGATGTTACCTAGACTAAATAAATAACAACAAAAAATTAATTTTTAAAGGTTATATTTTATTTAGATAAATTAAATTCTTATTTTCTTGGAACTAAAGTTACATTTTTTTTGATAATGAATCCCTTAGATACTTTATAAAGAAGTTTATAAAAAATCATATAGTGTTCATATGGATTTTACTATTTTATGATTTCAATCTACGAATCAAGGATAAAAAATGAGTTGAGAACTAGGTGGTAGATCACCTAAGAAGGCATCCAAACACAATTGAATTTGAGATTCCAGACCACAAAACTTTGAATGAACATATTTTGTGGGAAAAAATTTATTTGGTTAATGGAGAAGTGACTCGGTATGCTGACATGGTAAATTATTTAGTAACTGTTAAGGTCCCATATCACTTAAATCCTTAAAAAATTCAAAGACAAAAATTTGAATCTTGGTTTTTCATTCTGGTGGATCCATACCTTTGTAAAAATTTTAATGACCAAATTATGAGAAGATGTTTTCCTTGAAATAAAATTCAATATTTTATTAATTTTTATCACACTCTAGCTTGTGTAGGATACTTTGTACCTCAAAGTAAAATAATTAAAGTTTTATAATTAGGAATTTTTTATCCTACCTTGCTCAATGATTCTCATGAATTTTTAAAAAAAGTGTGAACAATTTCATTTTACAAGAAACATATCAAATAAGAAATTAATTAAAAAAACTAGTTTTTGTGAAATTTTTGATGTTTGGGGAATATAAATCCTGGGAAAATTTCCCATTACTTTGGAAACTCTTAAATTCTTTTAGAGGTTTATTATGTTTCAAAATGGGTGGAATCTAGGGATAAAAAATGATGATGCTAATGTTCTCTATTTTCTTTCAAAGATGAAATTTTTTTTATTTTTGGACTGTCAATAGAAATCATAACTGATCATTGTATCCATTTCCCAATATGATTATATATGATTTTATGAGGAATTATTAAGTGTATCATATAACATTAACACCCTACCACCCACAAAAAAAATGTCCAAATAGAAATTTACAATAGGTAGATGGAGGGGATTTTATTGAAAACTATTAAACCAAACTAAAAATTTTATAGCCAATGTTTAGAATACACATAATAGGATTAAAAGATAGATTACAAAAAACCCATAGGTATGAGTCCATATAGATTTATTTATAGAAAGAGATATCATCTACTAGTGGAGTTGGATCACAAATTTTTTTGGGTAGTGAGAGAGATAATTATGGCCCTAGATAGATATAAAAAAGAGAGAAAAATATAGATAAAAAAGTTAAAGAAAATTAGAAGAGAATAATTACAAAAAATAAATAATTTACAAATAAAGGAAATGAGTTTTTAATAAAAAGTTAATTCAATTAAAAATTTCCATCTAGGGGAATGAGTGTTGTTATACAACATAATACTCAATGTAATGGAAGGTAAACATTTTTCCAAATCATAATTTCTATTTATAGTCACTCATGTCTATGATTTTCATGCTATGTAGGTTATAAAATAAGGATAGAAAATCCAATTTACAATTAATTGGAATAAAATGAAGAAATTCAATGTAAATATTCCCTAAGAACCAATAGAGGAGCTCACACTCCTCTAACCTACTTGTAAATGAGTACCATTAGGCTTTACCTTTATTTCTTATTTAGGTTCCTATTATGGTTATATATAAAATATTCTTAAATAATGAACAAATTAGAATAAATTGAGAACACTTAATAATTTATGTGTGGGGGAGGGAACCTTTGTAGTTTAGGATTTTCAAATTTTGTTTTTATTTTTCAAATCTAGTGACTTTTTCCAATTATTGTGTGTGTTTATTTTTTGTGTATTTTGAAAACCATTGAGATTAATTTGAATTCCATTGAAAAATTTGAATATATAATAATATTAAGGAATTTATTTGAAACATTTAATCACCGTATATAAATTCTAAAGTAAACTTGCTTTCAAATAACATGTGAGATAAATTCATGTAAAGACCACTGATTTCTAAATCTCATTCCATGAAAATATATCATACATTTTAATCAATTACCTAAGAGGATTATGAACTTATTTTTTCATCTTTATACAATTCTTATTTTCTTTAGATAACTCATATATTATTAAATAACTATAACTTACTAAATAATCTAGTTAAAACTTTGGATCATTGAGAACTTTGTGTTATATATGATTGATTAATTATTTTAATTTTAAATCCTCTTTTACAATGCACTCTATTTTTAATAATCTATTTACATTTAACCCTTATAGACCTTAGAAACCATGAATAACCCTATTGATAATCTAAATTTCAATCCTAAAGTCCCTATCCACCTTTATATATAAGTTGCTACATGATCCATGTTGAATTTAAGTATGGAGGAAGGGAGAAAGTGAGATGGAACAAGCTATTTTTCAATTTGAAGTGAGTAAGTGCTATTATTTCTTTTCTAATAAATGAGTAAAATTATGTTTATAAGGATTAGGGGATTTTCTAGATGTTATATAAAGATGGCCATGAAATTTTACCACTATTTTGAAGTGAAAAATACCTTTCTTTCCCTCAAATATTTAATTTTATAAAAAAATATAGATCTATACTCAAGATAAAATAATTCCATTAAAGGGGAAAGAGGGAAGAAATGTATCATTGAAGTTGAATCTATTTAATTTGGACTATCCAATAAATTAGGGGATTATTAGAGGAAAATTTAATTTTTCATCGATGTACACTATTTATATTATACCTACTTGATGACATAGTGACTTCAAGGGTGAGTGAAATAGTTGAAAAAGTACGATATGAGTTCTGGGTGTTCTCTGAAACACCTTGCTCAACAGGGAGTATGGGATATAATTTTTTTTAATGAAGATACTAATGTTTATTAGGATCTCAAATAAGTGGTGTTTGGAAGAATTGATAAATATTCTTAGAGAAATGACCAATTAGAAGGAAAATTATTCTTAATCTAGGAAAAATAATGTCTCACACCCACTCAAGAATCATCCATCCATATCTTCCTTAAAGAGTAGAAAAAAGTAAAAACACTAAATCTTTCCGAAGGAAACATAGAGAGGATATGTTATTTACTATTGAAATGAAAAACTCATAGACTATTCTTTAAAATTTCCTAGGGTTAGTGCTAAATTAATGGAAGAGGGATAATAGGAGTAATAAATTCTTGAAGGAAACTGAAGATCATGCATTATGCTTTAAAAAAGAGCCAATCCTCATAATATACCTTAATCTTTTCTCAAAAGATCCCAATAACCTTTAGTCAGAAACAAACCTAAAAAGAACTAATTATATGCATAAATATATGACTAATTGGGTGGATATGGAGAAATACATCAAGCCTATAGCGTCCCTCCTATGAATCTAGAATAAGATAATATTTTCTTAAAACACTACTAGAATTAAATATATTTGCGACGACCTATTTGCGATGGGATCCTATTACAAATAGGCTTTAATGACGGGGACCCGCCGCAAATATCCCGTCGTAGAAAATGGCTTCGCAAATACATTTTTTTGCTACGGGTCCGTCGCAAAAAATGGTATTTGCGACAAGAAACTTTTCCATCGCAAATAAGCCTCAGATTATATACATTATATATCAATCAACCATTTGTGATGAGCCAGTCGCAAATACTAGTTGTGGTGGGAAAATTCTCTGTCACAAATAACTGTCTTATTATATACATTATATATATATATAAACATTTTGCGACAGGTCCGTCACAAATAGTATTTGTGATAGACCCGTCGCCCCGTCGCGAATACTAATTATAAAAAAATATATTTAGATTATTTGCGACGGGATCCCATCGCAAAAGGTCCCACCACAAATATTAGTCATAACAAAAAAAATTAATATAATTATGATTAATGATAAAATTATATTATTATTATTAAAATAGTAAAAAAATAAAAAATATTATTATTAGTAAAATAAGAAAATATTAAAAAATATAATACTAAAAAAATATATTTAATAAAATTATTATTAATAAGAAATTAATATTAATATCATTAAAATAATTAAAAAATAAAAAATTATTAAAATTCTCAATATTTACAAAAAAATATAAAAAAATCATAAAATATAATTATTATTAATAAATACTAATCATAATAAAAAATTAATAAAATTATAATTAATGGAAAATTTATATTTTTATTATTAAAATAATAAAAAAATAAAAAATATTCTTATTAGTAAAATAAAAAAAATTAAAAAATATAATACTTAAAAAATATATTTAATAAAATTATAATTAATAAGAAATTAATATTAATATTATTAAAATAATAAAAAAATAAAAAATTATTAAAATTATCTATATTTACAAATAAATATAAAAAAATCATAAAATATTATTATTAGTCGTAAAAAAACAAATATTAAAAAAATATAATACTAATAATAAATAATAAAGTATTAAAAATAAAGAAAAATTAAATTATGCAATATTTACACCAATATAAAAGATATAAATTGTAAATAGTTCATATTCCTACAAATCTTATATTCAAATGTTTTTAACATAAAAAAAAATCACTTAGGGGAGTCGTCTTTTAGAGGAGGTGGAGGAGGTGGAGGAGATGGTGGAAGAAACTCCATCCCTAAACTATGAGTTAGACGACACATGTACTTTATCTGCTCATGATGCTGCTGCTCCCATTGACACATCTCCTCCTCGTGCTGCTGCTGCTGCTGCTACTTCTGCCGACACATCTCTTCATGCTACTTCTGCAAACTCTCTATAAGATCAGCCTGAGTTCGCAACTGCACCTGATACTGTGAGGCAGAAGATGATGCCTTTCCATGAGCTCCTCTCGAGTTGGATGCCGACTCACAACAGTACCATAATAAGTACCAGGAGTCAAATGAGAGTTGATACCAACTACTCGGCCCTTCTCAAAGCCATACTGAGTCGCCTGCATCCATGCCGCCTCATTGAAATGGTGGGCACTAGTCTGCTCAGTCGTATCGTTCTGACTCCCAGCCTGTGTCTGAGAAGTCGCAACCAATATGACTCCTTCAATTAAAATTTGAAATTAAAATGGTGAAAATATTATATGCGGTTAATAAAAAATAGAAGAAAATAATACTAACCACAATCTGACGCTGGCGATCACCTCTAATCTCTCTAGTGGCTGGATCATTGTACATCCTCCGATAAACGTCAAACTCCGTAATATTGGGATGCTCGAATGCCTATAGAAATATAAAATAAACTAGTTATATTTAAAGTTATATAAAATATTTAAAAAATATACTTACCAGATGATCTCTATGCGTACTCAATGTACGACTACCAGCTCGATGTGTCACTTTCTGTCTCCCCTGATTCTGTCATCCCACTGAAGATCTCCTCTGAAATCCATCACCCAACCAGTGTAAACATAATCAATCCCAAACGTGAGATGAAATGTACTCTGGTCAGTGGGCTCTACATGACTCATCAAATTTTGTCACTCCTCCTTTCTTAATGGTTGTTCTTCTCAAATTGTAAAAAAAATGGTGGAAATGGTCATGCATAGACACCTGCCATGCCGCGTGGATAACGCCACACATGCTATCATCAATGGGATACCATAAACCCTAAAAATAATTTATAATATAATGTTATTAATAAAATAAATTTCAAAATAAACATTTTTTATTTACGTACCAGCCAATGATCGAACATGTCGCGCCACACATCAACGAGAATATGTTCCCATGTGATCCATGACTGAGAAAAATAATTTTTCAATATAGCACTCCCCTGTCCAATGGCTACATACATAAAACTGTGAAAAAGGAATAAATAATCAAACAATTAGTATATATATAAATAAATTAATGAAATATAACTAAAATATACAGGTTACCATACCTCTGTATGCGTGGATCAAAGCCAAGACATAGATGTCACTCGGGGATTGGGTTAGGAATCATCAGTCATGCAAGACCACACCCCATCCTCATACCCCCTGAACCTCCAGTAGGCTGAGGGTCAGATGATCCAAAATCCCCCTCATCCAAAGGAAGATCAGCCTCCCGAAACTCACGAAATATATCAGGATCCATCAGAAACACAAAATGATTGTTGTTAGCAGATAATTGCAAATAACTATTATATATAGATATATATTAGTCATGATTATAACTAGCATTTAACTATGTCAATTTTCATCTTCATCCTCATCTTTGTAGTTTTCCATGCCAATATCTTCATCCTCCTCCTCAACATCATCAATATCTATATGAGTTTCAGTTTCTTCATCTCTTGTCATTTGAAATTCATTTGTAACATCATTAACATCTTCATCATCATCGATCCTTAATTGTGGGGTGTCATCATAGATATTCTTGTCTCTTTGTGAAAAATATGGATTTTGAGCAGTCTCTTGAAAAATTTCAATTCCTTCCACTTCAGAAGAACCACATTCAGTTTGAGTAAATTGATTTTCATGAGATTTCATTTTTATTATGTTCCACCAATCACTCAAGTATCTTAAAGTATCACAATACTTTGCGTAATAAATCTGATGTGTTTTTTGATCCAGTAAAAATGGTTCAATTATAGCAAGAAGACTTTTATATTTAATATCAATGATTCTATGAGTCAGATGAACACGCAAGCCTCTCTCAGTATCCAACCACTGATATTTAAACATTATTATATAATTCTGTCCTAGATAACACAACTCAATAATTTCATCTTGATTTCTATAAAAGTCAACTCCAATATCTTTATGATGTGATATTTTCAAGAAAACTCCACTATTCATTATTTTTTTTTGATTCCCCACATGCATGTGCATGAAATCCAAAACCATTCACCACATATGCATTATAAGATTTAACCATTTTGGATGGTGGGTTACTCAATATATATAGTCACTTATCAATTTTATCAGCATGTTGAGACACCTGAAAATTTGTAAAACAATTATAAATATGATAAATAATAAATGGAATTGATATTAAACCATCAATAATTTCTGTTACCAGTTTTTGAAAGCATTGAGAAATTTTTTTGTCTGCGTTCTTCAAGAGTAGCTGCTGTAATTTATGGAAGTTCTTTCTTGATATAATTATCATATAACCTACAAATAAAATAATTTTACATACTACAACATAAATTATATAATAAGTGATATAATAATTCACAACACAATTGATGTTATTTCTTCATAGTTAAGCAGAACATATGTATGAGCTTTGGGATGTTCATCATTGGAAAGCCACCAGTCATGAACTCCATTGAAACCAAGATTTGGTTGATTAAAAACTGATAATTGATTGTCTATTTCTTCATTAAAATCCCACTCATTTCTTCCCATACGATTGTGTTTTGATTGATATTGAGATTCAAAATAATGAGAGCAGAAAAAGTAATTTCCTCTTGCAAATAAGCTTCATCAATTGAGCCTTCAACTGATGCTTTGTTACATACTTTTTTCTTCAATTTCTGTAAGCATCTCTTGAATGGGTACATCCATCAAAACTTTACGGGACCTCCAAATTTAGCTTCATGTGGAAAATGTAATATCAGATGTTCCATTGAGTCAAAGAAATCCTACATAAATATTTTTTCTACTTTACATATAATTGTAGCAACATCTTCTTCCAGTTTGCTTAGGGTATCATAGTCTGTTGTAGCTGCACAAATGTCTCAAAAAAATATGATGTCTGTTATCGAACCCCAAATCATATAATTCAACAAACCTCTGAATCCAATAAGTATAAGTATTTCCATTATAACATGACAATCATGAATTTTTTATCCGGTAATATAACTATTCTTAACACATCTTCCCAAATTAGATTCACAACCATCTGGAAGTCTCAAATCTGAAATCCACTGACAAAATAATAAGCAACTCTCTTTGGACAGTGTATAAGCTACTTTTGGCTTTATTAACCTATGTGATTTGACATTTTCAAATAGTTCAAGTTCTGGTCGCCTGCAAATTTGGGTAAGATCTAATCCTGCCTTTTAAAGTATCTTTGGTCTTACTTGGTGTATCCAAAACTGTATGAAATAAATTATCAGAATATTTCTTCTCAATATGCATGACATCCAACATGCGGAGGACCAACAAATCAGACCAATATGAAAGATCCCAAAAAAATGATTCATTTTATCCAATTATGTTCTTTCCCAAAGACATCAATTTTATGTTGGTTTACTATTGGCCCAAATGTGATGGGAGGTAATAAAAATACAATTGATTTTAACTCTGTACATAAGATCATCTTTGGAGGTTCATCCCTTTCAATTGTACCATTTCTAAAATGAGATTTTTTCCTCTGAAAAGGATGATCTGTAGGAAGAAATATGCAGTGACAGTCATAATATCAAGGTTTTTTTCGATTGATGAGCATAAAAGCTTTGTTGTCTTTAATACAGTAAAGACATGGTTTCAGATAATGTGTACTCCAGCCAGATAACATGCCATATGCCGGAAAGTCACTAATCATCCACATCAATGCAGCTTTTAATATAAAATTTTGTTTTTCAGCAACATCATATGTACTAACACGATCACCCCATAATGCATTTAACTCATCAATCAATGGCTTCAAATAAACATCAATATTCTTTTTTGGATGTCCTGGGATTAATAGAGTCAAAAATATATAGGGCTCCTTCATCAACATCCATAGAGGTAAATTGTACAAAGTTATAAAGATAGGCCAACATGAATACTGACTACCATAAGAACCAAACGGATAGAAACCGCTAGTATAAAGACCCAATCACACGTTTTGGGCTTCTAAAGCAAAAGACGGATGCAGACGGTCAAAATGTTTCCTGAATCACCATTAGATGGATGATTCAAGCTTTTATCAGTTGAAATCTTGGTTTTGTGCCATGAAATCATTGACGCTATGTTCTAAGACAAAATAAATACTGCAACCTGGGTGTATGAGGGAAATATCTCAACTGTTTTACTGGAATAGATCCAGACTTCCCGGGTTGAGCTTCTTTATACCTTGATTGTCTACATGTGGGTAAATGATCCAATGACTTATTTTCACCAGAATATAAGATGCAATCATTTGGACATGCATGAATATTTGGATAACTTAGGCCCAGATTACGAACCAACCTCTTGATCTCATAGTAATTTGCAGGCAACATATTTCTTTCAGGTAACAATGATTTAACCAAAGAAAATATCTGATCAAAACAGTTTTTTGACATTGAATTATCTGATATAATAGCCATAAATTTTTCAACCGCTTATAATTTTCTTATCTTGCAACCAGGATATAATGCATCCTCAGCAGACCTCAACAACTCATAAAATTCGGATGGTGCCAACTCAAGAGTTAAATCACTATCATCTTGAGTTTTAGTTTGTTGAACAGATGGACCTGCAACATCATGTACTAAATTTTGAAACCATGATGGATCCAGAATCAAGTTATTAGTATCTTCTCTGGAACTGCATTCACCGTGTTGATACCAAAAAACATAATATGTTTGAAAACCAAATCTCAAGATATGTCCTCCAACCTTGTCAAATGTGTCAAACGTTCTCAGAGAACATTTTTTACAAGGACACTCAATTGTGCCTTCTGAAACATATTCTGGTTTTGATGATACAAATGATAAGAAAGTTTCAACACCCTCAATATATACAGGATTTAAACCAGAACTATTTGGATTACTGCTCTAATTTATCCAAGTGCGATCATATAATAATGACTGATGTCAATTTCCTTATTCCATATTTTTATATAAAATATAAATCATCACTATTTTTGAATAATTTGAAATTATAAAAACACTATATAAAAAAAGAAGATAAAAAATTACAACTACTTCTTAATAATTACCATTAAATTTAGGCGATACAATTTTCAGTGGATTGACGGCTACTCTTTTGTCCGACGGCTCATTTACTTGCATATTTCTCACACCGAAATCACAATGAAGAATCTGCTCAGAAGTACGCTTATTCATTCTTGTGCATACGAGAATGTATAAGCATACCTCCAAGCAGTTTCTTCATTGTGATTTCAGTGTGAGAAAGATGTAAGTAAATGTGCCGTCAGACAAAAGAGCCCCCTTCTCGTCGATGAATCATCTTCTTATAATTGTCACCACCTGAACATGTTATGAAAAAAAATGTGGTCTTACGAATGTATATTCAAAATCATGCATACAAGATTGGATATGCATATATAGAAGCATACTTTTCATAATGTTTTGAGTCGGTGAAAGTTGAAAGCAGAAGAGTCATCGAGCAAAAGGAGTGTCGTCAATCCACTAGAAATTGTGCCAAGTTATTACAAGTTTTTAGAATTTTTTCCTATTTGTTCCTATTTATTCCTATTTATTATTACTTATATCTAATTATTTTTATTTATTACTAATTATTCCTATTTATTACTAATTATTACTATTTATTACTATTTATTTCTATTTATTACTATTTATTTATAATTATCACTATTTACTACAAATTAATCCTAATTACTACTAATTAATCTTAATTATTGCTATTTAATCCTAATTATTTCTATTTATTCCTATTTATTTCTATCTATTATTAATTATTTGTATTTATTACTATTTATTCCTATTTATTTCTAATTATTCTTATTTATTACTAATTATTCATATTTATTGCTATTTATTCCTATTTATTCCTAGTTATTCCTAATTATTCATATTTATTACTAATTATTACTATTTATTACTATTAATTTCTAATTGTTTCTATTTATTTCTAATTATTCCAATTTATTGCTAATTATAAATATTTATTCCTAATTATTCCTAATTATTCCTAATTATTACTAATTATTTTTAATTATTTCTATTTATTATTAATTACTCTTATTTATTCCTAGTTATTATTAATTATTTCTATTTATTACTATTTATTTCTATTTATTACTAATTATTCATATTTATTACTAATTATTCCTTTTTATTCGAATTTATTTTTAATTATTCCTAATTATTCCTATTTATTACAATTTATTTCTAATTATTACTATTTATTTCTAATTATTCCTATTTATTTCTAATTATAAATATTTATTCCTAATTATTCCTAATTATTTATAATTATTCCTATTTATTACTAATTATTTCTATTTATTAGTATTTATTCCTATTTATTACTAATTATTTCTATTTATTACTATTTATTTCTAATTATTCCTATTTATTGCTAATTATAAGTATTTATTACTAATTATAAATATTTATTCCTAATTATTCCTAATTATTCCTAATTATTCCTAATTATTCCTAATTATTACTAATTATTACTAATTATTACTATTTATTTCTAATTATTCTTATTTATTACTATTTATTACTAATTATTCCTAATTATTAGTATTTATTATTATTTATTCATATTTATTACTAATTATTTCTATTTATTACTATTTATTTCTAATTATTACTATTTATTTCTAATTATTCATATTTATTGCTAATTAAAAATATTTATTCCTAATTATTCCTAATTATTCCTAATTATTCCTAATTATTCATAATTATTCCTAATTATTCCTAATTATTCCTAACTATTACTAAGTATTCCTAATTATTCCTAATTATTCCTAATTATTTCTATTTATTACTATTTATTCTTAATTATTTCTATTTAATACTATCTATTCTTATTTATTACTATCTATTCTTATTTATTACTATTTATTCCTATTTATTACTATTTATTCCTAATTATTCTTTTTTATTTCTATTTATTCCTATTTATTAATATTTATTTCTAATTATTACTATTTATTTCTAATTATTCCTATTTATTGCTAATTATAAATATTTATTCCTAATTATTCCTAATTATTCCTAATTATTCATATTTATTCCTATTTATTACTATTTATTCATATTTATTAGTATTTATTATTATTTATTCCTATTTATTACTAATTATTTTTATTTATCACTATTTATTTCTAATTATTACTATTTATTTCTAATTATTACTATTTATTTCTAATTATTCATATTTATTTTCAATTAAAAATATTTACTGCTAATTATAAATATTTATTCATAATTATTCCTAATTATTTTTAATTATTCCTAGTTATATCTAATTATTCCTAATTATTCTTAATTATTACTAATTATTCCTAATTATTACTAATTATTACTAATTATTACTAGTTATTCCTAATTATTACTAATTATTCCAATTTATTACTATTTATTCCTAATTATTCCTAATTATCCCTATTTATTACTATTTATTCCTATTTATTACTATTTATTCCTATTTATTACTAATTATTCCTAATTATTACTATTTATTCCTATTTATTACTATTTATACCTATTTATTACTATTTATTCCTAATTATTCCTATTTTTTACTATTTATTTCTAATTATTGTGATTTATTACGAATTATAAATATTTATTCCTAATTATTCCTAATTATTCCTAATTATTCTTAATTATTCCTTTTTATTACTAATTATTACTAATTATTATTATTTATTATTATTTATTATTATTTATTCCTATTTAAAACTAATTATTTCTATTTATTACTATTTATTGATAATTATAAATATGTATTGCTAATTATAAGTATTTATTCCTAATTATTCCTAATTATTCTTAATTATTCCTAATTATTCCCAATTATTACTAATTATTACTAATTATTCATATTTATTACTAATTATTCATATTTATTACTAATTATTCTTATTTATTAAAAATTAGTACTAATAATTTCAATTTATTATTACGAATAACGACTATTAACAAAACAATTTAAATCTAATTAAATTAAAACTAATAAAAAATAATTAAAATTAACATAAAAAATGAAATAAATATTAAATTAAATAAAATATAAATACCTTTAAACTTGATCTTCTATTGATGTAGACGACTTCAAAACTTTTTCGTCAAAAAAAAACTAACTCAAACGAATTCTCACTCTGAAAATAGGGTTGAGAGAGAGAGAGAAAGTGAGAATTGAGAGGAGGATTTGAAAAAACAGATAGGGGGTATATATAGGTTAGATTAGTTGCCACGAGACCTTTTGTGATGGTATTCCCGTCACAACAGGTATCTTCTGCGATGTGGCCCGTCGCAAATACCTTTGCCCGCATTAATTGCTGTCGGCGATTAAAAGGGTATTTGCGATGGGGCCCATCGCAAAAGATACCTGCCGACACATGTTTTGCGACGGGGCATCATCCCGTCGCAAAAACCCATTTACCGCCGCCGGGTATTTGCGACGGGACCTGTCAAAACCTTCCCGTCCCAAAAAAACCATTTACTGCCGCCGGGTATTTGCGACAGGACACGTCGCAAATACCTCCGAGCGACGAACTATTTGCGACGAGAATATTTCTCCCGTCACAAATAATCTTCCCGTGGTTTGGTGCGCAAATCGCGCCAAACCGCACATTACTTTTTGCGATGGGCCACCAAAATTCGTCGCAAATAACAAGGTATTTGCGACGGGACGCCCCCCCCCCCGTCGCAAATAATCTCTGGACTGGACTATTAGCAACGAGAAATTATCCAGTCGCAAATAACCCATCGCAAAAGTTTATTTTTCCCATAATGAAATTTAAACTTTAGTGTTGAGTGAATATTCTCAGAAATTTTGGTATAAAGCATTAATGATAGTATAAAAAAGTGGAAAATAATTGAATGAGCTAAATGAAGAATATGGGACCAAAAAAATTAAGGAGGTATGGGAATTTTGAGACCCATGCTGTCGAAAAAGGAACTCATCTTGGATTGAATTTAAATTTTTCCTAGATAATATTTTTGAAATTTAAATATCAAGGATACCATATATTAAGTGTGGGGTAATTTAAAGAGTCAATATTTTCATATATTTTACTTTTATATTCATTATTTTAATCCCACCTTTTTACCATTTTATGGGGAATTATTATATTTTTTAATTTAGGGAGTAATTTAGATTTAATTATAGAATTAACTAATTATGGTGTATTAATTTTTTTATCTATCATTTTAATTATTAAAATAAATCCTATATTTATTTTTTGTTAGTATTGATATCATTTCAAGAATATTGAAGAAGTTCTGGGTTTTTGGAGAAGTCTGGTCTTTGTAAACACCATAAAAGACCCAAACATGTCTGCGTAAGAATCATCTAACCACCGTAAGCATGAATAAAAATTATGTGAGCATCATCTGGTACTCTATATAATAATCACCTAGTCTCCTATAACCATTATTATCAATTCTATGTAAACATAAATCCAACCTTTGTAAGCATTGTTTCCACACATCTTAAGGATGATTCGTATTGTGTAAACATCATTTTCTTTTTCTTAAATATAATTCCTGTATATAGAAAACCAATGGAAAGATGATGTTCTAATGGAAAATGGTAAACATCATCTCCACCTCATGATAAGGCTTTAATATTATACATAAGTATTCATGAAACCAATTTTATGAGTCCATGTTGATTTTAATATGCATGATATTTTGATCTAGAAGAAAAGGTAAAGCTATGAATTTTACGGTAAGATGGGACCATGAATGAGAATGAAATCCATGGAAGAATTAAACTTTTTAGAAAATCAAAATGAAATAATCTCAAAGGTTTTATGATGTTTAAAAAAAATAAGGAAACAGCTGGTATTAAAAAAGAGGATGCGTCAGAAAGTGGGAGGAGGAAGAAAGTTCACTAGAGAGTTTGATGTTATTTCAATTTGATGCTTAACTTTTTATTTTATTATCTTCTTTAATTCTATAATTACTTTCCAACTTCATTTATATTTCCAATAGAATAGAGGGGTAAACCTTTGAGTGATCTGGGAAGGGAGGGCTCTCTATTTGTAATTCTTGAGTGTTCAAACATCAATGAATAAAATATATATCTTTTGTTAAATTTGTTTTAGTATTTAATAAAAGTTATTAATATTCGATGATTTTTTTTAAATTTTAATCTACTTATTATATATTTCCTTGGTGCATGTTCTAAAATCTCCCACCACTCAGTTTTAGTCTGTGTATGATGTGATTTAAAAGATTTAAGGTGTGGAGAGATTGGCGATTGTTGGATTATATATAATGGACATTGGAAACTCTTGGTTTACTTAGGAAGCATAAGACCTAAATTGGGTATTTTCTGAGATAGACAGTAATGAATTACTATTTTCTTTTCACTCATAATAAGGAGAGTGGACTAAAGTAGTGATATCTTTTAAGTTGAACCTCAGTAAAACTATTCAACCAACGGTGATAGGTGAAGTGATTGTAAAACCTCTCACTCACCAGTTAATAAGAGGAGGAGACAACAATTTAATGACTAGGTTAACATTTTAATTGGATAAAACCCCCAACCCAACTATCCTTTAATCATTATAGTTTTAATGACCTACTTTGTTACTTAACATTGTTTTCAAACTGAAAAATTTCAAAACACCCCCTTTTCTCTAGAAAAAGTGAAAAAATAATTTTGAGCACTTATCTAGGAAGATTACCCCAGGGTCACCACTTATACTAAATTTAACCGAGGTAATGATATAATTTTCACACCTCATGATAGGTTTTTTTTCAATAACTAATAAAATAAGAGTAATCATCCTATTCTTTACTTATCATTCTTCTTATCTTTCTTCTTTCAACCTTTTTTTTATTTTCACCTCACTTATTATATTATTTGAAACTTATTCTTATTTCCTTTCTTTGATGCCACTATTTATCTTCTTCATCCTCAAATTATACACAATTTTTTCTTATAAAATCAATACTGAAGTTTCCAATTACACCAAATATAAATAATTTAAGTGGGATCTTTCCCTTATACTCACCCTTTATAATTTTCATGTCTTTAGAGATCAGATCCATTAACCTCTTATGTTATTCAATATTTATGTCTTCATATTTTGATTCATTAGAGGATAAAACTTTAAATTCATCCTCCTTTATTTCAAATTTTTATGGATTTTATGGCCATTTATTATTTAGAAATTTTCTTGAAAACATGTTCCTTTCTGATCTCATAGTTGTGAAGATTATTGTGAAACTCATAAAAAATAATTACACCTTTTTTTCCATGAAATAAATGTTTTGATCATGTCTATCAGGAAAGTATCTCATTAATTTATTAACAATAATATAATATTTCTATTTATATATAAATACCATAATGTTATTGACTATCTCATTAACCTTATTAAAGCAATCATCTAATATCTCATCTTCATCCATTCCAATGTCTTTAAATTTTTCTATCCAAATATGTATTTATTTCCCCTTTGATTTTGAAATTTCCTTCATACTTGTTCTCATCCCTCATTTCCTTTTCTTCCTTAATCCCCATTAATTTAGAATAAATTATATCATGTAAGGATAAAAAATAGCATTTTGGATTTTCGATATACTTCCAAGATATTAATTTTTTTTTGCAAATTTCATGGAAACATCTCTCAAAAGGGGTATAAAACCAATTTTAACAAAATCACTCACTTTAATGACTTGTGGTAAAAGATTGAGAATAATTCTATTTTTTATCCATGGTGGTTCTTCCCCTAAAATATCAATACACCTATATTTTTAAAAAAATTCCTATTATCTAAGATTTACCTTTGATAAAGTGGAATCTCAAGAGATAAATATTTTTTCTATGATACCACTTAAAGAGATCAAATCAATTGGAGTGCCACTGGGGGGGGGGGAATCTATGTTACTATTTTTAAAAATTACTTTGAATAAAATATTTATGACTGATTAAGGTCATGATTCACTTTATAAATCTCTCTTTCTCATGCATATACAACAATCATAAAATATGCAGACCACTTAAAACATTTTTACAAGGTTCGACTTCAATGTGAGGGCCTAATCCTTGTTGTGTATAGTTTGTTATTGAGACACATACTATTTTATACTATTAATTTTTTTGGGAACAAGTGCTTGAAAGTCACCCATAATATTTGGGTTGGTATCATCCAATTCCCAGGGATGGTATCATCCACTTCCTAAATATTATATAGAATTTTTTATACAAGAACCTCCAATATTCAATATTCTATTACCACTATTGAATGTGAAAAAGATAACCTATATACATTTGGATGTCTCAACATCAAATATGATATCATCTTCCTTGGGTTTGGTCTTTGACTATGATATTAATATAAATAAAGAACCATTCAATTCGACCTCACTTTTTAAGCTCTTAGAATACCCTCCGTGTGTACAAGAGTATGAAAGTACATAACGGTCTTATTACTCCTCAAAACAAGACATTATATTATTTGTAATAAGTTTTATTTTCTCAATATAGATGATCAACATGAGTGAATTAGTTATAAATCATTTATCAATTTGATCAATACATTCGTAAATACTATATAGTACCAATTTCTATTATTAATTATTAAACACAATTTTATTCTTCATTTCTTCCCTTTTATATTCATAAAAATATGTGAATAAATTTTCCATAATAAAATATAGAAACTCTCCTTGATTCTGGACTATATGATATTTAATTGTCAATAGATTTCTACATAATAATAAATTTTCCATGAATAATAATTTCAAATATTTTAATTTGAAATTCACATGAATATCACCCTATGATTTTTCCAATTAATCACAATTTCAATCTCTATGAATCATGGATAGAATCATAACTTTTACTAAATCATGTGATATTAAATATTTTAATTCTAGAGAAATATCTTATGATTTAATTTCCGATCCAATCTTTTTCGATATTTCATAGAGTATATGATCCTTATGAAGTCCCACATATCTCTTACAAAAATTCAAGTACTTTTCTAATTTTTTATTTAATATTACTCAACACTTAATCTTTGAAAGTTTTTCATGAGGCATACAAATTTTTGTATGAACCTTTTCAACTTTTTATACAGTTTCTAATTTTCTTATAGTGTCAAAATGAATCTTACAAAATCATTCACGAATCTTATGAAGTTATAAGGTTACTCTTCCAAAGTTAGCTAGTTACTCTTATAAAGTCTACATTAACCCATAAAAACTTAAAAATCACTCTTACAAAGTTAGAAAATGAGTCTTTTTATTTAACAATTACTCTTTTGAAGTCCAGTGAGTCTTCTACTTTAGTTATATTTTCACTAAGTCCCATAATGAATCTAATGAAGTAGAACTTATAAAATTTCAAAAATAACTCTAAAACTATATAATTGATACAAAATATCCTAAAAACCTTCAAAGTACTATTCCAAAAACCTCAAATGAACTCAACAACATTCAGAAACCATAGAACCAAATTCTTAGCAACTTCTCATTATCTTCAAAATAGATGAAAAAAATAAAACCTTCCAAAATTCCATTAGGTTCTTCAATGATCATGAAGGACATGAAAATTCATAGACATTAGAATACTGTTAAATATCATAAGTTAATTAATAAGGCATAGTATGATTGGAGTCTAACTTTGAAGATTTAATTATATTTTGTGTTTTAGAGGATAAAATGTAATATTACTAATGAAATAGTGACATTGATTAAGGATTAAAAATTGTTAAAATTAAAATGTCACATTATGTTCTATATTTTATTGATTAAATTTTTTTAGTAGAGTATATTCATTTACTGTACTAATGTACAACAAATAAATTCAAACTTATATTCTCAATTTTATTCAATTTGGGTGTGTTTTTTTAGTTCCATTATTATCTATTTGACTTAGGTTTATTCAAGTCCATTCAATTAATTTTGGGCTATTGTATTTTAGTATGATCTAATATGGGTTAGGGAAGTTTGATAAAATTCAATTTAGTTCAATTAATTTTTATTTTGTTTTGTATTGTTTGGTTTTTCTTTGGTTGGTTGAGGTCATGTGGGATCTTTTATGGTGAATTATGTTTTTTTAGTTCATTTTATGTTAGGTCTATTTGATTTTGACTTATTTAGGTAAATGGAATTAAAATTAGTATATTTAGGTTTAGTTTTATTCAATTTAGTTCAGTTTATTTTATTCATAGTTAGGTCAATTTGGTTCTATTATATCTATGTTAGTTTTATTTTTTTTCTTTTCATATACATTTGGGTAAGATTTTTTAGATTTAGTTTAGTACAATTTATATCTTTTTAGTTTGATTCTATATTTTTTTCTATTTTAGTGGGACCGGTTCATTTTAGTATAGTTTGGGTTAATTTATATTGATTCTTTTTGGTTTGGTTTTATTCAGTTTGGTTTGGTTGGAATAAGGTTTATTTGGGTATCTTATAGTTAGTTCATTTTGAGTAGTCTCTCTCAATTTTTTTTGGGATTTTCTTAGTTTGTTTCATATTTAATTTGGTTAGGCCAAATCAATACCATTTGTAATAGTTCTATTTGGTTTTATTTGATTTGGTGTGGTTCAGTTTTGGCTTTCCCAGTTATGTTTTTTAATTCAGTTTGATTTTTTTGTTCATGCCTTGTTTTTTGGATTGGGTTCAACCTAGTATGTTTCAAATAAATTAAATTTAGTTCCAATTATATTCATTCATTCCATTTTAGTGTAGTTTAACTTTATTTAGATCAATATATTCTATTTAACCCAGTTCATTTAAATTAATTTTCATTTTATTTGGTTGGTTTTGGTTTGGATTGATTAAATTTTGTTTTATTTGGGTAATTTCATAAATAGTATATTCAACTCATATTTATTTAGTGTGATTTGGTTCAATTTTTTTTTTTTTATTTTTATTTTATTTTTATGTGGTCTAGAATGGTGTGGTATTGGTTGGGTTTTTTCTATGGGTGATGAGTACCTTAAGTTTAGTTCATATCAATTTAGTTTGGTTGGGGTTTGAATAACCTTTGTGAGGAATTGTTTTAAAAGTGTTTTTGTATTCTTTGACAACTAAAATTTTCGTAAAATAATTTTTTTGTTATTTAGGAATTAGACCCATATAAATTTTAATGAAGATTCGTCAGATTTAGAGTATTTTATTCATCTGTATCATATTCAAATCATCATATCCAAAAGAATTGAATGTAAAAATTGTTGTTTGCTGGATGTTTTCCTTTTTCATAATCAGATAAAGAAATAAGATGCTTTGGGAATAAGTCGTATTGTTATAGAATAGGTTTGTTGAAGAAATTTAAGTTAAGAGTTATAGTGTTTTCATACTTTCTAAAGTAAATCAGATGATGCTTTTCTAATCTATAAGTTCTTACAAATCATAAAAACTTTCATGATACAAGATTTTGAATAAATGATGGAGAGGTTTGAATAAATTAAAAATTGAAGAGTGGAGAATTCCATAATAATTTGAATTTATATCATAATGATAATTTTATCATAATGGGGATTCCATCATTATGATAAAATCCATAAAAAGAATAATGTTTTAGAATATTGGATCCAGAAGTCAGAATGTGTGAAGCTAATTAAGTTTGATGAATTTCAAAGTTAAAGTATGGAGTTTCCATCGTAATGGGAATTCTATTGTAATGAGAATTCCATCGTAATGAGTATTCCACCATAATGAGAATTCCATCACTAGGAGTATTCCATCAAAATTAACGGATAAATAAACATAAATTTTACTTACTAAGAAAGAAATAGAAATTATATTCACTGAGAAAAAACATAATTTGTATTCACTAAGAAAAAAAACAGAAATTAGATTCAATGAAGAAGGAAACCAAATCATAATGAAATAATTATAAAGTAAAATCAAAAAAATAAAATTCCATAAGTTTTATAAAGAGATAAAGAGGTCAAAATTGAAATTCAATTTTTTACTCGGAGAATTATAAAGAGGTTTCAATAAGTCAAAATGAAGTTTAAATGTGAGATATTTTCATATATTTTAAAATTTGTGGATAAAGGGAAAATTTTCAAGTTTACTATTTTTGTTTTTAGAGTCACCTATAAATATTTGATCAAATAATTCTTTCATTAATAAATTTTAGGAAAGCAGAAAAGCTAGAGTGCTAAAGAAATCAAGTGATATTTATTGTTGGCTAGAGATCTCATGAGGATGATTAGATAGTAGAATGTTTTTTTACCAGATTGAGAAAGAACATATTGATAAGATCATATTTAGTCAATCAGATTGATTCAATCGGCCTGAGGTACATCATATTGAGTATTTGATCAGAGTTTGATTTTTTCAGATTGATAATGACTTTATCATATTGATTCCATCACATTTAAGATAATTAGATCCAGACTCATCGTATAGAGAGAATAATATCCAACATCAACATATTGAGTGAATCAGATCTAGCATCAGTTGATTGAGAAAATTAGATCCAACCAAACCAGGAAGAGGATTCAGATTGAAAAACTATGGATAATTTTGAATAAAGTCTTTATTATTTTGTTTGTATCAATGTTTTTATAAGAAAACATTGTAAACTAATAAGAGTTAGTATAATCTTTCCCATTAGGAGATAAAAGGTATCTAATGGGAGTTTATACTTGTTGTATTTACTTCTTCATAATATTGAATTTCCATAGATCCATGGGAGAGGCTATGTAAATAATCTATATTTTCACACTAAGGATGAACCTTGTAAATCTTGTGTGATTTACTTGATTTCCTACTTTTTCATGCATGAGTATTTAATAACAATTGATAAGGAATTACAGGGGTTAAGTTTCTAAATGTTCTAAAACTTATAGAAAGCTAACAAATAATTCAACCAACCTTATCGGTTGTTATTCAATCCTTTGGAACTTCAATTATTATCAGATGGAAGTTTCCCTTGTTTAATACTTATCATGGATAATATCAATTCTATTAATATTATAGGAATACCTACATTTGATGGAATTTTTTTATGTATGTAAAAATACAATGATTCCTTATCTCATATATCTTTCCCAAGAAGATGCCGATGCTATTACTATTTGGTTTCCACCTTTTGAGAATGATTCCCCAATGACCTTTTCTAATAAGATAAATATAGATGTTTATAGAAAGGATAGAAATAATATTCTCACGTCCTTATCAGAAAATGTTTATCAAAAGGTGATGGGTCACAAAACATCAAAAATTATATGGGACAAGATGGAAAGTGTTTTAAAAGGGCATGAAAAAGTTAAGGAAGAAAAGATTCAAATCTTTTTTATTAAGTATGAATATATCAGAATGAGAGATGAAAAAATCAATGAATACTTCACTAGAGTAAAAGATTTTTTTGAAACATCAAAGGATTTAGAGATGTCTTAGAAGATTAAACAATTGCGATGAAACTTATGAGATAATTTCTAGATATATTTGATTCTAAAATTTATTTTTTAGAATATAAGGATGATTAATCTCTTGATGAATTCCAGAAATTTCTTATTGCCTATAAAATGAGGAAAGATACACTATTTCAAAAGGGGACTAAATATGAAATGGATTTTAAAGCTATGATAAAGTTTGAAATTCAAGACCTTGAAGATATTGATCCTTGTGAATCTGAAGATAAAGAGGATGGTGAGTTGAATGAGAAAATGACGTCTCTTATATCCAAGAACTATCGAAGAGGAAGAGGAAAGTATGGAGGTAAAAATCCTCTCAAATGTTTTGAGTGTGGTGGAATCAAACACTTTTCTATGAATTTACATAAGAATAAATATGTAGAATATCAAGATGATTCTGATGGAAAACCTTAATGGAAGAAGTGGAACAAAAATGATAAAGAAGAAAAGTCTTCCAACAGATACAAGAATAAGTTTATTGAAAAAAAAAGAAGTATGTTGAGCAAGAAATTTTAATTTGACTCAACTAAAAAAATTATTATAAAGATTAAAGTTTAGAAAAATTCAAAACCTTCTTTTAAAAAGTTGAGAAAAAAAACTCCTCAGAGAGTGAAGAAGGAAATAAAGAATCTTATAGAGAGTATTAGCTCAGAAAAAACCTGTTTCATGTCTCGAGAAAAAAAACTCTTAGGAATGAAATTATAGTAATGAAGAATGATTGTGAAGAAGTTTCTCATGGGTAAAAATATGTCATCAAGTAAGAGGATGAGTATATTTGAGATATTTTAAGTTAGAAACATAGAATTTATGAACAGGGAAAGATGATTTAATATCTTAGTAAATAAATTGGAATCTATGTAAGAAGAGGTTAACAAGTTTAATTAAAAACATCTTAAGTCTGAAAGTAACATGATAAAGATGAATGAAAACTTCAAAAAATCTTTATAAGTAAAATCTGATAATTCTAAATATGTTGAGAAGCCTCAATATGAGAATCAGCTGAAATATTCTCTTACCAAAAATAATGTTTCATCTGATTCTTTTAACATTTCAGGTTTCGTAAAAAGTATTTGGAATGATTGTATGGAGAAAGGATTTGAAAAACATATTAAATCTATAAAAGTAGAAAACCCAGTCAAAAGAAAATATTGTCTATATTCTGAGTATGTTAGAGTTGAAAGAAGTTACCAACCTCCCAATGTTTCTACAAAGAAAGATTTTTCTTAAATAAAAAATCAATATTTTATGAATATTGCTAGTTTTTTGGAATATATGGGAATAGGGAATATAATTCTTGGAACAACTTATCTATACATGGAATAATATTTTAGAAAATTGTATGAAATAGTGGAAGCAAAATGAGTTACTTTCCTAGCTTATAAAAAGTTAAAAAAGTGAATTCTCAAGATGTTAAAAAATCTCCAAAAAAATCAATATAAATTTTTAGAATAATTTTGTGGAAGATGTGATCAATCTGGTCATTATAATGAAATATGTATGAAACTCCTTAAAGAATAAGTTTATTATGATAGAAAATAAAATAAAGTTGAAAAGAAGAAAGCTAAAAAAAGTGATTTTATTGTGGAGAAAAATTTGAAAGTGTGTAAAAGGAACACACCATAGATAATTGATAGTGGTTTCCCTTCACATATGACAAGTTATATAAAAATCTTGAAACATTTTAAAATTCATGATGGAGGAGAAGTTACTTTTGGTAATGATAGTTCCTTAAAAATAAATGGAATCAGAACGACTGATATTAAACATGAAAAGTTGAAATCTAAGGTAGTTTTATTTGTTGATGGGATAAAACATAACTTACTTACTATAAGTAAAATTTGTGATGATGGAAAATAAGATGTTTTTAGAAAATATTTTTTATCATCAAAAGTGTTAAATATGGAAAAGTAATTAAAAAAGGAGAAAGAAACAGTGGTAATATCTTCCAAATAAAAGAATTTAATAACTTATATTACTTAAGTGCGGAAGATGAAAACAAGTCTTATCACCAAAGACTTGGGAACCTTATAAAAAAAAGTATGAACAAACTTTATAAAGTTGATGCTATTCAAAAATTTCTATAATTGAAAATAAGATAAGAAGATGTTTGTGTAAAGTTTTAAAAAAGTAAGATGACTAAAAAAATACATAAAAGAATTGAGATTCAATTTACCAGACCACTTGAGATTATTCATTCCGATTTATGCAGGATGGTGATAAATCAATAAAAAAAGATATTCATATTGTATCACTTTTTTTTATGATTTCACTCAGATGAAAAACAACATGTATATGAATCACAATTCAGAGGCTATTGAAATGTTCATATTCTTCAGAAAAGATATTGAGAAAGAAATGGGTGTTTCTATAAAGAAGTTCAGAACAAATAATGGTACCTAATTCAAAAAAATAATAATTTTGAAACTTATATGAGAAATCCTGGTGTCAAACATCAATATAGTTCTCACTATACTCCATGAAAAAAATGGATTATCAGAAAGAAAGAATATAAGTATATTGGAAATGGGAATAAGTATGGTAGAAGAATAAAAACATTCAAAATTATATTGGATAGAAGCTATAAGTACTACTGTACATGTTCAAAATAGATTCTTTTTGAGACTAGAAAATATAATGACTCCTTATGAAATTTAGTATAATAAAAAATATTCATTTAAATACTTCAATGTTTTTTGAATTCTATGTTTTATCAAAATAAAAAATTCGAATTTGGGAAAGTTTTTTGAGAAACTGAGGAAAGAACTTTTATGGGTTATTCACCAAATGGACCTTAGGGAGTATATCTAAGCATTCTAATAATAATAATAAAAATAAATAATAAAAATAATAATTAAAAACCACATTGAGTCTGGCATAATGACCACAAACCAAGAAGCACATATGAATATTATAGAAGCATAAATAGTAACAATGTGAATACATAAATTAAAGAGTGAGGGTTGAAGAATGGATAAACCCACAACTATTTACACAACCTCCTTGGATTAAAAGATTCGCACACATTTTATGGTGACACCTACTACTATTTCTACCCAAACCTACCATAGTAGCTTAAGGTCAGTCAAACATTAGGGCACCCATTAGGTCCCTCAGGTCAAAACACTAGAGAGGCGTCCCACTTGGGAACCTCGAGTTCTACACATAAGTAAAGACATCCTACTCAGGATCTTCAACATATAAGGTAAAGGGAGAAATATAACATGGGATCTTTGATGGTCAGTAAATAAAGGTATCATATATGAAATACTCAGAATGGTACATAGAAAGAGGCATCCTGAATGGGGATCTAGATAACAATATAAAGATAGATTCATCCTATATGGGATCCTGATAAGGATTAAATAGGTCTAGAGATCCTATAAGGGATTCCCTAGGTTTATATATATAAGAAGACATCCCATATAGGACCCCCAGTAATTGTAAAAGAGATAAGGGCATCCTATTCGAGATAATCTAGGTTGAAAGATAAGATAAAATTTTGGCCTAAAAGGAAAATTCCTTAAATAATAGTCTAAAGAGATGGATCATGTCCCATCTTACTAATGTAAGAACCTATCTATTAGAAAAAAAGTATCAAAACAACTCATAGAAGTACTCAAATCACCCCAAGGGTAGTTCCATCATGATCTAAATGAAAAAATATCAGAATGGAATAAACATGTGTCTAATCTTAACTTATAGGCTTAAATATATGAAAAAAACCACAATAAGGTATAAAATGGGTAGTATATGACATATATACTTAGTACACGATGTGTTCTCCCAACGCCCCACCTGCGTGTGTACCTCAGCTGGACATGGAGTGTAAAATCCTAGGTACGTGACATGTAAGATAGGTTCAGAATATATAACCTACACGGGGAAACTATATTTGTAACTCACATGTCCTATCCATGTATGTAATTTGGCCGTGTAATTCTAAACGCCATGAAACCCACACGGGATTTGGATGTATACTCTATATAGCCATGTGAACCAACACAGGCTATCTGGCTGAGTACTTGGCAATAAGGATAAGTAACAGTACATGGAGTACATACCCAATACATAGTGTTTACTTATAAAAATATCATATTCTATGAATATGAAGAACATAAGATGTGTGTTCCTAAACTACACAATATGTGATCGGGATTTCTGAATGGGGAACCCCTCAAATTGTCATGAAACCTCGTTTTCTCTCTAAATGATTTATATAGACCGTCAAGGGTTCTTAAGAAATAATAATAAGAAATTATAACTTTAAAATGGTAAATATATGGTGATTTACATAAAAAATTTAAAATGGACTACCTTTGGGTGGAATCTGCCAAAGCTTCGCCCATTTTTGTGATCCACGACCGCTATACAATGATCTGATTCCTCCTCAACTCCGTTGTAGTACCTCTGTTTCCCATATCACATTATTTATCTTCCAATACCTTTTCCTCTCTTGGTATAATGGATTATAATCCATATGGGTCTTCTCAAGAAGACAAGGGAGAAATAAAATGATAGGAAAAATAAAATAAGAAAAAGAAAAAGAAAAAGTGGTCAGGACTGACCTTGACATACGAACTAAGTTTATTACACATATAGAAAAACATCCCTATTACAATCTCAACAAAGGATAAAAAATGTAAATATATTTAAAAATAAATTTCTGAACGAATATGTGAGAATAAATTAATATATAAATAATTAAATATTAAATATTAATTATTTTAATAAAATTTGAATGGCTTAAAATTATACTAAACTACTATCCTAGGGTAAAAACCCTATTAAGAGACCAAAAGAGTGTTTAGAAAAATTATCCAAGATCATATTATAAGGTAAATGACTATTTTACTCCTTATAATCATCTGAAAGAAAAAAAATCCAACACAAATTCGTAGTTTAAAAAAACACGGGCCCTTATATTCATAGTGGCTTAACCTTAGGGATTTCAGTAGTTAGTGATTATAATGGAAGCCTGTTGGATTTTAAAATATTTTTTCATCAAAGGATATGAAATATTGATTATTTTGAGGGATTTCCTCTTGGAATAAGGTAGGTGTTTTGTGAATTTACTATAATTGGAATATCATTATGTTCTTAGTGTTAAAATTTCATTATTTTGTTAAATAAAATTTATATGTGATAAACTTAATTAAATTTATAGAGGTTTTAAATGTTTTTACACTTTTTATAATTGGTTCTTAATTTGTTTTAATATATAAAGTGTTTTTTGAGTGCTAAGTGTTTAAAAAATATTTATGTGGATCATATAAAATTACTATTTAGGAATAAAGGTATTTACCCCATTTGGGTCATAGAAAAGGTAAAATCATAGTGTATATAATGTTTTTTTAATGAAGAAAATGGTTATATTTCTTAACAGTTTTGAATTATATGATGTTTTGGTTTTAAATGATTTTATATGAGGTTATCTATGATTTAAATTCAAATAATTGTTTAAAGTGTTTTTAAGGTATGCTCTAAAATGATATTTCAAATGCTGTGAAATATCTTAGCATCCCAAACTTGTTTTCAATGAGCTGTTTGGAAAATTTAAAGGAGTTGTTTTCAAAAAATGTAAAAAATTAAATTGATACCCTTACAATTATTATTTATATTATGGGTTGTGAACCCTTTTTGGGATGTTTTTTATGATTTACCTTTATGGTATGCTTTTCATGTAAAAAAGGTTTGTTTTTTTGGTAATGGTTCTATTGGTGAGATGTGAGATTTATTTATTATGTTTTATATTGATTGTGAGATGATTATTTCATTTTTGTTACTCACCTTCACTTTTTTATGGGAATCCTAAGAGTTAGTAGATGAACTAGATAAGTTAAATCCCTAGTATAGATTGTTCTCTTAATAGTGAATGTTTCATGGTTAAAATAGATGAGTTCTAATAGGGTGGATTATGTGGCCCCTGGATGATACGAACTATTGGGATGAATTGTATATACCAACTAGTTTTACAAGACAAACAAGACATTGATATATTGTTTAGTTCTTGGCCAGGGTTACAGTTTCTAGTTTGGGTCCATATTTCATGAGTCCTAGGGAGTCTCCCATGATTCCTTGATCCTTGAGGTTTATTTAAGGGATTATATTATATGACTCATTTCACTCTCCTAAATATTGATTTTTTTACATGGAAACAATACTTTATTTGTTTATTTTTTTTATACCCTATTTATTCTTAGGTTCCCATATGTGATTCCATTTCATTTTAGTAACAGTTTTAGTTTACGTTCAAATTGATTTGCAAAATGGTTTAAAAATTAGTTTTTAAAAAGGGAAAGAGTTATGTAATATATATAAATTAGTTTGAGAAATGTGTTAGGAAGAGGAAATGGGATTTATATTGATTTTAATAATTTATTATAGGATCCTCTTATCATGATTTTAAAGGTGTTTTAAAAATAAGTCTTTGTTTTCTACTTTGATTACTATATGATGGTGGATGTTTTATAAGAGTAATTATGGGATGATATTTTGTTTCATTATAAATACATTTGAAAAAAAAAATTTCAATTTATATTTACAATCCATAATTAATGTAATATATTTTTAAAGGAAACTAAAAATATTATTTAGTGAAATCCAACTGGGCATGTTATTCTCACACCCTACATACACTATTGGGTGTGTGAAACTCTAATGTTTCCTTTTAGGGGCTCAGGATCAGGTCTCTTTTGGGACTTTTTCAGGTTTTGTGATGATGAATGATATGGTATGTGGTGAGTGACTATGGGTTATGAGGAGGTGGTTGATTTCGATTCAGTTTGGTTTTATTTTATTTTTGGGATGGATATGTATTGACCTTCCCAACATAGACCATTATTTCATCTTGTTTAATATGATATTCTTAGATTAATATATACTTATATATTTATATTTCTTTTAATTTACCTTTATTACTAATTTTTTAACATATTAATCTGTTTATTTTTTTTATTATTAAATTTTTTGATTATGTTCATGGACATCCAATACATAGACGATCTATACTAGATTCTTGGTAAAGTTTCAACTACTAGTTTTTTGGTAATTAAGGTAAAACTATTCTTAAATGTACATTCTTGATACCCCAACACTAGTTTCTAACACGTAGAGAATATAAACACCCTTTGAGTTGAGTACAAAATTAGGTCAGGTGAAGTGTCATTTCATCCGAGTCCAGTTCATTAAAAATGGTACAAGATCCTAGGTTTTTGAAATACCTAGGAACTTGAGGATTCCTATTTATATGGGGGAGTATCTTAGTATAAAATATAATAAGATATCTATTCAAACTCAAGAGTTTGACCAATAATAGTTTATTGATCTCCACCTTTCATGATAAACATTTTGTTATCATGGGTAGTTAGGTCCTCAATCTTAATTTTGAGTGCAGTTTTGGTTATATTTTATGAGTTTTGATATTAGATTTTGGTATTTTGATCCCTATTGTGTATATCGGTGATTTTTGGGGTCTTACTAAAATTTTTATGTGAAAATTGAAGAATAAGTAGAGATTAAAGATTATATTTCATGGTTTTGAAAATCATGAAGAGACCATGAAGATGGTTCTGTAATCCATTATAAAGGCTGTTATATGGTTTTCCAACCTATGTGGCCCAAAAATTCACTATTCCATTTCACCTTAGGATTCATTTTTTTGTATCCCATGGATTCATAATTGACATATATAGTGGTTACCATTTAAATGAGGTTAATTAAGGGAGTTTTATAGTTAATTAATGTTATTGTGTGATGTTTTGATTTATTCTTGGTAACATATTATTTGGAATTATATGTTGAAAAATTTGGTTTGTATGTTGGAAAAAGTAATTTTTGAATTTATGGGTTTTTTGGTTTGTGAAAACATTATTATGATAGAATCAAAGAATTTTTGGTTCTTATAAAATGATTTTTTTGACTGGTATTATTATTTTCATTTTATATTAGATGATTGGTTTTAAATTTAATGGAGTATTTTATAGATTTTTTTAAAACAGAGTTTAAAATTTTAATTATAAGTGATTTTCAATTAAAATGGGGTATTTTATAAAAATGGTGGGTTTAATTATAAAACTTTGAATCATTTTTAGAGGTAAAGTAGAATTGATGGAAATTATTTTAAATGAAACTGAGTTTTCAAAGAAAATATTTTAAAATAGAAGTGAGCTTTATGGTAGTAATGATTTTATATTGAAACATTTTGAAAATAAAAAAAGTAAATTTATGACGTTTTATTGTATTTTTATATTAAATAAATTGAATGCTTCAAATAATAAATGTTCTTTTATGAATGGAAATTTTATACTCTTTTGAAATGTATATATTTTAATGAAATGGTTTTTATTGTGAGTTTTCTAATTAATATGAAATATTTCTAAATGGGGTTATATATTTTTTAATGTATGCATGACTTTAAAAAATTATTTCAGGACTCTTTTTGAAATGGATTGTGGTTTAAAGGAAAAATGAATTTTTTAAATAATTTTTTTACCCTGATGAATTGTTCTATTTTAGGTTTGTCCCTTGGAGTATATTGAGACTATTTGATATGATTTGTGAAACTTGAATGGGATATATTACCATTTTGTGTTATTTAGTTTTGAATCCTAAAAATGTATTGAGAGAATTTGGAAATTATAATTCTAAGGATGAGCCATTAATTGAATCCTTTTGTTGCTTAGGTGTATCTCTTTGGGGTGTTGACTCTGAAAAAACTATGAATAGAGTGGTGGAGCTAGAATATTCCTTTCTTGATGAATTATTGAGCCACTATCCTCCTTTTCATGGTTATCATGATAATTTTTAGGCTAATAAGTTTATGATGCTCCTAAAAATACCATGTGCTGAATTACATAGAATAGTTTTGGGTGATTTTTTGGGGGTTTTGAGCTTGTTTTGTTTTAGTGGATTGAGGTTATTAAGGTTGTTTCAATAGGACATATTTCTTAATACTTTTTTGGTTCCTTTATGTAATGTTTTTATATGATGTTTGTTCTTATGATTATTATTAGATTTTTCCATCAAGGACTATATGTGAGACACTTTCCTTGGTTAAGGATTTTAATGTTTGGGCATGGGAAGACCACGGGTTTCTAGTAAGAAGAAGACACCAATTGAGATTTTTCACTTGACGGTGTTGGTTTTAATACTTTTGGGTTCACAATGATTTTTTTCTAGAAATGAGTTCCTATATTTACCCTTTCAATCATCTTTGTGACCCAGGGTTAGATCCTACGGTAATCCTTAGTGAGGCATGTATTTGGTTGAGGTTTATTTCCTCATATTGTAGATATAGTATGTAATAGATTTTAGTGGAGTTTCCTTGTGATCCTTCATATGTATTTTGGGTTGTTATTTCTTTGAGATTATAATATCAATAATTATATGGTTGTTGTTGCTTATGGAGTATTATTATTTCTCTTGGGTTCTTCAATATATTGTGGTTTCCTTAGTGGTTCTTCTGTTTTTAGGTTTATTTTTCTATATATAACTATTTTAGATTAATTCAAAATGATGGAGAGACTTATGTTTGGTCTCTATTTTCTTAGACATATATGTTTTGTGGTTATCAGTTGGTTTTTACTTGATGTTTTAGCTAATTTATAGGATTGGATTTGTGGTTTTAGGTATTTTTTAGTGTTTTTCTTTTGTTTGATTCCCGTTGAACCTATTAGCCTCACCCACCCTTCCCACATATTATGTAGGTATTTTGATTTTTTTATTCCTTTACTTCTACTTATATTAATGATTTTTGGGGGGTATAAAGTAGATTGGTGGGGAGAATTATATCACACACAAGTCGTTATCTTTTTATATTTTATATTATCTTTGGGAAATTTAAATTATTAAAAGGTTTGGTTTGAATTTTTCTTTTTCTGGAAATTTTTTCTATGTTGTAAATTTAGTATACAAAGTCATTTTGTGGTTGTAAAAAATACTAAATTTATGATACTTTGTAGTTAATTTTTTTATTGTATGGTTTTGTTTTCATGGGTAACACAAAATTATGACCGAAACATTCATTTTTTAGTGAAAATCATGGAATCCAATTTAGGCTTGGAGTTTTGGGACACAACTTGTGTAAGATTAGGGTAAACTATGTGGGTTGCCATGTAACAATGTTATAGTTAGATGTAGTTGTGTTTTTCATGGTTGGAGAATGATTTGGTAAACTGTGTAGCCTAACCATGCATGTTCAAGTGTTATATAGTTCTATGTGTATGGTTGGTACACGATTTACCAAACAATGCATCCTAAAAATGAAACATTCCAAAATTTCAATTAAAAGTAAAATTATAATTTTTTATTTCACGAATTTAAGTGTTTGAACCCCCATTCCCCCTCTATTCTACTCGTCTAGGGAAACACACATTAGGGGGAAGTTCCTCCCATATTCTATTTGGATTTTGGCCTTCCTCCTTTGATTTCAAGTGGTTACTCTAAGAAAAATCCCTTATATTCCCTTTTTTCCTTCTTATTACTCAACCTATTTCTTTTTCCTCTTGGATTTCATTATTTCCATTTACCTTAGGGGATACCATGGTTAGATTTATGGTTTAAGGTAGCATAAAATCAAGGGTTTTAGTTACTATGGCTACTAAGGGAAGGCTCTTGGTGTGTTTGTGAAGGTTTTGGGTTTAGCAGAAGCACTTGGTTGGGTGTAAAAAAAGGTATGTTCAGTGGTTCATTCATAATATTTTAAATAATTTGAATTCCATTACCAATAAAATATTTTCAACGAATATTGACATAGTATAAAACCTGAAACCCAAGGAGTATCTTTTCATATTAAATTTATAATTAATTTATTTATGATAAAAAAATAATGAACAAATATTAAGATCTTTTATTGATGTAGATGTTGATTGTTATGAAAAAACCTCTTTATTTTACCTTCGTTGCACTAGGATGATCCATGTATAGAATCCCTCTTGCAGTGATACACAGATTCCCCTTTGATCTCTAAATGATGCCAATTTTTTTCTGGGTACTAGTGTGGAGAATCAATCATCTTCTATGTTTTTCTTGATTTATTTAGGATACTTTGAGCTTGAAGAAGTTCTTATTATTCTTGAGAAGATCATAGGAATGATTTGAGAGAGAGAAAAGTATATTGTGCACAACAATTCTATATTCTCAATTTTTGATTAACCCTACACAATATATATAATCATCTATTTATAGAGTTAGGGTTTAGGTTAAAATATTATTTAATTAAAAAACGACCCTTAAATAATATAATAATTATTTACAATACCATGACAAATAATAGTAATAATATTATTTTATGGCTTTCACAAAGTAACAAAATTTATAAATATTATTTATCGACTTGAAAATAAATATCCATCATTGGACATGATCTTGTCTCACTCCAACCTCTCGAAACTTAATGAATATCTGAATAAATATTTAATAAATTATTTATTTCATCAATAAATAGCTGTTTTTGATAAAACATGAATAAAATTATTCCTAAATATTGAGAATAATATTTTATCACTAATTAAATTATAAAATAGTTTAATTGAGATCAACGAAAACACTTAGTGTGTGATCGTATACTATTCTTTCTCATTATCATTATATAGGATTTCCTTAAGTCTAGGATCCTTGTCTGGAATTCGGCCAAGAAACCCAAGATAAAGAAGTTAATACTGCAATGAAGAAAACCAAATATGAAAACTCACTATGTAATATAATATCTTTATCCCAATATCTTATTAAAAATGTTTCAGACTCATGTCATCGAACAATATTCTTGATACATCATTCTTTGACTCTATGAAAAAAAACATTATTACACTATGACTATCAAATTTAATGTGATGGTTCTATTCAAATCAAAGGGCCGAGATATCAACTTCTGTAAATATCATGGAGAAAAATAATTCCTCGACTTATTCATTAATAACATGTCACTCATGACATAACTAATGTATCAAAATTCACCTTGAACTATATCAAAAAGTTTTATGAAATACATATAATTTTTCCAGTTGTAGCATGAATTAATAATAATATTAAATTTTAAGGACCATTACACATGCTTATAGATCGGAATATCTGATTACACCAAAACATGAAGAATTTGTACTAGAATGTATTTTCTTATAATCTTATATCTTAATATTACAATGTATGAAATTCATGAGAATAAGTCTCATTTTCTTATGTGTACTCCCACTTATCAGTCACATTCTATGTGCCCCATCATAGAATATTACCTGGGTATAAAAATATATTTAAGAATATCATCATGTAATTTAAAGGTTCTCATCATAGTGTAGAAATTATATAGCCTTATCTACGTAATAGACACTCTAGAAAATTATTACATTAAAGTCATGATGAACAATGATCAATATGTAATAAGATGTTTTATTAATATTCAAATATTAAAATATGCATGTAATCAAAGTATAATTAGTTGGTTCTAGAACACCAACTCCAATAAACTCCCACTTTGTCTAGATCCAACTGCATACATATTTTACTCCACTAGGACTCACTTGATAATCACTCTTTTTATATGTTAAGGATTTAGAAAAGGGGTCCACTATATTGTCTTTTGTGGAAATAATAATCGATGCAACATAACCTCTATGAAAAAAATCCCTCAATAGATGATACTTATAAAGTATGTGCTTAATTAAATGATGCAACCTTGACTCTTTTATGAGAGACACCACTATATTACTGTCACAATAGAGTGTGTAATATTCCTAAACCTACAATCTATTTTTTTTCTCAAAACACAAAATTTACATTTCAATATTTGAAATTAAAAAAATGTGATCCAATTTTTTCTATCCAAACCTTACAACATCAATATTAATATTTGATCACTTACACACCTAAGGACCTTTTTGGTTTAGAGTTTTATATAATTATAAAAAAATATTACATAAAAAAACTCATGGCTTCAAGAGGTTACTTTTCCCAGTATAAAAAGTTTTTTATATTGCATATAAATTATTGAACATATTCCATAAATGTATTCACATATGAAACATTTCTAGACTAAAATCATTTATCATAATTCTTTATAACCTGGGGAAATAGAAACATAAGAAGGGTGAGCTCAAATTCTCGTTAAGGGTAAACATAGGCATTAAAAATTAAATATCTTCATTGAGAGTAAGATGAACATAAGGGTATGATGAAATAATCAGAGTGCATGAGAATAACATAAGATAATTCATAAGCATCAATACCTAGATCATCAATCATGAAATAGGTCATACATCTTTAACAAAGGAAAGAGTCATTGAAACCAACAATCATGATCCATTTGATGTGAATCTTGATCAAATGAAACATTTATAACCCATATATTTTCACCCATAAGAAGTAAAAACTAATTTTCTATAAAAATAAAATCATTAGATTACCTTGATCGATCATAATATTTCTATAAAACCCCATATAAAGAATAAATAAAACATGTAGGTAACTTGGGTATCATTTCTATACCACCCTTATAATCACTATTACAAATAGAATAACCATACAGTCGACTTCAATACCTAATGAATTAGAGGGAAATCATGGACCCACCTATCCTTGGTTAAAAATATAACCACCCATACTTGTTCTATAATATAATCACCCATAATCATAAATAATTTCCGAGAACTTAACATAAATAATGTACATAGATATTTCATTTCATCCTAAAAATAATATGAATAACCATCAAACATTTCATAACATAATTAACCTGTTGAAAATAAATTATATCCATGCCAATATTGGGAAACAATCATAATTCAACCATATAATGAAAGTGAATGACATAATTAAAAAATATCTACAGTGGAGCATAACTATTATCAAGGGTTATTGAAATTGATAGAAGTAAACACCATTAAATGATCATGAAAAAACATTCTTAAGGAAATTAACCTTTATTATTTGAAAACCACATTTTAAAAAAATCTTAAAATATTGTGAAAATAAATTTATTTGAAAATATTATTGTGAACTTATAATTTAATATTAAAATAAAATAATGGTCATTATGGGGGTAAGATCCAATCTTGTTTTAAAATTTTAAAATAAACATTGTTTTCAAAATTTTTGTAAAAGGAGTCTAAAGTGACCCATTTAGAAAACATTTATAAATTTACTTTTTAAAACATTAAAAATAAATTAAATTACCATGTAAAATAGATTTAGGAACTCATTTATATTTATAAAAGTACTTTTTAAAATATTTTTGAAAACATGGATATAGAAGAGAAAGATTCATGATCTGAAAAAAGATACAATATGAGAATCACTTACGAATGAATTTATTGATATTTTATTAATCAGTAAATATGAAATGAAAATTAAACATTTAAACCACATTCATAACTATAGGTGAATAAAATATATTTGTTTTATGCAAATAAGAGTATATTACCCACTAAAGGAACCTTGAACATAAACAATCCCAAAAAGAAAAGATATTGTAATATAAAGTCTTTTACACTTTGGAAAAATTTCACTCATAAGAACCATGCAAGAATAACATCAAATAAAAAATTAAATATTCGTAAAATAAGTATAATCAGGATATAAAAAGTAAAATATGTAGAATATAAACATCATAAAATAATATATGTGTATATCATAAACATATTTCCTTAGGAAAGGGAATTTGATAAGAATAACCCTTACAAAGTTCATATCATTGAATTTAGAGTTAATATTTAGAAATATTATTTGTAAAAAATTTAAATCCATTTTAAAATAGTGTAAATAAATAATAAAAAAATTTATAGATAAATTCACACAAAGACCATGGAATAATAAAGTTAATAAAGAAGAGTTATAACCAATTGAAAGAAAATTGAGTTAACAAACCCTTTAGCACTTGGTATGTTTTATGTGAAATCCACTTGAAAAAAATAATTCAAATTGAAACTTAAAATATAATGATTTTAATGTACTCGTGATATATAATGTAAAATGGAATTATATACACCCTATAAAATATAATTGTTGTGTAACAATAAAATAAATCTTAATGAACGAAAATTGAGACAAAATACCTTACCTTGAGTCCATACTTACTATATATGTCCTTTAAAACATGTATAATAAACTCATAAAATTATTTTATTTATTAATTAAAATTTATTGGTTTAATATATTATCCTAAAACTATTATTTTCATTTATTTTAATGATATATTCAAACACTTAATTAGTTAAATCCATGTTAAGTGTTTTGAGGATGTTTAGTTCATAATTTCAAAATGATTTTGGAAAGTAAATCATGGTAAAAGGGCCAATTGTTCTATAATATGTAGAATAATAATCATAAAATAATAATAAATTTTATAAATTAATTATAATTTTAAAACCAATCATTAAATATGGTTATGAAAAATAGTTTACATTATAGTCATAGGGATGGTAGGTCGTACGTTTGCATGAGTAACGTTTCAATTTTTCAATTATCATTATGGAAAGGAGGTAAGTATTATTTTAAATTTTTTTAATGATAATAATGTCATAAATAATATATTATTTCTTTAAATACACTTATATATATCATCCATGTGATGTGGTGATGAATAATAAATCACCTCACTTCGTGGTGGTGGTAGTCCACACATACACACGAATGACATTATCATTTTTCAATGTTTGGAAACTCAATAAAATTGATGATATATTACTTATATTGAGAGATAAATATGTAATTAATAATAATAATAATATATATATAAATTAAATCCATAATTATAACCACCCATGAGAGGTGTTGATGGAAAACAAATTACATCAATCCACGAGGCGGTAGTCCTCCATACACACGAACAATGAATTACATTCCCATTTGATGGTAGTTAGAGGATGATATAAGTTATCATATTAGAATAATAAAATATCATAACATGTTAGATACTTATTTTATTATATAATCACTGTTAATGAATATTTTAAGGACGTGGAAGAAGAAAAAAATCACTCAGTTAAGAACTATACCTCTTCTTCAGACAACTTCCATTGATTTACACCTAAATCCCTCTAAGGTTGATATTATTTCAAAATTAACACCTATAGAATTTGGGTAGGGATTTTAGGAAGGTATTTTGGTATGTATTTTCTGAAAAAATGGTCTTTGATGTGTGAAGAAGTGAAAAGAATAGGTTCCCTTTTATAAAAGAGGGGAGGGGAACTTTTGGAATTTCTTAAAATATTAAATTAATACAAAATAATTTTGACAAAAATAAAGATCCAAATTGATAATATTATAATATTATAATATTATTATTCTTAATTATCCCACCTAAAAATATTTATATAATATGGATCATATTATCACAGTTATCGTTTTGTTCTAACCCTTCCTTAACCCTTTCGACAATTACCGTAATATTAATGTTTTCGAACTTTTAATGGTTAATAATGTTACAATAAAATGAAAAATGACCCATAAATAGAACATAGTTTATTTAAATAACCAAATATAATTAATTTTTCCAAATATAATATTTTTATATGTTTTAAATCATTTAATAAAATATTATTTATTATAAAAAATCATTAATGTCAATTTTAGAACTATTCATTTACTTTGACTTTAATAGCATCAATAAAAAACATAAATTACAATAAAATGAATCCAAACCACTATAATATGTAATTTTTATCTAAAAAAAATGTTACCCAAATATTCATTCAAATAATATTATTTTTAACATTTTTAAAATCATTTATTTTATATTTACCTTAATTGAATAATTATTGCGTTAGTAATCTGTAAGCATTTGAGGAAATTATTTATTTACTAAAAATTTAAAATAAATTACCAGGAAGAATTTAAATAATTTATATTAAAAATTAATATTTATAACTAAACATATATTCTATTTATCCCCATGTTAAAAACATTATAGTTATTAAAAACAAGAGTGTGCCATTTTTATCTTTTCTTTACATACAATATTATAATTGTCATAATCACATGAAAATGGAAAAAAGTTAATATAACCAAATATTAGATTGTTATGGATGAAATGGAATCATAAAATAATATTTAGGAAAGTTTTATGGTAATTTTTGAGTCCTTATCATTTTATTTTAACCTAAATTACTCGATTTACCCTTTACTGTGGTAACAAAATTACTAAAGTAACTAATCAAAATGTCCAATAATAAAAGAGTCAAATTTAAAAAATTTGTACCTAATGATTCAAAATATTGAATCCATTTTCATGATAAATTTATATAGGTTCCATTAATTACTTTTAATATAAATGTGTAATGCACAATGAAAAATAGTTTTTTAGAGAAATGCATTTTTACCCCAAAAATGTACTTATTCCAAAATCAGGTAAAATGATTATTACAATTAATTAATTTATATTATATAAAATTAAAAAATAATTATTTTACTTTCAGATCAAATTAATATAACAAGGAATATTTTTTATGAAAATAAAATGACAGTTTTAAAAAAATCTATATTTTCACTATTAATTGTAAAATAAGTATTTTTATAAAATTACCAAAATTTCACCAAAATATAATTTTTGATATGATGATTTAAAAAATTATAATGTTTTTATAAAATATAATTTCTTAAAGTTCCAATAATCACTTATAACATTCCCTAAAAAAGTAATAAAAATCTTTTTTTTGAAGAAAATGTATTTGTGAAGTATAAAATGAATTTTCTAAAATTAGAGTACTTATTTATAAAGGGTGAATCAATTTTTTTTAATTTATTTAGAAATTTAAATATATTTAATAATTAGGTCAATCTTATTCATACCTTCCAATTGAACTACTAGGTTATAATGGTCGTATTTAAATAATAACATTTCACGGTTTTTTTACACTCAGTGTTACATGGTTTGTATGTTATAGAATATAAGATCATTATTTAAAAATATCAGGATATTAAATTATAATGCTTTAAGAAATTTTATCTTTATGATTTTAAATCAATCTAGGTAACCAGTGGGTTTACTTTTCAAAATACCCTTGTTGAAATCAAACATCATAAAAAGGATTAATAAAACTTCCTCATGAAAAGGGGTAATGCGAAGTACGATGATCATATAAAATAACAGATTACTATGTTTCTAAATAGGAGAACATTAGTTGGAAGTGAAAATATGAAAATGGAATAAAATATTGATGTTCAAATGATGATGGATAATGATAGATAATATTGATCACAAGGATGTGACTAATCACGAGAAAGTCAGTAACCACAAAACCATATACCAAAGAGGTGTGAAAATAAAATAAATTCATAAGAAATGATTATAATAGGATAAAATTTTGTTACAATAAAATTTTACTATTTTTTATTAATTCCATTACCATATATACTAAAATAATAAGGAAATAAACTTACCCAAAAAGTTTAATTTCATCCTTTAGTCAATTTTCACCATAATCTCATCTTTTTCTCTAAACTATTTGTATTTAAGATGATTTTTAAGTCTAAAGACCTAAAAAAACATACAACACATCAGATACCTCAAAAAAATTATAGCAAGATATTTATACTATCATTAGAGATTAATCAAAATCGAAATGGTTAAAATAAGGTACGAAAATTCCCAAAAATGAATAAACCTTTATATGAAGAAATAATATATTAATATCTAAAACTTGAATAATAACACCCAATGTTTAACTTAGATCATTCAATAAATAAATAACCTTAAAGATCTTCAAAATATTCTAGAATATGATTTAAACCCAAAAATTATAAGGATTTGATCAAATATTCATACAAGATAAATAAAATATTTATCTCCAAATAACATTAGTCACATTCCCCAAAAGGTATATCCATATCATATAGTCACCAAAATATGCTAATCATTTCCATAAATAACCCAAATCACTATAAATCCATATTAAGATCATATATGATTCTGAATTAAAATTTATCCTTGAATCCTTAAATATTAATTCATGTTAAACCTAAGGGTTATATATACCTCAACTAAATAAAATGGGTCCCAAAATATCATTAGTCACCTTAAAATTACATCAATTAAAAGTCAAAAGGGGTGTATAAGAGTTTGAAATTATGATCAAACTTAAACTCATAAACCCATGATGGTATCCAAAACTCTTAAGATAACCACACATGCAAGAATTTTAATCTTCAAATTTATCTAAATCCTGTTCTAAATGCAATTTTAACAGCCCCAAATCAGCACTTCTTGATCCTGTGAAAAAAACATAAACTTTATATTTCAATATTTGATACAGATAAATGTGACCCAATTTTTCCATCCAAACCTTATAGCATTGAAAGAAATATTGGATCACTTACATACCCAAGGACTATTTAGGTTTATAGTTTTAGAGAATTAGAAAAAAATCTTACATAAATTAAACTCATGACTTCAAGAGGATATTTTCCCACTATACCCAGATTTTAATATTCCATACTAAGTATTCAAAATCTCCCACAAATTTCTTCACATATGAAACCTTTATATATTTAAATCATTTATCATTATTATTAATTACCAGGGGAAAAGGAAACATAATATGAATGTGAAAAATTCTCATTAGGGGAAAACATAAAGATTAATAACTAATGTCATCAGTGAGAGTAAGATGAGCATAAGGGTGTGATGAAATAATCTGAGTGAATGATCATAACATAAGAGAATTCATACCCATCAGTAGCTATATCATCAATAATGAAATGTGCAAAAAATATTTAACAATGTCCAGAGTCATTGGAATCAATAATCATGAGCCATGTGATGTAAATATTGATCAAATGAAGCATTTATAACCCATAGATTTTCACCCATAATAAGTAGTAAATAATTTTCTTTAAATATAAAATAACTATATTATCTTTATAAATAATAATATTTCTATAAAAATATATATAAAGAATAGATAAAACATATAGGTAATTTGTGACATCATTTTCATATCACTCTTACAAATGGAATTATCATACAGTCGACTTCCATACCCAATGCATTAGAGAGATATCATAGACCCACCCATCCTGGATTAAAAAAATAACCACTCATTCTTATTCTATGACATAACCACCCATCATCATAAAAAATTTCCAAGAACCACAATATTAACAAAGTACATAGATCCTTCATTTCATCATAAAACTCATAAGAATAACCATTATTCCTTTTATAAAAAAATTGACTCATAGAAAATAAATGGTATCCATGAAAATATCTTAAAACAATCATAATACATCTTTATAAAGAAAGATCATGGAATTATAAAATATCCTATGTGAAGCCTAAGTAATAAAAATATTGTTTAGTACTGATAAATGGAAATACCATTAAAATATCATGAAAAACATTCTTAAGTCAAATACCCTTTCCACTTTTAAAATCACTTTTAAAAAATAAAAATATCAAAATATTTTGAAAATATGTTTATTGAAAATAACCTTGAAATTTTATAAATTAATATTTATATAAAATAATGGCCATGAGGTAATAAAAATCCATTCATGTTATAAATGTTAAAAATAAACATTCTTTTCTAACATTTTTTAAAAGGAATTTAACGTGACATATTTTGAAAACATTAAAATATTTACTTTTGAAAACATTTTAATAAAGTTCCAACTTCAAGTGAAATATATTTAAGAAATATTTTATATTTATGAACTAAATATTTTGAAAAAATTTTATAAAAAATTTATATGGAAGAGAAATATCCTCGATATAAAATAAGATACAAGATCAATATCACATACAAACGACTTTCTTGATGTTTCTTTTATCAATAATAGATGAAATTTAAATTAAAAATGTGAACCAAATTAATAAACAGAGGTGAATAAAACATATGTGGTTAAATAAAATAATATCATTTGATCAACACCTAAAGGAATATTGAACATTAATATCCCTAAAAAGACAGAATATTTAACATAAATCATTTTCCATCGGTAAATTTTCTATCATAAACTACATGAAATAATAAAATAAAATGAAACTTTAAATATAATGAAAATAAGATAATTAATGATATAACAAGTCAAAGGGGCTGAATATACACATCATTGAAGAAGCAAGGTGCATATAGTAAATATATGTCCCAAGGAAAGGGAATTTGAGATGAATAACCCTTACAACAATCATATCATTGAATTAAGAGTTAATAATTTTAGATATGATGTGTAAAAATTATAAATTCACACATTTTATTTTAAATATAGAATAAAAAAATTTATAGATCAATTTAAACATAATCACGGAATAACAATTTCAATGAAGAAAAGTTATAACATTATAAAAGGAAATTGAGTTAAGAAACCCTTTACCACTTGGCAACTTTCATGTAAAAACACATTTGAAAAAATAATTCAAATTCAAATATAAAATATCATTATTTATGAAGGATTCATGATATAACATGTAAAATGGAATTATATAAACCATATAAAATAAATCAATAACTTAAGAATAAAATATTCCTCAATGATGGAAAATTGATATGAAATCCCTTACCTTGAGTCCATACTTTGAATATATATATATTTATACTTTAAGACATATATAATAAACACAAATAAAAAATGTTATTTTTTAATAAAATTTTATTGGTTTAATACATTATTCCAAACTATTTATTTCATTTATTTTAATGACATATTTAATTACATAATCAGTTAAGTCCACATCAGGTGTTTTGAGGACGTTCGATTCATAACTTCAAAACTATTTTGAAATGTTGAACTTTGTAAAAGTGGTCTTTATTCCATAATATAAATAATAATAATCATGAAATAATTATTATTTTTATACACAAATTATTATTTTAAAAACAAGCATGAAATATGATTTTGAAAAATGAATTATGTTATAATCATGGAGATGGTTAATGGTACGTACGCATGAGTAACATTTCTATTTTTTAATGATCATTATAGAAATAAGGTAAGTACTATTTATATTTAAAGAATTATAATAATATCATAAATACCATATTATTTCATTAAATACACTTATATATTTCATCCATGTGATGTGGTGATGAAATATGAATTACATCGCTTCATGGAGGTGGTTGTCCACAAGTACGCATGAACAATATTATCATTTTTAGTGTATAAAAAGTAAATAAAAAAGATTATATATTAATTATAATTAATTATAAATATTTCAAGAATAATATATGTATATATATATATATTCATTAAATCCATCATTATAACTACATTTGAGATTTGGTGAAGGAAACCGAATTACAACGGTCCGTAAGGTGGTAGTCCACCGTACACACGAATGCTGAATTCCTTTCCCATTTGATGGAATTTATATGTGTATAAAAGTTATTATTTTAATATAATAACATATAAATATAAGTGAGATACTGATTTTATTATGTAATCATGGTTAAGAAATATTTGAAGGATGTGGAATAAGAAATAAAACAGAAATGCTCAGTTAATAACTATACATTATCTTCGAACAACCTCATTCTCTTTACACCTTAATCCCAAAAAGCCTAGTATTATTCACAAAATAATAACTATAGAATGTGGGTAGGGATTTTAGGATGGTATTTTGTTAGTTAAATGATAAAACTAATGGTTTGTATGTGTGAATATGTGAGAAGAATAAGGCCCCTTTTATAAGAGAGGGGAGGGGTGCTCTTGAAATTTCTTAAAATATTTAATTAATATAATTTAATTTTGATGTCTAATTGAACCTAAATTTATAATATTAAATTATAATATGAATACTAGTATAAATAATCTCATAAAATAAAATTTTTACAAGTTTTTATTACATTATTATCCTTATCTTTTTGTTTTAATCATTTATTAGCCCTTTTAAAAATTACTAGGAAATTAAAGTTTTCTACCCTTTAGGGGTTAACAATGATACAATAAAATTAAAAACAACCCATAAATGGAAAATGGATGATTTAAATAACCATATAACATTCCATTGAAAAAATATAATATTTTTATGAATTTTAAATCATTTAATAAAATATTATTTATTAAAAAGTATTATGAATTTGGATTTAAGAACTATTCATTTACATTGACTTTAATAACATCAATACAATAAAGGAATTTGAATAAAATGTATCCAAACAAATATAAAATTTCATTTTATATAAAAAATTATATAACAAAAACATTCATTAAAATTATATTATAGTTAAATTTTTTTTAAAAATTTATTTTTTATTTCCCATAATTGAATAATTATTGCTTGATCATTATGTAAGCATTTGAGGTAATTATTTATTCACTCAAAATAAAAAATAAATTAACATGATGAAGATAAATCATTTAGATTTTAAATTACTATTTAATATAAAAAATATCCTATTTTTATACCCATTTTAAAAATAATATAGTTATAAAAAACAAGAGTGTGGCATTTTTGACTTTTATTTAAATAAAATATTATAATGGTCCTAATAAAATAAAAATGGAAATAAAAGGTCATATAACCAAATATTTCCTGATTATAGATAAAATGTAATCATACAATATAATTAAGTCATGTTTTATGGTCATTCTTAGTCCTTACCATTTTATTTTTAAACTTAATTTCCCTATTTAACCTTTACTGTGGTAATAAAATTACTAAAGATAATTTTCATAATGTGAAAAAATAAAAGGTAAATATTTAATTTTTTGAATACATTTATTAAAAATATGGAATAAATTTTTTAAGTTTAAATTTCTATAAGTGTAAGAAATTTATTTCTATCTAAATACGTAAAACGTAAGGAAAAACAGTTTTTAGAGAAATGAACTTTTAAGCCAAAAAATGTAGTTATTCTAAAATAAAGTATAATTATGATTCAAATTAATTTAATTATATTATATATAATTAAATAATAATTTGGTTACTTTGATAATTTAATTAATAATGAGTATTTTTAATGAAAATAAAACGTTAGTTTTATAAAAATTGGTATTTTCCACTAATCACTAAAAAATCAATATTTTCAAGAAATTTACCAAGATTTCACCCAAATATAATATTGATATTATGATTTCAAAAATTATATTATTTTTATAAAATAAAATTTAGAAAATTTTGAATAATTAATTATACTATTTTCTCATAAAAATAAATAAATATCATTTTTGAAGAAAATGTATTTGTGAAGCATAAAATGGATTTTCTAAAAATTAACTACCTATTTATAAAGAATTAGTAAAAAAATTTCATTAATTAGAAACATTAAATTTATTTCATAATTTGGTTAATCCTATTTATACCCACCAATTCAACAATGAGGTCATAATGGATATATTTAAATAATAATATTTGGCAATTTGTTTATGATTAATGTTGCTTGTTTTTTATGCTATTGAATATATTGTCCTTCTTTAAAAATATAAGGATATTAAAAAAATGTGATATGATATTTACTGATATGTACCACATAAATTTATTGGATGAATTTTCATATACATACTACTTTTTTCTACCTCAGAAGCTGCAATATACCCAGACTGTACTATAGAATGTGTGACCACGACCTTATTTGAGCTCTTATAGTTCAAAAAACTCCCATTCAAAGTGAATATGTATCAATTTTGTGTTTTCATATCATCTTTATCTATTTAGAAATTATAATCTTCAAATCCTCTTATAACTAGTTCCTCATGTCCTCTATAGACCAAAAAAAAATCCTCAGTACACCTCATATACTTAAGGATAGTATTGACTTCTTTCTAATGGTGGTCACTTGGGTCATCTTGATATCTAACTACTACACTTAAGGTATAAGATACATATATCCATGTACAGATCATATTTCAAATGAATGACCCAATCACTGATGCGTATGAAATATTTTCCATCCTTTTTATTTTCTCACGCGTTTGAGGTAACATTTTCCTAGAAAGACGAATGCCAAAAGACACTGAAAACAATACCATATTAGATTAATCCATGCTGAATCAAATTAATATCTTTTCAATATATTTTCATTTATGTATTTTGAGTAGCCTCTTTGATTTATCATGATGGATCTTGATCTTAAGAATATATACTGCTTCGACTATGTCCTTCATGAATAAATTATTATTCAACCAGGACTTAACAGTATGTAAGACTGGTATTTAATTCCTAATAACTAATATGTCATAAAAATATACTATTAAGAAAATAAAATCACTCCCAATAAATAATTTGCAGACACAAGTATCACATATGTTTTTTATAAATCCAAATTATGTTATGTCCTTATCAAACTGAATGTTCCATGACCCAAATGATTGTTTTAATGTATAAATTGATTTTTCCAATTTTCAGACCTTATTAGTATTTCTAGAGTTACGAAAACTTCAGGTTGTGTCAAATATGAATCTTCCTAAAGTTTCCCATTAAGTAAGGATATTATGACATCCATTAGACAAATCTCATATTTATGGAAGGCTGTATGAGATGTAAAATTCTGATGGATTTTAGCCTTACAAGTGATTAAAAAGGATCCATCATAGTCAATGAATAGATTATTTAAAAAAAATTTAACTAGTGAATCCTTATGGGTATTTAGTTTCACATCCATATCATATTTCTTTTTGAATACCCATTTACAACCAATGTGTTTTACATCAACTGAAGGATCTACCAAAATACAGAATCAGTTTTGGTATATGGAATCCATTTTAATTTTTTTATTCCTTACACTTGGAAACATCTATGCCACTTACTTCATCCTTGTATGTTATATGGTCCTTATTATCAACTAATAATGATTAACCATCCTCAGTGACTAGAAAACCATACCAACTATTTTGTATCTTGATCCTAGACATCATCATTTTTTATCTCATACCCATAATCTCTTTTAGATATATAATGATTCTCAAGAAATTTTGGATTCCTTTCAACCAATTTTTTTTGAATATTATATATATAGTATCATCTTGTTTCATTGGGATATCCTATAAATATACACTTTGTTCCTTGAGGTGAAAGTCAGATTCTTAAAGAGGCCTTAAAAAATGATTCACATCCACACACATAAGTTTAATAATGTGGATTTCTTTACATGGAAAAATTATTATTGAATACCATATGCCACATTATTTGGAACTTTATTTAGTATGTATGATACAATTTGTAATGCATATTCTTGAAAGGATAATGAAAAACTCACAAAGTTCATCATTGATATTAATATGTCTAATAAGGCGTGGTTCCTCCTTTATCTTACACTATTCCACTAATGTGTATTAGGAAGAGTGAGTTGAGATAGGATCCCAAACTTTTATAAATATTCAATGAACACTTGATTAAGATATCCACCACCACATTCTAATAAGAGTTTCTTAATCATATTACAAAGATGGTTCTGAACTTAATTCTTGTATTCCTTGAATTTGACAAAGAAATCTGACTTATACCACTTTAAGTAGAAATATTCATATATACTTAAGTCATCAGTAAAATTTATAATGTATGATTAACCAACCCTTTCACCAATTGGAAATGGTCTACACACATCAATATGAATTAATTTAAGAATCTATCTAGCCGTTTCACCTTTTACAATAAAGGGGCCTTGGTCATTTTTCGTTATAAACATGCGTAACATTAACCAAGTGGTTTAAGTTTAAAATAATCTAAATATCCATCTTTGTGTAATTTAGACAAACTCTTTCATTTACATTACCTAGCCAGTGATTCTATAGTCAGGTATGGTACGATTCATGTGAAGAAGTTTCATTATTGATTTCCATTACTTGATTTTTGTAATCAAACATATAAATACCATTATTTAAATGTGAATTACCATAACAAATGCTATTTTCATAAAAGAAGAAACATTTATTCAAAAACTAAATCCATTGGTATCAAGCTGGGATAAATATATAATGTTTTTGGTAATGGATGAAATATAATAAAAACCTTAAAAACCATGATCAACCCCACTAGCAATGTGAGGTGGTAGGCACTGATAACTACAATAACATGTTTAGATCTAATATCTACTCATAGATCTACCTCCCCTTGATCAATGTTTCTGAATATAATTGGTTCATATATTTGAATACATATATGAGAACCAAAATCTTTATCTAATACCCAATTTTTAGAAAAAGATAAATTTCACTTGATAAAAAATGAATCAGAAGATCCCATTATCTTATTTGGATGGGTTCATTTTTTCTTTTAGTAGACCCTCTTTTGACCTGAGAAATATTCAGAATCCTCTTCCCTTTCTTTCCATAAGATATTTATCTTCTTGTAATGTAATTATGAAGAATATTTTGGCTTATATCTCTTTCCTTGGAATTTTTTTTTCACCATAAGGATGTAAGGATTTTTATGCTTCATCTCCTTAAATATTTACAAAATAAGAGTAATTATATCTAGGATATTATTGTCAATTTTTTTCATGTTAAAATTAACAAAAATCTAGATAAACTCTAATGGAGTGATGAAAGAATGAGATTGTACATATTTCATTAGAGAGTTTAAACCTTAGAACCTATAGTCATTCAATATATCCAATGAGTTTGACTACTTGAAGCCCACATGGTGTACCCTCTCTAAGATTTCTTTGAAAAAGTGAATTGGAGATCTCAAAATGTTTCTGTATTAACCACTCATAGTAATGAACATATAGATACTCGATCATGGAATAAGTATCCATATTTTCATGAGACATAATGAATTCACAAAACATAGATGATAACATAAAAAATTGGACTTCGACCATGTCATTATTTTTTTTTCATAGAAATGGAACTCTTAACCATTCACCTTCTTCAAAGTAAATCTAGGTAATGAGGATTATATAATGTACGATTTCTATTCTTGGTGAAACACAACCTGAAGGTTTCTAAACCATTCCTTGAAGTTACTACTGGTAAAGAGATTGACTTTATCCAATATAGACTATAGGGATAAAGTGGATTATGAAATTTCCATTATTCTAAAATTCTAAAAGATTAAATTATTAGTACTTTTATTGATTACCAATTTGGATAGAAATAACCAATTTTTTATTTACTATTAAATCTCTTGATATTTTATCAAGTCTCAACAACCCTCACCATTGAACATTTATTGTCTAGTTTATTTGAAATTCTAGTGGAAAGGATCCATATTTACTTTCTTATAATCCATAGGGAGGCCATGAAAATTACTAGAAAGTATTTAGTTAGGTAGTCCTACCAAATAAAAGATTTCATCTCCTTGATCCATTGAGTGGACTCCCTAATCTAGAAACCCTTACTCATATTTCCTCAACAATTACCTCCAAATTTTTATTGGAAAGATGAAATCCATTAAACCGTATAAAAATTTGGTTAAGTCAAACCACTATCTTAGTTAATACTTCCCAATAATTAAAATTTCACCTGCAAAAGGTCATACCAAAACATAAACTATGGGTTCATCTTAATTTATATTATAGAATAACTAAAAAATTAATATTTACTTGAGGGATTTTGTTTTATTTTACCTAAATTTTTCTAGTTTTATGTTTTACATGTTTTATTAATATTAAGTAGATTTTAATTAAGTGTTTAACCATGTTTTGATAAAATATTTATGCATAATATATTTATTTATATTTTATATTTTTACATTAATTCATTTAATTATGTTATCAAGGCTGTACATCATAAAATATATAATGCATAACATCTAAATTGCTAAATAAATAAATGACATGATCATGAGATTATCCAACGGCTGATTTATTGAGTGGACAATAAATCAACCTTTTACCTAGGGGAAAACTTCTTATATCTGTCTTAGAATGAGTTACAACATTCCACCCATCCACCTATACATAATCTAGGTTGACATCATCTTGGTTCCATATTGAACCACCTCTATGAACCTTGAGATACTCCATTTATTATGAGTATTTATAACCTACACATAGGTGAGGGGTACTAAAAGATTATTTAAGGGGAATTACATAAATCGCCTAAGAAATGTAATCCCTACATAATAATGGATGGAGGGATGATTCACAAGACATTAATTTAATTTAATAATTAATAATGTCAATACCATGCAATAAATAAAATTAAATAATTACAACAGGTACATAGGTAGTGGCCAAGCTCATGATTAGTCAACACATGTAACAGTTGCGTAAAGTATATAGGATAATATTTATTTCTATAAATTATTTATTATTATGTGAAACAGGATTTCATTAATTAATTAATTCAATTTAATGTCAATGACCATTCAAATTCTCTTAGATACACCCATTATAAAATACATTCATTGAAAATAAATGGAAGAACAAAAAATAATAGATTATTGTTACAAATTAATTGAACATTTAACAATTCATTAAAACTATTATTAAATTTTCAAACACAATAGGTTTCAATTAAAATAATAAGGTTTTAATGCAAAAATTAATAATTTAATGTAATTTAGTTCTGTTATTTAATGGGAGGCAACATGACATGTACTTAAGAGACACACGTTATGTACCTTAATTACCATATACCTGAGATACATGCCTTGGGCTTTGGTATGTACCTCGACTGAACTACATGACATGTACTAACCAGATACACATCTTTTGTTCCACTTTCCATATTCCCAAGATACACTCTTAGGTCTTGGACATGTATTTCGGCAGATTATATAACATGTACTAACCAGCTACACACTGTGTGGTTTGAATATTATGTGTCTATGAAACCTGTCAAGGGTCTCACCATTTTTATCGGATATAGGAATACAAAATGTGTACATTATATCTATATTCTATGTATATCACATTTTTTATGTCTTATTATCTCACCAAATTGATCATCATTTTCTTTACATATGGAAAATAATTTATGACACATCATGTATGATGGCTGTATGTTGTGCATGTCATTATTTCTCCACATTATCAATATCATGCAATTTTGAACGTGTATATGACCACATGACTCATGTGAATTTATCCAAAAATCCATGTAGACTAAATGGTTCATACACTAGCTACACATCGTATAATTTAGAATTATGTGTGATGGGTTGGATTAGTTTACACATGGTGTGTAATAAATGCACCATGTGTAGTTTCTACACAGTGCATTGTGTATCCCGCGACATGTCCAGGTGTAGTGAACTTGGGTACATGATGTTTACTCCAGATACATGCCATGTAATACCATGTAATGCAAACATAATCCTCAACATTTCCCAATGTAATATCTTGTTTTTATTCATCCTTTCTTAGTTCGTTAAAAAAATGAAACACTGAATGATGATGATCAATATGAAAAAAACATGTTAATTAAAATTGGGTTAATGAATGAAAAATCTTGAAATGAAAAATATCACCAGCATTGCGCACATAGATCAAAAATAAAATAAATAATTATAAATTTGAAATGTAACCCCTATGATACAACTTATTGGTTCTGGTCATAGAAGAGGTGCCTCAATTGGAGTAAAATAAATAAAACTTATAGATTCAATGGATATTTCACAATATTGTCAATGATGTTAATTCCATGAGTAAAAAAAGTTTTTTAGAAAATATTTTCATAGAGGATAACCCAGAACTTGAAGATGATATTTTCACATTAAATTTATAATTAATGTATTTATGATCATAAGAATAATTACCTCATTTTAGGATATTCCTTTGATATATATATTGATTATTACAAAAAATACAATTCATTTTACCTTTTTTTGTGCATGGAGGATCCAAGTGTAAAATTCCTCTAGCAGTGATCCACATGTTCTCCTTTGATATCTGAAGGATTACAATTGATCTTTAGGTGCTATCATAGTGAACCAACCATCTTGAATTATTCATTATGGTCACTTAAATATCATTTCGGATTAAAGGGGTTATTAAAATTCATTGGAAGATGAGATGATGAATTCTATATAGAGAGATAAGTCTGTTGTGCACAACAATTATCTATTCTGAAGTGACAATTAACCCTACACAATAGACATAAAAATATATTTATATAGGTTAGGTTTAGGTTGAAATATTATTTAATTACATACCAACGCTTAAATAATTTAATAATTCTTAACAAACCCCATACCAAATAATAATAATAATAATAATAATAATATTTTATATAATACGATAACTCGCACAATTGATAAATATTATTTATCATCTAGAAAATAAATATTCATCATCGGACACTATCTTGGTCTTCTCTAACCTCTTTGCATTTATTGATTATCTAAAAAAATAGTAAATTCAATATTTCATTCATTAATTAATATTTTCAATCAATAAAACATGCACAAAATAATTCATTGGGTTTGATAATAACATTTATTTCATTAATTAAAATAAATTAGAATTTAGTTGAGATCAATAAGAATACTTACTGTTAGACCCTATAGGATTCCTTCTCATTAGAATTAGTAATGATTTCCTAATGTCCATGATTAATATCTAGAAATGGGATAAGGAACCTGAGATAAAGAACTTAATATTGAAATGGTTAAAACCATATATGAATGCTCACTATGTAATATAATATATTTATCATAATATTTCATCATGTAGGTTGCACACCCATTTCATAAACCTATATAATTGATACGTATTTCTTTAACTCTTTGAAATAAACATGTTTTTATAACATGACCATGTAATTTAATGTTTCATTTATATTCTAATAAATGGCCTAAGATTTAAACTTCCATAATGATTGAAGGGATAAATACTTCCTAGACTTATTCATTAATAACTTTTCACTCATGATTCACCCAAAATATCAAACTTTACTATGATTTGTATAATCAAGGTTTATAAAATAAATCTATGTATGTGAGTTGTATCATGAATAAATAATAATCTTAAAGTCTAAGGACCATTACAAACACTTGTATATTATAATATCTAATAACACAAAAACATGTGAAATTCATACTGGTGGATCTATCCTCATAATCTATAAACTTAGAGATTACCAAGTGGAAAATTTAAGAGAAAAAATGTCATATAATTATGATTACTTTCACTTAATAGTCACATTCTATGTGTCCTATCATAAATCATTATCCAAATGTAGAACTATATTTAATAATATTGTCCCGACATTTCAAGGTTCTCATCATTTTGGGGAACTTTTATGACCTTTCAAATGTGATAGATAGTGTAAGACATTATAACATTAAATTGATTTATAATAATGGTCAATATGTAATATTATGTTTTAGTTATATTAAAATATTCTAATATACATATAATTAAAGAACAATCAGTTGGTTCTATAAAACCAACTCTAATAGTTTGGTGTTTTAATTTCCTACTTCTATTAAATTGAATTTATATTTGATACCTGTAAGAGATTTTATAGAGGTTCTAATGGGTTTCCCACTTGGAATAAAAGGTGTTTAAATAGTTTTATAATTTCTAAAGTGTTGTTTTAGTTCCAAATTTTACATTTTTTGTGTATTATTCCAAATAAATATTTAGTAATAAAGGTATTTGACCCTATTTGGGTCATGAAAAATGGAAAGTAATGGTTTATATAAAGTTTTTTTAAAGGAAAGAAATTGTTTTTAATGAAATTATGTTTTATATTTAAGTGGTTTTATATATGGTTGTACATGATTTAAATTCAAGTCATTTTCTAATATGTTTTCAAGGGATGTTTGAAAATTAGATTTCATGTGGCATGAAATGTCTTGGCATCCATAGATTGTTTTCAATGTTCCATTTGTCACTTTTAAAGGTGTTGTTTTTAAAACATGCGAGACACTTGACTTTTCCCCTTATAATTGTTATTCCCACTGTGGGTTGTGACCCCCTTGAGGGAATGATTATTATTTAATACATTTATGTAATTATTTTCATGTAAAAGGAGGTTGTTTCATATGAGGGTGTTGGAGGGGAGAAGTTGGATTTATTTACAGAGTTTTTATATTAATTATGGGATGATTATTCCTCTATTGTTTCTCACCTCCACATGGATATTTATTAGGAATCGAGGAGTTAGAAGATGACCTAGATAAGTGAAAGCCCTAGTTTAGATTATTCCTTAACTAGGGAATGTTTCTCATTTAGACAAGATGGATTCTAACAAGATATATTGTGTGGACCATGGATTATAAACACACTTATAATGGATTTTATATCCTGATAGATATGTTGGAAGATTCTTTAGTACTGATCTAGGGTTATAGTTTCTAGTTTGGATCCATATTACTTGAGTCCCAGTGAGTTTTCCATGATTCCTTAATCCTTGAGGATTATTTTGTGGATTCTACTGTATTCCTAGTTTTTCTCCCCTAACTCTTAATTGTTTTCATGGACTAATTCATAGTTAATTTATATTGTTATTCCATCTTGATGGCTTGGTTTCCATTTGTGATTCTATTCCATTTAACTAATGAATTTGGATTATTTTAAAATTGATTTTTAAAATAATTTGAAAGTGTGTTTTAAAAATAGAGCATGTTGTATACTTTATAAAAATAATTTTGAGAATTTTTTTTGAAAGTGTAAATGATATTTGGATTGATTTTAATAATTTTTTAAAAGACCATATTTATATGTTTTTAAAATTGTTTTAAAAATGATGTTTTGGTTCTACCATTTATTACTCTAAGAAAGTGGATGTTTTATAAAAGTAATGATGGAATGATAATTTATTTAATTATACCCACATGTGAAAACCCCATTTTCTATTTATATTTTAAAACTGTAATTAATGAAATGTATTTTGAATTTTTTGTGTACAAACTCTTTGGTGAAATCTTACAGGGTACGTTTATCTCACACTACGCATAAACCATTGTGTATATGTAGCTCTCATGTTTCCTTTTAGGTGATTAAGATATTTTATATTCTGGTTTCTATAATGGGTTTTCAATTATTGATTATATGATATGTGGTGAGTGATTGTGAGTCATGAGGAGATATTTTATTTTAATTTAGTTTGGTTTTTTTAAGATATGTATCGGCATATCCCTCCTAGGTCTTTATTATGACTTGTTATATATGATATTATTGGATTATATTTTTATTTATGAATTTATGTCAATTTTGAGTTATATTTATTATCATCTTTTCTACATATTACTCTATTAGTTTAATTATTTATTATTTAAACTACTTATTATGTGTATGAGAATCTGATACATGGATGGGAATGATGGAATATTGTTAAAGTTTCCACTACTTATTTTATGGTTATGAGGTTGAAATAATTTCCAAGTGTACATTATTGATACCCTAACACTAGTTTCCAGAATTTGTGTAACAAGAACGCCCTTTGGGCATAGTGGTGAATTAGGTTAGGTGACATGTTAGGTCATCCGGGGTCGGTTCGTTACAATTGGTATCAAAGACTAGATTTTGGAAATACCTAAGTTATTTAGGTTCCCTTTTAATATTTGGGGTGTGTATTGGTATATATGATATTAGGATATCCATTGGATCTCAAGAGTTAGACCTTACATAGGTGCTTGATCAACAACTTTCATGATGAAACTTGAGTTACCATGGGAAATTGAGACTTGAGTGCTATTTTTGAGTTTAGTTTTGGTTATCTTGGTTGGATTTGATAAGATATTTTTGTATTTGGATCCTCATAGAGTATATAAGTGATTTTGGGGGTCTTCATAGGTTTTTTAGGTTAAAAGTGGTAAAGAAATAGAGTTTCACGGTTAGCTCACATGGTCTGGAAAACCATACAGAGCCCATGTAGATATTTTGTAACCAATTATTGAGGTTGTTACAAGGTTGGGGTATAGTTCACCAACCTTTATAACCAAAATGTGAACTTTTCTATTTCTCCCCTAATTGTTTTTTGTTTTTGATCCCTTGGATTTATAATTCACAATAATGGTGGTTATTATTTATTTGAGGGAGTTTTATGGTGAATTAATATGATTCGGTCCTGTTTTTGTTTATGCTTGGTGACTTTTTTATTTGTAATTATATTTCCAAAATTTCAGTTTATTATTTTGGTGAATTTTGTTTTTTGAATTTTTGGGGTGGATAGTTTGTGAAATAAGTTCCTATAATAGAATGAAGGTTCTCATACTTTTTTAAGGTTATTGGTCATCCACTTTTCCTTTTGTTTATGAAGATTGGTTTTAAATTGAAAGGATGATTTTTTGGATTGTTTTGTTTTTAAATATTATGTTTCATAATTTAATTATAATTTATTTTAAATTATCATGGGTTAATTTTAAAAATAATGGTTGGTTTCATTATGAATTTTTTAATTTTTTTTGAAAGTTTAATTAATGGAAATTATATGAAATGAACATGTTTTTTTAAAGAAAGATTTTTAAAATAGAGGTTATATTCATGGAAGTTTTTATTTTATGTTGGAAGGTTCTGAAAATAAAGAGGTAACTTCATGAATTTTTATTAGGTTTTTATATTAATGAAATCCAATTATTTAAGGAATATGTGTTCTTTTATCAAAGAAACTTTTGGGCTCTTCTGAAAACTAGAGATTTTAAACAAATAGGGTTTCTTTTAAATTTTATAATGTCTATGAAATGTATCTAAATGGTATTATATATTTTTTAAAATGTACATGACTTTGAAAAATTATTTTGAGACACTTTTATAAATAGAGTGTAGTTTAAAAGAAAAAACAATCTTTTAAAAATGTTTTATTTTATTTTTTAACCTGATGAATTTCAATACTTTGTGTTTTTACCTTGGTGTTTATTGGAACTATTTGATTTGATTTTTGAAAATTGAATGCATTAAATTACCATTTCATTTTACTTAGGTGTACCACCCAAAAATGTCTTTAGAGAATGTGGAAAGTATATTTCTAATGATATTTCATAAGTTGAATCCGTTTGTTGTTTAGTTGCATCTATTTGGGTCATCTTCTTTGATCAAACATTGAATATAGTAATATATCCATAATATTCATTTCTCTTGGAATTCCTGAGTCACTGTCCTTATTTTCAGGGTTATCAAGATGTACTTTAGGTTAATATGTGGTTAGGATATACATAGAAATCATATGGGTGGAATTACCTAGAATATATCAGTATGATTGTTTGTTTTGGGTTTTGTGATATTTTTGTTTAGAGTGGATTGAGGTTCTTGAAGTGGTTTCTATAGAATATATTTACTGATTATTTTATGGTTACTGTTTGGGAGGTTTTGTCTACAATGGTTGTGACTATGCATCAATGTTATATATTTTCCATTTAGAATTACATGTGATTTGTTTTACTTGATTAAGGGTTTAAATGTTTTGGTATGGTAAGGCCTTGGGTGTGTTTTGGGTTTCTAGGATAGAGGTGGCACCTGTTAAGATTATGCACTGTCTGGTGTTAGTTTCAATATTTTTAGGTTCACCATGAAGTGGAATTCCAAATACAAGGTCCTATATCACCCCTTTCACTTAGTTTTGTGACCCATGGTCAGATCCTATGTCGATCTTTATTGAGTAATACATTTGGTTGAGATATATTTTCCTATATTTTGGTTATATGATGTGATAGATTTGGGTATAATTTCCTTATGATCATTTTTATATCCATTGAGTTGTACTTTATTTGAGATTATGTGATAGATTATTAGATGACTATTATGGGTTAAGGAGGATCATTGACCCCCTTGGGTTATTGGGGTTATAATAGTTTTCTTGATAGTAATTCTATTTTAAGGGTTCTTGTTTCATATCCCACCATTTTAGAATAATTTTAAATGGTGGAGAGACCTATGTTAGGTCTCTGTATTATTAGAGATCTGTGTTTTGTTTTTATAAATTAGTTTGTGCTTAGAGATTTTTGATAATTTCAAGGATTGGATCTACGGTTTTAAGGATATGTGGGTGTTTTTATGGTGTTTAGTTCCCACTAGACCTCTTTAGACTTACATGGACCTCCCACCTCTTGTATAGGACTTGGGGTTTTTGGTCTTGTATTTCTTATAATTTAATTATTCCCTTTATGAGTAATGAAAGTTGGATGGAGGAAGTAATTGTGAAACCTTCATGTCACTATATTTCTTATATTTTATATTATTTTGAGGTAATTAATTTTTTTTGAAAGGTTTAGTTTGAATTTTTTTATAGAAATGTTTCATTTTTTTCATAGTTAGTAAAAAAGTCTATTGGAGTTCATATAAAAGACTAAAATTACATACCTTTTAGTCATTTTGTTCATGAATGATATTTTATATATGGGTAGAATATAATTGGGTCCTAATTGTGTGATTTATTCTGTAAACCAAGTGAGCCATTTTTGTCTTAGAGTGGTGTTTCACAACTTGTGGACAATTGATGGAAACTATGTGTGTGGATGTGTAACAATGTTCTAGAGAATTTAAGATTTGTTTTGTATGGTTCAAACAAGTTTTGGTTAACCAGGTGGCCAAATTGTGTAGGTGCTAGTGTTTTTCAGTGCAAATCATATGGTTGGATCATGATTTACCAAACTGTTCATCCTAATCGTGAAATTTTCCAGCTTTTATTTAAAAGTGAAATTATACCTTTTTCCTTTAAAAATATTAGGTTTTAAAACCAAATTCATCCTTTATTTCGTTTGACTGCTGATAATCACATGAAGGGGGAGATCCTCCCCTCCCCCTTCTTTAGATTTTTTCTTTCCTCCATTGATTTCATGTGGTTCCTCTAAAAAAATACCACATATTCCCTTTTTTACCTCTTATTCCCTTACCTCCTTCATTTTCCCATTGGATTCATTTCTTTTCATGAACCCATAGGGCTACCATGGTTGGATTTAGGTTTTTTAAGGATTAACCTTTTGGGTTTTAGTTGTTAGGGATTATAAGAGAAGCCTTTTGTCTTTTTCAGGTGTTATCCATCAAAGGAGACAAATTTCAACTCATTGTGAGGCATTTTAACTTGTAAATAGGCAAGAGTTTTTGAAAATTAATTTTAATTATAATGTAATTGAGTTCTTGGTGTCTTAATTCCCTATTTTTTAAAATTAATTTTATATTTGATGGACGTAATGGAATTTATAGAGGTTCTAAAGGTTTTCCCACTTGCCAGAAGAGACTCTTAACTTTGTTTCTAATTTATAAAGTGATATTTTGGTGGAAAGTGTTTTTTAAATGTTTATATTGATTATTTCTAATGATACTTTTGGAATAAAGGTATTTAAACCTGTTTGGGTGATAAAAAAAGGTTTGGAATGGTTTATATAATGCTATATTAAATGAGAGAAGTTACTATATTTCCAAAATCATTTTAAATAAACTAATGTTTTTGTTTCAAATAGTTTTATATCATGTTCACCATGATTTTAAATTCTAATAACGTTTTAATGTATTTTAATGGTATGATTGAAAATGATATTTCAAGTGGAGTAAAATGGATTGGAATCTCGAGCTTATATTAAATGTCCCATTTGAAACTTTTAAAGGAGTTGTTTTTAAAACATGTGAGACCATCAATTGATCCTCTTGTAATTAGTATACTGATTATGTCCTGTGACCCCACTGGGGGATTTTTTATTATGTTGAACCTTTATATGATGATTTTCATAAAGAATTTCTATTTAGTGTGAGGGTTTTGGAGGTGATATGAAATATTTATTTATTATGTTGTTACATTGATTATGATATGATTATGACATTATTATTTATAACCACTATTTCATGGGAATCCTTGGAACTAGTAGATGACCTTGATAAGTGTAAGCCCTAGTGTAGATTATGTGTTGACTAGACAATGTGTCTTGTTTAGACATGGTGAGTTCTAATGGGATGAATTGTGTAGCCCATGGATACTAAGAGATCCTATGATAGATTTTATAATCTAACAAGTTCTATAAGACTATCTTGACGTTGATGAATTATTTAGTGTTAGTCTGGGGTTCTAGTATCCAGTTTAGGTCTGTATTACTTGAGTATTAGGGAATTTTCCATGATTCTTTAATAATTGAATATTATTTAGGGGACCCCATTTTATACCTAGTTTCACTCCACTAACAACAGATTTTTTTCAGGGAACCAATTCTTATTTTTATTTTTTTATAAATTCTTGATTCCTTGGTTCATATTTTTTGATTCTATTCAATTTTAGTTATTTTTTTGGTATACTTTTAAAATGATTTGTAATGTGGGTTGGAAAGTGTGATTTAAAAATGCAGAGGCATGTAATTTATAAAATTTTTTGAGAAATTTTTTAGAAAGAGAAAATGGGATTTATATTTATTATAATAATTTAATAGAGGCTCCTCTTTCCACAAATTTAAATGTGATTTAAAAATAATGTTTTGGTTCCATTCTTGATTAATATAAGAAATTTGATGTTTTATAACAGAAATGATGGAATGATATTTGTTTCATTATACCCAAATGTGAAAAATCTATTTCCTATTTACATTTTCAAAATAGAATTACTGAAATTTATTTTAAAAGGATACTAAAAAAATAGTTTGGTGAAATCTTATTGGGATTGTTCAACTCAAAATTTTTATACATGATTAGTATTATGAAGCTCTTATATTTATTTTCAGGTGCTCAAGATATGGTTTATTTTATGTTTTTTGAGTTTTCAAATGATAGATAGTATTGGATGTGGTTAGTGACCATGGGTTACAAGGAGATGGTTGATTTTGGTTTGGTTTAGTTTTATTTTCTTTTTCTGGGATGGTTATATATTAGAATTATAGGTCTAGAAATTTCATTCAGATTATTGTATATGAGATTCTTGAATTATGTTCTATTTATGCATTTATACTATTTTAGAGTTATCATTAATATTATTGTTACTATGTATTACTCTATTTGGTTTCTACTTTATTATTGAAACTAATTATTATGCATATGGGTGTTTGATACATGAATTTGTCATTTTAGATTCTTGGTAAAGATTCTACTGCTTGTTTTATGGTTGTTAGGGTCAAACCATTCCCAAGTGTATTTTCTTGATACCTCAAATATAGTTTCCTACTCACAAAGATCAATAACTCCCTTAGATCCCAATAGAGAATTAGGTTGGTTAATGCAATTATTGCATTGTTTTTAAGATAAACATACAAAATATTACAACTCCCAAAATAGATAGGTTTAGTGTCTTGGGAAAATTATGTATATAAAACATAAACACACATAAAAATTTATACTTTATATAAATAATTATTTATAGTCCTCCTATAGGCTTTCATAATATTCTTAGTAAATGTGATTTCCTAACATCCCAATAAGGGGTTGAATAATAGTAAAGAACAAGAGACAAGAATCAATAAGAGTATATGGGTGAGCATAATCATAATCATCAGATCATATTAATATTATCATAATCATAATAATATGGAATTAATTTGAAATATTCGTGGAATATGGAATATAATTAAAAATGAAACATTATAAGTCAAGGATCACTGATAAGAAATCATAACATTATGGACAAATCTAACTACATTATGTTCATTCATAACATATAGACAAAGATAGCTGCATCGTGTATATATATAATTCATTAATGTGATATGATAATTTACCCAATTAATTTGATGGGTATATAATTTTAATCCCACCCATCACATCATAATATACTTTTAATCATGCGTTCTATATAGAAAATAAATTTACAACAAGCATATATATGAAATAAACCCATAAGAAATGAATATGTTTTGAAAACAATATCATAAATAATAATTAAATTAATAAAAATATTATTTATTTAAAATAGCTAAAGAATTAATTTTTAAATTAATGTGTAATATTACCAATAGAAATATAACATTTCTTGATGATAGGAAGAATAAAGATATGATGAATTGATGAGATTTTTTGAGAATAAATCCTCTATAAAAAATCATTGGCGGTGGATAAGAAATTATACAAAGGAAAAAAGGAAATCAATTTCTAGAGAATAATTAAATGAAATTTAAAATAATATAAATTTAAAAGGTATTTTCGAAGTAGCATAGAATTGATAGAGAAAGATAGGATAAACCCAAAATAAAAGAGTCGTGTTAGAGGGTCACCTTACCTTATGTCTCATCTGCTTTCATCTTGTTTACAACTCTTGAATAACAAACCTATGATTATTAAAACATTAATATATAAATATATTATATAAATTGTTATTATTATTAATTAATTATAATATTTTGAATTTATTTATTATCATATCATTGATGATAAAATGGTCCAATGATATGTTTTTTCAGATTATCCCAATTTTTTTGATTTTATGGTTTAGATTCAATATTATTAACCACTAGTTAAATTATTTCTAGATGTATAAAAAACATAAAAATATATATATTTATAAATTATAATTAAGTTCTGTTAACCATCCATGTAGAAAATAATAAGTAAATAATGGACACCATCCTTGTAATTGGTAAACCGACCATTAATAAGACTTTATCAAAACGATGGGGTGAGAGGTAATAAATATATGATATAAGTAGTCTATAATAAAAATATTGTATCATAATTAAAAATAATGATATATAACCTATAATAATAGGCTATACAGGTAGTGAAAAATAATGAATTACAATGTCCTTATATGCAGTAAACTGATAATTAACGGGACTTACCAAAAGGTTGATAGAGATATATTATATATGAAAATATTATATGTAAATTTTTTTCAATAGCTTAAAATAATTAATATCATGTTGATATAACAATTAATCTATATTTTAAATTTTATTTTTTAAGTAAGATAGAGAATTTAAGAATAGGATAATGGAAATTTAATGGAAGAGGAAATAATGTTACCTTATCCTTGATGTTTGATCCTTTTACCAGTCCTTAACAAATTATAGGCCCGAAGTTGGATGACATCAAAATATATATAATGATCATTGGATTCATAGATGAAGGGAATTGGTTATATCTTGGCCAATGAGAAGAATTTGAATAGTGATATGTCATTGGGGTGGTGAGAAGGGGTATTTATACATTACGGGGAGAGGTATTTTAGGTTATAATAATGAATAAAATATTATTTCAAGACCAAGACGTGTAATAGTGTCCTTTATTGAGAATATAAATAATATTTGATTAAATATTTAATTTTTAGTGACTTTAAAACCATTTAAATTATAAATTTATTATTTTATATAAAAGAAAGGAAGAATACAAGAAGGTTATTGACATGGACTGGGACTGAGGATTGGGGATCTCTAGGATTTGGTGTGGCCTAAAGGAATGCGTCATGATTATAAATGAGAACTATATATGGATCATGGGAAATTAATGAATTATTTGTTTTATATAAATAGTTAGGTCCACAGATTTTTTTTCTAGGCTACTCAGCCCTTAACATGTGGTTTCATGAAGCCATTATCCACCCATATTTCCTCAATAATATCATGGATACCAACAAAAGCACAATTGTGACATCATCAAGTTTAATGAGGATTATGATGTTCTTGTGTTCATGTATTCCAGCTCAGGTTTGTTTTCCAATGGTTTTTAGTGAAAAACCATGCACATGGATCTCGATCATGACCCTTTGGTTAAATTCCTATGGAGATCAATTATTCCATCCATTCTATGTTTCCTCACCCGATGGATCAAATACGGGGATAGCCCCACTGATGATAACATCCAATGGAAAGTAGTGAATATGGTGTCCATAAGTTCTTGTTGTAGTTAATAAAACATGTAATTTTGTGATCATTTTTTTATAAAAGGGGACTAGGTAAGGTTTACCTAGAATTTTATATATTTCATTGTCTTTACACTAGGAAAATAAGTTTATCTTTTTTGTATTTATAGAAATTATTTCCTTTCATTTAGAAGAAAACTTGGACTTTTCAGTCTTCATTTATTTATTCTTCAAATTTTTTCTTGGTAATTATTTTTTATCATTACTATATTTATATTCTTTAAATCTAGAACAATTTATAGTAAAATTTCTAATGGCTCTAAACCTGAAACAATTTAGTGGAATATTTTTATCAAAAATTCAATTTCCTATTATCACATTCTAGATATAAGAGACACAATTTTATCAAACATAAAATCTATATCTAAACATGAATCTAAACATAGTACTTCAACTTCATCAATATTATTATTATACTCTTTTACTTAGAAGATTTAAAATAGATCTCATTTTTATCCTTAACCTTATTCTTTAAAACATTATATTTTCTCACCCCATAATAAATTAATATATTGTGTATGTTATCAAGAGGGAGTTATTTTAGATATTTAACTTCTAAATATGAGACTTTAACATCAAAAAATTATGATAAGATGTTAATTATCTACTAAAATACTGTTATATCTTTTAATTTATCACTATTACAATTAATATGAATACAATCTAATTTACCCTTGTGAAGAAGTTTTCTACACATTCATCATACTATATTTTTATATATTTATATACCAATATCTAAATTTGTAGATTTTCCAACTTCACTTTGATATTACCCTCATAGATGTTCTCAAGCTGACTCGACTACCTTTTTCCAATTTGATTCCTCTAAATTTTAGAAATTAAATTTCTGAATAGGAACACAATATAGAATTATGAGCACATCCATTATTTTATATATTCTTATTATCTTACACTATCATAAAAACACCTCAATAATGGGGAAAAACCCCTCAGTTTCAAATTCCTAGACTTCATAACTGATAGATAATGGGTTGGGAAACATTTTGTCCTTCCATATATGATAACCCTTCCCATTAAAATTGGGAGTCCTATTATTATTCATTAGAATTCATATTATCCATTATTTACAGAAATAAATTAGTGAACAAAACATAAATTTTCTCAACTCTAAATATTAGATCAAAAATTAAGGAAAGTTGTTCCTTGATACCATTCAAAAAGACCCACAAGGTCAGTGAAATCACTTGGGGGAGTGAGTACGTGATTATAAATTCCTTTTTATATTTATCCTTGAATAAATATTTTCCACATATTAAATTTTTTGGTATGTTTTCTATCAACACATCTAATAACACAAACACACACATAAGGTAATGATAGATTTACAAGGTTTACCTTTCAAAATGAAAGGCTAATAGTTGGCATGATCTAGATTTCAGTGAGATCATACGACCCAATAGAATCAATATTTATGTACATATAAGAAGGGAATATATTTTTACTCATGATACATGTCTCTTGACTATGTTTTAGTTCATCCTATACTATTACAATGATAAATTATTATTTTTCAATTATAAGAAGTAATTATATAGAACTGGACTTCTATAGAGTTTCTGTAGTACTGCTTCTTCTTCTTCTTCAACCTATACTATCACATTTTTATTTCTATCCCACTATATGAAATGAACCAAATATTCTACTTATTATTTATCCCAATAAAATTCTAGATTATTTATATTGATATTAGTATCCTTTTCCACTCACATAAACCTTTTTTATTTCATGATAAAATTATTATACTGCACACCATCAATAGAGAAATGGCATGTCAGATTTTTAATTGAAAATTAACATTAAATGATAAATTATATAAACTATTTTAAAACATTTTATTATTTATGTTTAAATTTTCTATTCTTCCTTTCTTCACATCTTGGATACTGTAGCGTCATGGGCTTGGGTACAATATGACCAAGAAGTTACAATAGAAATAAATTATTCTTCTATTATTGAAATTAATTCTTCTTAGTGTGAACCTTTTTATTACTTTAATTAGATAAAAAATACCGTTTTTTGACATTTTATCCATTAAGGAATAAAATTTTCATCATCCCAATAAATATTTCTTCAGAATAAATAAATTCTAAAAACTTGATTTTTTTAGTTTTAAAAAATCTAAAAAATTCACCTAAGTGATGATCCTTACAGAGAGAAAATGATCATTACACAAACCTTAAATGATTATTACACAAAGAATAATACTTACCCAACTTTAATTCATAATTATATAGAATAATTCATGATTATGAAAATAAAAATAATGGTTGTAAAAAATCTATTTATCCTCATAAATATCTGTATGAGTTAACCATTCTAACACAGATAAATCAAGATACTAACACAGATGAAGAATGATCCTTATTCACCTTTAGATTCATGTTTAAATCAAGTATTAATGATCTTCACATAGTATATAATTATCCAATTACTTAGTAATATTTTTTCACGCTTCTAAAAATCACGACATAGTAAAATAAAACATAAAATATAAAATTAAAAATTACTTTAAAAAACCAACATAATTATTCCAAAACTCTAAAAATACTTCACCTCATATATTAACTATTGTGTTATGTGAGTTTTAATATGATTTATGTATTGAAAAAATATTACAAAATAAACCATATCCATTTCAAATGTCTCCAAAGCATATTCTTTAGATAATTTACATGTTTAAAAAGAAACTTCAAGCCTTCAAAATCTATTAATGCATTAAACTAATTCCAAATATATATTGGGATCAACACACTTTATGGTTATCTAAATGGGTATTGAGTTTTACATGGAGAGTTACTCTAATTTTTTTTTAATTTTTATCCAAAAAAATACATGGATGGAATTTTCATACAGTATTACATACAATATTCTACAAAGTGATGTTAATGATATCTTTACAGAAGGGATCTGAAAGATATTCAAAATGAGTTTTGATTTAGATTTCACAAGTTATATTATATGATATTATATAAGGTGATATGGGATGAAAGTGTTTTAGGATTTAGTAGAAGTGGGAGATTAATAAGAATATGATTTAAATCAATTTTATATCATATAGTTTGATAAGGCGCGTTAAAAAATTCGACATACCATATGGAAAAAAGGAAAACTTATATTTGAGTTTTTGGGAATATCTTATCTTACATATAGGGATATTTTAAGCTGGTTGTTTTAGAATATCATATTATATGATATGGTTGAATATTAGTGCCATGAATTTAATGTTTAAATAATTTTAGAACTTACATGAATCAATTAGCTATCCAAATGTTAATGAATTAATTTTAGATTCTCTATAACACATCATCTATCATTAAAATTAATGGGAAAATTAATGGTAAACAATTACATGTGATGTAACTAAATACATTACTCAAACTCGTATGAAACATACTTGTAAATTCATGGCTTAGGGAGAATCCCCATAGACTATATAAACAAGTAAAGTTTATTGGTTTATAGTGTGAAATATAGTGAAGTAGTCACTAGATGAAACTATTTCTTCACTAAAGATTTCAATTTTCTTACTTCTTTGATCCTATAAAAATGAATTTTGGGTTATTAAATGAAATCCATTTATAAAAAATTAATATAATAAACTTTATGGTGTTTCTTAGATATCTTTATCAAACATCGATCACATGCAACAATAGTAGAATCCAAAAGTGAAAGCTACACATTCTTCATTTCCAGTTTATATATGATTTCTATTTCAACAACATGGTAATCCATGGTGCAAGGTAAATGTCCTTAATTTATAGTTTATATATTATTTTATATTCAATGCCATGGTGATCATGGTTTAATTATTTTTTTCTTTCAATACCTTGACTAATCATTAATTTGTGATTAAAAACATTTTAGAAAATTTTCTACTCTACTCCCTAACATTGGATATAGGTTTAATTATTTTACTCATTCTCCTTTCAACTAGGGATATTTATAGATAAATGAAAAAAACTAAAATTTAGTGTTTGAAATATAAAATATTTCAATTAGTAACTTTTTTAAAAATAAATATCAATTTTTTCACCCCACAATTAAAGCAATAAGTGTTCACTAAAGAAAATAAAAAACTATTTAATTGAGATAAAATTTTTAGCACACAATCATGTTTAACACATTTGAGGGAATAGAGATACAAATAGAGATAATACATATATAAATACAATAATACTCTTAAATAATATGATTAGAAATAAAAAATATCTTCAATTTAGTTCAAGATTGTTTTAGAAACAAAAATAAAAACATAGTCAAAATCAACATATTTTCATTTTTAGACTTGAATAACAATCTCACACAAATGGATTGTTTCATTTTATAGTAAATTTAATATATTCCACACCTTATTTTTCTTATCAAAAATATATTTAAAAATTTAAAAAATATTAATTTAAATTAAAAAAATTGAAAAAATATCTTCAGTGATCTTATATAAAGTTATATATCCATAATAAGTATAATATTCATGTAAGTGAAATCATCTAATATTTTGAGTCAGATAAGTGCAACATAAATTATCACACCATGTAAGACTAAATCAGAATTGTGTAAGAATAAATTCAAAATCCTTCTGCTCACAAAAGAATGAACCTTTTCCCCTTTAGTCTATAAAAGATTAAATTTTCATAATTAAGAACCAGATTTGAATAAATGATATTAGGTATCATGTAACAGTAAATCAATACTTGGATTGTTCAAGAGATATTCATTTGATTGAAAATATATTACATAAATGAAGCTCCAAAATTCCATTCTTAATGTGATAATAATTTCATAATTTAAATAATTACGTATAATTGAAAAATACTTGTGTAAATATATTTCAAAAGTATAAAACTCACTTATATATGATACCATTTTATGTAAGATAAACTTTAACTTAACCAAAAAAATTTATAACCTTTGAATCACTTCGTAAAATTATTTATTAAACTAAAAATATGTATTGCTTGGTAAAATTTATATATAGTTGAATATTAAATATTTAGAAACTCTTAAATATAGGTTAAAATGTTCCATCACACTCAAAGTATATCATTATTAACAAATAAATTGGGTTATTATGAGCATCAATGATAAGTTTTATTATAATTAAAGAGGTCACTATAGACTCCACCAATAATATCCCCTTTTTCATGGACATGAAATCCGCATTTTTTTAAAAAAATATATGTTATATAAATTTAAATTAAAACTTCGTGTAATAATTATTCTCCCCCATTTTTGATATCAATGTGGATTCAAACTAAAATAAATAAATAATCATTAAAACAGAGTAAAATTAATTTCATAAATATTAGTGATGGTTGCATCCTAAATCAATAATGAATTATATTAAATATGAACGAGATTAATATAATAAGGAATAAATAATAAATACTATAAATAAATTTAGGAATAAAAATAATTTGTATTGAGAATAAGATTATAAATATCTCTAAGATGGTGGTATGGATTTTCACTTCCCATTTTCAAAATCAATTACCATATAATATGAGAATTGGTGATATTGTGTGTCAGATTTTATCCATCCATGATATGGGTAGTTATAGTATGTTGGATTTGTTCCTAACCATTTCAATATTTTATTGAGGCTTTAGAGTTTCCATTAAATGAAAAATTGTAGTTAGAAATTATCAAACACTTATAATGAATCCAAAGTTTTCTGAAAGAGTTTTGGGGAGTATCCAACAGTAAGTTTTGTAATGTTCTATAACAATATTCATTGTAAAAATTTAAATATTTTTCCAATATAGAATAAAATAAAGACAAAGTTACATCATGAAAAGTCTATAAATAATTTTCAGGACTGGGAAGACCATGAAACCTTTATGAAGGGGTGGTTCTATATTTGTTTTAAGGTTTTTAGAAAGTTGGAAAACAAATTAGATAAAAATAGATATTTTCACACAAATATATGAGAATCCTCATACAAAGATGAAGTTTCATTAAGTCAATGATGTTTTTGAAACAAAGGAATCATGAAAAGGATGGGTTACATTTATAAGGGTTATGTGCCTCAAAATTATGTAATATAAGGTTTTAAAGATGTAAATAAGACCAAGAATTTAAATATATATATCTGAGCTCTAAAAATCAATAAGAATATGGGAGTTGTTTTAGGATAATTCTGAGAGATCTAAAAATGTTGATTTATCCAAATTATAAGTTATGAAAAAGGGTTAAAAAAACATTATTTTGTGTGAGTGATTTGTAAAATCTCTAAGTTCTATGAATATATTGTTTTTGTGAATATTTATTTTTTGATAAGAACAATATCATGAAATAGAACTAATTTTAATAGGTTCTTGTATACATATTTACATAGATATACTTATAAAAATATAATTTGTATGGAAGTTACCATTGGTAATTTATAATAAGTGAATAGTAAATAACATGAATTGGCACACATTTAAGGCCCTTACAAAGGAATAATTTATTCATAAAAGGTGAATCGGAGATTATTAAGTAAAGTGAAACTACAATTATGGAATATTTTACATGTCATGTGTGAAAGAATAGTGTGTGAATATTAGTGATAAATTAATTATACTTGGTACACTATAGAGACAATAAAATATTTCATTAGCATGTGTGATAAAGTACTATCATTTCTTAAATAATGTAAAAATTAGGAGGGAGTGACCCTTATGGATAAAAGTGACTGAACCCTAAATTATTATAAGGGGATTGACCAAAATCATGGAGTTCCCTAGCCTAAACACACCATGAAAAGAAATTTAGTAGATTCCAATACTTTAGGACACTATTATTGTATAATAATTTGATTATCCTTGTATAGGTAAACCTAGTAAAATTCTTATGTCTTGTGTGTGTTCTTTATATACTTTCTACATGATAGAGATTAGTGTGTTTGGGATAAGTATGCATTGACCAAAATTTATTTTGGAAAAGATAAGTGAAATAACAATTGAATTATAATATAAATAAGAAATTAAGAGTGACATTACTTATAATTAAATCAAGATCATTTAGGGGAGTGAGAGTTTTAGGATTAATTGGTTAAATTAAATCAAGTCTCATACCCTGATTCACCCCCTCATGGTATATTTCACTGATGATGCTTATGGGTCTAAGAATTAATATCGAAGTATATGTCCATCTTCTTAGATTTACTTTTTCTAAATTGATCCTATTTGTTATTGTAGTTATGTTCTATTTTACTGTTATAATATTTTTATGGCATGAAATAGGGAAATAATATGAGTAAGAGGTATAACTCCATGGTAATTACTTATAACGGAAAATTTCTTAGTTATTTTAATACTGAAATAAATTATTACAATAGATTTTAAAAGGAAGGAATGAATGATTATAATTTTTAAAATATTAATTTAATCAATTATGTTTTAGGATTAGTTGATGAGGCTTATATACCAAGTTAATTTGGATCAATTGATGTTGAAGAGATGCCAATGAACCCAAATATGGAAGCTATCCACTTATTAGAGGATCATGATTCCGGAATGTGAGAATAATTCAAAAATCTAAAGAAGTATAATGAGGAACATAGATTCCATAGAGGGGGATTTAAAGTTTATATAGAAAATATATAACACTTGAATAAAATATTGTTTGAATTAGTCTACTTATCTAAGGGAATAAAATGAATATCATGTTAAGGAATTGAGGGATATATCTTCAAAATTTTATATATTTAAATCTAGTTCCAAGGAAAATACCCTTCATTCAAAATAAATTAGATATTTAAGGTCCAAGAAGAATGAACTTGATGAAAAAATGGAAGAATTTATTGAGAATAATCAAAGGGTGAAATAAGGGAATGTGGGCCATAAAGAGTCCACTGCTAAGATTAATTCCAAGGTGAAATAATAAAGTGTCATGCTAGTTGAGCTTTAAAATTATATATAATATGAAATATATAAATTAAATATGTTTAGATATGAAATTAATGAACAAATTTAGGTGATAATCAAAAAGTTTCAACAACATAAAGATGAGTTGATATTGGTTAAGAAAAAAGTAGAACAACCAAACACACTAGTGAAGATAATTCTAAAAAATGATTTAAAATTTTTATATTGTTATACTTAAGTATAAGCTAGTGATATGAAGATAAATTATTCATTATATAAGGATAATAATGAAAGAAACATGATTTCACAAAGAGTATATTCCATGGGGAAACTTGGAATTGGACATGATGGAATCCCTTCAAAGTTTTAGATACAGAAAATCAAGGGTATTTTAAATAATAGAAAATATAGTAGATATAAATAAATAAGAATTAAAATGGTCTCTAAAAGAGGAAATGATAAACATATTACATTTATAATAAGATAAAAAGACATTTTATATTATCTTGGAATGCATGGATATATTTCTGGAATTTTCTAAATGAAGTTACCAAACACAAAAATGATAAATATAAATTTTATTCTAATAATTTATAAAATTTTAATCATTTATCTTATGAATATTTTAATATAAATTTATTTGGAATGAATCATGAAAACATACATGAATTCAATGAAAAATATTTTCTTTTTAGAAATAGATTTCATCGGCTTGTTGATGAAAATCACCATGCAAAAAGTGGTTTGAATAAGAGTTGCAAATATGCTGTTGAACAAAAGGATTATTGGAAAAAAAAGAAGAATGTTTGGAAATGTGAAAAGATTATAAAAGATTATAAAATTAAATAATTATCCCAAAACATGTTATATGATTATAAAGATAATTATTTATGAAAAAATATGGAAGAATGTAATAAGTTTTGGAAAAGAAAAGTACAATTCCTGACATGTCAAGAGGTTATCATTGGAAAGAGTACCCAAGTAACAAAAGATTATGATTTAGGAAATAAATAAAAGAACAATACTAATGAAATTTAAGATAATTTTGATTATATAAAAACCATTTCATATCTACAGTTGAATTAAATTTTAAAGGTTAATGGAAAAGCAATGGTCTATAGTGACTCAACATCTTCCTCAATTTGAGGAAATTGGAAGTTCCCCAATCAAAATGTATTTAAATTATCTAATTATTGTTTAAGTGATACATGTTTTGAGGGATATACAATCCTTAGGGATATTTTATTAAAAAATAAATGTAGTATCAAGACATGAGTTGGAGTTATAATTTTTAATGGGGAAAGTGAATGTGGAATCTAGAGTTAAAAGAAAATGAGTACAATAAGATGAATCATATAGATAAAAATTGGAATAAAGGTCTAATTAAAATTTTATTAACAACAAAACATTATTATCAATTATTATCAAACTTTGAATATGAAAGAGTACACTTTGATGGATAAGTAACAACAAAAATAATTTTCATGATTTATTTATTTTAATATAACTTGTGATATCATCTGATTATTATTGGATATCAAAAGATATTATAGATGGATGAATATCATGTTGAATATTGATTCTATATTTGGAGATAGAGTTGATTCATTTAGAGCGAGTTTTAATTCAAGGATCAGGAATGTGTTATCCCCATCCACCATAGAAAGGCACTAGATGGAGAAATAAATAAATATGTTTATAAAATTGGTGTCCATATCTAATCATTTAAATAAAAAATATGGTATAACTGACACATTATTTTTATTCATGGTATATTCAATAATAGTTTTGGAAAAGTGTAATTGAGATCAAATAAGGAGTTCATTGGTAAAATCTTTATATTGTGTTTTATTGAAATATATGAAAGTAAGTGAGAATAATAGAAAAAATATGTTATTAACATACACTATTTTTAACTACACCAATTTAAGAATCAGTAGGATTAGTGGTCTTGTAAATTAATTTTTTATAAGTTGTAAGTTTAATCAATAAAAATATTTCAGAATGAAGCTACTGTTAGAAAAAGTGTTTGAGTTTGAAAGTAAAATCAAAAATAATTTTGAACAAGTAATGGTTGTGTATAAAATCAAAGGATCCATGAATTTTATTGAAAAAGGGGGATCATAGTCTTTCTAAATATCATTTAAGAGATATGTTGAAAAAGGGGGAGAATATTTTTTGGGAATAACCCTACACACATATTTGATAAAGTAATAGTTCATTGAAATAACACATGATATTAGTGATATCTGTTCCTTGAAGGGATTAATATGTTTGACATCACTTTATTGGGGGAGAATGATAATAGAGATTAATGTGAAACTATAATGTCTCAAGATAATTTATTTTTAAAAATTTATTTATGTTTAATTAATGTGAAGTATTTTCTTTGGATTTTATATAAAAAGGGGAGTAGGAAACATCATGAATCCATGAATCTACCTATCCTTGGAAGGGGGATATAGAAGTATCTTCCTTAGTGATAAAAAGAAATAATAAATGGTATCTCCATGGATATTAATTATGTGTTTAAATATGGTGATTGGATTCATGATAGTGTTTCCAACAAATCAAAAGGATGAGATTTTAAGAATCCATTATTAGAATTGGTGATACTGTGTGTTATATTTATTGTACACCTTGATATGGTTAGTTGAAGAATGTCTTATTTTATATTCACCATGTTAATAGTTTATTAATGCATTAGAGTGCCCATTTTAGGGAAAATTTGATTTAGAAATTGTGGAACACTTGGAATGGAATTAAAGATATTTGAAGAGGTTTTTAGAAGTGTCCACATAGAAGTTTTGAACTATGATATGAATTTAGTCAATGGAAACGCATAAATACTTTTCTATGAAAAAATATAATCAATATGGAGATACATCATGTAATTTACATGAAAAAGATCCAATACCATGAAAACCTTATTATATCCCTGAAGGGGTAGATCTAGAGGTTTTTGAAAGTGTTATGGAAGTTTCATAGATAATCAGATAAAATGAGTTATTTTACACAAAGAGATGATCATGCTCTCATAATTATGAATTTGTGTGAATTCATTGCTGTTTATGAAATATAGACTCCATGAAAATGTGGTGTTTCTTGAATAAGGGATATGAACATTAGTGTTTCATTAATGTTTTCACGTTTTGAGGGAGGACAATATTTTTCTTATAAATATTTTAATATTGAATAAGATGTAGAAAAGGAGAGTTGGATGAGAATGATTCTGGGAGAGATAAACCCTATGTATTTGAAATAGAGGAAGTGGTGTGAAAGGGTTACATAAACCATTGTGTTACTTGAGTAATTTATGTGAACCAATGAGTTTTGACAATAGATTTGTTTCATGAATTATGGATTTGTGTGAAGAATAGTCTAGGGAAAAAGAACTACTATTGAATAGGTTCATGTGAACGTATTTACATGGACATACTTATGTGAACAAAGGTTTTATGAATGTTACAATTAGGAATTCATAATAAGTGATTGTACAAAAAGTGAATCAACACTCATTGAAGACCTTTCTAGAGAAAGATTTATTTACTCAAAGATGCATTAGAGATCATCAAGGAAAGTGATGATATTTTTTATAGAGGATTTCACATGTCATGTGTGAAAGAAAAGTGTGTGAAGATAAATATAAAGCTACCCATAATTGGTGAAATATATAGGTTCATGTGAATATCAATGAGAACTTACCTATACTTGGTGGAATAAGAAGATAGTAAAATCTTTCATTGGTGTATTTCATTAGATATAAAAAAGGAAAGTGAAGTTATTGGTATAGAGTATTTCACATGTCTTGTGTGAAAGATCAGTCTGTAATGATCAATGAGAATATTTCAATACTTGGTTAAATATAGAGATAATTACATATTTGTTTAGAGTATATTCCAAAGTGTTACTCTTTCCTAAGAAATGAGAAAAGGAAGGAAATAAGGGAGTGAACCTTAGGGTGAGTAGTGACAAAAACATAATTTTTTGTAAGGTGAGTGAACCTTAGATTAGAGTTCCTTATCATAAAACTACCACTAAAATTACTTTAGTGTATTATATTACTTCAACACATTATCGTTTTATGTTACTTATATTAACCCAGTGCAGGTGAACCAAGTAAAATATTTGTGACTTGTGTGCATGATTTTCTGAATTTCTACAAGAAATAAGTATTTTTTTTGTAATCTGGGTAATCAACGATCAAATTAGATTAATATAAATATAAATGAAATAATAATAGGATCACCATCAAGAGAATAAATTAAGTGTGACCCTACTTATAATGTGGTCAGGATCATTTAGGGTAATGAGATTTTGAGAATTTTTTGGTTAAATTAAAACAAGTCTTATACCTTATGTTTAAGATTGAAAAATGACCTGATTTACCTAGTTCGTGAGTAATTGTTTTCTAACCAATGAGTTTTGTGAAGATATTTTTTTTCATAAACCTTTTCCTGTAAAGAATAATCTAGTTGAAAATAACAAATATTTAATATGTTATTATGTATAGATTTATATATAAATAATTTCATTAATAGAAGTTGAATTAAAGTTACAATTGGGAAACAAAATAAGTGAAAATTACTGAAAGTGAATTGGAACCCATTAGAGACCATTACAAATAAAGAAGTTATTCCCTAAAGACACATTAGAGATCATTAGGGAAATTGAAGATTATATTGTAAAGGATTCCACATGTCATGTGTTATATAGTTGTGTGAAAAGATGAATGATAACCAAACCATAACTAGTAAAACACATATATAAACAATTCTTTAATTGGTGTGTGTGAAAAAGTGTTAACATTTCTTGAGTAGAGATTAATGGATATGAATGAGGGAGTGGCCCTTAGGGTAAGTAGTGACCAAAACCTATATTATTATAAGGGAGTGACCCTAGGCTTGGATTTAAATTTCATAAACACAATATTAAAAGTGATTTAGTGGATTATGGTACTTCAACCGACTACTAATTTATATTCCTTAGATTAGACCAGTTTGAGTGAACCAATAAAAATTACAGTGTCTTGTGTGTTTTTTTACATACTTTCTGCATGTCATAAATCAGTATGCATGGGCTAAGTAATAATTCACTAAATTAGATCAATGAAAATATAAGTGAAATAATAATCATAACCGCATAAAAAGAGAAACTTCAGAGTGAATCTATTTATAATGTTTATAAGATCATCTATGGAACTGAGAGTTTTAGGATCAAGTGGATAAATTGAAACTGGTCTCATAACTCGATTCAGCCACTCTTAGTGTATATATTAATAAATACCCTTATAGAACTAACAAAATACTTATTCTATTTATTTTGATATTTATTAAATGATTTCATGATTCAAAGTTCCTCAATTTGTTTCTTTTTTGGTTTCACAACATTATTCTCTATTGAATATGGGTATGTGAATAATATCTCTCCTAAAAAGTTATCCTTTTGGTAGCTTAAGAGAAACCTCTAAAATTACTAACCTAGTTATTTACTTGAAACTTTTTTGAGCCCCTTACAACATACTTCTTAACTTTGAAAATGATATAAAAATAGAAAGTAAAAGTTAACTATCACCCTTATTATCCTTTAATTCATACTGATTTGTGCCAAAATAATCCAAAATTTTGAGCATGTGTGCTGGAAAATAATCAGGTATCAATTATAACCATGTTTTTTTGAAATACTTATCATACATCATTGGTTTATCTTCATACTTATTAGAAAAATAATGTAAGTATGAATATATAATTTTCTCATATTTTTCAGGAAATCAATCCAAATTTTCAAGGGATATATTTTCTAAATGTCTAAATATATTATGAATGTAATTATTATAACCCAAATACCTAAATTATACCTAGAACACAACACCATAATAACTTATGTGCATATCTAGACTACCAGAAGTTGGTGTAAATAATAAGGATCTACAAATAATCATGTGGGTGATGGTTTACCCTCCCATGATTAGATAAAAAACACATATAATGAACCAAGAATTTCAATGTGTTCTTTCGGGTATATAATTATATGGCTCAAGAATACCATTAAATAGTGATCGTATATCTATTCACTAAGAATCCTATATAATTAATTATGCAACATGAACAAAAATGCATAAATATATTTATACCACTCAAAATAATGTGTGTTTGTTTATAAATATAGAGGGTGATACTCTTTAATTGAATGAAAATAAAAGATGGGATCCGAGAAGAGAATGGGTAAATAAGGAAAAACCCAAAGCACGAACTACTTACCTATATTGTTCAATAATAATTCACTTATGCTCCATTGTTCTTCTAAAATTGAATCCCAATTGACCCTTCCACCACCACGCCCCGACATCTACCTCCCCTACTTAAAAGAAGATATTGAGGTTTTCTATAAAATAGCTCAACATCAGGCTATCATAATATGAGCTATCCTATTATCATTTCTCACATTTGTCTACAGTGGCATCTCTTATCACTGGCATCATCATCCCCTCTATGACCATTGCTTGAACCGAATCCACAATCTCTTGGTGCTTTTTCTCATCAGGAGAAATCCGAATTGAATCCTTAATCTCAATAGAACTATCATTTTTATCCTAGGAAGAATCAGTTTTACCTACAATCAATTTCTTAACCACCATTGGAGTGGAAACTAGGGACTTTGTCTTTTTTTAAGAGATAAGGTGAAATCCTTAATTATCCACAATAGGATTCAATGAAGCATGAAATTTTCTAGAAATGATTTGAGAGTCATATTCTAATATTTTCTTACCCTTACGGTGAACTAAACCATCCATACTTTCCTATGAAATCTGGTGATCCACCTATGGATAGAATTCTTCATCATTCAGTTGATCAACCGCTAAATCAGATTGAATTTGTTGTAAAACATCACATTTTTTTGTGTTATAGGTATAAACAATACTAAAATTCACCTCTTTAGAAAAAATAGTATCCCAAGACTTTGTCTTGTTCTCGGAGGGGGAGGGATATACACTTGGTTGGTCACCCTTCCCAAGAACAACACCATGTGGAACTATCTTTAGATCAACATCGTTAGCAGTAATGCCCAGTCCATCAACACTTTTACAAGAATATTTTCAATCCTCATTCTACTTCAATGGAGTAATATTTTTAGATTTCCAATCAGGTTCACCTTTTCTATTTTCGAGACACTTTCCCACTCTATGTCCACACAAAGAATAGAAGTTGCAAACTATAGAGTTTCTATAAGATGATTAGTCCAGAAAAATAACATTGAATTACTTTAAAATTGGAGAAATTTTTTCATACATGCTCTACAACTCAATAATATTATCATCAATTTCAATCATTACCTTGTCAACAAGAGTTGATCCCAGTTAAACCTCAACCAAGAACCTGGAAAAGTATAAAAAATGAGCCACTTCTGTTTCCTTTTCAATTAAAATCGGGATACCGATTGATAGGGAAGTATCATACAACAGTTTGGTATTCCAAATTATCCAATTTAACCCATAAAACCTTACCCAAATTTTAGTAGTGGTATTTACAACCTCAAAGGGATTAAATTTTTATCCCATACACCCAAATGAATAATCCCAAGTTTGAGCAACATGAAACCAAAGCCCCGAGCTCGAACCTTCAATTATTCTATTGGGAATATCATATGGAAGTATCCATGTCTTACCGATACACAATTACAGGATGAAAAACCCCAAATCAATGAGATCCAATCCTTAAGTTCATCAATTTTCAAAGGCTGAGAGTCTTTAGGAAAAAATTAATGTGCAATGATTGAGAACTCACCTATTTTGAGCCACTCTAAAACTACTTCTGGGTAGCTTTGATATGTGAAATACTCCTATACCATCGAATATAAGAATAAATCAGTCCTTTAAAGCTGAAAATGAATGATTAATCAAGTTTTCCTCATCCGAAGCACCATGGATCTCTTGGGTTTGATGCGCTGTAGCAGTCTCATGGGAGCTGCTCGCCACATCCCCTAAAACCAGACTAGATGTAGCCTCAGTCTGAAGCCGAGAACCAGTAGAAATCCTATGACCCATGGAATCCTTCTCTACTACCCCCACAATAACTTGAGTCCACCCATTTTCCAATCGATGAGATCCAGGCCTCTTAGATAAATCACACTCGGACAAAGGTGCTGTAACATCCGAGACCGCACATGCCCAAGCTCCATCGTCCATTCGCTGATAACCATTATTCATGGATGAAACCCACTCAGATGAAAGCACTAAGAAGACCACCTTATCAACCTTATCCCTATACAAGGAGTGCAATACTATTGAAAGGAAAAATAAATGTGGGACCATTGTGAATGGGGTGAAACCTTAGCTTGTAGCACCATTAGAGAGACCAAACCGATCCCTCATCACCCTTTATCACTAAAAAAGTGTGTAACTGAATGAAGAGTTTTGAACTAGCTAAAATAAAAAAAATTACAATATTTGAGGTCCAAACAAGGCATAAAATCCCAAAAGTGATATCTCTATTTATGTGGACTCCTAAGAGGAAATAGAAAATATCCCTTGTTTCATCACTTATGTAGTTCATCAATAACCTATAAAGAGTCCTCTCACTGGTGTTTTAACATTACATAGATCATGGAAATAAAAACTGCACACATCCCATATGTGAACATATAGGGTGTGAGTACAATGATACAAAGTATAAGGCTACCACCTCTCCCCATAACCACTAGTTATAAGCTATAGTGTGTGACCGAAAAGTATCAATATGAGGAATAAGTAGTATAATAAGAACTATTATTAATCAATATAATCACACATGAATAAACTCTAATAATAATAAATATCAAAATTAGTATAACTCATTTTACTAAGAGTGTCATAATCTCTCAATCTTTCTTTGATCCTTGGGTTGGATCTAGGATGGATTGGGTAGAGAAACCATGTCACCATTCCTAGTCAAACATTTCCCAAAGGGAATTCAAGGAATATTCTCAACATGAGGGAAAATATATAGTGTATAAAAGATTCAGGAAAACCAAGTTCTCATCGATACCATGGAATTGGGGAAGGGGTATACTGGGGTCGACATTGCGACCAAGACCAACATCATTCACCATAATAGAAAAACTTTCTCACATTTCACATATGGATATTATATACACCTTACCAACAGTTATTCCATGAAAAGAACACATATAACCAATAGGTATTAAAGTATGAAATATACATGGAGAATACTTCCAACATGATCAATTAACCCTTTATATACATATATATATATATATATGGAAACAATGAACCAAGTCGTTGATCTTACAATTTAGATATTCAATAGTATAATAAACAAGTATGTTGAACAATAATAAATAATAGTTTTAAACACCTATATAACAATCAAAGAATACCAACACAATGAGAATTTAATATTTTTACTAAAAAAATCACACACATATTTCTAGAATATATTCATAATTAATTTATAAATGTACAACTGGAAAATGAAAATTCTAGAAAATCCCTTTAGGAAAATACACATGTAGAAACAGTAAATTTTTATAAATTAAATCATAGAAGTCCTCAATTTTAAACTAAATATATATAAAACATTTTATTAAGTAGAAATATATAATTTTAGTAAAGGTAGATTTGTCCCAATACCATGGTCAAGTAAACTCTTTATGAATATGAGAGGATTATGGGGTTTACCTATTAGAATTATATAAAATAACTCTTTGTGGTCCAAGGAATAAAAATATAACACTGATTACCGAAAAAATTAACCTAAAAAAATTTATTTAGAGGGTTTTCATCAGTTACTTGAGGGAATAAAATTCAGATAGAAAAATGTTATGTTTTCCTTCGATTCACTCAGGCAGTACCCTCATTCTAGCTTTGTGAGGAGAAAACCAAAGGAACTAAAATGATTTTAAAGACCATTATTTAAAGAATATGGTATGACACCCACATCACAAAAAAGGACAAGGATAGAGTTTAAAGAGAGATTTAAACCCTAACATTATGGATACTAGCACCTAGAACTAATCTATGAACTTATAATAAGGGTCCTAAGAGAGATGATAGAAGGGGATGGGTGAGCATGAAGGGGATTCAAATGGGAGAAAATGATTTTTTGAGTAGTCGTGTTTAGAAGGATTAATTAAGGATGTACAAGGGCCAAAATGCCTTTTTTTTAAATGGGGGTTTCCCAAGTTCCTACTATGTACTCAGTATAATTACACCAGGTACGTAATGGCTTAAATAGTCACCTGGGTGCCCCCTCATCTATCACAAGGTACCCAATGATAGTCCACTGGGTACCCGATACCTTCTATAGCAGGGTGCCACATCCCCTTTCACCTTAATTCTTTCACTATTTCTCCTATAACCTCTAATAAACCCCTTTTTAAAAAATAATATAATTAAAATAGGTTTAATGACCACAATTTAAATAAAACACTAACCCATATAGGTCTGTATATTTACAATAAAAAACCATGAAATTTGTATTTGGATCCTTCAAATTATTCTTAAAACATTTTGAATCAGATTTTATTTCAAATAAATGATCACTTATGTACTTATAAATATAATTGATCTTTAACAAATATGACAGCCAAAGTTTATTAGATTTACAATTACCAGAAGATAATAATAGAATTCCTAGTTCTCCTTAAATATTCTATACTACTATATTGATACTGGTTATCATATTTTCCCATGAATCAAGATCATCTTCAGTCAAGGGAATTTGAACAACATGTTTAGGTTATTAAGATCATGCAACATGTGTAGACATATTATCCATCACCCCCTCTTAAAACTTCTCAATCTCAAAATGTTTTTAATTCTTATAAAAAATGAAATCTTTATGGTTATCCTCTAAATAAAACATGGTAAACATATTCTCTTGAGAATCATAAATATATTCTTGAATATCCATTTTAAAATCCTGATAATAAAACATTAACAAACCCAATTATTCTTTATTGTAATAATATATAATACATAATTATGAATATTATTAATAATATTTCTAGATAAACTTTTAACTATATCGAAAAAATAATCGAAATCATATTTTTTATCACTATCTGATTTCTAATCATGTTCTTCAGTTTTGGTAACTATGTCATTCGATATATTAATTTTATGAAATATGTTCATGGTAAAATGTTTAAGTGAACAATAAAAATACTTATCAAAGATATTATTATAATTAACTTCCATTCTATCATCATCTTTAAAATATTCATTCACATATGTGTTTGCAAGATCAATATCATTCTGATTATTAATAACTATGTTATGAATATCTTTTTTCCATTGTCGCATCCAATCTAGAATCATTAACTACTTTATTTTCATCCACATTGAAAAAATCATATATGTCACCCACTTTAATCTCAGTATCTATAGATACATTTTAATCAATATGATTTTTAACAACTTTGTTATCTTTTTATATAATTCAATGTTTCAAAATTAATATTTCTAGATATTTTTTCAATAACCACTCTAGTAACTATAGCTCTACTAGCTAAACCATAAATCCTATAAATAATAACATATGATCTTACATCATTACCAACTCATTCATTTACAACATCAATTATTTCATATAAATATTTTGATCAATAATAAGACTAACAACTATAATATTTCTGGTATTTATATCTCCATCTTAAACTCCAACAACTTATTTGAAATTTTTTATTAATAAAAAAACATTTTATTCCATTATGAACATAAATAACTCCATAGAAACATTTAGAATAATTTTTTTAGTGTGATGAAATTGTTCATATTATTTACCATCATAAGAATAACCAAATTTCTTATCATGAACAACTTGATTAGCTAAATTTTCTTCACCAACTAACTCTTCCTAAAAATATAAGGCATGTTCTTGAACTTATCTTTCAGAAACATAGAGATAATCCTTCTCAACTTGAGAAACCACTTCATCATCATGATCATCACCAATATGTTCATTTAAAATACAATTTTGACAATTAAAAAACACATACAACTTATATCCCATTATTCTTAGTACACATCCTAAGAAATTATTTTATTATATCTAATATGAGTAAATAAATGTGTTTTTAAGATGGAATTACTTTTTGATATTATTTACTATTTTTTATTTGTGTTTTTAGGTATTTTATGAATTGATTATAGAGAAAAATACATATTTAGATGATTTCGGTTAAGACTCAAATACTAATGTTTCAGAATTATATAATTATAATTTTTCACAGTATTAGTTTTTTATTTTTTTAAATCATCCTTGCTGTGATTTTTATTTATTTACTGTTGTTTATTTTGGATATAAGTATTTTTTTATGAATATTAATTTTTTATAAGTATAAAATGTCACATGAAATGGAATAAAATACATATAATGATTTATTTTTTATTTGAACTATCAAAGATACATTAATATTCTTCTAATATATAGCACAATAAAAAACCTTTTGGTCAGTCACATAGAGGGAGTGTGTCAATCCTAGTGATAATTCTAAAATACTATTGTATTATTATTTATTATGAAAGTATTAGAAATAAAACATGATAAAAAAGTAGTGAAACCCACAATTTATTGAAAATGAAATTAAAACAAGAAAACAAGGAAGAAACTAATAAGAGAAAGGAAAAGAAGTCAGTGAAATGTAAGGAAAATCATAGGTCGATTCACTCTTCAACTTCCTACCATTAACACATTGAAGGAATTTAACTATCAAAATTCAACCTCACTCAATGCATGATTGATGTCCCAGATCACACAGCTATCTCCCCCAAAGCAAAGAACACTCATGCATGGAATGAATTCCAGTACATTAAGAGATATCCTTATAGTAAAAAGGAACACTCAATCAAACCACCTAAATTTAGAATATCTTTCAGAAAATATTTATCATCATAAGATCATTAACCATCCAATTTCTCTAATAAACTTAGTAAAGTATACAAAAATAATAATTATAAAATTTATATAGGGAAAAAATAGTGAAAACACTTCATGTGAGTTTTCATGTATTCACATATCCAATTTACCATCACTATTGGCTAAAATAAAATAAGAAGGTGATGATCAAAATGATATTTTATTCTACAAGAATATTCATAATTCAAATCCTAGTATTGGACTCATGGGTTAACCATCTATTGTTTAAGGTTGAAGAATATCAAGGGAAAGAAAAAAAATGTATATATAGAAAAAAGGTGGAGTTATAAAGAGAGAGTGTGGTAGAAAAGTTAGAGTCTAAAATAAAATACCCAAGCACCTTATTAAAATAAAAAACAAGGAAAAAAATTCAAAAACTATGATGACATGCAACATAATACATGTGGAATGATGTACAGTTTACCTTCAACTATACACAATTATCTTCCAGTGTTCGTAGCTTAGATGCTCTAACTAAAATTTGACACCCCACATGAATCTTGAAATGGTTACCATCAAAACGGACCTGGACATATTTCTCGGTAAATTCAGGCTTTAAATCACCATAAGAACCTCTAGAAGATTCAAAACTTGACATAAATAATATACTATCTTCTAAATCATTATTTATAACACATTTAATTTCTAGATATAAATGAATATGGGACTTTTATTGGTGTCATCATTCAATTCCTCAGTACCAAATATCAATATCCAGCTGTACCACTTCAATATAACCTAGAGGTGATTTTACATAAAGCTAGATCTCTCTTTATCAAATAATCCACAAAAAGTTACGACTTAAAATACATTCATTGAGCTCAAATAGGTTTTTCCCTTCAAATTTTAATCCAGGATCAACACTTTTCATCTCGAAAAATCCATCCATGAAAGCCATGGCCTTCAATCCAAACTATCTTTAAGTCAATATGGTTTTTTATCTTTGACAAGCTTGGGAGTCTTGAAATTGATTTGGAAAATTGCAATTCACTACTTTAAAACTTCATTGCAGTATTACATTGATAATTTTACGCAGACCAATATTTATCTTTATAGTTTCACCAACAAAGAGTACCAAGTCCCCCATTGTCATCAACATTTAGACCTAGAATAAAAAAAATAAGAAAATGTTCAACTATTATATTCATCTTCTTTTCTCATTAGTTAAAATTCAACTTGATCACCCGACTAAACTAGTCTCATCCTTTAAGATAAATGTTATGTAATCTATGATTAAAATTCCCCTACTTTGAACCATTCTCCCTAACCCCAATTATATCAACCTCACTCAGATCATTGAAATCATAGAATCTTTATCTTCTTCATAACTCCATTTAAATTAAAACTGTCACACATTCACTCAATCCATTATCTATAAATTGGATTCTCAGTCTCACTCATGTATCATATTTCTAACACCAAATATTACGTAAAGGGTAATATCCAATCCATCATCTTTAATGTTATAATTTCTTCTATGTCGATCTCCCATATTATGGTTTCCAAATTTAAATTTCTTATTTTTAAAATGGTGAACCTTGTTCAAGATTATTTTTTGATAATTTAATCGATTCAATTGAGATCATTTGGAATCATATCTTATGAATCAACTTGGTATCATCTCCATCTTTAGCGAGAGACATCGAGGTCTTGAACAATTTCCATGGCTTCAACTTAAGAAATATTTTTGGTATGAACACATTTATTATTTAATTTATCATTCATGGGTCAATAGACTTAAAACTTCCTATGGGTGATGCTTAAAAAATTCTTACATGTGTTGGTAAAAAATCTCATATGTATGTATATATGAAATTATCCAATGAGATGGGTACTATTGAATAATATCATATAAGGTGAGACTTGCAATTTTGAAAAAGTAAAAGTCATATGAAAGGAGACTAAAAATATTAAAATTAAATCTATAAAAAAATGGAAAGGTAAAATGGATTATGGAAAAAATTAAAATACAAAAAAATGAAATTCATAGAGAAAATAAGGATTTTATATTTTTTAAAATAAATTTATAGAATCTTCAACATTAACAAAAAATTATTAAACAAATAATAATTAAAAAAAACATAGAACTAAAAGATATTAATTAAAAAAACACGAGATCATTAAAACATATTGAAAATAATATTTCAATGATTATTCTATCAAATTGAACAAAAAATAAATTATCTTAATTATTCAATAAATATTTTCTACTTAAAACTCAGAATCATTTGATCAATTTGGCATTAAAATCACCGAATTTCATAAAAATATTAAAAGAATAATAATTAACTCATAGATTAACCAATACTAAAAAATTATATTTTAAATAACACATTAGTATTAAAAAAATCAATAAATACCCTGAAAATATATGGTAAAATTTACACAAAAAGGGCCACATAAAATTCCCCCATTCTTAGCATTTTTCTTGTCCTCAAGGAACCAATTATACAAACTCTCTAGATAAAAGTAAATCTTAAGGGTAAACAATTAGAGTGCGACAAAGCATAAGTTTTGAAAATTATTAATACCCTTGGTATATTGTAAGTAAAATAAGTGAATTCTCTCTTATAAATAAGAATTTTGGGAAAATATTGGATTTTTTTACAAAAAATGTTTGGGATTAGATGTTTTGAAAGGGTTTAATCTGGAATCACTCTATATTTTACTAAAAATTACAAACTTCTCTTTACCACTAAGTGAATAGGAACACCTAAATTAGGACTCTAGAATAATTTAGGCATACCAGTGGATGGACATGGTTGAAAAATTTGGTGGAATTAACGACCCAAAAAATAGTAAAATAATAAATAACAAAGTGGTCAATGTTTATTAGGATTTTCATTTCAGAGATCATTCAAATTAATAGATTAAAAGATTAAAATCTAGTAAAAAAGTTTAAAACCAATGAAAATTGTAAATTATACTCCCAAACTTTAACCAAAAGAATAAATTTTCAAGAGAGAAAAGAAAATAATGAACCTAATTAAATTCATGGGGAAACAAAAATGGTTACCTACTCAAAGTTGAAAAAAATATCATACTTAAGAAAAATTTTATATCAATGAGTAATATAAATGGGATAAAGATAAATAGATTGGAAATATTTTAGGGATGTCTCCTTTTTTAGAAATTTTAGATAGAGTTCATCACATAAAAGACCCCTCTCCCACACATAACACTCCATAATTTCTCTAATATTGAATCATTAGATGAGAGAAACAATTTTAAAAAATTTGAGGTCAAAAAATGATTTAAAATTCAATAGTAAAATAGAATAATGAAAATTTGTTATTTTTAAGATTAAAAAATCATGTTTAGAACTCAAGTCATCCAATCAGTAAAAAACAACATAATATTTTCCAACTATTTACTATATCACATTCTTAGTTAAAAAAGTATAAACTTCAGAAGAGGGCATGCTTACACCTTGAAGTTTCAAAAATAATTTTCAAAGAGTCCTTAAATAAGAAACATATAATGTGAGTAATATCAACATAAAAAGAGGAAAAAAATAGTAGAAACCAATGTAATTTACACAATATTTTCAGCATGAAATAAAACACTAAAAATAAACTTTCAATCATTTATTTTAACCAGATATTATGTAAAAATTACAAAAGTATGATTACAATTTTATGTACAAAATCTGAATAATTTCTTCACCGAATGTAGAAGCTATTTTATACAAATTCATTCTATAATATACCCACTATTTTCTTTTTTGAAAGACCCTATGGCGACTTAAATCCCAGATCCTACAAGATAAATAGATCAATATAATATTATATATTTTAATGTTAAAAATAATATGTTACCAGATCCTAAAGGTTAAGGGAAGTAAACTAAAATATTCTTTAGAATGTAGCTTCTATTATTCATTGAAAATTAAAAAAAAATATGCCTCCAAAATATTGTGAAATATTTTCATCAGAACATCAAAATGAAATTAAAAATGTTTATTTTCTTTTTACTTTACGTAAAATATAAAATAATTTTCAAAGAATCTCATAAAAAATATAATGTTTGATTAATGAATAAATAGAAACTCTAAAAATGATTAAATAATATTTTGTTGTTAAAATAATAATTAAATGATGATAAAATAGGCTTTCAAAATGAAATATTTAAGAAAGTTTATCACCCAATAGTTTAACCCAAGATTAACAATTCAAAATTTTAGTTAAATAATACCAATTTAAACACACAATATTTAAGTTGAAAAAATTAATGAAATAAAATAATAAATAGAAACTAAAATGAATTTTAAAATCTTTTAGTAAGCAATAAATCCCATCAAATCCCAAAAATATGATTAGAAAAAAGATTTAAATGTACCCATCCCCTAAACTTATTTACTTCATTATGTAATAATAATTTAGAGTCATAGAAAAATTATTGTGATAAGATACAAAACATTATTCCTAGGTTGAGTAATAATTAGATGAAGACTATAATTAAGGCCATGGATGTGTTGCCTCTTTTTTTTACAAAGAATGAAATAAATAATTTATTAAAAATCTTGGACAATTCAAAAGAAAATCATAAAAAATTTAAAACAATATAATCTTAGGATAACCACTCATGTATTGTTGTATTTAGTATATCCATAGGTAGAAAATCCTTAGTTAAATTCCAATTATATGGGGGGTTAGTTTTTTTCTTTAAAACCAATACATTTTATTCGTTATAGTGTTGTTCCACTTGTACATCTTGTGAAGTTCCTTGTGACTAGCTTCATTTAAATCCCATCCTTGTAATTATAGATCATATGTATTAAAGGTTAGGGGAATAATATATAGGGGAACTTACCCTCTTATTGATCTCGAGGATTGGTGTACATATGTTATATAAATTATTCTCCTAGATGTAATTTATCTTATAATATAGTATAGGCTATTAATTCTTCATTTAAATAAGAATTTATATATGAATAACCCAAGTGGTTTACTAAAGTTGAATTTGCTATCAATAATTTATGAAGATTAAAATTCAATGTGTTGTTATATGTGATGATTTTTGAACTATTCATAATGACTAAGACATATACAATAAGTATTCAGAGAATGTAAATTGTTTCTATAGATTGAAGTAATTATGTGGAGATGGATTGATGTTGAATATTTGGAATTTACAAGATTCAAATTCCAAAAATAAAAAGAGGATATTGGAATTTTATACTGATAATTTGTGTAGTTTGGTATGGTATATTTTAGATAACAATTTTTTAACATTTATTATAAAATGACCAACCATATTATCCAGCCCAAGGGAAATGAAGCTACTACTTAAGTGGGAAAGTATACCTCTAGACAACCCAAATTATGGAAGGGGTGTTGAGAGTGGGAAGTATAGTTTCCACTGGTCCATGTATAGGTGAGAGTGCAGAATAAAAAGGGAAGGTGGTCCGGTGTAATGTAGGAATGAGACATGATAATCCGATTAGTTTAGTGTTACAAGTGTTAAATCCCTCTGTCGGGTCAATAGTGTTGCAACACGTACATATTTGTAAACAATTTATCAACCTATTTAACATTCAATGGGTAATGAGTAATACTCATGTACTATTAATCCATTTAAAAACATATAGAAAAAATTATTCCATCAAATTGTTTGGATTTGGATCATCTGATCAAAATCTAGTGTCATATTCTTCCTTTAGTTGAAGGGTTCTACATGCACTGAGATTTATTCATGCGACAACACTCAATTTTCTATCAAAATAATTCGAGTGTAATTTAATCTACTTGATATTCCAAACATGATCGGTGCATCATGAAAATTCATTTGCAAGAATTAAATGAATACAAAACTAAGACAATGTAAAGAAAATTTATTTTCAAAGAAAGTGATTCTCATAGTCTCATATCACTAGTTGAGGCATTATGCACATGCATTGGATTTATGTTGGTGGAAAATTGTCTATAAATACCCCTTAACTCTCTTTTTTTTCAGTATGAGCTAAAAACATATTCAATAGATAATTTTAGAAAGAAAATATTTAAATAGAGAAAACATGAATGCTTTGGGTTCACATTTGGTTTCTATTCATTCTTGTCGAACCTTTATAGAACATAATGTACACATGATGATGTTTTGATTACATGAAATAGTTAACATAATCCCATTGTGTCTCAGTAAGAAATATGTGAAGAGTTACATGTGAAATAAGCATGGAATAAGTGCTTCTTTTCATTTACTCTTATTGATAATTAAATAATAGTAGACCCATGCAGTTATTTATTCATGCATGATGGAAATTTAGTAATTTTGGGGTTTTATGAGATAAAAAAATCATGGGAATTTGTTACAAAATGATATTTATAAGACATAGTACTTGAAGGTAATATTTCTTTATGAGAATAAGTAAAAGGGATTTCCATGAATGTGTGCATGAGAAGAGTATAGTGAATGTGGGCATGAATAGAAGTGTGATACTAATGTGATAGTGAAGATATATAGTGAAGAATAATTGAGGTAGTGTAATTTAATTACTTTAAAAAAATACACACACAAATAAAATAATACTTGAATAAAATATTGGGAATTTTCATTATTTCCAAAAGTAAATTGAATTGAGAAGACTAGGAATTGTATTACACATGCATGAAGAATGTGAACTAAATTCATTACACTTTACATGATTGGTATGATTTTATTTGGGAATTAATCTTGGAATTAATTACGAAGACATATACATTAGTAGTCTGTTTATAGAGATAAGTTGAGATCATTTGAAGAGCAATAAATAGTGAGCAAGATCAGGTAGTTGTTTATCAGTTTTAAAAGGTCTTGAAAATTTTATATGAGTAGATCAGGTAATATAATTTCTTTGTGGAGGAAGACTATATCATGAGATAGTGAGGATGTATTAAAAATATGATAGAGATATTTCTATCTATGGATCATATCTTGAAGAAAGGTGTAGGTTTTTATTGGGACTCTGAAACAAAAGAAGTATCTAGTTTGAATCTGGAGTAGGTTGGTGGGATACTCATAACACTATGGGATGAAGTATAAAGATCCTATTGTGAGATTTAGGATTAACTTGTGTAGGTGGGAACATGTGATATCTTGTGGGAATATATATTGGAACACTCTAGGAATCCATGTTCATGAGAATAGGTCTTTCCCTTGATGTAACAACCTAAAAATAGTGATATGTAACTGAGTGCATAATTAGTTTCAATAAATAGTTAGTCTTAGTACCAAACATTGTAAAAATATTACTTGATTGTTTAATTTTATTTTATAATTTCATTGAGGATGTACTCATCCTAATAAGTGACATAGTTTTGAATTTAATTTGGTAAAATAAAACAAAAATAATTTTCTAGAAAAACACCACACCTAATGTTGGATCGAATATGTGAAAATGAGATGCTCAAAATACAAGAGGGAGGGGGGGGGGGTGAATTGTATAATTTTAAAAATTCCTTTGGAACTTTTAAATATAGTTATGTTTAACAAGATTAAACAAGATAATTCACAAAACCTCTAAGTTCAAAAAAATTTATTGAATCTAGAAATATGATTATGAGAAAGTGATTCCAGAAAGATAATTCCAGAAAGTGAAACTTAATGAATGTTTACAAAGATAAAGATTCTACATTAATGTGTATAGAATATAACTAAATCAGAGTACAAGTATAAGGAAGTATAATATAGTTACACTTTCCTCAACAATACAAATGCAGCGGAAAACTTGTAACAAAACAAGTTGCAAGTAATAAAGATTTAAACCCAAAGAGAAGGGTATCCAACAACCTTGGATAAAGGTCCCTTGATTTAAACATTCAAGAAAGTTTATCTTACCCACACCAGGGTAATCCCTCGATACAAAGATCAGAGTTTGTCTTTCTATCCCCGCAATACCTCAACTTTCGGGTAGTCGGAACCTCTGTCTTCCTCAGCAAAGATGCCCTCAACTTCAAGGTAGTCAGAACCCCTGTCTTCCTATCCCTGGAAGCCCTCAGATGTAATCAGAAACATTCGGAGTCACAAAAAAAACTGAACCAGAAGTTCAGTACGCACTAAGCAATGAGAGTCACTCTCTAGAAATCACTTCAGCAGCATGTAATCTCTAGAGTCATCGAACGATGTTGATCTCTTTCAAATGAGATCCTATTTATAGGCACAACTTCAATAGTCGGCTCCCTCCTCCAACGGTCTTTTTTCCCTTGAATTTTTAAGGGACCTGTACACGTGTTACTCAAACAAAAATTAGATAGTAACTGAATACACAACATCGTTTTATAGAAAAACATGTGTAAGCAAAAATATGATTACATAACTAAAATCCTAAATTCAGAATGTAAGAAAGTGAAAGTTCGTAGTATAACAAAAATGAATTTGGAGTCTATAATACAAGGATATTCAGATTCTATTTTCTAGGAATTCAAAACCTGAACTCTATAGAATTCCAGAGTTTGAATTTCAAAAAATTTTGGAATCTGGATTCACAAGAATTCAGAACCTGAACTCACAAAGTTCAGAGTCAGAGTTCATGAGAGTTCGGAGTCAGAACTCAGAAGAGTTCAAAGTCTGTATTTAGAGAACTCAGAGTCAGAACTCAGACAAGTTCGTAACCAGAATTCGTATTCAGAATTTAGAGTCAGAACTCAGAGAAGTTCATACCAGAATTTGAATTCAGAATTCGGAGTTATAACTCAATGATGTTCATAACCAGAATTCGTATTCATAATTCGAAGTCAGAACTCAGAGAAGTTCATAACCAAAATTCGTATTTAGAATTTGGAGTTAGAACTCAAAGATGTTCGTAACCAGAATTCTGAGAATTTGTATTCTAAAATAGAATGCTTTATATCTAGGTATTTATAGGATTATTAGGTTTTTATTTCAAACCAAATTTTACACTTAGTAACATTATGATATGAACAATGAAAAATGGTAGGGATAAATTTCCTTGGGGAAGGAAATTTTTCCTCATAGAAGTAAAACATAGGGTAAAAAGAGATTTTCTTTGAGATAAGGTGTTTGTGATTTTCAAAACAAGAAGGAATGGTAAAGTCATAAGGAAACCTTAATGACTCAAAAATCTCCCCCAAGTATGAAAGAATGGAAATGTCATAAGGAAAACCTTATTTACTCAACAATATCCCCTTTTTTTGAAGCACAAACATCCCTACGAAAAAAAATAAAAGGACTTAGAAAATATTTTTCTAGACTTTGCAAATAAAACTTATCTCCATTTTTTACATTGGGAAAGATGAATACGACTAACTCCCCCTTAGTTTTTGGAACACTAAGGATCAAATTATAGATTTTCGTAATGAGAATTTTCATTTTCTTGAGTATGGAAATCTTGGTAATGGAAAAATCCCCCTTAGAAAAAATCCCCCTTAGGGATATTTCTTCTTTACTTAGAATTATTTTTCCTTCTCCCCCTTTGTGTTTTTCAAAAAGAAATTTAGGGAATGGAAGAAAATATAGTACCTGAAATATTAATACAAACATAAAAAAACGAGCAACTACAATTTCATTAAGGTTGGAATAATTTGTACAAGGAAAAATAGATACAACAAAAGAACGTATTTGGATCTATTTTTCTTCTTTTTTCATTGGGTATCATCTTCTTCATGATGGTTTTCAGCTTCTTTAGCTCTTTGTGATCCTCCTATTCTTGATAATCTAAGTGTTTTATCCTATTATCTTGAGCCTTCAGAGCTTCTCCCTGAACCTTCAACAAGTCCTCTTGTTTCACTAGCTTTTCTTCACTCTTGATCCGGAGATCCCTTTCTGTTTTCAAATTCCTTTTATTCTTTTTTATAAGGATGTTTGTGGCTTCAAAAAAGGGGGAGATTGTTTAGTCAATAAGGTTTTCCTTATGAATTTTCTATTCCTTCATACTTAGAGGAGATTGTTGAGTCATTAAGGTTTCCTTATGACTTTACCATTCCTTTTTTGTTTTGAAAATCACAAACACCTTATCTCAAGGAAAATCTATTTTTTACCCTATGTTTCACTTCTATAAGGAAAAATTTCCTTTCCCAAGTAAATTTATCCTTACCATTTTTCATTGTCCATATCATAATTTTTCTAAGTGTAAAATTCAGTTTGAAACCAAAACCTCGGAATCCTATAAATACCTAGATATGAAGAATTCTGTTTTAGAATCTGAATTCTCAGAATTCTAGTTACAAACTTCTCGGATTTCTGACTCCAAATTCAGAATACAAATTCTAATTATGAACTCTTCTAAGTTCTGACTTTGAATTCTGAATACGAATTCTAGTTACAAACTTCTCTGAGTTCTAACTCCAAATTCTGAATACGAATTCTGGTTACGAACTTTGTGAGTTCAGGTTCCTAATTCTTGTGAATCCAGATTCCGAATTTCCTTGAAATTAAGACTCTATAATTATATAGAGTTCAGGTTCCGAATTCCTAGAAAGCATAATATGAATATCCTTGTATTATAGACTCTGAATTCATTTTTGGTTAGACTCTGAACTTTCACTTTCTTATATTCTGAATATTGGATTTTAGTATGTAACCATATTTTTTCTTATACCTGTTTTCCATAAAACGACGTCATGTATTAAATTACTAACTAACCATCTTTTGAGTGACACATGTACAGGTCCCTCTTAAATTCAAGGGAAAATATGACCGTTGGAGGAGGGAGCCGACCGTTGAAGCCATGCCTATAAATAGGAGCTCATTTGAAAGATCTCAAAATAGTTTGATGACTCTAGAGATTACATGATACTGAAGTGATTTCTAGAGAGAGACTCTCATTGCCTAGTGCGTACTGAAATTCTAGTTCAGTTTTTCTTTGTGCGACTTCGAATGTTGCTGATTACATTCAAGGGCTTCCGGGGATAGGAAGACAGAGGTGCTGACTACCTTGAAGTTTAGGGCTTCCTTGCTAAGGAAGAAAGAGGTTCCAACTACTTAAAAGTTGAGGGCTTGCAGGGATAGCAAGACAGACTCTGATCTTTGTATCGAGGGCTTACCCTAGTGTGGGTAAGATAGAGTTTCTTGAAATTATAAATCAAGGGACCTTTATCCATGGTTGTTGGATACCCTACTCTTTGGGTTAAAAGATTTATTACTTGTTACCTGTTTTGTTACAAGTTTTCCGCTGCATTTATATTGTTAAGGAAAGTATAACTATCTTATACTTCCTTATACTTGTACTCTTATTTAGTTAGATTCTATATGCTTTAAAGTAGAATCTTTATCTTTGTAAAATTTCATTAGGTTTCACTTTCTGGAACCATCTTTCTAGATTCACATTCTCAGAATCATATTTCTGGAATCAAGCAAGTGTGTAGAACTAGAGGTTTTGTGAATTACCTTGTTTAACCATGTTAAATATAACCACATTAAAAAGTTCCAAAGGAAGAATATGTGAAAATGAGATTCTCAAAATACAAAAGGGGGGTGAATTTTATACTTTTAAAAATTCCTTTGGAACTTTTAAAGGTAGTTATGTTTGACATGATTAAACAAGATAATTCACAAAACCTCTAAGTTCAAAATACATGCTTAAATCCGGAAATATGATTCTGAGAAAGTGATTATTGAAAGATAGTTCCAGAAAGTGAAACTTAATGAAATTTTAAAAAGATAAAGATTCTACCTTAAAGCGTATAGAATCTAACTAAATCAGAGTACAAGTATAAGAAAGTATAAGATAGTTATATTTTCCTCCACAATACAAATGCAATGGAAAACTTGTAACAAAACAACTAGAAAGTAATAAATCTCTTAACCCAAAGATAAGGGTATCCAACAACCTTGGATAAAGGTCCCTTGATTTAAACATCCAATAAAGTCTGTCTTACCCACACTAGGGTAATCCCTCGATACGAAGATCGGAGTCTGCCTTTCTATCTCTACAAGACCTCAAATTTCAGGTAGTCGACACCTCTATCTTCCTCAGCAAAGAATCCCCCAACTTCAAGGTAGATGGAAACTCTATCTTCCTATCCCCAGAAGCCCTCAAATTTAATTAGAAATATTTGGAGTCACACAAAGAAAAACTGAACTAGAAGTATAGTACGCACTAAGCAATAAGAGTCCCTCTCTAGAAATCACTTCAGCAGCATGTAATCTCTAGAGTCATCAAGTAGTGTTGAGATCTTTCAAATGAGCTCTTATTTATAGGCACGACTTCAACGGTTGGCTCCCTCCTCCAACGGTCATATTTTCCCTTGAATTTCAGAGGGACCTGTACATGTGTTACTCAAACAACAGTTAGTTAGTAACTGAATACACAACATCATTTTATAGAAAAACAGGTGTAAGAAAAAATATGGTTACATAACTAAAATCCAATATTCGGAATGTAAGAAAGAGAAATTTCAGAGTCTAACCAAAAATTAATTAGGAGTATATAATACAAGGATATTTGGATTCTATTTTATAGGAATTCAGAACCTAAACTCTATAGAATTCCGGATTCTGAATTTCAATTAAATTCAGAATCTAGATTCACAAGAATTCGGAAACTGAACTCACAAAGTTTGGAGTCAAAGTTCATGAGAGTTCAGAGTCAGAACTCATAAGAGTTCGGAGTCTGTATACAAAGAACTCGGAGTCAGAACTCAGGAAAGTTCTTAACCAGATTTCGTATTCAGAATTCGGAGTCAAAAATCAGTGAAGTTCATAACCAGAATTCATATTCATAATTTGGAGTCAGTTCTCAGAGAAGTTCGTAACTAGAATTCGTATTCAGAATTCAGAGTCAGAACTTAGATAAGTTCGTAACCAGAATTCATATTCATAATTCGGAGTCAGAACTCAGAGAAGTTCGTAACCATAATTATGAAAATTCAGATTCTAAAACAGAATGCTTCATATCTAGGTATTTATAGGATTCCTAGGTTTTGATTTCAAACTGAATTTTACACTTAGGAACATTATGATATGAACAATGAAAAATGGTAAGGATAAATTTCCTTGGGGAAGGAAATTTTTCCTCATAGAAGTAAAACATAGGGTTAAAAGATATTTTCCTTGAGATAAGGTGTTTTTGATTTTCAAAATAAGAAGGAATTGTAAAGTCATAAGGATTCATTAATGACTCAACAATCTCCCACAATTATGGAGGAATGTAAAATTCATAATGAAAACCTTATTGACTCAAAACCTAATACACCCATTTCAGTTTGACTACATGATCCCTTGGTTACTTCAATTGGTATTAGAGAAAATTTGCTACCTCTAACTAGATCTACTTTACTTTCATAATTACTTATATCAAAAGTACATCAAGTGCATCTTTTAGTTAGAAAAAAATTCAAAAGTGCTTCAGAAGGAAAATTCCACCTTAAATACTAATGCTAGAAATATTGAACTTTCAGTTAAGTCTCAGAAAAATAAGAAGAAAACAGTGGAAAAGAAGCTGAATAAGAACTAAAAAACGAATAAAGATCAACTACTAGATGAAGGAACTCAAAGTGGTAATTGACCAGTAAGGTTAGTTGATTATAATTCCATTGAATCAAGTTTAATATTTGATAAATATGTGTTCACTTATAAAATCAAAGATAATTCTTTGTAAAATTTTCAAGGATTATTCACATGTTTGGAAATAGTTTTCAAACAACTTCAGGATGAAAAATTATAGTTGGTAGAAGAAGTCTATGCAATAGAAGAAGAATTAGATAAGAATGTTTAGAACTGAAACACTCTTTTAAAACATGATAATTTAGATGAATGAAATATGATTATTTATAAAGAAAGAGTATACATTGTTGAATAAGGAAAAGAAAAATCAGTTTCACTTTTCAACAAAAACCTTTCTTTGATTGAATAATAATTAAAAATGAGTCTGTGTGATAAGGATGTGAATGAAATGGTTTTTATAGAACTTTTCTATGAACATGATAAGATATATAATATAAATTATAATTTCAAATATTCTCATCTAGAGGTTAAAGAAAAAATAATTAAGGATCTTGAATTTTTTTATTGAATTCTAACCTGGTGCCTGATGATGGGATTCCGAAGATGAAGATTTATTTGGAAGAAATATTGAAATTAGTTAAAGACAAGAATATTTCTCTCAACCTAAAATGACATAAATTGGAAGTAAAACATAAAAATATTGAAGACACACAAGTTTATACTTCCCAACCCATTGATAAAATAAGTACATTCAATAATTATTTATAGAAGTGTTTTATTTTTGAAATCACTAAACCTAGTGGAATAAAGAGTTTAAAATCATTTAAGGTTAAATTTACTGTAGGCTCATTGAAGATGGTAACTGTTTGTCTTGATAAATCAGTGTGTACTAATATTGTTTTAATGACTAGTGTAGTTTCAACCTTAAAATATATACAAACATGGGTGTATAAAATTCTCAAGAATATGAAGAATCTTTAAATATGGATTTAAGGAACTGTAATAATTATTATTCCATAAAGAAAGCACAAAAGAAGAAACATGCTGCCCAAAAATAGTATGTTGTTAAAGACAGTCAGAATGTGCCACAAAAGAAGAAACTGTCGGCTTATTTTTGTGTCATTGGAAGGTTGGACATTAGGAAATGAATTGTTGGAACAATATTTCATTTTATGAATATTTCAAAATTACTACATTTAAAAAGATAAAAGATAAAGAAAATAGGAATCATACACAATAGAAGCAGAATTCACAGAAAATGAATCAGTCTATCAAGAACTTGTATGAATGATTTGAAAATTTTAGTGATAACTATAATAGATGTGGTCACTATTATGATTAATATTGGTATGTACCAATCATGAAAAAATCATATGTTAATGTGAAGATAAGAACACAACAAAAAGTGAAGTAGGTAAGAAAATAAGATGTCATGTTAACCATGAAAAAAAAATACTGTTAAAAAAATAAATCCTAAGAAGTTTATGATGAATTATGTGAAGAGTGTTACACCAAAGAAAATATTATTCTATTGTTTTAGGAATGTTCACACTATTGAACATTGTGAATTGACCATGAACATCAACACTAAAGAAAGAAAGATATAATTGAAGAAAAAATCAATCTAGAAAAGAAACAACATGATGGATTTGGTGAAAATATGAATAATTAGAAAAGATTCCTAAAAAGGGTAACTTTATGAATGTTAAATATGTTTGTAAAAGGCTTAACATATATGGGAATGTAGCTAAAAAACTGATTGAACTAGTTTGATGGATAAATTTTTTTATTGAAGAACAAAGTAAAATCACATGTGACTTATTATGCTAAAAATAATGTTGGGAAAATGAGTCAGCACACATATTGAAGACTGAGAATGATTATAAATAATTATTGATCATATTACAAGAACAATTTGAATATGAATGAAATATAGAGCAACCATAGAAAACCGAAACTAATTTTTTAGAAAATGTGAAGAATCATTTTCCATCTATGAAGATAAATGGGTAGAAAAGTAACTCTCAACCTGGTTGTTATAACTATGGAGCATTGAAAAACAAAATTATTCCCATATAGTCAATGTTTTTTTATATAGGTAATTGAAGATGAATCTTTTATTTTGGGGGAGAATTGAATTTGATAAAATCTATGAACATCTAACAGCTAGAAATTTATCCATCATAGAAAACTATTGGAATCATGTCGTCTCTTTGAAACAATTCAATTAATACTAAAATAATCTTAGAGTTTATTCTTGAAAAAATAAAATCATGATGATGAAGTATTTAGTGAATCTCTTGAGGGGGATCCAAAAAAACACCACACACACACACACACACACACACATATATATCTCAGTTGATATTTGATGAATAAATAATGTTCGAGTGAGGGATATATCAGATAAAACATGTCATCATTGAGGTATATTGATTTAATTTTCATATCTATAACAAAAAATAAAGTATAAAATAGAGATACATATTACTTGATGATAAAAGATAAAATAAATTTGAAATGGAGAAATACATTCTTTTAATTGATTTTTTAATCTATATTTTGATATGTATATAATAGATTAGTTGAAAAATCTTTTGAACAACCCATGAAAGTAGGATTTGGTGTTGGTATCACATACTGAATTTTTTTTGACAACATTGATATTAAATTTGATTACTCTTGTTTTATACACAAATCATGGCTCATGTTGACTAAGAGTTTGTTACTTTTTTCTCATTTCTAAATTTGGAGTGATTCCATATTTATATAGAGTAAATAAGACTGTAAGTGTCAAAAGAGAAAAAATGTGCTTAAAATATGAATTTTAGAGATGAAAATTCCTTCATATATATATATATATATATTATTTATTGTAAACAAGGGGTAGAAGATAAAATTAAATTTAGAAATAAAATGGGGATTGAAAAACATCCAAAGGGGCAGATTGAAGAAACTAATTGGTTTTCCAATGTTCAATTTGTTTTCAATATGTTGTGAAGATGAAAATTAAATATGTTGTTAGATGTGATGATTTTTGAACCGTTCTTACTATCTAAGTCTTGTGCAAGATCTATTAAAATAATGCACATTGTTTTCTATATATTAAAATAATGATGTAGAGATGGATTGATGTTGAATATTTAGAATTTATAATATTCAAATTACAAAAATAAAAATGTGGATATTGGTAATTTTATTGATAATTTAAGGGAATGGAATGGTATATTTGGACCAATACTTTGTTAACCTTTATTAAAAAATATCCAACCACACTAACTATCCCAAGGGTCCTTTAACCATTTCTTAGGTGGGTATGTAGACCTATAACCAGCTTTAATGGTGACATGGGTGTTGAGAATGGGAAGCATAGTTCCCATTAGGATGTGAACAAGTGACATCATGAAAGTGGAAGCGTGAGTGGGCTAGAATAGAGTAGGCATGACCTATGAGAAGCCTGAGTATGAAGTGTTGTGGGTGTCGAACCCCATTGTAGGCTCAATGGTGTGACAACACAAATTTTTTTATATGGAAGTTATCATCCGATTTGATGTTAAATATGGGGAGATAATACATGTATAATGATTATCCATTTAAAATATATGGATAGAATGAACGTCAACTAATATCATGGACGTAGATCATTTGATTGAAATCCAATTTCATATTCTTCCTTCAGCTAAGGGTTTCTTTATACGTCCGCAACATCCAATTTTCAATCCAAAGCATTCAAGATACATTTGATCGAATTAATGTTTTAGACACATACAAATTTGTTTGAATGAATTAAACAAATTCCAAATCGAGACAATGTAAAGAAGATTGGTATTTCTTGCACACTAGAAGAATAATTTATGGGTATGTGTATATTGAGTGGACTTAAGTTAGCAGAACTATTTCTATAAATACTCACAGAATTTCTCATTTGATGTATGAGCTTTGTAATGTGCCAGTTCCAGGTGACGCCCAAAGTTTCCCTATACCCGGTTGCTCACATAGCCTCAAGCGCATTTACCTGAACACCAGAGGCTGTTGACTACCAGGGAGGGCCTTGGGTGTGATAGTGGGGAAACAATGCCCTCATTGGAAGAGTATGCACAATGAAATAACAAACAATAAAAAACAACATAAGTAATAAAACCATACAATAAGTAAACATCTGAATAATGATATTTAACAAACAAATAGATCACATATATAAATTATTCATGTCACATATGTCTAATAAATAAGTCAAATAAGTCACAATGCTAGAAATAAAATAATGAAACCAAAGTACAAAAAACAGTAAACTCAGACAACATCGCAAGCCTCATCTTGGTCGCATGCTCTCCAGATCCACAACAATTAAGTACCTGAGGAAGAAGGGAGCTTTCCCTTATCTATACCTACAAATATATAATATGTTTTGATCTAAAAGAATGACCCAAACAAGGTGTGAGATGAATCCCGGTAGGCAACCACCAAAAGATCTATTCCTATATGTTAATGAATATATATAGCAGGTAATATGCAGAAATAAAGAAAGAAACTAAGAAGTACTCAAAATTAAACAATCCTATAGTTTCAATTACATTTATTTACATTTATAAATTATTAAAAACGTATAATAAAGTAACCTATGGATCCCCCTATATAACAATAACAAACAAACTTCTCAAAAGACCATCTAAAAATCAAGAAATACTGAGTCCAATCATTGCTTTGGCTTGGCAGACTCGTCACAGACAAACAATCAATCTTTCATTACTACCCTATGGTAAGCTCCTCACGGTCTAACCACTTTGGTTTATAATAGTACTAATGAATTTCAAACGACAACCTAGGAAGCTCTCATGATCAATACCCCTGGTCCACATGGCATCAGTAATTTATACATGACCTCTGGGTAGCTCTGATAGTCAATACCCCCTGGGTCAGCATATCATCAAAATAAAATGCAATGACCCTCTGGAAGCTCTCAAGTCAACTACCTATGGTCCAAAATTTATTTAATAATGACCCTATGGGTATCTCTCACAGTCTAACCCCTCTGGTAAATGACCCACGATAGCTCTCACAGTTAATACCTCTAGTCAATCATATCAACGATTCATAATTAAAAGACCCTACTTTGAGAAAGTTCTAACAAGCAATTCTCTTTTGTTATACTTTTATAATGAAAAAAACATGCATCTCAAATTAAAAAAAACTCCATTCTATCAACACTAGGCATAAAAAACATCCTAGCATACTTTCTAGACCCAACGACCATAACCAAAAAAATTAGTAACAACTCCACAATCTAGTTAATAAACCTTATTCACAATCAGTTACCCTTTCTCAAACAAAAAATCCATAGAAGGCATAAAACATGGTTAAATTCCAAAACACACAATACCCTAAACAATGGTATTTAACAATTTTCACATATATAATACAAAGACAACTAAAGAAAGGCACAAACCACCTACCTCGATGTTGTATGATGGTCAGTATCAAACTTTGGACCTTGAATCAGCCTACAATGTTGTCGATCTACAAAAAGGTAAAAATCGTTCAATCTTGAATAACTCAAGAGAGTGGAAAAATTAGGAAGAAAGGATCTAGGGGAAGAGATAACTCACCGGTTGAAATCCAATGCACCTGACAACATTTCAATCAGAGCCCAGATGAAGGAACAAGAGGATATCGAAGGTTTTTGGCCGTATCGTCACTCTCCTATATGAAACATGGGGAGAAGATATGTGTTCTGGAGATGAGATGTGACCTTGTTCTGACTAATAAAATAAAATAAATAGTACATAATGTGTTCATTTAATGTACATGTCGTGTACTAGACTCAACTGGCTCCCACATTAGGTGGCCTCTAGGTCACCTCACATTGTTAGGTACTTGGGCATTACACGGCCAGTACATGGATACCTGTGGCAACTGGGTACATGACATGTACTTAGAAAAATTTACAAATCTTCCTTTTTCTTAAAAAACAACCCGAAAAAAAGATTTATACCTAAAATAAAGATCCGTGTTCTTAAAAACATCCACCCTTAAAGAAATTTATCCCTAAATTTCCCTTCCAAGGGTGGAAAGGAAGAAACATAAAAAACACTGGCCTCTGTGATTGTACGTCGGCCTCCCTCTCCCAAGTCTCATCCTATACTCGCCCGTGCTACCATAACACCAGTATAAGAGGAACAAACCGATCATGGAGAACCTTCATGCTGCAATCCACAATCTAAATAAGGTGCTTGTAAAAGGATGCATCCACCTCTAACTCAACCTTATCAGCTTGAAAAACATGATAAGGGTCTGAAAAGTAATGTCATAGCTAAGAAACATGGAAGACATCGTGCATAGCCCGATACCTCTGAGGAAATTGAAACTGATAGAAAACCATCCCAACTCTCTCCAAAACCTCAAATGGCCTGATGTATCATGGTGAAATATTTCCCTGCCTCTTAATCCTCTTGTGTCCCATCCTCGATGTGACACATAAGAAAATGATATCTCTGACCTCAAACTCCAGAGGTCATCTCCGTCGATCATCATTTGATTTCTGGCAAAACTGAGAAGTGGATATCCTTTTTCGAATCAACTTCTACTACTCAGTGGTCTCCATGAAAAAATGAGGTCCCAATATAAATGCCTTTCCTACCTCCAACCAACACAGGGGTGATTGACATGGACTACCATACAAATCCTCATAAGGTTCCATATGAATCATCACCTAAAAACTGTTATTATAGGAAAACTCCACTAGGGCTATATGTCTCTCCCAAGAACCCCCAAAATCTAGGACGCATGATCGAAGCATGTCCTCCAAAACCTGAATCGTATATTCAGATTGGCCATCTGTCTGTGGATGATAAGTTGTACTCAAAAGTACCTGTATACCCAAATCCCTCTGTAGTCCCTGCCAGACATGAGAAGTAAAACAGACATCCCTATCTGAAACAATAGAGATTAGAACCTCATGCAACTGTAAAATCTCTCGGATGTACAACCTTACAATCCTATCAACACTGAAGGTTTCCTTTACCAGAAAGAAATGTGAAACCTTTGCGAGTCTTTCAACAACAACCCAAACCACATAATTCCCTCAAGGCGACCTCAGTAAACCCATCACAAAATCCATCACGATATCATTCCACTTTCACTCAGGAATGGGTAACTACTGTAAAAGCTTTGTTGGTCAATGATGCTTCTCATTCACCTGCTGACAGGTGTAACATCTCATAACAAAACCAGCTTCATCCATCTTCATACCAAGCCACCAATACTGATGGTGCAGACCTTGATACATCTTTGTGACACCAAGATGAACTTTCAAACAGAGGAGTGAAAATCTTGCAACAACTACTCACTTATGCCTTTAGACACCCATACGTTCCCATGATAACACAAGACCTCATCTGTGCCTATAGTCCACCCATGAGTAGGGTCCTTGCCTGACACACTCTCTCATAGGACTAGGCCTTCAGAATCTGATAGCTACATCATTTTTAATCGATCCGGTATAGTAGAGGTAACATATATAGAAGAAACAAATGCCTACCCCTGTCTATCATGCACATCCAAATATATCTCAAAGAACAGAGACATAAGATACCACTCACTACTGGCCTCTTGAACTGCCTGTATCTGAGTCCCCCTACTCAACACATTATTCACTACGTTGCCCTTCCCAGGCATGTTGGAAATCTCATAGTAAAAATATTGAAGGTACTCAACCCACCTTCGTTGTCTCAAATTCAGGTCATGTTGGGTGAAAATATACTTTAGGCTTTTGTGGTTAGTGTATACCACAAAATTCTCTCCCAAAAGATAATATCTCCAACTAAGTAAAGCTTGAACAACTTTAGACAACTCTAGATCATGCGTCGGGTAATTCCACTCATGTGGCCTTAACTTCTAAGGCCCATAAGCAATGAATCTTTACCCCTACATAAGAACTTCTCCCAGCCCGATACCTAATGCATCACAGTATACGGTGTAACTTTTTCTCGGCTCTAGAAAAATCAGTATTAGTGCTGAAGTAAATCTCCCTTTCATCATCTGAAAGGATGAATCTCAAGAATCTGTTCAGAAGTACTTCACACCCTTCTTAGTTAGGCTAGTTAGTGGCGCTAATAAGCATAAAAAGTCATGTATAAAGATCTTGTAGTAACCATCCAACCCTAGAAAACTCCATAACTCAAAGAATTTATTTGGATACTCCTATGAAACTACTACTCTCACTTTATCTAGGTCTATTGATACTCTTGTCTCCGAGATTACATGACCCAAGAAGTGAATCTGATCTATACCAAAGTGGAATTTTGAGATCTAACCATATAACTAATGCTCTCTCATTGTACTAAAAACAATCTCAAGATGTGTGGCATGGTCATTTTGAGTGTGAGAGTATACCAAGATATTATCCATAAAGACTACCACAAAAGACTCCATGTAAGGATGTAACACTCAGTTCATCAGTTCCATGAAAACTACTAGCACATTCGTGAGACTGAATGGCATAACCAAATACACGTATAGACCATACCTACTCCAAAAGTATATAAGAGGTATATCTGATGATATAACTCATAAATGATGATAAACAGATCTCTATTCAATCTTCTAGAACACCAAGGCTCCTCAAAGATGATCAAAGTGATTATCAATCCTTGGTATGGGATATCGATTCTTAACTGTCAACCGGTTTAGCTTCCAATAATCCATGCAATGTATTAGGGTAATGTCTGCCTTATTTTAAAATAGGACATTCGAACCCCAAGGAGAAGTACTGGGTCGGATGAAACCCTTTTCCTATAACTCATCCAACTACTTATTGAGCTCCTGTAACTCTGTTGTATCCGTCCTATAACAAGGAATAGACACTGGTGCCACTCCTGGAACAAGATCCATAGAGAAATATACCTATTGTTATAGAGGTAAACCTAAAAATTTGTCTGGAAAGACATTAAAAAAAGAATACACCACTAGAGGAAATTCCATCTATGAAGTCCCCTAGTCATCTAGATAGAAACTAGTAATCTGGGCTATAATTCCACCCAACCCATGATGCTCGGGTCTAGCTTTGCTCACTAGGACATCCCATTCTCCCTTGTGTAGAAAAGACCCACCCTATGGTGATGTGAAACTAACCTTACGGTGATATCATTAGAAAAAGGCATGTAAGGCAGCTAACCAGTCCATTTTGAGAATGATATCGAAGCCTGTAATCTCTAAGACATAGAGGTACCATAAGAAGTGACACCTACCAATATCAAGAGGGAACTCCTTGAACTAACGTAAACTAGCCATCCTAATCCCCAATAGAGTGTATAGTGTAATAAAATCCTTATAAGTAAAGATATATATCCCAAGGATATCCGCAACAGCAACAAATATAAAACTATAGGAAGAACCAGTATAAAAAACAGTAGAATCTAAAACTGAGGAAACTAGAAATGTACATATAACCTTAGAGGGTCTAGGATCTTGCTTCTACTGGGTCTTCTACACTGTAAATGTATGACCTGTACCGCAGCCCCGTGACCCTGCCTGACCACCCTAAGATTATCCACCCTATTGTCACTGAAAACATGTCAACTGGATACCACATCCACAACCTCCACCTCAACCTGAATGGATGGATGAACTCCAGTTCCCTGAATGATGAGAAACTGGTGGTCCTGCTCCCAAATGTGGAGTCATAATAGAACCCTTTTCACTAGATGATCGTGATAAAAAAGGAAAAAAAACACTGACGGTGACCCATCTAGATGCAATCTCGGCACTCAAATTGGTCTCTAGGGCAATGTGGTCTTGTATGTTCTCTCTTCCCGCACTGGTATCATACCGCCTAGATACCCGAAGAAACATCGATACTACAACAATCACCACACGAAGGCTCCCTACGATGCTTCCTACTCTATGATAAAGGAGTACTAGCCTTGGATGTTGAACCACCCTGGCTCACAGCTCCCAACTCCTTCAGATTACACTTATTAATCAGCGCCTCATTCACTATAGTAGTCACTGAAGTCAGCCTGAAGACATTCACCAGTGATCATATATCATACTTTATACCATCCTAAATTTTCCAAGCCAAAGAAAAATTGTCACCTCATTGAATAGGTGTGAAGAATTGCAGTTATGTAAAATGATAACAGTACCCCATCATTGAAAGACATCCCTGCTCCAGATGTGTGAACTCTAAGATTCGATCGACCCTCAATGTATTAGGATATAAATAGCCATAGAAGGTCTTATGAAACTCTTCCCAATACATATCCCTATGACGTCTTTCCTGTAAGAAGACATCCCACCATCACTTGGTGGAATCATGTATCATATACATAGTAATATTCACCCTCCTCTCTGAAGGTGTCTCTAGATGCTCAATGATAGAAAGCATGGCCTCCAACCATGACTCTGCAGCCTGTGGTCCTCCATCCCTAGAAAAAGTGAAAGGATTTTTTTGCTGTGACAACCATGTCAGATCTTCCATAGAAGGGGTAAGATACGATGCTCCCTATATGGTCTGTAACATCCTCAAAAATTCCTCCTAGAACTGTGCATTAGCACCTATGTCCAATATAATAGTTGGTTCCAAGATGAGAATGACGATAGGATCTACTAGTAGTCCCTGATCTATCATTTTTTGTGTTTGATCATCACCCTGCACCTGGCATACATCCAGGGGTTGTCTTAGTATCATGAATCTGTAAGGTCAAGGGCACATCTCAGTTCAATATTATCAAGGAATAAAACTTAGAAGTGCAATAAAGGAACAAGAGAAGAGAACATTCATGTTTTTAAAAACAAGGTTTCATGACGTGTATATACTACACATGACGTGTTTCCTTAGGATTCCACATGGGTGTGTACCTTTTTCAAACCTAGTCATGTCACACCCCTACACATGGAGTGTTCATCCTTAGACACATTATGTACATGAATTTTCCTTCCTTCCCAAGTTCATCTACACGGATCAAGATACACAGTTCTATTATGGGTAATACTACACGGCGTGTTCACCTTACACATGACATATACCACTGAAGTTCTCACCACACATGTTGTTATTCACACGGTTAGAGATACGATCGACTCTACACATCGTGAATGAATGAGACACAACATGTACCACCTAAGTTTCATCCACCTGTGTCATTGGTCACACGACTGGATACATGGTCCTTACTGCACGTCATGTAATCCCAGTACACGGGGTGTTCTACCAATGTTTCTCAACCCCGTGTCTTCGCTCACATAGTCAGTCACAGGGTTAAAGACTATATGGAATGTACATACAGTACACGACATGTACTTAAGAAAAGTTTTTTCTTCTAGAATAGAAGAATAAATGACATGTGTTCATAACACCACACGCCGGGTTGTGTGGGATTCCAGATAGTAGGCCTCAAAAACTTCTATAGAACCCCTGAAAACTTTGAATTTTGTCCAAGGAATGAAAAATTCTTACCCGTGAGAGCCCATACTCCAACGAATCAATTTTTTTCATCCTTATTCATATCAAAACATGACAAAATTCAATTAAAACCTGATCCACTAAATTTTGATCTAAGAGGGACCATAACACCTTAGGGACCAATGTTTGGCATTAATCCCAGTGAAACATTAAATATTCCAATACCCTATCAAAATAGTAGGTATTCTATCACGACATCTATCATAATAGCATTCATATTTAGCACAACATATATCAAAATAAAATACAATCAATAATGCACCATAAATGGCCTAATAATAATGCATGACATGTGATCTATAGAAAGCTCTTATATGATTCAAGAGATGACATACCCTTATCTCATCAGGTTGTGAAAAAAATAAGACCACAATGATATAAATCATAAAAGCACAAAACATGTGTATCACCCAACGGTGAAATCAAATCTACTGTAAAAATTACAAAAACAAAAAATTGAAATATTCAAGGTAACATAGATTTTTCCTGTACATGAGTTAGCTACTCCCAAGTATAACTTATTACCAACTACTTATTCCTTCATATTCTTAGCTATAGGCTCCAAACAATAAGACAAAGAAAAAAAAGAAACTCGTTTGGTAAAAATTTGAAACGTCCCAGTTCTAGGTCCCACCCAAAGGTGCCCTGTACCCAGTTGGTCACATGGAATCAAGAACATTTCCCCGAACGCCAGAGGCTGCCGACTAGTAGTGGGGGCCTTGGCTGTGATAATGGGGAAACTATGCCTCATCAGGAGTGTATACACAATAGAATAACAAATAATAAACAATAGTAGAAGCAATAAACTATACAAAAAGTAAACAACAGATGAATGATAGTAAATAAACAACTGGAGAACATATATAAATTATGCATGTCACATATGTCTAGGAAATCATCCAAACAAGTCATAATGCAGTAAATACAATAATAAAACCAAATTAAATAAAATAGTAAACTATAATAGCATCTCAAGCCTCAGCTTAGTCCTATGATCTCTAGCCCCACAACAATAAAGTACTTAATGAAGAAGGGCACTTACCCTTATCTATACCTGCAACCATATAATCTGTTTGGGTCCAAAATCATGACCCAAATAGAGTGTGAGATGAATCCTAGTAGGAAACCACCAAAATATCTATGTCTAACTATCATTGAATATATATAGCAGGTAATATGAAGAAAAAAACAATAAAATAGGAAGTAATCAAAAGTAAACAATACTACATTTTCAATTACTTTCATTTAAATTTATAAATTATTCAAAACATTGAATAAAGTAACCTCAAGATCTAGCCTAAGATCTATATCCCCATATATAACAATAACAAACAGACGTCTCAAAAGACCATATACAAATCAAGAAAGACTGAGTCCAAGCTTGTGATTTGGCTTGGCAGACTCGTCACAGACAAACAATCAATCATACATAACAACCCTGTGGGATGATCTCATAGTCTAACCCCTTTGGTTTAACATAGTACTAATCAATTCCAAAATACCACTTGGGCAGCTCTCATGGTCAATACCCCTAGTCAACATGGAATCGGTAATTTATACATGACATCTGGGTAGCTCTCACGGTCAATACCCCCTAGGTCATCATTACATCAAAATAAAATGTAATGACCCTCTAGAAGCATGTAAAGTCAATGACCTATGGTCCAACATTTATTTAATAATGACCCACTTGGTAGATCTCATATTCTAACCCCTCTGGTAAATGACCCACGATATCCCTCACAGTCAATACCTCTGGTCAATCATAACAACGATTCATAATTAAAAGCCCCTACTTCGTGAAGCTCTCACAGTCAATTACCATTGGTCATACATTAATAATGTGAAACACATTCATCTCAAATTAACATCAACTCTATCCTATCAACACTAAGCATGGAGAAAAAGCATCCAAGCATGCTTTCTAGACCCAATGACCATAACCAAAAAAACATGGGTAACACCTCCACAATCAAGTTAATAAACCTTATTCATAATCAATAACACTTTATCAAACAAACAAACCATAATAGTCATCAAACATGGTTAAATTTCAAAACACGCAATACCCTAAACAAGGTTATTCGACACTTTTTTCATATATAATCCAAATATAACTAAATAAAGGAACAAACCACCTACCTCGTAATTGTACGATGGTCACTCTTGAACATCGGACCTTAAATTAGTCTACAATGTCATAGATCTACAAAAAAGGTCAAAATTGATCAACATTGAATAACTCAATAGATAAGAGAAATAATGAAGAAAGGCTCTAAGGGAAGAGAGAACACATTAGTGGGAATCCAACGCACCCGACGATGTCTTAATCAGAGCCCAGATGAAGAAAAAGGAGGAGCTCGAAGGTTTTTGGCCGTCTCATCGCTCTCTAGTACAAAATACGAGGAGAAGAGATGCGTTCTAAAGATGAGACATGACCCCAGTCCGATTAATCAAATAAAAGAAAAAATACATGGTGTGTTCATTTAATGTACATGCTGTGTACTATCCTCAACTGGATCCCACTTTAGGTGGCCTCCAGTTCACCTCACACGACCATGTACTCGACCGTTACATGACCAGTCCATGGCTACCCATGGAAACTGGGTACTGGGTGTGTACTCAAGAGTAAACAAAATGTACTTAGAAAAATTTCCAAATATTCTTTTTCCGTAAAAACAACCCAAAATAAAGATCCATACATGAGATGAAGATTCAGTTTCTTACAAGCTAAACACATATCCGGGAGACAATTTGAGAAATTTGAGAGTGAAACTGAGAAAACAAGAATGCTCTATATTCACGTATGGTTTCCACGAATTCAAGATGATTATTTCTAGACCTTTTCTTTTTCATGATCATGTTTCTATTCTATGAACTAGTTCACATAATCCCATTCTATTGCGTGATTGAATATGTAAAGAGTTATGCAAGCTATATTCATTATATAAGTGTTTCTTATCTCATATTTTGATTTATATACAAAGAATAACAGATGCATGAAATGATTTATACATTCATGATGGAACATCTATAAGATTGAGGTTTCACAAGTTAACAAAGTTTATTTCCTTTATTATGTGAAGATATCGTGAATACATAATTAATACACACAACCTTTGTTCACATGATTAAGTGTAATGTTTTTTCAAGATTGCATACATGAGAATATTATAGTGAAATTGATCTTAAATGGTAGTTCTCTACTAAAGTGATAGTGAAGATATATGATGATGAATAATTGAGGATGTGTAATGTGATTTCATTAAAACACACACACACACATTAAATTACACTTGCATGAAATATTGTGCATTTTTATTATTGCACAAAGTATAATGATGTAAAAAGGACATGAATTGTATTACAGAAGCATGAATAATGAGAACCATATGCAATTCTCTTTACATGAATAGTGTTTAGTAATTTAAGAATGAATTCGGGTAGCAATTTAGAAGAAATATTGTAACGACCTAGGTATTTATAGAATAATACATTTTCATACCTATTAATATTTATGAATAAGATATTCATTTTATGTTAAATAGGAAACTTTTTCTGATAGCATACTTGACATGCAAACAATAGGTTTCTTTTAAATCTTACATTGCACACAACTTTGAGTTATACCAAAAAATAATATAATAATATTATTATTTTAATTAGTAATTAACGCATAGTCGTTTTATTATCAAGAATGAACATAACTAACTACATTATTATTATACATGTTTATTAAATGTTTTTACATTTATAAAATAAATTTTTGAGGCTTAAAATAAGAATGAATCCATTTTTAAGCATGAAAAAAACTCTAATATATTTAAAAGGTTCTTTTATCACCTTTTGACGGAGAACCCTTTTTAAATATAGTTTGTGTCTCCTTTTAATGTTAAATTTGGAAAAATAAACTTATTCATTATAACTATAACATAAAAATTTACATTGGGTAAATTTTTGGTTCTTTTTGATAAAGTTCATGTTTTAATGAATAGTAAAAAATACTGCATTTTATGTCAAAACAGTCTTTTCATCTAATTTATTTATATGGATAGATTTTTTAATTGGTTTTAAAGATAAATTATATTATGTTTTTATCATTTAATACAATTTTGGTCATTGGAGGCAATTTCACTTTAAAATTCTACATAAACAAATATCAATCTTTTGATAGTTTTTACTTCTTTAAAAAATGCTTTCACGTTTTGACAACGTGAATTAATTTTAAATTAATTTTTGAAAATTAGGTGATTTGAATTTTGAAAAATGGATTCCATATTTGAAATCAGTGGGTTAAAATTACGTTAATAGGGCACTTTTATTTTTGGACATTATAAATAGTAATTTTAGTAATTATTTTTATTTACCATGGTTAAAGTGTAAATTAGGTAAATAAGGGCAAGAATAATATTATAATAATATAAATTTACCCTAACACATGTTTTAACATCGTTTTATGAGTTCTGGTCGACCAAATAAACCCTTTGGCCAAACTTTTGGCATTTGGGAGCCACTTGTGTGTGAAAATGACATTTAATTACTTTTAATTTAAAGTTAAGGGAAATATAACATAAACATGTATCTTCTAAATAATTTTTTTAATATGGAGTTATATATAAGAAAAATTTGACTATAAATAGTTATTATAAATATGAAAATATTTCCTACATGATCGTATTTTATTTATAATTTTAGGCATCAAATAAATAAATTTATTTATGACACAATGATGATGTAGTGATTACCTTATTAATGAAATATTTAAATAAATGATATTATAAATATTAAAATTAAATTATTTTAAAACTTTTAATTCCATAAAATAATTTTATGGATGATTATTAATTGTTATATTTTAATTAATTTAGTTTTATTGAAATAATCAAGTTTTTATGATTTTTTCAAAAAGTCATGACATTAAATTTATAAAAATTGACATAAATGGGTTTAAAAAAACAAATTTATTAAATGATATAATAGTCCTAAAAATATAATATTCATTAAAATAACTCATCTAATGTTTAAAATTTCTTTAATGAACCACTTGAGGTTCGATTGGAATTTTATAGTAACTATATTAACCATATAGTATGAATATACACAAAGACATGGTAAGAGTTAAATTAGTTAACTAAGGGTTAAAGTTAAAATATAAGGTTAAATTTGAGACAAAAAATTGTCTAAAACCTATCGGTTTAATGGATTTAGAACAATACTCATATTATATTTGAATAAAATGAGTTTTAAATTTTTTGAAATCAAAATTCAGTTCATAATAAAGTAATATTTCAAGACATTCTTAAAGTACTCCTCCTCCCTCTTATAAAAGGCCACAACATCTAACCCTTACTGACACCTCTAAAGCCCATTGAATCAAAAACATTCTGCTCAAATAAGCTCCCAATATCCCTCACTTCATCCAATAATCCTTAACTTGGGCAGAATGAAATTAAATGAAGCATTTAGGCTCAAATCAAAAGAAGTTTCCTGATTTAGTGGTAACGTCTTCTCTCAAGTTCCTTTCCCTTATTTTTCCTTATACACTCCCTATTATATTATTATTCTTTGATTACATAAAAAATTATTCTAAATATACTATGATGTTTTTATGAGAATTATTTGAACTACACTAACACACACCTCTATCTAATCGATTTAGAACATACTGTTTCTGTGGATGACGAACTACTACCTCACGAAACAATGAATTTTCAATTATCTCATATCGCCTTCCATGGTGGACATTATGATGACAATGTATTTATATATGATATATATTATATTTATATTTTCTCTATGATTATTTATTTTTCTCTTATATCATACTTTTATGCTTTCCATAATGTGTAAATATGATAATTTCATTTGAGGAAGTACGAACTACCGCCCCCTTAATGTGATATGACTCATTCATGCCACACATGGAATGTATAAATGATGGAGTTAATTAACACATGTAATGTATATAAAATATGATATTATAATTTAATTATAATATACATATGTATCATTTAGGTTTAATTATTTTAAATATGAAAAATAAATGAAAGTAGCATTCATGCGTACGTGCGAATTACCGCCTCCATGAACGGTGCATTTATTTTATTATCTCCAAATGATAGGGACTATTATAAATACAAATATACTGGATATAAATACATATATACTGGATATATATGATATTTAAATCATGAATATTATTCTGTAGATAATTTACTTTTGAACACATGGATAATTTGTAATTATAACAAGTTCATTTTTGACTCAAGTACCAAATATTGACAAAACGTCCAATATGAACATAAATAATTATGTTATTTTTATAATATGGTAATATGTGATATAAAAGTAATAATAAACGTTAAATGGTTCTTAAACAAGAATAAATTAATATAATTTTATTATTTAGGAAGAATAAGGAACATGCGTGATGAGTCGAACTCAAGGAAAGGGAACTTCTTAACCCAATTTCCATTATATGGGTTGATATTATACTTCTTGAATATGTCATGGCATGATTATGTGAAAAATAAATTTTGGAGCCCTACCTTGTATTTATTCTTTTCTTATGTGTACTTATAGTGAATACATATAATCGATCTATTTTATTTACAAAATGATCTTTCAGAGGGATTTCGTCTCAATTTACATTCCATTAAGACTTATTTGTTGTTATGAACCAATTCATTTTAATATGGTGTATATAGTTCCCTTTGACATATTATATCATGACTCTCCTTATGCTCAGATATTATAATTTTTTTAATGTAATTCTTTAAATATTTTTATTCAAGTATTTCTCAAGTGGTAAGGGATTCTTCAACTAAAACATCGCTTTAATTGTTTTAGAGATTTATTAATCAAAATATTTCTCATTAATTTCCATAATTTCATAATGGTTTTAAGGATTTATTTATATGTACATTAATGTTTAAAAATTTAAATTCATTTAAAATTTTCTAATTGGTAAGATACTTTGTCTCTATCTCTTTTTATTGAGGTATATTTTGATAATATACCCATCCTTCTTTTATAGGGTGTATAATAAAACCCATTGACTTTTAATTTCATTCAAAGGGAATATTTTTATACGAAGAATTTTAATAAACTACATAAGTAATGTTTTTAACTTATGTGGTGGAAACAAACTTTCTTTCGCCTTAATAATTATTTAATATTTGGATTCCTTTACAAGTCGTAATGTTTTTTTAAAAGGAAAATATATACCATATACCATTTTTATGTATTTTGGTATTGAAAATGGTTTTTGAAATGGATTGAGTATTTCAATATATTGAAATGATTTCTTGTGATTGCAAATGAAATGTTATTAGTGAAATTCTGATATTTTCAATATTTTATGTGTTATGATTATATAATGGTACTTGGAAATTTGATGGGTGGTTACGTGATAAACCAATGATGGGTGGTTACGTGATAAAACAAATTACATGTGGTTTCGTGATAAACCAAGTATGGGTGGTTACATTATAACCTCCAATTCATTGGGTATGGAAGTTTGATATATGGATATTCTGTTTAGTGATATGTGTGTAAGTCAACTGTATAGTTATTCCATTTAAGTATGTTTATGTCCCAATTTACCTTTATATCCTCTAGGTTTATTTCTGTGGAAATTATAGTAATATTCTGGTTACAAAAAGGGTAAGTAATGAGCTTATATTTAGTGAAGTATATTTACTACTTCTTAAAGGTGAAAAGTATTTTTTATGATAATGTTTTCATGGTTTACATGTTTTTTTCAAGACTAACAGTTTTATTTAATTATGTATCTCTTGCTGATATTTTTATTCTCATCCCATGTTTTGAAATTTTTTCATAGGACATAATGAATAATAGAGTCAAGGATGGGATTAAGGAAATGTTATGCTATTAAAACATTAAATGATTTCATATTTCTTTTTAAAGTGTTTTTGTTTTATAAAAAAAGGATTGTGAGTAGAAGTGTCCACTTTTAATATTCAAGATGTTATTTATAAGATATGACCTAATTCTATAAACCTATAAACCTGAAAAAATCCTCAATGTGAATTGTTAAATTAATTCAAGATTTTGTAATGTTTAGGGCTGGGGCCTTATATATATACTTGATTAGTTAATGAACTGAGATAATTTCAGATCATTTGAGGATCAATGAATAATTACCAAGATCAGATAGTTGTTTATCTGTTATCAAAGTTGATTAAAATTGTACATGAAATAATCAGGAGACCCAGTTTGATTATAGTGAAACATTTCATTATCAGGAAGTGAAAAAAATTCAAAATATTTCATAGATAATTATATCTGGGGATCGTATCTTTAAGGGAAGTGGAATTCATCAATGGGAAACTGATGCAGAATAAGACTCTAGTATAACTCTAGAGCAAGGTAGTGGGATACTGGTAACACTATGGGATACATTATAATGATCCTCTTATAGGACTCAAGATTCACTTGTGTTAGTGAGAAATTATTATCTTTAATGTTAATATAGAGTGGAACACTGTGGGAATTAGTTTTGATGGGAAATGATACTTTCCATAGATAAAACCATCTACATGTTGTTAAGAATATATAACCAAGGGTTATAAATAGGTTCATCAAGGATTGGGTCTCATTACCAAACCTTGTAAAAATATTGTGTGATGCATTTCATTTAATTTCTATATTGAATAAATGATCCAATCATATTAATATGTGATATAGGATTTAATTACAAGAGGGTAAAAGAAAAAAAATAATTTAGTAGACCCAATCTCACATGACTAACCCCCCTCTCTAGTTTACTTCATGATCATTGTGAAATTCAATACTAACATATACCCATTCACTAATGAACAAATTTAAAACTTCATCGACTAATTCAACCACTTCCAAACATGAATATCCAATCAAATATGATATTTTCAAAGGTGTCTCGAAAAGTTCATTAACTACCTTCTATAGGCTCTCTTGGAAATCAAAAAGTTTAATTGACTCATTAGAACCTACATAGGAATAAGAAACATAAAAATAAAAGTAATTATAGTAAAAAAAATAAAATCAATGATTATTATATAAATTAAAAAACGCCATGAATTTTGTCAATTTTATATTATTTAAGGATAGAATGTTATATTGGGAGTGTTTCTAAGAAAAAAGCGAGGTTTCCAACCTCCTCTAGCCCCACTACAAAGATAACCTACTCTATTTTAGTGCCCTCTAAAGAAAAAAATAAAGGGTTTAGACAACCCATTTGTCCTATAAAATGGTTAAAAAATTATTATATATAATTTTATAATAAAAATAATCATAATGTAAAATGGAATTAAATTTATATTCCAAAAAATGTCCATCTTATTTAAATTCTACTTGACCCTTCTTTGACCATTCCTCAAAACATTTCTGAGAATGATAATCTTGAAATTATATCTCTATATCTATGGGATTTTCATGATAAAATGTGGTTATATCTATATATTATTTGATTTAATCTAAAAATTCATCTCTAAAAACTTAAAGGGAATGTGTCCTTATCTACTCATCCTTATGAAATAAATTAGATTGTTTTTTAATGATGTGAAACATTCTATTAGATTAAATTAGTGATTATTCAATGGGAACATACCATCATTTCCCACACAACCAATCATAAAATTATTCCATGATATCACTAAGAACATTCACAAGTGATTAATATAACAATTAAATTAAATTAGAATCAGTAGATTCAATCACATTTTATAGAATAATAAAGAAAACTAAAGAACACTAAGAAAAATGTACCTCTTGAACCACAACACAAAATTTTGGAAACTTTATAATTTAAAATATCTAAGATAAATTAATATTCTCCCAAGATATAGAACAATGGATAACCTATGAGTTGGTCTCAAGGAGGTAGTGTGTCTATCCAAGTGATTCTTAAAATATCATTTTGGATTTTTATTTAATTAGAAATAAATAGAAAGAAATTGTGAGGAAATAGTGGAGATGAACACCGGTGAAATGGAATGAAATGAAAATAGAATAATAAACAAGATAAGAATTAGAAAAATGAAAAGAACGTTAGTAATAATAATGGATGATCCTAGGATGATTCATTCTTTAATTTCATTTCATTAACCCCCTAAAATAATTGAACCATCAAAACTCAACCTTTGTCAATGCATGATTGATGTACCAACTCACAGCCCCCAAAGAAACAAACACTCATGAAGGGAACAAATTCCATTCTATGAAGACATCTCCCTATAGTGAAAATAAAAACTCAATCAAACAACCTTAGTCAATAATATCTTCTAGGATGAAGTTATCTTCTGGAGATAATAAATACCTCAATATATATTAGATACTCAATCGAGTATACTAAAATAAGAAGGGGAAAAATATACAAGGTAAAAAAAGAGTAACAAACACTTTCTATGGGTGGTCATGCAGCCACACCATTACTTTTCCATCATTATAAGATAAAGTTAAGTATAAGGTGATGATCAACATGATATTTGATTCTCTATAAATATTTGTGATTCAATTTATTGTAGCAGACTCATGGGTTATCCCTCCATTAGAAATGGTTGTGTAAAATGAAGAAATGTGAAAAATAATAATTTTATTTATAGAAAAGAAGATAGAGTTATAGAGAAATAGTGGGGGGGGGAGAGAAAATCCATATTCTATAATAATATTCCCAAGCCCCTTATTAAAACAAAAAGTAGGAAAACATTCAAAAACTATGCTAACCAGAAGCATCATCTGTGTGTAATTATTTACAATTGTCCTTTAACTATTCATAGTTCTACTTTGTGACCTTATCTTATCTCCTCTAACTAATATATGACACCCCAACATGCATATTGTGATAGATCCAAGAAAAAGGGACATAAATGTATTTCTTGGGAAAACCAGTCTTTAAATCCTTGTAAGAACCTCTAAATAATCTAATAACTCCCCAAATAGCCACTAATAAAAGCATAGATATTTAATCATTATTTATGAAACATTTAATATCTAGACTTAAATGAGAATGTGACACTACCAACTATCATCATTTTATTCCTTAAGAGAAAATCTTGGCATCCAGTTTCACTGATTTAAAATAACATAGAAATTATTTTCCCTAAATATCATACTCACCTTATCAAAATAAGACACAAAGAATTATGAATTCAAAGAATTTAATTCATACCAACTAGGATGTTTTCTTCAAATTTTAATCCAATCTCATCACTTTTTCATCATGGAAAATCAAGCCTTGATAATAATATCCTTGAATTATCACTGTTATTAATTCAAGAAGGTTTCTTCAACTTTACCCCACTGAAAAGTGTTGACATATGGATAGAACAAGATGATTTACAACTTTAAGACATTATTATGGAATTACATCGATAACGTTGTGTGAACCCCTCTTCATCTTCATATCTAAAAAATTAGAGATAACCAAGGCCCCCACCATATTCAACATTTATACTTGTAATAAGAAATTGTACTGAATTTGAAAATTCTCTTTATTTTCTAAGTTTATCAGTTTTTATTTATCTTAATCACTCCACTAAACTAGTATCATTATCTAAGATTAATTTATTAAAAAGATCTAATGATATTCTCTTTCTTCAACTATTATCCTCTTCCTCAATAATATCCACTTTTGTCATATTGTAACAACCAAGGCATCATCATCTTCATCATAACTTCATTTCAATTCAAAAAAATGTGACCACTCTCAATAAATTTCTAGAAAATTAGATTCTCAGTATCACTAATGTACCTTCTTTCCAACACAAATTGATCTATAAAGCTTAGACTCTAACCGGTCATCTTTAATGGTCTATTTTCATCAATAGAGAGATCCCATGTTTCAGTTATCAACTTGAAATTTATTTTTCTTAGAATAATGAAGCTCAATCAAGATTCCTATTTGATCCTTTACTCCCTTAACTTTTTCTAAGTTAGACCTGCAACTTTAGAAACAACATTGTATCAGGTCTATCTTTAGTGATTAACATCAAGGCCCTCAATAGTTTCCATGGATTTGTATTCAATTATTTTTACATGAATGAACATATATAATATTTTAATTATCATACATGGGTCAAGATACTTAAAACATCCTATTGGGTAGCCTTAAAAACATGTTGGGAGGTGAGGAAAAAATATAATACATGAGGAGACTTGTAATTATCCTACATGATGCCTTATGTTGAAAAATATCCTATGATATAAGACTTGAAATTTCGAAAATGTAACATTCAGATGAAAGGAGATTAAATATCATCAAATATAATCCATCTAAAAAATTGAAAAGAAAAATGTCATATAAAAAACATAAAATCTCAAAAATGAAAGTAACATAGAAAACAATAATTTCCCCTTTTTTTACATGTAATTTCTAGAATCATCATTAAAAAACCAAAAATAGTTTATTAAATGATAATTAAAATCAAACATGGAACATAAATATATTAAATACAAAAACTCAAGATTATCAAAAGTAATTGAAAATTATATTTTAATTATTATTGTATAAAAACTAACAAGAAATGTGTCATCCTGACTATTCAATCAATTTTTCTACTTAAACCATGATTTATTTAATCAATTTGGCACTAAAATCACACTATTTAATTAAAATGTTCAATGAATAAAAAATAATCATAGATTAACCAATATTTAAAAATTATCCCCTTAAGTCACACAAATTATTTAATAATGAATAAATCAGCATAAAAGATGTGAAAAAATGTACACAAAAAGGGACACATCCCCTACACTAAATCATTTGACACCTACACAGAATAGGATTCACCCATATGTAGTCAAAAAAATTTCAATGCATTGAATGTAACCTACAATGGATAGATTGACACTTATAGTAATGCTAATTGACACGTATATTGAGAAATTCATATGTATGATAAAGTGAAATGACACATACAATTAGTATGATTCACACATAAGAAAATAATAAATATTTTAAAGTGTAGAATAAAATATTCATAGATCATAAAATTACACTAACACAACCAAATGAAAAGACACTTATGAAAATACAAAATGATACATACACACAAAAATTTTGTTTTTCAAAATTATGAAATATGAGTTGTTTTGGTTATATTTTTGAATATTGAGTTCATGTATGTTTTTTGTTATTTTTTATTTTAATATTTTATAATTACATATTAACAATTTTTTATGTTATGAAAAATCATTTGGTATTATTTCATGTATATTTAAATGATCATCTAATGGTATGAATTCTCAAACTATAAATTTTTAGAATGTTGCAAGATTCAAATTTGAAATGTTTAAATATAATGTGTCTATCTCACATGACTTGGGGGAGTATTATGATAACTTTTATATTGATTATTATAGAATTTATTCTATACAAATAATTGTTCCGATGAGTTTTTATGTATATATTTTTAGTGGGTTTATTGGATCTTGAAGTGATCCAATTTGAGTATTTTTTTCATGAACAATTAATGAGGAATATATGTAATGAATATACGGTATAGTAAAAACTATGAATTAGTTTATTTAAATCACATTAATGTACAATTTTTGGAAAATAATAAATGAAACAACTTTTATATTTTGAATATTTTTTTCAGGATGAAACTATTTAAATTGAGTTTTTCAAGAATAGTGTAACTATGGTGGACAATAAAATATTTTAGGGTATTTTTGAATAATAAAATTATTAATAATTTTGAGTTCAGTACTACAACACTCTTAGCTGAACTATATCATTTTGATCATTCAATGATAGAGTTAACATTTCTACCTCGACACTCGCAACTATAAAATTTCAACTAGTATATGTGGATATTAATTCTTTATATTTTTTCTATGTACTTTATTTTTTGCAAGATGTTTTTCCATTTAAAATATTAACCTTAGTGTTTAGGTTTATCTACTCTCTACAAAAGGTATGTATTGGGTTGTGACTTTAGGTTGTAAGAAGAAGTTACTTGGTTTTGCTTTGGACTGATAAAAGGTTGAGGGTTTTGTTTTTCCATTATCCAAACAAAGGCATGTTTTGTTATACCTCCTCCACAAATAGTAGTTTGTGGCTCATGAATCTATGGGTTAAAATTTAGGAGTTGGGTTTTTCCTATAAGGGTCAAATAGTCAGTTGTAATGTGGTTGTGTCCCCTTTTAAAAGTCAGGTCACTTATTATAGTGTATACTATACTCTGAAAATGAGAGTGTGGAGAGTATATGTATGATCACATTGATCCAAAATACTCTAACAATACTTGTCTTAGTATTTATTTTTGACTACATAATTAACTTTACCATAGTATTTAAAATTTTAAAATTGTAAATTCACCCCATTTTGACCATTTTACCATCTTGTGTATGGGATCAGACAACGAGTATCAAAGCTTAACCTTGAAGATATAATTTTGTTCTATTATTTATTTATTTATTTTGATATATTTTATCCTAAAATAAAATATATATGAAAAAGATATATTTTAGATGGAAGGAACAATTACTAATGATTATTTTCTCCATAATGATAACTATTTTTTGATGTTAATGATTATGTCTACTAGAATGTTTTCTTATAATAATATCTTATATAGATAAGTATTGATCATAGAAAAAAATGATAAAACATTATAAATTACCTAAGGATTATCCAGATTATATCACTTGTTACTAATATTTGAAATATGTTCTTAATTATAAAATCATGAACACATATTTTTATTATGTGAATCAAAATATTTTTAGTCATATTTTACCATGTAAATCTGTATATTAAATATGTATAATCTTGAAAAAACTCATTGTGGTTATGATAAATTAATTAGAACTAATATTGATATGTTAATAGAATATTATAAATATTTTAAGATGGGTGATAATGAATGTGTAAATTTAATATTTCATAGATTCAAAATCATTTTAAATAGAATGAATTCATTATGAGAAACTTTACATAATACTACCCTGGTTGAAAATGTTTTAAGAGATCCCCCAAAAAAATTAAATCCTATGAAATGAAAATTTTTTGAAAGGAAGAATTTTAAATAATATATTATTTATAAGCTTATTGGTTCTTTATTGGAATATGAGTTTGAAATGAATAATATTGATGGAGAAGAAAATAATAAAAGAACAGATGTTTTAATGAAATAAAAAATGCATGTTACTACTTACAATTCCTATTATGAAATATAGGAAAATTAAAGTGATAAGTTTTCTCAAGATACTAAGGAATTTTTAAAAAATAATAAAGAATACTCAAGAATAAACACAAGGTATAATCAAAGTGTAAAAAAATTAATAAAATAACTAATGAAGTTCTATAAGAAACCTATTATGAATGAAAGAGAAAAGGGAACATAAAAATATAATTCCTGAAACTAATATTAAATAACTAGAATATGTACAAAAATAAAATAAGATAACATTATGTTAAATGAATCTATTCTAAAGATCCAAATTCTATCAAAGAATCTAGTTCTAAAAAGGTAATAATAAATCTGTGCTTGATGGATTTTTCAAATAAATTAAAATAATATGATTCTAAATATTCTCAAACTAATTCTAAAGATAATAAAATGGATGAATTATATAATGATATTGAATGGTCAAAAAATGATATTTTTATAATTAATAAAATACACAAGTAACTTATGAAAAAGTATAAGAATTTTGTTAAAGATAATGACATAACTCTGGAAGAGAATGAAAAGTTAAGAAATTAAAAATAAATTTACAATTGAAATATTTATATAGATCTAGAAACTATTTTAAATGACTATCATAAACCTAAAGAATATATAAATACAAAGTTTGAGGATCATGAAATTAATTTTCATTCTATTGTAGAATAAAATAAAAATTTGAAAAAGGAAATTTAATGTAATAAAATATATTTATCCATATTTGTTCAAGAAAGAGAATTTTTTGAAAAAAATGATAAGATTGAAAAAAAACTAATAAATCCAAAACTGGTGTCAGTGATGATTATGAATTGCATAAAATTTATAAGAAATATTTCATGAATGGTTCTAAAATAGTTATTTCAAAATATACTTTTGTTGAATGTGGAATTAATTAGAAATATATAAGGGAACATTAATATAATTTTATTAAATCTCTTATACACAATAAATTATTTAAATATAAATCATTATCATATATATTTCCTATAAATAAATTTATAAAATCAATTTGGTTTTATAGGAAATACTATTCTAACCCAATTCAACCCATGTTTTCACGGGTACCAAAATACTCTTGAATTTGTCATTGTTGGTTGTGTCCCATAAAAGTGTAAGAAAGGAATCTTAGTATATTGATAGTGGGTGTTAATGAAACATGTCTAGTGATGCTTCATTTTTTTTAATATTTAAACATTACAACAGAGGTAATAAAATAGTTGATTATAATTCAAAAGTTATCGTAAAATGTTTTTTAGAAGTTAGAATTTCTGATTCTATTATCATCAAAAAAGTATTATTGATTTAAGTATTAAAACATAAATTAATTATAATATCATAGTTATTTGATAAGAGAATGGATGTGAAATTATAAATTGATAAATATATAATTTATAAAGATAAATTTGTTACATTTTATGAAAATTGAAAGGATAATATTGATTTTATTAATTTTAATTATTTGAGTAACCCGAATATTATGTGTTTCAGTTTCATTTAATCAGATAACATCTTATAGAATTTAAGACATGTAAATCCTAATTTTTGATGATAGTATAAATTTTCAAGGAACCAAAGAGTTCTGAAGCTACTCTAAGTTAATGTAGATGAAACTTATATGTGAGATTCATATTTGTTTTTGAAATAATGGGTGTTTCCATGGTCAAAGGACCAAGGAACATTTATTTATTGAAATAAAAGGTTACAATAGTCTAAAAGGTGGTATATTTTTACAATAATTTTCATTATGTGGAAGAAAATCAGCAGGATGGTCATCCAACCAAGTGATGACCTGATTGATTCCATTGTTTTCAAGTCCATCCGCAATCGTGTTTGCTTCACGATAGGCATGAGTGATGATATATTTAATGTCTCTTAGAGAGTGACGTAAATCCACCAACCAAGTTGTGAGTGGCCTTGCAAGATGCACCTCACCATTCCAAGGATATTGTACGACGGTGGTTGAATCACTTTCAATCCAAATACTATTCCACCCAAGTTTCCTTATGAAGGTGATGGCATGGATAACACTCAATATTTCAGCTTCCAAAGATAAGGAAAAGACACAGTTACCATAAAAGAAACTCAGGAGTTTCCCTAGATAATCCCTGCAAATTTCTTTGCAGCTTGAGGGTCCTAAGTTTCCATTAGATTCCCCATTAACATTAACATTAATCCTTATTGGGAACGATAAATTACAGAAAACCTAGAAAGTGTGTCTATGATGAAAGTAAACTCCATCAGCCCCATGGAGCCGTAGGATACCGAAGCCAGTCACTAAGTTGTTGCATTTCCCTTTTTGGATTGAAGCAGCTTCCTGAATGGAAAAAAGGATCCACACCCACCCTATATTTAAACTAAATGTTCTATTTTGATGAAGAAAATCATTTCTATCTTACCAAATCACATGGAGGATATCAAAAATAACAAGTAATAAAAGATTCTGGACCCGATGTGAGGCATCTGTAACTACACATCGCTGAAGATGTGAATTGATTGAGTCAATAAGTAACCATATATAATCAAAAAATTCAAAAATATAATTACAAAGAGAAGTAGTAGTAGCATAGGAAAGAAATAGATGGTTAATGTCTTCATTTTATTGATTGTAAAGTCGGCATTTGAAGAAAATTTTAATCCCAAAATATTGAATACAACTATTAGTGGGGACCTGATTATGAGAAATATTCTGAAAAAGAGTGAGTCTTAAAGGTTTTATCCATAATTTATCAAATTTTTTAATCCAAAAAAAATCACCATCATTATTTATAAAATGATGGTTATGAAAAGCTTTAGTGTTGAGCATGCCATTGTGAGTAGGTTCCCAAATTAAAAAATCATCAGGGTTGAAAAAAGGGTAATTGTCAATGATATGGTAGACATTATTAGGTATATTAAAATTATGGGAGTTTACAACCCCTTTAATGGAAATATTAGTGTGCTCAGTAATTTGGTAGGAAGAAATAAAAGAAATAAAAGAAGATCCAGTCCAGTTATCCAACCAAAAATTCATAGAATAATTTCTTATAACCATCCATCTAGAATTAGACATGATATTGTAAAAGTATTGTTTAATAAACGACAAGACAGTGGAGTCTATATAATTCAGGTTACCTTTCATTACTATGTCTAGAAATATATTTTTAAGGAATGTAATGGAAATGGAGTTATTGTGAAGAAGGTTACAAGTAATTCTAGCTTGTAAGGATTCATTAAAGTGTCTATGATTTTTTATTCCTAATCCACCTTTATCTAAGGGTTTAAAATACATAGACCAAGGGATAATCACTAATTTTCTTTCAAGAGTGCTTCCAATCGAAACAAAATTTTTGATAGATACATTTATTTTTTAAGGAATCTAGCCGGACATTTGTAAACCATCATAGAGTTGACCATTTTAGCGAAAAATAGTATATTCAACAAGGCACACTCTACCAGCCATAGAATGGGACTTACCCTCCTAAGAGGATATTTAGTATAGGATTTGGTCATTTTTTTTTGAAAAATAACCACATTTAGGTATGGCCTAAAAAATGGGGACACCAAGGTAGGTGAAAGGGAAAGATCCTTCATTTAGGCCTAATTCATTAATTATGTTGGCTTTTCATTAAAACTATAGTAAATAATTTAGATTTCATAATAAAAGATTTATGGTAATTTAAGAATTTGTATATGTGAAACTTTATTATAGTTTTTTAATTGATAATAATTATGTTATAAAAAAATTAGAAGAGGAATTTTGAGAATTTAAATTTGGAGAGGCTGAACCTCAAAATTAAAATAAATATGTTGTCGGGGAGAGTCAACATCATGACATGTCATTGAAAAAAAATAAACATAACCCATTATACAAGGTAATTATATTTTTTTATTCCAAAATTAAAAATAGTAAATTCATTAATTTTTTTTTCTTATCTTGAATTTATTTTTGATTTCATTCCTAAAAATTTGGAGTAAGACTTATCTAATTCCAAATTAATAAATTATATAGAATAAGAGTTAAATATATTTATCTAGAAATAAAATTTTGGATTTAGTTGAAAAATCTAATGATTATAAATTAATTATTACTAAATGTATATTTATGAACAATATTGATGAATCTATAAATATTATATGAAATAATTCTATAATAGTAGCTGAAGTATATTTCCAAGAATAAGGGATAAATTATGAATAATATTTTCATCCAATTACTAGGTTATAGGCTATACTAATATCGTTTAATTTTAAAAAATTCCTTGGGTTGAAATTTTTCAAATGGATGTAAAAAATATCACTTCTAAATAGTTATATTTATGAGGAATTATATGTTAGATATATAGAAACCCATGACTTTGAAACATATTATTACATGTTTTTTAACATAAAAATACAATAAAAACATCCCAAATATTGGGAGGCCTGGTGTATTTAGATGACTAGGTTCATCATATATCAAAAATAAAACAAAGCATAATATATTTATTTTATTCACTATAATGAGATCCTAAATCCATTTGATCTTCTAAAAATACATATGATAACCTAAGGAATACCTCAAAAAATTAGTGATCTATAAACCCTAGAAAGGTAATAAAAATGACAATAAATCATAACATGTGATTAAAACATAATGACACAATATAATAAAAGAGAAGGATCATTAATAATCACATGGGAGAATATCATAAATAAAATGGTATCATAAGATGATGGAAATATAATAACATGACAACAACATAAAACATAACATAATCATAGGCCAATGCTAACCACTAAGATAACATCACATGGTGGACATAGTCCCATCATGGATTAGGTTTACATCATTATATCATACGTAATGTCTCATGATAAAAAAATTAACCTATGTATTGGAGCACTATATTTGAACAAAAATCATAACATTTACATGGATATCTATTTCACAAAAAGAAATTAATCATAAGGAACAATCATTAGAATTAAACATGAAAATAAATGGGTTTCATAATCCTATCTCATATCATAATCAAAAGATATTTTATAAACATTACAAAGAGAAGAAGAAATTATGCCAGAATGGTTATAACCCAAACATTACTTTATTTAACGAAACCATGAATGGTAATATAGAATTTAAATGAGTGTAGAATAAAAGGATTAAAGGATAGAAAATTTCCCCTTAAATGAGTTTTATTTTAAAGAAGGCATTTGAGAAATTAACAGAAGACATGTATCACCCCATCAAAGGAAAGGAGAATAATCTAGGTATATATCTAAAAAGAATATATATACATATATATAATTTGGAATAATTCTGTAACTTACTATATATATATATAAAGTGATTTATATAGAAAAGGGGCATAACCCAAATAAAAAAGGTGGTCTAGAGAGATCCCTTATCATATGTTCAGATCCATACCGCAATTGCACTTAACATCTCGAATAATAAAATTAGATTAATTATTTATTTAATTTATTCCCTTTTACATATTTATTTAAATTATTATAATTTTATTATATTCATTCTTAATCATTTCAATAAGATATAATGTTTAATTTTGTTGTTTTGGGAGCATGTATTTCATGGTTCCAAGGTCGGATCACTTGTCCATAATTATTGATTTTCTTCCCCAATAAGACTAAACAAATATAAGTCAAATGAAATTTTAGTCATGTACTTATAGAAATTTAAATGTTCTAAAATACCCATATGTGTTCCAACATTGGGTTGATTCTTTTATTAAAAACATTAGTGTTAGACAATTAGTTCATTTAGGCTATTTTACAAACCATCCCAAAATAGTTTTGTTTTATTTATTATTATGAACATATATTAATTAAAAAATGTGAAAAAATATATAATATACATAACTAGTTAATTTTAAACCATTATAAGTGAATTTAAACCTTTCTTGGTTGCATTAGTTGGATTTGAAAACTCATCATCCATGAAGGCGATGAACCAACATAATATGTGAACAATAGTTTCGTTTTTTAAAATTAGAGGAGACTAGAAGGGGTTGTTTTGAATATATTTCAATATAAATACGAAAATAAATTATATAAATGATCATAGAGTTATTATTAAATTTTTAATGAGGTTTGATAGGATATGGTAGAAGAAGAAATGAATTTAAAAGTGATAAATTTAGAATATTACCTCTTAAATGTTCCCTCATTAAAATAATCCTTAAAGGGATTGGAATTTGTATTTTGGTAAGACTAAAAGAACTATGAAAAAGAGGATATGACTGGGAATGTAATTTAGTAGAAATTTGGAATTCTTCAAGGGTTAAAAGTTTTCACAAGAAATGGTAGTGAGAGGTGGTATTTATATGGGGAGGGGAGGGGTGTTTTTGAATATTATATTCATCAGTTTATTTTTTTGGATCAAGAATATCAATTTTATTTATTCTTGTGACTATATATATTAAACTGTTCGTGTGAGTTCAAAATCACGGGTTCTTACATAAACCATGACTCAAAAAATAATATATTTATCTTATAATGTTAAATACCATATTTTACTATATTTCACTATTCACTAAAAATTCAAATATTATTGAAAAATAAAAAAAAAATTCACCAAAAATTGTTTTTGATATGTAGATTAAATACAAGAAATTTATTTTATGAAAATAATTTTATAAATATGATAAATTTTATTTTTTAATAAAATATTCATTTATTTTAAAAAGAAAAATTTTAATATTATGAAAGATTTTCTAACCCTTTGAAAAATTAAACATGGTATCATAAAGTTATCTTATAATAATAATAAAAATAATATTAATTTATAATTATGTATTATAAATAATAAAATTTCTTTTAAATCATAATATTTATTATAAAAGAGTAATTAAAAACTTTATATTCTACAAAAATAAAAATAATTAATTTATCATTTTTAAAACATTTATTTACATGTACCATGGTATAAATATATCATATTTTCATTTTATATGATATATAAATATTTTTTTACACTTCCATAACTTAGGATTCTATTATAATAATAATTATACTTTTCCTAATGGTCAAATTACTATTTCAATGATCATGTTACTATTTTAACAGTTAGATTACTACTCAATGGCTAGATTTTTAATAGTCATATGGGTTCCCATTTCATATAAATACCTCATTATTCATTCATTATTAATTAAATTTAATTTTCCCTCATCTTTATATAAATATTTAAATTTTCATGTTGAATATTGTATTATGAATATTTTGTGTCATTTCTATAATGTTGTTCGTGAGTTCACTTATTCTAGTAGATTGACCAGGTCCAAAATTTCATATTTTAGTTATATTATATTATATATTTATACCATTTCATTTTTTAAATTAATATAGCTATTTTTATTCAATAAATTTAATGATAAAATTAATATAATAAAAAAAGGTGGTTCAATCATGTGGTGCAAATTCTTTATATAACATTTTCAAACGTGACACAATTATATGAAGGGAAATTGCATTGATAGAATTATAGATTTTTAGAAGATAGACCATGGTTATAAAAATGAAAATCATACTTTTAATGTATTTAAACATTCTAAAGAATTTTATAGACTTAAATAATCCCTTGTGGAATGGTATGAAAGGTTAACACAACTTCTTTTTAAAAATAGTTTTTCCAAAGGAAATATTGATCCTACATTGTCTATAAAGAAAACTTTCAGTAATATTTTGATATTTATAATCTATATAGATGAAATATTTTTTTTAAATTTAAATGATAATTTTTTTCATGAGTTTTATAAATTAATGATGAGTGAGTTTGAATTTATTATTATGGGTGAAACAAAATTATTCCCTTGACTTCCAAATTTTTTAAATAGAAAGTGTAATTTTTGGTAACCAGTCTAAGTATTTGAAAAAGTTAGTAAAAATGTTCAAACAAAATTATAGTAAAATTTCTAATAGTCCCATGAGTAAGTCATGTAAATTATATATTTATGAATATAGGATATCTATTTATAAAAAACTTATATCGGTATGATAGGTTGTTTATATAGTTAATTTATTCTAGGATTAATTTAATGTTTTTTTATTTTTATTTGTGAAAGATTTTAGAGTAATCCTAAATAAATTAAATTAAAGGATATAAATGGATTAATAATATATGTTAAAGGATATTTAAATTTTGAGTTACTGTATACTGGAAAAATCGATTATGAGTGAAAAAGCTACAATCATTCCTACTTTAATGTATATAAAATTTATAGAAAAAGCTAAAGTGTAATGTGTAAATTCTTAGATTTTTTAATCTTAGAGTTGTTAGAAATAATATTATGTTTATTTATCTAATACAAAAGAAGAATACATTAATGCTAGAAATTGTTGTGCTTGATCCACTGGGATTAGGAAAACATTATCTGACTTTGATGTTTTCTTTAAAAAGTTACCTATTTTATGTGAAATTATTTATCTATTGAAATGTGATTGAAAATTAAATATTTTATAAATGAAATAAAAAGATAAAAAAGTAAAGTGAGATGAAAATGATGAAGAATAAATAAATACCCTTAGATAATGTCCATAAAATCAAAATAAAGGGAACAAGAATTCAAAAAATAATGAACCCATCCTCTTGGTTTCCTTTAGAAGCAAGAATGCATGCCACCATATTTTCCTCATGCTATTTATAAACAATATTCACATCAAGATGAATCGTTTTTCTATAGGGTTTGATAGAATTGCTAATATTCTAAGGAACAGTAGAGGTAGGTAACAAAGCATTGATCGTCTTTTAAGTGTCCAATTCACCAATATATAGGTTAATATTGTTTGTCCTATATAGAGAAAATTTGATGAACGTTGAGTTAAATTCATCTTAAAAAGAAAATATATGTCCATATAATGTTAATAAGTACAAAATGAAAGAGACATGAGAATCCTGGACAATTTCCCCACTATGAATGGTACCTTGGATATAGGATCCATCAGTATTAATTTTGAAACAATGTAAAAAATGTAACATTTATTATAATATCAAAGAATCCTTTAAATTATTCTTGGAAAAAATCCATTGTGGTAATATATCATTTTATAAGAGGCCTTGTTTAAGCATTTAAAATTTATTTGTAGTATAGTTAAATTGACGATCAAAAAAAATAAAAATTTAATTAAAAAAGAGATTCAAATTTTTTTGAGAAAATAAAATATGACATTAACATATTAGAAGATTAAAATATATTTTTTCAATGAATCATTTGGAATAATACATTTTTAGACTCTGATTGCCTTTTCAAGGGTAAAATCATTCCTCCTTTAGATTGTCACATTAAGTTAACTTTATTAGTTTGGTAATCATATTATTTGTGACATGTTATTATAATTTAACTAGTGTTAATGGTAAATTCATTCTATTATATGGTTCATAAACCTGAAGCTAAATATTTTTTGGATTATTGGGCAGTATTTATTCTTAATCTATTATATTATACAGTTCATTGTTATGTGGTTCAACTATTGGTTACTTTTTAATTAATTAAATATCATTATATATGATTATTTTAATATATTTATATGTATTCATGGATCCTTTATTGTTTAAAGTATTTTTCAAAAGGATATTTTACATCTATATACAAGAATATTTTAATACCAGCACACACAATTTTAAAGTTATGGATTTCTTAAGAATGGAAAAGAAGCTATAATTAAGGTATAGATTTTCTTAAACCATTAAACTTTTCATTTAATTTTTCAGAAATTTCATTATAATGTATAAGTTAAAAGGGATCTTAAATATTCTTTCGATTCTAAATTTTTAAGGGTCATTTTTTTTCTTAGTAATGATTATTACATAATATGAATAAAACATTTTCCTCTTGGTTTTCTTATATAAGACAACCAATTTTATAATGAATGTTAGTTATTTATATCATTAATTTTTTATAAATTTTTTCTTAAAAGAACCTTAATAATAATATAAAAATATTATTTATACTTTAAACCCACTCCTAAATCTATCCATGAAAGGTGGTAAAGTAAAATGAAACATGTTGCTTCGTGGATGCGGTAATCTGCACATACACATGAAACAAATTTTCATTTTTCTTAATGAAAATGGGAAATATGGATAATAATTTTTATATTAAAATACTAAAAATAATTATATAACAAATAATAATTTTTCCATATATGGATAAGAAAATTTTAATTGTATAGGTAAGATAGAACAGAAATAAGTTAAGTGAAAAGAATTAATCTTGTTTAGAACTTTGAGATTTCCATAAAGGATCCATGAAAATGGAGGGATTAGGGTAAAATATTGTGACCATAAGATAATATAAGAAATAAGAAGTTAAAGGGTAAGGAAAAATGTTCGGTATTTAATATGAAACATCATTTTAGGAGTGGTATTGAATGGTTAGTGAGAGGACCCTTTTACAATTGAATATTTATGACATATTTGTAAATGCCCATAACTTTGTAATAATCGGAATTCACTCTCAAGAAAAGTAGCTAAAAAATTGAGAAATAATAGAGCATGGAAGGTTTAAGATTGATAAATCCTCTAACATTAAATTAAAAAAATATTTTAAACATTTTTTTAACTCTTTACCATTAAATTTTCCATTTTTACCATTTTAAAATTTATAGCGGTAACTAGTTTTTACCTTAGTAATTTATCCTTTATACATAATAATAAAATTATCCATTTTAAATAATTTAAACATACTGATTCCAAATTATAAATACATTTAATAAGATTAAAATTTTAAAAGTGATAGAAGTTAATTTTAAAATAGTAAATATATAATTTATTAAAATAGGTTTACCGAAAAATGTGTCTTAGGTTTTAAAATATCAAATAATGGTTTATAATTTAAAAATAGTATTTTAAAATGTATAATGATAATTATGAAAAATATATTTGTTGAAGATAAGGGTATTGTGAGTTTTAGTTTATTTTTACATCCCATTGATGTCACAAAAGTCATTTTAACAAAAATAGTATTTAAACTATTCAGCTAAAAATAAATCTTTAAAAAAACTATAAAATTTCATCTTAAGATAATATCTTTATGAAAAATTAAAAAAATGATGTTTTTATTATTAAAATAAATCCCAAACATTTATAAATTAAAATTTTAAGTATACTTGTTAATAAAGGCTCTTTATAGTGCGCATTATGTGATAGTTTAGGGTATGGTGTTAAAATATTACAGTAAGGTGTCATGTATTATATGTAACCCCCTAACCCAAACCACCAGGATCAAGATAGTGGTGGAACATGACCTCATGAATTTATCCCTATAAGAAAGAGGTTTCTAACTAGTGGTGAGGGCCTACAACACATCATGGGGAGAGTATTCTCTCAGTACCGGATAAAATCGAGAGCACAAATATTGTAAGTGATATAATAATAAAAAATAACAAATAAATAATGAATCAACAAGGTAGAAAAATACACAAATAAAAGAAATTTAATATCAATATAGAATGTTAGATATATAAACCAAAATTTAAAAAATGTTCCAAAGTATGAGATAACTATTAAATTAAAAAAGAAACAAACATCTACCCTAAACTCCATCATGAAACATTCACATCCTCCAGCTGACATGCTTAACCATCCACCATATAGAAATTTCCCTTCACCAGATTCCTATCCATGAAATCTACAAGTGCACAAAAATGATTGAGTAGTGTGTGAGTACAATACTCAATAGGATTCCACTAATGAACCTTAAGATAAGTGCATAAGGTATACATGTTCATTATAAGAAAGTAAATAGAATAAATAAAAATAAAAATTATATCACACAATCACAAAACATATATTGGGACTTTAGTGACTAGATGTACCTTCTTTGGCACCATGTCGAAAGGATTATTGGCTATCCTCCTGACACATCCTCATTGACGGGATAACTAAGAAACATGTCTGATATATCCCATAGATTAATATAACCTAAGTACATACTAACCAATGTGTTACACATCTCTTCTATGGGATAGTCCAATAAGCTGAAGCTGAATAATCAACCACAAAGGACATAATAACATGACATACACATGATAGAGGATACAATAGATAGATTGATCATTACATCAAATAATTAAAGTATGTGAACCATCACAATCTATATGAAAGAAACACAAGACTAGGTCAACAATCATGTGATAAAGAATTAATATAGGTCCCATAAGGCTACACACACCAACAATCATAAAAAAACCCATAAAACATGTGTTAATGTCAAGGGCTTCATACCTTACGTGAATAATGATTTAGAAGAAAGAGTCATCGTTTGAGTCTGTAAGTACCACCAGATCCTAGAACTAATCCCAATTCAAAATAATTTATAATTTTACAATCATGGGAAATAATAAACCAGACCATAATAGTAGTTCTAGGTTAAATACCTAAAGGAAGATCCACTGCTGATAATGCTCATGGTTTAATGGTTTCACAAATACCAATTATCTCAATATGGACACTAATTATATCAATGACCCACCAATAACTCATTATATCAATCCATTACCCTTAAATTTGATCAATAAATTAGAATCTAAAAAGTTTTTATTAAGGTTAACAGAAATTAAATGATCTGTATCAAGAAGTTACCCACTAGATGAATAAAACATGATTGAATCATTAACTTAGTGTTGAAGAGAGGTGTTAGAAGTGGGGGGGGGGGTGAACTCCAAATCACTAATAGAGGTCTCCTAGTTCATTTGAAATATATAGAGTAGTATAGAATGATAAGAAATTGAGTGGGGGAAATTTTTATAAAAAATTACACATAAATAGGTGGGCCTTAATAGGATCCTTCATACTCTATAGGTTGGTCGGTGGGATCTATAGCCATTCCACAGATACGCGGACTCCACCAACAAGATAATTGAGCCCCCTCACAAGCTAGTGGAGCTTTTGTAGCTTCTTTAAGCTATAATATGCACAGTGTATCAACTCTTTTTTCTTATCCAACATCTTAGACATATCTAACCAGCCTCAAAGTACCAAAAAAATTCTCAAAGCCATGTATTGGTTGAAAAATAGGTGTACCTAAAAATAGAGGTGTAACAATCCCCCTATCATGTATTTTCATCCCCAATAAGTATCCCTAGAGCTCTTGTGAAACAATTTAGGCCTCTGTAATAAAATTTAAACTTCCCACTCCCACTGTTCTTCCCAAACACACCCGTGATACTATATAACCCAGAAAAGAGGAAAAATGTTTCCTCATAACACCTTATCACTTCATTCCGCTCTAAAAAATAGGTCATTTAAAAAAATTCATCCTTATCCAACTCATCATCCTCATAGTTTAACACATGCGTAGTTTTGGGCTCGTACTTCTGAAGCTGAGAAACATGGTATGAATTGTGTATACCTTGATACCATGGAGGAAAGTACAATATATATTTCACCATTCTAATAAATTTTTCAATCTCAAAAATCCTTATGTACCATGGTTCTAATTTCCCCTTCCACCTGAGATGCAGATTCCAGGATTGAGGGGACACCCGCAAGAAAACCTTGCCACCCAAAATGAACTACAAGGGTCATATACATCAGTTATCATGGGACTTATACATTTTATAATATGTAACCAATCAATTTATAATAAACTACACCCGATTTGAGGTCTCTTTTACCATAATTGGCCAAAAAACTGAAGACTTTCCTCCCTCATTCTAGTATATTGGTGAATGATATGGTTTCATATACAGAGCCTCAAATAGATCCATTTGAATTAAAGGTTGTAATCTAATATTTTAGGAAAAAAGCACTTGATCCAAGTGATCATCCCAAGATCTTCCATAATCTAAAATAAATGCTCAAAAAATATCCACTAATGTTTAGATCATTATTTTTAAGTTCCCATTGGCGTGAGGATGAATGGAAATACTCAACTTCAACTGAGTACCCATCACCTTCTATAAGACTTACCAAAACTAAGAGCTAAACTATGAATCTCTATCAGATACAATTCATGAATTAACTCTATGAAGATACACAATATCTCAAATATTGATCTTTCCTGGAAAATCCATTGAGTTCATATCTTAGATTGGTATAAAGTAAGCTACATTGGGAAACTGATGAACTACCACCCAAATGGTGTCTCTACTTCACAAGGTCTTAGGAAACCTTATCACAATGTTTTTCATCACCCCATCCTTGTTCCATACAGGTAATGGAAGCAGATGGAGTATCCAATGAATCTATAATATTTAAACGTGATTATATGACATGTTAGAAAATAAGAGGAAAATCATGTGATATATCTCTTCATTATAACCCCCATAACTACTAATTAACATTGTGATACATCTTGTTCAACCCCTGGTGAAATTTATATAGTAAAGAATATGAGGTTCTCAATAGTTACCCCGACATGGAATAAGGAACCACCACCCTTCCATGAACTAGAAGCACTCCCAATCTATCTAAAGCCATACCTGAGACTGGATCACTTTATACTAGCCTCTCAATTATCTCCTCACATTGTGAATCAAACTTATGACTGAACTTCATCCATTCCACCAATGAACATGTGATCACTAAGGGAAAAAACCACTACCCCTCAATAATTAGATATTCCCAAATACCAACATTCCAATAGATACATGAGCTTCTATACAGATTTTGATGTCTATTATTCAACTTCATGCATATTCTGAGTCAGTTCATATACAAATAAATTGAAATTCCATGGAGCATAATCCATCTCAAAGTTAAACATCTAGAATCACTCTAAAAAATTCCTTTAATGAATGTCTAGATCATTTTGAGAAAATATGTACCAAAAAATAATTTTAGTCTATATACAAGAAAAATGTATCACCAAATTGGTAGTTCCACCAACATTCCAACACATGAACCAATACCTCCAACTCTTATTCCTATGTAGAATAGTTCTAGTCATTGATTCATAGCTGATGAGACCCATAAGAAACTACCTTATCACCCTACATCATAACAGTCCATAGGATAGTGATATAAATGTTATATAAAACTACATAACCCACTCTAGGATCAATAAGAACTAGGGTCATAATTGATGTAATAATTTTATTTATCTATAAGAAAACTTATTTACACTATTATATAAATTAAAATTTGACCACTTTCTTGGTCAATGTGGTTGTGAGAACTACAAGACGAGAAAATAATTGAATGAAACTCCTATTATAGCTAGCATACATGAGAAAACTCCAAATCTTGAACACATTTCATGGTTATTCCCAATTCCTAAATCAACCCTCCCTACATCAACTGATATTCCTACTTGAGATACCATATTCCCATGGAATCACACTTTCAGTATCCAAAAGTGAAACTTCATGTAATTTACATAAAAATGATTTTCTTTAAGTATACTCAACATGATATCCAAGTGTTTATCATGTGAAAAAATCATTCTAAAATATATACGAATTTCATCAATGAACAAAACAATGAATTATTCCATGTGTGGGTAAAAGATATTGTTCATGAGGTTAATGAAAACCACTAGAGAATTATTTATCCCAAAATAGATAACAAGATTCTCATATAACTTGTACCTCATACTAAATGATTTCATCAGTATAAATTTCTCTCTCACCCAAAGATGAGCATAGATAGAACATAAATTAATCTATTAAAACTAATATGATCCCCTAAATTGATAAAAAAATTCATATATTCATTACAATGAGTACATGTTCTTTACAATGATATAATTTAGATTTTAGTAGTCCTTAAAAATATGAATACTATCATCCACCTTCTTGAAGAAAAACATTAGAGAACCCAAGGGGTACTTCTAGGTCTCATGAATCCTTTAACCTCATGACTATCCAGTTTCACCTTGAGTTCTATCATGTCAGCTGGTTCCATGATTTACAGTGGAATCAATATGGATTATGAACTAGGAAAAATATTGATCTAAAAATCAAATCCCTTATGTGGAGGAAACCCAAATAATGGAAACACATCTATATATAGGTCCACCATCATTGGGAAATAGGATGAAGTCACCACCTAATCCACTATATGGATTGTACAAGACACTTTCACTAAAAATACTTCTCCTTGATAAGGATTTGGTTCTACTCTACCTGCCGTGATGTCACATTCATTGGTAAATAAGATATTTTCCCCTTTAGGTTACATAAATGTTTAACTGTCTTTGATGAAAATATTTTTTTCATGGTAATTGGTGAACTATTCAATGATAAGGATATTATTGACACCTATCTTCTCTATAATTGTGAATCTATAAACATGCATGAATACAAAAACTACTAACAATATCCATGATAGATATAAAAATGGTCTAATTTCATTCCTATGGTTATATTGATAGATAACATCCCAAACTATTAAAGGGTTAATAGATACACCATTCCGATGAATCCATGGTGTATAATAGTATATATGTTTGAAGGGGTGAAAATTTGATACAAGAAACAATTATCTTTTATAATGGATTCTGAAAATTCACTTTGAACTCCATTATAAAAAAAATATATTAATAAATTATTTTATAACCATAATATTATATTTTCAATTTATATTACTTTTTTTATAATCATTCTCTTTATTAATTCTAGTTAGTTATTACCAATTTTTAATATCTGGAGTAAGTAATCCTGATCATTTTGATCTTGTATCATAAAAACAATTTTGGTAATCATTATTGTTATAAATTTCATCATTATAAAATAATTGAATCTATATAAATATATATTCCATGATATTTATAATGTTATAATTTCATTTCATGGTATTTTTTGTTACAATCCATGAAGTTTAAATCGAAGATGATAATGTTTCATTGATTCTCAACAAAGGAAAAGTGTTTTGCTAATTAGTTTTTTTAATAATAATTTTACCATTACAGAATAAAAAAATAAAATTATTTTCATATTTATATCATATTATACCCATAATTATTTTCCCGTAGTTATCCATGATATAAATTCTAATCATGTTTATATAGGTTGTTAAACTGACCCAAATGTGAACATACCATGATTGGTGGATGATAATGTGGTTATTTAGTTGCAATATCATCATACGAGAGGAATAATGATGTTATTTAGTGTTTATTAGTGTGATATATTATAATTATAATTATAATAATATGTAATGGATATGAAAATATTACATAACATGAATAAAAATATTTTCCCCTTAATAAACTTGTTTTAAATTATTGAATTAACAACGATAGTTTGTAAATAATATCATTAATTGGATCTATAATTTTTATAAATTAACCATAATGATATGGTAAAAATAATATTTATCCAATAAAAAAATTATTCGAACCATCCACGAATGGTGTTATCAAAAAACAGAATGCGTCATTCCATGAAGGGGTAGTCCACACGTACACATGTTTGCTGATTAAATTTTATATAGAATGAGAGAAATGTATAATATTTTTTTATCGTTTAAGAATATATAATATTGGATAAATATAATAATTATTTATTAAATTCAATATTAGTACTTGAAATTTATGGTTTCTAAGGAAAATGAAACACGATGCTTTATGGAGGCGGTAATCCACACACATGCACAAATATCGTTTTAGTTTTCCTTAAGGGAAAAGGGAAAGGTGGTTAATGGTTATTAAATTATCATAATAATAACCATTATATAAACACTAATTATTTAATTTAATAGGTTTTTTAGAATTATAAATATAAACATAATATAGAAAACAAATTAGTTAAGGAAATAGATTTCTCACGTTGAGAACTTTCAGTTTTCCTTAGAAAATTCTTTGAAAAATAAGTATTTAGGATAAAATGTTGTGAGAAAAAGATAATGGAAGAGATATAGGATTTAATGGGATGTAAAAATATCAGGTTTTTAGGAGTAAAACAAATTCTAGGAGTGGTATTAAAGGGGCGGGGATATGCCATTTTATAAGTGAAAAGGGATGACATTTTTGTTAATACCCAAAAATCTATAATAATGGAAAGTCATTCTCAAGGAAAGTGACTAAAAAATATAAATATAATAGTGTGAGGAAGAGATAAGGTCTATAAAGTTCTCAAAAACACATTAAGACACATGTATTTCATGTTTTAGAATTTTTCACTAAGCTAAACCTTTTTAACCCTAATTTACTCTTATCATAGTAACTAGTTATTACCAGGGTAATTTATCCTTTATGTATAAAAATATAATAAATATTATATTATAATTTAGACCTAATATTAAAAATATTAAATCCTTTTTATGTTATGAAATATCAATATATAAGAAAAATAAAATTTATCATTAACACATGTAAGGTATACAAACCGTTTTAATAAAAAGTGAATTTTTAGACTTAAAATTTATATATAGGGTAAAATTATAAAATTTATTTAGTTTTAAAGATAAAAATTTGTTTATTAAAATAGATAGAATGTATTTTTCTTTTATGGAAATCCAAAACCAAATTTTACCAAGATAATATTTAATTTAAAGAAAATATAACTAACTATTTTATTTTATTGGAAAATATTTCATAATTTCATAATTTCTCAAAAAAGGTTTTTATAAATTCATAATTAAGTTCAAAAATGTATATTAGTACTCCTTAAATATATCTTTGATTAAGTGAAATATTCTATCATTTTTTTTTGATTTGTTTTCCAAAATATCATTTTTTTTATTTTTTTTCAAAAACATATTTTTATGAGATTATTGTATTCAAAGTTACATAATTTCAAATAAAATTTCCAAATCAAGTTTTAAATGATTTATTTAAAAATTATGGGTTCATATTTAAAACATTTTAATTTCAATAAGTTCAATTTATATTTTATTTAATCCCTTCTTTATTTTGAAATTATTTTAACTCATCGATGTTTTTTGCATCTAAATTGTTGTGTGGCTATAAATTTATTTATTTTAATTGAAGTTCCACATATATATTGAAAATAATACCTTAGTCCAAAGATTGATTATCCTGATCTTTAGTTTCTTTGAAACTATGTGATTATATTTTTTACGTTGTGTATTTATTGATATATATATATATATATATGTGTGTGTGTGTGTGTGTGTTTGTATCTATGTCTATATGTAAATATACTATTAATTTTCATAAAAACAAATTAAAGCATCGATGTTAAAGTTTTGAAAATAAAATTGGGATGAAAAATTATGATGAAAAAAGGTAAGATATAATTTTTTTTATTAAAATTTAGCACATAGGAATTATAAAAAAATGAAGAATGGTGAGCGAGCCTAATACTCAATCAAACTTATTACATCATGTGATGGTTAAACCCTGTAAATCCTTTAATGTTATAGGTAACCAAATAGTTTTTTTACGTTTGAGAAATGTTTTTATTTTAAAAAAATAATTGGAATCGTTTATAAGTAAATATTTTAAAGTATTTAAAAAGTGGAAAAATTATATTTTCAAAATAATATCATGGTTTTTAAAGGGTTTTTTAATGAAATTGTTTTTAGTATTTAAAAAGTTTCCAAAAAAATTTCTTGTAATTTATTTTTTCTAAAGTCTTTATAAAATTTTAGGGTAAATTTAATTTTTTATGTTTTAAAAATACTATTTAATGTTTTCTTAGTGTTTCCTCATATTTTTTGAAAATTTTAATACTCTATTTGAAGACCCCTTACTAATAATTTTTCTCTGCTCATTTTTTTAAAATGTTTTTTCATAGGATAGTTTACTATGTAGATGTAGTTTTGGACTTATTTCATTATTATATTTTATAGTTATAACATAAATATAGTTTTAATTAAATTATTAAGATTCCAAAATTTCATATTTGAGTGAGAGAGTATGTGTTTTAATTTTAATTACATTTAAAAAACTCTATACCTAAAATATACTATGGAATTTAAGACTGTATATTATTTAGTTTTTTCAATGATTTTTTTTGAAAAAAAATCAATTCAGTGATACTAGCACTAGATATAAAAGCGTGGGTTTAGAGTATCACAATTGGTATTAGTGGAAAGGTTTAGATAACATTGGAGATTATGATTATGAAAATAACTTGTGAACTAGAATCTTTTTTGGAGGTTTTTAGTGATTATAATTTTAAGGTGATAATTAATTAAAATTATAGTTATATGGAATCTAGAATGTCTTTTAAATATAAGCGACAATATTATAGACATTATAAGGTTATAATATCTCAAATTATTTGAGTAATATTTTAATTGGTAAAGTTTTTCATATAGTAATATCTTATAATTTTTTTTACAAAAATTACTTTTGTTGAATCCAATGTAATCTTAACTAGGGGAAAAATAATATATATTTCCTTGTGGTTAATTAGAAAGTAAAATTTAAACTTAGATAATTAAAAAATGAAAAGAATCATTTTATTTGGGGGTGGGAGGGGGTGTAATAATGTGTTGAATAAGGTTTATATATAAAGATATATATTTTTATTATTATTCAATAATTAATATAAATATTATAAATAAAAATATAATTTTTAAGGATGTATTACAAATTAATATTTTATATAATATTTCTTATGGAAATTCATATTTGAATATATATATATCTCTGTGTGTGTGTGTGTATGCTTGTTTTAAATATAATTTGATGATTAAAAATATTATATTAAAGTAAACATTTTTTACATTTATCTAGAAAAAACATATTAATTTTATAATTCTTAGGGATTCATATTAATATAAATAAAATATATTTAACAAATTAGGATTTTAATATTAATATGAATTTTTTAAAAAAATATAAAATCTTAATTCGATTTGAATATATTTTATGACATATCAAATATCAAAATAAATATTTAAATTTTAAATTTAATTTGAAAAATATAAATATTATAAAATTTTATAATAGATACATTTAATTATTGATAATGATATAATATTTATCATCATATATTGATCTAGATGACTAAATATAACATATAATATGACAATAAGATGATTATGATAGTCTAGAATAATAAATTTTCAATAAAAAATATAATAATTATGAAGTTTGTTTAAAATAGGTATTTTAATTTTCATTAGAATATATATATAAGAGTACCATTATATAAATTTAGAAAAAATGGTTAAAATTGATAAAAGAGAAAATAAATGGGGTCATCGTAATCCTTGAGACCCGATCGATGCTGCCAACACCACCACCTGACACCCTACAATCCTCAACAGTTGTTCTGACACCATTATCCTTATCCTATTCTATCATTTTAAACCATACCATCATATTATTCCTCCCCCATCATCATCTTCCCTTCACAAAAAAATGTTACAGGATACCTACAGACTATATATATATGTCTATGTGTGTGTGTTTATATATATATGCACGTATATACTTAGGTGTCTGTTGGGGAAGTATGAGATTATGGGATAAATTAGATGAAGATGAAATTCTAAAGCACAATAGATCAAGTTATAACCATAATTTTTTACCTCCCTAAGTGGATATAATGAGTTTTTTCACAATTTATAAACACACACACACAAACAAAACAAACACATGCACACACACACACACACAATAATATCACGACTTTTCTCAAAGTTATGGACCATTTATTTTTTACATTAAATTCTGTATTTTTCCCTTTAAATTATTCCAAATGGATTCAAGGATGTCTCAGGGGGTCTTCAAGGTTTTTTCAGAGCCCAAAGCCCCAAAATTTTAGAAATTAGAAAAGGCCACACCATTAAGGGAAACCATACTACCCAGACCACACGATTTCCTAAAAATGTTAAACATGAGATAATGGGGTGGTAGGGACACTCATTTCTTTTACAACCATGTGACCCTAGGTGCATGAGCGTGTGAGTTTTCAGACCCCCCGGGCAGTGGCCTTTCGATTAGTTGGCACACAATTTTTCCAACCGTGTAACCAAATCAATCACCCCTACATGTGTCGGTAAAATTACCATTTTTACTTAATTAATATTTTACCTCACCCCTCTTATTCCTCTATTTCTCCATAGGGTGTCCCCTTCTTCTCACACATGAAGCTCCCATCCTCCTCCATGGTTAGGTTTTTGATAACTCCCTCATTCCTCATCCAAATCTATCATCATCAGAAGCATCAGAAATCTCTTGGTAAGATAAAAACTCTTCTTGCTTTATTTTCTCTTTGTTCCCATCCTCTGTTGAACTATTTAGTTGAGACCTATTTTGGTATATTTTCAGGATATTTGGATCTTTCTTCAATAATTATCATTCTATTTTGATTCAAAGTCCGATAATGGATGAGTGGAGTTATACTACTATAAGATTTGTGGTCTAGTTTCTTTCCCAAAGTTTAGTTGATTTTTATATTGTGCACCATTATTCATCATGATTGACCCTTTTTTACATCTATTATAATTTTCTAAATAAATTAAATTGATTGTGTTTCCATGTTTGGTATGACCCTAGTGAGCAGTGAATCCCTCCTTTGGGTGAATGCCTTGATTATATGCACCCCAATGGGAGAGTTTTCCACTTAAAACCCTAGTTCCTACTAACTTGATATTTTTATCACTTATCTAATACCTTGAATTGAATTTTATAAGAGTTGAATGACCATGAGTCAAGCCCTTAAACTTAAGGCCAATGGCTCATACAATGGTTTAATACTTTGTATGAAATGAGTTGGGTTTAATTGGTTGAATAAAAAATGAAATTCCTTATTATTTATGATTATGACTTAAACTAAATTCCTTATACCTTATGCTTGTTCTTTATACCTTTTGTTTTGTTCATTGTTCATTTTCCTTGATTATTTTTCACACCTTGAGCTATTTTCCATATTCTATAGTTATCTGTCTTGAATTAAAATGATTTTTATAGCTTGATTTTCTTGTGGAAAATTATATTACTTGATGATTATATGTGTTAGGATTGCTATGAATTGACTTCTTTCAAGCTAAGAGTGAAAAAAAAGTTCTGAATTAAGGACTTCATGGATGGAATCATCGTGCTTGTTATTAGAAATCTTTGACACACTGAGAACAACACTTGTCTAGCCTTGTATAGGCTCTCCAAGTGGATTATTTATACTCTTGGGTGACAGTGGTTCCTTAGGGGAGAAACCATTGAAGGGACCATTAGAAATATGGTTATACCATGCCTTGGGTGATACTCAGTCTTGAATATGAGATACCAAGTATTAAATCAAAGGTTTCCATGCCAAGAGTGGTGAAATTGACACTATTATGCACTTCCTTGGATAAAATGTATGGTATTGCTTATATTAAAGGATCATGTAGCGACCTTTTGGATTTATTATTGATCACCTTTGATGGGTTCCTGTTTTTCATTACTAGATTTTAAAAATATTTTTTTGAATTATATGTGATGCCTCTTTATTAAATTATGACCATTCATGGTTGATATTATAGGGATGCATCCTCAAAGACAAATCACATGCTTGGGGTTGATCCACAATTGTTATGTAAATTATGATTTCCCATGTATACACCTTATTACTTATATAAGTTCCTTGGGTTCAGACATCTGGATTTGGACGAAGCAGGTAGAATTATTCAGGTATCAATTTAGGAATCCATGAAGAACTGTTAATTACTTATTTAATGCCATATATTTATAATATATTATGTAAAAATTCTCATTTATATTTCATAAAATGGATTGGTTTAGACACTTTTGGTGGTGGTCTACTGAGATTATATCTCACAACCTACTTGGGATGCCTTTGGTACCCAAGAAGGCTTCATTATTACAGATCTTGAAAAAGAGAAGCAACCAAATTCTTATGCACGATTGACTTTTCTTTAAGATGAAGTGTGTGAGAAAGGGAATGAGCCTATGCTCGTGATATTAGTAGTACAAATTTTTTCCATTTTTTATATTTTTTAGCATGTGGTATATGAATGTATCACCTATCCCCCCCCCCCCACAGCTTTTGTATAATACATGACATATCATCAACATCATTTTGAATCTATTATGGTTTTTATCTACCACAAATTTATTATTTCTTTTTCATTATTTATTATTATTATTTCCATTGTTGTTTATCTATTTCTTATGCTTCTACTACGATAAGTTCCCAATATAGTCATATAGTGTCTTCTTCCACTGTTTCCCCTATTTATTACATATTATTTAAAATATCTCTCTACTATGATCTATGAGGGAATAATCTCCCCATGGAAACACCTTATTCCCTTGATTCTAGTTAGTAGTCTTTGGTATATGGGGAGATGCGCTTGAAGTCTTGTGGCCACCATCATGGGGCACCGCTAAGTGGTATTTGAGGTAGGATGCTATAAAGTGGTATCAAAGGTATTTTTCATTTTTTTCTTACTATTTGGGCTTAGAAACGATACATGAATATTGTAATTGGGTAATGATCCCATAACTAAGAGTAGCTAACCCATGTACAGGGGAATCCCGAATTACCTAGGATGGGTTAATGCTGTTATTGCTTGCAGTTGTTACAGTTTCATGGATTTCACCATTGGGTGACTCACATGCTTTGTGCTATTATTATTATGGATAAAATTTTTATTCTTGTGGGTTGATTTACCCTAGACCATGAATATGAGTGAATATTAAAAATCATACATCATACTAGGAACCATAGGATTATAATTCCATGGATTATGCTATTCCATATCTATTTTTATATGTGAATGTACAATATTGAATGTAATTTTTTGGTTCCTTATCTATTATTCCTTCATGGTTGAGAAACATAACTAACATTTAAAGGTCCTATGTTAACCTAACAGAGTTAACATGAACAGGTTAGATATGACACCTTAAATAGTCAGTTATTACATGTTGATCCATAGACTATTGGCTGCATGGGATGAAACATATTATGGTTAGGATTAAGTTGACTCCACAATCTAATTTATAATGTATACACAACCTTATAAATTGAAAATGTTGATTTATATAATCAAAACATTTTAAATAAATTTAAATACATAAATGAGTGAGAAAATTAAAAGGAATATAATATTTAAAAGGAAATGGTCATATTATATGTGTAATATGTGACCCTGACTCTGCATCGACCTAGTAGTGGGTAGTAGACTGTGTCTCTGGTGATCTTTCTATGAATCTTCGCTTTCACCTAGAGCTTTCTCTAAGAGCATGCTGAGTTTTTTGGATTGTTTATAGGTGGTACTTGTACATATTAATCTTATCTATCTCTTTCCCTATCTCTTATAAATCCCCGCTAAGGAGTGTTATTGGAAAATTATAGAGCCATGCCACCACGACATATTCATGTTGTGCACCCAGAATGTGGTCACGAGAATAATCTGGAGGTGGTGGCCCCTGGTCCACCTTTAGTACCTCTTATAGTTCCACCTAATTCACCTCCCACAGACCATCAACTAGGTTCTCATGATCACTTCCATGATAGTTTCTTTCAGTTCATATAGTATATTTAGGGTGCTCCCCAACCTACCCCGACTATGGAAGAGTTGACTCAGGTTTTCCAGAAGAATCATCCTCCCACCTTCCCTGAGGATAGAAAACCTTAGGATAAAAAATCATGGTTATAATCCATGGTTTTTATATTCGATCATGTTGAGAAACCTATAGAGAGGAGGGTCATGTTCTCTACTTACATGTTACATGCCCCCACCCGGCACTAGTGGGGCATCATCTTTCAGGATGGGCGTCATCGAGGTATGGTCAAGGAAGACTGTCAAACATCCTACTAAAATCCCTTATTTTCAAAAAATCAATTAGTGTAATATTCTATGGAGATTATGAATATTCAGCAAGGAACTATGACCATGATAAGTATTCAGATAACTTCATCTAGCTCCAAAATTTTTCTTTCTCTCTGACTGGTGAAGAGTTGACGACTGTGAGGTGTTTTGAGTATAATATCATGTACGCTTTCTGATCACTTGTGAATGTATTACATTTTTATACTATTATAGAGATAATTAAATGATACCTTATTACAAAATATAATCATAGATAATCTAGAAATGTGAGCTAGGGTGGTTCAGTTCTTAGGTAGGATGAAGATTCAGCTAGAAGTAGGATGCACTTTTTTGAAGGTGCACATGGGGGTGGTGCCAGCCAGGTGACACACATTGAAAGTCATATGGTGTGTCACTAGTGTGGTAGGCCAGGAAACGAAAATCCCTAGTTCATGAGGAACCTGATTGAGTGATTATCTTATGGTAGGATGGGTCACCTTCAGCGCTTCTACTGATCTTTTATTTCTACATCTAGTTAGAGATGATCCATACCAACACCACTATCTTGTACAAGATAAGAGAATCTATTCTAGGATTGTATTTGGTATTCTACTAACCAACGACTACAAGGTGTTAGTGGTCATGGCCAAATTATTCAGGCTTCCAAGAATTTTTGTCCACAGATTAGAACTTCTTAGGCTAGTCCAAAAGCATATCGGAGATGTTGTTCCAGCCATATCTATTAATTGTAAACTATTCTTGAGGAGAAAATTTTTGGGTTATCTATGGTTAGAGGAACTATTCTAATATCCCCTAGTTTAGTTTCTTCCATTTTTGATACAGGTGTGTCACACTCATTTATATCTTCTATGGTTGTAGAAAGGAGGGGCCTTGCAATTGAGTAATTCTGTGGTGTTATGCTTATCGACACGCCATTATGGGTCAGATGAGAGGGAATACACCTGTATGAGGAATGCCCCTTGAAATAGGTGGGTACCATTTTTAATTTTCTTCAACCTAAAGATGACCATATTTAAATAAATTCTCAGTATGGATAGAATTGTGCCTTATAAATCTCTAGTGGATTACTATCACCACCGGGTTCCATTCACATCACCCATGGGTAGTACATACATCCATAAGGGTTAATGGGATATCTAGTCAAGTCAAGATGAAATCATGTGTACTAGGATAGAAGGAGTGACATTTTAGATTGAAAGTCTCTTTATGAGTGAACATGGAATATAGAATGTATATCTTCTTCCTGTTATAGATCATTTCAAGGAAATATTATCTGATGATTTATCCTGCTTACATCCTAAGAGAGAGGTTGAGTTCACCGTTGATCTTGTTCCAGGTGCGAAACCAGTGTCCATTACTCCTTATAAGATGACACCTATAGAGATCTAGGAACTCAAGAAACATCTTGAGGATCTATAATTAAAGGGTTTTATCCAACCCAAAATATTTCCATGAGGTTTACTTTTCCATTTATCTAAGAAGGTGGATGGTACCCTATGTGGATTACCTCCAAATGAACCATCTTACAGTGAAGAACTAGTATACACTACCTCATATAGATGACCTCTTCAACCAGCTTCGAGGAGTGGAAGTTTTATTCAAGATATATTTGAGGTTAGGATACCATTAGGTGCATGTGAGACGATCAGGAATACCATGTAAAACCTTCATGAGAAAGTAAAACTTATAAGAGTATTTGGTTATATATTTTGACCTTACAAACCTGCCGACAATATTTATGGCTCTAATGAAACGGTTTTTCCACCTGTATCTTGATTCCTTTGTGGTAGGCTTTATAGATGATATTTTAGTATATTATTATACCAGAATATACCTTTACAACCATCTTGAGAGCCTTATGAATACACTAAGAGAGTAACATCTATACGCGAAGATAAAAAAATTCCACTTTTAGATTAGTAAGGTTCACTTAATAGGTCATATTATTTTAGAGGTAGACATATCTGTTGACCCAGATAAGGTGAGAACTATGGTTTCTTGGGAGCATCCCAAAAATGTGTTTGAAATACACAGTCTCTTAGAGCTAGATGACTATTACAATTGATTTATTCATGAATTCTCCCAATTAACAGTGCTTTTTATGGGCCTCATGAAAAGGGTGAGGATTTCCTTTGGTTCAAGGATTATGAGACAGCTTTCTAGGAGCTATATAGAATACATAATTGAGTGTTGATCCTAATTCCACAAGATCTAGATAGAGGGTGTACTATCTATTGTGATTATTTTATTATCAGGATGGGTGATATTCTGATGCAAGGTGAACCGATTGTGGTGTATGGGTCCTACCATATACGACCTCATGAGTGGAACTACACTACACATGACCTTGATCTAGTAGTTATGGTTTAGGATCTTCACTATTATAGGAATTATCTATTTGGTGACTGATTAGTTGTTTACACTGATCATAAAAGTCTCAAATATATCTACACACATTGAGACTTTTGAGGTAGTGCAAGTGCGTTGAGTACGTCCAGTCATTTGAATTTGGGATTTATTATATGCCAAGTAAGGGTAATGAAGTGGATTATACCTTTATATAGAATACTCAGACAAAATCCATCATGTATCCCAATACTGAGTGTCGCATGATGTCTTTATTTTTTTATATGCACTTGGAGGTTTAGGAACCTAACAAGAAACTAGTTATAAAAACTCTAGTAGTATCATCCACACTTTTGGATCCGATGCAGATAAGACTACTATTAGAACCTGATGGAATCATCCTGAGTGAAAGTGATTTAGGTGAGAACCGACCTCCATGTTTGTTCATTATTGATAATGAGACCTTACTCTTACACGAGAATGTTTGGGTGCCATATGATATACAGGGAGAGTTAATGATGTAATCACATGACTTCGATTAAGAAATTCATTATTGGATTACAATGATGTATAGAGATATGAGTGATCAATATTGGTGTCTAGGAATATAGAGGAAGATAGTATTTTCATCATGAGGTGTTTCACTAGTCAATAGATGAAGGCAGAACACTAGTGACCTTCCAGAATTCTACAATATCTCACCATTCCAGAGTAAAAATGGAACAACTTTAGCATGAATTTAATGACAGGACTTTTAAGATATTCTCAAATAAGATATGTTTTATGGGTGATATTAGATATGTTGACTAAGGTTTAACACTTCCTACCAATCTGGTAGGCCTTCTCAGTTGATGAGATATGAAAGATTTACATCCAGTAGATATTGTGATTTCAGGGTGTTCCTTTTTTTATCATACCAAACTGAGATTCCCATATTACCTCACAGTTTTAGAAAGGGTTGTATAAGGAACTAGGATTTTAGGTTCCATTGAGTAAAACATATCACCCTCACAAATATGGACAGTCTGAGTATATGACACATGTGTAACAAGATATGCTTTGGGAATGTGTCCTTGATTTTATAGGTACTTAGGAAAAACATTTCCCTATTATTGAGTTTTCCTACATTAACTTGTTTTATTAAAAATTCATATGGATCTATATGATGACCTTTATAGTAGGCCATTCCATTCCATTATATGCTAGTTACAGGTAAGGTATGTAGCTCTACTATATCCTCATCTCGTTTAAGAGACTTTAGAGATAGTCTATCTGATTCAAAAACATATGGCTACAACTCAGTCTTGGTAGAAGTATTATACTATTCTTCACCATAGACCTCTATAGTTTAAGGTGGGTCATAATATATTTATATGTGTATCACATAGATTGGTAGATAGACAAATCAAGAGATAAGGTATGTTATTAACTCATTATGTGAGGAATTTCGAGATAGTAGAGAGAGTTGGGTTGGTAGATAATTGGTTGTTGTTACCTTCGAGGTACCATGCCATTAACAATGTCCTCCACATATCATAGCTTTAATGGTATCATGATGACTCATCTCATTCATTTGACCTTGAGGATATATAGATGGAGATGGATGCATCCTTCGAGGATTACCCGATAAGTATAATTGATTAGATCCCAAAGGATATTTGAGGTAAGCCGGTTCCTCTTTTTAGGGTGCATTGGCAGCATAGACATGTACAAGATCAGAGCTGTGAGCGGGAGGTCAATATGCATGCATAGTGGCCACAAATCTTTTCATATGATGTATTACAACCATCAAAAAGGAATGTCGAGGATGAATTGTCTTAAGAATGAGAGTTTATAATGTTTTTAATTTTCTAAAAGGTATAGACAATTTGTTTTAAGTTTAAATTCTTTATTTATCCCTATATATGATTCCTAATGGAATCATAGAGGTCTAGGGGTGTACGAGTCTTGTTAAAATCCCAACGCACTGAAATTTGAGAAATCTGTAATGACCCAAACTTTTTGAATGATAATTTTTTCTTGAAAATTTGAGTTTTATACAAAATAATACTATATACCTTTAATAATGAAGTGAGTATAAATTGAAATGTGACCTTTTGGTTTTCAAACGTTATGTGACCATAGTTTAATTATGACCGTTGGATAATATGACCATTGGGAACTATAATATTTTTAATAATGTAAACTTTATCCTTAGAGTTTTTATGTAAAATTTTGACAAAGGAAAACTGATACAGAAATAAGAGTTGATGACCTCAACCAGAAGAGTCATTCTGCTTAAATCCCATCTATCAGAACATGGGATAAAGGTATCATCACTAGGATTCTCTCTTAACCAATCCCAATACGAGCTTCAAAAAGTGAAGTTTGAATGAAATCTCCAATGGGAGAATTTCCTTTTAGTGGAAATTACCACTCGATCGATGTTAGCCGAGGCACCCAAAAAATCTACCACCATTTCACACCTTACTCTTAGGGCATATATAGGTTTAATAACGTGTTATTTTTCAAGACTCTAGTTAATTAATGTTTAATTATATTTTATAAATAAAATTTTTATTCCATCATTTCCATTATAAGAATAATTTTTCTAAATAAAATTGAGATGGAATTTGATAAATTGATTTTTCAGTCAGAAATTGTACTTTCCAAATAATAAATACTTATTATAATAAACTAATTTTTAATGAATAATGTTTATTTTAACGAAATAGTATGATTAAAACACTCTTATTTAGTTTTAAATGATATTTTTTTCAACTTTCATAAATTTTACTACGTATTTTTTGTCCACTATTCTTTTTTATAAATATGGATTTTTATATTTAAAAGTTATAGGTATCATATTTAGAGAATTATTATGATAAAATAATTATAATTTTTTAAATAATAATGTCAAAATTATCTTAGGATGATTTTTTGAAATTTTCTAAAATACTTCAATTCTCTTGAATAGTAAACATACGCTTTGAGTTTTTCGATATGTTTAATGACATCATAATTATTTCATAATGATGTAATAACTAATTAAACACTACAAATAATTAAAATATGTTATTGTATTAATATAAATTATTTTAATAGTTTTTAATCAATTTCCAAATATATAATTTACTCTCCAAATTCTAAAATAGAAACTTAAACTTTAGAAATGTTATTTTATGAAAACATTAGTTTTGATTACCAAAATAAGTAATATAAAATCTTGGTCCACTATTGTGCAGTAAAATAATATAATAGGTGTCTTAAGTTTCCAATACCATGTTAAAATATCATGGGAAATCCCATGATTTTTTATTTAACACTACCTTGGTGTCTAAGGAAATTAATAAAAAAATCCTCATCTTTTGCTACAAATACCCACCCATTTCTTAATTTTATTTTTCCAAAATTTCATTCTCCATGAATCTATAATATTTTTCATCCCAAGGATCCATCAAGACCATAATGTCCCAATCTTCAAGTTTTAGGAGTTACTCCTCCAGGTAATGGAAATCTCAACTTTTCTTCTTATTTTATGTTCTTTATTTATGTGGTATATTTTTCAAATTTTAAATGTTTGATATTTTATCCATTTTATCATATCCCTTAAATGTATTAAGATTTTTTTTAATGGAAGATAGTTATCCCTATTCTTTTTAATACTTTCTAAAACCATGTTTCATATCTGTTATGCTACCATTTTTTCTTCTCAAAAGTTATATCTTTTTTGTAATAAATTCAATTATTCTATTTTGTGAATAAGAAAAAATATATATTTTCTAAGGTTATTCACCTAGATGTAAAAATTATTTTTTTACTCCGGGATTATCATACAAGAAATATTCCTTCCTTTTTCATGGGTTAATAATTTCACCAATATCTTTTCTTTAATTTTTTTAAAACCCCATGATTTTTATATAAAACCCATTTCATTTATTCTCTATTGGTTATTTATGAAATGTTTTATTATGATATATTTGAGTCATATTAATTAATAAAAATGAATAGTTCGCCCTCATAAAAATAATATGCATTGGGTAAAGAATTTAACCTCTAGAGATTACAGGTTTTATGATAACTTGGTGAATAACCTTGGTAATATATTTAAACATTATTGAAAAACCTTGGTGATATTCTTATGAATGTTTCATTTAAATATTGTAGCTACATTTAGAATTTATGATTCAAGTTATTATTATTATTATATTTCTATTTATCATGAATTTATGATATTTCTCAATTTCTTATCAACATTTTTCCAGATCACATATAAATTGTTTCTCTCGTTTTCCCTTACAATAATATTATGTTCACCCTTTTATTTGATATATGTCCCCAAGTTATGAGATATTAAAAATTTACTTAGGATGAAACTATGATGAATCATCAAGTGGATTATAAGAATGTTTTATGTTTTCATGTATTATGTACCTTGTTTCCAAGAAACTAAACTTTAAAAGATCCTCTGTTTTGTGCAATGTAAATGAAAAGTTATGTATTAAAAAGGTGGGATTCCATAAAATCATACTAGGTCATATGGATAGGATAAACCATTCATCCCATCCAACAATGTTTCCCTAAACCATGTGGATTGAGAGAGTGGGGTGTTGGGGTACGTATAGTTTTTTATAACTACACAACCCGAGGTGCACGATCATGCAAGTTTGTAGACCCTCTTGACAAAATCCTTTCACATGGTTGGTGAACAGTTTGGCCAACTATGTGCCCTACTTATGTGGGTGAAATTTCCATTTTTTCATTTAAATAATGTTTTAACTTACTTCTCCCATTCCTCATTATTCTCTCTTATAGGTTTCCCCTTCTCCTCGCACATGAAGCTCTCCTCATTTTCTAAGGTAGGGTTTTTTAAATCTCTCTCATTCCATATCCAATTATCTCATCCTCAAAATCATTGGAAACATTTTGGTAATATGTAAAATCCTCTTTTTTTTATATTTTATCCACACCCATTTTTTTCTATTTAGGTGTAACCTCTATTTCCCTTTTTAATGTAATTTGATGATTTTTTAATAACACTAATTCAAGCTCGATTCAAGGGCCAATAATGGGTGAGTGGAATGATTCTAATCGAAGGTAGGTGGTCTAGTTTATTTAACAAAATTTTGATGTTTTTTATATTGTGTGTTGTTTTGGAATGTGCTATACTCTTTCAATTTCACTTATAATTTTCTAAATAAATTAAATTAAATGTGTTTCTAGGTCTGGTACGACCCTAGTGAGCAATTAATCAACCCTTTTGGTGATCTGCTTGACTATATCAACCACAATGGGTGACTTTTCACCTTCAAACCATAATGGCCACTAAATTTAGGTGTGTCACAATTAATTAAAACCATGAATTAAATTGCATAAGAGTTGAATGACCATGATTTAGAACCTCAAGATTAATTCTTATGCTTCATTCCATGGTTAAACTCTTTAAATTTAATGAATTGGGTTTAATTGGTTGTTTAATCAAATGAATTAACTACTTATTTATGCTTATTTAATATAACATGTGCCTCATTCTTTATGATTATACCTTATAACACATGTTTTGTGCTTTGTTCCTTGTGCCTAGTATATTTTTCATTCCTCGATCTCTTTTTCCATATTCCATAGTTGTTTGGATTGAATTAAAAGAACTTAAATAGCTTGTGTTTCTTATTGAACATGCCATGAATTGAAAATTATATATGTTAATATTACTATTATTTGACTGTTTTGGGACAAAATTCAACATGGGTCCCAAATTAAGGATATTGTGGATGGACTCACCATGGTTGGTATTGGAACTACTTGATGTTCTAGGAGCTCCAATTGGCTTGCCTTGTACGAGCTTTGTAACACCTTGACTTTTTATAGACCTTTGGTTCTCAAATAAATTAAATTTTAATTGATATATTTAATTTAACTAATTCAAACATTTATTTCAGAAGGAAATTACTTGGAATATGGTAAATGAAACACCAACATGGCATACATTACATGAAACACTGAGTTTCTATGAAATTTTTTTTGTTATAATTATTTAAATGAGATAATTATAACCTAGATATTTAACTTAGTAATATAAAAGATAAAAACTACTATTAAACTATTTTTGATAAGTTTATTATATAAATAAAACATATTTATAATTAAAGATATTATTTTTGATAAATTCATTATATGTTTAAAAATACTATTTTCTCAAATTAACTGCTTTTCATGTCCTTTTGTGAAAAACAATAAAATTAATTTTAGAAACATTTAGAAATTGAAAATGGTAAATAAAATTAAATTTATAATTTATAATTTTGACATTATCTTAGAGATAATTTCTTGTATTTTTCTGAGAAACATCATTTTTTGGATGAATAATGAAAAATTCTGGATCATAATTAAAAAATGTATTTACCTATAATTTATTTATAAATGGAAATTATATTTTAAATTAGTTTAGAAGTTTAATTAGATCATATTTTAATCAATAAAACCAATGTGGGAAATTTTAATCAATTGCACTTTGAAATTGAATATAAAAACATAGAAAACATTTGAACATTTTTACTTTAAAAACCTCCATTGTTAAGCCGAATAGGGGATTAAATTTAAATTAATTTCTAACACTTATGTGATTGGAATGTTGAAAAATTAATTCCATATTTTTAATCAGAATAATTTATAATTAATAATAATTCATCTTCTTTTTTTACCAAGAAGATTAATGAATGTAATTAAAATTAATTACATTTATTAAGCTAAATTTAAGCATAACTAAGGACTAAATTCTAAACATAAGGGATTAAATGACCTTGAAACTTGTTCAAATTCCATTTTATGGCCACATTTAGACCCTATAATCACTTGGATATATTTTAAACCATTATTGGATCCACTTTCAATGGGAAAAAACGTGGGAGGAATTACTTTTCTTGAAATTTACAAGAGTGCCACTCCCCCTCTATTAAAGAAAATCCTTCCCTCATACCACTTCCTTACACATCCCAAGACACACTATGTTAAGAAATATCTGACCAAATAGCTCAGAAAAATACCAAAACTCATCTTATAATCCTCATATTGGGATGAATATAATCCATGTAATCCCATTGGTGAAAACCAAAAGGAGTTACCCGAATAAGAGGTAACATTCTTCCTCAAGTTCATTTATTTCATTTCAATTATCCACCACCTAAAATATTATTATTACACGGTTATATAAAAAATGTATCTAAAATATACTATTATGTTTTTAAGATAATTTTCCAAAAAAAAAACATACACACAATTCCAATTAATGGGTAATGAACATATTGTTTATGTGTACGACGAACTACCGCCTTAAGAAACTATGATTGTTCAATTTTACTTTACCACATCTCATGGTAGAAATTTTGATGTAAAATATATTTATATATTATATATGAGATATTTATAATGTATTTAATCTTATTTAATTCTTCTTAAACATTTATATTTATACTTTCCATTTTGTGTAAATATGATATGTTCGTTCGAGGAAGTGCGGACTACCGCCCCTCAAAGAAATGCGATTCATTCACACACTACGTGTAGTATATTAAGGATGTGTTTAGGGAACTTACATGATATATATGATATAATAATTATAATATAATAATGATATATTTATATATATTTACAAATATCTCATTAACTCTCTTTCTTTCAAAACGTTAATAAAAAGGAAACAATATTCATTCGTACGTACGACCTTCCATCTCCAAAAATATTGTATTACATTTTATTATTATAAATTAAATGGATTATTATACAAAAAATATATTGAATATACTTTATATTTATATCATGGTATAATTTTTTTAAATAATTATATATGTATAATGACCAAAGATATAACAAATTAAGACACATGGGAAGAACAAAGAAGATGTTACCTGAAGTGAAACCTTAATAGAGAATTGTTAAAAAGAGGGTAAAATATAGAAAAAATAAAAGAATATATGGTATTATATATAAATTTATTCTTTTATAAATTATTTATAATAAAAAAAAATTTAATATATAGGAATTTAATATGAGTACTATGAGTGTTAAAACATAAGGTAATGGAAATTTTATCTTACTTTTATTTCTGTGAGATACATACCTTGTACACCACTATTTTATTTTTTGTGGTGTATATAATACACATTAATTTATTATATTATTATTATTATTAAATTTATTTGTATTTTAATATCATTCTATTATATTCATTTCTTGGGGTTAACGTCTCAATAGTTACCAAGTCGGTAATACAATTTTTTCTCAATTTTCTTTCATTGAGACACATTTTTTATTATGGACATGCATTATTTTTTGAGATATAAATACTTAAATTTGACATGTTAAATCATAAATCCCCTTATTTTAATGATATTTTAAGCTTCATTTAATTTACTTCTCTTACATTGATAGTTTGATCAACAGTTACCAAAGGGTATAGTTTATTGAAACAGTCTCATCATTTATTGATATTGTTTATGATTATGATTTCATTGAAGAAATATTAGGAATCATATCTAAATAAAACTAATTATTTTCATTATATTATGTTTATTAAACACATCTCTATAAATTAGTACCATTTTACTCTGTTTGGTGCTTATGATGATCAAGATTTTTTTGTAAGAAAAATGTTACTGTATTTATATCTTTGTTCAAAAATTTGTTTTATTTTAAAAATGTTTTCAAAAAAGTTTTTAAATGATCCTTGAAGGAAATTTTCAATGGGAAAGGATTTTAAAAATGTTTTAATATTTTTAAATCATCAATTTTAAGTTTTTAAATTTATTTTCAATGATTTTTTTTTCAAAAGGTTTTATCTTTTAAAATTAATTTTTCAAAGATAAAAGGATATATTTATAAAGAAGTGTTTTTAAAAGATCTATCAAAATTATCTCCCATCTAGGATGACATCCACTTGTGTTGCTAATTACATTCTAGGGAAATGATTCAATGTTTCTATTCGTTCTTTTTCTCTGAATGGATTATGTTTTGATGGAATTATGTTTATGAATATAATTTCTCATTCATGGGTTATATTTTTTTTAATCCCATTTATTTTCACGGGTTATGAAATTGAGATGATTTTGAAACCTATATCTTTTTTTGCACTGGTTATGATATGATTACATTTTTAGGATAACCATTTCATTTCATTTGTTATGATATTATTTTTTATGATTTTTGGTAACTTTTATGTATGATTTCATTATGAGATGGGTGGTACAAATATCTACCTCCAATGCACTGGGTAAGGATTTATATATCATGAGATAGACTAATATGGTCTTGGTAAGTAAAACTTGACTACTAAAATGGCCATGGGAGTGAACCATGATTACTATGTTTGTATGAGTAGTTAAATAATGATACTAATATGGAAATGGGAGTGAATCATGACTACTAAGACGGTATAGGGAGTGAACCCATACTACCAAGACGGTCTTGGTAGTGATTCATTGACTATTATAGAAATCATGTTATATACTTTTTTGTTTTCCATGATTCCATGTTTTATTCGTATGTTATTATTACATGGATTAAGTTATTTATTTCTATATGATTCAGGTCTTATTAATTGTCAATATTTATGAAATGATTCTTTTTTATGTACATTGATATGCATGGTATGATCTTCTACTTTCATGATCACTTTATCATACCACTATTTTCATGTTTATTCTTACATATCTCTTTTTTTACCCCTACTGGGCATATTAGATGACCCCTATTTATGCATCATTCTCTAGATTATTAAGATATGTTTAATGTTTGATATTTCTAAGAAGGGTTCTTTCCATGAAGAACATAGTGGGAGATAATGTAGCTCAATTATGTACCAGTGTTTATGTTTTCATGTTTCTAGAGAAACTAGACTAGTATAGTCCTTAAGTTTCTATTGCTATATTCTTTTAAGTATTCCACAAAATCTATGCAATGTTTATGTATTAAAAGAGTGGTTCACTATATTTGGTATCAGAGAAAAGTTTTAGTTAACCTTTTGAAGCTAGGATGATAAATCCTTAATTAGAACCCTAATAAAATGTATAAGGATAAGACTAAGGATAAGTAAAAGTATTGGAAAATATCCTATAATTTTTGTAAAGCATTGTGTGAGTGGTTTTCATGAAATTCAACCTTGTCTAGATACAATAAGTGTACGTGGCTCTGATACAGATGTAACTAGGGCTAAAACTGTCAATAAGATGTCCCAGTATAGACTTCGGGTAATATTTTACATGATAACAGCCCTTGATGCACACCTGGATTGAAAATCACATAGGATATTCTTTCAGAATTCACAAACTCTTCCCGAACCATCATAAAGTATTTAAATATAATTTGGATATGAATAACCTAGGATAAAACTAAAGTTTCATAAATTAAATATGGTTTTGCAATTTAGATATATTATAAGTGAAATTTACTGAATATTTGGTTCCTTAATATGATAACTATTCCTTAAAATATGTTTTTTGGTTTTAGTCAATGGTTGAAACCTGAAGGAATCACATTAATGGTGATTGTGATGGAAAATGAAATGATTTTACTATGGAGAAACTGAATGATGTGAGATATTGAGTGAAAAATTTCGTTGTTATTATCACATAGCTTTATCCAGCAATGGATCATGGTGTACTTACAAATGAGAAAAATATGGAACATAATTCTGTTGAGTCTTTCATAAGGCAACACATGACTTCTTGTAGAGGGTCTTTTGATCTACTTGTTACTGAACAATGGATATGTACTACAAAAATTATATTCACCTTTCTCTTATGTTTGAAGCATGGGAAATTTATTTGGTTTATTTATTTTTTAGAAGTAAAATAGGACCATTGGTGGAACATAATAAAGAATACAAGGCATCATGATGATATTTAATCTATAGATTAGGATGAGTTCAATAACTTATTTTTCAATAATTAATTGCCTAAGATTATTCATACCAAGATAGAGAAAGAGTTCCTTGAGTTAAAGAAAAGAAATGAGGAATCTCTTTGTACCTAAGAGGATAATTTCATGAGACTTGTGAGGTACGCTTTAGGAATTATCATCTAAAACGAAAGTGAATTTGATAGGTTCTTCAGTGGCTTAAATCAATATCTGATTTTGGAGTTATCTATAAGAGACTTTAATAGCTAAAAGGATATTATTCAGTGATAATTCAAGGGTGAAAGGGAGTTTAGAGTCATGTATCAATCACATGGTTCTAAAATGAAAAGGAATATAGAGTTTAAAGTAAATTATAAAAAACATGGATAAAAGAAAAGGAGGTTTACTTTATGATCTATGTGTGGGAAGAAGCATGGAGGAAATTTCATTAAGGTGTCTAATAAATGTTTTAAGTGTGGAAGGGAATGATATCAGTTATTTTTTTCTAAAGTTATGGGAAGAAGTTATAAAATAGTGTTAATGAAGAAAAATCAACACCGAATGCACCTCCCACAATTTAGTTCTACAAGTGTAAGGAGAATGGGAATTATTATAACCACTACCTAAACCTAAGGGTTGGTGATGATGATCAATTTCAGTAACCTCTTAAGACATGTTAAAAGGGTAAATATCATGAAATCAATATTTTTGAAGAGTGATGTGACAATGATATGGTGAAATGTACACTTACCATACACTCTAGAACTGCTAATGTCTTATTTGATTCTCGATCTACCCACTATTTCATATCTAACTAATTTTCTAAGGGTGTTAATATTCCAAAAAAATTATTAGTTGTGGAATTAATAGTGAAACCCCTTAATGGTATAATTATTCTATCCCATGTCTATGATTTATCTCTAGTAGAGGTTTGTGGGAATGTGATTCCTACAAATATTATCATTCATACTTTGGTTGGATTTGATGTCATCTTAGGCATGGACTAGATTTATCGACATAAATCCCTCATCAATTGTCAAGGAAGGGAAGTTATGTTTGATATTTGAAACCCAACCATGATCATCCATCAATGTGATGATAATAATAAACTTCATACAATGATAAAATCTAGTGTTTGGGTCTTAATTCCCATTTAGAAGGTTTGTTTATCTCAAATGGTTGGGGAGAAAAGTGGCATCGAGGATATTCCTTTTGTTCAGGATTTTTGAGATATATTCCTAGAAGATTTTTATTTATCATTATTCCAAATTGTGATGTTTAGTTCTAAGTAGAACTCATACATGGTTCTATACCAATTTCAAAGGATCTTTATAGAATGTTCATGATTGAGATACAAGAATCGAAGAAGACACTCCAAGACAACCTTGATAAGGGATTCATTTTGCCTAGTGTGTCACCTTGGGGTAGACCAATCCTTTTTATGAAAATGAAAGATGTATCAATGTGAATATTCATTTATTATTGAGAGTTAAAAAATATCACAATCAAGAACAAGTATCCTCTTCCCCATATTGATGAATTTTTTGATCAACTATGTGATGTTCAATACTTTTTCCATGATTGATCTTTGTTCTGGATATCATTAATTGAGGGTAAATAACGAGGATATAAGCGAGATAACATTATGCACAAGGTATGGGAACTATTAATATATAGGTATCCTTTTGGTCTTACTAATTCGCCTTCCATATTCATGGATTTTATGAATAAAGTCTTTAGATATCACCTCAACTAGTTTGTGGTAGTAATTATAGATGATATTCTTATCTATTCAAAGAGCATGGAAGAGAATAAATATCACATGAGAATTGTAATAAAGACCCTAATAAAGGAGAAACCATATTAAATATTTAAAAATTGTGAATTTTGGAAGTAAAAGGTTTCATTTTTTGTGTCACATAATCTCTATATAAAGTATTATAGTATATTCATAAAAGATAAGGGATATTGAATGATGTACTATACCAACCATAGTTACTGAGATACATAGATTTATTGGTTTAGATTGATATTATGAACAGGTTGTGAATAATTTCTCATGCCTATATAATCCTATGACAAAGTTATCTCGGATGGGTGTCAAGTTCCTCTAGATAGATGAATTTGAGTAAAATTTGAAGGAACTGAAGAGAAGGTTAGTCGGTGAACCTATGATTACATCACACTTTAGAGGAGAAGGGTTTTTAATCAATAGTTATGCATCCATGAAGGGATTGGTATGTGTTTTATTTATAAAAAAATGGTTATCACTAATCCCTTATGACTGTTGAAGATTCATGAGCACAATTACCCGACACATTATTTTGATTTAGAAGTGGCAATTTTTTCATTAACGATATAGAGGGATTTTTTATGAATAAAAGTGTGATATATATTCCAATAAAAAAATTATAAAATATATATTAACAAAGAATTAGTTGAAAATGAACCAAATAAGATAGTTATAGTTGATATAGGATTATGACTTCTCAATATATTACCAACCTGGGAAAGTGAACAAGGTGGCCGATGGTTTGAGTTGGAAGGATCATGCTAGCCTATCTGTGATGAGGATAAAAAAGGATACAATACTTCAGGATTTTCAAAGGATGGATATAGAAATACTGAAGGAAGGGGAATAATATTATCTTTCTCAAATGAATGTTTAACCATATATCCAAGCGATGATTATGGAGGCTCATTATGAAGATTAATAGCTATAAAAGAAAGTTATAAATGTTTCTACATTTAACCTTGATTAGGATGGAATAATAAAGTTCAGGAACTGTGTATGTGTTCCTTATTTACCCTATTTTAAGAAGTATATATTCAAGGAAGATAATATTTCTTCATTATTTATTCATCCTTGAAGTAAAATATGTATAGAGACTTGAAATAATACTTTTAAGGGGGATGTAATAAAGAGAGATATCATAGAGTTTATATCTCAGTGCTTGGTATGTAAACAAGTTAAGGATGAAAGAAAAAATTCATAGGGGATTTTTCACCCATTACCCATACTAGAATGAAAATGAGGGAACACCAATTTGGATTTTTCATTGGACTACCCAAAAAACTCTAAAGGATTTAATATTATATGGGTGGTAGTCGATCACATTACAATGTCAGCACACATCATCGCTATCAGATAACACTTCTATCAAGATCATATTTTTAGGTTATATACTGAGGAAGTGGTAGGGTTGCATGGAGTACCGCATTAAATTTTATCAAATCAGGATCTGTGGTTTACCTTTCAGTTCTAGAAATGTCTTCGGAAAGAACTTAATACAAAAATAAGTTTCAACACTTTATACATCCTCAGACAGATGGTCAGTCTGAAAGAATAATTCAAACCCTAGAGAATATTTTGATATCTTATTCTCTATATTTAAATTGTGGTTGGGATAAACACCTTTATCTAGTAGAGTTCTCTTACAAAAATATATTTAACTCAAGAATTTCTATGAAACTGTATGAATCCATCCATGGGAAGAAATATAGATCTTGAACAATCTGGGATGAAGTTTGAGAAAGAAAGATATTGGGACCTAAGATCTCTGAGGAAATGGCGGAGAAGGTTAGAGCCATTTAGTATAATATCAATGAAAGTCAAATTAATAAGAAAAGCTATACTAATAACCGTCAGTGTGATCTATAATTTGAAGTTGATGAAAATGTGTTTCTATGAATCTCTCCCTAGAATAAGGTTATGAGGTTTGGAAAGAAAAAGAAACTAAGCCTTAGGTATATAGGTCCCTTATAGATTTTTGATTGTATATGGATGGTATCCTATCACTTGGAAATTCCTCAAAATATCTCTAAAGTCCATTATGTTTTCCATGCATCTCTCATGAAGAAGTGTATACTTGATGCTTCACATGTACTGAACTCATAGGTTATACCACTAGGGAAATATCCTTCTTATGAAGAACAACTAGTTGAAATTCAATACCAATCAAAGAAAGTTCTATGAAAGAATATCACTCACCTAGTCAATGTTGTTTTGGAGAAATTTCTATTTATTAGAAACTATGTGTGAACTTGAGGATATGATAAAGAAGAAGTATCCTCATTTTTTTACCGAAGTGATGAATTTCTAGGGTGAAATTCATTTAAAGGTGGGGTAGAATGTAACACCCTAAGTTTTTATGGTCTTTTTTATTTGACTAAATGAAAATTTCCTTTATATATTGAATTGAACTATGTTAAACATTCCTTTCACAAATCACCGATTTGGTGTGCGTTACACACAATATCTAGTTGGCATATGTTTCACACAACACTCAATTTCTATAAAACATACATTTTGGCTATAATTATTTAAATGAGACAATTATAAACTAGCCATTATACATAGTAATATAAATAGTAATAACTTCTTTTCAAATATTTTTTATAATTTTTTTTAAATATATAAAACATATTAATAACAAAAGATATTTTTATTGGTAAATTCCTTATTTATTTAAAAATACTATTTTCTCAAATGAACTACTTTTCATGTCCTTCTTTGAAAAACATTAAAATTAATTTTACAACCATTTATAAATTTAATTTTATAAAATAATATTCATTTTTAAATTTATATTTTTGTAATTATCTTAGGATTTTTTTGGGATTTTTCTAAGAATCTTCATTTTTGGATAAATAGTGAAATATACTGGATTTTAATTTAAAATAACATTTTCATCTCATTTTTTATAAGGTTAAATTATATTTTAATATTTTCTCAATGTTTAATTAGATCATATTTTTATCAATTATACCAACTTGGTTCATTTGATTCAATTTCACTTTGATATTTTATATAAAAACATAGTAAACATTTGAAAGTTTTTACTTTAAAAACCCGTTTTGTTGACCCGACTACAAGAATAAATTTAAATTAATTTATGACACTTATGTTATTGTAATTTTTTAAAGTGGATTCCATATTTTTAAATATAATTATTTATAATTTTTAATAAGTCAAACTTAGTTTTTAAATATTAGTTAAATTAATTAAAATTAATTACAATGATTAAGGTAATATTAAGCTTAACTAAGGACTAAACCTTAAACTTAAGGGAATAAATGACAAAGAAAATTTTCCAAAATCCATTTTATGCCCCTATTTAAACCCTATAATCATGTTTATTTACTTTTTACCATTATTGGATCTAATTTCCATTGGAAAAATGTTGGTAGAATTTCATTTCCTAAAATTTACAAGAGTACCACTCCTCTACTATAAAAGGCATACTCCCCCCCACTTCCTCACCCCAATCAGGAAAAATAAGATCAAAACCTATCTGAAAAAATAGCTCTTATTGGTACCTTTACTCATCCTAGAATACTCCCATTGGTTAGAAATCAATCCAAGGAATCCCTTTGGTGAAAACCAACAAGAGTTACCCGAAGAAGAGGTGACATTCTTCCTCATGTTCTTTTATTTTATTTCAATTATCAACACCCATAAATTTTATTATTCCATTATTTTATATAAAATAATTATCCTAAATATATAATTATTTTTAATGCTATGTTTTATAACTAAACATACACTCACTTCCAACTAAAGGGTAACGAACGTATAATTTACATGTCCAGAGAACTAGTACCTCACAAAATGATGATTGTTCATTTTTAATTTACCATCATTATGGAAATTATGATGGAAAATTTATTTATATAATATATATATATATGATATTTATAATTTCTTTAATCTTATGTAATTATTTTATATCACATGTCATTTTACTTTTCATTTTGTGTAAAAAGAATAATTTGTTTTGAGGAACTATGAACTACCGCCCCATCAAAGTGACATGATTCATTCACACACAACATGGAATATATTAAGGATGGGTTTAGTGAAATTATATTATATACATGATATAATAATTCTTCTAGAATAATTATATTTATATACACATATATTTATTTTACTCTCTTTCTTTCAACATGACAATAAAATGGAAACAATGTTCATGAATACGTACGACCTATCATCTCCATGAATGGTGTATTCCATATTATTAATATATAATAAATGGATTATTATAATACACATATAATTAATGTAATTGATATTTATGAAAATTTTTACATTATATAAATCATGATATAAGTATAAGAACCAAATATATAACAAATGAAGACACATACTAAGAACATAGTGGGTATTACCTGAAGTGAAACCTTAACATATAATTGTTAAAAAGAGGGTAATATAAAGTAATAATAAAACCAAATATTGTATTATATATTAAAATTTTCTTCTGAAAAATATGTATAATAATCATACATTTATTATACAGAAAGCTTGTACGAGTACAAAGAGAGTCAAGATACAAGGTAAGGGAAATTTCATTTCACTTTTTATTTCTATGTGACACATTCCTTAGAAATCAATATTTTCTTTTGTGTGGTGTATATATAGTACATGAATGTGTTATATAGTTACTATTATTAAATTTATGGGTATTTTCATATCCATTCTATGATCATTATTTCTTGGGGATAATGTTTCAAAAGTTACCAAATCAGTAAGACAGTTTTGTCACAATTTGCCTTCTTTGAGATACATGTTTTCTAATACACCAACATTAATTTTTGATCTGTAGAAACTTACATTTAACATTTTATACAATTAATCTCCTTATTTTCATGATATTTTATGCTTCATTTAATTTCTTTCTCTTACATGGATAATATTATCCAAATTTACCAAGTGGTAAATGTTTATTGAAGCAATATAATCATTTATAGAGATTGTTTATGGTTATGATTCTATTAATGAAATATTATACTTAATCTCTCTTGAAAAATTATGAGTTTTAATTCTCCTATTTTTTATTCAACATGTCTCCATTAATTTGTACCATTTTCCACTCTTCGGTACATAATATAATTACGATAATGTTTTTAAGAAAAATTTTACCATATTTCAATCTTCCATCAGAGAATTATTTTATTTCAAAAATATTTTTAAGGATGTTTTCAAATGATCCATAAAGGCCATTTTCAAGTAAAAAGGATTTTAATAATATTTTATGATTTTCCAATATTAATTTATAAGTTTTCAATGTTTTTTTAAGAAAAAATATTTTTAGAAGTTATTATGTTTTAAAAATAATTTTTCATTGAAGAAAGAATATTTTCCTCAAGATTATTTTATAAGATCTATCATAATTATTTATCATCTAAGATGTCATCCATTGGTGTTACTCATGACTTAATGGGGAAACGATTCAATGTTTCAATTCATAATTTTTCTCTGAATGGATTATATTTTGTTGAAATGATGTCTATGAAACCAGTTTCTTATTCATGCATTATATTCTTTTTAAACCCACTTATTTTCCCAGGTTATAATTTTAAACAATTATGAAACCTGTATCTTTTTTCCATAGGTTATGATATATTTATATGTTCATGATACCCATTTTATTTCATGGGTTATGATATGATTATTTATGATTTTTTGGAATATCTATGTATGATTTAATTATGATATGGGTGAGACCTATATATCCCTCCAATACGTTGGGTACATATTTATATATCCCGAGATAGACTAACAAGGTTTGGGGAAGTGAATGTTGACTACTAAGATAGCCATGAGAGTGAATCTTGACTACCAAGATGGTGTGAGGAGTGAACTTATGGTACTAAGATGATCATGGGAGTGAACCATGACTACCAAGATGGTATTGGTTGTGAACCCATACTACCAAGATTCTATTGTCAGTGATGCATTAAATACTATGAAAATAATATTATATACTTATTTGTTTTAAAAAATTCCATGTTTTATTCCTATGAAAGTATTTCATGGATTATGTTCTTTATTTTCTTATGATTCATGTCTAATGAGCTTTCAATATTTATTCCATGATTCATGTTTAGGGACTTTAATATATAGGGTCTGATCTTCTATTTCTTGTTCACATTATCGTACCCCTATTCTCATGTTTATGATTACATGTATCCCTTATTTACCCTTATTAACCATATGATATTACCACATTTTATGTTTTATTCCCTAGGTTATAAAGATATATATTATATTTAATATATCAAAGAAGGGTGATAATAAAGAAGAACCTAGTGTGATATACTGTATCTCATTTATGTACCACTGTTTATGTCTCCATGTTTCCAAAGACACTAGAATAGTATGATCTTTGGGTGCCTATTTGTGTATTGTTTTAAGTATTCATTAAAAGTTATATAATGTTTATGTATGAAAAGAGAGGGTCACTGTAATATCTCTAGGTCGATTAATTGTACACCTAGGTGGAACTAGTTTCATAGGGTAAAACCATGGATGGGTTCGTTATCAATATGGTTATACCATTCCTCATATGATACTAAGTCCCTTATGTGAGATACCTATTATGGACTCAGAGGTTACCATAGAAAGAGTCATATGATGGATACTGTTGTAGGTCTCCTTTGATAGAATCTATGGTATTGGTTATATCGGAGGCTCCTATAACGACCCTTGAGAGTCCTTATAGTTCTTTTTAGAAGGGATTTGGTTTCTATTACTATATTTTATTGATGTGTTTTTTGAATTATATGTGTTGAATGTTTATTAAATCATGAGCACGAATGATTTATATTCTATGGATGTGTCTAAAAAAATATAATGGTTTGGGTATATCCACACTTGTTATTTAAATTATTATGGCCCATGTATACACTTTATTACATGTACAGGTCCCTTGGGTTCAGACATCTGGCTTAGCCCGAAGCAAGTAGAATTGGATGGGTATCTATTTAGGAACCCTAACTGAGGTGTTATTTTTTTATTTATTTGATCCCTTGAATTTAGTATTTATTATGGCACACTTCTCACTTATATTTCATGAAATGGATTTTTATACACACCGTTGGTGGGATCCTACTGGGATTATATCTCACGCCCTGTTTAGGCCACCTTTAGTACACAAGTAGACTTCATTATTGCATGTCTAGATAAAGGGTAGCAGCTAGCTTCCAATTTTTGATTGTCTTTCCTTTATAACAAAGTGCAGGTGGAAGGAACCGAGCCAATGCCGATGATTCTATTATTCACTATTTTTGGCCTTTATATATATATATTTTTTATTGTGGTATATTCCTATATCCCCTATTTCCCATGCACACCTTTTGTATAGTACATGAAATATCATTATCATCATTTTGTATCTATTATGGTTTGTTTAGCTTCCTCCTATTGATTATTTATCTTTCATTATTTATCATTATTTACAATGTTGCCTGTATTTTTCTTATTCCTCCACTACGGTGGGTTATTTTTCTTTTCATATATTGCATTATTCCTCTATTCCATCTATTTATTTCATATTATTCACTATTGTGCTCCACTTTGATCTATGATGGAATAGTTTCCCCACCAACACACCCTCATACCTAATTTCTAGTTAAAAATTTCTAGTATATGGGGAGGTGATCATGAGGTATTGTGGCCACTGTCTTGAGGCACTGCCAAGTGGAATCCAGGGCAAGATGCTACACACACACACAATCATAAATGAATTGACCAGATGGAACCTCATTGAAATACGAGACATGTTAGAAGATATATTGAAATACATTGTTGTCTAGTTTCATGATATTATTACATAACTTCTATAATAAGATATATATATATATATATGTATATATATAATTAATATCTAATTTTTAGAATCACATAGTAAATTTGAACAAAAATGGTATGAAAAATAATAATAGAGTATCAAGTCACTTAGTTGACAAACAAAATATGTGGACAAATTAGCTCATGTATATGAGTCTTCACATGCCTAAATATCCATCTCAAAATTTTCAATATATTTATATATATATATATAAATTATATAATATAATATAAATATCAAATAGGATTGTCTATATAAATTGAAGAATTGGGCCGAAGTACTTTTCCATGCTCTATAAAAATATATGTATATATATATATATATGCATGAGGAGAGGGAGAGAATGAGAGTGTGTCTTAGTAATTATATTTGGGATGGATATCTCAAAAGTATAAGAGTTTATAAGGTTTAATTAGATTTCATTGTAATTAAGGTAATGGTAAGAATTTTTCAAAAATTATCATTTCATGTGAAAAATTATATTAAAAAGGGGATTAGGTTTTTAAATACTTTTATTTCAAAGTTGGTTTAAAAGGATTGTGAAACTATCATTTAATGTGAACTCATTTTATAAATTTCTTTTTTTAATTTTACTAATCCCAATTAATAAGATATATTTTCAAAAAGATTGATTTTAAGATGAATAGTTCAATATACCATTTTTATAAATACTGTTATTTAATGAGATTTTTAGTATGTAATTATGTCATAGAGATTTTTGAAACCTATTTCTATAAAAAATATTTATTTTATAAAATAACATTATAAATTAAAAAAATAACGATTCTAGTTTACAAAACTATAAGAACATGAGCCTTAGCCTGGTTGGTGAGAACTCTTCAAGTTCATCCTTGAGACTGAGGATCAAATCCAACAAGAGAAAGATTTTTGGGTTTCTGTAACAACACTATAGTTGGAACTATAGAAGAACAATTTGGTACTGTAGTAGGTACTATTCAATACTGTAGAATCTATTACTATTCACCTTCGGGCCTCCGATTTGGTCTTGGAGTTCTTAAAAAATTCAGGTTAGTTAAGGCTTTTGGGCCACCTAAAGGACTTTGGGCCACCTCATTTAGATCATACAGTGTAGATTCAACCAGATAGACTGAAGGAACTAGATCTATATGAGGACTCAAAGCATGCAGTTTCACCTGAACAAAGCTATTTTTACATGGAAGAATGAGAGGGTATGGAAATTACCATCAGGACCAGGCCTGTGCACCTCTACATAGGTATTCCTAGCCGAAGAAGCAATGCAAAGGTGGTAATATGGCTTCATGATCTACACATTAGAAAGGGTCATTTCCAAGTAGTAATATCTTTGAGGAATTATTGTAAGGCCTTTCGGTCATGGGATCAACTATGATTATTGGACTTATAAGGGTTCCCCCTCATCCCTTGAAATGAGTGTGATAAAATATGAATATAAATAAGGCCTTTGGTCTATTCGGCTTAACAATCCCAAAACTCATATTTCAGAACAAAAGAAATAAATTTCCCAAGAAATTATTTTAAATACATTAAACATTTATAATTTTAAAATTATTTTTTATCATTTTAAAAAATTGAATCAAAAAACTAGATTTAATATTTTTAATCATCTGGTTTAACTTATTTAATAATGACAATTTTATTTTTATGCAAACAGGATAAATTAATGAAGTAAAAACTATTTAGTGCGGTAATGGTAAATTAGGTTAAAAGGGTTTAGCCGAGTGAATACGACTAATTTTTTAAAAACATGTTTTCTAATGTGTGAATGAGGCCTTTATAGACCTTATATATATTCCTCATTCCATTATTTTTAAATTTTGGATCCACTTTCCTTGAGTACGACTTCCCATTATTTTAAAGTTATGAGTATTTACAAAAATGCCATCCCTTCTCACTTATAAAAGGTTCCTATGATCACCCCTTCAATAGCACTCCTAAAATTTACTTTACTACTAAACACCATCTATTTTTCCTTCCCATAATATCATATTCCTCCTCCTCATGCTTTTGGGTCATATTAGATTATCCAAATATATCATTTTCCATGGAATTCTCTAATGAAAACTCAAAGTTCCCAACATGATTAATATATTTTACTTAACTTATTTCTTGTATTTCTTAACTTTAAAATTCAAAATTTTAAATATATATATATAATGAAATAACCATTGGTTATATAATTAATATTATTATGATAATGGAATAAACATAATTTACCTTTCTGCTCTTACCCTATGAAAAATGAAAATTTTATTCGTGTGTATGTGTGGAGACAAAAAAATATTTCACTATTTCTAGAAAAAAAATATCCATCAGTAAAAGATTTTTTTTGGAAAAATGTTTTACCAATAGATATATTCTATCACTATAATTTTGGTAAAAGCTCTACCTCTATATGTTATTGCAATAGATAAAATGATTCTGTTACAATTATAATAATACCAAATGATAATATATATGTTGGCCAAATTATTTAGGAATAAACTTATCAATTAATAATAGTATTACCAACATGTTATTTTTTTGTGGTAATATAATTAACCATAAAAATTTATTAGTTATTTTGATAAATACCAATAATTATATATTTTTTAATGTATTTTTTATTATAAAAATTCATTTTAGTAATAATATATATTAGTAAAGAATTATATAATATATATTTATAAAACTATATATCATATAATTATTATTTAAGAATTTCCAAATTATTTTTATCGACCCAAAATAAATACTCCACAAACACTTCCATTAATTTGTATAAGGAAAATAACCAATAATGATCATAACACTTAGAAAAAATATATTTCCACTCAAACAAAACAATTTCACATCCCACTCCCTTAGAAAATTTCAAGCTCAATTATTAAAAAAACCTTTCTAGGGTGGAATCATGACACAACATGCAGTATTGAGGATAAAACCGTAGTACAATATTTGACAAAACATTATGAACAAGAGCCGCACTCATGGAGCCCATCATGGCACTTGGATTTATCACCATCTCCATCTAACCCAACTAATAAGAGGCTATATTTCTAATGTCATAGTAAAGATAGTCCAAATAATAAGTGGTTGTATTTCTAATGTCACAGTTATGATAGTGAAGGTGGTAGCATCAATGAAAAAAGAAAAAAATCCCCTAAAAAGTAAATGTTTTCTTAAGGATTTAACAACAATGTTTTTTTAAAATTATATATAATTACTTCTATGGTTTCTTAAAAACCCATAATTTCTAAATATATAAAAAATTTCATATATAGGATTCCAATTAGAAAAGATAAATAAATCTAATATGGAAATTTGGAACTCTGCACTCACCCAGACCTCCTTCCAATCGTTTTTGGGAAATCTTGAGCACATGAAGTGCAATGCATCTAAATAGTACTACCTTAACCCATGGCATGAGTTATAGTAAATAAATTATCATTGAAATCACACAATTATATATCAACATTTATGTGTTTTTTCTTCTTAAGACATAATAATCTGGTAAATAGTAAAGAAAAAAACATATTAGAGGGTGGATGTGAAAGGGGTGAAACCCTAAATCACTTTTTATACAATAATACTTGAAGAATTTAATTACAAAATATTATAAAATAAAACACATTCTCTTAAATAACTTAAATAATTAAATAAAAATATAATAATACTATAACATAGAATTGAAAAAATTATATTATTTTATAATATGATGTTCTCATTTTAATATTTGCGAATATGTTATTACTATCATGTTATTTAACAACATCAAAAAATTATTTTTTATTGAACAAAAAACTTAACTCAATGGTCATGAAAAAGGTCCAAGAATGTTAAATTTGAAAAGTTATATGCTAGATAATCATTGAAGGAAAGGTAGATATATACAAATACTAACTATAGGGGAGCAGGTTTCGGTCAAGAAGATTCAAGAAATCTTATGTAATAGTCTGTTTTACACAAAAACCTATTTCTCATTAAAATATATATATTAATTTCCTTATATATTTGAGCCTTGAAAATATTGATAAAATATTAAAATAACTAATCAATATCATTTTAGACAAAAATTATCATCCATAAGTGATGAAAAACATCTCCAATAAAACAATTTATTTAATAAAAGATTAATATATATTGTTCTACATATTAAAATAATTGCAATACTCTCCATTTTTAGGGTTTTTTTGTAATTATAAATCAAGTATTATTTCTCTCATAGATGGTGAATTTTAGGATTGAAGAAAATCTCCACCAATATATTATCCTATTTTATTTTTTAAGATCTTGTTTATATGTGAATTTAAATTTTTAATAATGAAAAACATCCATAATTAAACCATATAATATCATTTTATATTGTATAAATAAAGAAATAAATTGTCTCAGATGATAAAATAATTTCTTCTTTAGAATTAGCGTAAAAACATCAAAACACTACCTAACAAAAACTATCCAGATAACTGTTTGGAAAATAATAACAAAATAGAGTGAAATTTTTTTTATGGAAAACAAGAGATATTAGTTTTGAAAAAAATAATTCGAAGACGTTTAGAAAAAGATATCATGTGGGACCTGGCTATTCCACATACTCAATGACCATCTATTGATAAAGTAACAAATTTCATCTATTCATGATACACATTAACAATGATGAAATATTATAAGAGAATGTGAGTCCCATACAACAAAATGGAAATTTTCATATCCTTATAATCATATTTGAAGAATTTTTTCTCATATAAATATATTTATAAAAACAATTGTAAAAAAATGTCATTCCTATATCATTATTTTCATCAGTAGAAACATTTAATAGAGGATTACTAGAACTATAATTTTTTCCAATGTGAATAGAATCATCCATCTCATTTTAATAGTATAATTTGAATTTAATTCAAAAGTTTTGTAAGGTAAATATTTTTAGTGGCAGGGTCCTTGATAACAATCTTATACATGGTACATTATTATAAATTTAATAATATAACCATATCACCCTCACTCACATCCAAATCAACCATGATTTATAAGTAAATCATTATAAACCATTGAATAGAATTATAGTATATGACATATAAAATAAATTACACCATTAAACCATGGAACCATTATCAATAATAGCGCACATTATATAAAAATAAAAGTATATTATCTATCAAGTGGTCAAAAAATTGGTCATTGTTTTTTGTTTTAATTTTTCAATACCATTACTAGTGACCAGTGAGTAACCCAATGTAAGTTTTTGAATTTTTGGTTTTTTTGAAATTCCATAAAAACTCTAATGTGATTTATATATGTTTAAGAAATCATGAAATTGTAGAAGCCGATATCATAATCTAGTTTTACCTCTGTTTTTTTATTGAAAACTACTTATAACACTTATCACATATAATAAGTTTTTATGAATACAAATATATTTGAAAAAATTATAACAAAAACTACTTATAAACACATAAGTCTAATAATAAGTGTTTATAAATAAGGATTAGTTCGATGAAACATAAATAATTCTTATTATAACACTTATGACTTTAAATAAGATACTATGTACATGTGTTTTCATATTTATTTTTGATTCCAAATGAAAATAAATGATTTAAGGTTATGAAATGATGGACAACCAGTCCTCCTCCACTTTCCAAAAGTCTAATAAAATCATAAAATCATTGAATTAGAAGTAGTATATGAGAATCAACGAGTATGAATCATGATTAAGGAAATAAAATTCATCAACACATTACATCATCATTTATAACTTTGGAATCACATACAATTTATTTTCTTTACACCTATTATCAGATCTATTTTTAGGAATAGAGGTGGTCTTCCCATAACTAATTGACATTGGTATCTTGAGTTCTCTATATTGTTTTTTCTATTTTCCATTGATGAATTGTACACATCACCATTAGATTTTTTTTTTCTGAATATATCTTTTATCCATGCCACTGATGGTGAATTCATTATCATGCTTTTGTCTCTTTTTATAACTATTTTTTATGGTCTGATTGAAGTCCATAAAAAGGATAACTATTTATCACATTTTTGTTATATCATTTTTTTGGAACTATCCATACCTTCTATTTGTAAAAATATATATTATAGAATACGTGATTTTATACAATGTAATTAGTTGATTTTTATTTTTAATTTAAATTGTTTTATCTGAAATAAAACTAAAACCACTAATTTTTTAGCTGAAAAATTATGAGTGATATGTGATACAACTTGTAAGAAGTTACATATAGGGTGATCATCCGTTTTAGAGAAATTAGAAACAAGTAGATATGATGAGTAGGTTTGTTTAAAAAAGTAATAAGTCGGCTTATTCAATAGTAGGTCTTATAGAAAGTTCCCTACTATCAAGATATAAATTGATATCATCAAAAAAATTACTTCTTAATATTTTCTCTAAGAATCTTGTGATATATAAATTTAATTAGAGGCTATTATGGGAAATAAAGTTGTTCAAAAAATGATGTTAAATTTTATTTCATGGGAATATGAGTAAAAGAAATAGATATTTTTCTTGTATAAAATTGTGTACTCTAGTAACAACAACTTACCTTGAGAATGGGACCTAATTTAGAAGCTAAGACATCATATAGTATAAATAGATCCATAAGAATACATGAGATAATTGAGAATAAATTATTAAAGGACCATTAAATAGTTTATGAATATAATTTATAAATTCTTGAGAATAGTAATTATCATATACTTTCAGATGATGTTTTTGATTTAAAATAATAAGAGAGTTAAAAATAGAAACTAGATGTTATAGGGAATCTTGGTTCCAAGCCCCATCCCAAAAATATCACATTCTAGTTAGAAATATGACTAAACATAATCAATGTCACATAACTCAATATTTATGAACAATTTATATGATGTAAAAATGGTCTCTCAGTAGATAGACTATCACATTAAAAAAATTATAGCCCTTGGTGTGCATCCAATGTTTTACAATGTGAAGATTAATGAATTTTAAAATTCAAAATGTTTTATATATTATCAATAAGAGCCACTATCTTAAAAGGTAAAAGGTTACTTTTGAAAGACTAGTGACATACTAAAGGGTTACAAAATTATTAAAATATTATTTTTAGATGAAATCTGTTCGATGTGCATGGATAACTTTTTTATATACAATGTTCCAGAATGAATATTTACCTTTATCATTACCATGTGATAGTGATGAAGATTGATGAACATGTTTTAATTGAGTTTCTATTTCATTTCCAATTCATTGTACATGTGTATATGAAATGAGAAAATATTTTTTTTGATAGTAAAAAACATGGTATTTTGAGCGAATAATTCCCAAGAGATTTTATTTACATGATTAAAAGTCCAAAAAACACTCAATACTTCTATTGACAAAACATACTTACATTGAAGTATTGTGATGAAAAATTACTAGGACCATTAAAGGTCTATATAATGAGAAAATTTACTGATGAGTTCAAAAGAATGTGTGGATGAAACATGAAATGTGAAAATTGAGTTGCGTTGAGATCCATCACATACAAGTTATAGGTGTTCATCACTTTCTAAAGAAGGGAAAATGATAAATTCTTCAACATAGTAGTTTGGATACTTATTTATCTTTGTAGTGATCATTATAAATCTAAAAAACAATAGAATGCACCTCCAAAATTCTGATATAGAACCATATCAAAACCAATAAATATTTAAGAAACATTATATATACATTTAAATGGGGTTTTCAAATAGGAATAAATGTATAAACAGATAATCCTCTAAATGGATTTTTTAGATCCCAGGTTAAAGATACTGAATTTTTTTTAAAAGATTAATCTCTAGGAAATAAGAATAAAAAACTGTAACCAAACCTACTACAAGATATTCTATTATGTTAATTTTCATTTTCTATCATACAGACACATGAATAAAACTAACCAATATATATTGTGGATATAGAAATGGTAATGAAAATGATGAAATAAAGTATTGAAATATTCCATCTATTAAGTTATCTATCAATCTAGATATATTTTTAGAACTAATTAGATAGTGTAAATGAAACATATCATAGATAATAAACTATAAAATTAGGAAATTTTGATATAAAATTAGATAATTCAGAGTGGGGGATGAATCTAGTAATTTCTAGGATTGCATCCTCTTGTTCAACATTTTATTTTTGTGACAAATGAATAAAATATAAAAGTGTGCAAATAAAATTGGTTGTTATAAGGTAAAAAGACTACACCAAATAAATAGAGTGGCTCTAAAGAAGAATGAAATTAGAAAAATAACATATCTAAAAAATAAAAAAACAATATCATAAATGAATAAAGAATAACTGCTTTAGTTAAAGAGTCTAATTGTAAATCTAGATGAAATAAACAATCATTTCAACAACACATTGGAGGATGTATTAACTTTAAGATGGAATAGTTTTTCTAGTAAAAGAAATTCAAACTACTAAACACTTTAAAATATGACCTCTAACAAAATTGATCATCCAAAAGAACTGAAGGATGATTCGACTATCACTCTAGCACGACTCAAATAACCTAGAACATGAGAAATGTTTGTTTTTTAAGTGATCAATACTTTGATTATTGTGATCCCTAATCCCCAAATAAACTACTGATAGAAATTCATGATTCTATTTGAAAAAAACTGTTAAAATTTTCTTTTGATGGTTTATACAAACTGAAATTATCCAAAAGGGTCCAACTGTGGAAGTAAACAACTTAATGAAAAAAAGATATAGAGAGAAAAACATCGGGGGATCCCTTTAATGTGGTTGGATTATTCAGTGATATATGAATCTATTAAACAACTAGATAAGTGTTATAGGAGGGATATAGGTCCTCTATAAGATATAAATGAATGTAAATTATTTTTTTCTAACACAACCTTTAAGGTGGTGTTTTGGTTGGTGCGCATGATGATGATACTGAGTTTGTGAATGAAGGTATTGATCATCGATCTAGTGAGAAACAAGAGATGAAGTCATGATGATAGTGGAGGTTCAAAGGAAACATTTTGACATGGGATGGAATTTGTTTTTACTAAATAAAAATCTTATTTATGGTTTTTTATTAATCTTTTACCATTATATATTTTTAATTGTTTAAAAAATTCTATTAAGATAAAATATTTCATCCCAAATGAATTACATTTAAAATAAAATTTAACAATGTTTTAAATATAATATATATTGGATAAAATTTTCAATTTCATCCAAATATTTAAATATCTAATTGTAAATAACAAAAATATTTTTTTAAATTATGTTAGAAATCAATCTCATAATCATTTTTAGTTTTTTAATAATAATGATTTTTTTTAAAAATAGTTAACTTATAGCTGTGATTTTTTTCATTTAATTATGTAATTGTACAGAATAAATAGTAGCCAAAAAATCATATGTTAATGAAAATTTCTCAAAATAATGATTATATTAATAGATTTACTTATTGGTATAAAAATTAAATAATAATATGATAAAGTAACAACTTTTATTTTTTGGAAAAGTGTTTGTTGGTAATAATCAATTAACAAAACAAATATATATGATGGTAATAATAATTGTGGTATTTACGTTTAATATCAAAAACATATAAAATATGTTGAAATTTTTCATTTTTACCAACATATATATTATCTTTCAATGGATTTTAGTTTATAAAAGACATTTTTTTGTAGTGGAACTATTGCCTCCATAAAGCAATGTTTTCTTTTTAACTTCACCATCTGTCATGAATGGTAAAAAAAGTGAATTTAATTTATAATTATTATTATTTTAACATATTATAGATTATTAAATGTTAAATAATATTACTCCTTTCTCCCATTCTATGAGAATTAAATCAACATCCATGTGTATTCGTGAACTACCACCTTTATGGAATAATGCATTCCACTTTTCAATACCAACTTTCATGGATAGTCATAATAATGGACTTAATGGATAAATATCATGTTTATGATATATTAAATATTTTTTCATGTAAAATTTTATAACCTATTAATGATATTATCAAAAAACTATTATCATTAATTCGGTCATTTAAAATATAAATATTAAGAGGAAAATATTTTTATTCATACAATGTAATATTTTCATATCCATTAATGATTATTTTAATTCCATAAAATTATGATATATCACACTAATAAACACTAAAAAAGATGATCTTTCTTCTAGTATAATGATATTATAACCAAAGGACCATATAATAATCCATTAATCATGGCATGTTCATGTTTATATTGGTTTAACAACCTTCTTTAACAATGCTATGAATTTATATTATTGATGAAAATGGGAATTAATTACACATATATTATGATATAAATATGTAAATAATGATTTTTTATGAAATAAAAACATTATTATTAAACACATTAATTAATAAAACACATTTAGTTCGTTAAGAATCATTAAAACATAATCATTGTTGTTTTTATCACAATAGATTTCAACCAAAAGTACCATAGAATAGAATTATGTCTCTATAAATATCATGTAAAATATATTATAGTACCATTAATGATCAAAATATGATAAAATTTTCATTAATAATGAATAATAACACCATTTATATAGAACTAGTTTAAAATGATCAAGATTACTTACACCCAGTATTGAAAATATGTAATAACTCACTAGAATTCATATAGAAAATTATTATAAATAAAGTGAATAAATAGAAAAAGATATGATAAAGGTTCCAAAATAAGTTATTAAGATAGATATATTATTTATACAAGAGGTTAGCGTAAAATGATGACATCCATGACAAAAGGTAAGGTTTTCTTGTTTGAAATTTTCACACATTAAGACATATTTATAATTATACACAATGTTTTATTTGAAATGATGTATCTAAACCCCATTTAGTAATACGTATCATGATCATCTATTTTTTCATGATATTTAATGTTTAATTTTAAATCATATTGTTAAATGCGTTTTTGACTTAAAAGTTTTTTAAAGTTGTAAGGGTTTTCTTAGTCTCAATTTTGATTCGTTGATACATAATACATTTTGTGCAGTATGTTTTACTTGAATGGACTATTTTCTTCCTATATATTTATTTTTATCATAATTTTTGTATTTAATGGGATATACTAATCCAAATAACATTCCCTTATGGAAATGGATATTGATTCAATTGCTACCAAATTAGTAAATATCTTTTAAAACTCAACTACCATTCATTGAGTTGTGATCATTATCTTGAACACATTTCATATAATTTGGATACATTATACCATTGAAATTATTATATGGAATTATTGAATTAATTTATTGGGATTTAAATTCATATAACAAAAATCATTTTCAAATATTTTTACCTTAAGGTGTTTGTTTTCCATAAGGGATCATGATAGCTCCAATATCATTTCTTTGAGTCATAATGTTTTATATTGAACTATTTATTAAATTTTTAGGTTATTACAAACTAATATTTTATTATATGTTATTTTAAAATCTTCTTATATAAAATTAATTATTAATTAAAATAATTTTTTATTAATTTTTTTTTTCAATAAAATGTTTCAAAAGTGGTAATTTTAAAGTATTAAAAGGTTCCTTTTATATTCAAATGTTTTATATTTTGGATCTATATTTCATATATAAAAATTTATTTCATTTTCAAGGATTACATAATGTATAATATTTTTAAATGTATTTTTTTCAAAATAATTCCCTTAACCATTTCAAAGCTACTTTTGAAAGTGACATGCAAGATTATTTTTTAAGTTAATGATAACAGTGTGTTTTAAAAGTTCTTTTAAGTTTTCACCTTCGTCTTCCACTTTATATTCTAAAGGATTTACTCTCATGGGGGATATTCATTAGTTAATTAATATTTTATTTATGAACCATTATGAGGGATATGAAAATGTTTAAGTTAGATAACCTTATAGTAATGTAACCATGGGTAAAATATATTGAAATGTATAAATTCAAATTTTAAGGTACATATTAATTGATATGTTTTTTATAGGATAAAAGATAATTTGTATTTTAAAAGAATATTTTATAATGATTTTTGGTATTAGAATATTTTAAGATAGTTGCTTATAATTTAGTATCTCTATTTTGAGTATTTTTATAATAAGTATCTAAGGAACCAACTCAAAGTAATCTAGGTTGAACCATGAATGATATTGATTAAAGTGATAGAGATATAGGTTAAATAGAGTTTGATAAAATTTGAACTCGAAGAGATATATGAAAAAATTATAGTGTTATAAATTGATACATCTTGAAGATAATCTTTTTAATACTCTTATGATTTTAAATGTTCATCATATATGGTAAATCCTTTTAGTTTCATTAATGCATGTAGCTAGAAGGAACAAAGTTAACAATGCGTGTGAGGGAAATTAAGTGACTATATCAATGATATACCTATAAAAAAGGGATTTGGATTAATAAATTTCATTATTATTCCAAAAAAACTATTAATAAATATGATTTACCACTAGAACATAGTTAAAATCATGAACATACTAAAAAATAAATGGAAGGAGTATCAAGTAAGTTTAGGGGATGAAGACGATGAAAGAAATAAGATTCAATTTTATTAATCTCAAATACGTGAAAATAATCATGAAGAAAATTACTTTAAAGGGACAAAAATATGTAATAAGTGTGGAGATGAATTCTATCTAACCTATAGATGTATGGGAGAGAAAAAATATATAAAAACATGTTTCTTAAATTTTAAGGTAAGTGGTTATTATTTGAATCAATAAACCAATCTAAGGGACAATAAGAGAAAAAGTCACCAACAACCATATGAATATAGAAAATCCTATAGAATTACTAATAATATAGAGAATAGTGTGTTTTCACCTTATATTTTATGATGTTTTTTTCCAGGTATGTTTTCACTAACTATTGGATATTGAGTTAAAAATAAAATCACATAGTGGTATGATTATTATTAAAACACTTTCAATGTTTTGGGGAAGTTATTCCATATAAACCTATATCTTTTTCATATATTATATTTCAATACAAATTTAGGAATGTGTTAGCTTACTTTATAAAGGTATTATAACATTTTTTACATATAAAAAAATGTCACCACACATCATAAATAAAACCATGATCATCTAGTAGTGTATGGTTAATTATGAGTTCCATATAGAAATTATGACATCTAGCCACCGAAAACCATCAATCGACACCCGAACTGATGATCACTAATTTTCTTTAGGCTCTAATTTCCATATTCTAGAGGCTATTGACTCATAGTGTGGGTTTAAGGTGGTATGGTAGTGAGATATTCTAGCACATTAGAGTAAAATAATAGTAGAGTTAAGATAAAATATATATATTATAAAAATAATATGGTAAATAGACTCACATGAAAGTGATTATTAAAATTTAAAAATATATGCTATATTAAACGAGTTTATACAATACATGTTATAAAATTAGAATAAAAAATTTTAAAGACTAAAAGAAAAAATGGGAAAAAAAATCAAAAAAAGGACCATGAGTTTTGGGCTAGTCCCAACTCCCATGATCTATCCTAGTAATAAAAAAAATACAAGAATTAGGCCTTACTTAAACCTAATCCTATATCCATGTACCATATTATTAGATACTAAAGTTCCATGTAAGTTCAAGATGGGTTCAAGTACAACTCATTAGGCCACCATGCACGATGCCCTAAATAAAAACCATTTGTTAAATAGTGCATTCATAAGTGATATAACAAGATAATTTAAATAGCGTACAAATTTTTAAGAAAAAAGATAAATATCCACCAATACCTTAGTCTTATAGCTACATCAATGGAATTATATACAACTTTTAATCCTTAGGTCTGTGACCTTGATCAACACTAACTTCTCCAACTAGTGCGAAGGTGTCTCTCAGAAATATTTGAAGACTGTGCCCCCAATAACAGACCTGAGTCTCCTTAGTATGCAGAATAATTATGAAGTAACTCCCCTATAAGGGCTACCTCAGCCTTTGGAATATTCCAAATAGGTGTAAAAACATACCCTATGAAATTTTTCTCAGACTATAGCCTAATCTAAATAGTAACACGGATCTCCCCTGACAGAAGATTTATAAGCCCTAAGTGTAAGAAAAATGGTAACACAAACATCCTCTATGATTTTTTTCTCAAACATAATAAAAATATGAACCCAAAATAAATTTTAATTTCCTTTTAACACCCCTAGGTAATTTCCATTTTATTAAAAAGACACTTCTCCAAATGAATTTTAATTTTCTTTTAAAACTAATCTACCCAAAAAGTGTTTTATTTTAATTTTAAAACAAAAATTTCCCCAATGCTGTTTACATTCCAAAACAAAAATATTCAAAGAAAAAGACATCATTCAATAAATATACCCAAAATAATTTCTTTTACCAAAAACCATACAATTACAAAACACTATTTTACGATTCAATACTTTCCATGGAATATGGTCTAAATTCCAAGGTCTATTCCATTCTTAATTATCAATGATTATGAAATTCCATTTCATAATCATTGATTCATATTAGAAATCCTATTTTTCTATTAATGAATAATTTTATCATTTGAAAAGATAAAATGATAGGTATTCTAATAATCCCACATTTCTCTTCTTAGAAAGATAAATCTCTTTATTAATCCAACCTGAAGTCAATTTCATATCCAAGGCCTTCCTTTTGGGATTTCTATTTTATAGGATTGAAAAAAAATTATTGGGCTATTTAACAGGGGTAAATCTACCTTAAAAAATTCAATTGAAATAAGTTTAATAAATAAAAAATCCAACATTACTTCAAAAATCACAACTAAAAAGTATGTCAATATTATGGGTTAATTTTAAGGGACCACCTACCTCATTTGAAACCACTTCCCAATTAATTCACAATCTAACAACCCACTACTTGAGCTCATTGATGACCAATGACCAACAAAAAAACCACCCAAGATACTATATCACATCCAAACAACTATAATATTTAATTATAATCAAATTATAAATAATTAAAAATTTATAAATTTTGAACCACCTCAATTCACATAGGAATAAATGTCCATTTAGTCACCATATACTCCCACCACACCTAAATCGAGTACATCCATCCACTAACGGTTTGTTCAATGTTCCTAACACTAACCTGATCCAAATACCTATCAATAGAAACTGAAAACATAATCCAAGACAATATAATTAACTTTAAAACCTATAAAAATCACATGGTTACAAACCTCTATCAAAATGACAAGAGGGGGTGTGCATGCATTTTCTTCATGACATCCTTTAGTTAGGGTGCTTGAAAGATCTATCATATTAGGGTGATTCCACCATTATTTGGGGGAATTTTCACTAAAATACAAAATAATAAAACAGAAATTAGAGAGAGGAGGAAGATAATTGGAATAAAGGTCACCAGAAGGAGAGAAAACAAAGAAACACCAAGAGACGATACCCGAAATTTCCAAAGGTGAAGGGGGATTAAAAGAAGGTTGAGAGGAGCCACCCCTGGTCTATCTAATCAAAAAATGAAGGAAAAAATAGCGGTTTATTGTAGATACCCAAATCTTTACATACATAGACATTACATTACTTTTGTAGAATAATTAATAAAAAACAGATGCCCAAATACAGTATTAGTTTAGTGTCTTCGGAAACTTAGAACATAATCTTCTAATCATGGTGAGAGATCTTCAACATCTCCCATAAAGATCTTCCCCTTTTGTTTTCTTACCTAAAACCTTTCATTAAATACTAGGGAAAAGAAAATAGAAAAAGGGTGACCTCCAATGCTTAGTAAGGGTAAACATGGAGAACATAAAACAACCCATAAACATTTGAAGGTAAAAACATGAACATAAAACATCATAATCATGAGTAATGACATAAATCTTGGTAGTACATAAGGAATAAGTCATAAAGAAAAATTAATCATGATAAAATAGATTGGTAATAAAACATGTAATTGTGGAAAAATATTAAGCACATGATATGATTTCCATAGTAGCCATGACATTGCTTCTGAGACCATCATAGTGGACAAAGTCGATTACTGAACTGGGGTTACTTGATGTTCCATCCCTGTAATACTGAACCTAATTAACTTTACATTCCATACATGTATATCTCATGAGATATAAATCATTACCCAATGAATTGAAGGGAAATATAGGTCCCACACATCTCATAATAAAATCATTCTTTCGTGTACCACAAAATAAACATAAATCATTTATCATAACCACATGAAAAAATGGGTTTCATAAACATCATCCCATCATAACATAATCCATATAAAACAATGGATATAATTTAATCATAAACCAAATAAAACCATGTAAATAATAGATACAGTATACTAGAAACATAACCAAATTAAATAATTTCATCATAGATGAAAAGTAGTTTTGATAAAACACTTGAAATGAATTCTTAAGAAAAATATCCTTTCTTCTTTCAAATCATTTTTTTCTCAAAATAACGTGCAATTTTAAAAGAAAATAATTTTGTTGAAAATAATCATGAAATATTGTAGAGGAAGAATTATGTAAATAAGGATTCATGAAATCGTAAAAATCAGTTCACACTGTATAATATAAAAAACATATTTTTCTCGTACTTTTTCCAAAAAAGTCAAAAATTACCTCATATGGTAAGAAAAAGAATGATTCCTTCCATACCACGTAGTAAAAGTCAAAAAGAGGTAAACATGACCTTAAACATACATGGAATAATAGTAAAAAATTTATGAAAACATTTTTTATATAAAATATAGAAATGGATGATAAATATAACCCCAGTAAATACTTACGAATAAACAATCTCGGATAAGAACCAGATTGGACTAATTATCCCTTACCATTTATGATCGGTGGAATCGTACGTGTCATAAAATAAAGAAAATAACATGCATATGTAAATATCATATCATTAAAAATAAAAATCATAAAAAATTCATGGGAATCATAAAAACTATACAAAATAAATAGATGGTGATTATGGCATATGTCTCACAGAAATAAGAGTGAGACAAAATAATCTCTTACCTTCGGTCCAATTTCTTTTATATGTGTCCAAAACTCCAGAATAATGATTTATATAATGTCATTGACTTATTCAAGAATCATAATCATTTTTATGATATCATATATGATTCACTTATGACTTTATATTACCCGTTCATTCGTCAATTCCATGTTGAAGCATCATTTTAGTTATTAATCGTTTCATTTATCGTACGTGTTTGGACTTATTGTTCTTGATATTATTACTTATATAATGATTTATTTACTTCTAGATTGTAAAAAATGATTTCTATATCATATATAAATTCATTATATATATATATTATAGATAAATGAAATGAAATACACCGTTCATGGAGATGGTAGGCCGTACGTACGCATGAATGTTGTTTTCCTTTCCTTATTGACTTGAATGGAAGTAAGTAGATGACACACACACACACACACACATATATATATACAAAAATCCAGTAGCATTATTATTTCATATATATCTTTATTATTCATTATATATACTTTATAATCATTTTTGAATGTTTAGCATGGAGAATGAATCTCATCGCGTCGTGGAGACGGTAAGCCGTACGTACGCATGAGCGACGATATCATTCCCATTATTGTGGAATTGTATTGATGTTTGTGGTGTATAATATTTCTAAATCAATATAATTTTACAATAATCATATATATTTATTTATTCCATTATTATACCCATCCAAGTTGGTTGGTGATGAAAAAATATTACACCACGGCGTGGAGATGGTAGACCGTACGTACGCACGCGTTGTGATTTCATATTTCATAGGATGGATAGAAGATGGAATATGGTTATTTCATATTCATAATAAAATATTAGTATAAAAGTGATACTGGAGTTATTACTTGATAATGAAACAACTCATATAGAGGAATTAGAAGAAGAAATAAGTTTGAAATAATCGGTAAAGGATGTTACCTTCTCTTCGACGTGCCTCTTTTAAAGCTTCTATTAGGGAAAAAAGGTTGGTATTTGAAGAAGTCTAGGACCTCTAGTATATGTCTAGAGAAGTTTATAAGAGAAATAGGCCGGGTTTTTCCATGTTTTAAAGCTCAAAATGAAGTTAAGAGAAGAGGAAGGAGGTGCCCTTTTATGAGAGAGGAGAGGGGCACTTTTAGAAACCTCCAAAATATTAATTTATAAGAAACTAAGAACCCACTTAAAAACCTCCTAAAATGACTCCAATTAATATATGAGATGATATAGGGTTATAATATCATCAATCAATAATATTTATACTTGTTTGGAATTTATTTTAAACCTTATCATTTTTATTTATCCTTATTTAATCTATTTAAGTTTATTTGTGGTCATAATATTCTTAATTTTAAATTGTTATAAATACTTAATTATGTATTTTGAATTGTCCATAATTAGATATATAATGACATTTTCGACCATATAATTTTTAATTTGTAATTTTTAAATATTTTTGTGATTTTTAAACAATTTAATAATATGTTATTTTTATAAAATAACAATAGTGTCAATTTGGACACTATTCAATTATTTGAATTTAAATAAAATCCACACAGAGGTTATATTCAAATTTTTTTAGTAGATTCCTAAAATATCATATTCATCTGAAAAATTCGCGGATCATATTAATTATGTCATATAATATTTATTTTAATATTTTTCAAACCATTTATTTGATATTTCTCTTAATAAAATAATTAATAAAATATTTTTGTATAAATAATTAATATACTTAGTTATTGCATAAAAATTACAAATATAATACTATTATAATGATAAATCTAATAAATTTAATAATAACACTTTTACTTGAATTTATCATCCTAATATCACAACATTTAAATTGTTATATTTATTAAATTATGAAGGTGACAAATTTGACATCATTTAAAATTAAATAATATAAGTGTCATAATTGCTTTTATAAGGATCCAAATGGTCAACAATTCGATAGTTGGATGATTATGGTTTATATATACACGAAAAATAAGTTTTGGTCTGGTTTTTGGGCATTTTAATGGGTATTATTATTTTAATAAAAACTATATTATTGATTTTTTCTAAATAAATTATTTGTGCATCATTAATGTATAAGCTATTAAAGTAATTAAATATTTTATAAAAATTAAAAATAAATTACCATAATAAAGATAAAAAATTTATCTTTAAAATGAGTATTTATAATCAGATTTATATTCTGTATAAACTTATATTTAAAATACTTTAATTATTAAAGTTTGAGTGTGACATATTTCACTTTCCTCTAAATAAAATAAATTAATGATCTTAATCACATCCAAGTGGGTTCTAGTAGATTCCATTTCGACCCAAGTATGTTTTAAGGAGAAATATAATCAACCAATGATATCAAGACAAGTATTAGGGTAATTTTATAACATTATTTTTACCCTTAATTACCTAATTTATCTTTAATTATGGTAAATAAAATTTATCATAGTTACTATTCATAATGCCTAAAAATAAAAGTTATCTATTTACAAAATTTTAAACTCATGATTACAAATATTGAATCTATTTTTACAAATTAAAAACATAGAATATGTAGTAATTAATTTAAAATTAATGTCGTTGTCGAAAAAGACTGGTTTTTGTTTAAAACATTGCAAAAGATTGAAATGATTTTACTTATTAATTAAATGTAAAATTAATGCTAATGACATAAATTATATTAAATGGTAAAAATATATTCCATTTATACTTTAAAACCATTCAATATTATAATTTAATCATATAAATTATCTTGATGAAAAATGTTGTTTTAAATTAAAATTTAGCGTATTTTTACTATTCATCAAAATATGAAAGTTATCAGAAAAATATTAAAAAATTATCCAAAGTAAATTTTTATATCCTGATTGAAATTAATTTGTTTATTTTGTCAAATTGAACTTATAAACTTGTCAAAAACTAGATTTAATGTGGGTATTCAATCAAAAGGCAACAAAAATGCATTTTTCGAAAAATAATTATTTTATCCAAAGAATTTATTTTGTTCTCATACCATGTTCTAGAAATGTGTAAGATGAAAGATAATTTAATAAAATTCAAAATTCAGTTAATACTATTCATAACGGATAATTTATAAAAATATATCATTGTTTAGTGAAACTCGGTATTGCGTACCACACAAGCTATCGAGGAAGGTCGCTCTTGCGTGTAACGCAAGCCATGTCAGTGTAGCGTATAGTGAAAGGTTACTTTAGTGTTGCATAAAACATAATCGAAACCTATTTTATTTATAAATTGAACAGAAACTGTACTCAATGTTGTGTAGAATAATTTCTACCAAACAAACTTGAAATTGTGTGTAACATGAGGCAAGCATAGTGTTGTGTAAACTACAAGCTAATACAGTGTGGTGTATAGCGCAAGATAATCTTGGTGTAGCATACAACACAATACATCAAAGAAATCAAAAATAATATATATCATAAAATATCGTGGTGTTACATTCTACCCCCACTTAAAATTAATTTCTCCCTTGAAATTCATCGGGGTTATAAATGGTTAAATACATGAAAGTTTCTTTCATTGAAACCCAAATCATAGAAAGGAATACTAAAACTCAATTTTAAAAATTAAAGTAAGAAACATAATGGTTACCCAAATTAACTCATCATTGGGTGTCCACATAGATGAAATCATGGATATGGAATAGAAATTTAACCATCAAGTTCTAATAGAGAGTGGTAGAGAACATGGCTATGAAAAAGACAACAATCACAAAGCCATAAATTTGTGAGGATCTAAGGTAGCATCATATTCATAAGATATGAGGGTACTAGGAAAATTTTTTGGTTTTCGAGATCATTTCCCCAAAACTTGATGAATTTTTGCATGAGGAGAAATACTTACTTCATTTCAATGTAATATCATTATTGGTGATTCCATGAACAATTTCCACTTCATCTCCTATTTAATGAAATGAAGTTTAATTTTTCATTCTTGAAGTGTTAGCAAATCATGCTATAGAATTATAGATCACTCCATATGTCTCTATTACAAAATGGTTATCATAAGTTATTAAATATAAATAAGTCCATCTATGGTGAGATTAATCGTATATGGTTCCAAAAATTGACTTATACCTTATCTATCACACCGCTTAATAAAATAAAACTAATTTCTACTAACCAGGGACATCCTGTAAACCAGTGGTAGGTGATAAAGGCCTGTCACACTTCGGCTGTGGGTTCAATTCCTGTAACATTGTCCAATGCGACGGGTTGTCACCTGTCCTGTAGGTTGTCCTTTTTCTAAAACTACACCATTATAACATTCCAGAAATAATATCAATTTTTGTTTGCCTCAAACAATACTATTTGATGTCTAAATTAATCCATTCCAACCTTTAGGCTTATCCAAAATACTTCTGTCCAAAGTCACAGTATAAAAAAAATATTACTAGAGAGGTCATCTACCAAGCATGTGAATACCATCATTTATACACCATATATTATAAGATATATTTTGTTGGTCACATTCCAAACATTTTAAGGACTTCACCATTCATCCTTTTGAAATTTTATAATAACATAAATTACTATAGAACCTTAGTGACAACATGAACTCCATCAAAATTAAACCTTTCTATACACCAAATATACCAAAAATTATATATACTCAAACCATGATATCACTTTGTCCTTTTATCAATCATGAGCTCATAAATACTATCAAACATCTCATTATCCCTTCATCCCTTCATTATGTGCATATCATCTGCTTTCCAAAAATATTTCAATCAATTTTCATGGTTATCGGTACCATATTCTTATGGAAATCCACAATGGACCAATACATAGATATTTCAATATACCATAAAAGTACCTTAACAACATTATTCAGGAATTCCAATACATAATCCCTTCAATCCATCCTCTTGAATGATTATCATGGAATAGGTCCTTCCTGGATTTAGAAGTAACCTCTTAGGTCAGGGCATTGAGTTGTGTTATACCCATATTCTCCATAGATAAGACATTGAACTCCATAACAGTCTGTCACTCTATGCCCCTTTTCCCCACACATATAACATCTTTCCCTCCATTTGAGGTATTCCTCAAGGTTCTTCTTCACATCTTCTTGATATGTATAAAGCTTAATCTTCCTTCCTATATGTTCCTCACCATTCGAACATGCATAAAAGTCCATCTTCCTCTTATTTGATGACTTAGGAATACAACTACAGTTGACCTTGTTAATGAAATATCGTGATGACTAATTCAGCATAATCACAATATCATTCTATCCAGGCATTACACAATTTAATTGATCATAGTCACCAATTTTTCCATTAGAATCAATGTTAACCAAATTCATTCTCGTTCCCTCCATTGACTAAAACCAGAAACCATAGTGTAAGAAATAGTTAAAATAATGAGGAACCACATAATCATAAAAAGTCACTTATGGTATGTCTAACATATCAAAAATTCTTTAATCCATGACACCTTAGGTTCACCCTAGGTTATTCATGATCATCAACATAGTTCTAGGACTGTAACCTATAGTTATACTAAACCTTAGGGATATCCCTAGATGTACATTAGAAATATCTTTAGGGATCTCACTAAAGTCTTCGCATCCTAGTTTCCAAAGGTTAACTAAACCTTTACTCTGATACCAAATATAGTTACCCAAGATTTATATACATAGAAATTACAATACTTTTGTGAAATACCTAATAAAAAACAAATTCCCAAAGACCGTATTAGTTTAGTGTCTTTGGAAACTGGGGACATAATCTTCTAATCATGGTGAAAGATCTTCAACATCTACCATAAATATCTTCCCCTTTTGTTTTCTTACTTAAAACCATTATTTAAATCCCAAGGAAATAAAAACATAAAAAGTATGAGCTTAAATTCTCAGTAAGGGTAAACATGGAGAACATAAAACAACTCATAAACATTTGAACGTAAAAACATGAGCATAAAACATCAAAATCATGAGTAATGACATAAATCTTGGCAGTACATAAGGCATAGATCATAAAGGAACATTAATCATGATAAAATAGCTTCGGAATAAAACATGTAATTATGGTAAACTATTAAGAACATTATATGATTTCTATAGTAGCCAAGGCATTGCTTCCAAGACCATCATAGTGGAAAAATTCCATTACTGAATCGGGTTTACTTGTCATTCCTTTCCTATAATATGGAACCATATTTACTTTCCATTCTAGCCATGTCCATCTCATGAGATATAAATCATTACCCAATGCATTTGAGGGAGATATAGGTCCCACACATCTCAAAATGAAATCATTCTTTCGTGTTCCACAAAATAAACATAAATCATTCATCATAACCCAACGAATAAACTGGGTTTCATAAACATCATCCCATCATAACATAATCAATATAAAACAATGGATACAATTTCATAATAAACAAAATCAAACCATGTAAATAATAGAGAAATTATAATTGAAACATAACAATATTAAATAATGTCATCATAGATGGAAAATAGTTTTGATAAACCACATAAAATGATTTCTTTAGGAAAATATCCTTTCTTCTTTCAAATCATTTTCTTTTTTCAAAATGAAATTCAATTTTAAAAGAAAATAATTTTGTTGAAAATAATCATAAAATATTATAGAGGAATATTTATGTAAATAAGGCATTATGAAATCATAAAAATCCTTTCATGCCTTATAAGTTAAAAAAACATTCTTCTCGTGCTTTTTCCGTAAAAGTGAAAAAGTACCTCGTACGGTAAACAGAATAAATATTCCTTCCATACCACATAGTAAAAGTCAAAAAGAGGTAAAAACGAATTTAAACATACATGGAAGAATAGTAAAAACTTTATGAAAACATTTTTTATAAAACATGGACATGGATGATAAATATAACCCCAGTAAATAATTATAAATAAATAATCTCAGATAAGAATGATATTGGAATAATTATCCCTTACCATTTAAGATCGGTGGAATCATAAGTGTCATAAAATAAAGAAAATTAAATGGATATGTAAATATAATATCCTTCTTAATAAAAATAATATAACATTCATGGGAAGAATAAACACCATACAAAAAAATAGATGGTGATCAAGGCATTTGCCTCACAGAAATAAAAGTGAGATAAAATAATCCCTTACCTTAGGTCCAATTTCTTTTGTACATGTCCGAAACTCTTGTATAATGATTTAAATAATGTCATTGACTTATTCAAGAATCATAGTCATTTTTATGATATCATATATGATTCAATTATGACATTATATTACCCATTCATTTTCCAATTCCATGTTGAAGCAACGTTTTGGGTAATAATAATTTCATTTATCTTACATGATTGGACTTGTTGTTCTTGATATTATTATGTATATCATGATTTAATTACTTATAGAATGTAAAACATGATTTATATATCATATATAAATTCATTACATATATATATATATATAATAGATTGATAAATGAAATGAAATACACCGTTCATGGAGACGGTAGGCCGTAAATACGCATGAACGTTGTTTTCCATTCCTTATTGACTTGAATAGAAGTAAGTAGATGACACACACACACAAACACACACACACACAGATATATATATATATATAGTTGCATTATTATGTCATATATCTCATTATTATTCCTTATATATACTTTATAAGCATTCTTTCATGTTTAACATGGAGAATGAATCTCATTGCGTCGTGGAGACGGTAATTCGTACATACGCATGAGCGACGATATCATTCCCATGATTGTGGAATTGTTTTGAAGTGTATGGTGTATAATATTTCAGAATCAATATCATTTTAAAATAATCATATATAGTTATTTCTTCCATTATTTTACCCATTCAAGTAGGATGGTGATGAAATACATATTACACCACGGCGTGGAGAGGTTAGGCCGTACGTACGCACGCGTGGTGATTTCAGTTTTCATAGGATGGATAGAAGATGAAATATAGTTATTTCATATTCATAATAATATATCAATATAAAATTGATACTGGAGATATTAATTAATAAATAAAAAACTCATATAGTGGATGTAGAAGAAGAAAGAATTTTGAAAGAATTGGTAAAGGGTATTACCTCCTCTTCGACGTGCATCTTTTAAAGATTCTCTTAGGGCACTGAAGTTGGTATTTGAAGAATCCCAAGACCTCAATTATATCTCTAGGGAAGTTAATAAGAGAAATGGTCAGGGTTTTACCGAGTTTTAAATATCAAAACGGAGTTAAGAGAAGAGGAAGGAGGTTCCCTTTTATAAGAGAGGAGAGGGACACTTTTGGAAACCTCCAAAATAATAATTTATAATAAACCGAAACCCCACTTAAAAAAATAAAATAATTACTCCAATTAGAATATGATATGATAAATGGTTTTAATATCATTAAATAATAAAATTTAGACATGTTTGGAATTTATTTTTAACTTTACCATTTTGATTTATCCTTATTTAATCTATTTAAGTTTATTTGTGGTAATAATATTCTTAATTTTAAATTGTTATAAATACTTACTTATGTGTTTTGAATTATCCATTATTAGATATATAATTACATTGTCGACCATATCGTTTTCAATTTGTTATTTTTAAAATTTTTTGTGATTTTTAAACAATTTTATAATATGTTATTTTTATAAAATATCAATAGTCTCAATTTTGACACTATTCAATTATTTGAATTTAAATAAAATCCACAAATAATTTATAATCAAAAATAAATATTTAATAGATTCATAAATTTCCATATTCATCTAAAAAATTCTTGGAGCACATTAATTAGGTCATATAATATTTATTTTAATATTTTTAAAACCATTTATTTGATATTTCTCTTAATAAAATAATTATTACAACATTTTTTGTATAAATAATTAATATACTTATTTATTGAATAATAATTACAAATAAAATACTATGATAAATATAAATTTAATATATTTTATAATAATTCTGTTACACGAATTTATAATCTTAAGATCACAACATTTAAATTGTTATATTTATTAAATTATGAAGGTAACAACTTTGACATCATTTAAAATTAAATAATATACGTGTCATAATCGCTTTTATAAAGATAAAAATGGTCAAACATAGACCATTGGATGACTATGGTTTAGATATACATGACCAATAAGTTTTGGTATGGTTTTTGGGCCTTTTATGGGTATTATTATTTTAATAAAAACAATATTATTTATTTTTCATTAAATAAATAATTTCTGCATCATTATTGTATAAGCTATTAAGGTAATTTTATATTTCTTAAAAATTACAAATAAATTACCATAATAAAGAAAAACATTTTAGATTTAAAATGAGTATTTATAATCAAATTTATATTTTGTATAACCTTATATTAAAAATACTTTAATTATTAAAGTTTGAGTGAGACATATTTCACTTTCCTTTAAATAAAATAAATTAAAGGTCTTAATCACATCCAAGTGGGTTCCATTAGATTCCATTTCAATCCCAGTATGTTTTATAAAGAAATATAATCAACCGATGATATCAAGTCAAGTGTTAGGGTAATTTTATAATATTAATTTTACCTTTAATTACCTGATTTACATTTAACCATGGTAAATAAAATTTACCGTAGTTATTATTCATAATGCCTAAAAGTAAAATTTATCTATTTACACAATTTTAACGTCATGATTCCAAATATGGAATCTATTTTTTATAAATTCAAAACATAGAAGATGCAGTAATTAATTTAAAATTAATCTTGTTGTAAAAAAAATGGGTTTTTATTTAAAACATTGCAAAAGATTGAAATGATTTTACCTATGAATTAAATGTAAAATTAATTCTAATGAAATAAATTATATTAAATGGTAAATATATATTATATTTATATTTTAAAACCTTTAAATATTATAATTTAACCATATAAATTATCTTGATGAAAAAAGTTGTTATCAATTAAAATTTAGCGTATTTTTACTATACATCAAAATATGAAAGTTATCAGAAAAATATTAAAAAATTATCCAAATTAAATTTTTATATCCTGATTGCAATGAATAAGTTTATTTTTTCAAATTTAACTTATAAACTTATCAAAAACTAAATTTATTGTTGGTGCGCCATCAAAAGGCTGCAAAACTGCATTTTTTGAAAAATACTTATTTTATCTGAAAAATTTATTTTGTTCTCATACCATGTTCTAGAGATGTGTAAGATGAATGATAATGTTATTAAATTTAAAATTAAGTTAATACTATTCATAATGTCTATTTTATAATAATATATCATTTTTTAGTGAAACTCGGTATTGCGTACCATGCAAGCTATCGAGGAAGGTCTCTCTTGTGTGTAACGTCTGCCAAGTCAGTGTTGCATGTAGTAAAAGGTTAATTCAGTGTTGCATATAACATAATCAAAAACTATTTCATTTATAAATTGAAACAAATCTATACTCAATGTTGCGTAGAATAATTTCTACCAAACGAACTTGAAATTGTGTGTAACACGAGGCAAGAATAGTGGTGCATATAGTGCAAGGTAATACGGTGTTCCGTATAGTGCAAGCTAATCTTGGTGAAGCGTACACCACAAGACATCAACTAAATTAAAAATAATATATCTCATAAAATGTATGGGTGTTACATTTCCCCTATAAAAAACTGGGGGGGGGGGATTGTAATTCTATGACCTAAAAACCCCAGAAACTGGTCAGTGGATTTAGGTAGTAGCTCGTGCCACTTTCAGACTTCTCCAAAGATCATGTGGACCACAATAGAACAGCAAGGACACCAGGAGGCCGATGGTTGTAGACTACAATCCCAGCTATATGACCGTTCTCTAGTTCCTTCCTACTATTCTTCACTACCATCCAATAATTTTTCCAAGTCTAAAAGCACCCTTTTGAGGTTTCCAAACCTTAAGAATACTCTTTTGAACCCCAGTTATTGAAAATATATATCCACTAAATGGAAGTAAAAATTTCCCTTGAAAATTAAAACCCATCCATACACACATTGTATTACAAACTTCTCACCATAACACTTCTCATCCTCATAATTATTGGTGGTCATACAGATGCATCTTCCAACCAACATCAGTCATTAATTCCCACTCAATGGACGCATTGAAAACTTGAATACTCAACATACCTATAGAGCATAACCATAAATTCAAAGATCATAAACTACTAAAACAGAAGCATCTACTTGAACTCATCACTGAAATATGAAGATAACACTCACCAGCACTCATCTAACCTATGAATCTTGAGGTGTCTTCATTGATTTTTTCACCTAGATCTCCCTATCACAAGACCTTGCTTAAAGAGTCCAATTCTGATCCAAGATAACATTCACCATTTAAATTTATAATTAGAACATGATCCTAGCATTATTATGATAAACTTAGTGTGGCCCCAATCCACTATGCACGATCATCCATGAAACACTCATTAGAGGTTAGTAAAACTCTCCATTTACAATTTCAAAAAAAATATTCACACCCTCTTCCCATTAAATAAATCCAAACACATCAATTTTTAAGAAAAAGACTTAGCTAGCTCGGGAACATGGTTTTGATATCTCAAATGTAACTCCCTACACAGATTACCTCTACCCACATACAACTATGCAGTAGAAAAAACTATAAAAAATTATATTTCCATCCCATCACAAAAACTCTTAGACTTGGCCCATGTAACTCTCATTAAACCTCCTGATCATGATTATTTAAATCATGAAGGAACGTTGAGACCGTACTAGCATGAAAAACATAGTCTAAAATAAACATTAAATTTCAATATATAATTAACCCTAGACTAACCAAAAATGATTTCATGCTTTTCTACAAGAACCAATTAAACATCAATTCAACTCCTACTTAGATCATCGTATTTGACCTCAATTTTGATGATAACATTAAGATTTCATCCAATACCCCCTTAGATCTAAAAAACAGATACCAGCAAAAAACTAGATAATCCTAGTATCATATAAACACCTTCATCCCAAATCAATTTTAATCATTCACAAACCGGTCTGACAACATCATTTTTTCTACCCACATTGAATAAAATACCCATGACTGACTTGATGATTTCTACAATGGGAATACCCTCATAGTCACCCATTGAACCAAACTCCATTCTCTATGGTCGATCCTCTGAACATCACCACCTAAAAAATCTAAACGTCACCACCCCACTCATACTTGAATGAATATATAGAACACTAGATACCACCCACTACCAATCACCCAGAATGTCATCCATTTAATTATCTCTAATTACATTAAAAACAAGATCACCCTCTCAACCACCCAATGGTGTACTTCCCACTATATGTCCTCACATATATCTATCCTCAAACATGATTTCAAGTGATTTAATATTAATGTATGTGTTTCACTAATCCCAATCCATTATCCTCTATATTGTTAACACATAATAAGGGTCAATATTAGTTTGACCATGATGCTGTTGGATCTGAATCTACGGATTACACACAAGAGGGGGGGTGAATTGTGTCTTTTCAAAATTATTATAATCTCTTCAATTTAGACAAATTCTGTCCACGATGCTTTTGCTCGATTAAATATGCAGCGGAAAAAGTAAAAGCATGAACACACGGATGTATAGTGGTTCGGGGAACAGAAGGCCCCTAGTCCACTCCACCAACGCTCAAATCCACGAGCTTGGCGATTTTCACTATCTGGTCCTCGTTTCCACAGACCTATCCCCAACTGAGTACAGGCAGTTGACACCTTTACAAGATTCAGGCAAACACAGCCTTCCTGGTTCAAACACGAACCCACACAGCTTAGAACGAGAAGCTGATCACTAAAAAAAAGAGTTTCGATAAAGAAAACACTTCTCCAGTTGTTCTTCACAATTGCAACAGAATGAAATTGACAGTAGATAGATCGTTGTCTTCAGAAAATAAAGATCTGTAATCAAAACAGTTCTGAGTCGATCCAGTTGCAATAGATATTACCAGAAACTTCACAACTTCAGCAACAGTATATTCACAACAGATAGTCGATGTAGAACACGTGAATCTGTTATCAAGATCTTCTTTCGGTAAAAAGGATTTTACACTTCTTCTCGATCACAGGAAAGAACGCCTTTTCACAGTCTCTGTTTCTTGCTCGTTAAAAGATCAAAATCACTTTGTCTCACACACTTTCCTGTGTATATATATATCTCTGAAGTTTCCAAGATAGAACATATATTCAAATCTGAGAGATTCTTCCGCATAAATAGATCCATAAAAATCTCCTTTAGATTCGCGATATTAAATGAAATAACAGAGCCGTTGTAACTCCCCTGAGGAATCGGCATAAAAAGCTCCGTTTAAATCAATCAGTAATCTGTTGAAAATCGTCTTTGATTCAGTCAAAGTCGTGCTTAAGAATCGGCTCGAAATCCGCCTAATAATCCGCTTGTTTGACCAATGCAAATGGTAATATCGTCTGTCAAAAATATCCCGACGCCAAACGTAGGGTTGATGACGTGGCTCCAAACGTAGGGTTCACAAACGTAAGGTTGAACATACATACTTTCTCTTTAGCATTCAAACGTAGGGTTGATCATCCATACTTTGTCTTGCTTCAACTCTTCAAAGAACGTACGGTTGATTATAAAAGTAAGATTGATGATCCATACTTTTGAGAAACAAACTCAACACTGAAAACTAACGTACGGTTTCTCTTCCATACTTGTCCAACAACGAAAACGTAAGGTTCCTTCCAAACGTAATGTTCTTCTTCAATACTTTTCAACAACGTAAGGTTCATTAACCATACGTTTCAAAATAACGTAAGGTTTCTTAACCATACGTTTCTTTTATCATAAAAAGTAAACTTTTCATCCATACGTTACGTTCATTAACGTAGGGTATGGACAGTGATTCCAGTACGCGCTAAAATTGATCTCGCGCTACAGTGATTCCAGAACGCGCTAAACTTGATCTCGGAATAAATGAAGTATGAAATCTCGTTATATGCAATAAATAAATGAAATAAATTCCTGCAAAATACTCAACGAAATAATTAGTAAATAATTAAGGGTATTTGTGAGCATCAAAATCATCATAAAGAGACAGAGTATTATTTAAAATAATCTCCCCCTTTAAAAACATTATTTTGAATTGTTTGAAAACAATACATTGCTCAACAATCTCCCCCTTTTTGATGATCACAAAACCCATAAAATAATAGAACTAATTTAATTGCAATCTTTATTGAAAAATTAGTTTTATAAAATTTTAGAATTCTGAAAGGATTAAAACAATATTTAACTATAATAAAATTTCTCCCCCATAAAAATAAATTTTCAGCTAAAAAATAAATAAAAGATAAATGTCTTCTCCCATATATCCAAATTTCTTCATAGTATTCATAGGAAACAAATGAATTTAAATGTTGTGTTTATCCAAATTCTCCCCCTTTTTGTGATATCAAAAAGAATGAAAAATTACGGATTTGAAGACATTCAATATTGCACTGAACTATAAGTAAATGCTATAATTAACTGTGTATGAATAAGTGAATTTGTTATACTGGCTAACTTAATCATAAATCAATAAACAACAAAACAAAAAAGAAATCAGAAAAGAATTTTCATTCACAAGCTGTTATATATATAAATGATTGTGATATACAGAGGAATCAAGGTTCATGGATAAGACAGGGAAAAAAAAGTGTCTATCTCCTTTGAATCACGGTCTTGATCTCTGTAAACTGTTCTCTGAGCCTCTTCATCATCCCATCTCCTAACTTAATGATAAGATCTCTGTTCTCTTGAGTCATATGAATATCTTCAATCAAATTAACTCTGAAAAACTCATGCATTCTTTCTTCTTTTTCAACAAAAAGAGTCAGCTTCTCTGATAACTGATTCAAAAGAATCCTAATCGGTTGCTCTCCATATGTCAACTGATCCACTAAAATTTTCTGATTATCCAGCAAAACTGACAAAGGGGCACTATTACACTGAAGATCGTGTAATCTGTCACTCATATTGCTTAGTGCTCCTGTAATTGCTTGAAATCTTCGAATCAAATCAGGTGAAGAGCCTGATCCACTCACAGCATTGTCTGCAACAGACTCAAATTTATTCTCCATGTAAATCTTCATCTCAGCCAAATCATCTTTCTTTACCATCTCTGATTTTAACTGATCAACAGCATGCAACATATCAGTCTTAAACAAATCTACTTCCTGTCTTGAAACAGTACATTCTTTCAGCTTCTGAAACTTCAACTGCTCTAAGTTCAGAGAATTTCTGAGACTATCATTCTCAGATTCCAACTGAGAGATACGCTTGTACAACTCAACAAATTCTTCTTTTCTCGAATCATGGGCACCCTGTGCTCTATTCTCATGTCCAGAAATAGGTTGATGAGGCAAGGCAAGTGGTGAAGAATCTGCATCTGATTGTTCTTTGTCCTTGTCCTGACAAGGTTGATCCACTGAACTAGCTTTTGAAGCCTGAAGTTCTTCCACTGAAAAATCTTCCTGAAGTACTTCTGTATTAGCTTCAGAAGTATGTTCATCACGAACAGTAGTCTCTCTGACTTCTACTGAATGATTAAGAACAATATCTTCATGTAAATCTTGAGGTCGGGCCACTTCTTCACCAGGCACTGCCTCCATAGGTTGTTCTTGTTGTATTACATTTTCAACAGCCACAGCAGCAGATTGAGGTTCTTTTTGGATTTCCGGTTGAGCTGCTGGTTCCTCTATCGGTGCAGTCTGCTCCAAAACAGCTTCTCTCACAAAGGAATAAGAAATTACCGGTTCAGAGGATTTCAAGACAGGAGAGATAATTTCTTCATCAATTGACCTCTTCCTTCTAGATTGAAGTCCTTCCTGACTTCTCTCTTCCTCAACTTCCTCCATTTCAAAGCGAATTCTCCTTGCCACTGTACTAACCCTTGATTCTGCTTGTCCCTCCTTGGACTTAGCAGGTTGAGCCTGAGCACTCTCCGAGTCTTCCTCAGCTCCAACAGGTAAGAGTTTTCCTTTAATAGTGCTCCAGAAGTATCCGACTTTCCTCAAAGTCCCAGCATTAAAAACATTACTGTGGTGACATTTCACCCCAGCATCGACCAATCTGATCATTCCTCTTTTAAACAAAAACAAATAAATGAACCTTCCATAAGGGAAAAAGGTCATTCTTGCTTCACTCTGACAACAGTATCTTAGATATCTTATCATGAACCGAGGAAAATTAAACTTAATATCACACATCAGAAGATACATTATGTACATGTCAGGGTATAGAATTTTCTCCATCTCAGCCATCCTTGGTGCTAAACCAGTCTGAACAAACTTTACCAAGATTTTCTGATCGGGCTCCAAATCTTTAATAAGCATTTTCTTTATCACTCTGGTTCCAAACAGAAAAGACATAATGTCTTCAGACTTATGTATAGAATCTCCAATATTCCGTAAATCGAAATGAAAAACTCCTTCATGAGGGCAGTTAAGAATTTGACTTATCTCTACAGATGATATGGAAAAGTCCTTATCCTCTATTTGAGCCAACAAACTGTCCTCCGTATCTCCAAGGCTAAACTGAACAGTTCTAAAGAAATGTCTCATTTCTGCCTCATAAAGAAACTCAGAATTTTCACTATTAAAAGCTTGCTCAAGGCTTTGAAACGATAACGCTTGCTTCAACAGTAAATTAGTTTCAAACAGCCACTCTAAATCGATGACTTTACCTTGCAGTATTTTCCGACCAACTACTTTAGATTTCTTTGCAGCACTGCTCTCGGCTTCATCGGGACGCTTAGTTTTTGCCATTCCAACAACGATTTCTGAAGGTTCGTAAGTTTAGGGTTTGAAGATTCAGAAAAGGGTTTTGGAGCAGATGTGCGAGTTTAGGTTTTTCGAAAGGGTTTCCGAAAAAGGTGAAACAGTTTAGAAGGTGAAACGGTTCTGACAGCCTTGATTCCCGTGTAATCACTAATCATTACTTTTATTTAAAACAAAATAAAATTACTTATAGCGGGAAACAAAAAATTAAACAGAATTCGAAAACAGAATAAGATTTAAAAAAAAATTATTTAAAATTAAATAAACCTAACTCCCCCTTAATAAATTCAAACCTTGCCGTGGGAAGTGGTTTAGTAAAAATATCTGCTAATTGATTTTCTGTATTTACAAATTCTAAAAATATATCCTTTTTAAACACATGATCTCTTAAAAAGTGATGTCTTATATCAATGTGCTTAGTTCTAGAATGACTAATAGGATTTTTTGAAATATTAATTGCACTAGTATTATCACATAAAATAGGCGTATTATTGAAATTTAATCCAAAGTCCATAAGAGTGTTTTTCATCCACAACACCTGTGCACAGCAACTACCTGCAGACACATATTCTGCCTCGGCTGTTGACAGGGCAACTGAGTGTTGTTTCTTACTAGACCATGATACTAAAGACTTTCCTAAAAAGTGACATGTTCCTGAAGTACTCTTCCTATCTAATCTATAGCTTCCAAAGTCAGCATCTGAATATGAAATTAAATTAAAATCAGAGGTTTTTGGATAAAGCAGAGATTGATAAATAGTACCTTTTAAATATCTAAAAATTCTTTTAACAGCAGTTAAGTGGGATTCTTTGGGATTTGATTGAAATCGAGCACAAAGACATACTGAATACATTATATCTGGTCTACTAGCAGTAAGATATAACAAACTACCAATCATACCTCTATATAACTTGTTGTCCACTGATTTTCCAGTTTCATCCAAATCAAGTTTTATATTAGTACACATAGGAGTTGTAAATGTCTTGTTGTTTTCAAGTCCAAATTTCTTAAGTAAATCAGTAATGTATTTGCATTGATTCAAAACATTTCCAAAATCATTTTGAAATATTTGAAGACCTAAAAAGAAATTTAATTCTCCCATCATACTCATTTCAAATTCTTTTTGCATTAATTCTGAAAATTCATGACAAAGAATTTTATTGGTCGATCCAAAAATTACATCATCAACATAAATTTGAACCAACAAAACATTATTTTTCACAGTTTTCTTAAATAGTGTTGGATCTGCTAGTCCAACAGTAAAATCATTTTTCAAAAGAAAAGAACTTAGTCTTTCATACCAAGCTCTGGGTGCTTGTTTAAGGCCATAAAGAGCTTTAGTAAGTTTGAAAACAGAATCTGGTTTTTGAGAATTTTCAAAACCAGGAGGTTGCTCAACATAAACTTCCTCCATTAAATATCCATTTAAAAAGGCAGATTTAACATCCATCTGAAATAATTTAAAATTCATATAAGATGCATAGGCTAAAAGGATTCTAATGGCTTCTAACCTGGCTACAGGTGCAAAGGTCTCATCATAATCTATTCCTTCTTCTTGATTATATCCTTTAGCTACTAATCTTGCTTTATTTCTAGTTATTATACCTTGATCATCCTGTTTATTCCTAAAGACCCATTTAGTTCCTATTACTGGATAATCATGCGGTCTTTCAACTAATTCCCAAACCTTATTTCTCTTGAACTGGTTCAATTCATCCTGCATTGCTATTACCCAGCTCTCATCATCTAAGGCTTCTTCTATGGTCTTAGGTTCTTGTTGGGATAGGAAAGCAGAGAATTCAACTATGTTTCCAAAGTTTCTTCTAGTTTGAATACCAGTCTCTAAGTCACCTATCACAGATTCTAAAGGGTGATTCTTTAAGGTTCTAGACTGTCTAGGCATTACATTCAAAGGTTCTTCAGTATCATGTTCTTCTGAACTGGACTGAATTTCTTTTATATCATTTTCAAAATCATTCTTTAAATTCTCAAGTCTCATGTTTTCATTAGAATCAGGTTCATCTATTTGTTCTATCCTTTTCTCAAAAGGATCAGATTCATCAAATTTCACATGAACTGATTCTTCAACAATCCTTGACTTTTTATTATAGACTCTATAAGCTTTGGAGGTTGCAGAATATCCTAAGAAAATACCTTTATCAGATTTTGGATCAAATTTACCAAGATTATCTTTGGTATTCAAGATGTAAACCTTGCATCCAAAAACTTTAAAGTAATTTACTTTAGGTTTTCTGTTATTCCATAGTTCATAGGGTGTCTTTTTCAAAATAGGTCTTATTAAAATTCTATTCATTATATAACAAGCTGTATTAACAGCTTCTGCCCAGAAATATATAGGTAGGCTATATTCATTTAACATAGTTCTAGCCATTTCTTGAATAGTTCTATTTCTTCTTTCTACAATCCCATTCTGTTGAGGTGTTCTTGGAGCAGAGAAGGTGTGTTTAATACCCATGTTTGAGCAAAAGGAATTAAATTCCTGGTTCTCAAATTCTCCACCATGATCACTTCTCAATGAGATTATATTAAAACCTTTTTCATTTTGAATAGATTTACAAAAACCTTCAAATAAACTAAAAGCTTCACTTTTAAATTTCAAAAAGAAAATCCAAGTAAATCTAGAATAATCATCAACTAATACATAAACATATAATTTACCAGCTAAACTTGCTACTCTTGAAGGTCCAAACAAATCCATATGGATAAGTTCTAGAGGTTTAGTTGTAGCAACTTTATTAACAGATTTGAATGATGATTTGTGTTGCTTGCCAAGCTGACATGCATCACAGAATCTGTCATTTTCAAATTTGAGACTAGGCAAATCAGAAACTAGATGTTTCTTAGATAATTTATGTAAAGCATATATATTGCAATGACCAAGTCTTCTATGCCAGATCCAGGATTCACTTATATTAGCAGTTAAGCAGTTTACTTGTTGTTTACACAAGGAATACAAATCCAAAGTATAAACATTATCAGTTCTGGGTGCTCTAAACTTAAACAGTTTATCTTTTGAAACAGTACAACTATTGTTAGTAAAATCAACAGTGTATCCATCATCACAGAGTTGAGAGATACTTATCAGATTGTGTTTTAACCCTTGTACATAAAGTACTTTGTTGATTGAGACTGTCTCTGGATCTCCAACTGTTCCAATACCAATAATCTTTCCTTTGGCATTGTCACCAAAGGTGACAAGTCCTCCTTCCTTTCGAGTAAGAGAAGAGAAATTAGCTGAAGTTCCACTCATGTGTCTTGAGCAGCCACTGTCCATATACCATATTTCTTTCTTTCTTTGGTGACCTGCTACCTGCAAAGACATTTAAACAAATTGCTTTGGTACCCATATTTTGATGGGTCCAGGAGTGTTAGCAAGCAGTGATCTGGGTATCCAGATTTGCTTTGTTTTCTTAAAATTGATTGAATCATATAGATCATTGGAAATATAAGCTTTCTTAATTCCACATATTTGAGGTTGTCTTAGAAAACAATTTTTAGCTATATGACCTTTTGTTCCACAGAAGTTACAAATAACCTGTTTAGTGCTAGGAACAAAATAATTTTTGTATAACTTAGGTTTTTCTCCTTTACTTCCAATTCCAAACCTTTCCCTTTTAATTACAGTTTTTCCAAGTATCTCATTTAAGGTGTTTTCTCCTTTTGTAAAAACTAATGCAGCCTCTTTATAAGATTCTACTTCATCCTGTAGAGTTTTTATTTTTGATTCAAAATTAATTTTATTTGAGTCAGCAGAGTTGTATTTGTCAATTAATTCCTTATGTTGTTTTAGCAAAGTATTTCTTTCATCTGAAATAGCTTTATGCAAGTTCTTTATAGATTTATATTTTTTAAATAATGAGTCATACCTTTCTTCAAGCATATTGCAGTAAGCTGCAAGTTTTTTATTTGAGAAGCTTGTTTCAGAGTTTGATTCATTATTTGAGTCAGAGGAGTAGTATGAGTGTACCTCATCAGTTTCAGCCATGAAACACATATTTGCTTTTAAATTGGCTTCCTCCTTCTCTGAGCTTGATTCAGAAGAATTACTTGAGTCTTCAGAAACACTCCAAGTAGCTTTCATAGCTTTCTTGTCTTTCTGCTCATAATCATCTCTTTTGAAGAATTTCTTCTTCTTTGCATCTTTCAATTTAGGGCAATCCGGTCTGATATGTCCCATCTTTTTGCATTCATAACATCTCACTTCCTTGCTATTCTTCTTAAAGGATTTCTTGAAGTCTTTCTTCTTACTGTAGAACTTTCTGAATTTTCTGGCTAGCTGAGCCAGTTCTTCGTCTGAATTTGAAGCATCAGAGCTTTCTGATTTAGCATTTACTTCTCTGTTCTTCATCTTTCTATCCTTTTGTTGAGAAGTCGCTTTCAACGCAGTATTTTCCCTTTTTATATATACTTTATGCTCATTTACCTCATCTTGCATTTCAGCCTCGTACATCATCAATGTACCAATCAGTTCTCTCATAGTTAGATCTTTAACAGAAGTTGATTGTCTGATTGCTGCAGAGATTCCATTCCATCGAGTAGGAAGTACTCTTAGTACCTTCAACGCTTGATCAGCCTGCTTGATTGGTTCTCCTAGAGCTGTTATATTATTGAAAATTTCTGTCAATCTTCCATTCATCTGAGTGATGCTCTCTCCTTCAATCATTCTGAAAGTATCGAATTTTAACTTAGCAGTTGCATATCTCATCTGTCTTACATTATCTGTTCCTTCATAAGCAACAGCTATTGTTTGCCACATTTCATATGCAGTCGGGCATTGAGATACTCTGTTAAATTCATCTGGTCCTAGACCACAGATGATTGCATTCATAGCTTTTGAATTTATGTCATACTCAGCCTCTGTAGCAGCACTCCATGTATCGGGATTTTCAGGAATTTCATAGGGAGTCAGAATCTTTGAATAGACTCTGTAACCAAGATTTTTCAGATAAATAATCATACGTGATTTCCAGCAGCCATAATTATCTCCATTAAAGTAAGGTGCTCTGACCATTGACATTCCCTCTCTCATATCAGCCATGATACACTATGTATAATCTTTAAATACTTCTAGCTTGATAAGACTTTAAAAATAAGAAGCTCCTCCTCTGATACCAATTGTTGGATCTGAATCTACGGATTACACACAAGAGGGGGGGTGAATTGTGTCTTTTCAAAATTATTATAATCTCTTCAATTTAGACAAATTCTGTCCACGATGCTTTTGCTCGATTAAATATGCAGCGGAAAAAGTAAAAGCATGAACACACGGATGTATAGTGGTTCGGGGAACAGAAGGCCCCTAGTCCACTCCACCAACGCTCAAATCCACGAGCTTGGCGATTTTCACTATCTGGTCCTCGTTTCCACAGACCTGTCCACAACTGAGTACAGGCAGTTGACACCTTTACAAGATTCAGGCAAACACAACCTTCCTGGTTCAAACACGAACCCACACAGCTTAGAACGAGAAGCTGATCACTCAAAAAAAAAAGAGTTTCGATAAAGAAAACACTTCTCCAGTTGTTCTTCACAATTGCAACAGAATGAAATTGACAGTAGATAGATCGTTGTCTTCAGAAAATAAAGATCTGTAATCAAAACAGTTCTGAGTCGATCCAGTTGCAATAGATATTACCAGAAACTTCACAACTTCAGCAACAGTAGATTCACAACAGATAGTCGATGTAGAACACGTGAATCTGTTATCAAGATCTTCTTTCGGTAAAAAGGATTTTACACTTCTTCTCGATCACAGAAAAGAACGCCTTTTCACAGTCTCTGTTTCTTGCTCGTTAAAAGATCAAAATCACTTTGTATCACACACTTTCCTGTGTATATATATATCTCCGAAGTTTCCAAGATAGAACATATATTCAAATCTGAGAGATTCTTCCGCATAAATAGATCCATAAAAATCTCCTTTAGATTCGCGATATTAAATGAAATAACAGAGCCGTTGTAACTCCCCTGAGGAATCAGCATAAAAAGCTCCGTTTAAATCAATCAGTAATCTGTTGAAAATCGTCTTTGATTCAGTCAAAGTCGTGCTTAAGAATCGGCTCGAAATCCGCCTAATAATCCGCTTGTTTGACCAATGCAAACGGTAATATCGTCTGTCAAAAATATCCCGACGCCAAATGTAGGGTTGATGACGTGGCTCCAAACGTAGGGTTCACAAACGTAAGGTTGAACATACATACTTTCTCTTTAGCATTCAAACGTAGGGTTGATCATCCATACTTTGTCTCGCTTCAACTCTTCAAAGAACGTACGGTTGATTATAAAAGTAAGATTGATGATCCATACTTTTGAGAAACAAACTCAACACTGAAAACTAACGTACGGTTTCTCTTCCATACTTGTCCAACAACGAAAACGTAAGGTTCCTTCCAAACGTAATGTTCTTCTTCAATACTTTTCAACAACGTAAGGTTCATTAACCATACGTTTCAAAATAACGTAAGGTTTCTTAACCATACGTTTCTTTTAACATAAAAAGTAAACTTTTCATCCATACGTTACGTTCATTAACGTAGGGTATGAACAGTGATTCCAGTACGCGCTAAAATTGATCTCGCGCTACAGTGATTCCAGAACGCGCTAAACTTGATCTCGGAATAAATGAAGTATGAAATCTCGTTATATGCAATAAATAAATGAAATAAATTCCTGCAAAATACTCAATGAAATAATTAGTAAATAATTAAGGGTATTTGTGAGCATCAAAATCATCATAAAGAGACAGAGTATTATTTAAAATAATCTCCCCCTTTAAAAACATTATTTTGAATTGTTTGAAAACAATACATTGCTCAACAGATGCTACACCACAACCCATCCATGATCTCGCTCCCTAGCACAATTACACCAAGATCCATATCTGAAGCCTTGGTGAAAAATTATTGTGATCCCCTTATCTATACCAATTTGGTTCTCATCCCACAAAAGTGACATATTTCTCATTTATACATAATGAGAATAAAATTTTGTACCACCAAAACCACAAACCACATGACACATAACACCTCCAATGCACACTTGACTCCAAGATTCCAACAGACTCATCAGTTTCACTCTCCTACATAACCCAAAAACTAAGACCCATATAAACTCTATAAAGTCACCCATATTATAATTAGGCTCACACACTTCATCCACTATCCATTCCTCTCTGACATGTTTGTATCACTAAGAAAAGATCACCCTTGAAACTTTCTAAAACTAGGAAACTCACAGAACCATGTCCATTCACACAACCACTCATAAACTAAGTTTCATTTAAATACTTGAATTATCTAACCATTATATAATCTCCATACATTTTACCACCTATGGTTACCATAAAAAAAGCCCTCATAAAACCATGAGTAAATGAGAATTCTAGGCATCTGAAAAACAATTCCCTCCAAAACTAGCCTTGATACTGAAAACACATCAAAGAATCGACATATCCTTCCTATAACCCATATAGGGTGATATAAATACATGAGAATAGGTACAATATATATGAGGAGTGTCAATATCCTCTAATTCACACTAACTAGACTAATCGTGAATAAGCCTAATACATGTGCATTTATGCACACTCTTAACATCCAAATGCTCCCACATTCCCTAAAAACCATCCCCTCTTAGGTTAATCTCAATCATCTAACCTTTTGACTCACCACTATCATGAGTCACACATCATGGTCTACACAGTTCTCACTCATAGTACTATAAACTAGGTTTCTATAAACTAAAACTCATAAGAATTTTACTTCTCCTTTCTTAGGACACACAATATATAATGTACAAAGACCCACCACCGACTCATTGGTGTCACATAGTTTTAGGAAAATTATAATATAACCACTATTAGGATAAGATCTATTAAAAAGGATCATAGACAACCACATCATATCATTGTTCAAGGTCACAACTCTAATAGAATTAATAACATGAAATAATTTTCCCAATAAAATATGCCCCACATCATAAAGGTAAAAAAGCCCGAGCTCTCTATCGAGCCAAAACTACCCCAACATAGGGTTAACACCATTCACCAATAATTTCCACACCATATACATACAGGTCTCACAATTTTTCTCATTCCCATTTTTAATTACTTATAATTTTCTATAATAATGTATTGGTTAAATGAAACGTGCAGTACAATATGTAGAGGATAATTAATTATAAGTTATACATGGACTTTTATTTAAATGATTATAGATAGATATAATTTTTTTATTTCACCACTTAATTTTTAGCATTTAATTTAACTATAAATTTTCACAAATGAGGCTTAGTTAAATATAAAATCAATTACAAGGTAAAGAGGGAAAGATATATATATATTTTAAATGAGATTTTATTTATTTAATGACTCATAATAATAAAAATAAATATCACGTAACATACTTTTATCCATTTAAAGTATCAATTAAAAAACATGATACCATTCTATTATGTTTTAAAACACTATATAAATGAATGAAAAAACTATAAATAGATGATCTATAATAGAACCTAGACAATTACATAATCAATCACAATAAATCACACAAATGACCTACAAATCATACATGCCTGGTATGATACATAAACACACCCTCTCTTTCTATATCAAGAAATGTGAAATAATCCCATAAATGAATAACCTTAAAATCAATTGTATCACTCGATGAGAAATAAGATCAATTGTAACAGAAAATCATGAACAAAGATCTCATCCTTTGAAACATAAACTTCCCTCATACATAGGGCGTTTAGTCATAGGGAGAAGTTCTATACCATGCCAGGAAAACATCCCATCTCTTGATATGGGTACCATGATACATATTTAAAACAACCCACTAGCATGGATCATTAATCAGTTCACATACCAACAATCACTATAATACCTGAGGCACACCTCCCCATATTCCAGTGGCTACTAATAGGTAGTGATAGTATAAATTGGTATGGTGATCAGACTATATATACATATTAGAGTAAAATAAAAATGGAAATAAGATAAAATCATATAATTAATCTAAATATTATAGTAAACAAACACACTATAAAGTGACAACACTAATTGAAATAAACCATCATTTAATAAATTATCTATATATTACACATTTAATGAATTAATAATGAAAAATATGAAATACCAAAATATAAAATGGGTGAAAACTATAAAAATTTTCTTGAGTTTTGGATTAGTACCATCTCTAATGATCCTTCCCAACAGTCCAAGATAACATGAATTTGGCCTTACATAAATCGAAACCTATAACCAAGTAGAATATTCTCAGGAACCCAAGTTCCATGGTTGCGTGAGAAGGGTGTGAGTAAAAATTTGTAGGTAATCAATAGTGGCATACCTAAATATAACCACTCTAATAAAAAATTCATGTATAGGTCCTATAAATTTTTTTTGACAAGTTTAACATAATTAAAAAAAATGATAAACAACCACCGACACCCTAGGTTCATGGTGACACTTAAGTGTGACAATACCACTATTGATCATGAGGTATATGGCCTCGACCGACCATACCTACTTTAGACATTTCTATGGTTTCTTTGATAACATCACAATGAATGTGCCTCTAAATAACAACCCTAAGTATTCACAATTTATAGAATAAGAATCATGGACCTCCCTTGTGGGAGTTTTATCACCTAGTGGAATAACCCAAATAGTAACATGGTCCTACCCTACAATATTTTTCTCAGACTATGGGATAAACCAAATAGTGACATAAACCTCCCCTATGGGAGTTTTCTTTACCTTTGGTATATTAAAAATAGTAAAAAAACCCTATATGGGAGTTTTCTCAACCATAATCAAAATACCACCCCCAATGGAGTTTTATATATCACATTAAAAAACCCCCATGGAGTTTTCCATTTCAAATTTGAACAAAAAACCGCCTAAAAGAATTTTTATTTGATTTTAAACCCATATCAATCCGTAAGGAATTATCATTTTCTTTTTAAATAATAATCCCAAGTTATTTTTTTCATACTAAAACAAAAAAATTTGCTAGAATAAGGCATCAATTAGAAACGCATACCTAAAATCATTTATTTTATAAAAAACCATACAACCAAAAACTAAAAATTTTCAACTAAATAAATCCCCTTACATTAAGAGAAAATTTAAATGTCAAGTCCATTATTAATTACTAATGATTTCAAATTTCAATTTTATAATCATTGATTCTATCATAAATCATTTTTACTATTAATTCATAATTTTCTTATTTGATAAGATTAAACCATAAGTATTCTCATAATCCCATATTTCTCTACTTAGTAAGATAATCCACATTATTAATACAAACTTAGGTTAATTCTTTATCCAAGGACATCCTCTTGGGATTTCCATTTTTGAATTTTGAGAACATATAATTAGAGAATTTATCATGGGAAAAGATACCCATAAAAAAATTAATAGAAATATGTTTAATGAATTAATAATATATAAAAAACTAAAGAAAAAACAACTAAAAATTAAAGAGATATTATGGTTTATTTTTTGGGGATAACCTACCTCTTTTGGAGCCTATTCCCAATTAATTAACAACCCAAAAATTTCCACCCAAGATCATTTAAGACCAATGACCAATGCTAAACCACCCATAACACTATATCACATTAAAAAAACTAACTTAATTAATTATAAAAATATTATAATTAATTAAAAACATAAAAATAAATAACAACCTCCATTCACATTGAAAAAAATTACCATTTAAACACTATATTATTCTTTGACACCTAAACAGAGACCAATAATTATCTAGAGGGTCATGTAATGCTCTCTACAATAACTCGGGGAAAAGAAATATCAATAGAAAAAAATACATATTCCAAAATAATTAATTTAAGTCAATACGTTGAAAAAAACAAATAGTGACATAACTCTCTAAAAAAAATGAACGACAACATGAAAATGTTGTCTCGAGACATCTTCTAGATAGGTTGCACAAAATTTCTATCATCTTGGGATGATTCCACCATCATTTTGTGGAAGCATTAATCAAATCACTATCCCAATGAACAAATATTTGATATATGATGAGGAGAAGTATAATAGAGGTCACTATAAGAATAAATGTATTAGAAGAACCAAGAGATAATTCCCAATCTACCCTAATGTAAAGGGTGGACCAAGAGAGGGGAGGTGAAGCCACCCCTAGTCCGCATAAGCCATAGGGGGGAGGGGATTCCTCTCTAAAAATACTATGGGGAAAAATTTTAATTCTTCCCCCTAAAACCCCCACTGATGATCCATTAGAATCGACTAGATAGTTGGTGGCTTTAGTAATGTCTCATGTAGGCCAAATTGGACATTAGCCTAGTGATCGATTGGCTGGTTGTTGCAGGTTGTATTCCTAACCACCCGAACCTACTCCAATGCCCTGTTTCCTTCTCTAAGATATCATAAAACCCTTCATCCACATTCAAAAACACTATTTTTTAGGTGTCTTAACCTTTATAATACTCTTCACAGCCTTATTTATTAAAATGTACCACCTACTAAATAAAATCCCAAATTTCCATTAGAAATTCAAACCCTTTAATACTCATGGGGTATTATAGAAATTACTCTCATATTATGTGTAAAATAAAAAGGATTCAATAAATTTAAGGGTGGTAGAATGAAACCATTTTATATTTTAATATATGATTACATTTAAATAAGATAATGTGTTCTAATTATGGATCCACACTCAATACTAGACTTAAACAAAACCATGATATATTTAGATAAAATATAAATATTTAAATATGATCATTAAAAACAAGAAATTAAATTAGTAGTAATGAATATTAGTGACCAATTTTTGACATATGTATAAAAATATAACAAAGGCTACTTTTAGTATGAATAAAATTCAATTGGTATTGCTAAAATGACTAATATGATCATTTCATGTATAAACTTTTATTTTTCTAAAAAGAATTATTGTACGTGCTATTATTTTTTTGTTAAAAAAATATTAATATTTATTTTTTAATATATATTTATATGAATAATTGGTTAACACTAATTATTAAATGATTCAAAATAATAAGAAGAATATATTTTGTTCTAAAGATTCATTTTCCCTATAAAAACGACTTTCATTATATTTTATAATTTTATTTAAAAGTTAAACTTCTAAATTTCAGAATATTAATTTGAGAAAATTAAAATGATTTTTAGGTCCATTATAGTAATATTTTATATAGATTTTTTTTAATTTTCTAAAAAGATAGATTTTAAGGTGAAATGTGAAATATACCATTTTTATAAATATCATGATTTTATGGAATTATTAATATATAATTATGCCATATAAATTTTTAGATACTTATTATACAAAAAAATACATATTTCATTAGTGAAATTATAAATCTAAATATATATTTTCTAGTGTAAAAACTAATATCTGATATTTTAGAACATAACCTTTATTTTTCTCAAAAAATTGTTTCAAATAGATTATACATTTATTATTTAAATATTAACTTTTATGAATTTTTGAAATTGAATAAAATAAAATGTAATTAAAATTTCAAATGATTAGGTAAAAATAATGTAATAAGTATCATTTTATTTTAATTCATAAAAGATAAATTTTATAGGTGAAAACTAGTTACCATGGTAAGAGTAAATTAGGTATAAAAGGTTTGTCCTGGTAAAAAGGATAAAAATGTAAAAAATGAGTGATAATTTTTGGTTGATTCCTTTTATGACCTTTTATATTAATTTATCCATTATTTTTTTAATTTTTGATCTTGTTTCATTGAGATTAAAATCCCATTATTAAAAATTTATTGGTATTTACAAAAATGATATATATTCCCACTTATAAAATAGTCATCTCACAACCCCTTAAATACCAATCATAAAATCTGGTATTCTATTGAAATCATACCATTTCAATTTCCTTATAATACTATTCCTCCTTGATCATTTTTTAATAATATATTATCCTATTCTATCCTTTTGTAAGGAATTCTACAAAGAAAACTCAAAGATCTCAACATGGGTAATTGTCTTTCTTTAACTTATTTCCTTTATATATTACCTTTAAATTTATAATTTGAAATTAACAATTTAATTAAATTATTATTTTTTATACTCAATGTTATTATTCAAATTTAATAAAGATTTACCACCTTTCCCCTCTTCCCTTAAGAAAAATGAAATTGCAATTTGAGCATATGGGTGGATGCCTCCACGAAGCAATTTGTTCATCTTACATCACCACCTATCATGGATGGTCCAAAAAGGGAATATAATATATAATTATTATATTTATCACTCATTTAATATTCTTAAATTATATAAAATATTACTCCTTTTTCTATTTCTTTGAGAATGAAATCACCATTCATGCGTACATGCAGACCACCCGCCTCCACAAAACGATGCTTTCTGCTTTTCATTACCGCATTTCGTGGTTTTTTCTAAGAAAGGATTTAACAGTTAAATACGATGTGTATGATATCATTAATTTTATTGTATAACTTATTAATTAAAATATTAATGATATTACCAATAAACGATCATTGTTAATTAAATCATTTAAAAAAATACTAAGAGGACAATCTTTTTATTCATATTATGTAATATTTTCATATCCATTACTTATTCATTTAATTATTTTAAATTATAATATATCACACTAATATAAACTAAATATTATCATTATTCATCTAGTGTAATTATATTACAACTAAACCACCACATAATCATCCATTAATCATGGTATGTTCACATTTTGGTCGGTCTAAACACCTACTTGAACAATGCTATAAATTTATATCATGAATGACTATAAGAACTTAATTACTAGAAAAATATGACATAAATAAGTAAATAATATTTTTTCTTTCTATAATGGTAACATTATTAATAAAATCAGTAATTTATAAAATTAATTTTATTTTTTAAGAATCACTAAAACATGATCATCATAGATTTATCATCATTGAATATAACCAAAAACAACCATGCACTAAAATTACACATTTATAATTATCATGTAAAATCTCATACAACATATTTAATTTTATTAGGATGATGATATTTTTAACAAGAATCAATACTGATACTTTTTTTGTAACACCCAAACATTTTAAGATATAATTATCTTTAAATAAATTTTATATCATTTATAGGTTTATTTACATGCAATATTGAGTTTAAGCAAACCATGATATACTATTGAATTATTATTATGTAAATGTAAATGTTATGAATTATCTGAAAAATAGTTGTGTGAATAATAATAAACCCACTTTTAAAATATTTATAAAGGCTTTATATATTTCAAATGTGTTTATTAATTTATAATATGTAATTATTAAATTTTATGTAATGTTAATTGAAGCATGAAAAATATGTTTTCTTCAAAAACATATTTATTTCATTTTGTACAAGAAGATAATAATTATTTTTTTTAAATTTTTTAGAAATTTTATTTTAGTAAATTAATAAAATTTATTAAATCATAATATCAATACTAATTTATGGTGATTTTTTTTGGATTTTTCTAAAAAAGATAAATTTTGGATGAATTGTAGAAAATATTAATTTTTATGAAAAATGTATTTATATTCATGTATTTACAAATTAGTATTATATTTATGATTAGTTTTTAATTTTAATTAATTAATTTTTTTAAATCTAATCAATTTCATTGTAATTAACATTTCACATGATTTTTATATAAAACAAATTTAATACATAAAAGGCTTTTGTTAGAAAAACTGTTTTTCAGCATATTTTTAGGGTTTTTTAAATTTAAATATGAAACATAGAGAAATTTAATTGAATAAAATATAATAAATATTTATAATCATATTTTTATTAGCTTTTTTAATCCGTCTACTTTAATTATTGTTCATTATAAATACAAAATTTGATATAAAAACTCATTTATCATAGCAAGAGTTAAAAAATGTTTGAAGGGTTAAAACTAATATAATAATGGTAAATGATATAAAAACTTGTCTAAATCCTATTTTATGGTCTTATTTACACCCAATATTTTCTTAAACATGAATCATTGACTAGTTTCAGTCATTACAATTGAGAAAAATATTAAATATATTTAAAACATTTAATTAATTCCAAGTGTGTACTCCCCTTCACTTATATAAGGGAACCTACTATCTACCATTATTAAAAAACTTTGAGCCTTTTATTTTGGAAAATTACTTTTAAAATTATTTCCTAAAAACACCTACCACAATCTAAATTGTGTTTTTTGATCAAAATAAAATCCTTTTAAGACATAAAGAGTATTCCGAAGGAGATTTCTAAATAAAGAGGTACAAGTCATAAGTAAGTAATTTCATTTTTATTTCTTATTCCACCTTATCAAAATATTTTTTATCCATAATAACATGATTTATATAGTATAATTAATATAATAATATGTTATTATGATGATTCAAATTCTCTTTTCAACCACTTTTCCATCAAATTGGAAAAAAAAGTATCACATGTGCATATGTATGGACTACCACCTCCACATAGCGATATGATTCATTTTCTATCACCAATATAAAGGGATATTTATAATAATTTATTTACTAAGTATATATGATACATATTATATAAATTTTATTCTATAATGGTAAAATTTTATTTATCTTTATTTCCTTATTTTCATTAGAAAATTAAATGAGAGTTCATGTGTGTGTACGATCTACCATCTCCATGAACAATGTCATTAATTTTACCATGTCTACCATTTATAGAAAATTATAAATATGTATATAATTAATATATAGGATATTTATATCATTATAAAAATTCTATAGATGATTTAACCATGATTAAAGTATAAGGACTAGAACTTATGAACCGAAGCTTTCATAAAAAATAAAATAGCTATCACCTGAAAATAAAATTTTAGTAATGAATTATTAATAAATTGGTGTTGAAATATTATAATTGGATAATATATGATATTATAATTATTAATATTGTTATGTTAAATAATTTTATTAAATTTTAATTAATTATTCAAGATTATAGTGTGCTTACAAATCAAGTTAGACTTGAGGTAAGTTTTTTATCTTACATTATCATTTTACGAGGTTATTTATGATTAAATTTACAATGATGATATTATGTGATATATATATCAAAAATATAATTAAATTTTTTATAATATGTTTATTTTTTGAGATTATATGTTTTCCTTTCATCTTACACTCTTTAAGTACTAAAGATATCAGAAGAATGTTTTTATTAAAAATTGACTTTATTTTCCTCTTCTACTAGGATTATTTTTTCATTAATGTACATATTTTCATTAAAATGTTAAGAATGTTTTTATTATATTAATATGATTGTTTAAATTCATTATTACCCCTATTTTACATTCTATGATTTTTTTTATATTAATCTTCTTGTAATTTTCCAAATGAGGCACTCTCATCTTTTCATAAAAAATGTGAAATGAATCATTGTCTGAACATATTACACATGAATTTTTTTACAACAAAAATAAATACTCATTTATTTTAATACTAACTTATATGTTTCCATGTTTTTTTGAAATAAAATGTTTTCATTAATATTATGAATATTTTTATATTTTAAATAAGTGATATAAAAATGAAAAGAGAATTTTCCTTAAGAAATGTTTTAGTGATCAATTAATGAAATTCTTTATCTATGAAAACATCCATTGATGATACATATGATTAAATAGAGATATTATCCTTTGAAAAGATCCTTATTATTTCTCTATATGTTTTATAATTATGAGGATGTAATATTTATGAAATCCATTTTATTCTCATTTGGTTAATCAATATCTAATTTATAAAATTTTTCATGATCTTGTGGTATATCTATGAATGATTTATGATTATGTGATGGGGAGGTCCATTATTACCCTCTGATGAATTAGGTAAATATTTATTTTTTATGAGCTCAAAGAGAACACAAGAGGTTTTCCCATTCCTAAAATAGGGTACACATGAGGTTATCCTATGCACAATGGATGGTACATGAGAGGTTATCCCATACCTAAAGCAAGTGCATGGGTGGTAATCCCATGACAAACATGTGATTAATGTACTTGAGGGTAACCTTGAAATAATATTCATATCATTTTGATTATTCCACACTTTATTCCAATAATTTATGACATGATCTTATTCCAATGCTATGATCTCAAAGAAAATATTATTTCATTAATTTATTATTTATTTCTTATAAACTTCTAATATTTATGCTATGACTCCTGATTAGGATCTATAAATTACTAGTTATAAATTTAAAGTTTTAAGATCATGTTATCATAACCTTATTCACATGTTATTCTTAAATTATCATTGATATTTCCATTTTTTACAGTTACATAGATTATAAGATCACCATTTATTATGTTTCCAACTCTCTAGGATATGAGGAAATTTCTATGTATGATATGTTTAGGAATGGTGATAATTGAGAAGAACTAATTGAAAAATAATTTAAGTATTCAATTTTTTTTTCTGAAACTTTCACCAGGATGCACTCGTGCGTTGGCATATGTTGGACACAATGGATTTTTTATTTCTCTGTATTCCAACCTTTCAGAGGTGGGTGACTTTTATCACATTAATAGGTAATGTATTCTCCTTTATCAAAACAAGATGATAGGAAATTGGTTCATCCTTCCATGGATTCATCCTAATAACTGCTCACCTAGTGTATATATCCCTCATTGACTAAATTAATATTCGAGGAACTCATTCCTAGTACCATCTCTTTGTAGACACCAGTTAATTACAATGCTTCAGTAGGGAAATTTTGATTTCAACTTTATAGGATAGCAACCTTCGGTTGAGAGAGTAGTCATGTTGGCAATCACTGTGCTTGTCTGGATGTTGGGATCATTGGTCACCTGTATTATTTTCTTGGGAGGGAATATCATGTGAGGAATCTTAGAGTTTGGAACCCAAGGAATTATTTTTTTTGTTAAAAGTTAATAATGGAAAGGGTGTAAATCCCCTATGAGTTTTTACCTCATCCATCCCAAACTTATGTTTGGGCTAGGTGTTTTGGTCATGCCACAAATTCTACATCCTACAGAGATGGATCATAATATCTGGTTAAGATGGATTGGGGAATTAATTTAATGTATTTTAGAGATAAGAGTTGGTTTAATTTCTTATAGGGATATATTAATGAATCATAATGCCCCTTGATAAAAATATGAGAGGTTCATCCCAAGGATGTAGGATGTCACACTTGAGAGGTGAAATGAGAATTCCCCTTGAGGTGAACTCTAGATGGATGGATATGAACACCCATTAAAGTAGATCTATTATATATGAGTTAGAATTCTCCTTGAGATGATTTTAGATAGATAATTATAATGCCTCTTGAGGAAGATCAAGGAGGTGTGTCCCTAAGAGGGAGCACGAAAGTTTAGCATTATTCAGGAATAACCCTGAGGTGAACCTGAAGATTTAATCATAATTACCCTTTAGGAGGATCAGTAAGGTATGTCCCTTGTAGGGATAACCTATGTTTACCATTGGTCGGCACACACCTTAAGGTGAACCCAAAGTGTTAATCAGAATGGCCATCAAGGCGGATCAGGGAGGCATATCCCTAGGAGGGAGAACCTAAGTTCACCATGTGTCGGGAAACCCCTTGAGGTAAACCTACAGATTTGATCAGAATTCCCATTGAGGTAGACCAGGGAGGTACATCCTCAGTAGGGAGAACCTAATTTTACTATTTGTTGGGAAAACCCTTGATGTAAATCTTGAATAGTTTATCAAAATGCTCCTTGAGAGAAAATTATGGAGGTACATCCCTATAAAGAAGTACCTAAATTTACCATTGGTCAGAACACCCCATGAGGTGGAAATGAAGAGTTGATTAGAATTTTCCTTGAGGCTAATTCGTGATTTATGTCCCTAGAAGGTAGCTCCTAAGTTTACCATTAGACAAGATTGAACCTCAGGGTGGCTTCCTATATACCCCATTTAAAACTCAGGGAAGAAAACCCATGTATTTTTATGGACTTAGTTTAAGGTCGTGTGATAGGATCAATCTATGCAGTTTAACATAATGTGGTAATGATGTTTGTGTAATGGAAGGAGTGTCGATGAGGTATGGTGTGGAAATTAAATGATGAAAATTCCCTTCCCAAGAGGATTTCTCTTGGTTAGAATGATGTGGGGTTTTCTCATTGATCTTCCTGTGAGGATCTAATTCCATGTGAGTGGTACATATGTGGGGGTCATCCCATGTCACCCAAAGAAGAATCATCCTATTCTTATCTCACAGGGTAAGACTAAAATTTTACATCATGTTTTGAGGATTTTATCTTGTAGTCTAATATCGTATAACTAGGACTTGAAGATATGAAGTTTTATATCATGAAAATCAGAAAAGGTTTTACACAATCCTCATTAATTGAGATTACGTGAACACCTCTCATACACCTTTGGGAGGGGAATGGATTCGGAACCACTAAGGTACAATGACAAGAGGAGTGGCCAATCACGTGGTCCACATTGTGGTCCCTATGAAAATAAATAATAGTGATAATGATACCTTTGTTGTGAAGGAAAAAGTTAGGTTGTAATTTCAATCCACACTTGGTGTGGGGTTGGAAGACATATGAGTGGTTGGAACAAGTCACATGGGGACTCAAGGTGCTGCTGAACTGATCCTGGATTGGTGTAGGGGCATTGGAATTTCAACCTCCATGAATCAGGGTCATCATAATGGAGCCACCATGAATAGGACCAAGATAGATAATTTTCAAATGTTAGATGTTTGAAAAGGTGAGTACTACAATTCTTAAGGTCCTCACAAAGGTTATGGTCCTCCCAAAGAAGTATGACGTTTAAAACAAGGTTACCTTACCTAACTGGGATTCCCTAATTCCTTAGAAGAGTACTTCGTGAAGGCTGAATGCTTCACAAATCCTCATGTTCCCTAGAGGGGATTCTTTCATTATGAAGGTAATTAACCTTCATGAAATTAATCCCCACCTTAGGTGGAGGAATTCAATGACAAATGGGAAGGGGTTTCACGAAGTTGAGATACTTTGGGTGATCCATTTTCACTTTGTTTCGCGAAGCATGGGATGTTTACGAATTGGGAGAAAATCAGAAGCCTAAAAGTTGGGTAACCAAATGTAAAATTTTATATTGATGGGGGTATTTATAGGAAATGGTTTTCATGAAGATTGGAAGAATTTTATAAAGAAGGATGGGCTTCACAAATTGGTACGACTCCTCGAGTTCAAATATCAGACTCATGAAGATACCATCAACTGTTCACACATTCGTGTAGCACTCTATGACTCTAATGGTTTTTTATAGAGGATTACCTTCAAGGATTCATGTTTTCGTGAATAGAACTTATTGGAAAGGGTGCTTAGAGAGTTCTAGGCATTCTCAAAGGAATTGGGCTTTGTGAAGAAGACTCTTAAGAGGGACTTTAGGTCATTTTTTCTTGGATTTTTTCCAAACTTACCATTCCTTCCTTGACCATTCCCATTCCATGTGTATTTGGGAATCTACTAATACCACCCTCACAGTGGGTGTTGATGGAAAAAATTAGGGTCAAATTATGAGAGAGAATATTCAAATATTGGAAATCAACTCTCTTTTGTGAATCCCACTCATGAGCTTACTCATGATGACCATTCGCAAGGGATACCAGTGTAAATGACATCACAAATCCCATGTCGTCTATATACGAATAAATAGAGGGGTTCCCCCTAAAAACCACCCGACTTCCGCAATGAGAAATCAAATTTTCAATCTTTTCATGAATCTCACCATCTCAATTAATTTCACTCTAAAATACTTCTTAGAGAATCAAACTTCTTGATCTTTTCTCCAAGAACACTTCTCAGGGAACTAGACTTTGTGAAAAAGGGTTCTACGAAAATGATTTATGAATTTACATTTTGATCACCCTTCATGAACTAGACTCAAAATATATTAAGACCAAAACTAAATTGATGGCTACTAATTCAACACTGATGCTACTCAGAGGGAGGAAATGGATCACCACATCATTATTGAGGAAAGAGTTCAAATCACCTTAGATCATGAATCACTTCTTTCAATATTGACAAAGGCATTGATAGAATAAACACTATGATAGAAGATTACAATTTATGGATTCAGGTTGAGACATGATGCCTTCATCCGGATGACGAGCTAGAACAAACCAGATTACTTGTTCAAAGGAATACTAGGGAAGTACTAGTGGCATTGTGCTGTCATAGGGAAAATATGAAAGGATCATGCGTAAATCAAAACAATTTTTCTCTAAAACCACTGCAATAACATAAATAGGGAAAATACTGAGGATGGTGAATCCCCACTCAAAAATGAGATGATCCTCAAGGTGGTTTTGGGGAACCTGTTGAAAGGGTGTAATAAAAACTAATATTTTCACTTGGTAGGAAACTACACTATTGTGTGAGACTGGGACTACTGGGTGTGCGCATCATGCCATAAGTTTTAAAGAGATATGAAGTGAGTAGGGATCTATGAATCAACATGGTCCTCACAGTTCCATGTACACTTTCCATAAGAAATCATTCATACGTTGTTGAGTAGATGGTCTCCAGCAACCAACACCTTTCATATACACCATGGGGAAGTTAGTGTCATCCTTTGAGACCTTCATCATATGAAAAAGATCCCATTTCCCAGGGTGATGTATGATGATTTTATCCTCGTAGAGAACTTGTGGGATGAGCAAGATCAGTTTACAACCCTAGTGAAGGTGATTCTATATCTTGTGTGGGGCACCAATAAAGAGAAATCATGGAAAATGGATTTCTATTTCAAGTAGTGGTTCAACTACTTCTTTAAAAAACCGGCAATGTGGATAGTTGAAAGAGATGATCCTGTATAAAAGCTACCAATGATGACATAAACATGTCCTAGGGGATACCAATAGGGGAAGGAGGGCTCCTACTAGTGGACTATAAATGTTATCCAGATGCAGTTTTGGGGATATAATGTTAAGACTAAGGTATAACCCGTAGTTAGAATGGAATAATTTATCATATGAATTGTCTATTTTTTATACTCCTAATTATGGATGCAATTATTGGGGTTGTTTCCAAGAACCTTTATATTTTTTGTGATTATAGTGAGGGAAAAATAGGTGAATTTGGTTATCCCAGTATTGGAAAATATTTATAAGCTACTTTTCCACATTAGTGAATGGAAGATGCCACTTCATGTGTGTGAGCTGGTTCACTTCTTGTATATCTAGGTGGCTACACACATGGGGGGATATGAGTATCCAAACCCCAATTCTCTTCATACTACAACTTTCCATCTGGTGATCTTGAACATCATGGGGATTCGTCCACTCATGGTACGTTTGATGGACATGTTTGAGAAGTTCAGTATGGAGGATCATTTCACATTTCACCCATTACCCCTACCAATAGGGGTGGTGATTGATAAAGGCATGGGTTCCATCGATTAGAGGTCATAACTTCTTGCCATTCGAGGTGGGGTACTTATAGATAGAATTGTTTTCAATCCAATCAGCACACTGTATAATCTGCACTATTTTGTTTGATGGATTAATTTTTTATAGAGTATGACACTGAAGGTGTACTGAAAAGTGAAACATGAATGAAATACTTCATTTTTATGCATATTTAGAGCATGATTACACGTGAGGATTGAAATATTCAGAATAAGTTGCGACCACATACTTCTACATATGGGATTACCCATGACTACGTGCTGAGCTGGGAGAGATGATATTCTAGGGATATTTTGAGGTGGGGGGGGGGGCACACGAGCCAATGAAGGGGTGGCCCTTCAACTGTAGGAATGGGGTTGAGTGGTGGTCAGTGCATTCCATGGTCACATAGCTGGCCCAGTGGGCATGAAAGTAGCAGGGGGTTCAATAGTCATGACTTCAAACATGTAAAGGATGTAGGAAGAGGAGCAACAACATTAGGCACAATTATCCAATGAAAGGGGTGGAATGATGAAGGTGACCCTTTTGGGCTGGTATCAAGTAAATTTTTTCAAGATCCAGAGAAGGGGTTATGACACGTGGACATCCCTAATGACATCATCTTCCCCGATGCCTGGGATAACTGCAACTTCTACAGGGAGCTATCTAGCTCAAGAGGAATATGGAAGCATCTCAACAGAAAAGGAATTCATCTCTCTAGGATTGGTCATGAAAAGACTGACTTACATTTTTCATAGGATGAGAAAGAATGATATTGACAAGATACGGATGACCTAGTTCATTCTTAGATCATTTCACTCCTATTGAATGACTGGGTGAAGTTGTTGCTGAAAATGACCACTCCCGCACAACATTCTATATTCGTGATGTTTGTACATTATCCTTCTCATGAGGAGTTAGAAAATTGTTGTTGACTTAATGATTAACAAGTCTCTTCTATGGGAGGAATTATTTCCACTGAACATGTAAATATCCAGATCTTATGTACCTGGAAAATAACATGTTCTTGAAACTATTGCCTAACTCATTTTCCACTTGTGTAGGAATTACGGACGGAGGAGGGGGTGGTATGAAATATACATGAGGAGGGTGATGGGACCGAAATACATCAAGGGAAACATTTCGGGTCCTTTTATAATACCACAATGGTGAGTGCCCAATAATCAGTGCCTACATCTTGGGTAGGGGCTGTAGAGGGAACCCTTCCCATGGGACTACCTATGAAACTTCAAGAACACCTCATCAGAGTGTACAATTCATGTATGTATTTCCTTTATCTATGGCATTGACTCTTTTTCTTTTCTTTATATATCTTTATGGATGAATTTTGGAATGATAGTTTGAATGGTGCTCGAGACTCATCCCCTAGCACCAGTACTTTCATTAACCGTGGATCGGGATGAAACAGTGATGGAAGATGCTACACTTCTAATGAAGATGGATGATGAGGCTGTGGCGATCTGACCAACCATAGAGGCGCCACTGGAGGAAAATGTTTAGACCCTTCCCTTGATGGAGGGAGATGAGACTGGGCCCATTAAAGGGCTTCTTAAAGGAGTCATAGTGGATGATATGATCATGGAGGTGCTTCCATGAGAGGCTAATGGAGATGAAGTCATGATAGAGGTAAAAAATATTTTGTCGATGAATGGAGTGGTTAGTTAAGTCTCATTTGATGCACTTTCCACATAAGTGGAGGCGACTATAGGTGTAACGACCCGAAATTTTTAAATAAAATTTGTTTCCCAATTTTATGTGTTATTATTATACTCAACAAAAATGTTTTATTTGATAATCATGATTATAATTAAAATGAGATCAATGGGTTTTGACTATTATATAACCATCGGTCAATATGACCGCTGTGAACAAAATGTTTTGATTTTTTTCTCTAAATATAAGTAATCTTGGTTAATTATTATAGAAAGAAGATTCAATGGCCTCACCTAGTAGTCTTGGACCGATTGAAGCCCATCTAACAGAGCTTGGGAAGGAGGTAGCACCACTGGGCTTTGCTCTGGATCAAATCCAAGCCGAACTTCATCATGTGAAGCTGGAACGGAATCGCCTTCGTGAGAAGTTCAAACTGATAGAAATTACTACTCGGGCAATGTTGACTGAGCCGCCCCAAGCTTCTATCACCCTAGCACACCTTACTCTTAGGTCCTATGCTGGTATTATAAGGGGTTATGTAACGAGACCGTAACTACCTTGTGTAATCCTTGTTTTAAATAAAAATTGGGATTTCTTTTTATGATGAAGTTTATGAATTTTGAAATGACCGGATAAATATAGTATGCATATTTTTGATGAATTTTAGAAAAAGGATATTTTAAATATGTTTATGTAAACCCTAAATAATTAAAAATGTGTAATGATTTTCAAAAAATGGTCTTCTGCAATTATGTTCAGTACTAAATTTAGAGTCTAATAAGATCAACTTGATTTTTGATGAATAGTAAATTATGAATAGTGATTTTATGATTAGGATTAGTAATATGACCAAATGGATTAGTAATCTCAGTTAAAGAAAGTTTTAAAATAATCTAGGCACCTTGATTAAGTAATGTGATTCAATAAAATAGTTAAATAACGGTTTCATTAATTATTATTCAAGTATTAGTTTTTTCGGGTGAATAGTGTTTTTTAATTAAAAATTTAATTAAAAATAAATAGAAAATTATTTTTATAAAAATGACTTTATTTTTGAACTCAGAGCATCGATATTATGTTATTGTAATTTTTGGGGTTTTTTCTGAAAAAATGAATTTTCGATGAATAGTGTTTTTATTTAAAAATTAAATTAAAAATATTTAGAAATTTATTTTTTATAAAATGGATTTCATTTTTGAAATCAGAGCATTGATATTTGGTTAATGTGAAATTTTGGGATTTTTCTGAGAAAGTTGAATTTTCAGTGAATAGTAAAAATACAGTTTTAGGGTTTCAGTATGTTTAATGACATCATAACGGTGTCATGATGATGTCATGAGATCTTTTGAGGGTTGTCCGGCCAAGGGTGATGCATTATTGTTTTGGGGGCCCCATGTGGCCTAACTCCATGATAAATGACAAGGGAGAGCACATGGGTTTGAGAAAAGCACATGTGAGGTGTCCCTTGGCCATTAATGCCTTGTCCCCTCACTTCCCCTATAAATACCAAGCCCTCCTCTCATCCATTCGACTCCCCACTCATTCCCAACGAATTTCTGGGCTCATTACCTCCCAAGGAGTCCTCCCAAGGTTCCCCCAAGCCCCCAAGGTCCCAACCTTTGAGGTTTAAGAGTTACATTTTAAGGTAAGGGATCCGACCTCTCTCTTTCTTTTCAAGTAATCTCTTTTATGTCATTTCTTTTATACTCCATGTTCTTATGTTGGAGGATGTTCTTTTATATTCATCCTACTGCCTATTTCATGTTCATATGATGAGAGACCCCCCCCCCTTGCTCTCATCAATTTGTTTTAAGAATGTTTAAGTGGCGTCGTTAGGCTGCCGAATTTTTAAGGGATTCTTTCACCTTCCTCGTTTTCAAGTTCTATTTTCATTCAAGTCTTTCATGTTCCTTTTTATTATGTTGGGGTATGATCTATAAATTATCATACTGATCTCTTATGTTAATATGATGAGATACCCCATTTGATCTCTTCAATTCAGTATTTTGATGTTTTAAGTGGCGTCGTTAGGCTGCCGAATTTTTAAGTGGTTCTTCACCCTTCTCGTTTTGAAGTTCTACTTCCATGTCAATTATTTAAAGTTCCTTTTTGTTATATTGGGGTATTATCTCTATATATATCATACTGGACTATTATTTTCATATGATTAGAGACCCCATTTGATCTCTTCAATTCAGTATTTTGATGTTTTAAGTGGCGCCGTTAGGCTGCCGAATTTTTAAGTGGTTCTTCACCCTTCTCGTTTTGAAGTTCTACTTTCATGTCAATTATTTCAAGTTCCTTTTTGTTATGTTGGGGAATTATCTCTATATCTATCATACTGAACTCTTATGTTCATATGATGAGAGATCCCATTTGATCTCTTCAATTCAGTATTTTGAAGTTTTAAGTGGCGCTGTTAGGCTGCCGAATTTTTAAGGGATTCTTTCACCCTTCTCATTCTTTTCAAAGTTCTACTTTCATGTCAAGTCTTTCAAGTTCCTTTTTAATTATTTTGGGGAATTATATCTATATCTATAATACTGAACTCTTATGTTCACATGATAAGATACCCTATTTGATCTTCTCAAATCATTTTTGTTGAAGTTTAAGTAACGCCGTTAGGCTGCCGAACTTTCATAAGAGAAATCTAATTTTTGTCTTCCTTCCATGTTTTTCATTTCAAATGGTATTTCCTTGAAATTTCATTACCATGATCATTTATTCTTATTATTCTGTCCGTCTACTATTTTATGGGTCATTTATGAATGTTTGACACATTTTCCCTCTCTTTTTAATGTCTTCCAAAACCTCGTAACATAGCCGTTATGCTGCAGAATTTCGGTCTCAAAATGTCTCTCTCTCTTTTTCTAAAGTTCTTTTATATTATTAAGTGAATACTCAAAGATCTTTCTTCTAAAGGGGTATTCACATATATACCAAAATTTTCTATTTTAAATTCTTGTATTTACATACATGAGACCCACCTTTCTTTTCTGTGGGTTTTAAAGTGACGTAAAGATCATGTCTTTAAAGCAGTTTTTAAAACGTTGTGATTATGAAATGAAACCCATTTATTTTATGCTATATGGGTTATTTATGAAATTTTTGATGATGGTATATGTGGATCACATGATAATAAAGGAAAATTTAAGGGTGCACCCTGATAGCGCTCCAATGCATTGGGTAATGATGTAACCACTAGAGATTACAATTTTCACGATACCTTGGTGAATAACCTTGGTAATTTTAAAATGACACCTTGGGGATGGACCTTGGTGATATGTTCATGATTTTCTATGTTAAATGATTTAGCCACATCTTCAAGTTATGAAAAAGTTTTATTTTTATTATGATATGCCTCATGATTTCATTTTCATGCCTTAAAGTTCTTTTCATGACTTTATTGATGTATCTCAAGTTCATATGTAAAATGTTTCACTTGTTTCCCTTGCTGGGCCTTCTGCTCACCCTTCCTTTTGATGTATGACCCTAGGTTATGGGATGCAGTAATGAGCCTAGGGTGAACATGAGGAGAAGCCTTTCAAGTGTTTAAGAAGAAGGTTTTTTTTGTTTCATGTTTTATGTTCCTTGTTTCCAAGACACTAAACCTTAAAGATCCTCAGTTTCGTGTAATGGAATGAAAAGTTATGTTATAAAAAGACGGGAGGCTATAGTTGGTATCAAAGGATGGTTTAGTTATTTGTGGAAATTAGGATATCAAAACTCTAGGAGAACTCTGTATAAAAGTTTAATATAGGAAATCTTCATGGTATTTTGGTGAGTATTGAGTAAGGGGTTGCCAAGCAAATACATCCCTGTCTGGATACGAGCAGGTAGAGGTGGATCTGGCACAGATGTACATAGGGGTAAAACCCGAAAACACCGCTTTGAGCTAGACTCGAACGGGAACTGGTACAGGACAACGGGCCTTGCTGCACTCTTGGTTACGACACTCCCAGGGGATATTCTTTGGTAAATTCATAAGCTTGGTATGAACCATTGTTAAAGGAACAAAGATAAAATAAAATAAAGGTTCACATAAGAATATATGATCATTCATAACCTAGATGGGAACCTAGGAGATCACATGTTAAGGTATACCTTTCATATACAAGTTATCCTTATATGATTTCAGTTCCTTTTCATGATTATTAGCTAAGTACTTAAGCCCCTAACTATGCTTTCTCTTCTTAGTTAATGGTGGGAAAAGGAAGAACATGTTCCGACAACCAATGTGATAGTAAATGCGACGATTTTCGTATTAATATGACAGGGATTATTAGGGGATTAAAATATGATTATTATTTTGGAAGACGTTCATTATTTTGGGAACCATTTTTGATCGAGGTAAATAGATTACTACGGTATTTTAATTGAGGAGTAAGGTTGACTTATATTTTTAAGAATCGATGAATTTAAGTTGAACTTATTGTAATTTAGGTTACATATGGGAATGACTAACCTATCTTGGGTAAAATATGTTTAGGTTAGCTACTTTTTTTATAAGATGTTAGGAGTGGCTGATGTTTTCTGGAGATGAACAATGAAGTTGTTTTGGAAGACTATGTTATAAAATCCTTATTGTATTTGGGTTTCAATCTTAGTTTGGTTTGTTTTGAGGAATTTTAAGGACCGCTATTTATGGAATGGTCTATGATGAAATTTGGGTAGTACCATGGAACATTGATGATTTAAAAGTAGTTTCCATTCCTATGGGATTCTTTCTTTTTGAAGAGTTGTTTTACCTTAACCTTTCTGTTTTTGGGATAATGTTTAAAGATAGAAGAAATAGATAGTTAATCTTTTGTAGATTATGTGATTCTATAGTAGATGATTCTTGTGCTTTTATGAGACCAAGTGTTTTTGAATTCTCATCATTTGGAGAAAAGATTAGTGTTGGTAGGGACTTGTTAAAGGATGAAACTCTACTTGAAGGTAAGTATATTTTCTTATGTTTTTGTTTTATGTAGTAAATGAAATCCTCAAAATTATGAAAAGAAACGTAAAACAAAAATGTTGCTGGTTTACGTTTCCTACTAGGTAATCAAAGACCATTTACACACATCATAAGTTTGGGATTTTCTCATGGTTAACTTTCTCCTAATCATGTTCTCTATCACTCTCCCTCAGAACTTGACCCTTTGTTTTCTCCTCTATGTCCATGTTTTCCTACATGGAACCCTAGTGTGGGTTAACTCGGGTGACCTTTGTACTTCCCTTTCTTTATTTTATAGTAATAGTTTTACTGACTCCTTTTCCGATATGGGACTTTCAATGAAATTTCAAAACCCAATTTTAAAATTGCGAGGACGCAATTTCTTAAGGGGGGAAGATTGTAACGACCCGAAATTTTTAAATAAAATTTGTTTCCCAATTTTATGTGTTATTGTTATAATCAACAAAAATGTTTTATTTGATAAACATGATTATAATTAAAATGAGATCAGTGGGTTTTGACTATTATATAACCATCGGTCAATATGACCGCTGTGAACAAAATGTTTTGATTTTTGTCTCTAAATATAAGTAATCTTGGTTAATTATTATAGAAAGAAGATTCGATGGCCTCACCTAGTAGTCTTGGACCGATCGAAGCCCATCTAACAGAGCTTGGGAAGGAGGTAGCACCACTGGGCTTTGCTCTGGATCAAATCCAAGCCGAACTTCATCATGTGAAGCTGGAACGGAATCGCCTTCGTGAGAAGTTCAAACTGATAGAAATTACTACTCGGGCAATGTTGACTGAGCCGCCCCAAGCTTCTATCACCCTAGCACACCTTACTCTTAGGTCCTATGCTGGTATTATAAGGGGTTATGTAACGAGACCGTAACTACCTTGTGTAATCCTTGTTTTAAATAAAAATTTGGATTTCTTCTTATGATGAAGTTTATGAGTTTTGAAATGACCGGATAAATATAGTATGCATATTTTTGATGAATTTTAGAAAAAGGATATTTTAAATATGTTTATGTAAACCCTAAATAATTAAAAATGTGTAATGATTTTCAAAAAATGGTCCTCTACAATTATGTTCAGTACTAAATTTAGAGTCTAATAAGATCAACTTGATTTTTGATGAATAGTAAATTATGAATAGTGATTTTATGATTAGGATTAGTAATATGACCAAATGGATTAGTAATCTCACTTAAAGAAAGTTTTAAAATAATCTAGGCACCTTGATTAAGTAATGTGATTCAATAAAATAGTTAAATAACGGTTTCATTAATTATTATTAAAGTATTAGTTTTTTGGGGTGAATAGTGTTTTTTAATTAAAAATTTAATTAAAAATAATTAGAAAATTATTTTTATAAAAATGACTTTATTTTTGAACTCAGAGCATCGATATTATGTTATGGTAATTTTTGTGGTTTTTTCTGAAAAAATGAATTTTCGATGAATAGTGTTTTTATTTAAAAATTAAATTAAAAATATTTTGAAAATTATTTTTATAAAATGGATTTCATTTTTTAAATCAGAGCATTGATATTTGGTTAATGTGAAATTTTGGGATTTTTCTGAGAAAGTTGAATTTTTAGTGAATAGTAAAAATACAGTTTTAGGGTTTCAGTATGTTTAATGACATCATAACGGTGTCATGATGATGTCATGAGATCTTTTGAGGGTTGGCCGGACAATGGTGATGAATTATTGTTTTGGGGGCCCCATGTGGCCTAACTCCATGATAAATGACAAGGGAGAGCACATGGGTTTGAGAAAAGCACATGTGAGGTGTCCCTTGGCCATTAATGCCTTGTCCCCTCACTTCCCCTATAAATACCAAGCCCTCCTCTCATCCATTCGACTCCCCACTCATTCCCAAGGAATTTATGGTCTCATTACCTCCCAAGGAGTCCTCCCAAGGTGCCCCCAAGCCCTCAAGGTCCCAACCTTTGAGGTTTAAGAGTTACATTTTAAGGTAAGGGATCTGACCTCTCTCTTTCTTTTCAAGTAATCTCTTTTATGTCATTTCTTTTATACTCCATGTTCTTATGTTGGAGGATGTTCTTTTATATTCATCCTACTGCCTATTTCATGTTCATATGATGAGAGACCCCCCCCTTGCTCTCATCAATTCGTTTTAAGAATGTTTAAGTGGCGCCGTTAGGCTGCCGAATTTTTAAGGGATTCTTTCACCTTCCTCGTTTTCAAGTTCTATTTTCATTCAAGTCTTTCATGTTCCTTTTTATTATGTTGGGGTATGATCTCTAAATTATCATACTGATCTATTATGTTCATATGATGAGAGACCCCATTTTATCTCTTCAATTCAGTATTTTGATGTTTTAAGTGGCGCCGTTAGGCTGCCGAATTTTTAAGTGGTTCTTCACCCTTCTCGTTTTGAACTTCTACTTCCATGTCAATTATTTCAAGTTTCTTTTTGTTATATTGGGGTATGATCTCTATATATATCATACTGGAATCTTATTTTCATATGATTAGAGACCCCATTTTATCTCTTCAATTCAGTATTTTGATGTTTTAAGTGGCGCCGTTAGGCTGCCGAATTTTTAAGTGGTTCTTCACCCTTCTCGTTTTGAAGTTCTACTTTCATGTCAATTCTTTCAAGTTCCTTTTTGTTATGTTGGGGAATTATCTCAATATCTATGATACTGAACTATTATGTTCATATGATGAGAGACCCCATTTGATCTCTTCAATTCAGTATTTTGAAGTTTTAAGTGGCGCCGTTAGGCTGCCGAATTTTTAAGGGATTCTTTCACCCTTCTCATTCTTTTCAAAGTTCTACTTTCATGTAAAGTCTTTCAAGTTCCTTTTTAATTATTTTGGGGAATTATCTCTATATCTATAATACGGAACTCTTATGTTCACATGATAAGAGACCTTATTTGATCTTCTCAAATCATTTTTGTTGAAGTTTATGTAACGCCGTTAGGCTGCCGAACTTTCATAAGAGAAATCTAATTTTTGTCTTCCTTCCATGTTTTTCATTTCAAATGGTATGTCCTTGAAATTTCATTACCATGATCATTTATCCTTATTATTCTGTCCGTCTACTGTTTTATGGGTCATTTATGAATGTTTGACCCATTTTCCCTCTCTTTTTAATGTCTTCCAAAACCTCGTAACATAGCCGTTATGCTGCAGAATTTCAGTCTCAAAATGTCTCTCTCTTTTTCTAAAGTTATTTTATATTATTAAGTGAATACTCAAAGCTCTTTCTTCTAAAGGGGTATTCACATATATACCAAAATTTTCTATTTTAAATTCTGGGATTTACATACATGAGACCCACCTTTCTTTTCTGTGGGTTTTAAAGTGACGTAAAGACCATGTCTTTAAAGCAGTTTTTAAAACGTTGTGATTATGAAATGAAACCAATTTATTTTATGCTATATGGGTTATTTATGAAATTTTTGATGATGGTATATGTGGATCACATGATAATAATGGTAAATTTAAGGGTGCGCCCTGATAGCGCTCCAATGCATTGGGTAATGATGTAACCACTAGAGATTACAATTTTCACGATACCTTGGTGAATAACCTTGGTAATTTTAAAATGACACCTTGGGGATGGACCTTGGTGATATGTTCATTATTGTCTATGTTAAATGATGTAGCCACATCTTCAAGTTATGAAAAAGTTTTATTTTTATTATGATATGCCTCATGATTTCATTTTCATGCCTTAAAGTTCTTTTCATGACTTTATTGATGTATCTCAAGTTCATATGTAAAATGTTTCACTTGTTTCCCTTGCTGGGCCTTCTGCTCACCCTTCCTTTTGATGTGTGTCCCCAGGTTATGGGATGCAGTAATGAGCCTAGGGTGAACATGAGGATAAGCCTTTCAAGTGTTTAAGAAGAATGTTTTTTTTTGTTTCATGTTTTATGTTCCTTGTTTCCAAGACACTAAACCTTAAAGATCCTCAGTTCCGTGTAATGGAATGAAAAGTTATGTTATAAAAAGACGGGATGCTATAGTTGGTATCAAAGGATGGTTTATTTATTTGTGGAAATTAGGATATGAAAACTCTAGGAGGAACCCTATATAAAAGTTTAATTTAGTAAATCTTCCTGGTATTTTGGTGAGTATTGAGTAAGGGGTTGCCAAGCAAATACATCCCTGTCTGGATACGAGCAGGTAGAGGTGGCTCTGGCACAGATATACATAGGGGTAAAACCCGAAAACACCGCTTTGAGCTAGACTCAAACGGGAACTGGTACACGACAACGGGCCTTGCTGCACTCTTGGTTACGACACTCCCGGGGGATATGCTTTGGTAAATTCATAAGCTTGGTATGAACCATTGTTAAAGGAACAAAGATAAAATAAAATAAAGGTTCACAAAAGAATATATGATCATTCATAACCTGGATGGGAACCTAGGAGATCACAAGTTAGGGTATACCTTTCATATACAAGTTATCCTTATATGCTTTCAGTTCCTTTTCATGATTATTAGCTAAGTACTTAAGCCCCTAACTATGCTTTCTCTTCTTAGTTAATGGTGGGAAATGGAAGAACATGTTCCGACAACCAATGTGATAGGAAATGCGACGATTTTCGTATTAATATGACAGGAATGATTAAGGGATTAAAATATGATTATTATTTTGGAAGATGTTCATTATTTTGGGAACCATTTTTGATCGAGGTAAATAGATTACTACGGTATTTTCATTGAGGAGTAATGTTGACTTATATTTTGAATAATCGATGAATTTAAGGTGAACTTATAGTAATTTAGGTTACTTATGGGAATGACTAACCTATCTTGGGTAAAATATGTTTAGGTTAGCTACTTTTTTTATAAGATGTTAGGAGTGGTTGATGTTGTCTGGAGATGAACAATAAAGTTGTTTTGGAAGACTATGTTATCAAATCCTTATTGTATTTGGGTTTCAATCTTAGTTTGGTTTGTTTTGAGGAATTTTAAGGACCGCTATTTATGGAATGGCCTATGATGAAATTTGGGTAGTACCATGGAACTTTGATGATTTAAAAGTAGTTTCCATTCCTATGGGATTATTTCTTTCTGAAGAGTTGTTTTACCTTAACCTTTCTGTTTTTGGGATAATGTTTAAAGATAGAAGAAATAGATAGTTAATCTTTTGTAGATTATGTGATTCTATAGAAGATGATTCTTGTGCTTTTATGAGACCAAGTGTTTTTGAATTCTCATCATTTGGAGAAAAGATTAGTGTTGGTAGGGACTTGTTAAAGGATGAAACTCTACTTGAAGGTAAGTATATTTTCTTATGTTTTTGTTCTATGTAGTAAATGAAATCCTCAAAATTATGAAAAGAAACGTAAAACAAAAATGTTGTTGGTTTACGTTTCCTACTAGGTAATCAAAGAAAGTTTACACACATCATAAGTTTGGGATGTTCTCATGGTTAACTTTCTCCTAATCATGTTCTCTATCACTCTCCCTCAGAACTTGACCCTTTGTTTTCTCCTCCATGTCCATGTTTTCCTACATGGAACCCTAGTGTGGGTTAACTCGGGTGACCTTTGTACTTCCCCTTCTTTATTTTAAAGTAATAGTTTTACGGACTCCTTTTCCGATATGGGACTTTCAATGAAATTTCAAAACCCAATTTTAAAATTGCGAGGACGCAATTTCTTAAGGGGGGAAGATTGTAACGACCCGAAATTTTTAAATAAAATTTGTTTCCCAATTTTATGTGTTATTGTTATACTCAACAAAAATGTTTTATTTGATAAACATGATTATAATTAAAATGAGATCAGTGGGTTTTGACTATTATATAACCATCGGTCAATATGACCGCTGTGAACAAAATGTTTTGATTTTTGTCTCTAAATATAAGTAATCTTGGTTAATTATTATAGAAAGAAGATTCGATGGCCTCACCTAGTAGTCTTGGACCGATCGAAGCCCATCTAACAGAGCTTGGGAAGGAGGTAGCACCACTGGGCTTTGCTCTGGATCAAATCCAAGCCGAACTTCATCATGTGAAGCTGGAACGGAATCGCCTTCGTGAGAAGTTCAAACTGATAGAAATTACTACTCCGGAAATGTTGACTGAGCCGCCCCAAGCTTCTATCACCCTATCACACCTTACTCTTAGGTCCTATGCTGGTATTATAAAGGGTTATGTAACGAGACCGTAACTACCTTGTGTAATCCTTGTTTTAAATAAAAATTGGGATTTCTTCTTATGATGAAGTTTATGAATTTTGAAATGACCGGATAAATATAGTATGCATATTTTTGATGAATTTTAGAAAAAGGATATTTTAAATATATTTATTTAAACCCTAAATAATTAAAAATGTGTAATGATTTTCAAAAAATGGTCTTCTGCAATTATGTTCAGTACTAAATTTAGAGTCTAATAAGATCAACTTGATTTTTGATGAATAGTAAATTATGAATAGTGATTTTATGATTAGGATTAGTAATATGACCAAATGGATTAGTAATCTCACTTAAAGAAAGTTTTAAAATAATCTAGGCACCTTGATTAAGTAATGTGATTCAATAAAATAGTTAAATAACGGTTTCATTAATTATTATTCAAGTATTAGTTTTTTCGGGTGAATAGTGTTTTTTAATTAAAAATTTAATTAACAATAATTAGAAAATTATTTTTATAAAAATGAATTTATTTTTGAACTCAGAGCATCGATATTATGTTATGGTAATTTTTATGGTTTTTTCTGAAAAAATAAATTTTTGATGAATAGTGTTTTTATTTAAAAAATAAATTAAAAATATTTAGAAAATTATTTTTATAAAATGGATTTCATTTTTGAAATCAGATCATTGATATTTGGTTAATGTGAAATTTTGGGATTTTTCTGAGAAAGTTGAATTTTCAGTGAATAGTAAAAATACAGTTTTAGGGTTTCGGTATGTTTAATGACATCATAACGGTGTCATGATGATGTCATGAGATCTTTTGAGTGTTGTCCGGCAAAGGGTGATGAATTATTGTTTTGGGGGCCCCATGTGGCCTAACTCCATGATAAATGACAAGGGAGAGCACATGGGTTTGAGAAAATCACATGTGAGGTGTCCCTTGGCCATTAATGCCTTGTCCCCTCACTTCCCCTATAAATACCAAGCCCTCCTCTCATCTATTCGACTCCCCACTCATTCCCAACGAATTTCGGGTCTCATTACCTCCCAAGGAGTCCTCCCAAGGTGCCCCCAAGCCCTCAAGGTCCCAACCTTTGAGGTTTAAGAGTTACATTTTAAGGTAAGGGATCCGACCTCTCTCTTTCTTTTCAAGTAATCTCTTTTATGTCATTTCTTTTATACTCCATGTTCTTATGTTGGAGGATGTTCTTTTATATTCATCCTACTGCCTATTTCATGTTCATATGATGAGAGACCCCCCCCCCTTGCTCTCATCAATTCGTTTTAAGAATGTTTAAGTGGCGCCGTTAGGCTGCCGAATTTTTAAGGGATTCTTTCACCTTCCTCGTTTTCAAGTTCTATTTTCATTCAAGTCTTTCATGTTACTTTTTATTATGTTGGGGTAAGATCTATAAATTATCATACTGATATCTTATGTTCATATGATGAGAGACCCCATTTTATCTCTTCAATTAAGTATTTTGATGTTTTATGTGGCGCCGTTAGGCTGCCGAATTTTTAAGTGGTTCTTCACCCTTCTCGTTTTGAAGTTCTACTTCCATGTCAATTATTTCAAGTTCCTTTTTGTTATATTGGGGTATGATCTCTATATATATCATACTGGACTCTTATTTTCATATGATGAGAGACCCCATTTGATCTCTTCAATTCAGTATTTTGATGTTTTAAGTGGCGCTGTTAGGCTGCCGAATTTTTAAGTGGTTCTTCACCCTTCTCGTTTTGAAGTTCTACTTTCATGTCAATTATTTCAAGTTCCTTTTTGTTATGTTGGGGAATTATCTCTATATATATCATACTGAACTCTTATGTTCATATGATGAGAGACCCCATTTGATCTCTTCAATTCAGTATTATGAAGTTTTAAGTGGCGCCATTAGGCTGACGAATTTTTAAGGGATTCTTTCACCCTTCTCATTCTTTTCAAAGTTCTACTTTCATGTCAATTCTTTCAAGTTCCTTTTTAATTATTTTGGGGAATTATCTCTATATATATAATACTGAACTCTTATGTTCACATGATAAGAGACCCTATTTTATCTTCTCAAATCATTTTTGTTGAAGTTTAAGTAACGCTGTTAGGCTGCCGAACTTTCATAAGAGAAATCTAATTTTTGTCTTCCTTCCATGTTTTTCATTTCAAATGGTATTTCCTTGAAATTTCATTACCATGATCATTTATCCTTATTATTCTGTCCGTTTAATGTTTTATGGGTCATTTATGAATGTTTGACCCATTTTCCCTCTCTTTTTAATGTCTTCCAAAACCTCGTAACATAGTCATTATGCTGCAGAATTTCGGTCTCAAAATGTCTCTCTCTTTTTCTAAAGTTCTTTTATATTATTAAGTGAATACTCAAAGCTCTTTCTTCTAAAGGGGTATTCACATATATACCAAAATTTTCTATTTTAAAGTCTGGTATTTACATACATGAGACCCACCTTTCTTTTCTGTGGGTTTTAAAGTGACGTAAAGATCATGTCTTTAAAGCAGTTTTTAAAACGTTGTGATTATGAAATGAAACCCATTTATTTTATGCTATATGGGTTATTTATGAAATTTTTGATGATGGTATATGTGGCTCACATGATAATAAAGGAAAATTTAAGGGTGCGCCCTGATAGCGCTCCAATGCATTGGGTAATGATGTAACCACTAGAGATTACAATTTTCACGATACCTTGGGGAATAACCTTGGTAATTTTAAAATGACACCTTGGGGATGGACCTTGGTGATATGTTCATGATTGTCTATGTTAAATGATGTAGCCACATCTTCAAGTTATTAAAAAGTTTTATTTTTATTATGATATGCCTCATGGTTTCATTTTCATGCCTTAAAGTTCTTTTCATGACTTTATTGATGTATCTCAAGTTCATATGTAAAATGTTTCACTTGTTTCCCTTGCTGGGCCTTCTGCTCACCCTTCCTTTTGATGTATGTCCCCAGGTTATGGGATGCAGTAATGAGCCTACGGTGAACATGAGGAGAAGCCTTTCAAGTGTTTAAGAAGAATGTTTTTTTTGTTTCATGTTTTATGTTCCTTGTTTCCAAGACACTAAACCTTAAAGATCCTCAGTTCCGTGTAATGGAATGAAAAGTTATGTTATAAAAAGACGGGATGCTATAGTTGGTATCAAAGGATGGTTTAGTTATTTGTGGAAATAAGGATATGAAAACTATAGGAGGAACCCTATAGAAAAGTTTAATATAGGATATCTTCCTGGTATTTTGGTGAGTATTGAGTAAGGGGTTGCCAAGAAAATACATCCCTGTCTGGATACGAGCAGGTAGAGGTGGCTCTGGCACAGATGTACATAGGGGTAAAACCCAAAAACACCGCTTTGAGCTAGACTCGAACGGGAACTGGTACACGACAACGGGCCTTGCTGCACTCTTGGTTACGACACACCCGAGGGATATGCTTTGGTAAATTCATAAGCTTGGTATGAACCATTGTTAAAGGAACAAAGATAAAATAAAATAAAGGTTCACATAAGAATATATGATCATTCATAACCTAGATGGGAACCTAGGAGATCACAAGTTAGGGTATACCTTTCATATACAAGTTATCCTTATATGCTTTCAGTTCCTTTTCATGATTATTAGCTAAGTACTTAAGCCCCTAACTATGCTTTCCCTTCTTAGTTAATGGTGGGAAATGGAAGAACATGTTCCGACAACCAATGTGATAGGAAATGCGACGATTTTCGTATTAATATGACAGGGATGATTAGGGGATTAAAATATGATTATTATTTTGGAAGACGTTCATTATTTTGGGATCCATTTTTGATCGAGGTAAATAGATTACTACGGTATTTTCATTGAGGAGTAAGGTTGAATTATATTTTGAAGAATCGATGAATTTAAGGTGAACTTATAGTAATTTAGGTTACTTATGGGAATGACTAACCTATCTTGGGTAAAATATGTTTAGGTTAGATACTTTTTTATAAGATGATTGGAGTGGTTGATGTTGTCTGGAGATGAACAATGAAGTTGTTTTGGAAGACTATGTTATCAAATCCTTATTGTATTTGGGTTTCAATCTTAGTTTGGTTTGTTTTGGGGAATTTTAAGGACCGTTATTTATGGAATGGTCTATGATGAAATTTGGGTAGTACCATGGAACTTTTATGATTTAAAAGTAGTTTCCATTCCTATGGGATTCTTTCTTTTTGAAGAGTTGTTTTACCTTAAGCTTTCTATTTTTGGGATAATGTTTAATGATAGAAGAAATAGATAGTTAATCTTTTGTAGATTATGTGATTCTATAGAAGATGATTCTTGTGCTTTTATGAGACCAAGTGTTTTTGAATTCTCATCATTTGGAGAAAAGATTAGTGTTGGTAGGGACTTGTTAAAGGATGAAACTCTACTTGAAGGTAAGTATATTTTCTTATGTTTTTGTTCTATGTAGTAAATGAAATCCTCAAAATTATGAAAAGAAACGTAAAACAAAAATGTTGTTGGTTTACGTTTCCTACTAGGTAATCAAAGACCGTTTACACACATCATAAGTTTGGGATTTTCTCATGGTTAACTTTCTCCTAATCATGTTCTCTATCACTCTCCCTCAGAACTTGACCCTTTGTTTTCTCATCCATGTCCATGTTTTCCTACATGGAACCCTAGTGTGGGTTAACTCGGGTGACCATTGTACTTCCCTTTCTTTATTTTAAAGTAATAGTTTTACTGACTCCATTTCCGATATGGGACTTTCAATGAAATTTCAAAACCCAATTTTAAAATTGCGAGGACGCAATTTCTTAAGGGGGGAAGATTGTAACGACCCGAAATTTTTAAATAAAATTTGTTTCCCAATTTTATGTGTTATTGTTATACTCAAAAAAATGTTTTATTTGACAAACATGATTATAATTAAAATGAGATCAGTGGGTTTTGACTATTATATAACCATCGGTCAATATGAACGCTGTGAACAAAATGTTTTGATTTTTGTCTCTAAATATAAGTAATCTTGGTTAATTATTATAGAAAGAAGATTCGATGGCCTCACCTAGTAGTCTTGGACCGATCGAAGCCCATCTAACAGAGCTTGGGAAGGAGGTAGCACCACTGGGCTTTGCTCTGGATCAAATCCAAGCCGAACTTCATCATGTGAAGCTGGAACGGAATCGCCTTCGTGAGAAGTTCAAACTGATAGAAATTACTACTCGGGCAATGTTGACTGAGCCACCCCAAGCTTCTATCACCCTAGCACACCTTACTCTTAGGTCCTATGCTGGTATTATAAGGGGTTATGTAATGAGAACGTAACTACCTTGTGTAATCCTTGTTTTAAATAAAAATTGGGATTTCTTCTTATGATGAAGTTTATGAATTTTGAAATGACCGGATAAATATAGTATGCATATTTTTGATGAATTTTAGAAAAAGGATATTTTCAATATGTTTATGTAAACCCTAAATAATTAAAAATGTGTAATGATTTTCAAAAAATGGTCTTCTACAATTATGTTCAGTACTAAATTTAGAGTCTAATAAGATCAACTTGATTTTTGATGAATAGTAAATTATGAATAGTGATTTTATGATTAGGATTAGTAATATGACCAAATGGATTAGTAATCTCACTTAAAGAAAGTTTTAAAATAATCTAGGCAACTTGATTAAGTGATGTGATTCAGTAAAATAGTTAAATAACGGTTTCATTAATTATTATTCAAGTATTAGTTTTTTCGGGTGAATAGTGTTTTTTAATTAAAAATTTAATTAAAAATTATTAGAAAATTATTTTTATAAAAATGAATTTATTTTTGAACTCAGAGCATCGATATTATGTTATGGTAATTTTTGGGGTTTTTTCTGAAAAAATGAATTTTTGATGAATAGTGTTTTTATTTAAAAATTAAATTAAAAATATTTAGAAAATTATTTTTATAAAATGGATTTCATTTTTGAAATCAGAGCATTGATATTTGGTTAATGTGAAATTTTGGGATTTTTCAGAGAAAGTTGAATTTTCAGTGAATAGTAAAAATACAGTTTTAGGGTTTCGGTATGTTTAATGACATCATAACGGTGTCATGATGATGTCATGAGATCTTTTGAGGGTTGGCCGGACAAGGGTGATGAATTATTGTTTTTGGGGCCCCATGTGGCCTAACTCCATGATAAATGACAAGGGAGAGCACATGGGTTTGAGAAAAGCACATGTGAGGTGTCCCTTGGTCATTAATGCCTTGTCCCCTCACTTCCCCTATAAGTACCAAGCCCTCCTCTCATCCATTCGACTCCCCACTCATTCCCAACGAATTTCTGGTCTCATTACCTCCCAAGGAGTCCTCCCAAGGTGCCCCCAAGCCCTCAAGGTCCCAACCTTTGAGGTTTAAGAGTTACATTTTAAGGTAAGGGATCCGACCTCTCTCTTTCTTTTCAAGTAATCTATTTTATGTCATTTCTTTTATACTCCATGTTCTTATGTTGGAGGATGTTCTTTTATATTCATCCTACTGCCTATTTCATGTACATATGATGAGAGACCCCCCCTTTCTCTCATCAATTCGTTTTAAGAATGTTTAAGTGGCGCCGTTAGGCTGCCGAATTTTTAAGGGATTCTTTCACCTTCCTTGTTTTCAAGTTCTATTTTCATTCAAGTCTTTCATGTTCCTTTTTATTATGTTGGGGTATGATCTCTAAATTATCATACTGATCTCTTATGTTCATATGATGAGAGAACCCATTTGATCTCTTCAATTCAGTATTTTGATGTTTTAAGTGGCGCCGTTAGGCTGCCGAATTTTTAAGTGGTTCTTCACCCTTCTCGTTTTGAAGTTCTACTTCCATGTCAATTATTTCAAGTTCCTTTTTGTTATATTGGGGTATGATCTCTGTATATATCATACTGGATTCTTATTTTCATATGATGAGAGACCCCATTTGATCTCTTCAATTTAGTATTTTGATGTTTTAAGTGGCGCCGTTAGGCTGCCGAATTTTTAAGTGGTTCTTCACCCTTCTCGTTTTGAAGTTCTACTTTCATGTCAATTCTTTCAAGTTACTTTTTGTTATGTTGGGGAATTATCTCTATATCTATCATACTTAAATCTTATGTGTATATGATGAGAGACCCCATTTTATCTCTTCAATTCAGTATTTTGAAGTTTTAAGTGGCGCCGTTAGGCTGCCGAATTTTTAAGGGATTCTTTCACCCTTCTCATTCTTTTCAAAGTTCTACTTTCATGTCAAGTCTTTAAAGTTCCTTTTTAATTATTTTGGGGAATTATATCTATATCTATAATACTGAACTCTTATTTTCACATGATAAGAGACCCTATTTGATCTTCTCAAATCATTTTTTTTGAAGTTTAAGTAACGCCGTTAGGCTGCCGAACTTTCATAAGAGAAATCTAATTTTTGTCTTCCTTCCATTTTTTCATTTCATATGGTATGTCCTTGAAATTTCATTACCATGATCATTTATCCTTATTATTCTGTCCGTCTACTGTTTTATGGGTCATTTATGAATGTTTGACCCATTTTCCCTCTCTTTTTAATGTCTTCCAAAACCTCGTAACATAGCCGTTATGCTGCAGAATTTCGGTCTCAAAATGTCTCTCTCTTTTTCTAAAGTTCTTTTATATTATTAAGTGAATACTCAAAGCTCTTTCTTCTAAAGGGGTATTCACATATATACCAAAATTTTCTATTTTAAATTCTGGGATTTACATACATGAGACCCACCTTTCTTTTCTGTGGGTTTTAAAGTGACGTAAAGATCATGTCTTTAAAGCAGTTTTTAAAACGTTGTGATTATGAAATGAAACCCATTTATTTTATGCTATATGGGTTATTTATGAAATTTTTGATGATGGTATATGTGGCTCACATGATAATAAAGGAAAATTTAAGGGTGCGCCCTGATAGCGCTTCAATGCATTGGGTAATGATGTAACCACTAGAGATTACAATTTTCACGATACCTTGGTGAATAACCTTGGTAATTTTAAAATGACACCTTGGGGATGGAACTTGGTGATATGTTCATGATTGTCTATGTTAAATGATGTAGCCACATCTTCATGTTATGAAAAAGTTTTATTTTTATTATGATATGCCTCATGATTTCATTTTCATGCCTTAAATTTCTTTTCATGACTTTATTGATGTATCTCAAGTTCATATGTAAAATGTTTCACTTGTTTCCCTTGCTAGGCCTTCTGCTCACCCTTCCTTTTGATGTATGTCCCCAGGTTATGGGATGCAGTAATGAGCCTAGGGTGAACATGAGGAGAAGCCTTTCAAGTGTTTAAGAAGAATGTTTTTTTGTTTCATGTTTTATGTTCCTTGTTTCCAAGACACTAAACCTTAAAGATCCTCAGTTCCGTGTAATGGAATGAAAAGTTATGTTATAAAAAGACGGGATGCTATAATAGGGGTTTAAGATGAGGTTTCACCACTGACATGGGAAGATAAAGGAGATGGTAAAGTCATGTTCATCTTAGTTCTGCCAAAAGGTGCAGTGGAATATCGTACCTATGAGAAGAGGATGGTGATGAACTATTCTCTGGGATAACTCTACATCTTCTCATACCCAAAGATAGAAAAGTATTATAGTATCTCAAATATGAGGATCTACACCTAGAGGATCCAGATGATAATATATTGGTAGTATTACATCCATATGATCGTGCACCACTTGAAGAAATTGAAGATTCTAGACCAGAAGATTCTAAGTAGATACAGATCTTATGTCGTAAGATGTGGAGGTATGTGTGTAATTTCATCACCCTCACTTAGATAACCGAATTACTATAAGGGGTAGGATCTCTCCATCATTGGTTAGTAAGTTTGGGGACTAGTGGGGTGAACTCTAGAAACCTAAATGCACTATAATGGGACTTACTCATTGAGAAGGAATTTGCAGAGCAGTAGAAGCTAACCTATCCTAAAAAGGTAGAAGGTAGAGGGATACCAGTCCCTCAAAGAGGAAAAAATAGAGATCAATCATTTATAGGAGTTTTTGTAGGAGAACACATCAATTTCTTCTTTCTAATTTTTTTTCAACAACTTGAGGGCCCAGTTGGTAGTGATCGAGGCCAAGGTTGTATATACAACATCCTTGGTGGCTGAGTGTCGAGATGAAAATAACCGTAACCAATTTGGGCCAAAGGTGTCTTGTTTATGGATGGTTAGGATAAATAAGACATGGCAGTGTGACATCAGATACTGTAGGCCACTCAACATAGGTTATATGAGATCGATTGCTCGATCTCCAAGGTTAACCTTTGAATAATTTTTTCAAAGGATAGGATAAAATAAGTGGATAATCCTCTAAAACATTGGTTTGTTTTTTATTAATGTTTAAACATGTTTATTTGTTTACACTTCAATAATTTTCATGAGATAAAAAATGATCAATCCCTAAGCTCACCCAAGTCATGATCAGTTTTAGAAACAAGGGATGACCATGTGATTTCTCATTTATATGATAGTTTTTGGGTTGAGAGAGAGGTTATTACTAGATAATGGGGCTCTTAGAACAACCCACTTGATTTTACAATGTGCTATAGTGTACGAATGGGGAAAATCTAGGGGAATTGATTTCAACCCGAGCAAAGTGGATTAGGAATAGTGAATCACAATGCCCAAAATCCAAAACATGAGGAGGGTGGTATAAAGATACATGATAATTGTTGACCATGTTTTAAACAAATCATCCATACCATTAGCCAGGAATGTGGAAGAAAATAAGGTTCAATCGATGAATGGGACCTATCTATGAATATCATCCAAATAATTTCAGGGAATTGACCCAGGATGGTAGGTGAGCCTTGGCTAGACACTATTCCCTTATGGGGTCCCTTAAGACATGAAAGATGGTGAGGATCCAAATAGGGGGAACACAAAGTGTGGAAGTGAAAAGATGGAATGTTATAATGGATTCCATCACTCATGGAATTTTTAAAATATGGATTAAATCACGCTATATTGGGTGTATTGTTCTAAAAAAAGTCAAAATTATTTTCCATGGGAAGAATCATCTCGGATGCCAAGAGACAACTGATGCGCTGAATAACTTGCATGAGAGGATATGGATTCATGGGAGAGGGGATAAGATTATTTAAAATTTTATGTCATGAGAAAAGGATGTTCGACAGAAATTTTAACATCATACAGTAAGGAAGGGGTATTTTAAAATTTAATGTTATGTGATTAGGATGAAACCTATAGATTAATTTCATGTGACTGGGACATGGAATGTATACAGATTATATGCCATGTGACCCATAATTTCTTCCTCATTTCAAGTCAAGAGGGAACCTCATGTTCATTCCATGGGGTATAATTTCAACTTAGAATTATGAAAAACAGAGGGAGATGACCAAAAAGAATGATACCCATCCATCCCTAAGAATGAGGGTGAAGGAGGGCAGCATGATAAGAGACCCTTCATAAAGAAATAAATATATGGTGATTCACATATAGTTTTGGGTCGTCTTGTAAAGAAAATACTCTTATTTTATGGTCATAGTGTTTGGACTAGTTGTAATCAGTTTAAGGTCATGTTACATGGTCCATGAGGAGGGTGTCTCAAAGTAATTTATATGACATTGATGGAAAGATACCCTACCTGAATGGAGGGGCCTAAGAGGCCACAAAAAATATTCATAAGGCAAATCACACATAATATAAAGTTACGATGTTTTGAAATAGTCTTTGACCTTAGTTTAAGGTCATACAATTCAGACCATGGGGTTACCTAAAGTGTTTAGTGTGTCATGAAAAAATATTAAGCTAATGTGAATAGATCAAGGAAGGGCCACATTCCATGTGAAATGAAAAGGGTAGGTTGAAAATAGTTTAAGGTCATGCTGATTAACCATAAATCATGGTGCAGTAGAAGACCAATGCCAATAAGGGGCCACCCTATCGAACAAGAGTATTTAATATTCACATACTTGAATATGACACATCCTTAATTTATATTGGGTAAATATATAGTTTAACATCATATAATGAGGATGTTCCTTCCTCACATCAGGATATGAGGGAATCCAAGTTCACTGATGGGTGAAGGTACTTAAAAGGAGGCCAATGAGACATTTTGAGGTGATTTCACCACAGATAATAGATAGTTTTGTAGTGAATCTATGGCTAGGAATAAAGAATGAAGTTTTAGGGTTCACCACATATCCTATAAGGACAAGAATCAAGATATTTGTAGTTTTGGAGGTGACACATAGTTTGAGGCCATACAACCTCAATGATGGAAAAAAGGGAGGGGGGTTAAAGGATGTTTGTGGGGTCAAGAGTTAAAATCTAACGTGAATGAGATAAGGAGGCCCATGTACAATGTGAAAAGATCCTGAGGCCAGTTGAACATTTTTTAAGGTCATGTGTTCTGAACCATGGAATAAAGTTTAAAGTCATGTTACTTGGACTAAACGGGGAAAAAATTTATTTAATGGTACATGTGTGGTATGTGAAGAGTAAAACCAGACATGAATAGATCCAAGGAGGAACAAATACCACAAAAGTACCAGGAAGAAAATAGAACATAGTTTACAGTCATAATGCTTGGACTAGGAGGGGATCTTAGTTTACGGTCATAGAACTTGGACAATAGGGTTTATTTCTCAAATGGATATGTGTAATATTGTAGCATGAAAAAACTGACATGGATAAGGGTTGGGAGGCTAAATACCACACAACAAATTCATGATAATTCTTATTCATAGTCTAAATTTGTGAGGTTTTGAAGATAGGCACTTATTTTATAGCTTTTGAGTTTAGAGCTTGGGGTTCTTCCCAAATAGATATATATAGTGTATTAGAAAGAAATACTGGATTTGAAGGAGGTTCAAGGAGGCCCATTATCACCCCACGTATTTCAGGGGAGACTTTCATATAGTTTATAGTAATGATGACTAGACTCAGGATTCCGGTTTTAGGTTATAGAGCTCAGACCCTAAATATTGTGCAGCTTTACCATGTTGGTACACACCCCACCAAAACTCATACTCCCATGTGATTCATGCTTGGTGTGGGAAATAAGGAGTTGAAGTGGGTTCTCCCTGACATGTGGAATAAAATAGTAAGGATGGGGAGATACAATATTTAGAATTTCCTAGTGATATTGACCTACCTACTCAACATATGAAGATGCACAGAGGGGTCACACCAAGGGTCTTGGAATTCCCCCAAGACATAAGGAGGTGTAAAATGAAGTAAGTAAGGACTTGTCAGATCTAGAAAAGGGTTGAACAATGTGTTGGGATTGACTTTTGACCATGTTTGAAACACCTGGACCATAACCACACCATTCATGAATGGGGAGAGAAAATACAGGATCAACTGCTAGATAAATTTGAAACACATGATTCATTATTTTTCCTTGAATCCATTAGGGAAATGTCCTAGGACAATAGGTGAGCCTTCTACCGATACCATTCCACTAGGGTCTTGTTTGGATTTAAAGGATGTTGATAATAAATGTCGAGAACAACTCAAAGTAAAGAGATAGATTAAGGAAATGTTCATGTAGGATACAACACCATAATTTCCATTCCACTATGTATTAGAGAATGCCAATGAGGAATATTGAAAAAAGGTATTCAAAACCATTCTCAAGAATGGGGTTTAAAAGGTGGGTTGATGAACCAACCATACATAGGGTATAAGACCCAGGTTGATTCAGGGTAATGAATCTTGGTAATGAAAACGGGCATAGACTCGAGGGAATAGTAAAAAAATATGGGTAGTGTGGAGGAGTGACAAACCATACTTAAATGAGAGCCAAGGAGGCCCGATGCCACACACCACACTCTTATGACGACTTTCACATATTTTACTGTCATGTGACCTAAAACAAAGGGTGGAAATTATTTTATGGTTATAAATATCAAATCATGAGATCCTAGTTCAAGGTCATATAGTTTGGACCTATCATGAGTATCTAAAATAGATAAGTGTAGCATAGTGTCATAAAAACCCCAATGTGAAGGAGGACCGGGGAGGCCCAACACCACACAACACATCACACACAATTTAGGGTTGTATGATCAGGACCATGGAAAATAGTTTTAATTTAGGTCGCTTAAGTTAGAAATGGGAATGTTCACTCCGAGGTATATATATGAGACACAAAAGGTAAAATGATACAAGTAGTATTATTCCCCACATAAAAATATTAAGATGAACTACATATAGTTTAAGGTTATAATTATTGGACCATGACTGAGGCCAAGTGGCCGAAGGGTTATTGAATTTATGGATGGGCCCAAAGATTAGAAGTTTGGGTGTCGCTACCTATCCCATGAGGATGAGAATCAAGCCAAACATAATTATAGAGACATGGAATAGTAAAACAACAATGCTAGTAAGGGAGATATTATCTAACAAGGGAATTTGAGGCATCCCACAATTATCATGGGAAATTCCTTGTTCTCGGCATGAGGCAATTCTCATCTATTATTCTGAGGAATCACTATTTAAAAAGGGGTAAGATCATTGTTTGAAATTTTGTGTTGATGATTTATTTTCATATAATGTTTATAATATATATAATCTTGGTTTAATACATTTTATAATAATCTAAAAAGTAGTTGAATCCCAAAGATGTTTAGGGTAACACTGCAGTTTAATGTCATGCACTGAAAAAGTTAAACTCTATATGATGAAGTCATACAACTAAAACAGTAGGTTTTATTATAGTTTAAGATGATAGATACCAGACCATGGGGGGGGGGTGAGTATCACAAGTGGGTATGTGTAGTGTGGTGGCATGAAAATCCTGAACTGATGGAGGATCAGAGAGGCCCAACACCACACAGTACATTCCAGAGAAAGCTCACACATAGTTTAATGTCATGGTGATTGGATAATAAGCTCCTAATTTAAGGTTATATAATTCGGACCTTGGGCTCTTAGATTGAGGTTATATATTTAATACAAATTCCATAATTTAACATCAAATGACGAGGATGTGTACATGCATTTTAACATTGTATGATGAGTAAAATGGTTGTTGTATAGTTTAACATCATGCAACTTGGATGCTAAAAGTTCTCCATACAAAAGAATTCTTATGAAACCTAGAATTGGTTAGATGGGTGATACGCTCTCTATGATTAGTAATCAAAGAGTATAAACCATTTGAATAGATCATGTCAATGATGTAAGGTCCTTTACAGTTGGGCACTAAATTTTATGACTAGTTTTGAGGTATCATTGGCATTTTGAGGTCTAGTAGCATATCAACCTGAAGAAAGAACCAAAGATGATAATTCTTGTTGAATTATCTCTTTATCATATTATGGTCCCTCTTTAGATTATATAAGGTTTTAATCCTATTCTCTTTTAGGGATTACTACTCAAGTAGACAAAATTATGGAATTCTATCTGGTGTATTATGATCATAGAAAGCTGTTTAGAGTGATGGAAAATTAACCAAAATTGGTAGGAATTCCTTTGTTCCATTCACTAGGGAATATGGAGTCAACTTGGTGGAATTTTAGGTCCTTTTTAGATAATACTAGAGGGAAGTTAAGGAGCTTGTCTGACCATCTTTTCTTATTTTGGCCCACCATCTTATGAAAAATTTTAGAGAGGGTTTTGTTGAACACATATATCATTCCATTCACCTACTTGTGATAGCTATAAGTATGATTTTATCAGATATTTTACATGGTGTATTTTTTTTTGCTTTGTAGCCTAGATCTTAGTACCATTTTCTATGAGAATTTAATGTGGGCCTATGAATTGATGGATGATGTGGGAGCCCACAAACTCTATCATAGATTAGGATTTAACCACCTTGAGAGGGATTTATTTTTACAACTTGGAGAAGAAGTCTGTCATGGTCATAATGAAACTACACTGGTGATCCATCACTGGAGTGTATGGTCCTAAGATATCGAATCCCTATACTAAAAATTCATATAATACTTGGTGGTGGGGGGAACTGTCCGTGGTCGATAGAAAAAGTTGTCCTCAATCTGACATGGGTGAATCCACTTGGCATACTCAGTGAAATCACAGACCATGGTGGGATAAAGTTATCCCAAACATCATATCTAGTGGGAGAGATTCAATCATGCTTTATGGGAACCACATTATCAAGAAAGAAACACCTACATAACTTGGGTAATCTAATATCCATGGATTAAACAAAGAATAATTTCATCTAACCCAAATTTGTAGATGGTTACTTTAAGTTTATTCCCACTCTAGAGAGTGAACCCCACTATATAACTATGTATTCTCTCATTCTCGACCTGATCTGGTGGGAGAGTTATGTACTAGAGATACTAGACTAAAGGATTTTTGCAATTAGAGGTTTATTTCACCATAGGGGAGCCCGAGGTTCCAACATGGAAGAACCAGTAGCCCACTTGTTTACCTATTTCCTGTTTTCATCATTTGGAATGATGGAAGAAATGAATCTCTGATGCACCATGTGAATGAATAGGTCATCATGATCAGGATTTGGAAGATATGTAGATAAACTGGTCAAAGAGTTGCCTTGAACATTCTATGACTGAGGGATATAGGTCACTTATGAATGAGAATAGAACTGGTCCATCAACAGATGAGTACACTCTATAAGGGGCACAATCTCTATCTTTCTAATGATGTAGTTAACATTGATATTTTTGATAATTAACTCAAATTATCCCTTCACATGTAGGTGAGGGACATAAATATAAAGTTCCATCTTGAGACCAGTGGTGGGAACTTGATAATAATCTTCTTTGTTAGTGGAGACTTATGAAAATAGGTAAGAGTATGAAAGAAAAACCTGTGTTGGGGTGATGAAAATGATCCCCAAGCCTACAAGTTGGGCACTGGGAATCACTATCAAAGTGCATCTACCAATAGAGAATATCCTAGTCTAGTGAGATACTAGAATATTCTAGGACGTAAATTTCTAGAGGAAACACTTAAGGGGTAAGATGGGGGGCTAGGAAGTTTTCCAATGATTGACCCTTGCTGTTGCTATGTGGAATGAACCTGATGTCGAACTGTTGAAGGATACCTTCTCAGCATGTCAGTCATCCTGTTAACATCAGGTGATTCAATATATACTTTTTTTTGGATATAATCAGATTAATAGATTTATATCAGGATTCTACAGATAATACCAAAACTTCTGTACTGCAAAAACTAGTGAGTGTGATATCTTCTCGATAGGGGAGTATCTCACCTCTATGTCAAGGATCATGTGACTGAGATAGTCTAAACTGTTCTCTCTGAATTTATTATGTATATATGATAGGAGACTAATGGAACATTCTAGGGTTTTCACATAGAATAGCAAATACTTACTTAAGATGGATGCCCTCAAGACCAGAGGTTGTAGCAGATGTTGCTAGATTTCCTCAAAGGAGGACAAGAATTCCTCATCCCACTGGTAGATGATGCCTTTATTTATAATCCTTAAAGAGGTATTGAACTTTACTATTATATTTGTGATTAATTTATGTGTGTATTCCAAGTGTCCTTATAAGGATTTGAGCTCTTGAAGGTTACTCAGGGGAGTCATTTGGATGATGTCCCTGATCTTCTCTTGGTCGATCTCAATGCCTCTGTATCTGATGATGAAGCTAAGAAACATCCTAGAGGTAACATTGAATTCAAACTTCAAGGGTTTTATCTTAAAATTATAGGTGAAAAGGAAGTATAAAACTTTATCAAAATCTAATAGATGGTTCTGAAGATGGAGATATTTGACCACCAAGTCATCCACACAGCACTCCACCAACATCTCAAGGATTAGTTTTAAGATGTGGTTCATGAACTACTAATAAGTGGACCCTGTTCTCTTTAGGATGATGTGAATCTACCAGTATGAAAAGGTATATATTGGTGACCATAAGGTGGTATACTACTCATCCTCAAGGTGAATTCATATTTGGTTGTACCTGGCATATCCCTCAATGAGGGAGAGATCCTGGAAACAAGATATATCAACAACTAACAGCTCTGTCATCGGAAGGGGAAAATATTTCAATGAGAAATGGTAGTTAAGATCACTGAATTCAATAAATAATTTTGTATTATCATTCATATTCTTTACTATAATGATGTTGTCTAGCCATTTTGGGTACCATACTTCCATGATGAAGTTTTATTTGATAATTTTATCAACCACAACTTCGACCATGTCACCATGAGATGGATGAATTTTTCTAGGAAGATGCTTGAATACATGATGAATATCCTAGAGAAACATATTTTGGATGGTCTCTTAAGGATTTAGTCCTAAAATACCATCATAACTCTTAATAAATACACCATGATGCTGCTTTTGGAAAGACACATACTGTTGATTCTCCTCTAGGGGAATAACTCTACTGATCATCACTGGTCTTGGATCTTCCTCAGTACTAAGGTTCATCAGAATCAACTCATCTATGGTGATGGATTCACCCGATTAAAATGTATGAGGAGTATCTTTTGAATCCTTTTACTCTTATAAGGTATGGTAATTAGTGGGAGGATGTTCATCTGGACCATTTGACTCTGGGGAAACACTGCCAACTATTTGGCTGGATATAGACCCCTCATTGGGGGGGGGGGGGGCTCCGGGTCTACTGATACCATGGTGATAGATTCTATTGAACCAATTCCATCATGAATTTAACCATTTGGTACATGTTTTATATTAAGTAAATTTTGGTGAATCGTCTTCAGATGATTCAAACATACTCTGAAAAATTTATAGGAATATCATGAAATTATGGCTATAGTATGAATCTCTCGGTACCTTACAAGAGTGGGAGCTTCTAGTAACACCCAGTCCAATCCCGTGTAAGAGTATGAGGTAATATATGGACACTCATTACATATAGGGTTATTTCATCCCTTTTTCTCATATATGAAAAAACAACCTCCATGATTTGGCATTGTGGGTTTCAGCCGATGATTCTTGAGAATTAAAAAATCATCTACGTCTTCTCATAAACTGGTCGCAATGGTTGTATACTCATCCTCTTCGGTTAGAACTTGATTACCCTCTATTTTTTAATAGATTAAATCTATAAAACGGTATTAATATAAGTGTAAGGGAGACACATCACCTTGAAGTACCCACACTTGACCATTGAGGGTGTATTTTATGAACTGGTGATACGAAGAGGATATTTTTTTCATACAAATGAATCCAGGGCCTACCCAGCAATGTGTTGTAGGTGGTATCATATGAGATGAACATGAACTCAGAAGTTTCTATCAATACTCTGAGATGTTTCTTCAACCTAATCTTTCAATAGAGTGTCTACTCAGTCCTTTCATAAAACATAATCTTTAGATCAGAAGGGTCGATGGCTCTTTAGGTCATCCCCACCTTATAGAGCATCCTGGTTGGGATAATATTGATCCCGAAACCCTTGTCAACCATTAATCGGTGGAGCTCTATGTCATTGAACTATACTAAGATGTAAAGTGGGTGTATGTGTCATATTATGGGAGTTCCTTCATCCCATTTGGGGAATGAGATAATGACTTGACATTCCACTTGCTTGACCTCCTCTTCATAGTAGGCCTCTATGGTACATAGCTTTGCTTCAAACTATAGGGGGATTTTCAATGCTTATGAAAGGGTCCCACATATTTCTTTCCACAATGGGAGGGATTAAATAATAAAGATCCTTGCAGTTATGTTGTAATGATGCTTTATAACATCATACATCAATACTAATCACACATTTTCCCCTTAGGTTAAATTTTTTAGGCAGGAGGAACAATAGGTGCTGCTAGATGTAACACTGGGTTCTAGATGGTTCTAGCATTATCCTACCACAAACTAGCTAACATTACCCGAACTAAAACTAAATGACTATTGGATTATTGAGTCTTAGCTATGGTTGGATGCTACCAATCATGATGCAGACATTTCTACTCTTCTTTTTTCAACCATGACCATAAGCTGTGAAGGCATGTCAGATAGAGTAGGCTAAGTGAACTATGCCTACTGAGCTCTACACAGAACCTACTATATAGTCTCATTATCATGCATGAAACAATTTGAAGTGCGGGCCTTAGTGTTTTGGAAGATCACATGTACTCAACTTATCCTTTGATGTCATCATCCATAGGCACCTAGGGGGTGTTCCTTGAATTCTGCATCATAGGGTAGTGTGTAGTGGTCTATCTTTTCAGTGAAATTTACAAAAGCATATTCGTTCTCTTCATTAGAGGAGTACTCTATCGATGAGAAAACCATGTATAAATTCCCAACATAAGGGGAATAAAATCACAAAGGGTGCACAATTTCTTTATCACTAGAAGAGATATATAATTTCTCTTACACTTTTAACACTTTCTCTTTTGAGATTTGAAGGGCTATAACATGGATGCAGAGGTAGTAGCTATAAAATTCTTGGTGATCATATGAGTCTCTGGCCTTTCTAGGAAAGAAAATATAATTCCATAGCCATGATAAAATGCTATGTGAGACATCCTGTCATCATACTTCAAGGTACAACAACTGAAAAATATATTCCATTCACCTTAACCTCTCTATCCATATCGGGATTGGTGGAGATATGTGCCACTTGTACCGGGATGTTTTCCAATTTGACCAAACCATTTTATAATTGGTTCTAGATCCAATCCTTTAACACATATAATTCGTTATAGGTATTTCCAAGGATCTTTTGGTAAGTGAAATCATCGATATGATCATTGAATCTAGCTTCTTGGGGCCTCCTTCACTCTAGAAGCTTCAGAATCCCCTACTCCAGGGAATTAAAGAAATAATTGGGGACCTGTGCATCCTTGAATGAATTTTTTTTGGAAAGCGAAATCTATGATACTAGACCAAATGAGGGGTTGGATCCTGATGAGGGTCTAGATCCAAATCCTCTCATCTATGCATCTACGATTAACGAGGAGGTGCCTTTATGATCTATGCTTAGCGAGGCTATGCTTTGTAGGGCTGGTGAACATGGAGGGGCTCCTCTAGAAATTGATACAAGAATTATAGTGGATTAAGGGCCTCTATATATACGTTAGTGATAGTATCTACATTGATAAACCTTTTCATAGGAGCAGAAAGAGGAAGTGGGTGTGCTTGACTAGCTTTTTTCAAAGCTTCCTTCAAGCTCTTGGCCATATCAGAAAAATCCTGGAACCCTCCTAGAAAATTATGAGTGATAAGAGTAGGGACCATATCAGTCTTAAAATTCCACACACACATCATTAGAAACTACACTTGAGTTAGAGGAATGTTGAGTAATTATATAGGGCCTTCCCACATAGAGACAAAATCAATGACTCCATTATCAGGACATTGTTTTCTCTTGAAGAGGTCATCAATGATTATCTTGCACGTGGTGGAGATGATCATGTACTAAAAATATCTTTGATGGTCTTCCCATCTAGTGATAGAACCTGTTGGTAAATAGATGTACCAAATGACTGTATTTCCTTCCAATATTTGGAAGAAGCATTGGATCTTGGAGGCTTAATGCTGCTTTGGGGTTCCCAACATAGGTTCGTACCTCAAGATGAAGTGTTCCAAGTGATGTATTGGGTCAACCATCCCATAGAATCTAGAAAATATGGGGTCTAAAATATCTACGGGTTCTCACATGTCATCCACCCATGCTGGGTATGGATTTCCATCTAGTGGGATCACCACCAATCCTATCTCTAGGGCCTCAAGATGAGTAGTGAGAGAAGCTATCAAATCATCTTAGTGAGGATCTATATCTTGATGAGGATACCTAACAACCAATCAGTTGAAAGGCTCATCAACTCAGTAAGTAGGGTCAGTAGCTCATGGAATAGAAAAACCTGAATCCTGAGGAGGATGATCACACTACTTAGGAGGGTTCAATGATTCATATCTCGGCCACTTACCGTAAACTTCTTCCTATTATCTTCTTGGCTGCACTAGGTTACTAAGCCTGGGTGGAGAAACCAGCCAAGGGGGGCATGCTTCTTTAAAATTGGTGGGGAAATGGGACCCCATGAGGTGATATCGTAGTTTGGGAACCAATAAGACATAAAATTAGTGAAGGGTTTCTTATGTTCTACAAGTTCTAGGAGTAAGAAGGTTACAATGGGTTCTACCTCTATATTTGGTGTGACCTCAGATGGATTAGAGGGTTTAATATTCTCTTTACCCTTATTGATGTCTCGATAGGCATGCGATGTTTATCTATTGGTGGGATCCCTAAGGAAAATAACCTTATTTTACTGGTGAGTACAGACACCGATATGAGGGTCTGTCTGGTACTGTTCTTCCCCTTAATTAAATTCTTCCCTGTAAAACTCTACATGAGTGACCCTATTCTCGTGAAATTCAGAAAAAACCATGTTTACCATAACCATAATCAGAGTAGAATAATATTTATAGATGTTTAAGTCAGGTTTTCAGGAGATAAGGATAAATTAGATAGTATCATACTACCCCAATCCACTGATCTTCTCATATAGAGATGCCTCTTCCATAATTTGAAAGAGAACTCTAGGGATCTTAACACAATGTTGTTGGAGGTTCTGACGATAACTAGGAAACTCGGGGTATTGATCTACTAGATGTTCTTCCAACTCAACCTATCGACACATTTTATTAATATCCTCGTGGTTCCCCAAGATTATTTTATAGGTTAACTGGTGATCAGGGTGGTGGGGAAATTTTTCCTAGATGGTATGGAAAAGACACATATTATAACCCTTAGTGAGGGACTCCAGGATGTCAAAGTTTAGAGTTTCAAATGGTTATAAAACTATAAGAAACTAGTCGATGGATATGACTTCCCACATTTATTATTGTTTAGTGAATTGTTCTTAGTTGAGCAATACATCAATTGGATCTAGCCAAGATATGGTTGGTGGTACCGATGGGGACCAATTTTTTTATTGGATGGTCAGTAGAGGAACCAATATATGAGGAACCAACTCACTACACATTGGGACATCCCCTGGGGGTAGTTCCAACCACATCATCACATCACTAGAGGATGGAATATTTACCACTACCTCATGTTCAAGGGCCTCGATGATCAAATATGGCTCAGAGGTCTCAAGATCATCAATGTTATCATCATATGAAAAAGTTATACCAGACGAGAACAGATATCCATTATCATGGGTGGAGGTAGAGAGGTATACTAATGATGAAAGAGATGGTTGGACCTTGAGCCCTTGAAATTGGGGCATATCTTCCTTCACCTTCACATACCTATAATGAGATTTAGGTATCCTATGGATTTCACCTTCTAAGATGGAGAGCTTCACCTGGCCAGCTCCTTCCCCAGACTCTTGCAGTTGGGGCAGAAAACCATTACCAAGTCATATGTGTCCTCATAATCAGATAGGTTGAAGAGGTTGATGATGACTTGATGCTTCCTAGTATTCCTCTTTTTGGTGTGAATGTTCTCCCTAATACCCCGAGATTGTTTTTCATGGAATGTAAATTTTTCATTTGGGGAAATACCTATAAAATGGTTTATTGGATAATGAGGAATACCATAATTATAGTCAAATGAGCATGGGTAGAACCTCTATGTTGAGAAGCAGGAGTGCAGAGGATACCTCAGTATTGGTTGTTTATGGAGTGGGGAGGAAAGCCAGTTTGGTTGACAATGGTGTTAGAAGGAACTCTGTAATACATATCATCATTATGGGTTGCACCATAATAGCTTATGGTAGTATCGATGATTGAAAGGGTCAAACCAATATGCCTTTGAGGTGGATGGGGTCTCTCTCCCAATCGGGTGTAGAGAAATCCATGATCATTGGTGGAAGGGATCTAGTGAAATGATTCACTGGTGGAAGGGCCGCTGGATCTATTGAGGATGATTCTCCCTGTCGATTATTCTCTAAGGCCTACCCCCAACACTGGCGTCGGGTGCTTCAGACCCGGGTTGTTGGAGCAGGGGTAAATGCGACCTATTCTTTAGCCTAAGGGAGCGGTCATATATGGTGATAAATAGGAATGGTGGGAGCCCTATTTAGTAGCTTTTTTGAAATAGTCATGTCTAGGGCAACCTGAGAATCCATAAACTCCTCATTGTAGGGGAAAGAGTCATAGGAAATTTCTAGAGAGAGGGTCCCAAAGTAGTTTTCCATCAGAATGGGGAGTGGTTTCTCCCCTCATGACCCTTTGGGGTAGTGGTATCGGTGAGGAACTAATGCCTATAGCTCAATGTGGGACATTTCCATTATGGGAATGACACCATCCTACTCATATCAATGTATGATGGTGTTGATCACCCTTTTTTGGATGATCTTCGAGGGTGATACAGGGTGTAGGCACCTAGTAGATGAAGTCACAACAGAAGTCGTGGAAAGGATGGAGTCATGGGAGATTTCCACAACCTTATTTCCCCATCCTTAGTTCCTTTGGGTGATGAGATGATTATTTCCTATTGTGTGATCCCTTTAAGGCATATGGATTCAACCGTTAGTATAGGTATAAGGAAAGAGATGCCCAATTTCCCAACATTATCCAATATTCCAAAGATAGAGAGGAATCTTCAAAGAAAATTATATAGAATGGGCATGTCCAAATGCTAAAAGGCTTAATTTCTAGTGAGTTCCATGCTAGGACCACAGTTTTCTTGGCAGTATGTAGAACTAGATTTCTAAATCTAGTGACATGAAAATCCACTAATTTGTTGAAAAATGTTAGTCCACATGTGGAAGAGAATAGACTCATGTAAGGATCATCATTTCTTTTTCTGACAGTTTTACCAGGGTATGCCTGGTTGTCAGCATGAGATGCGTGAATTGGCAACATTTTTCCCCTGAATTTCTTCTCTCTAAATGTTGTAAGATTTTATCACTTTCAATATTGATGTCTGCACCTTGATTGAAATGGGATGATGGTATGTCAGTTCCCCCTTCAATGGATTCCTCCTTGGAACTCATTACTTAGTATGGGACTCCCTCAAAGATTTAATTCATGTTCATGGAACACATACCTAGTTCTATATATTTTTGGAAAAAATTTAATTACACTAATCTTATCTATACATTCTAATTTCAAATTGACAGTTCATCAACCATTATTCAAGAGTATAGTCACGTTGGGAATAACTATTCAAGTCTGAACACTTGGAAAATTGGTTTCCTATATTCCTCCTCTTGGGAGTTCATCACATGTTAGGAATCATAGGTTATAGAACCCAGAGCATCCCATGTTGTTCATAAAGTAAAAACATAGGGGGTGTACATTCTTTGATGATTTTTTACCTCAGGCATCCCACACTTATTCATGGGTTAGGTGTTTGGATCATGTTATAAGTTCTATGTCCTATTGAGATGGATCAAGACGTGTGATTGAAATAGAACATGGCATAATTTTAAATTCTTGTAGAGATGGGCGTAGGTTTGAAGTCATAGAAGGATAGATTGATTAATCATAATTACCCTGGAGATAGAACGTAGAAGTGTTTCCCTATGTTGGAGGATTTCAGACGTGGGATGTCGGGTTAGAATTACCATTGAGGACAACCCTATAAGGATGGAACAGAATTCCCGTAGAGGTGGATTTTGGATGGATGATTTATAATGTCACTTGAGACTAATCTAGATGGTTGATCATAATTCCCCTTGAGGTGGATTAGGGAGGTGTGTCCCTAGGAGTGAGCACCTATTTTTACCATTGTACATGAAACCTCTTTAGGTGAGCATGAAGAGTTGATCATAATAACCCATGAGGTGAATCAGGGAGGTATGTAGGGAGAACCTAAGTTTACCATTGGTCCAAACACCCCTTTAGGAAAACCCTAATATTTTATCATAATACACCTTGAGAAAAATCCTAGATGTATGCCCCTAGGATGGATAACCAATGTTTACCATTGGTCATGAGAAATCTTGAGGCGAACTCAATGATTTTATCAAAATTCCCCATAAGGCAGATCAGGGGGTACATACCTAGAAGAGAGAACCTAATCTTACCATTGGTCAGGACACCCGTTGAGGTGAATCTTGAAGAGTTTATTTGAATCATTTGGAGGTGGATCCGAGAGGTATGTCCTTGTGAGGGATCACCTAAGTTTACCATTGGTTGGGATAACCATTGAGGAAAAGACAATGGGTTGATAAAAACTCCCCTTTAGGCCGATCAGGGATGTATATTTCTAGGAGGAAGAACCTAAGTATACCATTGGTTGGGATTTAACCTCAGGGAGGCTTTCTTTGTACAAATTTTAGAAGACACAGATAAAAAGCAATGTAGTTTGATGTCATAGTATAAGGTCATGTGATAGGACCGATCTATACAATTTAATATCATGTGGTAAGGGTGATCATGTCACATATAGGGCATTGACAAGGGATAACATGGGGCTTACACATTGAAGCTTCCTTCACAAGACGATTAATCTTGGATGAAATGGTGTGGAGATTATGCATTGAGATTCCTGTAAGGAGCTCAATCCATGGGAGTGTTAGAGGTGCTGGGGTCGTCCCATACCACCCATAGGTAGAGCATACTATTCTTATCACATAGGATAAGACTATAGTCTTATATCATTTGATGAGGATGTTGTTTTGTAGTTTAATGTTGTATGACTATGATACTATGCTCGATAGATTTACGTCGTGTATTTTGAACATGGTAGGGCTCACTCATAAACCCTTGGGAATATGTTACCACCACTCATGAACCTTTGGTCATGGAATTTATTTGGAACCATCGGGGTATAATGATGTGAGGGTTTCCCTATCACGAGGTACACGTTACAGTCCCTATTCATAGAATCAATAGATATTATGATACCTATGGTGAGAAGAAAAAGGTATGTGGGAAGCTCAAAAAACACTTGGAGTGATGTGGGAATACAAAATAGTTGGTGGAATATATCACATGAGGACTCAAGGTGCATTTGTACCAGTTCTATATTGATGTGGCGGCCTAGGGAACTCAACCAACTTGAAGAAGGTTCAACTAAAGGGAGGCACCATGAAGAGGACCAGGAGAGGTACTATTTAAATATTAAAGGATCATAATGGTTGGTATTGTAAGGATTTTGGTCCTTATGGACGTTATTGTCTTCTCAAAGTAGTAAGATTTACGAAACAACATGACCTTACCTCAATGGGATTCCCTAATTCATGGGAAGAGTGCTTCGTGAAGCCTCAAGTACCAAAGAGACCCTTATTAATTTGTGAAGGGAGTAGGCCTTCATGAAAGGAATCCACACCTTAGGTGGAGGAAATCAATAACACATGGTAAGTGGTTTTTCTAATATAGGATACCATGGGTGATCTTTTTTCACTTTGGTTTGAGAAAATTGAGAGGTTTATGAATTGGGAGAAATTCGGAAGCTGAAAGGTCATGAAACTATTCGAAAAATGTCCGACTAGGGGGGGGGGTAATTATAGGAATGACGTTTCATGAGTATTGGAGGTGTTTACCAAATAAGGAAGAGTATCATGAATAGGTGTGGCTCCATCAGTATGAATATTAGTCTAACACATTCATCATCAACCGTTCACATATTCACAAATTACTCCATGATAAGGACTGTTATTGTGCGAAGGATTGCCATAAGGTATTCAAGCATTCATGAAGGAAAATTAATGTCTAGATATTTTCATTAGCTTCATCCATTTGTGAAGAAGCTAGTATTCATGAAGAATTCACTTAAGAAGGAATTTGGTTTGTTTTGGCATAGAATTTCTCAGAATAGGCCATTCTTTCCTTGACCATTCTTGTGCCATGGATATTTTGAAGTTAAAATTTATACTAGTGGTTTATGTATCTATGTATATAAAGAATCTAAACCTTTAAGGTTGTATCATGGATCTAATTTATATGTAATGAATATTCATATAATAAGATGTAATAATTATATATGAAATGTTTTTCTCAACTCATTCGGTATCAAAATAGAGTTTATTAATTTATAGAGATTAGTATTAGAGAAATTTATTAAAAAACCTATGAATAAGTCTATGTTTATAATTAAATCCTGAATATTTGGTAAATAAGTTATTGTGTGGTATTTCTAGAAATTATATCTCTTTATGGATACTGTAATGTACATATGGTTGTGACATAGATGTACATAGGGGTAATAACTCTAAAAGGGGTGGATTGTGTATTAATTTAGTCATTACCATTACATAATGAGTGGGCCTAAGACTGTACACTTGGCTAGACACTCTATATGGATAGGATTGTTTTAATTTAAATTTTTTGTGAACCATTTTAAAGGATTTGAATAGATTATGATCATGAATGAACTAGGTTAAATCTAAGGTGTCATAGAATGAAAATAAGGTGTCGTGATTTAGAAATCCTATAAATTATTTTTCATGATTACATTATTACTCACTATGTTTATTATTTCTAACATGGTATATTTTGAATTTAATAAGGGAATGAAGATAGAATGAGGATGTTATGTTGGTGAAAGATATGCTCTAATATTGATGTATCTTATTTTAGTTTATTCATATGAACAAATTTATATCATGGAATTCATCTAGGGATATTTATTCATATACTTTGTGATTAGATTTTGGATTAGTAGTAAAAAATCCTAACGGTTTGTTGATCTCATCTCAAGTCTATAACTCCACCCTAATAGAATATCATGGGAATTAATTTTATATAAATCTAATTAATCTTATTTTAGTAGATATAAATGTTATTTTAGGTATAAATTAAATTTATATATATAAATTCTATATAAATTTATGAGAAATAGAAGTCACATTTGATATTCGAACCGACCTACAATAATTTATTTATGGGAGGATGAAATTGAGATTCCAATAGAAATTACATCAATTTTATGGGTTATGACTCCTATTCAAATGGATTATTTATCTAAAATTGTTGGTGATAAAATCAATATCAATGATATATCTATTATATGGTAGTTTTCGATATCTTTCTAGATGATTTTTCTACTATTCCCTTTAATTTTGAAGTAATGGTTTCAATAGAACTCATACTTAGTGATACACATATTTTAAAGGATCTATATAGAATGGCCTTGATTTATTTGTGGGTATTGGAAAAACTCTAGGAGAATCCTGATAAGGGATTAAGTTATCCATGTATATCTCAATGAGGTGAACTTTTCCTTTTTTTTAAGAATTATGGTGGATCATTTTTACATTACATTGATTAGTAGGAACTAAACAAGGCCACTGTTAGAAATAATTTTTCTATGCCCCATATTGATGCTTTTTTCAATAAATTATGAGGAGATTAATATTTTTTCAGGATTGATCTTTGATCTATATATTATTAATTGGGGGTCAAAAGTGAAAACTTACCCAAGAAAACCTTATGTATAGGGTATAGAAACTATGAATTTATAGTGGTTCCATTTCGTCTTTCTAATTCCCCAACCATCTTCAATGATTTAATAAATCATCTCTTTAGAGATTACCTCGATCAGTTTAGGATAGTATTTATAGATGATATTATTATAAATTACAAGGGAAATGAAGGTCATTAAGTTCATTTTATTATTTTATTTAAGAACCCAAGGAAGGATATGTCGTATGAAAAATATACAAAGTATGAATTTTAACTACAAAAAGATTCATTTTTGGTCCATATAGTCTCAAGAGAAGTTATAATAGTAGATCCTTCAAAGATGTTTTTTATTGAGAAATGGACCAGACAAAAAACGGAAAATGAGATCAATAGGTTTCTTATATTGATAGATACTAATGGCCTTTGTGGGGGATATATTATGGATATGTAATCCAATAAACATGTTGACTCAGAAGGGAGTTATGTTCCTTCAAAGAGATGAATGTGAGGAAATTTTCAATGTGTTGAAAAGAATGTTGGTCAGCACACTAGTGATTACACTAAAATATTGTGGATAAGGGTTTGTGATATATAGTGATTTATATAAGAAGGTATTATGATTAATCCTCATGTATAATAACATGGGGATAGGTTATGAATTGTCCTAATTGAAATTTAATTAGCACAATTAACTTCCATATGTTTTGGAGTTGTAAATGCTAAAATTTTCATCGAAAATATAGAGAAATTATCTTTATTATGAAATATGTGATATTTATTATGATCATTAAATATTGAAGTATATATTAACAAATAAATAGTTGAATATGTAACAAAGGAGTTGGTTTGAATTGATTTATAATTATGACTACTCAATACATTACCACATTCAGAAGGAGAATAAGGTGACTGATGCATTGAGTTGAAAAAACTAAGAATATTTTTCTATGATGACGATTGAAAGTGATCTAAAATGTATGTACTTATAGAAGAAAGATATTGAAATCATTTGTAATGGGGGAGGACTATATATTTCTCAGATGAAATTTCAATAATCAATTCATGTGAGGATTAATGAAATGAAAAATGTGAATTTCGAACTATATTATATCACCCGGATTTCTAATCTCTTCATGGATGATCAAGGTTTACATCAGGCTGAATTCACTTCAATGGTAGATCATATCAGGGATGTCTTTATGAATGATTTTTCTATATTACCTCTTGAGATAGAGGTATATTTGATGATTGATCTCATTCTGAGAGTTGATCTAGTGTCCATTCCTCTGTATAGGATGACACCAACTGAGCTCCATGAGCTTAAGCGATAGTTAGAGGATTTAGAGGCCAAAGGTTTTATATAACCCAATACCCCCTCTTATGGTTCACACATACTTTTTGTCAAGAAGGTGGATGTGAACCTTCATCTATACGTGGCTTATAGACGGTAAAACCAGCTTACAGTCAATAACTAATATCCAATACCTAAAATAAAATATTTTTTGACCATTTTTGATGATCTAGGGTGTTTTCTAAGATCAAAATTAGATTGGACTATCATCAAGTATTAGTTAATCCATCATAAATACCTCATACAAATTTCCATAGCAGGTATGGTCTATATGACTACCTTGTTATGTCATTCAATCTTATGAACATGCATACCATTTTCATGGATTTAATGAATAGGTTGTTCCAAACCTATATGGATTCTTTTATCATGGTATTTTTGGAAGACATATTGTTGAATTATCACACTCATAAATAACATGATAATATCCATGAGATCTTTTGGGAACACTGATAGGGAATCATATTCCTTATAATATTTCTTAGTGCCACTTATGGATTGAAAATTTTTTCTTCTTGGGTCATATTATATCAAAGTTAGGAGCATTTGTTGTCTTGGAGAAGGTGAGTTCTGTGGTTGGATGGGGAATCCCATGAAAGAGTTTAATATACAGTGTTTCTTGGGGATGGTTGGATATTATAGACAAAACATTCAACACTTATCCCACCATGATGCACCCATTACTGGTCTTACAAACATGAGTGTTATGTTCTTGTGGTAAGAAGAGTGCAAGGAAGCCTTTCATGAGAGGAATGGGAGACTTGTATCAACACCTATTCTAATTCTGCCAGATCCTGGAAGAGAATATACACTGTTCTATAATGTATTAAGAATCAAACTAGTATCATTGCTAATGTAATAGGATAGAGTTGTTATATATGAATATTGGGATTTGAGGGCTTATGATAGAAACTACTTGACAGATGACTTGGATCTAGAAATAGTCATCCATGCCTTACATTACTCGAGACACAATCTGATGGATAATCACTTTGTCACCTATATAGACCACAAGAGACTCAAATATATCTTTAAAAATCTTTAATTGAGTCTTAGATATCATATATGGATCGAATATCTCTAGATATTTTATTTTTAGTTGTCCTATATGACTGGAAGAGGAAATATGGTAATAGATTCCTTGAGTTGGAAAACTCTGGGACATGCCATACGAGAAGACTTGAGATGAATGGAAATTAATGAACCCATTTTATTAGTTGAATATGGAGTTTCATGATATTCAAGGGTAATATTATCTCTCATACTTGATATTTACCGATTCCCTCCTTGAGAAGGTGTAGAGTAGGAAAATTTTAGATCATGAAGGGTTTATTATCTTTGAGAGTATTTCAGGAGATGACCCACCTCCAAATTTTTCTACAGATGGAGACGAAATCCTACAAATACATGGACATGTTTGGGATCCTATTGATTATAGAGAGGTATTGATGTGATATTTTCACACTTCTTAGTGGTATATTCATCCAGGAAAAATAAATATGTATCAAGATATGAGATTCTAGTATTGGTGGCCTTGTATGAAACATCAGATAACATGATTTATCACATGGTGTTCCACCTATTTGTAGGTGAAGGCAGAGTACAAGAGACCTGAAGGCTTGTTATAACAACTTCTAGTCCCAGAATTGAAATGAAAGGATGTCACCATAGAATTTATAGTTGGTTTTCCAAGGTTGCATAGAGGAAAAAATGTTATAAAAGAATTCATTGAAAAACTCGTGAAAGTATCCCACTTCCTTCATATCCAGGTGACTATCTCAGTTGATGATATGGAATGATTTTATGTCCATGAGATCACTTGACTATATTAGGACCCTTGTAATATCATTTTAGAAAGGAATGATCACTTCACATCACGGTTCTGGAAAGGGTTGTAGAAGGCTATGGGTACATATGTTGTTTTAATCAAAGCCTTTCATCCCAAGACCGATTCCCAATCCAAATGAATGATTCTTCTTATAGAGGACATGCTTTGAGTATTCATCCTTGATTTGAGTGGTTCTTGGGAGAGGCATATCCCTATCATCGTGTTCACCTATAACAATAGCTCCTAGGTGAAAATTTAGATGCATCCTTTTGAGGCCATGTATGGTAGTTCATGATGTTTAACCCTGTGCAAGCTAGAGGTACATGAGGTAGCCCTACTAAGTCCTTATCTCCTGCAGGAGACTTTATAGCAAGCTCAAATAATCAGAAAGTTTATGTTTATTGCTTAGTCTAGAGAAAAATCTAATTCTAATCATCTTAGATGACCTTTAGAGTTTGGTGTTAGGGATCGTGTTTTCCAATGGGTATCACCTAGACTAGTGAATAGATGGATGCAACAGAAAGTGATTTTATCTCCTCTTTCTTTAGGGATATTAAATATTTTGAAGAGAGTCAGTGCGGTAGCCTATGTTAGGGTTTGTGTTCTAAGAACCAACTATTTTGTACTTTGATTACATGAATGTTCACTTATTATATATTGTTCATTATTCTGCATGACTATAATATAATAATGTCCTGGAATATTTTTTGCATTAATATGGTCATGGAAGATCTCCACTATGATGAGAACCTTGAAATTATATAACAAATATTCTTAAATAAAGTTCTATGGTTGGATGACATACTATGATAGAACACATAGTATACAAATCGTCATGTGTGAGTACTCATAAGAAGATGAGACTATCTATCATGGAGTTCGCACTTGGTAATCTCCAAGATGAGAGATTATGAGAACATACCCACCAGTAGCAATTCTTCATGTCTTGGTATCATAATACATTATTATCTATGACCGTGTGTAATGGTCCTTAGACTGTAAGATTGTCATTAACGCATGTCATGACTGACGCACATAGATTTGTTGAGGAAAACTGTCATGAAGAGAGTTGGCGGGAAGTAGGGTATGTTGGGTGAATCATGAATGACATGTTTTTAATGGATAAGTCGAGGAAAGATTTTTCCCTTCCACATTTATGGAAGTAGATATCCTGGGCCCTTTGATTGAAATATAACTGTCGCACAAATTCCATGGCCATGGTGTCACGATGAGTTTATTTCTAAAAGTCAAATAATGAAAGATCAAGCATATAGGTTTATGAAACTGCCATGAAACCTTCTTGATGAGATATTTAGAAAAAGGGATTAAATTACACAGTAAGTGTTCATGTGTGGTGACATGTCAATGTGGTGTCAACTTCTTTCTCTTGGGTGCCTTGACCCATTGCTAGACAGTAATATTGGACTTCAGGCAAGCTCGCTTAATGCCAATGAGAAAGGGTCCTAGAGGGTCACACATGAAGTGTATCCAAGTATCTCAAGTAGAATAAAGATTATTCCTATACGTGGTTTAATAATTATTCAAGGAAGCCTGAATTGATTTAATGTTGGAGGAAGAATAAAATTAAAACAAGTACACACCGTGTATTAATGATTACTTTCTGTGTAGTTTTTATTTTGAAAAAAAGTACATGCCGTGTATTAATGATTACACTCCGTGTAGTTTAAATGAAAAACAAGTACATGCCATGTATTTATGATTACATTCCATGTAGTTTTTCTAGTCGGGATTTTGAGGAAATATCGTTTTATTAAATGATATTTATTATAATCAGTGTGGGTGCATGTCAAGGAATTAATGATTCGACATGGTGTTTTCAAAAGAGTTAATGAAATAAATAAAACACATAACGTGTTTATTTATTTTCATAACTCTACAAACTCTAACATGATTATAAATATCCTCACAATCCCAACTCTTTTCATAAGAATCGTTGTGTACATAAATTATGGAGAATTCTATCAAGACTGAAAGAACTCCTTCCTCCAAGAACACTCTCGAGACTGAGAGAGATCCTCTTCATCGGATCAAAATGATCTAAGGCGGGAAACCCAAGCAAAGGGTTCTCTATGCTAGCACCCGGAGACACCTTTGGCGACGTCTAGAGATTGGTGGTCCACGTGCGGATCACCGCTAGAGGAAGTCTACCCTTGGATTCTGCAATGCAATGATGAATCACATCGAAACGTGATCAAGAATATCAATGAAGAATGAACACCCAAAAGGTACTTCTTGTTAATGAATTAAATTAATTATAATCAACCTGTGATAATCCACTTTTGTGGTTTTGGGACCATCCTTCTTCTTTGTCTATTTATGTGATTTGATCCATGGAGATTGGCGTTTATCGTCGTATTGATCCCAGATTGATCATTGCTAATGACAAAAATCCAAGTGGGAACATCCACCCACATGCTTCCAATGTGCCCGAAACCTTCAATTGGTATTAGAGGAGGTTACAAAATTTATTATAGTTATTTAATTTTCATTGATAATTTACGCATTTATATTTGATTCAATTCGTGATAAATCATTCTATTAAACTAGATTAACAAGATATGTTCTTTCTCCTTTGTTTATTGATTCACATCATAGAAAAGATCTCTTAATTTTAATTTTGATTAAAATAAAAATGAGGAACTCATCTGGAGGAGCCACTCTTTCTGTCTGTACAACACGGGAATACACGGTGTGTAATGAAAACTATACGCTGTGTACTTAGGTTCAACGAACCGGTACTGGTCCTCCAAACCATGCCTTTTTAATTGAGTATACATGAGTTTTATTACACCGTGTTGACTAGAAATTAATGGAACCTGGAAACCAGAATACATGGCATGTATGTTAAATCAACATGTTGTGTAGTTCGATCCAGTCCAGGTGAAACCGTGTCCAAGGAGAAGCCGTGTTCCGTGTACATGGGATTGCCAGGCTGGTAACCGCGTAACAAGGAAGTACATGCCGTGTCAGATTAATCTACACGCCGTGTACTCTAAAATTTACAAAGTAGAGAAAACATACCAAATACCCCGACGTGTACTTTGGATAAAGGTTGAAAAGAAATACATGTAGTGTAAATATAAACTACATGCCGTGTACTTTCCAGAAATGGAATCTCACTAGGTTTCCTCCAAAAGTACAGAGACCTGTACAAGGGATATGGATGAGAATAATCTCAGGGAAATTCAGAAATAAATTTAAAATAAATAAGTGATTAATTATAAAATCATAATTAATTAATTTCAAGCATAACTTATCTTAAATAATTGAACGATTAAAAGAATTTGAATTCTAAATATACGTAAATGTCATTGCATGATATGGATGATCATGAGCTAGACCAAAGACCCTTCTTATGTGTGTTTGGTTTCATTTAAATTTGTTTCATTTAAATTCGTTGGCCTGCGAGCCTTCTCCAATAAAATTTAGGGCCTGCATGCCCATGGTTTCTTAAATATAAGCCCCATGTAATAAAGGATCTCCCAAGCCATAGGAGACGGTTCAAAACCCGAAGCTGAGGCGAAACCAACCCAAGAAGATACAAAGCTGGACACGTGGGAGCTGAAAAACATGAATAATCGGTTCAAGGTGTTTTTCCCTAGGTCAGGGTTAGCATATCAAACCTCTAGATAAGATATCCAATAGAATCTCATGATCATGCCATATTATTTTCTTTCTGTCTGATTGCATGGTTTATTTATTATGTATGTGTTGTCATGATCACATAATTAATGAAATAAACAAGCATGCAAAGATGGAATAAAATAAAAACCGGACTATGCGTAAACATTATCAGAACATGGTTAATCACTTAAGCAAGCATCACTTAATATTAACAAGCATTTGATAATGAAAAACTACGAATAAAGAATAAAATCCCTCAAATACCATATTAAGTCAGGCCAAGCCTTCCATTACTTGATTAAGGGAAAGACTCAATAAAACTATGTGTTTGACCAACCCTTGTTGGGACACTTACTTTTATAAAGGAATCTATTATGAATGTTTTGGGTTGACTTAAACATTTTACATCAAGAGTAGTAGCCCCTGCTAGTCTTTTTGTAAAATGGAGGCAAGTGTTGAGGAAATACAAGTTATGATTTCAGGATTGGGGAGTCCACTCAAAAGATCAAGACACTATAATCTCATAGTTGGCAAAGACCAACCTACCTAAATACCTTCAAATTGATTGACCAACCCTTTTTGAGGTTATGCGAAGGGAAATATGGATCCTTGTCACTAGAATGTCAAATCAACTAGACATTCTAGGTTCAATGGTGAGGGATACTGAGACTTGATAAAATAGTGGGAGAATTAAGAAATTCATTTATTATTTTTCATAAAATGTAATCAAAAGGTACTGATAAATATGCTCTTTTAATTTGTAGAATCAATATGACAAACTCATAAACCACATTTTTTCTGCGATCAATTCCAGACAAAGAAAATATCCTCACTGGCAGTAACTTTCAGGAATGGTTTAGGTGCCTTCGGTTTATCATATTCCATGAACGAATGTTTTACGTGCTGGAGTCCTTACTTCATGACTTGCCTTCCCATGGTGTGAGTGATGATGATTTCCTGGCCTGTGATAAACATTTGAACGACACACTCGATGTTCAATGTTTGATGCTATCATCAATGTCTAGTGAGATCATGAAGTCTCATGAAGACATGGATGCCTATAGCATGCTTGAGAACCTCCGTGGTTTATACCAGGATAGAGTAAGACAGAAAAGGTTTGAGATCTCCAAGGCTCTATTTCAGAGTACGCTTGGAGAGGGTGCCCTATTCGGGCATCATGTAGTCAATATCATTGGCTACATTGAGTGATTGGAGGTTCTAGGGTTTAAACTCCCCAAAGAACTGGGTACCGATCTCATTCTTTCATCACTCCCCCAAAGCTTCTCAAACATTGTTGTGAACTTCAACATGAACAACATTGAGAAGTCTCTGTCTGATCTTCTTTTCCTCATTCGCCAAGTGGACAATGACATGAAGCATGAAAAGCCTTATGTCATCATGGTGAATAAAAGGAAAGGTAATAAGAATAGATTCAATCCCAATGATTCTTTAAGGCCTTCCAAGAAAAAGAAGATTAAAGGGGAGGAAAGATAACAAGAGGCTGTTTGTTTTGCATGTGGCAAAAAGGGCCACTGGAAGAAGAACTGCAGCCAGCCAAGGAAGCAAGGGGAAGCTTCAGGTGCACTTTTTATCGAATGAAATATATCTATTTCTACCAATTGGGTATTAGATACTGCTTGTGTTTCTTATATCTGTATCCAAATACAGGAACCAAGTATATTCAGAAAGATTAACCGAGGTGAGGTGGATCTACGAGCAGCCAATGGATCCAGACTCATTGTTGTAGCTATTAGAGACTACCACCTCGCATTACCTACTGGGATGGTCTTGGTTTTGAAAGGATTTTATTATGTACCCTCTGTAACCAAAAACATTATTTCAATATCCATATAATATACTAATGGATTCATCTTAAAGTTTGGAAGTGTATGTTTCTACTTTTATAAAGATAGTATTTTTTTTAGTAGGGAATATTTATATAATTACCTTTATGTGTTAGACTACACAAACCATGTAATTTAAATCGATGAAAAAGTTAATTCACATGACTCATACCACACCCAACTTTGGCATCACCGGTTAGGTCATGTCAATGAGAAACGTTTGAAAAAATTTCATCAAGATGGGTATTTAGATTCATTCAAACTAAAACCACTTGGTGTATATCATGCGTGTCTACAAGGAAAAATGACCAAACACCCATTTAGTTGGAACGGTGAAAGGGATAAATAGCTTATAGAATTAGATCACACAAGTGTGTGTGGACCATTTCCAGTTGAAGAAAGGGGTGGGTTATCGTACTTCATAACTTTTACTGATGATTTAGGTAAATATGGATATATTTATTTAATGAGGTATAAGTCAGATTATTTTGATCGGTTCAAAGATTAAAAGAATGACGTTGAGAACCACCTTGGTAAGAAGATTAAGAAACTCCGCTCAGACATAGGAGGATAATATATTAATCATGACTTCATTGATTTTTTACGGGAGTTTGGGATTATATCTCAACTCACTCCTCCTTACACACCTAAGTGGAATGTTGTAAGTGAAAAGAGGAACCACACCTTGTTGGACATGGTGAGATCAATGATGAGTCATGTGATTCTTCCATTATCCTTTTGGGGATATTCATTACAAACATCATAACACATACTAAACCAATTACCCACTAAATCGATAAATGGTATTCCATACGAGTAATGAAGTGGATGCAAAGCCATGTTATCGAATTTACATGGGTGGGGTAGTGAAGCATTTGTTAAGGCCTCTTCAGGTAACAAACATACACCCTGAGGCACAAAGTGTATCTTTATAGGATATCCCAAGGAAACAAGGGGATATTACCTATACAACCCCTCAGACAAAAAGGTTATAGTGGCAAGCCATGCCATATTCCTTGAGAGGGAGAAAATATCCAAAAGATATAGTGGGAGAGAGATAGAATTCGATGATGTCGAGGATCAAGATACATAAGAGTTAGTACAAGAACAGATTCCACAAATCCCCGTGGAAGACCAATATGTTCGAGAGACACAAAAACTGCGTAGGAGCATGGGAGAGGTGAGAGAACGAGAACGATATGGTTTTCTTGTCACCGAGGATGGTGACTCATTATTGGTTTACAATGATGATCCTCTTACCTACAAGGAAGAAGTTGAAGGCACAGAAGTTTCCAAGTAGCAAGAAGCCATGAATTCTGAAATGGATTCCATGTACCAAAACCAAGTATGGATTTTGGTAGATCCTCCATTTGATGTAAATCCTATTGGTAATAAATGGGTATTCAAGAAGAAACTGGGCATGGAGGGGCAAGTCATCACCTAGAAGGCACGAATGGTTCCCAAAGGTTTTAGACAACGTTAAGGAATTGACTATGATGAAACCTTTTCACCGGTTACAATGCTGAAATCCATCAGAATCCTATTGGCCATTTCTTCCTACCATGATTATGAAATCCGGAAAATGGATGCCAAAATAACATTCCTTAATGGGAACCTCCAGGAAGATGTCTACATGACGCAAACTGAAAGGGTTTGTGACTCCAAAGGATTCCAACAAGGTATGAAAGTTACAGAAATCCATTTATGGATTAAATCAAGCATCAAGGTCATGGAACATTCATTTTGATGAAGCTGTAACATAATTTGGATTTGTTAAGAACGAATGTGAGACTTGTGTCTACAAAAGGTTTAGTGGAAGTGCAGTCATTTTCCTAATAGTATATGTTGAAGACATATTACTAATTGGAAACTAAGTACATGTCTTACATTCAGTTAAGGCATGGTTGGATAAATGCAACTCTATGAAAGACTTGGGAGAGGAATCATATATTATTAGGATCAAGATCCATCATGATAGATCCAAAAGAATGTTGGGCCTGAGTCAAAGTACATACATTGACAAGATACTGAAGAGATTCAGTATGGAACAATCCAAGATGGGATTGTTTCCAGTTTCACATGACATTCATCATTACAAGAAAATGTGTCCTCAGCCACATGAGGAAAGAAATTAAATACAAAGGATCCCTTACGCATCTGTGATTGGGTCAGTCATGTAGGCTATGATATGTACAAGGCTAAATGTTGCATATGCATTATGTACGGTAGGCAGATATCAAGCTGATCCAGGAGACCGCCATTGGAAGTCAGTCAAGAATATCCTTAAGTATCTGAGGCATACTAAGGATATGTTCCTGGTCTATAGAGGAGATGAAGAACTAGTCATCAGAAGACATGTAGATGCTAGTTTCCAGACAAATCAAAATGACATGAAGTCACAGACTAGATACATCATTAGTGTGAATGGAGGTACAGTGACCTGGAAGAGCTCAATGAAAAGTGTGGTAGCAGATTCTACAGTAGAGTCTGAGTATATCACAGCTTCTCAGGAAGCAAAGGAAGTAGTATGGATGCGAATCTTCATCCAAGAGTTGGATTTAGTACCCAGTAGTAAAGATCATATCACACTCTATTGTGATAATAATGCAGCGGTGGAACTTGCAAAAGAGCCAAGGTCACATCAGCGGACAAAGCACATACTTTATAAATATCATCTCTTGAGGGATTTTTCTCATAGAGGTGAAGTTGCAGTGAGCAGTATTTCCACGGAAGACAACATGGAAGGCCCGTTGAATAAAGCCTTGACTCAACAGAAATAAGATCATCATGTGAGGTCTAGAAAACTAAAAGTCGTAGGCAGTTGGCTCTAGTCCAAGTGGGAGTTTGTTAGGGTTGGTGACTTAAGAACCAACTATTTTTTACTTTGATTACATGAATGTTCACTGATTATATATTGTTAATTATTCATTATGACTATAATATAATAATGTACTGAAATATTTATTCCATTGATAGGGTCATGGAAGATCCCCACTATGATGAGAACCTTGAAATTATATAAAAAATATTACTAAATAAAGTTCTATAGTTGTATGACATACTATGATAGGACACATAGTATACATACCATCATGTTTAAGTACTCGTAAGAAGACGAGACCCTCTCTCATAGAGTTCGCACTTGGTAATCTCCAATATGGGTGATTATGAAAACAGACCCACCAATAGAAATTCCGCAAGTCTTGGTGTCATCGGACATTGCTATCTACGATCATGTGTAATGGTCCTTAGACTAGAATATTATCATTAACTCATTTCATGACTCAAACACTTAGATTTGCTAACAAAAACCGTCACAAAGAGAGTTGGCGGGAAGTAGGGTACGTTGGGTGCGTCACGAATGGCATATTGTTAATGGATATGTCGAGAAAGGGTTTTTCCCTTCCATATTTATGGAAGTAGATATCTTGGTCCCTTTGATTGAAATAGAACTGTCAAAAAAATTCCATGGCTATGGTGTCATGATGAGTTTATTTCTAGAAGTCAAAGAATGAAAGATCAAGCATATAGGTTTATGACAATACCATGAAACCTTCTTGATGATATATTGAGACAAAGGGATTAAATTACACAGTAAGCATTCATATGAGGTGAAATGTGAATGCGGCGTCAACTTATTTCTCTTGGGTGCCTTGACCCATTGCTAGACGGTAATCTTGGACTTTATGCAATCCCGCCTAATGCCAACGAGAAAGAGGCCTAGAGGGTCACACACTAAGTGTATCCAAGTATCTCAAGTAGAATAAAGATTACTCCCATACATGGTCTAATAATTATTCAATTAATCTTGAATCATTTTAATGTTGGAGGAAGAATAAAATGAAAACAATTACATGCCATGAATTAATGATTAGACGTGGTGTAGTTTTTATTTTGAAAACAAGTACACACCGTGTATTTATGATTACACACCGTGTAGTTTTTCTAATCCGGATTTTGAAGAAATATCATTTTATTAAATGATATTTATTATAATTAGCATGGGAACATGTCAAGGAATTAATGAATAGACATGGGGTTTTCAAAAGAGTTAATGAAATAAATAAAACGCGTACCACGTTTATTTATTTTCATAACTCTATAACCTCAAACCCGATTATAAATATCCCCACAACCCCAATTCTTTTCATAAGAATCATTGTGCACAACAATTCTGGAGAATTCTCTCAAGACCGAAAGAACTCCTTCCTCCAATAACACTCTCAAGACCGAGAGGGATCCTCTTCATCGGATCAAGACGATCTAAGGCAGGCAACGCAAGCAAAGGTTTATCCACGCTAGCATCTGGAGACACCTTTGGCGACGTCCAGAGATACGTGGTGCACGTGTGGATCACCGCTAGAGGAAGTCTACCCTTGGCTTCTACGACGCAATGACGAATCACATCGGAATGTGATCAAGAATATAAATGATGAAAGAACACCCAAAAGGTACTTCCTGTCAATTAATTAAATTAATTATAATCAACCTGTGATGATCCACTTTTTTAGTTTTGGGACCATCCTTCTTCTTTGTCTATTTCTGTGATTCGATCCATGGTGACTATTTTTTATCATCGTATTGATCCAGGATTGATCATTGCTAATGAAAAAAAATCCAAATTGGAACATCCAACCACGTGCTTCCACTGCGCCCGGAACCTTCAGCCTATAGATTTCTATTACCTCAGAGGTTCTGTGACATGCATGACATCTTCCACTTTTCACAGCTTCTACAGTATCATGCCAACCTATCTCATACTTTTTATCTCAATTAATTTGAGTTAGATACCAATTATTCATTTTAGGAGTATCTTATAGGCATATTTTATATTCATCCAATATATTTGAATAGCATAAGATAAGAACATACCCAATATTTCGCATAAAAATAAATATTTTTCTAGAGGGAATGTTACGACCTTTTAATGGAGAACCTACATTAAATAAAAATTGTGAAACTTTTATATAATTTATATATCAAAATAATTTTAATATTTTAAATATTAACATAAAAATTATTATAGGGTGATTTTCTGTTATTTTTCTTTAAAATTTCATTTTTTATTGAATAGTGAATATTACTGAATTTTAATTCAAAAATACTTTTTCATATAATTTATATATAAGGATAAATTATAATTTAATTTGGTTTTAATTTTTAATGAGATATGTTTTTAATTAATTTACCCAATTTCAGTTATTAGAATCATTTTCACATTGAAACTGGATAAGAAAACCAAGTGAACTTTTTAACATTTTTTTGTTAAAAACCCGCATTATTGTCTCATGCGAGGGATTAAATTTAAATAATTTTCCACCCCATATGCAATTATAATTTGGAAAACTAGATTCCATATTTCTAATAATCATAATTTATAATTTTTAATAAGTTCAAATTAGTTTTTGACACAAAATATTTGTGAAAATGATTAAAATTAATTACAATGATTAAGAGAAAAAATATCTTAACAAGGGACTAAACCATAAAACTAAGGGCCCAAGTTACCTAGAAACTTATAAAAAATACACTATATGTACATATTAAGATAATTTAATCCATTGGATATTTTTTTTCATTATTGGATCCAATTTAAATGGAAAAAACGTGGGTGTAATTTCCTTTTCCATAATTTACAAGAGTTCAACTTCCCCTAAACTATAAAAATGCACTCAAGACTCCCACTACCTTAAACATATCGAGAAACTTTGGGTCAACCAAGATCTTCTCCAATATATCCTTAAAATACCTCCTATAAACCTAGAAACCTTACCTTGTTCATAAATCCATCTTAGGAATCTGTTTGGTGCATACCAAAAGGAGTTACCCGAATAAGATGAAACATCCTTCCCCAAGCTCTTTAGTTTTATTTTTCTCTCAACTATTTAAATTATTCTTATTCCATGAATTTATAATAAAAAATAATCCTCAATATACTTATATTTTTTTAAGTTATGGGTTCAACCTACACTTACACACACTTCCTTCTAATGGGTAATGAACATACTGTTTATGTGTATGGTGAACTACAACCTCACGAGACAATGTTGATCATTTTTATTTTAAAAACTCTCATGGTTGATAATTATGATGGAAAATATATTTATATATGTTAAATATTTTATTTTTAATTTATTTATAATTATTTAACTCTTTTATTACACATACCTTTATGTAATCTATTTTTTCGGAATGCGATAACATCGCTTGTGGAATTGTGGATTACCTCCCCCACAAAGCGATGAGACTCATTCACACTATACATGGAATGTATAAAGGATGGTTTTATAAATCTATGTAATATATATTTAATATATATGATACTAGACTAACAATATACATACATATTTTTTAATGTTTCATTTATAAATAGGTAAAAGAAATGAAAGTAGCATTCAAGCGTACGTACGACCTACCATCTCTTTGAATAGTGAATCTCATTTATTATCTCCAAATACCGAGGATTATTAAAAATTCATATATAATGAATATATATCATATTTAAATCATGTTTTACATTTTTTAGATGATGAAACCATGATAGGAACAAGTAACAAGTTAAAACATAGTACACAAACTAGGTGATTAACACCCGAAGTAGTGAAAATAATGAAGGTTTGTTATCAAGAAAGTAATAAGATACTATAAGAAGATAATATAATTTATTTTAAACATGAATATGGATATTTAATAAGTTATTAACATTCTTAGAACAATTATAAATTATTTTAGATGCCAAAAAGTGCTCAAGGGATGAATAAAGTTTCGAAACGACAAAGCGAAGTCATATTTGGACCCAGTGACCCCGTCCGAGGGGCCTGGAGGGGCCGCACAAAATAAATGCAGAGGTGTGTGAAAAAAATAATTCTCGTAGGGGATGTTCCGAGATTCGCGAAAATCCTTTGGCTTTGGTGTGAAATATTTCACGCCCCGACCCTCACGGTTGACATTTCACGCCGTCATCCACTATCGCACAATTATTTCATGTCGACCTGGTTTCTGCGCCCCTGGGCACTTATAAATAGAAGGAAACCCCCTTCCACTTGGGGGATGAAGAATCTGAATTGGCTCTCGTACACTAAACTCATCTTCAGCGTGCACAAAAGAAGGACTTCAGGTACGATTATTTTCGCGCCGAGTCACCCCAGGATCCGCCTTCGCGTGAGATCCCCATGTCTTAGACTGAATTCCAATCCCTCCGGGGTCCACCCCTTGCACGCAATCCCTTCCACTCGCACAAAGTCCAGCCAATTGTGCACAACTCCTTCCATTGTGTGCACCCCTAACACATTGCACGCCAATCCATTTCTTGATGCGCAATCCCCTTAAATTGCACGTGTCTCTATCATTGCGTGCGGTATTTCTTCGCACACAATCATTCTAGTTGTGCACAAAACCTCTGCTCCAATTACGTGCAAGCATCACCGATTTCGTGCTAGCTCGGTGTTTTTCACGCAAGACTCTTTTTTCGCACGCAATCCTCAAGGGTTGCGCGCAATCCCCCTGGGCCCTCCCATCTTAGTGCTCCCCGAGTGCCCCCTCATGCAAGCGCCCGATGCTCTCCTTATGGATGCCATTCGCGGGTGCCTTTCATGCCCCGGGCACCCACATCGTACACCATTTTCCCATACGACCTTCCAGGCTCGTACGAAGTAACTTCAAAGTCCCTTGGATGACACCGCCCATTGAATTGCATTGCCTCAGGCTTCTTCACATAGGCATGCTAATGAATATTTCTCCTTCGCATAGCCACTCTAACGTGGACCCCTCTATAGTTCTCCCTAACACACACCCTTGCTACGGAATTACCGGTGCCTTCCCTCCCACAGGGAGTAGAAGGTACCAGTTATGTAAGCCCTAGGGGTGTGGAGCACACCCACCTCATCTAAGCTGCAGGTCGTTAAAATACCAAGCACCATCGTCCTCAACACATGAAGTTAAACTGTGATCTGACCCCATGCCTCGCACTCAGGGTCCCCTGCCATGGACATTCTCCACACCCACTTGTCTCCATAGGGACGGGATCACCCCTCACAGGGGATGATATCCTCATTATTGTAGTGGTGTTTGTCCACGGGAGAGGGAAACCACCTTGGTATAAGCCCATAGCCTTTCTTTTAAGAGGTATCATCCCTACTCCTCCTCACATCCTCGGTGCCAAGGACTAAGAGGGGAGATGAGAACACGGGTTCTTGTCACCATTTTTCTCTATCGCACGACTTTGTCTCCATCAGGCCTCTATCCTGAAGTAATCCCCGACTTCCTGGGCTGCTATCCATGCGTAATCCTCTATTTCCTCTTTGGTCCGCCTCATGCGTAAGCCCCACTCCACATCTCACTGACTCACCTTTCACGACGTGATCGTCGGGTCTCTGCTATCTCTTGTTTCTCACACCGATCATGACTCACGTGAGCTTAGAGAAAGCACCGACCATGAACCAACACCTTGGTCCACCTCAGAGCGTAAGCCCAAACCCATCCCGAACTATGGGGACTTTGATCCAGGTCACGACATAGTACGTAGGAAGCCTTCATGAGGTTCAAGCCCAAAACACCTTGGGCTGCCTCAGAGCGTAAGCCCCAATCCATCCCGAACTACGGGGACTTTGATCAATGTCAAGGCATGGTACGTAGGAAGCCTCCACGAGGTTCAAGCCCCAAACACCTTGGGCCGCCTCAGAGCGTAAGCCCCAACCCATCCGGAACTATGGGGACTTTGATCCATGTCAATGCATGTTACGTAGGAAGCCTCCACGTGGTTCAAGCCACCGACACCTTGGTCCGCCTCAGAAGGTATGCCCCAATCCATCCCAAACTATGGGGACTTTGATTCATGTCAAGGCATGGTACGTAGGAATCCTCCACAAGGTTCAAGCCCCAAACACCTTGGGCCGCCTCCAAGCATAAGCCCCAACCCATCCTAATCTATGGGGACTTTGATCCATGTCAAGGCATGGTCTGTAGGAAGCCTCCATGAGGTTCAAGCCCCAAACACCTTGTGCCACCTTATAGCGTTTTCCCCAACCCATCCCGAACTACGGGGACTTTGATCCATGTCAATGCATAGTACTTAGGAAGCCTCCACAAGGTTCAAGCCCCAAACACCTTGAGCCACCTTAGAGCATAAGCCCCAATCCATCCCGAACTACAAGGAATTTGATCCATGTCACGGTATGGTACGTAAAAAGCCTCCACGAGGTTCAATCCCAAAACACCTTGGTCCTCCTTAGAGCGTAAGCCCCAATCCATCCTAAACTACGGAGGCTTTGATCCATGTCAAGGCATGGTACATAGGAAGACTCCAGGAGGTTCAAGCCCCAAACACCTTGGGCCACCTCAGAGCGTAAGCTGTAATCCATCCTGAACTACGGGGAGTTTGATCCATGTCAAGGAATGGTACGTAGGAAGCCTCCATGAGGTTTAACCCCCAAACACCTTGGTCCGCGTCAGAGCGTAATCCCCAAACCTTACCGAATTATGGGTACTTTGATCCATGTCAAGGCATGGTACGTAAGAAGCCTCCACGAGGTTCAGGTTCCAAACACCTTGGATTACCTCAGAGCATAATCCTCAATCCATCCCAAACTATAGGGATTTTGATCAATGTCAAGTCATGGTACATAGGAAGCCTCAATGAGGTTTAATCTCCAAACACCTTTGGCCCCCTCAGAGTATAATCCCCAATCCATCTCGAACTATGAGGTCTTTGATCCATGTCAAGGCATGGTACATAGGAAGCCTCCATGAGGTTCAATCCCAAAACACCATGGGCTGCCTTAGAGTGTAAGAACCTTACATCCCGAACTATGGGGACTTTGATCCATGTCAAGGCATGGTACATAGGAAGCCTTCACGAGGTTCAAGCCCCAAACACCTTGGGCCGCCTCAGAGCGTAATTCCCAACCCATTTCTAACTATAATGAGTTTGATCCATGTCAAGGCATGGTACGTAGGAAGTCTCCACGAGGTCCAGTCCCCAATCACCTTGGGCCGCCTCTGAGCGTATGACCCAATCCATCCCGAAATACGGGGACTATGATCCATTTCAAGGCATGTTATGTAGAAATACTACACGAGGTTTAAGCCCCAAACACCTTTGGCCGTCTCAGAGTGTATGCCTCAATCCATCCTGAACTATGAGGACTTTGATCCATGTCAAGGCATGGTACGTAGGAAGCCTCCATGAGGTTCATGCCCTAAACACCTTGGGCCGCCTTAGAGTGTTAGCCCCAAATTCCCTCATCCTGCATGACGTTAAACTGTACTTGCTATCCCAAATTACAGGAATTTTGATCCATGTAAAGTCATGGTACGTAAAAAGCCTTCATGAGGTTCAATCCCCTCACTCTTGAATCATCTTGATCTCTCCCTCGAGCCCATGAGTCTTGAGAAGTTCATGCCCTAACCCTGAGGTTCTACTTTCTCTGAGTCCCATACATGCATCCATCTTCATGGGTCGCCTCCTCAGGTGTCCCATCATTTCACTGAACTACACGGACTTTGATTCCTCGCGGTAAGGATACGTAGGAAGTCTCTTCAAGGATCAAGCCCAAAGTCATCATCTATCCTGATTCTCACCCGGGCCGCCACATCCCGATGGGATCATACCACCCCATTCCCCATTCTCACTAACAACATTCAAGAAGACACCCACGTGCTGGCCCCAGTATTGGTGTTCCCTCCAGGGGTTTCTAAATCTGATCCACTCAAATCAGTGTTCTGATTAGTCCAATCCATCTCTGTTAGATGTTAATCTTTTGGAATACCCTATGTTAAACATTTGAAGATGAGGAAAACCTCTGACACATACCAATGGCATATGATTCCCCGCGTTCGATGTAGGATTACTCAGGCTTCCACACCCTTGAGAAGCCCTATAATAAGGGATAAAAGACAGACATGCCCATCCCCCAACATCAAGACATGCCAGTGGTGACCAACATGACAACTCTCCTAACTAAAGGTTGCTGCCCTGACTAGAACCCTTGGAGAATCTTGATAGAAGCAGCATAATTAACTAGTGTCCATGAAGATATGGAACCAGGAAGAGTTTCATGAACATGTATTAAATCTATGTGGGAGACCCGGACTAGGTGACGAGCTCTGAGGAGTAATCCACGGAAAGAAGAACCGACATCCAATCATCCCGTTTCGATCAAGGATTAGACATCCCTGAATAAGGAGCAGATACCACCCACCTTTGGAAAGCAGGAATGCAGGGCAATAGCCGCGCGTCCTCTGCATGATGGATGCGCGCGCCCCGGCGAAAGATTCGGAAATAGAAATGGTTAACCCGAAGTGAAGGTCTTATCCTCAGCATAGGACTAGTAGCATTTGAGGAACCAATGGATTAGCTTGTTATTAGACCCAGTCATCCGGAACCAGGTCCCCCAAGAAAACAGTGGGTCTGACGTGAAACTCGCCAAAAGTTGGGATAGTCAGGACGTTGAGCATTCCATTCTATGACTTTGTCAGTGTGGATACCTCTTACTGGCCATGGAAGACGGAATTGAGCTGGGTAACTGGTTGTTGATTTCTTTTCCTAGCAGTACTAATGAGTTCATCTCACTGCTTTTAGGAACCAAGTTGTTGCATCTGGAGCCCAATCACCTGCCCAACGGCACAGGGGCAGGGGAAATACTGGCGTGGACACCCCTCACGGTTCTGCCCCTTCCATGACAGCTTTGACCGCCATGACAGCTGGGCTCCCACGCCCCCTCTCCCCATCAGAAATTATCCAGTGAAGGGAAATTAATGATCTTGTACGTAGGTATGAGGAGGAAGGGATCATCCCTACTAGGGATATGGCCCGCTTGGATCTCGAGGCAGCTGTGCCTCGCCATCAACACCGCCTCTGAGGGCCGTGTAGGGATCCGCTGCTTCGCACCCCAACATTCACTCATTTCGAGAGCTTGTCCCTATAATACCTTGATGACCCCCTCCCCTACGCCGATGTGGTAGGGGATATCCGGGTTGGCCGAATCGGATTCCTGCTTCAAGGGAACCCAGTGAGGGTTCCCACTAGGCTGTGTCAGCTCCGCCATCCGGTTCCCCAAGCTGAGGAACAAGTAAGCTATGTGCCTATACCACCAGCTCCAGCTCATCTGACCCGACGCCAACATCAGGTGAAAATGGAAGAGGACACCTGTCATAGGGCGTCAACATCAGCGACTACGGTGGACCGAGCCACCGCTGACTCATATCCCCAACCCCTGACATACATTGGGTAGGGGAAGTTATATGCTCGACCTCGATCGAGGCCCCAACCACCCCGCGGGTAGGCTAGGTCGACTCTCCCAGTTGCCAGCACATGCGATGGCCACTACGGACCAATCTGCAGCAATGCCGCCCAGTGTGGAGGCCTACTCCATACCGCCACTTCGGAAGGTGCGAGTCCTCCCTATTTCCACCCTCATCTTGGAGGTCAGCCCCATGCCACCTTCAACCCGATCAAGAATCTTACCCGTGATAGCAACACTCCGTATGGGGGTCCCTCCCGCACTCACTAAACTGGGTACGGGGTCACTCCCTCTACTGAAGACCACAGGTATGGAGACATTGCATGTCCACTCACTCGTCATCATGGAGTTCCTCCCCATGTCCCCGCACCAATCAGAAAAGGTCCTCCTCACCCCAACATTCGGAGAGGTGGAGTCCAACTTCAATTCACAAACACCCAACACAGAAGTCCTCCTTGTGTCCCTTTAGACATTTTTCCTGGTTCTCCTCGCACCCCAACTTTCTCTAGTGAAAACCATCTCCACCCCAACACCAGTGCGGCCAGAGGAACCCATGTCGGAAATTAGCCCTGTCCTGAGGACCCACCCAGGGGCAAGAAGGTGGGTCGTCACCACCACAAGAGGAATTATGGGGAAGACCGGATAGGAATCAGACCAGTCCGCTTCTCAAACTCCGAGGCGGAGTACGACTCAGTGCTGGAGCCCTCTCCTTAGCCCTCTAAGTCAAGGACTAGGGTAAGAACGAGGTGCATCATCCTTGTACTCCCCAAATGAGAGGTCCATAGGATCCATGTCTCCCTCCAAAGGTAAATCCAGGAAGACGAGAACTTGGCATGTCCCCAGGGACCAACCACAAAGTCACTACCGTCATCTCCGGAAGTGCCCTATGCCTCGGCCAAAGACTACGAAGAGCTATTTTGGGGGTCAATGGTGAAAAATCTGTGATATAGCCCAACCTCTGAAGAAGCTGATGATGTGTTAGAAGCCATGGCCACTGGTGCATCCTATCGTGATATAGAGGCCATGTCACTTCAACCCTCCAAGGACCGCACAAGATTCGGCGGCCAATCAGCCCGCTCGCTGTATTCTCCGTCGTCCAGCTCACCGTCCCAGCGGTCTGACTCGGTGCCACCACCAGTTCCTTAGCCACCCTTAGTTGATGAGTGGGGAAATCAAATTCCAGAGCGTAGATCTAATCCGAGGAGCTTCAGCACTATCCTTGCAGTAGGCAACTTCCCTGAGATGTTTTGGCCAGTCGTAGGACCAAGTTTTTGTACGCCAGAATCACTCACCCTGGAGGAGTTTGAATGTTTCCGCCAGACCCTCTAAGAGACTCACTTACGTCTTCTACACCAGGTAGTAGCTTATCCCAGGATCCAAGTTCACCTTGAAGACATCGGCGAACAATACCGTCTGGTTGACCTGGATACACTCCCCATGTTCCAGCACCCCGAGTCACCGGGTCACCACAGGGCCCTCCAACAACAATGCGTTCATAGTTTCCAAGTACTCTGCAAAGTTATTAAGGAGAATACCCCCCACGTTCAAGTATGTGGCTGGGAGCATTACACTTCCCTTCTATTCATTGCAATTCACCGGCAGCCTGACTCGCTAGGCGACATTGAGGACATGCCCCCAAGAAGAGTTGCGGTCAACATGACCAATCTGTCTAGAGGGGAAAATGAGATGAAACCTCTTGATGGGTACATCCTCCCTGAGGACGTTCCCCCACTACTGAACCCATTAGAGAGGATTACTCATTAGCAGAGGAACCTCCTAGGTCTCCCTCCACCCACCGAGGCACTAGTCCTCAGCCGGAATACTAGTAAGGGAAAAGAGCACGTCGGAGCTGTCAAGCGATCCGACCCGTCAGCTTCAGTGAAAAAGATGGAGGAGGATCCTAAGAAGGCCACATTGCACCAATAGATCATTGAGCAGAAGATGTTGGTCAATGAACTTTTGGCTGGATGCATTTGTGGAGCGACGAACCGACTACGGTGATCCTTGGCTGAGGCAGTAGGGGAAGGAATAACTACTCATTGGCGAGCTGCCCCCAAGCAACCCTGATCATGCCGCATTCACTGATAGGATGGAAGCTGGAGCTCATGGAAAGAGGGTGTGGTATGTCTCGCCAAACCCTCCTGAATGGCGTGACAATTCAAGGAACCCCACTTGGGCTCCTCCGACAGCACCAAGGTTCACTCCACCAGCCACTCCACAAGCCGCAATGTTTTCCTACAGCATGGAAGAACCTGAAAATGTGATCGTGGTTAGGGAGCCCCGTCAATATAGGGACCCAAGTCCAAATGATCTAATGGTGGAACTCATCGCCTGCCTGGAGGCATTGGAAACACGACACGTGGCCATCCCACCCGATGGTAAGCCATACCTGGCATGGGTAGATGATATGCCAGCAGCCCCGGGATTTGGAAACCGCACCTTCTCCCCCTTTAATTGGACGGTGGACCCGCTACAGCACCTGGACCATTTCAACTCATGGTGTGGACCTATGCTAGGGACCCCAGTGTAGCAGGAGGCCACTAAGCTCCTCTATTTTTTCCAGACACTTGAGGGGCCGACATTCATCTGGTACAACCAGCTCTCCGTCAAATTCGTGACTAGCTGGGAGGACCTTCACAGGAAATTCCTCAACCAGTTTAACTCTACCACCCAGAAAATTAACATCAAAGAAATCTTCAGGTGCAAACAAAGGCCTGATGAGTGAGTTGCGGACCTTGTCGCCCGGTGGAAGGGGATCACATACTCCCTCGACATGCCGCTGGCTCAGGAGGAATTACTGACGATGTGCATAGGGAATGTCAAGATGGAACTAGTTCCCTCCCTGATCACTTAGAACTATCTCTGAGGGTTCTAAGACTTCTCAGATAAGGCTCAGCACCTCGAAGAATCCCGACAATAGGCCGACCCCACATATCTACTGCCCCCAGTGATCCCAGCAAGGAGGAATTCCAACGCCGAGACCGCCGCGATGGCCCAGGTAGAGGCCCCCCAATAGCTATAACTACTACCAGTGGAGCCATCTGCATATCCCCATAGAGTTCCACCACCACAGGCACATCTTCCAGCCCAACAACGACCACCTCAGAATCGGCATGCACCTCCACGTAACGCGTCGCCACCACCTAGGTGAGATAATCAAGTTCTGCCTCCTTGGTAGGATCCTCCGGCCCCCATCAGGGTCAAGCTCCTAGAGCCCCCTTTTCAGACAGAAGAAATAGGACCTACTCATTCAACGAGGATCAAGTCCCTGGTTACATCCACAGTGCCTTAGAGTAGAGAATTGTACGGCTGCTTGGGCACAAAAAGCCATAGGAGGCACATCTCACTAATCACCCTATCTATTTCCCTTATCACGAGATCCTGGGGCACACCCTCAAGAAATTCTATGTGTTCAAGGACTAGCTCTAAGACCATATTGACAACAACATAGTTAGGTTGGGTCTGGCCCCGACACAATTGACAGGTGTCTTTGTGAGGTCAGATTGCAGTAGCGATGGCGAAGGCAGTTGGCAAGAGGTTTCTAACCCTGGGTCTCAGAAGTATAATGACTGGACGGCTCGCAAGATGGTCACCTACGCCCACAATAGTATCCATGCACGTCTGAATCATCCGGATCCATCAAAACCTGTGACCAACACTTTTGTATCATCATCTTAGCCAACCTCTTCTCAGAAGAGCAAGCATCGACGACGCAATAAAAAGAAATGTGCCCAACCAATGACGGCATCGTCCCGCACTCTCAGCGACTTTCTCCCCCGGAGATGGGGATCCCTCCCAGAATCTTCCCAGTGGTGGATAAATCTTCAAGTGATAGTAAAGGGTACGCTTCAGTTAACACTGTCGAGTTTGTAAACCCTTATATGACTCCCGATGAGGAGGAGCGCCTGATGAACTTCCCTAATGTCCCCATCCGACGCCAACGTCGGCAGAGCCATGGCCATATGGGTCATCGAGGCATGTCAGTTGGCACCTCCGGCAAGGCCATACATGCCACTGAGACTAGACAGCAGGTCCAGTGTAGAACCCAGCATGCACAACCTCTTCTCCTAGTGTCGACAGGCCCGCCTCCACCACCGTTTGTGCTATTGGATCAGACAGAACCACTTCGACCATGTCGTGACCAGCTTTGCCCCGCTATAGGACAATCTCAGCCATCTGGTCCTCATCTGATAGCCACTCTTCAGGCTTCGATTAGTGAGAAGCGGGATATGCCACCACAAGCCAACTGCCGGTCTGGTTGGTACCGCTCGCCATTCCATCTATCACAAAGCTGATTTTTGCAAGTACAAGATCATGCTTGGCACGAAATTATGATGTTATCAAGAACCTCATAGGTATTCCAGTGAGGATTTCCATCCTTGAAGACCTTAACCTATCACCGGATGTGCGCGAAGCCCTCTCTGAGGCTTTAAGATGAACTCTCCAGTTTCAGACGGAGGTAGCGGCTGCAGAAACATTCCATGGAGAAACAGTTGAGGATGCCGAATGCCCGGACATCATTTCATTCTCCGGAGAGGACGAAGGATCCCCCATATATGGGAACATCTACCCACTATGTATCATGGGCCAATTCAACGACATGGAGGTTCACCGCTGTCTTGTTGACACCGGCTCTGAGATCAACCTTATCCTGACACGAACACTGTGGAAGCCAGGGCAATCTGAAGATGACCTGACTTCCTCTGATTTAAGAGTCCAGGGATATGATAGGACAAATAAGACCTCGATCGTTAAGATCCGTCTGAAGACCCAGTTAGGTGGCTTAGTGGCCAGTACCGAGTTCATGGTTGTATCCCAGGACACCGCGTATAATGCATTGATGGGAAGGCAATGGCTCCACCTACATGCGGCGGTCCCCTCATCGTATCACCGATGCCTCAAGTACTCCCTTAATGGTCGAGTGGGCATACTCCAAGGTGGTGCATCTCCTTTCGCCTCTTGTGAAGCCCGCCATTTGGACGCTGACTATTACAAGAGCAAGGATAAGCAAGTCCAGGCAAGTGGAGTTGAGCCCGTCACCGCAACGACCAACCCTTGGGTAGGCCTGAATGATGCCTACATCTTCCCGATCTATCGGTTGGAGGCCACGAACTCCGATACAAGGCAATGTTTTGTCATTTCTGGGACAAAGGGGAACCATGCCCCCAAATATAGGCAGAATCAAAAGATCACTTTGTATTCTTATACGAACCAGGCTTCAGTAATCCCAGAACCTCCTACCCCTGTATGATACTGGGATGTCTTCCCCATGGAAATGACCGTACGTCATAATTGTCTATTTCACTGGGATGGAATGATTCGGCTCCGGACAACGTGCCACTACTTCTTTGTTATTATCAAACGTGGCCCCTTGAACTGGAGACCATATGGGATCGGGTCGACAGCTTTCAAATCCATGGTCTTGGCAGCACCATAGTGCCCCGATACTATAACCACCTCCGCTCAAGCTAGTTCCATCCTACCATCAGGGTGTAGTAGCTCGAAAGAAACATACCCCACAAAAGATCCCTCCATAAGTGGAGAAGAGGATATAGAGGATTCCCCCTGCCTTTGAAGAAGGCATCTCTACCACGGTCGACGAGTTGGTACAGGTGAACCTCGGAAGTGAGGCAGATCTGAGACCCACATTGATCAGTGCCGCCATGTCCCTTGAGGATAAACAGTGGTATGTTGACTTCCTTAAATAGAACCGTGAGGTATTTTTCTAGAGTTATGATGAGATGTCGGGACTAGATCCCCAGGTAGTCGTCCACCACCTCAGCCTTCTGGAAAATCATCGAGGATTCAAGAAACCTCCCAGAAAGATGTACCCTTCCCACGATTCCATGGTTGAGGCTGAAGTTGACAAGATTATCAGGGTGAACTTCATTAAGGGGGTCCAGTACCCCATGTGGCTAGCCAAAATCATGCTAGTAGAAAAAAGAATGGATAGATCAGAGTCTGCATCGACTTCCGCGATCTCAACCTCCATTGTCTGAAGAAAGTTTTTTCTCTTCCTGTGACGAAGCTCTTGATCGACGATACGACTGGATTCCAAACCCTCTCTTTCATGGATGGTTACTCTAGATATAATCAAACTTGTATGGCCCCCAAGGATGAATAATCCACCGCTTTCAGGGTGCCCCAAGGTACTTTCTGTTACCAAGTTATGCCCTTCGTCCCGAAGAATGTAGGTGCCACCTATCAGTCGTCCATGCACCGCATATGCAAGCCAATCCTCAGGACATTGGTGGAATGATATGCAGATGATCTGGTAGTCAAATATTGCCAGTGCCAGGACCATCTCAAGGATCTTGAGAAAGTGTTCAGCTTCCTCCGTTCCCACAACTTGAAGACGAACCCGTTGAAGTGTGCCTTCGGGGTCACCTCCAGGAAGTTCCTCGACTTTATTTTTAGGTATTAGGGCATCAAGATCGACCCAGATAAAATCAAGGCCATCAGCCAGATGCCTCCCCTAAGTAATATTCTGGAGCTCCGAGGTCTTCAAGGCCACTTATCATATATACACCAATTCATTGAAAATGTAGGACACTTAGCCTACATACATCCTTGGATGTGAGGACGAAGAGTGCCAGACCGCCTTTGAGTAAATAAAGCAGTATCTGCTCCAGCCTCCGGTCTTGATGCCACCCGTCACTGGAAAGCCGCTGGTCCTCTATATCACCGACCTGGAATGGTCCCTCGGTGCCCTTCTCACCCAAATGAACAATGAGGGAACAAAAAATAGTCTCTACTACCTCATCTGCATGTCCTCAATATGGATACCAGATACTCCCCCATCGAGAAGAGATGCCTTGCGCTGGTATTCACAATACAGAAATTGCGACACTACTTGAAGCACCATGAGGTAAAGTTGTTGTCTCGAGTAGACCCATTAAAGTACATACTAAGCTGTCCCATGTTGACTGGCCGACTAGCACTGTGGGCGGTAATCCTCCAGCAGTTCGACATCAGGTTTGTGCCTTATATAGATATCAAAGGAAAAGGGTTGGCCGATTTCTTTGCTGCCCATAAAACATCCATGGATTAGTGCATGGACATGGATTCTCGAGATGAGGAAATCCTCATGTTTGATCAAGTCATTCCATGTTGGTAGACGCACTTTGATGGATCCTACCAGAGCCCCACTGGTAGGATGCTTAATGATCCTCGACTCAACAGAGTAGGCATGGGAATCGTCTTTATCACCCCGGTGCAAGAGGTTCTTTCATACTCATTCTTATTGTAGGAAGGCTGCACTAACAATGAGGCAGAGTGTTAGGCCCTCATTACTACGCTTGAGATGGCCCTTGAGATCGACGTGCCCCATTTACATGTGAAAGGGAACTCTGAGCTGGTCATTAAGTAGGTGAATGGCGACTATGTTGTCAGGAAGCTGGAGCTCATACCGTTATTGGAATTCACCCTCCAGGTAATGGCCTGATTCCCTTATCGACCAGAGGTTACCCATGACCCTCAGTCACAGAATGGTCGAGCGGATGCCTTGGCCAGCTTAGCTACATCACTTGTAGAGCCCGAACAGGATAACCTAATTATCCACGTGGCGCAATGGAGAGTCATATCTCCTATTACTCCAGATGGAGATGACAACCTACAGGTCAGCCACCATGCCATCAGTGCCTCTTCGTCAAGACACCCGGGTCATCCAGATGCAGTGATCAAAATGGTTGCTGATTGGAGGACACCATTGGTTGAATACCTCCAACACGGTAATCTCCCGTTAGGTCGATCCGAGCGCAAGCGAATCCGATTCTGCACACTACAGTTTGCTCTCCAGAGTGGTCTCAGTCTTGAGAAGATCCTCTATAATCATGGGTTGTATGGCATTCTCCTCTATTGCATTCAGGGAGTTGAGATTCCACAAGTCATGCAAGATGTTCATGCCGGTTCCTGCAGTGCGCATCAGGCCGGGAAAAAACTGTCTCACCAGATCTGGAGATTAGTTTATCTTTTCCCTCGATGATCCATGACTTCCTCGTGTTATTTTAGAGGTTCCATGCATGCCAAGTTCATGATAACTTTGTCCATCGGCCACCAGAGACTCTCCACACTACCATGTACTCTTGGCCCTTTGCTATCTGGGGATTGGATGTCGTGGGACCATACCCACTGGCAAGGGCTCGCCAATGCTGATTCATCCTAACTGCTACATATTTATTTTCCATGTGGGAAGAGAAAGTTATGCTCAAGGATGTCAAGGCCCGATTTGTCATTGACTGCATGAGCTCCAACATCATCAACCGATTTGGAGTCCCTCACGCCGTCCTCACCGATAACGACACCAAATTTTGAGCAGCCGAGTAGAAAAAGTTGTATGCCAAGTACAAAATATGCTCTAACCATACCTTCTGCTATCACGCGTAGGAAAATGGACAGATCGAGGCGTTTAATAAGACCCACTCTAACATCCTGGAGAAAATGGTTTGTCAAAACAAGAAGAGCTGGCCAGATAAGCTCCCGAACGCCCTCTGGGCTTATCGGACGACGACTCGTAATTCTACCCAGGTGACCCCATATTCCCTGTTATATGGAACTGAGGCCATCATGCCCATCGAGATTCAGTTTCCCTCATTGCGCATAGTGGTCTATGACCAGCAAGTGCCACATAGAGTAGCTGAAATCCGTCTAGCTGAATCAGAAGCACTGGACGAGAATAGGCTCGTGCTCTGCACAACCTAGAAAGGTATTAGAGAAGGATGGCTTGAGCTTTCAACAATATGGTTTGCCTCCTCTCTTTCCCACAAGGTGACTTGGTATTAGACCTCATGATGCCAATGGTCCTTGGTAGGAAACCACCTATGTTGGAGCCCAAATGGGAAAGACCATTCATTGTTCATAAGGTTTATCCCAATGGTGCGTACTCATTGGTGACTCTGGATGGTGAGCATATAACTCCTCCCACCAATGAAATGTTCCTTAAATTATACTTTTCCTGACCATTATGGGTCCCACCTGACCTTAAACTAGATTACAGTTCCACATGACCTTAAACTGTCGGTCCCGGATGATGTTAAACTGTATGTCTTCCCGCATGACATTAAACCGTATGTTGTCCCGCATGAAGTTAAACTGTATGTCGTCCCGCATGATGTGAAACTGTATGTCGTCCCACATGACGTCAAACTTTATGTCATCCCGCATGATGTTAAACTATATTTCATCTCACATGATGCTAAACTGTATGTTGTCCCGCATGACGCTAAACTTTATGTCATCCCGCATGATGTTAAACTGTATCTTCAAGAACTACGTGTGGCTTGATTCCCATCCTTATGGGATACATAGGACCGCTCAAACATTTATATTTCAGGTCCAGACCCTCCCAGGTTGAGCCCCTAGACCCTTTATAGTGGTTCACTAATGTGTCTAATAATACACTAGTCTGGGACCTGGAGTGTCAGATTCAACTTGGGCAAGTTTCCAACCACTTGTCAAGCTTCATGTTCCCCTTCATTTGGGACCCTGTTATCTTTCACACCAGAAGGGACCCCCAAAACGACATTGATACATGGCCTAAGGTATCTCCTACCATTATGGGCCAACATCCCCTGAGGGTTTCAAACAAAAAATTGATACAAATCTGACGTTGTGAACATGGTCAGCGGTCGATGCTCATTTGTTTGTCCTCTTTTCAGGCTAACGCGACAGTTTGCTGTGTTGTGAATATGGTCAGCAGTAATCCTCCGCCATCATGCCAGCCCCTTCAGGCCTTTAATGTTGGTTAAATGATTCACATTATGTTCCACCCCATCATGTCCAGGAAGAATTACGACATTCCTGGAACTATCCCTCAGTGCACCTCCACAAGTCAGGCGGACAAAGCTGCAATACGGCGTCCTTCGGGGCTCCCATGGTCTGAGATCTAAGATCATAAACTAAGATATTCTCTAAGAACTATGTGCAGCTCTATTATCATCCTCATGGAATATGTAGGATCACCCAGACATTGTGTTTCTAGGTCCGGCTCAGCTGGGAGCTAGCTTCTCCTACCCCTTACCCTCTGACCCTTACTGGCCTCTTCGCCCGAGGCTCCTTTCCTAGAGTTGCACATGATGATTATGTGGAAATTTTCCTCATCCACGTCACGTATGACTTATTATGTCATGCGCACTCCCTCTGGTCGAATCCATATGGCATTAAACTATGTTGTTCGGTCCAGTCACGTGACCCTAAACTGTGATGATATCGTCCCGACCGCACGACAAAAAACTACACTACATTATGATGACCTCATCATAGGGGGAATCATATTGGGTATTGGTCATCCACCATATCATTTTTCAATTCCTGTATACGGCTTGATTTTTGTGGTGATGCCAGTAATTTTTACCCTAGGCCTGTCGCTTCACAAAAAAAAACCACTCACCTTAATGGACAAACAAGATACATCAAATATCACTTCTTTTTGAGTGAGGGCCAGACTCGCACACCCATTTTCATCATCTGCATTGGTACCTTATCGTGCCACCCCTTAGAACTACTAATGGATTATTCTCATCCTCATGAGATATGTAGGAACACACATGAACTTCCCCCTGGGCCCAACCTACCCTTCGTGTTCGGTCCCTCAACCCGAACACTTCTCCAAGGAACACGTGGTAATTTGTAATTATGTTTTCATGCACATCGGGTTTCATAATCACCTTTCCATGTGTCCCCTACATTCTTTACTGATTCCTGGTACACGTTTTAAGACCTTAAACTAAGACCCCTTTCCATAACTACATGTGGCTTGATTCTCATTCTCTTGAGATACATAGGAATGCCCAGACATTTCGTCTCAGGTCCAGCCCTAGGAATCACAAATCCCATCCTTTCCGCCACCATTGGCCCCTTGGCTTGACCCCTCTGGGGAGTTGTGTAACTACATCATTTGCCCTGAACAAGTTTGGGGTGCCCCATAATGACATTGGGAAGTGACAGTTCCTTCACCAGGGAGGTCCTGTCTAAAAGTAGGGATGATCCATGATCAGATTAGTGCGCTCTCGTAATGTGCTTCCACCACAATGGCGTAATTTCAGGAGTGTTGAATTCTACTTGAACAAACCACCACTCCACTTTCCAAGCTTTGCGTGCCCCTTTATTCGGAACCTCATCCCCTTTCATGTCTAAGAGGACCCACTAACAGTATGGATGCTCGACCTATGGTCCACCTACCATCCTGGGCCAGTGTTCTGGAAGGCTGATGGACGATATTTGTGTTAGGTCCTGTGTTGTGAACATGGTCAGTGGTCGACCCTCATTTGTTGTCCCCATTTCAGGCTAACGCAATAGGGATGATGTGTTCCGAACATGGTCAATAGTTGTTCTTATTTTCCACACCCCTCCCATAGTGTTATGAATTTAGGTAACGTGATTCAGATTTTTCATTCCCATATGTTCGGACTCATTCCAATTCCCTTGGAATTTCCCCGCTCATGCGCTAGAGCACACTGAGAAGACAATACATCAATCGGTCTAAGGTCCTCTTCCTTTGATTAGACCTCCGTCTTCTCCTCAGAAATCCAGATTCGAATTTAGAATTCCCGAATCTTGGTTGACACTCCCATGATCAAACAAAATAATAGTACGAGCATCCCTTGTTTCTCACATCAGGTACGACCCACGTGAGCTTAGGAATGAATGTTTATTTGTTTCGGGATTATGGTTGAGCACGTTAAACCAAAGGTAAATGTAAATAAATTTCTCTATACAAACATTTCAAAACAAAAAATAGTAAGGCAAAATGATTTTATGGGTTCGGCCAAAATAGGACCCTTAAGGGTCGGCTTCTTGAATGGATCTTTCCAACACTGCTACCATCTGGACGGTGGCCTCCAGAACTGCTTCCCACCCTCTAAGGACTCTCTCTTCATTTGTGGATGTGGAGCGTAGTTCACTGACTGTAGCTCGTGCCCACGCCTGTTCAGTTTGGAGCTTAGTTATCTAATGACTCGCTTCCATGAGTTGTTCTTGGGTGTCTTCCAGCTGGGCCCTCAACTGATCCATGAGCTTAGAGCAGTTAGCGATGAATATCTCCTATTCTTTATATTGTTCCTCAAGGAATTTGACCTCCTTCTCCGCCTTTAGAAATGCTCGGGTACTCCCCGACTCCTCCCGACACTGGGTGACATAAGAGTGCCGGCTCCCCTCGCGTAGCTTCTCTGTCATGTAATCACGAACCGTCAGGTGAAGGCATTGAGTATCTGCCCCTCCAGCGCACAGGAAACGTAGCCAGGTGTGGAGTGACCCCATCCGCTTCTTCCATTCCCTCTGAGGCTGACTGATAAAACTCCAGATGCACTTCCACCCCTTGCGTCACGTCATCCATCTTTCCTCGACCGCTTCTGAGTCTGAATAATCATTCCTTGGGGTCAGCGGGCCGATAGGTAGGAAAGATAACCAATATGCTAGCAGAATGGTCTTCCTCAGAGATTCCTCTCAGGGGGTTGGGATCTTCATCATTTGAGCAACCTTCCTCTCTCGCCTCAACCCTGGTGGCACCTTCATCAACTACTGGCCCTACCCTGACAACAACACCACTAACATCCACCGCTATCTGATCACCAATTTCCGGGGCAGACTCGGCTTAGGAGGCATCTTCTGGATGGGGAACTATATTTTCTGTTGGCTCTCTCATGGATGGTTTAGGTTCAGCAGCATGACGAGCATCCAATACCATGATCTCTGTATAGACAAGGAGCAACATAATCAGTTGAGTCCTACGATAGTAAGTACCAGTATGAAAACAATGAACTTATAGGAACCTAAGGCACCATGATGGGGGGAATGATAAATTCCAACTTTCATGGTTTAAGGATGCTGGTACACAAGGGGGCTGAGAGGAAAGCAAGGTAAATCTTTCTAATGGAGGGGTGCTGGATAATATGGAAAGCCAGGAATGAGTATCACCAAAAAAACATTGCAGGAACTCAGGTGAGTATGATCTTCAAAGTGAATAATACTCTTCAAGGTTTGATATGGTTTAGCCCAGAGTGCCAATCTGCTCCGTCTATGAGCGCTGCTATGCAGAACTGGGGCTGCGACAACTAGACCAAGAGCTTGGGATAGGGTCAATGGGTTCACTGGAAAGCTCCCAGCCAGGGGATGAAGCTAAATGCAGATGGTTCGCTGCTTGCTAGGGAGATGTATGGGGGCGGCGTTGTCAAAGATTAGGAGGGGTCAGTTCTTGCGGCTTTCATGACATCTTATGGTAGAGGATATGTGCTGTAGGTGGAGGAATTGGCCTTGGTTATGGGACTGGAGGTATGCAAAAAAAGGCAGATTATTTTGAAGATGGTGGAGACAAACTCTATGATCTTGTACAAAGAGTTTCTTGGTCAATGTAGTTTTCCTTGGAATATTGTTTATATTGTCAGGAGGTGCAAGATGTTAATGGGGAACCAGATGGAGATCTCTCATACGTGGCGGGAAGGGAATATGGTGGCCGATTTTCTGGCGTCGATGGCACCCACGAATCGAAGTATGGTTTCTTTCTTTAACACGGGATCTTTTCCCAACTGGGGGATGATATTTGTTACTAAAGATGCTATGGGTCTGCATTACTTTAGACCACCGTGAGCAATGTAGTCCGGGATTGTTTCAAATCAATAAAAAGTTTATTTTCAGTCAGTGAGGCGACATCCTCCAGCATTCTGGCCGCTACGGGAGCTGTCATAGTAGGGGATCCCTCAGTGCTCATCAACTTGATAATGGGAATCGGTGCCCCACCTTGTCCCATTGGTGCTTCTCCCCCTCCCTTGTCTGGAGATGCTTGATCAGGACCAATATGATCCTGAGTAAGATAAGGAGGGTGGATTAAGGATTGCGAAGGAAAGGAGGAGGATAGATAAGGGTTAAAGCATCCCTCGAGAAGTTCAGTCACATCCATATCGGAGCCGACGATCTCGTCTCTCTCCTAGAGACTCCCTTGGTGGGATGCCCCCTAAGACCCTTCGTCTTTGGGAACCTTTTCTCCTTTTCCTTCACCTTACCCTTTTACTTCTGCCTCCTCTCCTGTTTTTCCACCATCCAACTCATCATCACTATCATCATACCCCGACGACATTGTTTTCGGATCATGCTTCTGGCCAAGCATCACCTTCACCAAGATAGGTGGCTCGACACGATGACCCCGTTGACATGCGTACATGTCAATGGTTGTCAGATATGCATGTCGTCGATGGAAGTTAACTCTGTCGACAAACTAAACAATAATGACTTCTGGCAGCTGGATTCCATCTCGCACTATCTTCTGCCAAAGGGTTTTGATGACCATCGACTGCCGCAGGGTTAGAAAAGCCGACCATAGCGCAGTGAAAATGACATCCTGAGAAGGTTGAAGTAGACATCTTATTTTCTTCCAAGGAAGTTCTTTGGACGCTCTGTGGGAACCTCATCCTCTAGGTGATGAGGGCGCAGCCACACTATGTGACGAACCCGCTGCCGAGGTCCCAGCCTGTGTAGGCCCCGTTGTTCGATGCCCTTCTGATCTTTTCCATCTAGCTGCACTCTGCCTACTTTCTCACCACTCGGGTTCCACATTGGAAACTTTGAGTTTCCGAACTCGCTTCTACAAAATCTCCTCAGGGTATTCTTTGGCCTAATGTTCGGCATACTCGGTCGAGAGACCAACGTCGACTCCGGTGGGAGGAAAGGTAATGACATCGCAGGAGTCATAGATTTTGAACATCATCCACAACTGAAGAAGAACACATGGGTTCGTTTCTTCCCGGACGTTGGTGTATAATTGTTTCAGCATTCGTTGAAGGAACCCAAACTACCTGGTGAATCGGGATGGCACGTAAGGCTCATAGAAGATCTTCCCATAGATCGGGGCCATAAGAACCCCACCTCGGATGCTCTGGAAGTACTCCCTCTGATCCAGTGAGCCTTTCCCATTGTCTATCATTTGGCCATTTAGGGTGGAGAATAGGCTAAATGAGAAGTTTTCATGGTTACCAATCCTGATCCTTACTCCCTCCTCATTGAGCGTTAGCGGCATGACCCTGGAAATATTCACCAGAGAGGGTCGCAGGCCGTCGCCTGGAGGATGGATGACATTCGGGAAGGTGTACCCACCGCAGTGAGCCAAAACCCAGCCATGGAAAATATAGAAGGGTCCACATACTCTCCTAGTTGATACCCCATTCGAGATGCGTCCCAAGATGGCATACAACCGATCCATCATGGGGACCCCCAGATTGAACCTCTTGTTGGAAGCCATGATGCCAACCATCACCAGGGTCGCAGGACAGACGCCCATCCTTGTGTCCCTCAACGGCAAGAGCCACCCGCTCAGGAACATAGTGAGAAAACTAGCATACTGAACATTGAGGTCCCGACTCTCGTTTATGATATATCCCCACGACTGGTAGTTCCCCACCTCCAGGATCCTCCAGTATGATCCGTTATTGCTCCTCTGTCCCACGGTTGGACATCGTCTCCCCCACCCTCACATCTTGACTTCCGGGTCCCTCTCCAGGAACATGCTAAACCAGACCTTGTAGGCGATGTCCTTCAAGAAGTCCTTGACCCCCATCTTCTCTTTGGCCATGTCCAGTAGGTGCCACATCAGTATGGGGGTCCGCGATCTGTCTCCCTAGGTGTTCATCAATGGTAGGAATTCATCATATTGGTGGCCCTCTAAAGGGATACCCCCGATGCAGTGGATGTACCAGAGACTAATACCAACTTCCCCATGATGGAGATGGAATGTGTTGGTATCATCGGACCATCGGGTGAACAACTCTGGACCAAGATTGTGCTGGTGGTAGAAGCGGAATTGCGATTTCCATACCACCTCAAATAAACCAATATGCTGCAACTCAGACCCAAATTGGTCACACATATGAAAAAACTTGTACGACTAGGCCCATTCACTGGTGAAGATGCCTCCGGATCGTAGGTCCCAGTCCTGTAGCCATCCCTTAGTCTCGTCAGTAATGCTCTGACGAAAGGTGCTCACGTAGAAGGCCTGGGAACTCTCCGAGACAGGGTCACCCCCAGCAATGGTCCTGGTACTAGGATTCAGGACATATACGTCCATGTGCCTAGTCTCTCTGGAAGGTTGATCGTTGTTGGTGATGTTGTATCAAGGAATATCATTATCACGGGTCACCCATGACCATGGTGTATCCACTTCAAAGCCTAGCAGAAAGACCTCCTCCAGAATGCAAAGTCCCACAACGGTAGATTGTTGGACAAGGCATACCCTTTTTTGGCAGGGGTTAGCATGTTAAAGAGGTTATGGTTTTTGGAGATGATCCTTTTGGCTCCATAAACCTCTGGGTTTGCAACCATTTCGGCCCTTTAACTAGTGGATTTTCCCTCCCCATCTTGGTTTGCAACCATATTTTTTAGAGAAGTGATTGGTTGGTTGGCACGATGTAGGAAAGGACAATGCGTAAAATCAGCAGGCGTCCTGAATATTTAGACTACGACGCGTAAAACACCGGGTTTTCACGGAAAATGGACCTGAATCTCTATGGAATTACGTGCAGCCGGAGAGGTTTTCGTGCAGAACTGGAGAAAATTTCACTCATAAGAGCTCAGAGCTTGTCAGGCGAGAAAAGTCGTACGGAGCATGGGACCTGCGGTGGCTTTTATAGGCCAAGCCTGGGTTCCACATCTGCGTGAAAAGATAATTCCATTCCTTGCTGAGTTTTGCATGCCACTCCAGAGATTTGCACTCATGGACCCTCTAGAGCACTGCATTTCGGCGTTTCCATCAGAATCCAACCGTTACGACCCCACGCCGATCCCATTCTGAGGGGTGGCATTTGTAGACGCCGAAAAGTGCTCAAGGAATGAAGAAAGTTTCGAAACAACAAAGTGAAGTCATATTTGGATCCGGGGACCCCGTCTGGGGGGCCCTTAGGGGCTGTGTGAAATAAATTCAGAGGGGCGTGAAAAAAATACATCCTGTGCGGGATTTTCCATGATTCGTGAAAATAATTTGGCTTTGGCGTGAAATATTTCGTGCCCCGACCCGCCTGGTTGAAATTTCGCGCCACCGTCCACCGTCACACAATTATTTCACGCCGACCTGGTTTCCGTTCCCCCGGGCGCCTATAAATAGAAGGCCACCCCATTCCACTTTGGGGATGAAGAATCTGAACCGGCTCTCGTGCGCGAAATTTGTCTTCCACGCACGCAAAAGTCAGCCTTCTGGTGTGGTTTTATTCATGCCGAGTTGCCCCGGGGTCCACCTTCATACAAGATCCCCATGGCTTAGACTGAATTCCAATCCCTCCGAGTTCCGACCGTTGCACGCAATTCCTTCCACTTGTGTGCAGGCCGACCAATTGCATGCAACCCCTTCCACTGCGCGCACCCCCACCCAATTTCACGCCAATCCCTTCCTTGGAACACAATCCCCTTCAATTGTGGGAATCTCCATCATTTCATACGGTATTTCTTCTCGAACATTCTTTCTAGTTGCACGCAAAACCTCTACTCCAATTACGTGCAAGCATCACCGATTTCGCGCCAGCTTGGTGTTTTTTGCGCCTGACTCTTTTTTCGCACGCAAGCCTCAAAGGTTGCATGAAATCCCCCTGGGACCTCCCATCTCCATGCTCCCCAGGTGCCCCCTCACGCGAGCGCCCGATGCTCTCCTTATGGATGCCATTCACAGGAGCCTTTCATGCCCCTTGTAGCCACATAGTACACCGTTTTGTTGTACGACCTTCCAGGCTCGTACGGAGTAACTTCAATGTCTCTTGGCTGACACCGCCCGTTGCGTTGCTTTGCCTCATGCTTCTTTGCATAGGCATGATAACGACTATTGATTCTTCACATATCCATGCTAACGTGGACCCCTCTATGGTTCTCCCCAACACACCTACTTGCTACGGCATTGCCGGTGCCTTCCCTCCCACAAGGAGAAGAAGGTACCAGTTATGTAAGCCCTAGGGGTGTGGAGCGCACCCACCTCGTCCGAGCTGCATGACGTTAAAATACCAAGCACCAACGTTTTTAGCACAAGACGTTAAACTGTGATCTGAATCCATGCCTCACACGCAGGGTCCTTCACCATATACATTCTCCATGCCCACTCATCTCCACGGGGATGGGATCACCCCTCATAGGGTACGATGTCCTCCATATTGGAGTGGCGTTTGTCAGTGGGAGAGGGAAGCCACCTTGGTGTAAGCCCCTAGCCTTTCTTGCATGAGGTAGAGTCCCTGCTCCTCCTCACTTCCTCGGTGCCAAGAACCAAGAGGTGAGATGGGAACAAGGTTTCTTGTCACCCCTTCCCTCTCCCACTGTGCTTTGTCACCATCGAGCCTCCATCCTAGAGTAAGCCCCAACTTCCTGGGCTGCTAACCACGCGTAAGCCCCTGTTTCCTCTTTGGGCTGCCCCACTCATAAATCCCACTCCACATCCCACATACGCACCTTTATCAATGTGATCATAGTGTCTATGATATCTATTGTTTCTCACACTGATCATGACTCACGTGAGCTTAGAGAAAGAACCGAACATGACCCAACACCTTGGGCTGCATCAGAGCGAAAGCCCCAACCCATCCCGAACTACGGGGATTTTGATCCCTGTCAAGGCATGGTACGTAGGAAGCCTCAATGAGGTTCAAGCACCAAACACCTTGGTCCGCCTCAGAGCATAAGCCCCAATACATCCCGAACTAAGGGGACTTTGATCCATGTCAAGTCATGGTACGTAGGAATCCTCCACGAGGTTTAAGCCCCAAACATCTTGGGCCGCCTCAGAGCGTAATCCCCAACCCATCCCGAACTATAGGGACTTTGATCCATGTCAAGGAATGGTACTTAGGAAGCCTCCACAAGGTTCAAGACCCAAACATGTTGGGCCGCTTCAGAGCGTAAGCCCCAATCCATCCCAAACTAAAGGGACTTTGATCCATGTCATGGAATGGTACATAGGAAGCTTCCACAAGGTTCAAGCCCAAAACACCTTGGGCCGCCTTAGAGAATAAGCCCCAACCCATCCCGAACTATGGGGACTTTGATCCATGTCAATGCATGGTATGTAGGAAGTCTCAATGAGGTTCAATCCCCAAACACCTTGGGCCACCTCAGAGCGTAAGCCCCAACACATATTGATCTACAAGGACTTTGATCCATGTCAAGGCATAGTACATAGGAAGCCTCCCAGAGGTTCAATCCCTAAACACCTTGGGCCGCTTTAGAGCATATTCCCAAACCCATCCCAAACTACAGGGACTTTGATCCATGTCAAGGCATGGGACGTAGGAAGCCTCCACGAGGTTCAAGCCACAAACACTTTGGGCCTCCTCAGTGCATAAGCCCCAATCCATCCCGAACTACGGGGAAATTGATCCATGTAAAGGCATGGTATATAGGAAGCCTCCACAAGGTTCAAGCCCCAAACACCTCAGGCCGCCTCAGAGTGTAAGCCCCAACCCATCCCAAACTATAGGGACTTTGATCCATGTCAAGGCATGGTATGTAGGAAGCCTCCTAGAGGTTCAAACCCCAAACACCTTGGTCCGCCTCAGAGAATAAGCCCTAATCCATCCCAAACTATGAGGACTTTGATCCATGTCAAGACATGGTACATAGGAAACCACCATGGGGTTCAAGCCCCAAACACCTTGGGCCACCTTAGAGCGTAAGCCCCAACCCATCCCGAACGACGGGGACTTTGATCAATGTCATGGCATGGTACATAGGAATACTCCACGAGTTTCAAGCCCCATACACCTTGGGTCGCCTGAGAGAGTAAGCCCCAATCCATCCCGAAATATGGGGACTTTGATCAATGACAAGGCATGGTATGTAAGAAGCCTCCATGAGGTTCAAACCCCAAACACCTTGGGCCGCCTCAGATCATAAGCTCCAATCCATCTCGAACTACGAGGACTTTGATCCATGTCAAGGCATGGTATGTAGGAAGCCTCCACGAGGCTCATGCCCAAACACCTTGGGCCACCTCAGAGAATATGCCCTAATCCATCCCGAACTATGGGGACTTTGATCCATGTCAAAGCATGGTACGTAGGAAGCCTCCACAAGGTTCAAGTCCCAAACACCTTGGGCCGCCTCAGAGCATAATCCCTAACCCATCCCGAACTACGGGGACTTTGATCCATGTCAAGGCATGGTACGTAGGAAGCCTCCATGAGGTTAATGCCCCAAACACCTTGGGATGCCTCAGAGCGTAAGCCCCAATCCATCCCATACTACGGGGACTTTGATCCATGTCAAGTCATGGTACGCTGGAAGCCTCCACGAGGTTCAATCCCCAAACACCTTGGGCCGCCTTAGAGCGTAAGCCCCAATCCATCCCGAACTATGGGGACATTGATCCATTTCAAAGCATGGTACGTAGGAAGCCTCCACGAGGTTCAAGCCCCAAACACCTTGGGCCGCCTTAGAGTGTAAGCCCCAAATTCCCTCATCCCACATGATGTTAAACTGTACATGCTATCCCGAACTACGGGGACTTTGATCCATGTAATGGCATGGTACATAGGAATCCTCCATGAGGTTCAAGCCCATCACTCATGACTCATCCTGATCTCTCCCCCGAGCCCATGAGTCTCAGGAAGTTCATGCCCTAACCCGGAGGTTCCAGTTTCTCTGGGTCCCATCCATGCGTCCATCCTCACATGTCACCTCTTCCGGTGTCCCATAGTTTCACTGAACTATACAAACTTTGATTCCCCTCCATGGGGATATGTAGTAATTTTCTTCGAGGCTCAAGCCCAAAGTAATCATCCATCCCGATTCTTACCCGGTCTTCAACATCCTAGTGGGAACATGCCACCCCATTCCCCATTCTCACTGACAGCATTTGGGAAGGCACCCACGTGTGGGACCTAGTATCATTGTTCTCTATAGGGGGTTACTCAATCTGATCCACTCTAATCAGTGTTCTGATCTATTTGATCCATCTCTACTGGATGTTAAACATACGGCATACCCTGTGTTAAACATGGGAAGCTGAGCGAAACCTCAGACACATGCCAATGGAATATGATTCCCCGCGTTCGATGTGGGATGCCTTAGGCTTACACTCCCTCGAGAAGCCCTATAATAAGGGACAAAAGATAGACATGCCAATCCCCCAGCATCAAAACACGCTAGTGGTGCCCAACATGACTACTCTCATAACCGAAGGTTGCTGCCCGGACCGGACCCCTTGGAGCATCCTGACAGAAGCAATGTAATTAACTGGTGTCTATGAAGATATGGCATCGGGAAGAGTTTCACGAACACATATTAAATCTATTAGGGATACCCAAACTAGGTGATGAGCTCCAAGGATGAATCCACAGAAGGAATAACCGACATCCCATCATCTCGTTTCGATCAAGGAGAAGACGTCCCTAAATAAGGAGCATATGTCACCCGCATTTGGAAAGTGGGAATGCAGGGCAATAGTCGCGCATCCTCTATGTGACAGATGATCGTGCCCTGGAGAAAGCATCGGAAATAATTATATTAAATCATTTTTCCAATAATGAAAATGCAAGGTAATTGATTTCATCTAAATTTACTTTCCACTGAGACTTATTTATTGTTATGCACCCAATTTATTTTACATGATGTATATAATGAAATTTTACATGTTATATCATGTATATATTTATTATCATAGTATTATAAATTTCATTTAATGTTATTAATTCATGTATATTATGATTAAAATGTTTAAAATTGGAATGGTACACATTAGAATGTTTAACTATTATCCTCCTTAAGAAAATTTTAATGATTATATTTGGAATATAACATCCCTTTTTGATTATAAACATTATATTGAAACAATAAAATAATTTTTGTGAACCTAATTTCTTATATATAGTGTACATATTGTCACTTTGTTATATATCATCATTATTCCCTCATTATTCGTGGTATTTTTAGTTTCAATCTGAATTATTTCTTTTAAGGGGATTTGAGTTAAAAGGTACCATGTGGAAAAGAATTTTATAATTCAATTTCTTTTCATTGGGTTATACTACTACCTCATTTTACTTAGTATTCTATGATTATGTGTATAATTAATTTTTTCTATTTATTGAAATATTTTCACTTCTTTATGTGGATTTAAAATTTATACACATAATCTACTCATTGATTGATTATAACTTCAATTTTATAATCTTTTCAATGATTTACTTCGCAATCCCATATTATTTGAGATTGATTACACTTGAATTTATTTTATAGAAATTATTTTATCATTAATTAATAAACCCATTAATTTTCTTTTCCTATACTTATCCATGACCTTTTCAAGTATTAGAAATATTTTTCCACTCTTTGGAACTCAAACTGTTTTTAATAAAACCTGAATTCATTTATCTCTTTAGTTAGAGTACATATTTTATTCTAAAAAACCAATTTTCTAAGACGGTTATTCAAAAATATTTTTACCAATTCTAAAATTATTTATTAAATAATTTTTTACCAATTTTGTATTTACAAATTCTATCACATAAATCTTCTTTCACTTTCTGAATAAGGTATATTTATAACCTTATTACAATGAAAAAATGATCTTTTTACCTCATCCAACATGTATGTATTTACACATCATAAATTATTTTATAATTTTTTTTATTTTTAAAAGGTTACTTTGTAAATAAAATATTTTTCAAAGTTATATTCAATGATTTTATTTTAAAGTGGTTTTTTTGAAAGAAGGTTATTTTTATAAAGAATGTTTTTAAAAATATATTTTAATAATATTTATATTCATTAATGAAAAAAAACTATATTTTTTATCTACATGAGAAATATTTTATTGATACCATACTTATTATTTATATAGATGGTTTACGATTAATTTGGACAAGGACTTTATTCACATTTACTTCCTTGATTCCTTTTGAAGTCCCCTTGAAATATTAAATTTCCTATGGTCATTTAACATTGAATTTACCCTAATTATTCATATGATTTATCATGTATATGTTTATTTTCAAAATCATAAACCATTTAATATAAGGTGTTTACTTTGAATTTAATTTGATTATTTGGGTTTATATCCATATCCATTATTTGATAAAAATATTTGATAAGGAATACTGTTTATTCGATATAATGGATGCTTTGGGCATGAAATGACCAGTGGGGACTAGAATTTATATATCCCATTGATGCATTGGTAGTCTCATGAGTTGAAATTAGTTGGTGAAAATCTATTTGAGTTTGTTTCTAAAAAGAATAGACAGGTTTCTACCCTCAAAGTTAAAATTTGTTGAGGATAGATCTTGACTATATAGTGGTCCATGTGCCTGATACATGATGCCCAATAATTGAGAATCACCTTCATTTAAGTTGTTATTTATCCCTGAGATTTTGGGCCGATATATCTATAGATTCATTTAATTCTCTAATTATTGATTAAATGACATGTATTGAAGTTATGTAACATGAAATGTTGTTTACTCACTTCCTTCTCAGTTTAGTGATTCCATGGCATGTGTATTAAGTTATGGCATTGCCATTTTTATTATTCTGATTGATTTATTATTTATTTCGCTACACTTTACCCTTACGGATCATTTGAGCTCACTCTAATTTGGTTTTTTTACCCAAGAATCCATTAAGTGTATCCTGAAATCTATGAAATGACATACTTGTTGGAATAAAATTATACTCAAAAGGGAAAAAATATGTTGTAATTAGTGTATTGATTTTTAATACAAGACTATTGTTGGTATCACGTTTAACAAGACTGATACAATGATACATCCTTCAAAATTTGATTCCTTGTAATCCTGGAATGGTAATGGTAGTATACACCCACACAAGGCATATAGGTTCGGATTGCTACAGTTGGTATAAAAAAGAGTTTAAGAAAAACCTTGTGCACTAGATATAGGAAAACATTGATTATAGAACATATACACAAGGTATAATTTGTGGATAAGTAGATAATAACATCCTAAATTTTTGGTTACATAGAAATTATCTAGTCTTATACGAAACAAATAATTGTCTAGATACAATAAGTGGATGTCATTTTTGAATAGATGTACCTTGGGGTAATAACTCTGACAAGGTGCATCAGGCTTGAATCAACATAACCTGGTACATGATAATGGGCCTTACCGCGCACCTAGTTTGACACTCCTAGAGGATACACTTAAGATAATTCACATTTTCTTTACAAATCACTGTGAATGATTTTGACAATGAATGACCTATGTTAAACCATATATCAAGGACGGAACTACGTTGAAATAAAATGGATGAAGTATTTATGAATTGAGGTTTTATTGAAAACCTTAGTTAAAAGTATATTTAGTGATTAACCTTATTTAAATGATTTCCATCATATTTATATTGGAATTTATATTAATATGGTCTCAAAAAAGAAAACACTATATGTCGGGTGAGAACCCATCAATTCTGAATAGGCCGTGAGATTTAAAACCATGACTGAATGATGATGACGGTTTCACAGTAACCACTGAACTACACAATTTTGTGGATAATATTTCATTAATTTTAGATAAAATTTTGATTAACAAATATTAACGACGAACTAATAGTGTTACTTTTAGGTTTTTAGAATAATGTATTAACCATATTGGCTACAAAGAATAATTAGAGACCAATAGTTAGACTTGTCACTCTTTTATGGTCTTTACTATCTGTTAAAATTATATTTTAGTGCTTCTTGAATCACTGTTATTTCTTGGATAACCATTTCTTGAAGTAAGGGATAAATTAGAATTTGATTAAATCAATACCAAAAGATGTAATTGTTCACAAGTATTTAAAATGTATCTTGTAGGTAAATTTAAAAATATTTTTAAGTAGTAAAATAATTTCCCAACAAGAGGAAAAGGATATTGAAAAATTATTGTCCAAATACATTTTTTTGAACTGATAGTCTTCTGAATCATCATATACTTGTGGATTTGAGGCCCATATCTTTCCATTGAGCATTCAATTGTCTATGATTAATGACCTAAATAAAACCCTATAATTATTTCTTATTTTCCTCTAAGTACATATCTCTACTTTTTACTAATGTTCTACAACTTAGAGACATAGTTATATCTTATTCCATGTCACCTTTGTACATCCCATTATCTCTTTTCTAGAGGATTTCTTAAAGAGCCTTATCAGGATGTGGGATTTCAAACATAGGAAATAACATACAATCCATTACAAATATTGAGTTTAAATTGAGAGGAAAAAATTTAATTAAGGTAGGGAGAATGTAACAACTCAAAAATCTAAAGTAGGAACATTGTATTCAATAACATGTATGACATGAAACACCAAGCACGTAAAGGTATATGATATTCAAAGAATTTATAATATATTTTATATTTTAAATAAATTTAGTGTATTTTACTTCTTTCAATTCATGCGACACTAAGTTATCATACATTTCATGCAACAAAAAGTTTCTTCAATGTATTTTATTGCAAGAAAGACCGAGTTCTACCAAACACTTATTTATTATGAAAATATTATTATTTAATATAATAAGATATAAACTTTCTATTAAATTTGTAGTTATGAATAATATTAAGTACAATATAAAATATATGGTTTAAATAAAATAAAAAAATTCATTGGTTATAAATTAATTATAACTAAATATGAGGACCAATTGAATATAAAGGGAATGTTTTATATAAAAAAACTATTTATATTCTCACAAAGCTATTTTATCTTAATAAAAAAATTAATTAAAATTAGTGTGTGATATTAATAATATAGATATAGATATATATATATTATAATCAGTAAAATATTTTTACATTCATCCAATATATTTTAAAAGAATAAGATAATAACAAACCCAATATTAAGCATTAAAATCAAATTTTTTGAATGGCATTTTTACCATCTTTTAATGATGAGCCTATTTTAAATAGAATTTTGGATCTATTATATATTTTATAAGTCAAAATAAACATCATATTTTAAATAGAGACATTAAAATTAGCTTAGGTTGATTTTTTTGGTATTTTTCTATGATGTTTCATTTTTTTAATGAATAGTGAAACATACAAAATTTTAATTCAAAACATCATTTTCAACTAATTTATTTATAAGGATAAATTATAATTATAATTGGTTTTAATTTTTAATTAGATATCTTTTTCATTAATTAATCCAATTTAGGTCATTTTTATCAATTTTAATTTGAAATTGGATATGAAAACATAGCAAACTTTTGAACGTTTTTACTTTAAAAACCCGCATTGACTTCCCGTCAATGAGAATAAATTTAAATTAATTTCATCCAATTATATAATTAAAATTATGAAAAATTCATTAAATATTTGGAATAATATAATTTTATAATATCTAATAATCTAAACTTTTTTTGACAAAAAACATTTTTTGAAAATGATTAAAACTAATTACAATGATTAAGAGAAAAAATAGCTTTACAAGGGACTAACCCTTAAAATAAAGGGCCAAAATGACCAAGAAGCTTTTCAAAAATCAATTGGATGGAAATATTTAGACACTATAATGCTTGGATCAATTTTTTTTTTCTATTATTGGTGCCACATTGAATTTGAAAAACCTAGGTGGAATTCCCTTTTCTAAAATTTGCAAGAGTGCCACTACTCCCCCTCTATAAAAAGAAACTCATGCCTCCCACTTACTCACACCTATAGAGACACTTTTTATCAAACAATATATTCCCATATAGCTCCTAAAAATCCATTTAGTCAATATATAAACCTAATTTTTGTCCGAAATCCATCCAAGGATGCCCTTTCATGAAAACGAAAAGGCGTTACCCAAATAATAGATAACATCCTTCCTCATGCTCTTTAGTTTTATTTTTTATCCACTATTTAAATTATTATTATTACATTATTATACAAAATTTAGAGTATCCTAAATATACATAGATGTTTTTAGGTTATTTTATTGTCCTAAACATACAGACACTTGCATCTAGTTGGAAATTAACTTACTGTTAATGTGTATAGTGTACAACCACCTCATGAAACAAAGTTATTTTTTTTATTTACCACATATCATGGATGAGAATTATGATGTAAAATAAGTTTATATATTTTATATATTATATTTATAATGTCTTTATAATTATTTGTTTTATAACACATACCATTATGCACTCTAATTTGTGGGAATATGATAACATCCCTTCTAGACGAGTGGACTACCACCCCTCAAAGCGATGTGACTCGTTCACACTATACATTGAATGTATAAAGGGTGATTTTAATGAAAATATGTAATATATATGACATATATATGATAATATATTTATAATATAAATATATATCCATTAATTTCCATTTTTAATATGATAGGGATGTGAAAGTAACATTCATACGTATGTACGACCTACCATCTCCATGAACAATGCATTTCACTCATTATCTCAAAATAATATGGATTATTATATATTCATATATTCTTAACATATATTATAATTACATAATTTTCTAAATTCATTGTATATTGAAACCATGATAGTAACAAAAAGTAACACGTTAAACCAAACTCGACAAACTAGGCAATTAACACCTGAAATAATGAAAATAATGAATGATCGTAATCAAACATGTAATAAGATATTATAAGAAGATAATATATGATATTATAAACCCTAATATGTCTCTTTGATATTTTAAAAACAATCATAACACCATTATTCAATAAGGTAAAGGAATTTTACACAAAATCGAAACACAAGATAATGGATTTCATCTCAGTTTACATTCCATTGAAACTTATTTGTTGTTATCCATATAGTTTCTTTTATATAGTGTATATATTTACCTTTGAAATTTCATATCAAGGATATAATTATTATCATGATATAATAAGTTTCATTTAATTTTATTACTTCATGGAGATTATTATTCAAATATTTCTAAGTAGTATGGAACACTTTGGAATGTTTAAAGATTATTCTTCTAGAGACTGTTTTTAATGATTATCTTTGTAATATCACTTCCTTTTTTTATTATTATCTTTATCTTGAAATAACCACTTTATTTTTTTCAACTAATTTCTTATATATGTTTTACATACTTTAAGTTTTTTATATAATATTAGGATTACATCATTCTTCCGGATATTTTGAGTCTCAATTTTAATTATTTCATATTAGGGATTTTGAGTTAAAAGTTTCCAAGTGGAAAAGAATTTCATAACACAATTTCATTTCATTAGGTTATACTACTACCTAATTATTGTTAATATTATATGATTACATGTATAATTAATTTTTATATCTATTTATGTATTTACACGACTTTATGTGGACCCAAAATTGATACACATAATCTACTCATCGATTGATTCTCATTTAACTGTTAAAATCTTTTCAATGGGTCACTACACCATCCCATTTTATTTAGGATTGTTTAAACTTGAATTCATTTTAGAGGAAATTATTTGACCACCATTTAATAAAACCTTTCATTTTCATCTCCATTTGTTATTCATGACCATTTTCATTTATTAGTATAATTTTTCTTCTCTTTGGTACTCAAAATGATTTTAAGAAAAAAAACACTTCATTTCTCTCTTTAGTTGAATAAACCATTTTTTTGAAATCCCTATTTTTAAAAAATGTATTTTAATTTTTTACCTATTTATAAATGATTTATTAAATATATATTTTGCCTGTTTTTATTTACAAATTTTTTCAAAAGAATATTGTTGTCTCTTTTCGAACAAGGAATTTTTCGAACCCTTTTACTGTTAAGAAGGAATGTTCATTTTTCCTTGTACGACATGTACAAATTTACCCACCATTATTTATTTAAATCTTACTTTGCAAGATTAAAAGGTTACTTTGTAAAGAAATTGTTTTTAAAATTTATTTTCAATGAAAGTTTTATTCAAAATGTTTTTCAAAACAAAATGATATTTTCCTCAATAATGTTTTTAAAAGATATTTTTATTGTATATATTATAATCAATGAATAAGACCCATTATTTTTAATCCACTTGGGATATATTGTTTTAATACTATACTTATTCTTCATTTGTATGGTTTATTATTAATTTGGCCAAGGATATTATTCACATCCAATTCCTTGATTCCTTTTATAGCCCCCTTGAAATATTCAATTTCCTATGATCATTGAACTTGAATTCCCCTAATTATCAATTTCATTTCTCAATAATATGTTCATTTCCAAAAACCTATACCATTTTTCATACGGTTTTTAATTTTAAAGTTGTTTGATTTTTTGGGGAGAAACCCATATCCTTTATTCAATACAGGTATTTGATAAGGCATGGTGTTTATTCGATATGAGGAATGCTTTTGTCATGCAGTGAAGGGTAGGATGATTAATATATATTTCCCCTAAAGAATCAGTAATCTCGTGAGATGAAATTAGTTGGAGAAAATCCCTTTTAATTTTCTTGAAAGTAGAATAGATGGGTTTCTACCACCAAAATTAAACTATCTAGAGGATAGATCTTGATGAGATAATGGTTCATTTGATAGATACATGAAATACAATAATTAATCATCACCTTTCGATCAGTTATTATTTATCCATGAGATTTTGTGTCAACATATCTATGGAATAATTTAATTGTAAATTCATTAATTAAATGGAATTTATTTTAGTTATTTATCTTACCATATTGTCAACACATTTACATATTAGTTTATTGATTCCATGGCACGTTTCTCCAGTTATTACCTTGAAAAATTGATTATTATCATTGATTAATTATTTCTCCCCCTATACTTTTACCTTAATTAGAATTTCATAACACCCATATTTTTTCCTTTCCCTAGGAATCGAAGAAAAATTTTATGAAAAATATACAAAGATATACTATATGGAATAATTTTATCCCAGAAAGAAAAAATATTATAATGTAATTAGTGTATTCATTTATAATACAAGACACATGTACATATGTGGTTTAACAATACTACTAAAAATATCATTACTTAAATATTTGATTCCTTGTAGTCATTCCATTGTAATGGTAGTGGACACCAACTCTAAGGTTTTGGGGTTGGGTTGCTATACTGTAAGAACTCAGTTTTTAACTTAGGTATGTATCATTTTAATTTTTGTCTAATTTTATATTTTGGACCAAATATTGATGTCTATTGAGTTCACAAAGGCCTCAGGGGTGTTCAAGGCCTTTTCAGAGCCCAAGACCCAATTTTTGGGAAAAATTGGATGGTCAAACTATTAGAAGGAATTGTGCAAGGTAGGATACATAGTTAATTCTAACCATGTGGTGCTGGAAAATGGGTTGGTATAGGGTGCACAGTTTTATCTAACCATGCACCAGGGGCCGCATGACCATGATGATAGTCATTACTTTTTAGAAGATCCATTTCACATGGTTGGAACATGGTTTCCATAATGGTGTAGCCTAACCATAATGGTTCCCTCCTACATCAGAAGGCACATGATTGGCATAAAGTTTGGCAAACTGTGCAGCTAAACCATATGAAGCATATTTTTTAGTGATTTTACAAAAATTAAGTTAAATTATTTTTAATCTTAACCATTTTTTCCGACTAAATTACTATTTATTTTCTCCCTCTTTTTATTCCTTCAAATCATTTTATATAAATTCAGCCAAAGAATCCGTTTAGACTCCAATTCAATCTCTGTTCATCTCAATGGATGCACATCGGTAAGTACTCGATTATTATTTAGCCATTTATCGTTATTAAATATATCAATATCTCTATTTAGATGAAGGATCATATATACTATTTTAAGGTTGTTGATTCATTGTTCATATATATTTCAATCCAGCACCAACTAGTTGTGTGAACTGGACGAGGAGAGTCATATGAGTATATGGTAGGTGGTCTATAACATATCCCCCATGATTCGTCATTTTATAAATTATTGTGTGTGTGCACCAATTTCATCGGTGTCAAATGTTTAATTAATATTCCTTAATATAGTCATTAGAACCATGTTAGAAGACCCATACAATATATTTTATTCATCATTGATAGTTACATCCATAAAACTGACCACCCTAAGTAGGATGTTTCCATATTTTATGCTTTTAGTGGTTTGATATGTTCATATGCTCCTCCATTCCAATGGGTGGATTGAACTTGATAACGGTTTTCCAATTTAATTAGATGAATTGACAATTTATTAAAGGTGATTATAATTTTTTATTTCCACTTGACCCATATAAGGTAAGTGATTCAATTTGTTAATTAAATCTTAAAGGGTAATGAGAAGTATGTTGTATACATATGACTTGTCCTAATGGAATATAATTGAATGGATTGGTTGAAGATATGAATCACCCCTTTAAATTTATAATGGATGGTATCAGAGTGAACGATATTAAATGATTATGAATTAAATGGTTTGGTAAAAGGTTGCATGCGTAGAAAACCATGTCACACAAAATAAAGAAAGGATTGAACCAAATGAACTTATTAAATGGCATGAATTTCACTATGCGTTAATTATTAATAAAGAATAAATTGTAAGATGACTATGTTCATATGTATATTGACATCATTATTGGAGTGGTTAGGATCGAGTTAGATTTTGGATTCCTAAGGGAATTCATTGAGAACTCATGGACACCATTTTGATTTAGAGGTGCTGATTGCCAGGGGTGAGACCCACCTTGGAACAAAATATTCATCTATTAGTCGATACCAAATATAACACCATAGGATCCCACTTTTACTATTAAAATATTTCTTGGATATACATTATGGATACAACATGGATTCTATATACACGAGGTGTGTTTTCTATTATCCTTGGTCCTAGCCATTTCATATCCCATTATACCTTGGATTCATTCCCTAGACTCATTTAGAATCGATATTGTGGAATAACTTGGATGATTATCCTTAGAATATACTCTTAACCATATATTCAGGTTGCAGTTACTACCTGAGTTGGATCGACTCTTGTGGTCAAGGTTTCCTTGGTTATTAACTTTGAACCTATACATTATTATTAACATTCTAGGATGCATTGTTATATCATGGATCCATCACTATCTTGTTTTTATTTCAGTGATGGTATAACATAATGTGACCTATTTTTTTATAAACTGGAAGTAAATTAATTAATAAACTGGTTACATTTTCTGACACCAGCCAAAGGCTGATGCAGGTACTTTTGTATTCACATTACTATACCAATTAAATTTTATGTATGCATTCTTGAACACTATTGAAATTTATATTACATATAATGGGTGTTATAGATTTTATTTGTGGTGGTCTACTGAGTTTTATCTCACACCATATTTGGGAAGCCATGGTCACCTATGGAAACTACATGTAACAACATGTTGAAAAAGGGATGTGTATTGTTTCAGACACTTGATTTCCAAATTTATTTAGATGGATATTGTAGTAGATGACAAAGCTGGAGTTCAGGATTCTAGTGATATCTTTTGGATTACATTTTCTAGTTTTTATAGCATGAATTACCCTCTACTTTGTATCCACATTTTACGTCTTTCTAGATATTTTACATACATGATCATTAAATTTTGTATATTTATATTAGTTGAACATGTTTTATTATTATTCAGTGTTCTTATATTGTACCGTTTATTTATTACTACTTCCACTATATACATTATGTTATCTTATTTATCCACTATGTTACACACTAGTTCTGAAGACATAGTCTTCCTATAGACACACCCTAGGCCCTCACAGCTAGTCAAAACCTCTAGAATTTAAGGAGATATACATGAGGACATATGGACCACCAGGATTGGGAACCTCTTAGTGGAATCCTGGTATGATACATCATAGTTATGAAGGTATAATTTCATTCCATGGTAGTTTTGGTTACAGTCCATGAAGACTAAATCAACAATGATAATGTTTTGGTGATTTTTAATGAATGAAAGGTGTTTTCTTAATTATTGAGTTCGATAAGAATATTATAATTCAAATAACAAAAATAATAATTTTTTACATATTTATATAATATTATACTAATAATTATTTCCCAAAAACTGTCGATGACATAAATTCATATCATTTTCAAGTAGGTGATTAAAACCGACCCAAACATGACATACCATGATTAATGGATGATTATGTGGTTGTTTAGTTGTAATATCATTATACCAGAAGAATAATGATATTATTTAGTATTTTAAGTGTAATATATCTAAATTATAATGAAATATAATAATTAGTAATGGATATGTAAATATTACACAATATGAATAATAATATTATTATCTTAGTATATTTGTTTTAAAAATTGAATTTGAGATGAACGTTCATTGATTATATCATTAATGATTTATAAAATTTGTCATAATATAAACCTGATTATATCATAAAAATAATATTCATGAATTAAAAACAATAATTGGACAATCAATAAATGGTTGTAATGAGAAGATAAATTAATTATTCCACTGAGGTCGTAGTTTGTACATATACATGGATAATGATTTCATTTTCATAGAATAATAGAAAGGGGTAATGTTTTTTATCATTTTGGAATATAAAATAACTTATAAATATTATAGTTATCTATTAAATTCAATTTTCGTCCATCCATGATAGTTATTAATGGAAAATGAAAACATTGTATCCTAGATGTGGTGGTCCACACTGGTGCATGAATCTTTTTTTTTCATAAGGACAGAGGGGAAAGGGGGTTAAATTTTATTAACTTATCATAATTAAAATAATTATATTAAAAATAATAATTTCATTACATATGTATTTGAAAATTATAATTTTAAATCTAATATAGAAAAAATTAATTTAAGGAAAAATGATTACTCATGTGGGAAACTATGAGTTTTCCTTGTAGAATTCTTTGGAAAATAAGGGAATATGATAATATATAATGACCATAACTTGATGTAAGTGTAATAATATTATAGGGGAAGTAAATTAGTTTTATTTAAAGTTAATAATAACATTATGAGGGGTATTAAAATAGTGGTTAGATTCCCCTTTTATAAGTGAGAAGGGATATCAATTTTTGCAAACACATTAAACTTTTGGTAATTGAGAAGTCACTAACAGGGAAAGTTACTTCAAAATTGAGAAATAATGGAATTAATAAGAGATATAATTGATAAAGACCTAAAAAATACATTATAACACATGTTTTTAACATTTTTTTCCCATTTTCACTAGGTTAGACCCTTTTAACCTTAATTTACAGTTACCATAATAACTAGTTTTTACATAAGTTATACTTTTCACAAAAAAATGATTATTATTGAAAAAAAATTTATTAATGATTCCAAATTTTAAATTAATTTTATTTAATTAAATTTCTAAAAGTGATAAAAATTAATTTTTATATAATAAATGTATAATTTATTCAAAATAATTTCATGAGAAAAACAATAATGAAGATCTAAAATATCAGATTTGGGTTGGAAAACTAGAATAAATATTTTTAAAGTCATAAAATAACTTATAAAAGAAAAAGTTTCTATAGAAAAAGGTATCACAAATTTTTATGACATTCTTACATGCTAACAATGTCATTAAATCACTGTATTTATGATAATTGTATATTTTAGTTTTCCTAGTAAAATCTTATTTTTTCAAAAAAATACCCAAAAAACATCTTAAGAAAATATTTTTATGATGAATATAAAAATAAAATTATTTTTTCCAAATTAAAATTCTGAAATTTATATGTTAACTTATAATTAAAAATATTTAATAAAATGAAAAAATAATTTTATAAGGAAAATGAGTCTTTAGAACACAATACATTCTTCATCATATTTCATAAAATTTACCAATATGTTAGATAAAAACTAATTACCATTGTAAGAGTAGATTAAGGTTGAAAATGTTTATCTTTTTTTAAAAGAATAAAAAATGTTAAAAAATATGTAATAATGTGTGGGTAAGGAATTAATCGATCTTATCTCATCTACACGCCTTTATATATGAATTTTAAATTCAATTTACTTGAGAGTGAGTTCAAATTATTATAAAGTTATGGGCATTTACAAAAATTCCATCCCATTTCACTTATAAAAGTTGTCCCTCACTACCGCTTTAATAATACTCCTATAAATTGGTTTCCACTTAAAAAACATTAAATTTCCTTTCCTCTAAATCCTATCTTACTTCAATTACCTTATTATCATAAGATTTTATCATAATAACTCCATTTCCAAGGAATCTTCTATTGAAATCTAAAATAATTCAATGCATGTAAGGTTTTTATAATTAACTTATTTCCTTTTGATCTTACCTTTACAATTATAATTTTCAAATATCTATCTAATGAAATTAGTTTTGGTTATATAATAAACGATATTATGATTATAGAAACATTAATAATCATCCCCCTCTTTAGAAAAATCCCAAAATTTAATATTAAACTAACATATTTATAATGAATTAGAATTGTTTTTTTTTTGTGAAAATAAAATTAAAACCTTCAAAAATTAAACTTCTATATAGACTCATTCATAAATGATCTTCGGAGAGAACATTGGGTGATAGTTTAATATATATTATTTTGTTTATAAAACCTAATGGAGTAATGATAAACATTTAGTTCAATAATTTTCCCAGTCATTAAAAAAATTGATACATAGTTAGCACCCTTCAATCAATGGAATAGAAAATAGGGTATTTAAAAAGCAATTAAATTGGAAGAAATGTTATTCCTATTCATGGAATATAGTTAAGTAAGAAACGATAGTGATGTATTATATATTTAATAGAAAATAACATTAAATAATCATTTTAGAGAATAAGTATAGATGATTGTAAAATTCAATATCCATAGTTCAACAATGGAAACTCAGAAGGATGTTGACATAGTTGGAAAAAAGTCCCTACAAAACCATTCATTGAACAATATTTCACAAGAAGGGATCAATAATTGAATTATTTGATACTATTAGTTTAGTCCCCAAAAATATATATTTATTTATTATAGGATAAATCATGTAACATAAATCCCATGAGTGTAAATACTTTTGAATATTAAAATTAAAATGAAGAGTAAAGCATAAAAGAGTTATTAGAAAACATTTTTTGTCATTGATTTAAAATAAAACATTACAAGTCTCTTTCAAAAATAACTTTGAAAAGGTAAAGTGAAATATTTTGAAAACATTTACTTTTTGAAATAGTATCTAATTAAATATTAATGTAAATGACCTAATGTTTTCTATATGAAATGTGGATCCAAAAGATAAAACACTTATTATGAAGGGAACCTTTTAATACTTTAAAATTACCTTTATTGAAAACCCACATTCTACAAGGTATAATAATAAATTCTTTGTATTTAAATTTAATTTTCCTATTTTGTTAAAAATAATCTAAAAAACATTAGGGTTGGAGAACCCAATCCTATAATAATGAAGTTCATGAAAATTCCTTATAACTCAAAGAAATGAGGGTAATGCTATAAAAATATCTTACAAGAATCATAATCCATAAGGTATGAAATATACAAAAATGATTTATTTTTTAGGAATTTAAATAAAGGGATATGTTTCGGATTAGTATAACCCAATAAATAAAAAAAGTAATTTAAAAATCATCCATTGGAATATTATAAACCATACATTGAAATCATGGTGTATAAAATGTATTATGTCTTAAAGAATATAAATTGTGACCAAGAAACCCCTTATAACCTTATAGAATTTTGAGTAAAAAACTAATTTAATAATTTGATTTCAAATCTAATATTAAACATCATGAAAATTTAGTTTATCATGATATTTTTTTAAATGAGAAGTAGATATACCATTCTAAAGAAAACACTGTGTATAATAAGGGATATGTTCCAAAAAGTAAAAATTTGAGATCATAAACCCTTACCTTTTAACTTTGATTCCATGACAACACTCTAAACTCCTAAATAAAAAAATAAATATAATAATAAAATATTTTATAATATTGGTGATTCTTTTTTCCATTTCATTACTTTATTTATAATTATTATTTATATGAATTATAATTAGTTATTAAGAATTTTTCAAAATCGGGTGTAAGTAATCTTGATCCTTTTGAAGTGTTTTCATGAAAATGGTATTATTATTCAATATTGATTAAAATTTAATCATATTTAGATAATTAATGGTAAAATAACTGATGTTACCTTATATTTATTATGTTATAATTTCATTGCATGTTTCTTTTGGTTATAATATATGAAGATAAAATCAACAATTATCATGTTTTAGTGATTATTAATGGTTGAAAGGTTTTTTTTAATTAATGAGTCTAAAATAATGTTTCCACTAAAGAAAAAAACCATTATTATCATATTTATATAATATTATACTAGAAATTAAATTCCCATAGTCACCTATGACATAAATTCATAGCATTGTTCAAGTATGTGGTTGAATCGACCCAAATAAGAACATACCTTCATTACTGGAATATTATATTGAAGTTTAGTTTTAGTATAACTATAATAAAATCATAATGATCATATTTAATATTTATAAATTCGATATAAAATGTTTTTAAGGAAGTATAAGAAAAATTTATATATATGAAAATACTAAAAAATATGAATAAAATGATTTCCCTCCAAGTACGATTGTTTTAAATGATTGAAATAATGATGGTGCTTTGTTGATAAAGTCTTTAATATTTTCATATAATTTACATAAAAGAGTCTTAATGATATCATAAATAATATATTTATCAGTAAAACTCATTCTATGTACCTTCTTTTAATGGTAGTAATGAAAAGAGGAATGCATCATTCTATGGAGGGAGTAGTCCTCGCATACGTATGGATGATGATTTAATTTTCATAGAACGAGAGAAAGAATTAATGTGGAATATTATTTAATGATATTAAATAAGTTATAAATATCGTAATTATATATAAAATTACCATTTTTCATAATCCACGGTAGGTGGGGAATGAAAATGAACATGTTTCTTCATGGATGCGGTAGTGCACACATGCACCCAAATAACTTTTTTTGGTTTTCTTAAGGGAAGAAGGGAAATGAGGTCACTAGTAATTATATGAGCTCAATAAAATTCATTATATTAACAACAGTGGTTTCATTATAATGGTATTTGATATTTATAATTTAATTTTCAGATAAAAATGAATGAAGTTAAGGAAAAGCGACTACTCACATTGAGAACATTGATTTTTCCATGGAAAATAACTTTTAAAATGAGGGATTTGGATAATCTATTATGGCCATGAGTTCAAGGAGGAGGAATAATATTATTTTGGATAGACAAATTTATAATTTTATCAATGAAATCAAATTTTAGTATTAGTATAGAAGTGGTGCTATGATTCCCCTTTTATTAGTTAGAAGATTTAATATTTTTGTGAATACCTATTAATTTTTTATAATGTGATGTAAATCACATGTAAAGTGTAAAAAATTGATAAAAAATATAATGAGTAATATATAAGGATTATAAACGCATAAAACAGACATTATCACACATTTTTATCATGTTTTAGGCTTTTTTACCTAGGTCAAACTCTTTTAACCCCAATTTACTCTTACCATGGTAAATAGTTTTTACCTAAGTAATTTATCCTTTATGAATTAGAATAAAATGATTCCTATTACATAATATTGAACTAGTAACTAAAAATTTTAAATCTCTTATTATTTATTCAACTTCAAAATTTTTTAAAAATTAATTTTAAAATTTTAAATTTATAATATATTAAAAACAATTTCATTTGAAAAATACTACTTATGCCCTAAAATATAGGTTTTAGGTTTCTAAAATAGAAGAAATATTTTTATATTTATAATTTCACTTATAATGTATATATTTTTTGAAGAAAAAAATTTAAAAAATATCATTTACATACTTACATATTTATAATGTATTTAAATCATTGTATTTGTAAAAATAGTATATTACAATATTTACCTTAAAATCTATACTTTCAGAAAATATCAAATATTCATGTTAATAGAATATTAAAATGATGAATAAAAAAATATTTTTCATCTTTTCAAATTTAAAATTTAAAATTTAGATATTTAATTTTCAAAAAAATATATAAAATATAATGGAAAATAATTTTTATAGGGAAAATGACTCTTTAGAACACAATATTTTTGTATTTCTTATTCGGTATGATATACTTCTTAGTGTTAACTAGTTATTCATATTAATATATATTACGATAAATTTATTATAAATTTTTTATAATGAAAATTCATAGTGTATTGAAATATTTTTTTAGAAAAATAAAACTCTATGCTTAAAATGATCTTATTTTTCATTTTAGTTATACCAATTTAATTTCATTCATATTAAATTAGCATTTATATTTCTTATATAAATATTTCATAATTTGGTTACTCTTATTAATTCTAACTAATTTAATGTCTAGGTTTTAACTGGCATACATAAATATTAATAGTTTATCTAAATATGGTGTGTTTTTTTATGTTCTATATTGTGTTTAGAGAAAGATGTCAAAAAAATTAAATTATTTAAAGGTAATCATATATTAAAATCCATGGGTGTTAAATTCTCCCCAGTTAATAAATTTTATCATCTTAACTTGACTCATAATACTAGAGTAATTTATATATGGAACTCATAACTAACAACACTACTAGATGGTAATGGACTTATTAATGGAATGTAGTGAGATTTATCCATATGAAAAAATTTATAACCCATATCTAATTTATCATATAATTTGATGATGGTAAGAAGAAAATGGTATATAATTAATAAATTCCCAAAAAATTTAAAATGATTAAATAATAATAACACCATTAGGTGTTTTTATTTTTAACTCAATATAAAATAGTTGTTTAAAACATTCTAGACATAAGACATCATAAAATATTTAGATAAAACACATTATCTTCAACATTAGTTGTAGTAGAATATGATTTTACTTTTTTGTGGTTATTGGTTACTATTTAATTTATTTTCCCTTATATTAGGGTATTGAGTCACATAATTAAGAAATCCCTTGCAATTGAATCAAAATATTTTTTAGATTCCTTGTTTCCCTAACATCCATGAGTCTAATGGCCTTTATTTCTAAAAATATAACATATATCATTCCCTTTAAGATAATTCCCATCATGAATATTTCTGCATATTTGAAATTATGGAAATCCAATCCTTTTTCCTTCAATATATTTATCCCTTGGAATTCCATGAGACTTATTTCTTCTCTTTTTGTACATGTTTAGTGTTTAGACTATGTTCATGTAGTTAATCATATTCTATGATAGTTGGTTTGGCATAATAACAAAATTTCATAGTCCATATACAATTTTTATGGGTTTTTCATTGAGATGGTCACTGCATTTTCTTCACATGAATTGTTAACATAGTTTCTTCTATATCCATCCATTACTAAAACCAAAATGGGTTTACATAAGTGAAAAAAAATTAACATCATAAGATAATTATGGAAATTAAACCTCAAGATGTCTCACTTTATAACTCTATCATGTTATTCTATAATTCTTCCAAATAAACTTTTTTTAGTCTCTATCCAAACTATATTAATATTATTTTAACCTAAATCATTAATTATTTAATCCAATTTAATTTTAGTTGGTTTCTATAATACTTTATAACCAAATAATTAAATAGAGATCCAAAATTACCATGAGCATTCTTAAAATATTATTTACCAAAAAATAATTTAAATATATTCTATTTAAGTCCAAAATATCCTTTACTTAATAAAACACATATCAATTAGTATTTACCTTAACTTATAAATTCATATGATTAAATCTACATTATCCATGGTCACTTTCCAAATAGGTTATCTAACATAAATATATTCAAATCCATCATAATGGTTCATAAAGAGACTGTAAATAATCCAAATCATACCCCAAACATGTGTCAAAATAGGCATCAAGTTATGCCCTTTTGTTAAGAAATAATTGACTATTAAGTCAATATAGAACACACCATTTTTAGGTTTATTACCCTTAGGTACATTTGTGCAAGTGCTTACATCCACTTTTAATTTCCCGATAAGGATGTTATTGCTAGGATAAAAAATATCTACTTTAAAAAAAGTTAATGATGTTATCGTATACTTATACTAATTCTTATGATTTTCATGGAAGTTATATTATCTTAATCCCTAAATAATTTTTTAATTATTACCTTAACATTAAATCATATACTATCTTAAAGGGCTATCTATAACTTTGAAATTATGGTAAACCTTAACTTATCAACTATTAAATTATAAAAAAAACATATTAATCTATAAAATTATCTAATCGCTAGTATATAACTCCCAAAAATTATATAATAAATTTAACTTCACACAAAGGTAATTTCTTTGATATATTTATTTACACAGAACACCAAGTTGAAACAAAATGTGATATACAATTATGTTATAATTATTTAATTTCATGGTTATCACCTGGACATTTTATTTGAGGGAATGAGTATGAATAAATAAATTATGAAAATATGTTATTTATAAATATATAAGATGAATTCAATGGTCATTAATTGGTTATAAATTAAAATAAAATCATTTGATATTGAAAAGATATTATTTTATGAAAAATACTTTTTATGCATGAAATATGTTTTTATCTTAATAATATAAATTAATTTCTATTTATGATTTATTTAAATTAAATGAAACAATTATATATTAATTAAAATGTTTTATCATTCATAAATAATTTTTTAAATGGAATGAAAAGAATGTAAACTCACTTTTATGCCTTTTTCAAAAAACAGTTTTGTTGCATTTTACTCACGTATTTTAAAATGAATTTATACCAATTATAGAAATTAAATTTAATAAAATGGATTAAATATTTGAAATAAAAAAAAAATTTAAATAATATTGCCTAATTAATTTTTATTAATTATGAATAGAAACTGAGGTAAAAATTCATTACTACAATACCGAATTGAAGGGGTTAACGAGGGGGATAAAAAAAAAATGTTTACAATGAACTAAAAAATGTATAAATAAAAATTTATACTTGTATTTAGTCCCTATATAATATAATATTTTAATATGATTTATTTTTTTATCCATTTGGTTTTAGTGATACTTTAATATATTTTAATCTTTTGAAAAAAATCCATGTGTTTCCTCTCACTCCTTAATAAAAGGACATCATCTCTCCTCGTTTCCTCACACATCAAGATACTATTAACATGGAAAAAACTAGCCGAAATTATTTCTAAAAATATATCCCCACAAATAAAAGGCATTGATTTTATCATAAGAAAATCATCTCAAGGATTAAGGTTTTACATAAAGGAGGTTTCTCAGTAAATAAGTATAACTCTTTATCGAGTACATTCAATTTTATTTCTTATTCCACCATATATAAACTATTGTATCAATCAAAGAATTATTACTAAAGTATCATAAATATACTGATATTTTATCTTGTGTATGGTGAAACCATTATTAATCTCCTTATATATAAAATGGGATGTGAAATCATTTATTGTGCATATGTGCGGACTACCGCCTCCCAGAGTGATGTATTTTGTTTTTCATTTCCATCATCAATGATTGGTTATAATGATTTATTTAATGATTTTATATGATATTTTAGATATAAATATTATTTCAGAATTATAATATCTTATCTACCATATAACTTATCTATTTATCAGAAAATGTTAAAATCACACGTGCGTATGTGTGGACTACAACATACAAAAAGCAATGCGAGTCATTTTTCATTTATTATTTACATGGTTGGTAAAAAGAATAGATTTAATGAATGCATGTTATATTTATTATATAATAATTATTAGTTAAATTTTGATGTATTATTGTCCTTTATTTCATTCCATCCATCAAAAACTAGAAACATCACTCGTGCGTACATACAAACTACCTACTCCACTAGGTGATGTAATTCCTTTTTACCACTGATTTTTGAAAATGATTATAAAAGTGTATATGATAAATAAATATGACACTAATTTCATGATTAATAATTTATATATGATTTAAACATTATAAATGTTCATGTAACGAAACCATATAACTGATACATTTCATGAAAAAGTTGATTTTTCACACAAATGTTCGGTTTAAGGGAACTTTTTTATATAAAAGGATTCATGGAAATTATAAAGGAATGAAACATAGTATACTATTTATAAATATGATTTTCAAATATATTTATAATAAATATATCTTTATTATACAACATATTTTAATTCATATAATGAAATATTTGATTGAAGTATTGCTTTATTTTACAATCTCATTTCTTTTCAGGATTATATATGGTAAATTTACATTTAGGGAAATTACATGGATATTAACCTTTAAACATGATCTATTTTATTATTCTTTTGTTATCCTTAGTTTATTTATTTATTTTTACCATTTGACTCTCTTTATTAGTTAAAAATATTTAGATTATTTTTTTAAATAAAATTCAACCTTAATTTTTTTTGGTCGATGAATGTTTTCTTCCACGTCCATTCTCTAAAAAGAAATTATAGAATTTTTTATGTATAAATAAAGGTTTTTTAATAAAATCACTTTAATAACATTTTATATTATTTTAATAGTTTTAAAGGGAATATTTTTAATGAAAATTTTCCTAAAAAATTATTTTTTAAATTTTTTCAGAATCTTGAAAAGGATGTTCTCTTTTAAGTTATGTGTTATAACTATATTTTTACACTGTTATGAATGCCCCTTAATTTGAAGCTTCATTTCAAATTTTCCATTAATATTTTTGAGTAAAATAATTTTCTCAATATTATGGGAATTTTTAGTTAAAATTTTATCAAAATAAAAGGATATTTTGCACATGTTTTGAAAAAAGTATTCGAATGTTTTAAAGGTATTTATAACACCCCATGATTTCCTAGTATGTTATCTCTTTAAAGTAATTCAATAGCTTGCGCTACACACAACACCAAGTTCAAGTGCACCATGGATTACTAAACTAGCCATTCAAAAAGTAGTTATGAATAGTATTAACCACATTTTTATTATATATATATATATTATATATAATATTAATATTCAACTTTTGGGTTTCTTAGACATAATATAAGGACAAATTCATTTTTTAGATAAAAAAAGTATTTTCTAGAAAATGCCGTTTTCCACCTTTTAATGGAGAACCCTTTTTAAATCCAATATTTTAAAATTTTATATATTTAATTTAGTAAAATTAAATTCTTATATAGAAGTGGGACATAAAAATTAACTTTTGTTAAATTCATGGTAATTTTCTAATAACTTTCATATTTTGATGAATAGCGGAAAATACTAAAATTTAATTGAAAAAACTTATTTAATCGAAATAATTTACAATGTTAAATTATTTATTTGAGTGGTTTTAATGTATAATTATATTATATTTTTTTCATTTAATATAATGTATGTCATTATAATTAAGTTCACATTTAAATTGGATATAAACACCTCTCAATATTTTGATAGTTTTTACTTTTTAAAACCCCACCTTTTGGTTTTGACAACATGAATTAATTTGAAGTTAATTAATGCAACTTCTATGTTTTGAATTTGGTAAAATAGATTTCAATTTTCAATTCATAATATCAAAATTATTTTATGGTGAATTTTGGGTATTTTTATAAAAACTTTCAATTTTTGATGAATAGTGAAAAGACTGCGTTATTGTTTAAATATGAATTTTATTTAAATAATAATTATTTTTTATTAAAATTTATTTTAAAGTAAAAATAGTTACAAAATACCTATATTAGTCTAATTTAATTCATTGGATTCATTCTATAATAATATTAGTTATTTAGAATTTTATTGAACTTTTTAACGTCTTTTACCACCTTCTAGGCACATTTCGATTTTGTATAAAAGGTAATTTTATAGCTTCTGTGAATTTAATTTAAAAAATTTGAGTGACACAGTTGTTATAATTAAGTAAAATGTGGTTCAATAGGATGAAAATAATTTTTGATGAATAGTAACGTGTGAATTTAATTCACCACGACTAAAAGTAAATAAGACAATTAAAGGTAAAAATGATATTATAATTACCCTAAAAAAGTTCTAATTACATTGGATAAGTTTATTTAGACCCAAATAAACCTTAGGAATAAAATATGATCGTTTTTTATCCACTTGGATTAGATTAAGACATTTTTTATTATTTTATTTAAATAAGAGTTAAAAGTGTTAAATTCAAATTTTAATAATTAAATCATTTTTAATATAGGGTCATACATGAGATAATTTAGACTATAAATATTAATTATAAGGATAATAATATTTCCTACATCATGGTATTTTATTAATATTTTTTAGACATTAAATAATTAAATTTATATATGACACAATGACGAGGCATTGATTACCTTATTAATGAAAAATTAAAATAATTGATATTATAAATATCAAAATAAATGTAAAATGATACTTTTGATGCATTAAAATAATTTTATATGCTAATAAGACATGTTAGGGTTTATTTAATTTATTTTTTCTATGTAATCATGTTTTTTTGACTTTAACAAAAACCTAATACTAAATAGTGTCAAAATTGACACAAATGTGTTTTTAAAAAAATTCCTATATTATTAAATGATATAAAAATCTCAGAAATATAATATTATGCCAAAAGGACTTATATAATGATATATATGTAATTAATTAACCATTTTAAGGTATCTTGGCATTTTATAGTAAGTTCATTAACTATGTAATATAAAAATACAAGAAGACATGGTAAAAGTTAAACTATTTAACTAAGAGATAAATATAAATGACAATGTTAATATAGTGAAATAAACTCGTCTAAAACCTATTGGTTGAGAGTATTTTTAACCATACCCACTTTATACTCTATATAATTCCATTTGGAGCCAATAAAAACCCAAAAATATTCTTTAATAAAATAATATTTTAAGCTTTTCCAAAAGTGCCCCCACCTCTCCTAAAAAAGGGTACTTTCCCTTTTCTTTACTTCACAACTCAAAATCAATTTGGCTCGGCCAAAACATGCTCAAATATCCTCCCAAATACCAAAAAATCAACCTATAGTCTTTACTTTGATCATAAATCCATCCTAAAAAGCCCTTTCGTTCAAATCAAAAGGAAACACCTGATGAAGAGGTAATTATTTCATCACCTTTTCAAAGTTCTTTTCTTCTTCCACTTCCTATTTATTTGTTATTTCAATACTAAAATAATAAATCCAGTAACTTCTACATATTGATATGTTATTATAAATATGGTAAAACCATATTCATTATTCTATCCATCCTATGAATGACAATGTCACCATACATGCGTACGGTTGACTTACCGTCTCCACGTCGTGGCGTAGTTTGTTATTCAATAATACATTATTTGGATGTGTAGAATAATGAGTATAATTAATTTAAATAATAAATATTACATGGTAATTATTTTTTATATATAATATACCATCAAATTAAACACCTTTTTACCATCGATAGAATGATATTGTCACTTGTGTGTACGTACAACAGACCGTCTCCACGACACGATGTGATTAATCTTCAACGATCACCATTGAATAATTTTTTATAACTATAAATAAATAAATATATATATATATATATTTATTAAGTGTGATATATATGAAATTATATTTCTACTGGAATAAAATATATTTATGTAGATAAATATAGGTCATTTACTTACCTCAATACTATACGATAAGAAAATAGAAACAATGTTTATGCGTACGTACGTATTATCGTCTCCATGAATGGGGTTTCAATTTCATTAATGTATCTATTATAAATATTTATATTCTGAATATATATGATATATAAATCATTTTTCATGTTAAGGAAGTATATAAATCAGGATCTATGTGATACTATCAATAATAAAAAGGTAAAACACGTATGATAAAGAAAGCGATTATTACCCAAAATGTTACATTAACATGGAAATTATTATTAATTGGGTAGTATAAAGTCATAAATTAATCATATATGATATCATAAATATTATTATAGTTCTGGTATAATTTAATAACATACTTTGGTCATTATACTGGAGGATAAATGTACCCTCGACTAATGGAATGTACAAGGTAAGAGTTATTTCCTCAATCTCATCATTATCCGAGATTGTTTATCTGTAAGTATCTACTAGGAAATATTTATCATCTATATCCATGTTTTAAATGAATGTTTTAAAAATTAATATTTTAAGGTTTTATAGAAGGTAATCTTTTACTAGATCAACATTTTAAATGTTTTTAAAGATTTATTTTTCTAAATATTTTTAATTAATCTCCATGTTTTCAAAATGTTTTTAAAGATTTATTTACGTGAACATAATTTTTTGAAAGTGTTTATTTATTTCAAATGTTTCAAAGTGGTATGGTACAATTTGATTGAATAAGCTATTTTATATGACTTCCTTTATAAATTGTGCAACTTTTAAATGATTTCAGGAAAAGGGGTATTTATCTCAAAGAGTTTTATTGATTATTTTTTACTCTATCAACATCATTTATTGGATATTATTCTTGATTGAGATTGATTAACTATAATAAAATATTCCATATTGTATTAAATGAGTTATAATATGTTTGACTGTGGATGTGATATTTTTATAAAATGCATGGTTTATGGTTAAAGTATTGACATTTCATATTCTAGTTTTACTACGAATGTTTATGTTATGTTTCACTCTTTTTCATAGGAAGAATGAACTGGACTTAGTAAGTGACCGACAGGCCCCGCTATAGCCCCTAGATGCATTGGTAGGTTTCATGAGACAAATTAGTGTCTTAGAACAAGGCCTTGACAAAATTTTTATTTGTAGTCTTGGCATGAGGCCTTGACTATGTTGTTATGACGTCCAAAATTCCGCATTCCCTCATTATGAAATTAGTTATTACATATGATTATTCGACTAGTAGAATATCCATGTGCATGTTTATATAGAAATGTTAGATTATTTTTTTTCCATATTATGATTATTATTATTTTTAAAAAGGATTTTTTTATTACACATCTTTTGTTAAAAGTTTATATCTTCTGATAAATTATTTACCCTTACTGAGCATCTGAGCTCCCCCTTTCTTATGTTTTATTTTCCCAGGATGCCAAGAAGTGTATTATGATTTATATAAAAGTTTAATCTAAAAGAATAATGGAATTCTAAAATTATTATTTTTATGTTGTGTGTGAATGTGTAATGAAACATTAAAGTTTGTAATATATTTTTTAAGACTACTAAACTGATCGGTCCTTCGGGACATGATTCCATGTAATCATGCCAATGTATTAAAATAATGCACTGGCTCCGGGATTTTGGGGTTGGGGTGTTAAAGTTTGTATAAGAGGAAGTTTAGAAATAACCTTGAAAATTATATTTTGATAAAATATGACTAGGAAACATTACCCTAAGATAGACTTTGAGGATTAGTATATAAGAACATCCAAAAATATTGGTAATTTGGTATTATACGGGTTTTCCAAGAAATACATCCCTTTGTAGATACTATAACTAGATGTGGTTCTGGAACATATGTACCTAGGAGTGAAAACTCCGAAAAGGAGTTTCGGGCTTGACTTGGGGTATCTTGGTACATGAAAACGGGCCTTACTGCACACCTGGTTTAACACACCTAAGGGATATTCTTAGAATAATTAATATTTTCTTTAAAAAAAATTTGAAAGTATTTATGAGTAAATATGTCACAAAAGAAACCATTTTTATGAGAATATATTTGTGAAAATGTTGAATTAATGTTGATAATTTTTTTAGTTTTGGATTTTATGATATGACATGATCTAACCTAGTGTATGTCATCATTTAGAAATGGTGATCAACAGAAGGAATGTGAACTCTAGAAATACGCATGATCCAAAGAGTAAGAAAGATCATATCTTTCATGGTCTTAATCCAATATTTAGAAGGAAAATAATCTCCAAAGTATCTGCATCATATAAAGAAATAGTATCATGTATTAATAAGATAATTAAATAATTTTTTGAGTCTTATGGATCTGAAGGGAAGAAAGAAAGGAAGAGGATAAAAAAAAAATGGATAAAAGAAAGAAGGGAAATAAGGATTTTCCCACATGTGATAACTGTGGAAAGAATCCCCTTGGTAAATGCTTGAAGGTAATGAGTGTATGTTATAAGTGTAGAGAAAAAGGAAATCATGCTTGTGATTGAAAGGGTAAGAAAAAGGATTAAAATGTACAATGCTTCATTTGCAAGGAGTTGGGACACTATGCAAATCAATGTACAAATCATCAGAGTATGCCCTAAATGATGTTATTGGATAATAATCATGTTATGATAAAAATGCAGATGAAGAGGAATGACTAGTGTTATTATGTTATGTCATTTGAGTGTTGTATAAATGACGTACTGATTATATGAATTATGTAAATAAATAAGGATTGTACTATAGTACTATTTCATTGGAGATTTAATATTATATGGTTCTATAAACAGTGACTCAATATAAAGTTATCCTTTTTGAAAAATACATGGTTGAAGGAAAGATAAAATTTAATATGGTTCTAATACCGGGGTTGTGATTTTGGACTAAGATATGATTGATTTGGATAAATCATATTGGATATTATTGAGTACCTTGAAACAAATTAATGATTTGTATATTCCATAATTGTTGGAGTTTACAACATTTATGGATTTAAAGAGTATATTCAAAATGTTTGTTTTACCGAAAGAATACGAAAGTACATACATATTCAAATGGAGTTTTATGGTAATTCAGGATGTTACCATGTTTTAATAAAATAAATGATGATGGTATTCACATGTTGATCTTAATTATGTTATGATGACCTTGCTTATAAACTTTTCGACTGTGAGTTTGGACATAAATATTTTGGATAAGTCTAAATGCTGGAATTGAGTAAGTTGAACACTTGATTATTTTCGTATGATGTTAAAGTATAATTTTTCGGATACTTTAACCTGACATTTTGGTTTTCCGAAAAAATATAAAGGATTAATGGAATATTTTTGGACATGATGATTTATCAAATGTGCTTCAGGTATTAAAAAATCATTCTTAAAAATTCATTTCCTAGTGTAAGGGATGAAGTGAAAATAGATTCACGCACAACCAAATGATGAAAATATGATTATGATAGGTAATTAAATCAAGTATGTTTTCTTGAGTTATTATCTTGTTAGTAAATTAATTCCTCATCTTCAAAAAAATTACCTAAAAAATGTGTTATCCTAATACATTATGTTTTGTTGAGCCGATGATAATTTAAATCATTATAGATTGATGGATTGAGGCCCTCAATTTTACATTTATTGTTCACTTATTTGGGATTTATGACCTCAATCACTCCCTATAAATATTTAAGTTTTTTATCTAATTATGTGCCTAAAATTTCCACCAATGTTCTTCTATTAAAAACTAAAATTTGTAATGACTTTTTCATTTCCCTTTCCCTCTTATTAAGACTACATTTTATTAACCCTATTTCCGATGTTGGTTTTCCACAAAGTTATTCTCTATTTTCAACCTTCTATTTTTAAATAAAAAATTCAAATTGTGAGGAAACAATTTATTTAATGAGGGGAGAATATTACACCCCAAGACTTCATAGTACGTTATCTCTTTAAAGTAATTCAATAGCTTGCGTTACATGCAACACCGAGTTTGAGCGCACCATGACTTACCAAACTAGCTGTTCAAAAAGAGGTTATGAATAGTATTAACCACATTTTGAATTTTATATACGTCCTAAATAATTTTAAATTAAACTATTGTGTTTACTAGGCATAATATAAGGACAAATTCAATTTTTCAGATAAAAGAAGTATTTTTAAAAAAATGCAGTTTTTCCTCCTTTTAATGGTGAACCATTTTTAAATCCAATATTTGATACTTTTATATATTAAATTTAGTGAAATTAAATTCTTCTTTAGAATCGGGAAATAAAAATTTAGATTGGATAGATTTTTGGTACTTTTCTGATAAGTTTCATATTTTGATTAATAGTGAAAATTACTAAATTTTAATTGAAAACAAATTTTTTAAACAAAATAATTTATAGTGATAAATTAGGAATTTTAGTGGTTTTAAGGTATAATTAGATTATATTTTTAACATTTAATATAATTTAAGTCATTATAAATAGTTTCATATTTAAATTGGATATAAACACATGTTAATCTTTTGATAATTCTTACATTTTAAAAACCCGCTTTTTTGTTTTGACTATGGGAATTAATTTAAAATTAATTAATGAAACTTACATGTTTGTAATTTGGTAAAATATACTTCATTTTTTATTTTTTAATATCAAAATTATCTTAGGGTGAATTTTTGTTATTTATTGGGAAACTTTCAATTTTTGATAAACAATGAAAAACACTGCATTATTGTTTAAAACTAAATTTTATTTAAATAATAATAATTATTTATTTAAATTTATTTTAAATTCAAAATATTTATATAATACCTATATTATTTCAATTTAATTCATTTGAGTCATTTTATAATAATAATAGATATATATCATTTTATTGAACTTTTTAACATCTTTTACACACCTTCTAGGCACATTTGCAAAATTGCATAAAACATAATTTTATCACTTTTGTGAATTGAATTTTAAAAATATTATAGAAATGGTTGATCTCATTATGTAAAATGTGGTTTAATGGGGCGAAAATAATTTTCTCTGAATAGTAACTTTTGAATTTTATTTACCACAGTTAAAGTAAATTGGGTAATTAAAGGTAAAAATTATATTATAATTACCCTAACACATGTACTAATTCCATTGGATAAGTTTATTTAGACCAAAATTAACCTTAGGATTAAAATATGTTCTTTTTTTATCCAGTTGGATTAGATTAGGACATTTATTATTATTTTATTTAAAGAAGAGTTAAAAGTATAAAATTCAAATTTTAATTACAAAAACATTTTTAATATAGGGTCATACATAAGATAATTTCGACTATAAATATTCATTATAAATTTAAAAATATTTCATAAATCATGGTATTTTATTTATAATTTTTATAAATTATATAATTAAATTTATTTATGACACAATGATGATGTGGTAATTACCTTATTAATGAAACACTAAAATAATTGATATTATAAATATCAATAGAAATGTAAATTAGGAATTTTGATGAATTACTAGAATTTTGAAGGTTAATATGACATGTTAGGGTAGATTTAATGTATTTTTTTGAAGTAAGAATGTTTTTTTGAATTTTACAAAAACCAAATACTAAATAGTGCCAAAATTGACATAAATGAGTTTTTAAAACAAATATTATATTTTTAAATGATATAATAATACTAAAAATATAAGGTTAGTCCAAAGGACTTATATAATGATATATATGTCATTAATGATCCTCTTGAGGTTCTATTGGCATTTTATAGTTATTTTATTAACCATGTAATATAAAAATGCAAGAGGACATAGTAAAAGATAAACTATTTAACTAAGTGTTAAATCTAAAATATAAGGTTAATATGGTGACCTAAACTTGTGTAAAATATATTGGTTTAGAGGATTTATACCCATCCCCACCTTATCTAAGAAATAAATTCATTTGGAGCCATTAGAAACCAAAAATTATTTTATAATAAAATAACATTTTAAGATTTTTCTAAAGTGCCCCACCTCTCTTATAAAAGGGCGCTTACCCTTATCTTAACTTCACACCTCCAAAGACATTTGTATCAGCTAACACATACTATAATATCCTCCCAAATACCCTAACTTCAATCTAGAGGCCTTAATTTTATTATAAAGACCTCTTATGAGCCTTTTTTCAAATCAAAAGGAAACACTTGAAGAAGAGGTAATTATTTCATCACATCTTTCAATGTTCTTTTATTTTTACACTTCCTATTTATTTGTTATTTCAATACCTAAATAATAAATCCAGTAAATTTTACATACATAGAGGTTATTATAAATATGGTAAGACCATATTCATTATTCTATCCATCCTATAAATGACAAAGTCACCATACGTGCGTACGTACAGCTTACCATCTCCACATCGTGGTGTGGATTGGTATTCCACACAGCATTATATAGATGTGTATTATAATGAATATAATTAATTTAATAATTAATATAAAATGGTAATGATTCTTTATTTATAATATAACATCCAATTAAATACCATTTTAACATCAATAGAATGATATTGTCGCTCATGCGTATGTACGACTTATCATCTCCATGACGCGATGAGATTCATATTCAACAATCACCATTCAAGAATTATTTATATATTGATTAAGTATGAGATATATGAAGTAATATTTATAATTTAGTAATATATATTTATGTGGATAAATATATGTTGTTTACTTACTTCCATAATATATGATAATAAAATAGAAACAACGTTCATACGTACGTATGGACTACCGTCTCCATGAACGGTGTTTCCATTTCAAAAATATATCTATTATAAATATTTATATTCTAAATATATATGATATATAAATCATTTTTTTATATTCTAGAAGTATGAAAATCATGATCTAAGTGATACGATCAAGATAAAATGTTAAAACACGTACAATAAAGAAAGTGATTATTACCCAAAATGTTACTTTAACATGGAAATTATTATTAAATGGTAGTATAAAGTCATAAATGAATCATATATGATATCATAAATATTAATATGATTCTGGTATAATTTAATAACATACCATAGTCATTATATAGGAGGCTAAAAAACCCTTCACTAAAGGAAAGTACAAGGTAAAGGTTATTTCCTCAATCTCATTATTATCCAAGATTGTTTATCCATAAGTATATACTAAGAAATATTTATCATCTATGTCAATGTTTCATTAAAATGATTTAAAAAGGACCATTTTAAAGTTTTATGGAAGGGTCTCTTTAAGTAGATCACCATTTTAAATATTTTTAAGGATTTATTTTTCTATATATTTTTAATTAATGTCCATGTTTTCAAAATGATTTTGAGGATTTATTTTCGTGAACATGATTATTTAAAAATGTTAATCTCTTTAAAAAGTTTTGAAGTGGTATAGGAAAATTTGATTCAAAAATCTATTTTAAATGACTTCATTTATAAATTGTGCAAATTTTAAATTATTTTCTAAAAAGGGGTATTTCTCTCAAAGAGTTTTATTTATGGTTTTCAACAATGTCAGCATCCTTTATTAAATATTATTCTCGATTTTGGTTTATTTACTATAATACAATCTTCCATATTTTATTGAATGAGTTATGATATGTTTGACTGTGTATGTGCTATTTTTATACTATTCATGGTTTATGGTTAAAGTATTGACATCTCATATGCTAGTATTTGTACGAATATTTATGTTATATTTCACACTTTTTCCTACGAGGAATGCATTGGAAATACTAAGTGATAGGTGAGGCCTTATATATCCCCTTTATGCATATGTAGGTCTCATGAGACAAATTAGTGTCTTGGAAGATGTCCTTGACAAAATTTTTATTTTTAGTATTGGCACGAGGCTTTGACTATGTGGTTATGATGTATGGCATTATGCATTCCCTCATTATGAAATTAGTTATTACATGTGATTATTATACTAATAGAATATCCATGTACATGTTTATATGGTAATGTTAGATTTATTTTGTCTATATTATATTAAGGATTATGTTTAAAAAGGATTTTGTTTTTATTACACATATTGTCTTAAAAGTTTATAGCTTCCGCTAAATTATTTACCCTTTATGAGAACCTGAGCTCACCACTTTATTATGTTTTATTTCCCTAGGATGCCAAGAAGTGTATTATGATTTATATACAAGTTTAAGCTAGAAGAATAATGAAATTATCAAAGGAATTTTTTATGGTGTGTTTGAATGTATAATGTAACATTCATGTATGTAATATATTTTCCAAGACTTCTAAACTAATCGATCCTTCGGGACTTGAATCCTTGTAATAATAAAAATGTATTAAAATAATGCACCAACTCTGAGCTTCTGGGGTCAGGGCGTTATAGTATTTATCACCTATGAAATCATATTTATGGATTTTTATCCTGGAATGGGAAAATGGTCTAATGAAACCATCCAATATTTTTCTCAAGATGGATTATAATGATGATGATGATTATGTATGATTATATAAAACATGTTTCTTCCCCATGTTCTAATTTTGTTATGATGAAACCATTATGAAACTAATTTCATTTCCATGGGTTATGCAATGATGAGATTATGAAATGTTTATGAAACTTTTTATATTTCAATGGGTTATGATATGATGATATGATGAATTTTTTATGATCTTGTGGAACACATGTCTGTGGTTTTCATTATGTTACATGTGGGATCATAATTACATAGACCTCCAATACATTGGTTAAATATGGATATCTCATGAGATAATAAGGAATGGAATGGAGAGTTGAATTTTTTCTTTAAGGGACTCTATCCAATACTTTATTCTTTATAGTGAATATTGTCTAAGGAAATGATGGAATGGGAAATGAACCCAATCCACTATGATAGTATTGATAGTGACCCTTGACTAAGGAAATAATTTTTTTCTTATGTGCGAGCTAAGAACTTATAACATTAGTTTATGATATGTTATAATAGATCATGATTGATTAATGATGACTCAAAAAACTTATGAATTCTATATTTTTATGATAAATGTTTATGCAATGATTTATTATTAATGATATTTGGCTTATTGGGTATAATTATAATAAGTTAGGATCATGTACTCATACCATTATTCTGATCTTATTCTCACTTATGATCTTTGATTTATATCTCTTATATTTTGGCTTAGAGATCATCTATTATCACCCTTTATATTTTTCATTTCCCTAGGTTATTAATATATGTTTTATGTAGGGTATTTATAAGAAGTGTACTATGTGAGAATAATTTTGTGGGAGTTATTGTGGATAATTTGTGAATTAATATGATATTGTGACTATTCTTTAAAGACTCTAAACCTTTATGGTCCTTGGAAACATTTTATTATAAAATTATTTGAATATTCACATCTAATGATGTAATATTTATCCATGAAATAATTCTATCACCTGTTTTGGTATCATAGTGGGGATTATTTATTTTTAAAGGATATGATTAGAGAAATTTTTTAAATACAATATGGATAAGTCTAAGAATATGATTTCATCCTGAAGCTTTAGTAAGTAGATATTATGTGGTTTTCCTAGAAAATACATCCTTATCTAGATACTGGAATGTGAATATGTCTATGTAATGGATTATCTTAGAGGTAAAAACTATGGAAGAGATAGATTGGGAATTAACTCAGTCATCACCGATGCATTATGAGTGGTCCAAAGACTGCACACCTAGATAGACACTCCAGAGAGATATGATTAGGTTAATTCACAATTTCTTTATTAACAATTATAAACTTTTTTAATAGACTATGACCAAGATTAATCCTAAGGAGTCGTATATTAAAAATAAAGTGTTGTGATTTATATAACATATGAATTTTTTTCATGTTTATAATATTCCACACTATGATTATTATTTCTCACAAAATGATATTTGGTTTTTGTTAGTGGATGAAACCTAGAGGAATAATCTTCACATTTAATGTGAAGGGAATAGAATAATTGTAATTTGAATAACACCAATGAAATAGGAGTTATAATGTGATTTTTTTTATTATTACTAATCATATATCTTTATATATTATTAATAAAATTAACTTGGGTTAGTTTTCTAACACACTAAATGAGATAAAAAAGGAGTTTCATGGTTTCTTAACTATTTAATAACAAAGAGTAAATAAAATTCAAATTCCCATTTGTCAAGAATACGGGAAAAGGACAAAATGTAATTGTCTAAATGGAATGGGGATATGTTTTATGTATGGAAAATAAGGTCCTAAAGCAAGTAATTTACTTGAAAAAATGAAGATTTAGATATAGAGAACTAAAGTATGTATTAAAGTACCATTTATTGTTCACTATCTTATATTTATAGAGCATGGGAATTAATGAGATAATTCCCTAATCCAAGGGCTAACTCATAGACCATGTAAGGGACTATGCTATGTCAATCACTGACGTGTATCATGATTATTAAGGAAAATTGTCATCTACTCTAGGGTTTTGGATATCGTGTTAATGTTTGTAATAATGTACCCAATAAAAATATTATTATTCTCCCTTTAGTGGAATTTTATATGATTATGTGCATTGAATAAAACTATATATATATATATCCCTTATATATTTCTAGGGAAGTCAAATGTGATATTATGAATCAAACTATGATCATTTATTAGTGTGAGGATGAATATGAAAATCCAATGCATTTTTTTATGGGACTTACTACCAATTCACGAGGGTTATTTATCTCATATATTTTAGGAGAAAATAAAAATCAAAGATATACCTATTATTTGAGATTATGTTGATGTATTTCCAGAATACATTCCTAGTCTTACCCAGAATAATGATGTTGATATTTTAATAGAACATATACACTGTGTTACACATATTTCAGAACTCTATATAGAATGGACCCGATTGAGTTGTAGGAATTTAAGAAGAAACTCTAGAAGAATCTGGATAAGAGGATCAAATACCCTAGTGCATCACCATGGGGCGAACCTATTATTTTTATAAGATCAAAAATCATTCAATGTGTATTTTCATTGATTATAGAGAAATTAGTAAGTTTACTATGAATAAAAAGTATTTTCCACCTTGTATAGATAACTTGTTTGATATACTAAATTGATCTCAACACTTTACCAAGATTGAACTTAATTCTTGATATCATCAATTTTGGTTCAATGAGAAGGATAAAACAAATAAAACCCTTCATATGAGTTATGATCATTATGAATTTATAATAATTCCATTTTGACTTACCAATTACCTTTCTATATTTAGGGATTTAATGTATATAGACTTTAGGGATTAACTAGATCAATTTATGGTAGTATTTATAAATTAAATTCATATATATTCCTAGTGTAATTAGGTTCAAGAAGATAATTTGAGGATTGTATTATAGACATTGAATATGGATAAAATTTATGAAAAATTAAAAAAGTGTGAATTATAGCTACAAAAAGTATCATTTTTTGGTCATATAATCATAAGAGAGGGTATATCGGTGGATCATTCAAAGATAAAAGTGATTAAAAAATGTCCCTTTCCAATCATTATAGATGATATTTTTAGTTTTATTAGGTTGATTTGATACTATAAATGATTTTTTATGAATTTATGATGACTATCTAAACTGACAACTAAGTTAAAACTAAAAGGGTCATGTACTCCTGGATAGATGAATGTTAGGAAAACATCAAGGAGTTGAATGGAAGGCTGGTCAGTGCACCTATTCTTACACTAAAATGTAATGGAGAAAGGTTTCTAATATATAGTTATACATAAAATATTTTAATGAGATATTCCCTCATTTAGAATGATCTGAGGATAACTTATCCATATCACCAATTAAAAATTCACAAGAAAAATGTACCAACTCCTGATTTAGAGTAAGAAATAGTAATTATTGGACTGAAAATATAAATGATTTTTTTAATGATATATTATATATACTAATCATAAAATATTTAAGTATAAATTTTCCAAAAATGAGTTGAATATATCACAAAAGAGATGGTTTGAATTGATTAAAGCGTATGACTGCTCAATACACGACCAGCATGGGGAGGTGAACAAGTTAGTTGATGATATGAGTTAGAAATAAAATTCTAGATTATCTAATTAAAGGATTGAAATAGATAAAAATTTTATTTATTTCTAGAAGATTTACCTTGAAACCATTCGGAAAGGGGACAATTTATATTTTTTTCATGATTTTTCAACCATCTATCCATATAAGGATTAAATAGAAATAAATGGAGGATGCTGAACTGATAAAGAAGGTGGGAAAAATTCATGAGTTTAAAAATGTATGTTATTTACTGATAAGGTTTAAGAAAATAAGATGTGTCCCATTAATTCGATACTTGAAGAGTGACAAATTAGATTAATCTCATATTTAATCAATCTTTATTTATCCCTGAAATGTAGAGATATAGATAGATTTGATTGAGTATTTATAAAGGGATAAAATGAGAATTGATATTATAGAGTATGTATCTAGATTCCTAGTATGTCATCATGTTAAGGTTGAGAGACATATTTCTAATGGTGTGTTAAAACTATTATACATAACATAATAGAAATGGAAAAAAATTACCTTGAATTTCATTGTTTGACTCCCCAAATAATCTAAAAGGAACAAGATATTTTGTGTTATAGTTGATCTCCATATTAAAAAATCACATTTAATTTCCATCTGAGAAGATTTATCTCTTGATTTATTTTCCAGGATATACATTAAGGAAGTGGTATGTTATTAGGGAGTACCATATTCTATTATATCTGATCAGGATCAATGGTTTACCTCGATGTTCTAGAGAAGTCATTAACATGTTTTGAATACAGTGTTTGTGTTTCAGATAGTATATCATACATAGAATTTTTTTTGATAAGACCCTTAAAACCCTAGATTATATTACGATATCATTCTCTAGAAATTTTAATGGTGGTAAGGATTAACATATTTCTTTAGTAGAAGTTATTTACAACAATTACTTTCACTCAAGCATTTAGGTGAATCCTTATGAAGATATCTATGGATGGAGCTGTAGAAATATAACATGACGAGATGAATCTAGAGAATGAATGATATTGGGACAATATATAGCTCTGTAAATTTAATATAAGGTTTTATCCATTTATAAACACATTGCCGAAACATAGAGTCGGTTGAAAAGTTATGCTGAATTTTATCAGTGAGATCTAGAGTTCGATGTTGGTGACAAGTAATTCCTATGGATATATCCATGGAAGATGGTTATGAGATTTATAAAGAAGGAAATTTTTGGATCTAGATATATCATCCCCTTTGAAAATTTAGATTGTATCAGGATGGCAGATTACCTCTTGGTGCTTCCACCGATCTCCCTCAAGTAAATAATTTGTTCCATGTATCTCTTTTGGGGAAGTACATACCTATCCATTCATATATAACCAACTCAAAGGACATACCACTAGGTAATTCAATATCATATGAGGAAAAACTAGTGGGGATTCTATATAAAATAGATAAACTATTGTAAAACAAGAAGACTCACCTAGTCAATGTTTTGAAAAAAACCCATTAATTTGAGGAAGCTATATGAGAACTTGAAGATGCGATGAGGAATATGTATCCTTAGTTTTTTTATATAATAGTGATGGGATTTTAATGGTAAAATTTTTATAAGGGGTTATAATGAAATAAATTGATATTTGATGAAATATTTTTCTTTATATAAATTTAATTTAATTGATATCTTTCTTTACACATAACACTGAGTTCAAACAAACTTTGATATTCTATTGGATTATTAATATTTAATTAGCTGTTATTGTCTAGTTTATGGATTGATGGGTATCAATAAGACTTAAAAAATTAGGAAAAATTATTGTTTGACATTTATAAGATGAATTCATAGTTATCATTTGGTTATAAATGAAATAAAATCATTTCAATTTAAAAAGATATATTTTCCTAAAAAAACATTTATTCACACAATGTATTTTTATATTAATTAAATAATTTAATTGAAATATATGATAAATATTTTAATGAAATTTATCAATTATATTTTAAATATTTTTTTAACATACATCTAATAGTATTTAAATGGAAATGAATTAATCTATATTCAATTTTATTCCTAAAAATTCATTTTTCTTAAAAACAGTTTTTTTATCTTCCACGCTTATTTTTAAATGAATTTTCATAACTATTATGGATAAACATTGATAAAATTAATTATAAATTCCAAATCATGATTATTTGTATTATATAATAATTTCAAGTTATTTTTTTGTCATTATAAATTGTAACCGAGGTTAAATTTCATTACTATAGTAAATGTTAAAAGGGGTTAAACTAAATAGATAAGTTTTAAAATGGACTAAAAACTTTTTTAAATCCCATTTTATGGTCATATTTAAACCCAATTTAATATAATATTCTAGTAGGAGTCATTTTTAAACCTTTTTAATAATTAATATAATAATATATTTTAATCTTTTGAAAACATCAAAGTGTGTCCTCTTTCACCTTTATAAAAGTACACTACATATCCTCTATTAATAAATCATCAAGAACATATTATATTATCCAATAACTAGCCAAATAATTTCCTAAAATTACTCCCCACAACATTTAGTCCATGGTTTGATTAGATACTATCATTTCAAGTATTAATGAGTTAGACAAATGTGGTTTCTCAACAAATAGGTATGCGTCTTAACAGAGTACTTTCAAATTTATTTCTTCTTATACCTTATTTAAACATGTTGCATCCATAATTACATTATGAATCCAGTATCTTAAATTTAATTATATGTTATTAGGATAACGTAACAACCTTTACTCATATCATTCTCCATTAAATAGGAAACAAAATCATCATTTATGAGTACGCGAAGACTATCACCTCTCGAAGCGATGTATTTCAATTTTCATCGCCATTATTAATGGATGGTTATTATAATGGATTTAATATTTATATATTATATTTATGGAATAATTGTGATTCTGAAATAATAATGTCTTATCTACCATCTTACCTTTAATTGTTTTTGGAAAATGTTAACATCTCTTTTGAATATGTATAGACGACTAACTCCATGAAACAATGCAGTTCATTTTTCATATCATCATAACATGGATTGTAGTAGAGATAGATGTAATTATTAAATATGATATTTATGACATAATAATGATTCTTAAAAAGTTAATTATTTTTTACCTTTATTTTCTTTTATCCATTAAAAAGTGGAAACATCACTCGTGCACACGAATAGACTACTGTTTCTAAGAAGTGATGAAGTGCATTTTTTTATCATCTCATTATAAGAACGAATATAAAAGTGTATATGATAAAAAAAATGACAGTTATTTAATATCTGAGATTATATATATGATTAAACCCTGAACAAAATGAATGTATCGGATCCGTCGAAATGAACCATGTGTGGAATATAAATAAAAAATCAATAGAATGTTCATTTTAATGAAGAAATTGTTAACAAACGCATAATTATAAATTGTAAAGGAAAAATAAATAGTAATTTATGAATAAATATAGTTATGGAAAATATTTATAATAAATATATATTTATTATATAGTATATTTGAACAGTTATTAAACAAGATGGTACTTGAGGTAATGTTTTATGTTATAATATAATTTATTTTCAGGATTATCTAAGAAAAATTTCTATTTAGGAAAATTTGATAGATAATATTCTTTTAAAACCCATATAAATTTTTATACTATGGTTATTAATGTTATTTTGATGTATTAGTATCATTTTTATATATTTGTTACTTAGAATGAGTAAGAAATTTTTTTTAATGAAAAGTTAGACTTATTTCATTTTTAGTTGATAAACCGTTTCTTTAATGTCACTACTCTTCAAAATTGTTTATGGATATTGTTACCTATACTTGATATTTTTGTAAAATGTTATCTTCATTTACATTTACATTATTTACAATGGTTTAAAATGAATCTTATTAATGCAAATTTCACTTAACAATGATTTTTTTGACATTTTTCAAGTGTGAAAAAAATGTTCGCTTTTAACATATACAATATGAATTTTTTTTTCGCTAAATCATGAATGTTTTTTAATGCTTCCATTACAAGTTTCTATCACCATTTTTAAGGAAATAAAATTTTAAATATTCGATAAATTTTCTCTAAAAATGTTATCAAATGAAAAGGTTATTTTCTATATGTTTTCAAGGAATGTCTCAAATGTTATTTTAATGGTATTTTTCATCTAAATTAATATCCTTTAGGTATTTTTATACTAGATTGGGGATATGCGTAAAGTCCCAGCCTTAAGAATTACATATTATAGTTTATTTGAACTAGAATTCACATTCATACTATCCTGATGAGCTTTACAGTTTTTAGTTTTAGAGATTTAGGTTAGAACTCATAAATTACTACTCATAAATTACAAATTTTTCACTTTTACTAAATATCCATTATTTTCAAAATAATAAAAATAAAATACATGATTTATTATCCAAAATTTATTTTAATACTTTAAAACTAACTTCTTATTTTACATTATCAATCATTATATTTATTGATTTTTTTAGATCACGGCATGAGAAAACAAATATATATAAGGGACATAAAAATAATTAAATAATACATTTTCCCACAAATAGTTTGAAAGAAAAATTCATTTTTGGAATTACAATTTCAGCTCGAAATAAAAAATTTCATACCCGAGAAAACAAATTTTATGCCCAATGATTTCTATGAGAAAATTTATAGGAAATATTATAGAAAAAATAACATCAATATTGGTTTTATTGAAAAATGATAATCTCAATAATTTTTTCCACAAAGATATTATTTTCACCCATAATAATCAACATATTAATTACTTTGAAAATAAAATCAATAACATACATTTAGAAAAAATGATATTTATATAGAAACATAGAAAGAATAAATAAATTGTATAATTATCTTGGGGAATAATTTTTTTTATCATACATAATTATGGAGTAACCCTCATAGCTACACATGAAATAAACCTCATAATTATACATGAAATAACCCACATTGTAATACATGAAAAAACCAGTTCAGTGTATTTGGAATAACCATCATGGCCAACATCCAAAATAAACATACCCAATGAATTAGAGGGATATAGAAGACCCAAAAAACATTGGTTCATAAAAAATCCACCCATCATAATAATTAATTTCCAATAACCATAACATAAACATAAAATAGGAATTATTGCATTATAAAAACATTCCTTGAGGAAAATCTATTATTTAAAAAGAAAACTACAAATAATGTTTTTTTAAATAACCATTTAATATTTTTATGGAATATTAAAATAGAATAGTAGTAATGACTAAAGGAAAAACTAACCATTATCTATAAGTTAAAAAACATTCCTTCTATTTTTTTGTCAGAACATTTATAAAGTACCACATTCAGAAAATGACAAAAAGATTCATTTGAAACCATTTTCTAAAAAGTAAAAAATGGGTAAAATGACATTAAAAAATAATATAATAATAATAAAAATATTTTGTAAATAATTTTTAGAAAAAAATTATATGGAATAGACGAAAAATAGAGTTTTAAGGGAAATGTTAAAATATTATTTTTAAAAGAAAGTCCCTTACCTTGATTTTGACTCATCAAGTATATTATTTATCTTCCTAAATAAGAAACATACATTAATATATACATAATAAAAAACCCTATTAAAGTAAATTATTAATTTTTAATCACTTATTTCAATGTTATATAATATTAATTAATTAATTATGTTCCCTTCAGAAATTTTGGTGACATCTGGTTCATAAGTCCTTTATGAATTTAGTAATTTAAATGTAGTAAAAGGGTAAATTATTCCATTATATCTAGAATAATAATAAATACATAGTAATAATTTTTATAAATTTATTATAATTTTAAATTCTACCATTAAATATGGTAATGAAAAACAAAATATGTTACAATAATAGAGACGACAGGTTGTACGTATGCCTGTGTAATGTTTCCACTTTTTTCAATTATCATTATGGAAAGAAGGTAAATATTATTTTATATATAAAAAATTATAAAATTATAATATTTATCATTTTAATTAATTAAATATTCTTATATATATATAATCTATGAGTTTTGGTGATGTATAATGAATCACATCACTTCAAGGAGGTGGTAGTCCACACATACGCACAAACAAAATTCTTATTTTTTAATGAATGGAAAGGTAAAGAAGTAAATGATATATTATATTTACATAATGATAAATATATAATTAATATCATATATAAACATTAATTACATCATTAAAATCCTTCAATGATAGATGATTATGGAAACATAATTACACCGGTTTGCGAGGTGGTAGTCCGTCGTACACATGAAAAATGATTTTATATTCCATTTTATGGATGAGGAGATGAATATAGGAAATGAAACTAACATAATGAAATATAAATATATGTATTATACTATATTTATTATTTTAAATTTTTTAAATATGTATTTATGGGTTTTTAAGAATAAAAAAAACTAATACATACTGATAAAAGATAAACCTCTTCTTTAGAAATCCTCTATTCATTAACACCTTAAGACCCCTAAGGTACGTATTATTCCTAAAAAAGACCTCAATATTGTGGGAGGGATTATATAAAGGTATTTTTAAAGAAATTCTACAGAAAAATACTTTTTAAATTGGAATAAATGAGAATTTGAACTTTCATTTTATAAGAGAGGGGAGGGGTACTCTTTGAATTTCTCAGAATATTAAATTAATTAAAATTACTTTTCAATCCAAAATGGATAAAAAATTATTTATTTAAAATATAATACAAGTATGGGTATAAATTCCCCAATAAAATAAAAAATATACTTGTTGTTACTATATTTATACTATTATCTTTTGGATTTAACCATTATTTAAACCGTTTAACTCTTACTCCGACAACATAGTTTTTTATTTTTAGTAGATCAACATAGTAACTATGAAATAAAAAAAGACATATAATTTGATTATGAATGATATTTTGAACCTTATCAGACTCACTTTACTAGATTTAGGATTTTTAGGAATTTAATATTATTTAATAAAATATTATTTATTATCAAATATCAATAATGTCAATTTTTAGAAATATTCATTACTTTGAATTTAATAATATAAAAAGAATATTATTTAAAAAAATATTTAGGTCATAAATTAGACCATTTTATGATTATGATCGAGATATGATTATAAAAAAGATTTAATCAAGCGTTTAGGTCATTTTATGGTTCTTATCATTTTATTTATAACTAAAATTACCATATTGACCCTTTACTGGGGCATCCAAGATTACTAAAGATACTATTAATTTTTAACCAAAATAATGGAGAAATATTTAATAAATTTAGAATCACTGATTCCAAATATTAAATCTATTTTTTAAAAATTAAAAAATAGAAGTTGCATAATTTAATTTAAAATTAAACCAATAAAATCTAATGACGAAAAATTTTTTGGAAAAATTTATTTTTAAATATAAAATGTTTTTATACTAAATTCATGTATAAAATCAATTTTTTTTTAAAAAAAAAAATTTGATTAATTTAAATTAAAATAAACTTATAAAATTTAAAACTAATTTAATTTTTTAACTGTTTAAATTAAAATCCATTTTCAATAAAAACCATAATTTTTTACAATTCATAGAAAAATCTATATTTTCAAAAAAATATTAAAAAATTAATTCTGAGATTATTTTTACACGTTGAATTAAAAAATGAAATTATTTTTGTTAAATTAAAATTCTAAAATTTAAAAATCAATATTTTATATATAACTTTATGGGAAAAGAGTTTAACAATAGTAATTAATTTTTAATTTTAAGAATCATTTAATATATTTATAATAAATATAACTATTTAATTCATGAATAATAATAAATATGAAAAAAAATTATTCAATAATTATATTGGTTTTAACATTATCTCCCCTTTTGGATATTACATCTTCATAATTTTATTAACTTCTTAAACAAGTGGGGATACATTTCTGTTATATAATTTTTAGATTCCCATGTTGTTTATTAAATGATATGGTTTGTCTACAAAACCATAAACCAGTTAATTACATTGTTTAGGAATACATGGTCTTTATGGTTAAGAATATGAACTGAATTTTCCCCATAATAAAGGTTATCTTCCAACTAAACTATCTCAGAGCTAAAAACATGAGATGAATTCAGAACATACTTTCTTAACATTGACACATGAAAAACATTATTCACTTAGGATAATATGTGAGGAAAAGTACACTCAATAGAAAACTAATCTAACTTTCTCCATGTTTTCATATGGTAAAAAGAACCATGGACTTAAATTTACCTTCTTACCAAAATGAATAAGAATTTCCAATTGAGATATTTTAATAAAAAAATTGATCACCAACCTCGAATGAAAGTTCTTTCCTCAAATTAACTTTATAACATTTATACATAGGATTAGATGTCATCACATATCACCGAATCATTTTCACCTTCTTAGATACTTCCTCGACCAACTCTGATCCCATAAACTTCTTTTCACCTACATCATCTAAAAATATTTTATTTTTACACTTTTTTCAATATAATGCCTCAAAAGGTAATATCTATAAAATGAAATGAAAAATGAAAAATCAATTAATTAAATATGTCGATCCCAACATCCCTACAAATCCATTGAATAAGAATAGGGCATGTATTCCAATGTTTGAATTGTTTATTTTAACTATTCATCAGACTGAGGATGAAATCCATGATGAAATTTAATTCATCAACTAATGACTTATAAAGTACATTAAAAAAATATTAGAATTAAACCTTGGATCCTGGAATGAAATAATAGAGATATGAACACCATATACCCAGAATATATCCATAAGATATATTTGAGAAAGTTTATTAAATACCAATCATCATGAATGGGATAAAAATTTATATATTTGTTATCATGACCAACAATAACACAAATTTAATTATTACCTCGAGAAGTATTTTGTAGTCCCACCATAAAATACAAGGATATATTTTCCAATTTAAACTCTGGTAGAGGAAAAGGATGAATCACCGCTTAAGTAATTTCTATTATTCTTTAACCTGTTGACATGTCAAAAATTTAATGGTAGAGGCAACAATATATATTTTCATTCCATCCCATCAGTAATTATATTGAATGTCTATTTACATTTTATTGCCACCAGAATGAATGGAAAATGCGGAACTATGAGCTTCATTTAACAACTCCCTCTTCAATTGGGAACCAAAAGGCACACAAAATCACTTTCCAAATCTCAAAAAAATCATTATCAAAATTTAATTTGGGAAAATTACCCTTATTAACAAATCCTAATTGTTTCTACAAATCATGATCTTCCTTATAAGATTGATAAATTGTATATGAAAGATATGATTTTACTGGATCTTGAAATAAAATAGAGGAAGATCATGCACCAACAACTTATAGGAAAAAAAGAATCAAATAATTAACAAAATTGTTATGTTATAAATATAACATGGTTAATGTAGCATTATGTTTTTCAACCCAAATCATCACCTACTTTTTTTTCCTTTCTAAGGTGGTAATGGATCATGCCATCATAATCCTTAATCTATTCCTGCCATCTTGTCTACCTGATGTTCACATGTTTCTTAGTTAATATATACTAAAAATACTTATGATTAATAAATATTTCACACTTGGATCCATATAAATGGGGCTTCTGAATTTTTTAATCAAAAACCAAAACAACTAATTTCAAATCAGGTATAAGATAATTTAACTCATGAGGTTTTAGGTTTAGTGAAACATAAGAAATTACCTAATCATTATGCACTAGAATGTAACCAATTACCTTCAATGAAGCATGAATTTAGATGAAAAAATCACTATTTCTCAAGATTAGGTCTAAAACTCAAGCATTAAAAGATCTTATTTTGAATTATTAAAAACAATAATTACATTATTCTATCTTGGAAAATTTAACTCATTCTTAGGTTATATTTTTTAGTGGGCTAGATAACTATTAATTTTTTTAAAAAATACACTAATAATATCCTATTAATCCATGATAACATCAAATATTAGTAATTTTTTTATGTATTTTCCATCCATCAACTAATTTTTTTTGGTAGGATCTACTGTTATTCCATATTTATTTATAATTTTCCCTAGGAAATGAATATATTGTTACAGAAACCCATTTTATAGTTTTTTCATGCAACTTATATTAATTAAGGGTTTGATGAATATTCCTTAGATTTTTTTCATGATCCTCATAATATTTTGAATGAACCAAAATATCCTGTTTAAAAAATACACAAAATTATTCAAATATTCATAGAAGTCTCTATTTATAAGATCCATAAATATAGATGGGGAATTTTTCAACCCAAAGGGTATAAATAAAAACTCACAATTCCCATATCTAGTATTGGACGCTATTTTGGGAATGTGATCCCCCTTCAACTTCATCTAATCATACTTTGATCTTAATTCAACCTTTGAAAAATACCAAGGACCCTGAAGCTGATCAAATAAGTCATATATATTTGAGGAAAAATTACTTCTTTTTAATAGTAATTCTATTAAATGATCTAAAATAAATGGAAATCCTCTTGGAACCACCTTTATATTTAACAAATATAAATGGATAACCCCATGGTGATTTTCGTGGAAGAATAATACCTTTATCTAGAAACTCATAGAACATAATTTTCAATAACATAATTTCTTATCGAGACATTCAATAAAGGGTACTGATATTTTTGAGCATAAAGAACTAACACAATAGTAAATTAAACTTCCCAACCAATTATAACAATGATAAACTCATTAGTAAAAATATACAGGTTCTCATATACCACCTGAACATCATTAATCTAGATATTTCACCTGTTTTTGACAATATGGGAAAGAAAAATATCATTTTCATCTTTAATTTTCTCCCATCATTAAGATTTGTTATCAAATGTAGGGTTTATTATTATATAAAAATCGAAACTATTTCTGAAAAGTGACTTTATTATCTATATAAACTATATTTTTATAGTAATAAAAAATCCAATCCATACCCAGAATAATATCAAATTATACTACAGGAAGTATAAGAAGGTTTTTAGGTAAATAATTTCAATAAAAAATAATAGGAATATTACTATAATTTATTTTTTTGCTTTAATACCTCTCCTTGTGTTTTATCATATGTTTTGGTTCCATTTCTTGAGGTATAATTTCCAATTTACTAGAGAATTTATCAGAAATGAAAGAATATGTAGAACCTGAATCAAACAAGAAATTAGCTTAATCTCAACAAATAAACAATATTCCCGATACTGCTTCGTTGAATACCCCAACATCTTCTGAAGTATTTATGAAGTATTTCACCATAATTTTATTCTTATAGTCTATATTATTCCCATAATTCAATTCCTTATTTGAGAAATTATTAGCATAATGTCCCATAAAACCACATTTAAACACATGATTATCTACTTATCAAAATTTTACATACCACTATTAAAGTCTTTTTCATTATCATCTTGTGACATATTTATAAACTTACGACATCATAATCACTTCCTCTATAGGATAATATACTCCCTTGGGTTATTTTTACCACACTTACCATAAACTAAAAGCTTCATTTTCTTAACTTTATATTTATTTAATTGATTCATTCCCATTTCCTACAATTTGGGGGTTTTCTACTGCTTCTTTTCAGAAAATAAATGGTCATAAAAAACTCCATTTCTATCCAATCTACAAATAGAACAAGTTTCTCATAAAATTTAAATTCATGGTAAGAAAATTCCTTTAGATATCTTGGCTTCAATCTAGAGTAAAAATGACTTATTTTACATCTAGGATCCTGGGTAAAATTTGGATCATACCCTTCCAATTGAGATAATTTTTCATCATATGCAGCCACTGAATCTTCCACATTTTGTTTCAATTCCAGGAATTTATTTCCAATAATAATTCAAACCACATTTGAATTTTTGTAATATAAAATATTTTTAAATTTATCTTAGTCCATGGAATAAATCTGCTCTCTTTCCATAGTATCCTTTACTATTAACCACTACTAGTCGGCTTCACCTGCAAAATAATAAATTTAAAGACAAACCATTTAATGGTATGAACACCCCATAACATCAAATATCTTTTCTAAGGCTTTAATACACCCCTCAGTTACTAATGGGTTAGAATATCCACTAAACACATGAGTTTTTTTCCTCATAAAATATTACACTATCATCTTTTCCCTTTGTAGTAGATCTAAATGATATCTTTAATGGTTGGAACCACCATTCATATATTATGTAAACTGATCAATTACTTCAAAAAACTAATTAGTTCTTATCCCAACCATTATAGTTTTCTGATTCAGAATGATATTTTCTTCTCCGTGCCTTCCCACTTTGGCCTCCCTACTTTATCTAAGGAAAACCATTCTGAACCAGTATAGTTTATATTATTCAACATATTAATATTAAAATTATCTATAATTTCTACATAAAAACATGGTAAAAAATTTAAGGGTATTCTATTAATATTATTTTAACCTCTAAATTTATCTAAATTTACCTTTGATAACAACTATAACGACCGGACCTTAAGCATTTCATATTCTAGTGTATTTGAACTAGAACCCACATTTTTACAATCTTGAGGATATATTTGATTTATAATTTTATATAATTAAGTCAAAAATCATTGAAAACTACTATTTTATTAAATATTAGTCAATATTACTCATCATCCATTATTTTCCTAGTATGAAACTTTAAAAAAAAAAATTCCTGAATCATCAGAAAATTTAACACAACTTATTATTTTCATTTAATGATTATTAAGCCCTATGAAAAAACATTTTAAAATATTGGATGAACACAAAAGTATTGGTATGTTACATATTAAGAAATAAATAAACCATTAGTTTATAAATACTTATATGAAATATCATTTTTCAAAATAATCTTTTGGCTCAAAATAAGGATTTTTTACCCAAGATATCACATTTCATAAAGAAGTATTAATATAAAATATATCATTATAAATATTAAAGACAAAATACATAGATTTTTATTTGAAAAAATTATATAATCTTGAATTTTTTTCACAAATCTATACTATTTTCTCTTAAGAAGTAACATATTCTTCTTTTAGAGCATAAAAATAATTACTTACCTTGAGAAAACATGATATTTTTATAAAAAAATGAATAATAAATAAAAAACAAAGGTAACATGGGGAATAATTTTATTTTCATAATTACTTATGGATTTACCCACATGGATATATGATAAATAACCCTTATTTGTTTTACTTGAAATAACCTTTATGGTTATACTTGGGGTAACCATTTTAGTAACATTTGGAATAAAAACCATGGTAAACAAATTCAATATAAACATACCGAAATAATTGGAGGGATATAATGGTATCTATTAACATTGGTTTGTAAAGTAACTACACATCTTGATAAAAAATTCTCAAGAACCATAACATAATCATAAAACATGAATTCTAGCATTATAAAAACATTCCTTAAGAAAAATCACATACTTAAAAATCAAACTATGCACAAAAATGGAAAACATTTTTATTTTTTAAAAATAACCATGTAATATTATAAAGTATGATTGAAATAAAATATTAGTAATGAAATTGTGAAAATTTTATCATTCAATATATATTAAAAAATATTCCTTTTGTATTTTTTCAGAAAAGTAATGAAATAACTGGTTTGGAAAATGAAAAAAATAATCCTTTCAAACAAAGTTTTTAAAAATGTAAAAAATTATTAAAAATTTCTTTAAAAAATCATAGAATAATAATAAAAAACTAATTTTAAAAATATTTAGAAAAATTTATAAGTAAATGGAAGAAAAAAAGTGTTTTAAGGGAATGTTTAGAAGATGATTTTTAAAATAAACTCCCTTACCTTGAGTCTGAATCATCACATACATTATTTATATTATTGAATAAGAAACATTGGTTAATTTATAATTTATTAATAATTTTTTTAAATTTAATTATTCCTTTTATAAAACTTTTTTCAATGTTTATACAATTACTTAATTTATGAAGATCACTTCGGGCATTTTGATGATATTTGGTTCATAATTCCAAAATGAATTCGGTAATTTGACTATAGTAAAAGAACTCATTATTCGATGATATACCAAATAATAATCATGAAATAATTATAATATTTATAATTAAATTATAATTTTAAATAAAACCGTTAAATATTGTTATGAATAATGAATTATGTTACAATCATGGTGATGGTATGCAATACATACACATGAGTAAGGTTTCCATTTTTCAATGATCAATATGGAAGGAAGTTAAATGTTATTTTATCTTTATAAAAATATAATAATATCATATTTATATTGTAACACCCGAGACTTTTATGTTATATAAATCATCAAATGAATCTTTTTCTACACAAAACTTTCTTGTCTTGCTTTACAAGAAATCCTGACCTTCCTCGATAGCTTGCGTCGTACGCAATACAGAGTTTCACTAAACAACGACATGCTATTAAAATATTATTAAAGCTAGCCGTTATGAATAGTAATAACCACATTTTGAAATTTTATTTTTCAAAATGGACTTAATTTTTGGATTCGGAATATCGAAATTATCCTAGGGTGAAATTTTGGTATTTTTCTGAAAACTTTCAATTTTTGATGAATAGTGAAACCACTAAGTGGTAGTTAAAAAAACTGAATTTTTCATAAAACTTAATTTTATCACTTCTGTGAGTGGAATTTTGAAAATCTGAGAGACACGGTTAATATCAAGGACTAAAATGTGGTTCAATGAGATGAAAATAATTTTTGGTGAATAGTAACTTTTTACTTTTTTTTACCACAGTTAAAAGTATATAGGGTAATTAAGGGTAAAGATGATATTATTATTACCCTAACACATGTCCTAATTCTATTGGATAAGTGTAATTCGACCAAAAACAAACTTAGGAATAAAATATGACCATTTAGGCCCACTTGGATTAGATTTGGACATTTATTATTAATTTATTTAAAGAAGGGTTAAAATAGTTAAAATCAAAGTTTAATAAGTAAATAATTTTTAATATGGGGTTATACATAAGATAAATTAGACTATAAATATTCATTAGAATTCTAAAGAGAGTTCATACATAATGGTATTTTATTTGTAATTTTTAGACATAAAATAATTTAATTATGACACAAAGATGATGCAGTAATTATCTTATTAATGAAATATTGACATAATTAATGTTATAAACACAAAAATAAATGTAATTTGAGACTTTTTATGAATTATACAAATTTTATAGGTTAATATTACATGTTAGTATTGATTTAATTAACTTGGTTCGAACTAATAATTCTATTTGATTTTCCCAAAAATCAATTACTAAATAGTGTCAAAATTGACATAAAATAGTTTTTAAAACAAATATTATATTAGTAATTGTTATTTTATTCCTAAAATTCTATGGTTCGTCCAAATGACTTATATAAGGTTATATATATTAATAATAAACAACTTTGGGTTCGTTTGGCTGCTTATAGTAAGTTTATTAACCTTATAGTATAAGAACACAAGAAGACACGGTAAAAGTAAAATTATTTAACTTAATGTTAAATCTAAATGATAAGGTTAAAATAGGAACTTAAACTTGTCTAAATTATATTGGATGAGAGTATTTCGACCCATCCCCACCTTAGATTCTAAATATTTCAATTTGGAGCTATTTAAAACTGAACGTGACTTTATAATAAAATAATATTTTTAGTTTTCCCAAAGGTGCCCCTCTCCTCCCTTATAAAAGGGAACCTCCTCCCCCTCTTCCTCACACCATATTGAGCCTTCAATATCTTCCAACCCCAGCCAATTCCTCCTCTCCACTTCCCTAGAGACATCATATAGGTCCTGGTATTCTTCAATGACCAATTTTAGTGCCTTAAAAGAAGGTCTCAAAGTATCACTTCAAAGAAGAGGTAATGTCCGTTACCGATTCTTTCATCTTTATTTCTTCTTCAACTTCTTCTTCTTTAGTTTTTTCATTATGAAGTAATAACATCAGTATCACTCATATACGGATATGTTATTATAAGTATGAAACAACCCTATTTCACCATCTATCCATCCTACGGAAAAAGAAATCACCGCGCGTGCGTACGTACGGAATACCGTCTCCACGCCGTGGTGTAATCTATTTTCCACCACCACCTTACTTGGATGGGTATAATGGTGTAAATAATGACTATATATGACTATTATAAAGTTATTCTGATTATTAAATAGTATACATACACTCCAATACAATTCCACGATCATAGGAACGATATCATCACTCGTGCGTACGTGCAGAATACCGTCTCCACGATGTGATGCGACTCGTTCAACATGATCTTCATTTCATAATGATTATATAAATGAATTGAATGAATGAATATGATATATATTACACTAATACCATTCTAGAAATGAGGTATCTATAATCTAAATATAAGAAGAAGAATTTATTCAACAAAACACGCTAAGAACAAAAAGTTATAAACAACAGAATAACAAGTAACAATGAAATATTACTACTAAGAAGCTAAGAAAATGACCGTATATGATATCATAAAAATAAGTATGATTCTGGAATAAGTCAATAACATTATTTAAATCATTATAGAGGAGGTTCAGACACTTACGAAGAAAAACGGACCTAAGGTAAGGGAAATATCACAATCTCATTTTTATCCCAGATTTTTTATACTTTAGTATTTACTGGGGTGTATTTTGTCATCCAAATACATGTTTCCTCAATATATAATATTATTTACATCCACCTACAATTGTTTAAATCCAATTTTACCCTTCGGTGAGTTTTTAGTAAAAGATATGAAATGAATCTTTGGTCGTTTTTCATACGAGGTACTTTTTGGCTTTTTGACAAAAGTACGAGAAGAATGTTTTTTTAACTTATACGAAATGAATGGATTTTTAAAACATTATTTCCAAGAAGATTCCTTTACAAGTTTTCAAGTTTATTTTTAATCAACTTCTTTTAAAATTGTATGACATGTTAAGAAAGGAAAATGTTTTTGAAGTAGAAAGGATATTTTCCTCAAGAATGGAGTTCAAGTGTTTTATCAAAATTATTTTCCATCTAAGATAATATAGGGTTCTGTTTATATCCCTATTATTACATTGATATTATTATGTTGTGATGGATATATTTTTATGAATTCCTTTATCTTATATGAATTGTTTTATGATGTCATGATGTTTAAGATTCCCATTTTTATTAAATGGGTTATGCAATGATGTATGATTTATGATTTTGTGGCACACATAAGAATGGTATCATTATGAGATGGGTGGGACCTATATCTCCCTCCAATAAATTGGGTAAAGATTTTATATCTCATGAGAAAGACATGGCTGGAAGGGTAGGTTATACCGGTTCAGTGAAACAGGACTGAAACGAGGAGTGAACTCGGTTCAGAAATGGACTTTGTCCACTAAGATAGTCTGGGCAATGAGCCTTGAATAATAAGAAATGATTCTCTATGATTATGTGTGTATGCCAAAAAGTTTCATGTTTTAAGTTATGATTATTGTGATTACATTTCACTTCCATGATTTATCCCATGTTATGAAATTATGATCTCTTTTGCAGGTTAAGATATCCAAAAGTTATGTGCTTATGTATATGATGTGATTGGTATTTCTTTTGTTTACCCTTAGTGAGAATTTTAGCTCACCATTTTGTATGTTTTCTTTCCCCAGGTCAGGAAGAAGGTTATTAAGTATGATATTCCAAAAGGGACTATAGATATGATGAAATAAATGGGAGATAGTGTAGATGCTTTATGAATCAGTTGTTTATGTTTCCCAGTTTCTAAAGACACTATACCTATACGGTCCTTTCGTGGTTTTGTTATATGTTGTAATAAGCATGCTTCAATTTTGAATTATTAACAATGTATGTAAAGTATGGGTCATTATAGTTGGTATCAGAGGAAAGGTATAGTCAAACTTTGGAAACTAGGATGTGAAAGCCTTAGTAAGAACCCTAAGGATAATTCTAAGCATAGAACACAATCTTAGTGTTTTAGAAATGGCCATGAATAACCTAGGATAAGACCTTAAGTGTGAAATTTTATTCTTGATTATGTGGTTTTCCTATTATAATTAGTGTTTCTCACACTATTCTTATTGGTTTTAGTCAATGGCTGGAACCTGAAGGAACCATGTTAATGCGGAATGCGACAGGCAATGCAATGATTGTCCCCCTGAGCAACCAAATGTTATGGGAGCTGGAATGCAAAATCTTATAGCCATGCTCACACACCTTTCTCAAGCTATGAATCATGTAGGACTTCCAAACGAGCAAATGAAGGAGAAACATTCTGTTGAATCCTTCATGAGGCTGCGTCCACCTTCTTTCAGCGGGTCTACTGATCCATTAGTTTCTGAACAATGGATTAGTACTACTGAAAAGATATTTTCAGTTCTTCAATGTTCTGAACATGATAAAGTCATCCTAGCTGTGTATTGTTTGGAAGGAGATGCTGATCAATGGTGGAGTCTTATTAAGAATATGATGCAAAGGGATGAAATTGAGTCCATGGAATCGGATGAGTTCAAGAACTTATTTTTCAATAAGTAATTCCCTCGTATTCTCTGAACAAAGATGGATAAAGAGTTTCTTGAACTGAAGCAAAAGGATGATGAATCTGTTGGTACCTATGAAGCAAATTTTACAAGACTTGCAAGGTACGCTTCTGGTATTATTATCCAACTTGAGATTAAGATCGGTCGATTCTTTAGTGGCTTAAAACCAAGTCTTCGAAGGGCGTTAGCCATAAGGGACTTCAATAGCTACGAGGAAATCGTTCGATGTGCTCTCAAAGTCGAGATGGAGATTGGAGTAACCCATCAGTCTTATGGGTTTGATAAGAAGAGGAAAATGGAATTCAAAGGAAAATCTAAAGAGCACACTGAAAAGAAGATGAGCTTTTCCTCATGCTCAACGTGTGGAAAGAAACATGGAGGGAGTTGTCTTAAAGGGACAAGTAAATGTTTCAAATGTGGAAAGGAAGGTCATCGGGCATTTGAATGCCGCGATGATGGGAAGAAGATGTCTATTGATGCAAACAAAGGAAGGGATAAACAGAATGAACATACTAAACTTCAATGTTTCAAGTGCAAGGAGATGGGACATTATGAAAATAAAGGCCCTAATCCAAGGGTTGATGATGATGGTCGATGTCAACAAACTCTTGAGGCTAAAGACAAAGGAAAGTCACATGCAATTTCTATCAGCGATGTGGAGTACGATAACGATGTGGTGAAAGGTACACTTACCATCCACTCTAACGTAGCAAATGTTTTATATGATTCTGGATCCACCCACTCTTTTATTTCTGAATAATTTTCCAAGGGTATCACCGTATTAACTCAACAATTAGATGTTGATTTAGCTGTGACAACACCTAATGGAACAACAGTCGCATCAAAAGTTTATAATTCTTCTCCGATCGAAGTTTTTGGGAAAGTGCTTCTTAAAAATCTTGTGATCCTTCCTATAGTGGAATTTGATGTGATTCTTGGCAGTGATTGGATTTCTTTATATGGAGCTCATATCAATTGCCAAAGAAGTGAAGTCACATTTCATATTCCAGATCAATCTATGATCGTCTATCAATGCAAGGATGAACATAACCTTCTAGTGGAAATTTCTTCCATCTTATGGGTCTTGATTCCACTAAATGAAGGTTATTTATCTCAAATGGTTGGTGAGAAACTCACGATTAAGAATATGCCCATTGTATGGGAGTTTGATGATGTCCTTCTGGAGGAATTACCGGGACTTCCACCAAATCGTGAAGTTGAGTTCTCAATAGAACTCGTACCGGGTGCTTTGCCTATTTCAAAGAAACCTTATAGAATGGCCCCAATTGAGTTGCAGGAATTGAAGAAGCAACTCCAAGAGAATCTTGATAATGGATTCATACTCCCTAGTGCGTCACCTTGTGGAGCACCTGTTCTATTTGTTAAGAAGAAAGATGGATCAATGAGACTCTGCATTGATTATCGAGAACTTAACAATATCACTATCAAGAACAAATATCCTCTCCCACGCATTGATGACTTATTTGACCAACTACGATGAGCTCAATACTTTTCCAAGATTGATCTTCATTCAGGGTATCATCAATTAAGGGTCAAAAGGGTGGATATACCAAATACGGCTTTCTGTACAAGGTATGGACACTATGAATTTATAGTGATTCCATTTGGTCTTACTAATGCCCCTGCTATCTTCATGGATCTGATGAATAGGGTCTTTAGAGACTATCTTGATGAATTTTTGGTTGTCTTTATAGATGATATTCTTGTCTATTCAAAGAGCAAGGAAGAACATGAAGATCACTTGAGAATTATATTTAATACCCTGAGAAAGGAGAATCTTTATGACAAATTTACCAAGTGTGAATTTTGGCTTCAAAAAGTTGCATTTTTGGGTCACATAATCTCAAAAGAGGGGATATCTGTGGATCCAGCAAAAACAAAGGTTATCAAAAGACGGTCGAGACCAACAACAGTAACTGAGATCCGGAGTTTTCTTGGTTTGGATGGATATTATCGACGTTTTGTGAAAGATTTTTCATGATTATCTAATCCACTCACCAAGTTGACTCGGAAAGGAGTTAAGATTATCTGGACGGAAGAATGTGAACAGAATTTCAAGGAGTTGAAAAGAAGGTTATCCAGTGCACCCGTTCTCACACTGCCTGGTAGTGGAGAAAGGATTGTGATCTATAGTGATCCATCCAAGAAGGGATTGGGGTGTGTTCTTATGCGAAATGATATGGTGATAGCTTATGCCTCACAACAGTTGAAAATCCATGAGCAAAATTACCCAACACATGATTTGGAGTTAGCTGTGGTAATCTTTGCATTAAAGATTAGGAGGCATTACCTTTATGGTGAAAGGTGTGATAGTTATACTGATCATAAATGTTTAAAGTATATTTTCATAGAAAAGGAGATGAATATGTGTCAAAGAAAATGGTTGAAGCTGATTAAGGATTACGACTACTCAATCCATTACCACCCTGGGAAAGCAAACAAGGTGGCAGATGCATTAAGTCGACAAGACCATGCTAGTTTATCCATGATGAGGATCACAAAAGATCCAATATTTATGGATTTACAAAGGATGGATCTTGGAATTACAATGTAAGGGGAAAAATCTTATCTTTCTCAAATGAATGTTCAACCATCTATACATGTGAAGATTAAAGAGGCACATAAAGAAGATGTCGAGTTACAAAATAAGGTGAGAAACATTCCTGAATTCAACCTTGATTGCGATGGGATAATAAAGTTCCGGAATCGGGTTTGTGTTCCTTCCATCCCCGAATTAAAGAAGGAGCTGCTGGATGAGGCTCATAGTTCTTCATTCTCTATTCATCCTGGAAGCACGAAGATGTACAGGGACCTGAAAGAGTACTTCTGGTGGGATGGCATGAAAAGAGATGTTGCTGAATTTGTCTCTCGATGCATGGTTTGTCAACAAGTTAAAGCTGAGAGACAGAATTCTAAGGGGATGTTACAACCATTACCCATGCCCGAATGGAAATGGGAAAACATCACTATGGACATTTTCATAGGACTTCCTAAAAAATCCAAAGGCAATAATGCTATCTGGGTCATAGTTGATCGTCTTACAGAGTCTCCACACTTCATTTCTATTAGAGAGGATTTCTCTCTGGATCAGCTTGCCAGGATATAGGTAAAGGAAGTGCTAAGATTGCATGGAGTACCACTTTTTATTATATCCGATCGGGATCCAAGATTTACCTTGAAGTTCTGGCGAAGTCTTCAGCATACTCTCGATACAGAGTTGAGTTTCAGCACTGCTTATCGTCCTCAGACAGACGGTCAGTGTGAGAGAACAATTTAAACCCTAGAAGATATGTTGAGAGCTTTCTCTATAGATTTAAAAGGTGGTTGGTATCAACACCTACCTTTGGTGGAATTTTCTTATAATAATATCTTTCACTCCAGTATTCAGATGGCTCCTTATGAAGCTCTCTATGGAAAGAAATGCAGGACTCCAACTTGTTGGGATGAAGTTGGGGAAATAAGGCTATTAGGACCTGATCTCATTGATGAAATGGCAGAAAAGGTCAGATCTATTCAATAACACATAAGAGGATCTCAGAGTCGACAGAAAAGTTATGCCGACAACCGAAGAAAAGACCTAGAGTTTGAAGTGGGTGATAAAGTGTTCTTACGAATATCTCCTGTAAAGACCCGTAAATTTCAAGGAAATTTTTTTCTTAATTTTCTTTGGAATTTTACAAGAGTGCAGTTTCTGACGGCACCTGATTCCGAGGCCCGGTGTGACCGGAATCATTTTCCGAAGTTTGGCTCGGGTACGTTCAGTGAACGGACGAGCAGGTTTTTCTAACTTTTGAACCGGTGCCTGGAATCGAATTCTAAGGGCACCGATTAAAATCGAAGCTCCGGTATTCGCCTAGAAATTCCTCTTCCGGAGTTGCGTTTTCTCGGTTGTGGTTTTTAATTTTTGGGCTTAAAGTTAAGAAATAAAATAATTTTACGACAACTTTATTTTATTTCACTTGAGCCACTTGGAAGCCACTTGAAGACACTTAAAGACGGCTTAAACTGAGTAGATCTAGATAGGATGCTATCCAGAAATATCCTACCCTCTTGGTAGGATATTTGTGATGTGGGGCCCGCACGAGCCCCTCCGTTTCTTTCCGCTATGTAACGCACCCATGAAAACCCGTCATTATGAAAGTCAACTGGCGCGTTTTCTTATTTTCTTAACAGACCATTTAATTGGGCGGTTTATTTCATAAATTAAATGAGCTGTTTCTTTCGTTGAATTAATTCAACGAATTGATGGGTCATTTCTTACCCATTTTCGTTTGTTGGCATAATAATAAAATAAGACCAACCTCTCTTTTTTGGAGGATTACTCGTTGAGACAGAATCCTTGTATCTTCTTTCTCCATCGCGAAGAACGCGAAGAACGCGAAGAACGCGAAGAACGCGAAGAATGCGAAGAACGCCGTCATCCACAAAAATCGACGACGCCCAAATCCGAGACGTTCTTCCCCGCCCCGATCTCCGATCACCAACCGTTTGAGGTGAGTGATTTAGGGTTTCTTATAAAAGCTCTTTTGGGTTTAAAACGAAACACAGATTTAATTATTTATAATTTAAATCTGTTTTTCTTGGTCCATTGAGTTCGCCGACTCAACGCCGGTTTCCGAGACGACGCGGTGCCTTCCCGCGACGACGCGATGATCCCCCTCTCCCGCGATGAGCAATTCCGTGAAGAACGCTCACGCGCGACGACTACGAGGTAGGGATTTATTTTGGGAATTACCCCTTTTTTTATTCCCGTAAATGTTTCTTTAAAAAGTTAAAGAACTGGTTTTGTGAAAAATTTTAAAATTATTAAAATTGTTGTTTCTGTTCAAATAAGGAACCCGTTTTATGAAAAAAATTTATTTCATTAAAAATTGTTTCAGATATGTGTTCATGTGTTGAACTTTAATTTATCCCGTTGTTTATATCTAACGCGGAGGGTGCGGGCCAAACGAACACGACCCGACAACCCTCTGCCGTTCTTCGTTCTTGTACGGATTAGATGGGCGACGACAGAACATGCCTCAACGGATTTTTGATGATCCCACAGTGAAGAACGAGTCCCGGGATGAGCAACGGCGCAGATGAGAAGAAAAACGGGCCACCGGAGCGACTCTGGCAGCCCGCGGAAGCCGCCGGCGGCGGCGCCCGGCGCGCCGCCGGACGAGACCGCCGCGGTGGCGGTGCTCGCGGGACGCGGCTGAAGCCTCATCCGGCACCAGGGAGACACCCCGCGGGTGTCACGCGGGGGCGGCGGCTCCCCCCGCGTCACTCGGGACACGGCTTCAGCCGCGTCCTGTTGTCTGGCCGACACCCCGCGGGTGCCGCGGGGGTGTCACACGGGGCGGCGGCTCCCCCCGCGTCGGCCACTCGACCGCTCGGCCGAGCCGGGCCGGGCGGGCCGAGCCAGACCGGTCCGAACGGGTCGGACCGGGTGGGACCGGGTCGGACCGGGTTCGGCTGACCCAGGGGGGTCGGGCCGGGTCGGTCCGGGCCCGGACCCCCCGTCTTTGGATGATTTTCGTTCAAATGGCAGTATACTGAGCTATGGGCCTCCAATGGACCTACCGTCAGCGGAAACAAGATGCTTGGATCGAGACGGTCGTTTCGGTATATCGCACTCAAGATTTCGGAATACTTTGAGTTCGGCCGGGTTGGTTCGTACACGAAACCAACCGGGCCTTCGGAGCAGAAACACTCATATCTTGAGCTACGGACGTCCGATTGACGTGCCGTCAGCTTTGTTGTTTTCCTCTAAGTGAGACGGATCTTTTGGCTCACTCCGCCCGAGGTTTGGACGCAGGTGGAGTACGGTCGGGTTGGTTTTGCCTTAAAAACCAACCGGGCCCCTTGGACGAAAAAGCCAATAACTCTCAGACCGGGCGTCCGATTGACGCGCCATCTGCGACATTGAGTTCCTGTTGACGATACAGAACTTTTGGATACATCAATTTCGGACTTTGTGTCAGTTGATTTATTAGCCTCTCGGCTCATGGAGCGGACCCTCCCGAATGAGCTTGCTGTGTGCGGGAACCCTAGTGCTGGCTGCGACTGCTTCTTCGACAGCGACGACTGTGCAGAGATCCTCTGTGGACTCCGACGACGACCGTGCAGAGATCCTCAGTGGACTGCGGTGACGACTGTGCAGAGATCCTCAGTGGACTATGACGACTACTGCACTCAGCGATCCGACGTGGATCAGTGCTACAGGTCCTGTGTGGGCCCGATCCTGTGTGGGTCAGCGCTCAGCGGTTCTGTGTGAGCCAGCGCCTACAGGTCCTGTGTGGGCCCGATCCTGTGTGGGTCATTGTGGGGGTTAATTACCTATCGATCCTTTGTGGGTCCGATGACTTAGATGGACCAGTGATCATCTTTATCATCATCCGAAGAAGTATACATGTGTGAGCTGAATCTTGTGTTCCTCTCCTTTGTGGATTGTGTTGAGCTATCCTGTGTGGATTTACTGTTTACTCTCCTTTGTGGATTGTGTTGAGCTATCCTGTGTGGGTATACGTTTTTCTTTCCTATGTGGACTGGGTTGTGCTTGGGCTTGGACGTTGGAGCCGAACGGGAATTGATGACTTAGGTATATATATGGGCATATACCTAAGCCTTGTCAGATGTTACTTCGTGATTGTATCTTTCCTTTTTGGATTATCCTTTGTGGATTTCGGGAGACCTTCGGGGGTATCGGTGTCCCTACTGAGTAGCTTATACTCACCCCTGCACGGGCTATGCCCGCACTACGTTGTGTTGGTTGTAGACGACGGACAACACTGATCGTGGTGGAGGCGTGCGGAGCAGGACGGTACCTGGAGGTGGACCACTGGGTGGGACGTACTCGGAGCGGTCAGGTGGACCCGAGGAGCAGTGGAGGCTATCTGTACCCACCCTTCAGGTGGGACTTCCAGAGGATGGCTCGATGCTGCAGTTTTTCCTTTCAGTTGCTATTTTTCCTTTCAGTTGTACTTTACATTTGGGCATGTATTTCCGGCCCCTTTTACTTTCAGCACAGTTTGTACCGTTTTTACTTAGTGTTTACTTTTACTCTTGCTTACTCTGTGGTGCTTGTTTACTTTTCAAAGGCAATGCCTTCCCTTTTTGTTGGGATTTACGCCTTGGTGCTAGTCGCCAGCCCCTGGCCTATGGAAGGCGGGCTTGGGGTAGTCACAGCACGGGCCTTGGATGAGGGAGCCGACCATTGGAGCTGTGCCTATAAATAAAAGCTCATTTGAAAGAGCTCAATACTGTTCTGTGAGTCTAGAGATTACATGATGTTGAAGTGATTTCTAGAGAGAGGCTTTCATGCCTTGTGCATACTGAAATTATTGTTTATATTTTCTTCGTGCAACACCAAATATTGCTGAGTATATTTAAGGGCTTCAATGGATTTGAAGACAAAGGTGCCGACTACCTTGAAGTTGAGGGCTTCCTTACTGTGGAAGACAGAGGTGCCAACTACCTTATAGTTGAGGGCATGTGGGGATAGCAAGACAGACTCCGATCTTCATATTGATGGATTGCCCTGGTGTTGGTAAGATAGAATTTCTTGAATGTATAAATCAAGGAACCTTTATCCAAGGTTTTTAAATACCCTTCCATTTGGGTTAAAAGATTTCATACTTGTTACTTGTTTTGTTTCATGTTTCCACTGCATTTATTGATTATATAGGAAAGTATAACTATCTTATAATTTCTTATACTTGTACTATGATTTAGTAAGATTCTATATACTATAAGGTAGAATCTTTATCTTTGTAAACTTGTGTTAAGTTTCCTTTCTGGAACCATATTTCCAGAGTTCATTTCTCGAAATCACTTTTCTAGATTCAAGCAAGTTTATTGAACTAGAGGTTTTGTGAATTTTTCCTTGTTAACTTTGTTAAACAATACTATCTTTAAAAGTTCCAAAGGAATTTTTAAAAGTGTACAATTAACCCCCTCTTATATATTGAGCATCATATGATACTATAATTGGTATCTTCATTCATTATTTCAATCCAACACTCATACTATGTTAACTTGGTCAAGAGAAATGTGTACCTTTTCAAGACCCTTATAGGTCATATAGTGATTCAAATTGACGATGGTTTAGTAATGATTCATAAGAATTTTCCAATGTATTACATGGGTTCTCCCACAACCTCATGTAGTTAGAGAAATAATCAATTCGAGGAATTGGTGGATCAAATCACAGTTCAGATTAATAATTGGAAAAGAATGTTTATTTTCTTTGGTGGAAATATTACACTTGTTAACAGTGTGATTTCTTCTATATCAATGCATGTTATGTTAGTGCTTCACCCCTCCAAGGAAGTTCCTAGATCAATTTAATGGGTGGGGGAAAATTCATCTGGGATTATCATGATGTTGGGAAGTTTCATTGGATGATATGAGATTGATTTGATGAACATTATAGTGAAGGGGGAATTAAAAAGAAAGCCTTATATGGAGATCTTGGAGGGGAGCACACTATTTTCTAGAGTCATATTGAAAAAAATACCATTATACTATAGATTAATACACTATGTCCAATGAAAAACCTTTGGAGTTATGGAATTGAATTTTATTTTTTTCCCCGTCCTTTATGACCGCATAAGATGGATTGTTAGGAGGGGTGAGCTGATGCTCTGGAAGGATAAGTGGGCCTATTACCATCTTCATTTTACTAAATATCTGATTCCCAACTACCCTCTTTGGGAGGCTAGTGATCACCAATAGTTTTTTATAGGTGGTTATCAATAGTGATAATAAATCTCTCTTTGAGGATGTTTTCTTTTCTGATGAGGATGGAATGTGAATTTTCCATCCGTCTGAATCTGGATATTTTAGGATTGTGGATCTATACAGAATTTTTCATCTGAAGTGGCATCCTAATACCGAGACTGAGAAAAATTGATGCAAATTTATCCCCATCAAATTTAACTTTCCTGTATGGCACATACATAAGCATGATTTTCTCATTGATGATGAGGTTAAAAGGAGAGGTATTCAGTTAGCCTCATAATGTATCTTTTTCATCGCATCACATTAAATATCACTATTCCCCCTTTTCATCAATGGCCAGTGGTCCTTCATCATCCGGAACATGTGGGGTGACTTTCTTTTCCTTGATATTCATTATTTTTCTTTGAATGATTTTTTGAACAGTAGGTGCATGGTATTTTTAGAGATTCTAACTCTATTATATGTAGATTTTTTTTTGTAGTGGCGTGTTGGATCATTTGAGAGGCTCATAATAACATTAGATTTAATGGGTTCTTTGTTCTTTACATGGTGTAAAGGTGAGAGTTAGGTACTCTATTTTGGAGTTTGGTAATATTTATGAATGGAAGGATATGTACCATGTTATCATATCTCTCACAAATTAGTTGATTCTCACCAAAATTTCTTATTTAGGCAAGGACATTGGGTATAATGGAACAAGAAAGATTATGACATGAAACTGAATACTGATGGGTCTGGTCTTATGGGCAGCATGAGAGGTGGTGGGATGGTTTGCAATATGCAGGGCCCCGTTGATATTTATTTCAATGGTTTTTATGGTCTGGGTGCTTTTCTTCTTTCGAAGGAAAAATATATTCTTAGTGCTATTATCATTGGTTGGATCTATAATATCTATATTTAAGAGATAGAATTGGAATCTTCCTTTTCACAAAGAGCTCTCACTATCCAGAGTGACACTCACTTGTCATTTTTCTATTAGGTTCACCCATTCGAATCTCTTATGGATAGTTGTGTCGTTATCAAGCATAAATGGATTGAGTGAAATAAAGCTTTATATTTTTGGCATATAATGTTATTCAATTGAATAAATATATTATCTAATTTAATACAACGTCGCTACCTAATGGTTGTATGCACATTATTCATGAAGTTTCATTGGGTCACTATCATTTTTGACCGCCTTTATTTTCAAGGCATGTCTCTTCATTAATAAAATACATATATAATGTGTGTGCTATTTAATTTAGTTGATTTATAATTGCTATTATAAGTTTATTTCAAATAAATATATAACATTTATTTACCCTAATAAATAATATTTTACAATTAAATTATATAATTATAATTTATATTCAAATATATTTACTATTATCAATATCATGTCTGTTTTCATTAATAAATTTTATTTACTATGCTATATTATATTAATATTTATATATTTATTTCCATTTAATACTTTATATTTCATAAAAAATATATAAATATCAAAAATATATTTAAAATTTATATATTTATTTTAATATTTGATATGTTATAAAATATATTCATTTGGAATTAATAATTTATAATTCCAGAAAAATTTTGTATTAACATTGTAATTTATATATTATCATTTATCTACAAAGAATTTGGATGTCACTAATGATTAGCGTAATTAATATAGTACCCATAAGTTTCTAATTAATTACATATTATCTCAATAAATAATAATATTATTAATATAAATTCATACTAAAAATATATATTTTTAAGTATAATATTTATATTATTTGATGAATGAAAAAATTAATATATATATATATATATATATATATTGAATACATTGGTCATTACATTTTCATTACATTAAATAAATCCTGTCTTTGAAATTGTAAATTATTTAGGATAATTTTACTATCTTCATATTTAAGCGTGGGGAAAAAATATATTTTTTAGTTAAAATTACAAAGGGTTTAAAACATAACAACAACAACAACAAAAACACTAACAACAACAATAATAATATTTTTCAAAGACCATTATATGGAATTTCTACAATATTTTTTTTTCCATTTTTTAAATAACATGACTGATTCCAAAATCCATGATGCTAAAACCATAAATGTATCATCTAATTATTTTTAGTTAAAAATTAATTTCTAAAATCACTTTTAAAACCCCAATGTTTTTAAAATTATTACTATGTTTGATAGCATATACAACACACCACAATTAGCCTAAAGAAACTGCTAGGTACTATTTAAATGTGACCATTATGACCTAAACATTAAAATTTGTGGTATAGACTAGTATAAAACCCTTTTTAAAACTATGTTAAAATATTTTAGATAAATAAAATATTTTTTAAAATGAGGAGTCAATTATAAGTAATGTATTTAAATACTTCATTATATATATATTTTGGTAGAAATGTTATTAATGATTTGTGTGAGAAAATAATATAATTAATTTCTTCCAATTTTAGAAATATTTTTACAAAAATTAAAATTTATTTTATAAATTATCATGTTAATATTATCTTAGGGTGAAATTATTTGATTTTTCTATGAAATAGTGATTTTTAGTGAATATTAAAAAACCACCTTTTATAAAACCGTAATATATTTTCAATAAATTAAGTAATTTATGAGTCCTCATATGCTTTAAATTTTATTTTAAAGTAAAATAAGTATTATTTATTTACATATAATCTAATTAATTACATTTGAATCATTTTTATACTATAATTTGAAATAATATTATTTTTAAGTTGAAAAGAAATATTTTTAGTCACTATTTTTATGTGGATAATGTTTCTCCATTTTAATTAATTAAAATATCCAATAAAAAGAAATATTTAAATTAAATTTAAAGATTATATATCTAAATATATTAATTTAAATCCACATAATTAATATCACGTGTAATATAGTTAACGTAAGATCATTTTATTCTTGAAAAATACATTTCTTGAAAGCCAGTTTTTTCGACACGTTTTGTAGCATAATTTTGAAATTAAAATTTTCCAATTTTATGAATTGAATTTGGAAAAATTGATTTCATATTTTGAATAATTATAATTAAAATTTAATAATATGTTCAAAATTTTTTTATTCATCATGAATAGTATTAAACATTAAAAAATTAATTACCACAGTTAAGGTTAAAATAAGGTTTTGCGCATTACATGCACTTATGTTAATAGTAATTTTAAACAAAAATTGCATATTTTATTTGATAAATTTTATTTCATATTAATAATAATTGTGTCCAAATTAACTAATAATTATCATTTTTATTTTTTTAATAATGGATAAATTACTTAGGATAAGAAACAAGTTACTCTGGTCAAAACTAAAATGGTAAAAGTGAGTAACCTTGGGGCTTAAAGGTAATAAAATGTTTAAAAATTATTTTCATAATGTTTCAGTTTATATTGATAATATATTACTTAAAAACCATTATTTATCAATTTTTTTTGGAACTTGGGGTGAGAGTGACTTCCCATTATTGATTAGTATTGAGTATTTAAAAAAATTTCCATCCTCCTCAATTATAATAGGAAACCCCCTCCCCTCACATATTCACACCTATCAATAATTATATATCCACAAAAACATTCCAAAATGTATCCATAAAATAATTATAAAAATTATAGAGCTTCTTTCATTCCCATAAGACCAATTCTAGGGTCCTTAATAAGAGATTCGAAGGAGGATTTTCTACGAAAAAGTAATCATCTTCACTAATCTCCTTCTTTTTTACATAATATTTCTACCCCATAAATTTTGTCATAAAAATTTATAATAACATAACAAAAATATCTACCATATAATGATATTTTATTATGTTAATGAAAAAATATTTATCCATTTCGTTCTTCATCAAATGATAAACAAAACCGTTGCTCGTGTGTGCTGTTGACTACAATCTTTAGAACTGATCTTATTTTTTTCTATCACTGAATAACATGGATAATAATAATGATAAAAATAATGAATATATATGATAATTATGACATAATAATTATTCATTAATATTAATATATCATCAACTTTCTTACCCTTTTTCTCTTTAAGGGAATGATCACGTTACTCGTGCGTACGTACGACCTTTTGTCTCCACAAAGCAATGTGATTCATTCTCCTTGTTCAAATTTAAATATGGATTATAGAAATGTATCTAATTAAAAAAAATATGATATTCATTTAATTAATATAATTCATTATATGATGTATCTATATTCTATTTAAAATAATTGTATCTTTCAAGATTAAACCTGAATGATAAAACTAAGAAGATAACACCTGAAATAGTGATAATAATGAAATATTATTAACAAAAAAGTGATAAGATGTTAATATAATATCATATTTGATATTAAAAATATGAAAAATATTATCTTATAAATAACTAAAATTTGTAGACATAATATTTTGAGGTTAAATAATAATCAACTAAAATAAAATGTGAGGTATTGGATTCCAAGTGGTAAGTGTTTCAAAACTCAATTACGTTACTTTTAGTTATATTACTTTTTATTTTCATTGATAATCCAAGATTTCATGTTTATAGACTATTTATTATATTAATTTTTATTTATAAATTTTTATATGGATATACATTTGATACACACACTCATGTCATTGATTAATTATTACCTCAATGGTATTATCTTTGTAAGATATTTCATCTCAATTTCAAATCCATTGATATATATTTGGTATTATACACCTATTTATATTTATGTAGTGTATATACTATACCAATGAAACCATAAATCAAAAATATATTTATATTGAAGATATTTACTGTTTCATTTGATGCTATTCTTTCATGAGTCGTAAGATTCAAATTTTATCAAAGTGGTATGGGTATATTTTACAATATCATTTTTATTTAGGATTGTTTATTTTTATTTATCAAGTGAGAGAATTATATAATGATTCAATATTAAACCCAATATATTTTCCTTTACTCTAGTTATTTATTATGTTTTCAGGTTACATTACAATTTATTCCATTTGTTATCTAAAATGATTGAGGAATTTTTTTTCAACAAGATTAAAATTTATTTATCTTTTCTATTGAGAATTATTCTTCTTCCATATATTTTTTTTAAAAATTTCATTTCAATAATGTTTTCAATATTATCATATTATGTTTTTAATTAATTTTTATCCATTTTTTAATTTTTAAGAAATGGTTCAAAGTGAATATTTTTTTCATTTTCCAAACGAAGTCCCATTTTTCTTTTTACCCCCAATGTGAAAATAATATTTGTTTTAATATACTTACCATGAACATAATTTTACCAACATAATGAACACTCATTACATTGAAGATTCATTCAAATTTTTATAATTTTCTATTAAAATAAAAATTTTCTCCTAATATTTTATTAAATTTTATATTTAAAATGTGATTTTCAAAGTGAAAAGTGTTTTTTCCTCACAATGGTTTAATGATGTTTTATATCATTTTTATTAATAAATAATGGAAAACCTTTATTTTACTATAATTTACTGTATATATATTTTTATGATACTATCCTAATTCATTCTCATGATGGTCTATGATCATGTTGATGAGGGAATGTTTAGATATTCACTTTCATGAATAATTTTGTAGTCATTAACTTTCCCTTAAAACATTAACTTTCTCATGATCATTAGAAAATATACCTCACTTAAATATTCATAATATTTATAGTGGATATTCTAGTTTTCTAAAACATATATAATTTTTACATATATTCTTTTTCATTTAATTTTACTTTATTTACTAGGTATATATTGATATTTCGTATTCATTTTTCAATACAGAAATTTATTAATAAAACATATTGTTTATGAATAATATTGATAAATTTAAATATGAGGAATGTATTTGAAATATAGTGCTGAGTGGGTACTGAAATTATGTATACCTGCGATACATCAATATTTCTCATGGTACATATCTAGAAGTTGGGTTTTAATGGGTTTTTACCTATAGTTTTAAATTGTCCGATGCAAGGTCTTGGAGGTATAAATTGCATGATTACTAAAATCATAAAATCCAATATTAATTATTTCCATCATTAAGAATTAAGATATTTTTATCCATGATATTAATTCATTTATATTATCCATGTATTTATCTTGTGCTCACGTTATTGAATAAATGGTGCGTGTTTTATGGTATTTACCAAACCATATTGAATTTTCTTTTTTTACTCATGATAGATTTTGATTTATGTAACCCTTAAAAAGATTTTGAGATCAACATTATATTGTTTCCTTAAACCAGGATATGAAGGAGGAATCTATGAATAAATTCAAAGAATAATAATATTTACACTCACAATTTTATATTTCATGTTTTTAATTGTAACGTGAGATTCTAGTATGTATCCAGTTTACAAAGGCAACTAGACTATTAGGTCCTTTATGAGGTGACCTCTTGTATCTAGTTACAATTTAATAAATTTAAAATTGACTCTGGGATTATTTTTTGGGGTGTTTATATTTGGTATTATAGAAAGTTTAGTATAAACCACAAGAACAAGATTTTGAAAGACATAAATTTGGAGATATTACCCTTTGAATGAATTTATGGATAAGTCTATGTATATGATGACATTCTAAGGTTTTGTTAAGGTAGATATTATATTGTTTTCCAAGAAATGGATCCATATATAGATACTAAATGTTTGTGAGGATTTGGAAAATTATACTAAAAGGTAATAAATTTGAAATGGGTGCATTAGTATGTAACTCGAACATCACATGGTGCTCGACAATGAGCCCTACTACACAATGTGTTTGAAACTCTCTAGGGATATTCTTGGGTGAAATGAATTTTTTTTATAAACCATCATGAGGGATTTGAATAGATGATGAAAAAGAATAACCTTGTTTAAAAATAATGAGTCTTATATTTAATATAAGGTTTCATGATTTAAATTTCCTAAAAATGATTATATGGGTTTTCACTATGATTATTGTTTCTCACACTAGATTTTTTGTTTTTAGAAAATGTATAGAACCTGAAAGAATCATTTTAACACTGAATATGATGGATAATGTAGTGATTATGGGAAACCAAATTGGATGATGTGTTTAGGGAAAGATATTGTTATTATACTTATTCAGTTACCTCGAAATATGATTAACATCTTATACCTTAACCAACTCTTGGAATCAGAAAAAAAACATAATGATTGATTCTAATAAGATCTTGAGTGGTAGACACCATATAATAATAAAGGATAAATTTCCATCATATCATAATTTTGGAAGGAGTAATATTGTAGAATGTATCAATGGTAATAGAAAATGTTTTACGTGTAAAAAATAAGGGCATAATCCAAAAACATTTCGTAGAAAAGTGAGGATTTCGATGGAGAGAATTTAATTTTAACCAATAGATCCATTTATAGTTTATTTTATTGAATGTGGGGAACCTAGAAATTATCCAAGTCAATTCCCACTTTTAATGTTTAAATCCTAGACCGTGAAAGGATCTATTTTGATGTGAAAGTTTTGAAGTATTTATGTATTTATATTCAATAATATTATTGTAGAAGTATTTTTATCAACGATGTTTTGGTTATAAGAGTCATGAAACATCTAAGGATTGTGTTAATTTTTTTTAAGAATAAATGTATTTATATAATATTAACTCAATAATTATTAATACCATTATGGGTTTATGAGATTAAGGTTGATCATAAGTCCAATGTCTTATAAACCACTTTTTAGGTTTTATGTGATGTGATTTTAACATGATTAATAAAATTTTGGGATATGATTCATTTGGTTGAGGTATATATAACCCTTAGGTTCAACAATAATTATTATTTGAGGAAAAATTATCTCTTAATATGTTTAAAGGCATTGATAAAGTTTATAGTAATTGTGATCATTTATTTAATGGTAATAATATTCAATTATGAATATTTTTTTGGTTGAAAAATTAAGTCATATAGGAATCATTGTAGTTACAAATTGATTTTATAAATAATTTTATCTTAGGATATGTTCATCATATTTTTGGAAATGTTATAGGAGTTATATTAATATAGTTTTATAAGAAATACCACACATATATTGGGTGAAAACCTATTGCATCCAGTAAGTCCATAAAAACACACAAAACAGATGCCTGACAAGGTTGGAACACATACAACTAGAAAATATGATGTTATGGTTAATAGTAAATTGTTTATAATTATATGATTTGATGAATAAATACTATGTTAAACTTTGGGTGTTACTTTTGAGGTTTATATATAAATTTATTATATTGGATAACTTATGATAAACATATTTGGTTTTGGTAAATATTTAGTGGCATAAAAAAGGACATGTCACTATTTTATGGATATTAGGATCTATTAAGAGTTATATTTAGTGATTCTATCATAAAAATCATCATGGATATTCATTTCATAGAGTAATAAATGAAGTGGAAATTGATAGAAGAAAAACCAAAGGAAAAAATTGTTGTTATGTAATAAAAAGACATCTTGTATGTATATATCATGGTGTTCTCTATCTTGATAGAAAAAATCCCTCAAATTTTGGAAACAATATCTTCAAAAAAATGGTTATAAAGTTACCTTCATTTATGATGAATTGATCACCGCTTCCATACCTCATCCCATTATGGTTGTAGGGTAGTTTTCTTTCTATTGAAGATAAACTTTCTTATGATCAATGATCTCTATCACTCTCCAGAATTATTTAAGAATTTTATTTGATGTACCAATAATATTTTAATTTAAGGAATCCTAATTATTTATTATTTAAAATTACCTTCATAGTTTTATGTCTCTCTTATTAAAAGGATGTTTTATTAAAAATTTCAATGATGTGTGATTTCAAAAATTGTATTTTTTGATAGAAAACCTTTTATTTCCATGAGAATGTTCCAATTTTGAGAATTTAATTTTCTTAATGTGTGTATAATGTAACATACTATGTTTTTAAATTAAAGAACATGTTTTATTGAGTATACGGTACACAACACTGATCCTAAACTAACAATGGGATACTCTTTAAACATGACTGTTATGAGCTAACCATTAAAATTGGATATATGAAACGGAATAACCAACTCGTAAATATTATGATACAAATATTAGATAAATAAAATATATTGTTAAATAATGACTCAATTTTTTTAAAGTCTTTACATACTTATAAAAATACATTTTCATAAATATAATGTTTTTATTGCTTTGAGTGAGAAAATAAGATAACTAATTTATTCCAATTTTACAAATTTTGTTGTAAAAAATTAACATAATTTTTTAAATAATACATTCAAAATTAATTTAGGGGGAATTTTTGGTTCTTTCTAAAAAGATATATTTTTAGTGAATATTGAAATATACTACTTTTTGAGAAATTATAATTTCTATTCAATAAATTAAGTTATTTAAAAATACAATTAATATTTGAATTTTATTTAAAAATAAAATACATATAATTTTTTTATATTTAATATAATTAACTATATTTGAACCAAATTTATACCAGATTTTTGTTAATGAATATTTTTAGGCTTTAAAATACTTTTTGCTGAAAACTTTCTTTAAGTGCCTAATGTTCCTCCATTTTGATTAATTAAAATAATAATTAACACGTAAAAAATTTAAATGAAATGCATATATTATATATCGAAATATATGAATTTAAATATATATAATGATTATCACTATTAATATTTTTAATGAAAGATCACTTGATTCTTGAAAAATACACTTCCTGAAATACAGTTTTCGACATGTTTTCAACTTAATTTTTAAATTAAAATTGTAAAATTATGTGAATTATATTTGAAAAAATTGATTACATATTTTTACTAATCACAATTAATAATATTTAATAATTTTAAATTAATTTTTATTCACAATTAATAGTAAAAAAATAAAAAAAATAATTACTATGATTATGTTTAAAATGGGGTGTTACCTGTTACATGTGCTTTTGTTAAAATTAATTCTCCAGAAAAATATATTTTATTATTTGATAAATATTATATATAATTAATAATAATTGGGTTTAAATTATCTAATAATTATCATTTTATGGTTGTCATAAATAAAAAATTATCAAGGTTTAAAAACTAGTTTCTATTGTAAAAACTAAAATAGTAAAAGTTAGTAACCTTGGAGTTAAAGTAGATTGATTTTTTAAAATATGTTTATTTTTAGTTTTTTAGGTTTAGATAAATATTATATTAACTACACCACATTATCTATCAATTTTATCCAACATGGGTTGTGAGTGACTTCCCATTACTGAATAGATTTGAATATTTAAAAAAAATGACAGTTCTCCTCAATTATAAAAGCGTAACCTCTCCTCACTTATTCAAACAACTCACGAAATTTAGCACAAAAAACATGAAACAATATATCCCCAAAATATCTATCTACATTATAGAGCTTTTTTTCTTCCCTAAATACTAACTATAGTGTATTTAATAATATATTCAAAGGTGTTTTTTATAAGAGAACGTAATCATCTTAATGAAGCTCATTATTTTTCCACATTCAATTTTGTTTTAAAAAATAAAATTTAACAAAATATTTTCCTCCATATTATTAGATTTTATTATCCTTATTTAATATTATTTAACCATCTCGTTCTCAATAAAATTAGAAATAAAATTGTCGCTCGTGTGTACGACATACTACTACCTCCCAGAATGATGTATGATGTTTTCCATCAAAAAATCAAATATATAGTAAAAATGATAAAAATATTGAATATATATGATAAGTATTAAATTATATTGATTATTTAAATGTAATATATCTTCCAATTTTTTACCCTTTCATCCATTAATGAAATGATAACAATTTTCATGCGTACGTACGCTATACTATCTCTATGAAGCGATGTGACTCATCCACCATGTTCAAATTTCAATAATTTTTATAAACATGAAACAAATGAACAAATATTATATTTTTAAAATTAACATTATTAGAGATATGATGGATCTATATATCGTGAAAAATTACTCGATCATTTGTGACAAAATAAACATGAGAAAATGACGTTATTAACACCTAGAATAATGACAATAATGAAATATTATTAAAGAATAGGTAATAAGGTGTTATAAAAAGATCATATATGATATTATGAATATGAATTTTTTTATGGTTTAAATTAATAAAATGTATAAAACCATTATACTGGAGGTTATATCATGATCAACAAAGGGGAATCATGAAGTAAGGGGTTCCATCAAAATTTCATTTCATTAAGAAATATTTTAATATAACACACCAATTTATTTTACATAGTATTCATAATTTCATTTCCCATGTTATATAATAAATAATTTATAATCCATAACATATTTGTCATCAATTAAAATTATTCCATCCAAGGGGATTTGATTTTAATTTTACTATGCGGTAAGTGTTTCATAACACAATTTCTTTGAATTAGGTTATATTGCTTCCTCATTGAATTTGATGTTATAAAATTATTTATTAAAGTAATTCTGAATATTTTATTTTTTATTTATGATTTTTTTATGATTATTTAAATTTCATATAAATAATCAATTAATTGACTAACTATCACTTAAATGGTATGATATTTGTGTGATATTTCATCTCAATTTCCACTCTATTAAGATTTATTTTGTATTATGTACCTAATTATTTTTATGAGGTGTATCTAATACACCATTTATTTTTTATATCATGAATATATTTATATTCATAGTATTTAATGTTTCATTTAAAGATATTATTTCATGGTGATTAAGATTCAAAATTTACCAAATTGGTAAGGTTTTATTTTATAATCTCATCATTATTCGAGATTGTTTATGTTTATCTATCTGATTTGAGAATAATTTGATCTTTCTATCTTAAACTCAATATATTTCATTATAATATAGTTATAAATTATGTTTTCATGTGATTTTAAAATTTTACTCCCTTTGGGTTATAAAATTATTAAGGAAATACTTTTTTTAAGATAATCCTAATTTATTTATCTTTTTGGTAACAAATATTATTTCATCCATATCCATGTTTTCAAAAAAAATTCAAGACTGTTTAAACTATTACTCTATTATTATTTAAAATAAATTTTTACCATGTTTTAATTTCGATAAAAATTGTTTAAAAAGAATCATTTTTTTTTCATTTTAAAAAAATGTACTTTTGGATTTTTTACCAAAAATATGAAAGGAATTTCTGTTTTATTATAATCACCAAGAACAGAATTTTCCCATCATCATGTCCAGTAATTATATTGAATCATCCATTAAATATTTTATAGGTTATTTTAAAAGAAAATTTTGTTCCCAATATTTTTGAAATTTTTATATTTTAAAATTGACTTTTAATGTGATAAATTGTATTTTAATCAAGAATGTTTGTAATGATCTTTAATGGAATTTAAATTCATCAATGAAAAGAACCAATTATTTTACTAATATTTCACTAGGAATATATTTTATTCCTACCATCCTTATTTATTTTTTGCGTGGGTTATGATTAGGTTCACTGGGGAAAATAATGACATTCACTACCTTAATTTAGTTTGTAGAAATTATGTTTTCCTAAATAAATTAACTTTCCTATGATCATTGGAAATTAAATTTCCCTTGAATTACTATATTATATATTATGGATATACTAATTTCATAAAACATATATAATTTCTACATATGATTTTTTACATTGAAAGTAATTTGATTCTAAGGGGATGTATTGATATTTCATATTCTTCATTAAATACGTATATTTATTTATAAGGAATGATTTTTATGAATTAAATTGTTCATTAAATTTATGAAGAATTAATTGGACATGTAATGGAGGGTGAGGGCCAGAATTATATATCCCCTTTACGCATTGATAGGTATCAATAGACAAATTAGTAAGCTGACTTTAAATGGGTCTTTACCTATAGTTTTCAACAGTATTTGTAAACGGTCTAGAAGGTATAGATATCACGACATCTGAATCCATGATATCAAATATTACAAATTTACTTCATTTAGAACATTGTTATTATTATCTGTGAAGTTACATCATTGATATTATCAATGGATTCATGTTTTACTCATGTTATTGAGTAAATTGAATGATTTTTCAGTTATTTACCATCAATATTGATTATTAATCATTTATTTATGATACATTATATTATACAAAACCCTTATAGAGAATTTGAGTTCACCATTATTTTGTTCAATTTACCAAAAATATAAATAAGGAATATATTAAAGAATTTGAAGAATTAGAATATTTAATCTCACTATGTTGTATTTCTTGTTTTAAATTTTATTTTGAGATTCAATTATGTACCATGTTTACCCAACTAATAGACTATTCGGTCATTTTGGATTCATTATCTTATCTATAGTGCTAATGTAATAATGTCAGCATAGACTATATTATACTATAGATGGGTTCATTATATAACTTTTATCCAAAATATCTTTAATAACTGAAAAATAAAATTTGAAAAATCTCTATGCTTCGACTATCATGAGAATTGTTTTTATAACTACTAAATTACTTCTAAATAATTACATCTATTTATACAAATTTAACTAAACCTTTCATGAGATACCAACTAGAAACCATAGAACCATTCCACAAGATTTAGTTTTAAAATGTTGTATCTTTTTGTAAATTTAATATTTAATATCACTGAGTAAAATGCCATACTACATTTCAAATGATCATTTAGGTCTAGAGCTTTAAAGAATTAGGAATTTTTAAAAAAAATACTATATCACTCAAATATAATTTTTTTAGAATATAAATAATTATATGATAACTCCAATCTACTCTGACTGAAACACATAAACACGAACCAACTATAAAACATATTCTACCAGAAAACTATCCTATGAAAAACTTATCAAAACATAGGGTGAAAATGGTCATAATAAAGGGTTTTGAAATCAATTTTAACTATTTTTTTTAAAATTATTGGGAACATCATTGATATGATTTTTCCACATAAAAATTAATTTAATTTAATGTAAATGTTTGATAATTTTTAAAATTATAATTTCCCCCAATAATATTTTAATATTTTTCCAAAAATAAATTTAAATAATTTTTTTTAAAAAATCATTCAAATATTGAAAACTATATTCTTAAAAAAATCCCTTAATTATTTTATAAAATATTAAATCCACTACTAATAAAAATTTATTAACTTTTGAAATATTATTTAGAAAATTTTCATATTAAAATGTTTCAAGGGTTTTACAGAAAACCATTCGAAAGCTGAGAAAAAACCTTGAGGTGACTTTGAACATTAAAGACTAGAAAAGGATTACCCATAAAATGGTTGGAAATTCCCTCGATGATTGGTTTCACTCCACATTCATAATATTTTAACTATTCTATTTTTTCATAATTTAAAAAATCATTTTCTATATTTATTATTTTTTTCACTTGAGTTTTCAATCAAAAATATAATTTTAATACATTTAAATTGGATATATATATATATATATATTTATAAATACATAGAAACACAAAGATATATGTATATAGATATTTCTTTTTATCATTAAATAATTTGGTGAAATAAAAAAATAACTTTGAGGAATCTTTAGACTCATTTATGTTTTTCAAACATAAATGAAACATTAATAAGAATATTTCATCGTATTGCTATATAATAACTCAAATATAAGTGACACCCATCTTCTAAAGTATGTATCAAAATAAATTATGAATACCAAAATAAAAGAATTTTAATTTTCTTAATTGGAGACACTTCACAGAAGAAAATTTTTATTTTTAAATGAGGGTTTAAGAAAAACATTTTAAACATGAAATGATAATTTCTAAAACCCTTAAAATACGAAATTTGAAATTTATTATAAATAAAGATAGTTTTATTTAGAAAACAATAAAAAAATATCTTATAAAATTATTTAATAGAAAATGATAATTTTAAAACTAACATATATTTAGAAAAACAATAAAACATGATCCCTTTTCCAAACAACCACTAAAAAAACACATCTTAGTGAAACTCTCTTTGGAAAATAGCCCCTAAAATTTGACCTACATCTCCCATCAATTTTATCCGAGGAACCCTAAAATATATTTACTCTATAAACCCCCAAATAAGAGATCACTTATTTATAATCCAACCATAATGAATTTTTAGTATTATATATCTATATAATATTTCGTAGCGACCATGATGTAGTGATAGTCAAACCAGGAAGCATTTTTTCACACCCGTTTATTTCCCTCTAAGGAGAATGAATTCCCAACTTACTTCTATTACCACTTTATTATTTTTCTCAAACAATAGTGTGGATCCCATGTTATATCATGTATATATAATTTTCAATTGACCTATGAATAGTAGATGGAGACATCATCCTTTGAATTTTTCAGTTTGCAATGGAATCTTATAATTGCATGGTGATTGGATACAGTGGTTACCATATGTATATATATTAGGCACAAACACACATACACACACATACACACACATATTCTAACTACCTATAAATTCTCACAACCATTTTACCAAGTGGGTGAAGATGGCGTCATACGAGCCTATTAAACACGAAGCCGACTAACGACCTGATTGAGACTCCACCATAGTTGGACATAGTTCACCTAATATATCTCCCTTCTAAATATTCTTATGATTCTTAGTTCTTGATGTTGAAGTTGAAGAATAACCTCCAAGGATGACGACTAGTGAATCTATAATGGGGTGGTCACCAAGGAAACATGCAGGAACATCGAGTGGGGGGTTCAAAGACGACGATGACCACATTAAATTTATTTTTTCAAAAATTAAAATTTTGTAATGAAATATATATATATATATATATATTAAATTCCATTAATTACTTATTACTAACACCCATTTTTTATTGAAAGGTGTTTTTTAAAACAATAATAGATTAAAGTATAATCCCTATATCACAAATATATATATATACATGTATATATATACATGTATATCTATATATATAATCATATATTTATATTTTCATACATTATTTTACTAATAATATTATTCTTATTATTTTTTTTAAATTACGGTCATAATAAATATTTCTACTTTCGATCGTTGACATAATAATCTACTTCTGTTTAAATATTTTTAATGATTCTTATTATAAATTTATTTCAAATAAATATACAGTAACATATATTTAACCCAATAAATAATATTTTTCTATTAAATTATATAATTATCATTAAATAAACATTAATTTAATATTATTAATATCATATATGTATTAATTAATACATTGAATTTATAAAGTTATATTACTATTGACATTTATATATTTATTTCAATTTATTACTTTACATATCATAACATTTATTCATCTCAAAATAAATTTAAAAAATATATATTTACATAGATATTTGATATGTAATAAAATATATTCAATTTGAAATAATATTTTATAATTCTTGAGAAAAGTGGTGTTACCATTTGAATTTATATATTATCATTTATCGAAAAATAATTTCTAAATCACTAATGATAAATTTAATTAATAAATTACCCATAAGTTCCTACTTAAAAAAATTGTATCTTAATAAATACTAATATTATTAATTTAAATTTGTAGTAAATATATAATTTTAAGTAAAATGTTTGTATCATTTTATAAAATTCGCCAATTATTATATATGTATATATAAATAATTAAAAGTCCCATGTTCTATGAAACAATTAGACATTTCCCCCTTATATATGGAAAATAATTAATCCATAATGATTCTTTAGCAGCTGGAAAAAAATCTCTTTAAAAGAAACTCGTCAATACATTTAATAATTTTACAATCTTCTTAGCCATTTCAAATGGTGTAACATCCCTCCTCTCACCCATTGTCTTGGATAGAGGCGAGGGTGTTACTATGCCCTAGGTGACATCCCTAACACACCAAATTTCTTCCTTAAAAGAAAAGGGATTCAATAAAACTTTGAGGATGATTTTTGTTGTTTAAATATCCATCAAGGTGTCCTCTTAGTGTGTTTTGGGTGTGATTGTGTTTGTTGAAAAAGCCTGATGACTGTGAATGGGCATATATGGTGCTTGCTGAAACAAGTACTTAAGGTGGCACAATTTACAGTGTTTTCAAAATATTTAGGCCTCAAAATTGGCAATTTGGTTTTTTGGAAAAGGATGATTTCCACATATGATTGAACAATATGTGGACTATGAAGGATAATACGCATACCACGAAACATGGTTCATGGATTACAAAAGTGTATGTGTAACGTCTAAGTAAATCAGAAAAGGAAAGCCAAAATGAATCATGAGATGGATACCATGTACGAGAATGGTTCGTGGGGAGAAAATAGTATGTGGAGAAGGCATGCGGTACTCAGATGGATTTCAGTACACATGATGGTTTTTTTATTCTAAAAAAAGTGATACTGATTTGGTCCACTTCCAAAGAGGTGCGATAATACAAAAACCATATAAAGAAGAATGGTTCGCGGTTGAAACAGTATGTGGTGGAGGCCATACCAAATTGAATATTTGGGTAATATATAATTAGTGGATTTTTCACATCTATTTTACTATATAAGGAGAAATAATACCATTATTAAGGTAGAAATATTTTCATAAGAAAATATTTTTTCTCCATGAATTCGGGGAAGTCTGAAAGAGGTATGTGGGGGAAAATTCCAAAAAGGATGAAGCGGTTCTTGTAGAAGAAATTACATAAAAGGTTTTTATGGGGAACTATAGCTTGTAATGAAATCAATACGTAGAGGAGGAAGAATGGGTACACAAAGGAGAGATAATATATAGAAGTAGAGGTAGTCCACGAATGAGTTCCAGTTCATGGAAGTGGAGATAGTATGAAGAAGCTGGGGCAGTACACGTTTGTAGATGAGAAGAGGTCCATAAAGGAGAACAATTTGTGGAAGTAGAGATAATCCACAATTTAGAGACCATACACAGAGGAGAGATGATTCATGGAGTAGAGGTGATATGTGAACCATACCCACTACACATTACATAAAATTGGCAAGGTGGTTGTAGAGGACGTATGGAACAACAAAAATGCTAACAAATAGTTTGAAAAGACATTTTCAACTAACCTAATAGTACAAAGAAAAGTGGTTTTCATCTACGGATGAAAAGAGGGCTTCCATAAGACATCTACCCAAAGTTGAGGATGCATGATTTAATGAAAATGAGGGGACCTACAATTCCATAAACTGTTTGTGGAACCCTTCCAGGAGAAGTGAGTGTAGTAAGGGGAAGACAATGACCCTTCCCACTGGTAGTGAGCTAAAGGAAGAGACATAGAAAGTGATCCTTGGTAATACAGTGATTAGACCTTAAATCTTGTAAAGGCAGTGAGCCTGGGCATAAAATATCTAGCCCAAACATTGTAATTTGGAATTAAGCCTTAGTGGATTTGGTAAAATTGCAATATATCCATTGTATGCCCCTGGATGTATCCCAATGGGGGATAAATGTGTAAAATTAGCATTTACGTTATGTTTTTTTCATTTCATTACTTTCAACACATTATCTACAGATAAAATTTTAAAGGACATGATCTACATTGACATTAAAGATCATAATAAGTGACACTTATAATAAATAGTTCAAGATACAGTGGGGGTAGGAAGAAGTTTAAAAATAATATCTATACACTGATTGACCCCCCATATTAGGGTATTTATGGCTCTTTTGGACTTAATAATTGGTATCAGAGGGAAGTTTTCTTTTATAATATTTGTTTTCTCTATAATGGTTCTATCGATTGTTCATGTTAAAGATTTACTCTTCTCTTATACTGACATGCAATGGAAAACTAAAGAACTTAAATAAAGATGAATAATTCTTGTGGTATACATTAGTGTGAAAGTATTTATGAAAAAACTGTGATTAATATTAAAGAATACAAAAATTTATTGATGTAATATTTAGATGAATTAGATAAGAAAAAGATAGACTAACTCAATGATGTTATATGAATAAGTAAAGAACATGACAGGCCAAGTGACATTGAAACTACTGATGATGAAGAATCTAGAATAAGGCTCAAAGTGAAATATTTTTAGGAATAAAAATAATTGGATCCAAAATTGGAGGAAGAAATTAAATCTAAAGATATTCGGGTCACACCACTGGAAATTAAAGTCAAAAATCAAAAAGAAAAGAGGTTTAAATCAAATGATTATATTTGTGGGTACTGATCTGAGGGATAAGAATGATTCTCATGCTGAGAAACTACAAAGGATTTATATAATGATAGAAAAAACAAAATTTGATGAAAATCAATAGAATCAAAAGTCAGGAAAAATTCCGAATCAGAATTATGAAAATGATGATCTTTCAACACATCTATCTAAAGTTTATTATAAGAACTAAAGGCTATAATAAGATAATTCTTGTTGTTTTGATTCTGTTTCTCAGGAAAAATTTAATATAAAGAAGAAAAGTGACATGGTGGATAACCTCACATGTGAATCAGAAGATGTGATGAGTATAGGAAATAATATCATGAAAAAACTTCATGCTCAACTTAATAAAAGGGATATGAAGATTCAACAATTGATAGATGATCTGGAATTAGTTAAGAAGGATGTGGAGAAATCCAATTCCAAAAGAAATCCTAAAAGGAATGATTCCTTTAACTTAATATTTTATTATCATTTAGTAAGTGATAATGAAATTAGAATAAAATATGTTATTTATGAAGATAAACAAAAAGATATTTTTCATCTCAAAATAAATATAGTGTTAGAAAAACCGGTATTGGATATGATGACCCCCTCCCATGCATGATAAGAAGATAAGAAAAATATTGATGGTGATGGAGATGGACCTAAAAAAGGAATTTCAGAGAACTATTGATAGAATATACTATTTATGTGGAATTTATGGTCAAACATCTTGTTTTTAGAGGATATAGAATAAATCTCATGCTGTGAGGATTGAAATCTTTTTAAATTTATGAATAAGTATAAGCTTCCTGAAAAATATGAATGAAAATTCACCCATAAGAAAGCTTTTGGAAAGTTCTATTACTATGGAGGATAGAAAAACACCATGAGTATGTCAATAAGTACAATTTCTCAACATCCAAAGGACTCTGGATGCATAAACATATTAGCTGAGAAATAATTAAATGAGGTATTCCTTCAATGAAATATGTTTTATATGTTTTCATCATGGGAATTTGGAAAGAAATTATATCAAGAAGAAATCAAGTAAGAAAAAAGAACTCCAAATTAGGTCCCCGAATCTTGTGGTATATAACGAGATATACTATATTGGAAGACAACATGATAAGTTGAAAAATAAGTTTACATGATCAAGGGAAACCCCAGGAGCTCAATGAGAGGAGTTTCAATCACCTCCTCTCCTATACTCAAAAAAACTCTGGGAAATAATTTGAACAAACCTAGAAGAAAAAGGTAGGAGCTAATCTAGTTATATGTAAGAACAATGTACGTTCAATAAATAACCCACTAGAAGAACAAAATAATGTTGAGACTCAAATAACTAATAATAGAAAAATAAATAAATATTGTCTCCACAATCAAGAATGTGTCAAAAGAAAACAAGTGAATTAAGGAGGAATATTACTCCAATAGAATAAATAAACAATGGAATAAGACTAGTGGAGCGATTCTTTCTCAGAAATATAACCAAGAAAAAATGGCATTTGGGTTGAACCACAAAGAAAGAAATCTCTACTATTGGGTATAAACCCCAAATTGTGAAAAAGACCAAACCTACAAAACCAAAATATTAGAAGAAGATTCATTATGTGGGTAAATAATGTCAATACATATTACCAATATAATTAAGGACGTATGAGCCATTGGAAGAAACACATAAAGAGTATAGTTATTTATAGGAAAGTATCAAAGGGTTGATCCATTAGGATCAATCACAATCCTCTTCTATAAGATTCTAGAAAATCCCATTTCCCTATGTGTGTAAATTATATTAACTGATGTTAAAGTGTTTAGGGTTGAAGGGGAGATATGATCCATGGGGATGTGGAATCCAAATATTCAAAATGGTGATTAGAGGTTCTCTAGAATTTCAACTAATTGAAATCAGTTAAAAGAGCTGAAGAATTAACCTAGAAAAATTCCTTGAAATGAGTTAATGGTTTATGGATTCCTTAAATGTATGGAATTATTTGAGAGAAATAGAGAGTGATCATGTTATTAAAATTATCACTTGCTTCTTATATTGTGTTCTGACTCTGTAGGGTTAAAGGATTTGTTGATGGCTCATTGATAAGTGCCACATGAGAATAAATGATGTTGGAGAGGAAACACGTTTTTGGGTCTAAAAAGTGGGTCAAAAAATAAAAAGAGTTGAAAATTATAGGGGGATCATTGTATATCTTAATCAGATGAATGATCTCAATGGGTTATAAAGGATTAAATTTTATGCCATATGACATCAAGAAGACCGATTGGGGAAGAAGAAGAAAAACTCTGGAATTTCATGATTATATTTTTTTCTCTAACAATAGATTATTTATGACTATTTTTTGGATACCAAGAATCTATAATATAATTTCAATAATGTTTCAACATGAGGCTAGAAAAGTGATTGAAAACAATTATGTAACTATAATTGAGAATTAATAGAATCTATAATTGAATGATGAACATTTTTGTTATGGTAACTAAAATGATGTAAGAAAACTATGGTGATTAGAAGTGTAAAATGATGATTCAGATTGAGATAAAGATGATGAGTATGAAGTATTCAAATATATGTCTACCTAAAAACCAGAGAGTTGAGCTGAAATTGGTAGATATAGATGAGAACTAGGGTCATGTTATGAATCAAGAGCTTGACCAGATTGATTTTTATGAGACATTTTCACCTATTTCACAGCTAGAGAAAATAATATTAATCTTTCCATTTTAGTGAAAATATATTTCAAAGCTTTCTAGATGGATGTAATGTCCACATTTCTGAATGGGATTCTGGAAAAAGTTTAAATTGAGAAACTAGATGATTTTGACATTCATAAAGATAACAAAAAAGATTTTCGTCTAAATAAGAAATTTTATGGGATGAAGCAAGAAACAATAACACAGTATTCAAGAATAGATAATTTTTTTAATGAAGATCGGTTTCTAGTATGGTGGATTTTATTACAAGCCAATAATGATAGTAATTAAAGGACGATGGTGCTAGTGACACAATGAAGGAATGAAACATCCATTTCTCAATCTAAATATTCCTAGGAGGTTTTGAGAATTTTTTAATGGATAATTACAAGGTGATGATGACTCCAGTGGATACCTAGATAAATATATTATGAGATAATGAAGGAAAAGTGGTTAATGTCATAGGATACAAAAAGATCATTGGAAGCTGGTTGTACTTAACAACGACACACCCAAATATTGTTTTTTCCATGTGTCATGTAGCACAATATAAATGTAATCCCAAGGAAATACATAGGCTTACTATAAAAATAATACCTTATTATATAAAGAGCACTAAGGACTTTAGTTCGATGTATAATGACAAATACCATCAAGAGATATTATGCTATATAGATGTAGATTGGGCTGGATCAGCAGATGAAAGGAAATAAATGTCAGGTGGGCATTCTATCTTGGTGAATTGTGTATTTATTAGCAAAGAATGAAAAAATGTTGCATTTTAGTGAGCACCGTGGAAGATGAGTATATTTTAACCACTGAAGAATGCATAGAACTATTATGGATGAAGTATAAACATGATGATATGGGAGTTGGAGTGATGTTTCTTATCATAATCCATTGTTATAATTCAAGTTCCAAAAATTGTAGAAAAAATTTAGCCCATCACTCAACGAAAATGAACTTTAAAAAAAGTATGATTTCATTAAGGGGAAGGTGGAGAAAGGACTTATGAAGCTTGAGTATGTTCCTACAGAACAAGATGTTCTATAAATTCAGACAAAGGCCTTACCCAAAAAATAATTTGAAAGGCATCGAATGGCTCTAAGAGTTCAGTCGACTCCCCACACATAAAAAAGTGTGGATATAGATTCCCCCTGTCCATGAGGCATGGTTTATATCTTCATAATGTGATAATTTGTGTCCTTTGGGAAGTATCATACATCAAAGGAACGACCTTTGGGTTCATTGATAAAGGGGGAGAAATAGTGGCTATTGAAAGGGTTAAAATGTCTTAGTCAAGACACGAGGATAAGCTGATAGGTGGAGAAGAAAGATATGGGGAGTTATAACTGAGTTGGATAAATCTATTTCGAGGAGAAGTGATGTAGGGGGAGTAATAAATTTGACAATGCTACATGTGATCGATCGTAGGATACATATGATGATAGACGAGGTTCGTAATAAAAGCCAAAGAATGGTTTTGCAATGGAATAATTTGATTTATTTATGAACTTTTAATTTTACTATTGTTCCTAACTATGAGCATGTATCATGTGGCCTTAGATTATATGTTGATAAAATCCTCGATAGCTATCTTAATCACAAGATGCAAATGCTGGCATAAGTTGTAAGAAGGTTTAAGTAGATATCAAATTATGAAAGTGTTGTCAACAAACCCAAAGGGGGATATTTTTTGGGTAAAAATACCTAAAGGTTTCATATCGATATGTTTTGTGTGTGATTGCGTTTGTTGAAAAATATAGATGAATGCGAATTAGCATGGTTGGTGTTTAAAAAATGAATTTTTTAAGGTGTCATTGTTTCCTTCTGTTTTTCAAAATTCAGGGCCTCAAAATTGGAAGTTTGGGTTTTGGAAAAAGAATATTTTTATGTAGGATTGAATAGAATATGGACCATGAAGGATATTATGTGGACCATGAGTCATGGTTTTAGGATTGTAAATGTGGCATGTGTAACATCAAAGAAAATTGAGAAAGGAAGGGAATTGTGAAGTGTGAGATACAGACCACGTATGAGAATGGATTATGGGGAGAAAATAGTTCCCGTTGAAGGAATGCAGGACATGGAAGGAATGTGGCACACCGAAGGCTTGTAGTACATAGGATGGTTTTTCATTTATGAAAACTTAATGGTGATCTGGTCCACCACGAAGAAGTAGCAATATAACATGGACCACGTACGGAAGAACAGTTCGAGGGTGAAGCGGTATGCGGTGGAGGCTATACCACATTGAAGATTTGGGTAATCCTTGATTATCTGACATTGTGGATCTATTTTTCTATATAAGAAGTTATATTCCCATCATTAAGGTAGAGATATTTTCATAAGAAAACATCTTTTCTCTAGGAATTCGGTGAAGTCTGAAAAAGGGTGGCAAGTGCGAATTATGCGAAGGGTGAAGTGGTTCATACAGAACAAATTCCTTCGAAGGTTTTTGTGGGGAACTATAGCCTGAAAGGGAATTAGAATGAAGATTAGGAAGACTTGGTACATAGGGGAGAGATGGTTTGCAGAAGCATAGGTAGTACACAAATGATAGACAATTCAAGAAATTATAGAAAGTCTATGGAAGCTGGGACAGTACACGAAAGTTGAGGAGAAGTAGTTTGCGAAGGATGACAGTTCACGGAAGCAGTGACAGTCCACAAAGCATAGATGATACATGGAGGAAAGTTCGTTCATGGAGAAAAGGTTATTCGTGAACCATAACTGCTACACAATCCATGGAATAAGAAAGTTTGTTCATGGTGGACTCAGGGAAGCTTTAAAAATCTCAATAATTGTTCTCGAAAGAAATTTTCGCTAACCTAAATGTATAGGAAAAAGTGAATTTCATCTATGGGTGAAAAGGGACATCAATAGAGCATCTAACTATAGTTGAGGATTCATTATTTCATGAAAATTAAGGGACCTAAAAGCCCATAAAGAATGTGTGGAACCCTTCCAATAGATGTTAGAGATGAAAGAGGAAGGGGTGATCTTTCCCACCGACAGTGAGACAGAGGAAGAGACCTAGGGTGTGACCATTGGAAATACAGTCATAAAACCATAAATCTTATAAAGACAGTGAGGCTAGGAATAGAAGATCTATCTTAAACATTGTAATTTGGAAGTGATCCTGATTGCATTTGGTACAATTGGAACATCACTGTTGTATGCTCCTGGGATGTATCCCAGTGAGGGTGAACCAAGTACAAATCACTATATACTAGTGTTTGATTTATTTCGTTACTTTTAGTACATTATCATCAAGTGAAATTGAAAAATACCTGATGAAATTTTAAATTAAAGAGAAGAAAAAGTGACACTTTTAATAAAGAGGTCAAGATCTAGGGGGACATGAAGAAGTTTAAAAATAATATACATACCTTGATTAACCCCCTCTCAAGGTATTTAAGCCCATTGGAGACCTAAATATTTTCAATTTAAAGAAAAAATATACAAAAAAATAACAATGAATCCTCTATATGATGTATGTGTATAGAATACAACTCAACATTACTAAAACAAAACTATATCAGAGTATAAAAAGAAACCAAAATAAAAACCCAAATGGAAACTAAAAAGACCAATAAAAACTCAATGACACCAATGTTAAATCAACCCCAAAACACCCAAAATTATCCAATATCCAGGTCAACGAGCCACATCCACTGTATCAAGAAGAATCTATAAATAACTAAGATAACTTTATTTTACCCATGTCTTGATAGTTTACATAAGTAAACTCACTACAATGCCGATGTAGGTGGTTATTATAAACTCAGTCGAATTTACGAAATGACTTCCCAACTCATGCCACTAGTATGAAACCTATTAATAAATTTATATAAAAAAATTTAAAATAGTTTGAAACAATTAATATCAAATCCAAAAAAAAATTCTAAGGAAAAATATTTATCCAGTTATGAGTCCATTTCATGTTATTTAGAATACCCCTAACCATGTCTCCACACACACCCTGAAAGCCCATGTGATAGTTACATACTAATGAGTTGTATCTTGTCGATATAAAAAGTATTCACAAGGTAACCAATACTAAGTGCCCCAATGGTACATTCCTCTTCCATGGGGTCATGTGTAATTTACATTAAATCACCCCAAAATGTTTTCCAAAGTCCATGGAATACAATTTCACAAAACATTATTTTTTTTAAATTCGTTCTAAAACCAATTTCCATGTGTATAAAACCATAATTTTAAATTCATTATTTTACATTTATAATCCAAAGTGGTTTTACCAAAATCCATCACTTTTTTCTGATTATAAATCCATATTCAAAATGGGTTTCCATTAAGAATCACACAAGTATTTCAAAAAAAATTCAAGAAAATTATTTAATAAACTCCAATTCTTCATGTTCTAAGTCAAGTGGAGATTAGAGAAAAGCCAACTACCACACAAAAATTGGTTAAAACAAACATTGATGCTTAAAATTTATAGATATTTTCATAAACTACATCCCCATAATTAAATATAATAGGAATTCATCATTAAGAACCCAAAACACTTATATATGTTCATAATGTCCTCTTTCTATAGATTGGAGAGAGGGAATAACCTTGGATCTAAGATTATTGAAGAAGAATGATGATGATTGGCGACTTAATGACGAATTAGGTCATCCAATGCACTTAAATTCAAGTAAAGATCACCCCATATTAAAAAGGATATTCTCTCACACCTTTGGAGGAAAAGGAATTCCGATTATGGGATAATTAGGTGAAAACTGAGTTCTTATGGGACTAATTTTGATTAGATCCACTCTTTAAGGAAGGACACCAGTATGTATCACAGTTAGGTGGAATGGTTTGGAAGTCCATGTGCCAGCAATGTGGTACAACTATATTAGGGCCACACATCACATTGTTGTATCGCATGGTTAGAGAAACCATGAACTAACTATTCTTTTCCCCTTTATTGAGAGATGCATGGTTTCCATTGGACATCAAAAAGGTTTTGAAAAACCGTGAACCCAAAATATGAAGCTAATATCCTTCTACCATAATATAAATCGTTTCATAGATGGTTTGAATGGTTTGTACTAACTGTTCTCAAAGTGTGAACCTATTTAAAAGCCTCTAAAGCATAGAAAACCCCTCTAAACCTCCAAAAAATTAACTATATCATTATAAATACCTAAAATAAATAAATAATGGGTCATGTACCTCAATTCTAGGGTGTTAAATTTTCTCTTCCATTATCCTTTATTTCCTTAGAATATAGAAAAATAGTTCTATCAAGGTAGAGTTTGGGCCACTCCTCTATCATTTCCTTTTCATGCTTCTTTATTTCTTCCTTGATATGATAATTTTTCCATAAAATCCACACTAGACTGATTATTATCCAAATCATTATCTTTTATTTCCTATCCACAATCCATACCAATACATGAATCATCATAGCATATGACACTAGGTCATTGTCATCCCATCAAATTACATTGTCAGTATTAGGTTGGAACATATTTAACTAAGTCCCATGATTTTTTTTCAATGAGTTATGATTGTTTATATCTAAAATAATTCGTAAATTTTTTCATAAAGAATCTATAATATAGAAAAAATTATATTTCACCTTTGAACCCATTCTTAATTCAAACCATGAAAGTGGTAATAAGTAAGGAATACATCATTGTATGGAGGTGGTAGTCTGCACATACACATTGATACTGATTTCATTTTCCATATAAATAATGTATTAACATGTTTTATTATGTAAAAAACATAAAAATGTTAAATATATCATAATTAACTAAAAATTTAACCTTTTATACCATCCATGTTAGGTAGGGAACCAAAAAAAATTCTTTGTTGAGGCCATAGTCCTCACATATGTAAAAATCATATTTTTTTTTCTTAAGAAAAATGGGAAATGGGGTTATAGATTATTACCTTAACATAATAAAATTAATTATATAAAAAATAATATAGTTATAATATATGTTTGAGAAAATTTAAATTATAATGTTATGATGGAAATGGAAAAAGTTAAGTAAAATTGACTACTCACATTGAGCACTTTGATATTTCCATAGAGTATCCCATGTAAATAGAGGGCATGTGAATGTATATTGTGAATTGAATATAATAAAATAAATATAAGGTTAAATGCTATGAAAAATGTTCAGGGTTATTGGATAAAAGTTATGTTTAGGAGTGGTATTTTAGGGGTGCTGTTAAGATCCTATTATAAATGAAAATGAATGGATTTTTTTTGTAAATACTAAAAAACATTTAATAATGGGAAGTCAATATCATGAATGTATTTACAAAAATGATAAATAATGGAATAGGGAAGAGAGAATTCCTAGAAACCCTATTACATTCAATGTAAAACATTTTTGAAACATGATTTCTGCTCTTTGAAAATAGATTTTCCACATTTATCATTTTGAATTTTACCATGGTAACTAGTTTTTATCAATGTAATTTATTATTTATAACTAGAAATAAAATAAACATTTTTTACATAATTGGGAAATAATTATAAAAAATTATAAATCAATTTAATATGATTAAATTACTAAAGGTGATATAATTTAATTTTAAAATAGTAATATATTTGAAGAATCAAAATATTTTTAGTGAAAAATGTGACCTAATATTTGATATATAAAATATTTTTTTTATAAATTAAATGTAATATTTTAATATATGTAAAATTAAATATAATATATATATTTTTAAAAGATAATTTTCTTTTCAATTTAAGTTCATTATTACACCCTAGAGATTCCCAAAAATTCATGTTTATAAAAAATATCATTTTCACTGTTATCCTAAAAATCAATCATTTTGAAAAAATCCCAAAATTTCATCTTAATCTAGTTTATTTATGATGAATTAAAAAATATATTTTATTTAGTTGAAATGAAATTATAAATTTCAGAAATTAATATTTTAAATATATATATGAATAAATTATCTTTAGAGTGTGCATTATCTGATATCTCGTGATATGGTGTTTAACAACTACTGTGGGGTCTCAGCTATTACGTTATTCCCCCCATTACTAATTTCAACCTTTAAATTGTAGTATAAATCATCTATTGAATTTTTTTGATATTCTTTAAGTATATATTATTTGGGATCATTGGTTTCCTTTTATAGTTTATGATTTTTACAATGGAGTTTTTACCAATCATGTTGTCCAATACCAAAACACTTTCTCTCTATGGTCAAGAATCTGGATAGCCTCTTAATTATAAGAAATATAAGGCTCCAATTCTATTCCCTTAGATTTGATCAAATACATTTTATTTTTAATGTATTTCCTCATTAATATATAATTCAATATGATGTGTACTTTAAAAAGGTTAGGAAACATGGCCAATAAGTAAGCTACAACTAAAATTATTTCCACTATTTCGAAATTCCCAATGCACCAAGGGATTAACTTCACATTTTCAATAAATATTACAAATACATTTCTTAGGGAAACAATTAGGAATACACAAAACTCCATATAGAATTAGTATTCATTCCTTCAATTATAAGTATATAGCTTTTATATGCTCTAACATTATTTAATAGGATCTTGAATAGTATGTACTTTAACAGTAGTCTTCTCTACAATCAAAGAGGGAACGAGAATTATTTATCCAACATATTTGTAATAGTTTATATTAGGAAACATTTCTCTATAAAGTTATTTTCATTTCATAGGTCCCTTATTACGTGTTTAATGAAACCATATTTCATTCAATGCATTAATTATTATATAAAAAGTGAATTATTTCAAATTTATTGTTTTATGAAACTAAATTTATTTACTTGGGTTCATTATGATATGAAAACAAAATTATTTTCAAGTAGAACCCATATGTATGGATGAATGATGAGTGGGATCCTACATTACCCTATAATGCATTGTTTTAATGTAAATATCTCCAGAGATACATATTCCTAAGTAAATTTTACGTTCCCATAATAATTGGAACTTATTATATAGATCATGAAAGTAGTGTTCCCATATATTAATATTTTTTCAATATTTAAAAGATGACCCAATAAATTATTCTTGTTCTCATGACTATGTTATGATCTCATGGATCATATTTATTTACTTATATTTTCAAACTCTTTTGATTCATGTATTATATTAATATAAGACTTATTCCATGATTTTTTATCAATAATTTTTTGTGTATCAATTTATTATATATCCTTATTATAAATTTATACTCATGTTATACTGACTTGTGATATTTGACTATTAATACTTATGTTTACCCCTACTGATCATTTGAGATCACCCTTTTCTTATGTTTTCATTTATCCAGTTCAGGAATACAGATAAATTATAAAATTTTTAGAAGAGTTTCTTATATATATTATTTATTAGTGGCGTTGAAGACTCATTATAGACTGAGTAGTTTTATATATAAGGGGAAAATGTCTAATTTATAGAAGTAACATTGGTTTTTTCAGTTAATGTTTCCTCCATAATTCTATAACACTCAAAACTAAAATGTTTTGGGAGTGTATTATGACAAAATATTTTATTTATGTTATGTATATTTGATAGTAACATATACATGCTTTTATATCTTGTATCACAGAAGGTTTTAGATAAATTTTTCGATTAGTATGTTATTAATTAAGGATAATTTAAGATCCTGAAACCTCATCAAAGGTTGATAAGTTAATAATGATTATAATTTAAAAGGCACAGATAACCCATTAGGTTAGTTGAGGTAATCTTCAATATTTTAGGGATGAGGATAATAAAAACCTAGTAAAAAATATAGGGATAAGTCTTAGTGTTGAAGAACATCTAATTTTTTTTGTAATGTAGAGACTGTTTACTTTTCCTTGTATTTAAATCTTAGTATGGATACTAGAAAGTGGATGTGGTTGTGGAGAAAATTCTCCTAGGGGTAATCATTATGAAAAGGTTGGTTTAATATCAATTAAATATTCACTCTGGTGAATGATGAGTGGACCTTTTATTATACACCTATATTTAAATTCCCATGGGATCTTCTTTGGTCAATCACATTATCATTAAAAACAATCTTGAAGGATTTATTTCATAATTACTGTAAAGGATTATTTTAATATTTATAAGATAACATAACATAAATAAAAGTAGATTTAAATTAATATATCAATAGATAAAAAAGAAGTTTTCATTAAAGATGAAATCTGAAGATTGTGTTTTAATATTTTCATAATATGTTTATCTAATTTTAGTGATAACCATTTTGGGTTTCAATATTTGTTTGAAATAGGATTAAAAATATAAATCTAGGAATGATATATATATATATATATAGAAATTATTATGTATTATATCCAAATAAGAGAGGATATATAAATAATTGAGAGTCTTAGTGCATGCCAATTATTATAAAAACCAGATTTTCTATGAATTACCTAAGGTAGTGTAGACAATATCATAACAAAATTTAAATCATGTTACAATCAGCTATAATAATAAGTGAGTGATATTTATTGATGATATTATTGTATTTTCGAACATTTATGAGGATTATTTGAAACATCTATGGATTTTTCTTAAGTATATTTCTTTAAATATTTTCAAACATATATTAAATTCTATTAATGAAAATTAAATGTGATTTGATGTCATGTTTATATTTTGGGGATAGATATTAGAGAACACCTAGTTAAGGGGTTGATAACTTGAAGGTTTAATATATGCTTGATTTTGAGGTAATAAATTGTTGATTTATTTTTGAGAAAAGTGGGTTCGATTGAATTGATAACATTGGAATTGATTATTGATCCATGATATTTTTGATTAATTTTATATAATTTTTAGGATTATGATATGTATTTATATCGACATTATGATTTGTTGATTAATACATTTAAAGGTTAAAATAGAGTTTATTTCTGTAGCAATACATAATATTGTAGTGGTTTAATTTTAAATAGATTCTAAATTTTTTGGGAGAGGTACCAGTACTATAGATTTGAGAATTAACAATGCCAAGCTTTATCAGTGTAAGCTAAAAGTGCTGATAAGGCCCCCTTTATCAGAACAAGAAATAGAATTGATAAAGGGGGTCCTTTAGTAGTGCTAAAAAAATGCTGCTAGTGGGTCATTATTAGTGACAAAAAAATGTTGACAAAGTCCCCCTTAATTAGTGTAAATGAAAAGTACAGATAAAGAAGGGAGTTTATCAATCCTAAAAAAGTGCTAATAAAGGGGGAACTTTATCACTATAGGTAAAATAATAGATAATTGGGGGGGGGGGGTCTTTATATGCTCTTTTTTCTAGCTCTAATAAATGGTATATTCAATAAAAAAAAATTTTTTCATTGAATTTTTTTATTAATATATAATTATATTCATATTGACATAAATATAATATCCTTTTAACATATGATTTAGATAAATCTAAATATATGTTTACATTAAATATATAAGATATCTAGTGAAAAGAGAATATATAATAATTAAATATTAATATTAATTAATAATTTGATAATTATTAATGAGTAATAGTCATTTAATAACAATTGTATTTCATAAAAATTAAATGATTTAATGAAGGGTCTACGATAAATTGAAAACATGACTTAAACATCAAACAACCATAACTTTTTATCTAGGTGTTCATTTGGGATCTTCCATATATCGAATTAAATCCAATGAAGTGATCTATTCCATGAAGAATATGGGAACCCCGAGTCACATGTTTTTTAGGCCAAAAGGCCTAGAAGGCCTCCAAAACTGCATTTTTATTTGTGGTATCCAAATTTTGTTACATTTGATGTAATTTAAATCTTTTTTAAGGAGGTTATATTGTCTTTTTTTAGTGGGGAATAAATTTATTTCTAGGGATTACATTTTATAGATATTTTTTTAAAATTTTATCCTTTTTTCACAATATATATTTATTTATAATTAATTATATACAAATTTTATTATATTTACTTATAATAAATTTTTTTTTATTAATTCTTATTTGAACATATTTACAAAAAAATATTTTAAAATATATAAAATAAATATTTTTCATTTATTTTATTTAAAATAAAAAATTATTTATCTTATTTAGATTATAAAAATCTATTAATATGTATATATAATATTTGTATATACATATGTGTGTGTATTAATAGACGCACACACACACACACACACACACACATATATATATGATTGTTCAAACATAAAATAATTATGTAAATATAAATTTAAATATAATTATATATATACCATATATCTCTAAATTTATAACAATAAATAGAAATGTTGTAAAATATAAAACAAAATAAACATAATAGAGTGGTATAGAGAATCTAGTCACATAAAGGAGTTCCTAAGATCAAATCCAGGTGTGCACATGTATTTGGTAGAGGCTTCTAGAGTTGAGGAGGGGGGTCATGATTGTGGTCGCGGAGTGGAAATTGTTAAGAAATGAGGCTATAAGTGCTGAGAAAGGGGGCATCAGGGTTGTGTAAAAAAATTCAAAATTTTCAATAGTTCTAATAAAGGGTTGATTTATCAGTGATTTTTATAGCTTTTAAAGGAACTCTTTATCATTTCTAAAAAGAACCATTAATGGAACCCTTTATCAGTTCTAAAAATCATAGATAATTCCACCCTTTATCAGTGCAAAGCACAGATAACGAATGGATTTTAACATCATTTGTAATATCAATGCATTTCAAATGCTAATAAAACCATTTTACTAGTGTTATTAAAGGATAGATTTATATAAGTGTATGTAGTAGAGAACATATGTTAAATTTATATAAATATTGGGGTTCATCACTATATGAATATATGATATTTTTTTTAAAGAAATATATGTAACAAGATATACTCTAAAAGGAAATGGTAGATGTCATTTTAGAATTTATATCCAGAATAATGAAAATGTTTAGAATACCCTAACAAAATTTCAATACTTAGGAATAAACAAAATTAGTAGGCTAAAATTTATTTAATGGGGAAAATATAATTACTCGAAATTTTAGTATATATTTTCCTCTAATTTCATAAAATATCTTCGATAACATACTTCGTAAGTAAAACCGAACAAGAAATATGTGATATATATTTTAAATATTAAACATTACAATTATAAATATCCATTTAATTAGTAGGTATGAATTGGAGCATCCATATTTGGAAATATATTAATATATATTGATATATATTTGTTATTTTATTCTAATTTACTTAATTTATTATTCATATTAAAAATCTATATTTTTAATCATGATACTTTTTATCAAAGAAAACATTGTATATTAATGTGAAATTATGATCTTAAAAACATTAAATATATATTTATTAATTATATATTTATTTTTTTTATAGAAAATAATAATAAAAATAATTAATAAATTAAAAATTAATTTCCCAATTTTTTTTTTCACCCAGCATTATAATTTTATTTAAATGTTTAATCTATATATTTTATAATGAAAAATTTTAGAAAATAAAATTCAATTTAGAATTCATAATAATAATATTATATTGTATAATGTTTTGGGTGTTTTTCTTGAAATATTAATTTTATGGTGAAAAGTGAAATATACCACTTTCAAAAATACTATTCCTTTTATGACTTTAATTGTTTATAAGTTTGATTTAAAAATTTGGGAATTTTTTTAATTAAAATTATGAATTTTATTGGTGAAATTAGAAATTAATAAATAAATAATTTGATTGACAAACATATAATATCATTTTAGAACATGAGTAATATTTTTTGAAAAAAATTATTTTTAATACATTATGCCTTTATTAATTTAAAAATAATTTTTGTCACATTTAGAAATAAAATAAAATACAATTAAATAAAATGGTTTTAATGTTTGTAATTTAATTTAAAATTTATATAATAAGTTTACTTTTTTTGTCATAAATGATAAGTTATCTTAGGTATAAAATAGTTACAACGGTAAAAGATAAAATGGTAAAAGTGAAAAATACAATGGAAAAGAGGTGAAAATAATTTTAAAACATTCGTGAGAATGAATGGTTGAGGCCAAGATATACCTTATATATTATCCTGTCAATATTTATTAATTTTGGGCCCACATTCCTTGATATTGAATTCCCATTATTGAAAGGTTTTGGGTATTTACAAAAATGTCATACCTATTCTTGTTTGGGTTGGTTTAGCCACATACAAAAACAATTCTATAAATATATATCATGGATGAATATTGAAATTTAATATCTAGTAGTATATGGTTTAAATAAGAAAATAATTATTTATTTTTTCCTTTAATGGTCATATAAAAACCATTATTTAATAAAACACCATTAATTCACATGGAATCATCTAAAATTTATCATTTCCAAATGTATATTTAATAATCATAACCTAAAATTACATGTAATGAAATTTTAATGTTATAAATAATTAAAATAATCAATTAAAATACATTGTATTATCTAATAATTAGTAACTTTTTGAGAAGAATAAATAATATATCTATTACAAAAATATTTCAAAATGATCAAGATTACTCACTCCTGATATCAAACATATATATTAACTAACTAATATATGTTGTCCCAAATAATTTATAACCAAAAAATTAATGGAGGAGGGGGTGAGTTGAGTTTCTATAATTTTATTTATATAAAACCACCTTCTCCAGATATGAAAGTTCAAATATTTTCTTTAAAGGAAATATCATACAAAAATATAAAATCGTAATGATAAAAAATTGAACATAAGATATTTATAGTTGTTTGGGGAACATAAATATCCTAGTCCATTACACCAATGATCTTCTCCTTGAGTTTTGTGATTTTGACTATAACATCACTTTTACCTGGGGCACCCAACTGAGTACAAAAATTATTAACATAATAAAAATGTATAATATATTTCAACCAAACTCTATATTTATTAGAACTATCCCCAGTCTCAACACACACTCATACATTCAGTGTAAAAAAATGTGTGATCAAAATTTTGATGAATTATTATAGCAAAATGTTTTAAGTATTAAATAAAAGTAGTTGAAGATACATTATGAGAAGATGATAGTCTTCACAGGGAAGATCTAGATGATCATTAGTAAAAATTATAAACTTGTAAGCATAAGATAAGTGTTTATGGTTGATATTTTTTATGTATATTTTTTAAAAGACTATTTGTATTTTCATGCATTCTATTTTTTATTCTAATTCTTACATTTTCCATGTAGTAGATAACTCTTCCTTATATATGTTATTTTTTATATTGAACTTAAGAAAAAGATAATCATAATAGTCGAGTTGATAATATTATAAGAAGTTGATATTACAACCCACTAATGGAATGCATCCATTACTTCAAAATAGTGAATATACTTCTACATCATTACTATTATAGATCTTCTTCATTAGATATTTCCACTCATAAAACCATGAGGCATTATATACATCACTATTCCTTAAATAAAAAATAAATTTTCTCATAAATTATAAAACCATGAAATTAATTATCAAGATAATAGAAATGTAACCATGAAATTTTGTGTAATAACTAGTTCATAAAAAAATATACAAATTGTAGTACATTTCTTTTTAGATAAACTTATGAAAGACTTCTTAATATAAGATAGATTTTTCTACTATTCTAATCATAAGATAAACTGAATTCAATACTGCATAAGATAATTCATTAGTGAAATATAAATATGTTACTGAGTTGGGATACTCATCTTCCATGAATTCTTATTATGTTCATAAGACAATTTTTTTTGAATATCCTTCTCATAAGATAACGACTTATAAAAACTTTATACTGTCTGAATTATATAAATATGATCTGATAGTAACTCAATCATACTGTTTATAAGGTAATATCAAACATAAAAATCTAAACATCCAATGAGAATTTATCTGATTATGAGTAGATCTAATATAGTCTTTGATTCCCATAGAAGAAAATAATTTGTCGTAAAATGAATTATTCAACCATCATAAGATACTCACTTATAGAATCAGTGGAAGATAAATTCTTTTGAAAAATGAAATAAGAAACAGTTATGAGAAACTCATTAGAATAAAACTATGGATTTTTGAATCATCAAAACACAGATAATCTGAGATATTTTCAAACAACATAAGTCTTCCCAACAATATCTCCCTTTTTTATTATAAAAAACAATGAAATAAAAAATAAAAAATTCACAAAAGAAGCTTTAAACATTTAAAATATTCTCCCATTAGGATATATTCTTTAAATTTTATAGCCTTACATTTTATTCTTCCCCTTTGAAATAAATTTATACTCTAAATATTTTTTCACAATTTTTAAAAATAAATATTTAATTTTTTTTTACTTTTTAAGTTTGTATTCTCTTTTTCTTCTCTACAAAATAATAGTTTTAAAACATTAATTTTTTTTCTTATTCCTTTTTTCTTTCCAAAATAACATTTATAAAATTTTATTTTTTTATCCTTTTCGAATACCCCTTTTTGTGACATAAAAATGAATTATTTTACAATAATTATTACACACAAACAATCATAAATAGTTAATGATACTAATTATGAACATAATTTTCATTGAATTTGTGTTAAAAAAATTTAATATAGATCCTTAAGGAAAAAAGAATACTAAAATATAAATAAAAATAGAATATAAATAGAAATAGAATATAAATAATTGGAATATATCAATATTTTCCATATTGATAAATAGACAAATCAATATAGAGTAATGAATAAAATAACTAATAATAAAATAACAATTAATAAATGCTAAAAGTAAGAAAGAATTATATAAAAAAACTAATATGAGAAAAAAAATTAAAATATTGAAAATTTACAATTTATATATTTGAAAAAAATAATTAGAATGTTTAAAATCACGATTTAAATATTTAAAAATAAAACTTAACCAATCATGATTCTAATGTTTATAAACTTCCCATCCATCAAGAAAATCATCACACAAACTGGGAAATGCGTATCAACATTAGAATATAAAACAAAATTTTGGTTGTACTTTATCGAAAGAATGATGATGGGATGAGGTTTTAGAGAATGAAGGTAGTGGAGAACTAGATGATTATCTAATAACATCACCCAATGTTAGTAAAGGTTCTCTAAGAACGTTTTAATCACTCTCAGATATCCTTATAGAAGTGGATTGCATTTTTAGGGATGATTTCTAAGATATCACTATGTAAATGTTATCTATAGGTAAAAATGATAGTTTATAAAAAGGTTACGGTATATGAGAAAAAAATTATACAGAAAACCATAGATATTCCTTTGATAAATATTAGCATGATCAAATATTTTTTATCTCTTAGTGAGAAAAATCATGAACATCAATGATGGGATGTTCTGAGAGATTTATCCCTCTAATATGAAACAAATCATCACCAAAAGCATTGATCATTTTCCCATTTTTTTCTTTTAATACTCTATAACATTTTTCAATCCATTCCATATACATTGTAATAAATTTAAAAACATTTTCCGAACATATAATTTCTTTGCACAACTGAAAAGAAATCTTTAAATATTTCGTAATAGTTTTCTGGCATTCCAACCAACGGATAAACCGAATCAACATATTTTACTCTTAGAGACACTTTTCTTTATTGAGGATTCAAAAAATCATCAGCCACTTCTTTATATTCATCTTATAAGGATTTAAAAATCAAAATATTTATAACATCTTAGTTAAAACATTTAAATTTCTTCTCCAACACCTCAGAATTATTGTATATGGATTAATCAAGACTCTGTAATCCATTTGATAATAAAAAATAAAACATTTTTCACCTGTAATGTAAAATATTGACCTTCAAGAAGTCTATTCTCCTAATAGGGTGATTATTCACTTCATAGACTAATAAATTGATATAATATTACATTGAGTAAGAAAAATAATACTTATGACTATCTATTAAATATCTTTAAATATCCTAAATTAGTTATTGGGAAGTAATTCACACTGGATTGAGGTAATTTTTGACATCATTTTGTCTACCACCACAAACACTCTTAATATCGATAAAATATCCACCTGATTCAAGGATTTTATTGAGGGTTCAACTATCATCTTATTAACCAAAAACAGAACTAACATCTTTACTACTCTAACATTATCTCTTGAAAAGACATGATCATGATGAATCCTAATTTTATTATTGGATTATAACTACTTATGTTTCAAATATTCCACTTCTGACATTGAATTTCAATATATTTCTCTATCTCTTTGATTAGACATATCCAACCCAACTGTAAGAAAATTTTATTGTTCATACTAATCAAGATTTACATTGAAAGTGTCTTGAGAAACATTGGTACTTCTAATGTAATCATCTTTTTTAGTTGTATCAATATTGAGCCGCTCCTACCGAGAATGTTCTAAAGAAACTGATCCAACTCTTTCACTAATAACTAATTGAGTTTAATTTTCTTCTTCTTGTTCTTTTTCTCCACCACTATCATTTTTGATATTAAGGTCAATAGATTTAGGTCTAATTATTGTACTTGTTTCATTGAATAATGATATTTCATAAAAGCACATTTCACCCAACACAGCTGATATCCTTTTTTGAGGAATATTTATTAATATTTTCATTCTAGATACTAACTCTTATCAATTATATGAAAATAGGATCACTCCATGTAATAAATATGAAGAAGATAAAGTTGAACTTATTTCAAGAGAAACATCTCCTATTGACTTAACCAGGACTTTTATAATCCTTCTTCTTTCTTGAAGGTTATTATTATCAAGAAAATCTCTTACGTGAATAGATTATTCATGAAACTATACTAAAACAAGAACATCTTTTGGAACTTGTACACCACTTGAGAAAACCCATATGAACTGACTCCCTCTAAATAAAATAAGGTTCTATTTTAGTTCTTTCATTAGAACTAAATTCTACGAACATATTCAAATAGTAATTACAACAAAAATCACTTCTTCTCAAAATATGTTCAATTAACTTTGTCAAACTAGGAAAATGGGTCGTAGTACAATCATCTAAAAAATTAAAACTTTTGAATTTTCATATACAATTATAAAAAAGGTTATAAATTCAAAGTCATATTATATACATGCCACATGTACCTTACAACAACCGATTATTTATTAACTATATTTGCAATAATAAATAATATAATAATGTAATGTCATGAATGAAAAATTTTCAAACTCACCATTATGCTGAGTGATGGAAATTTAGTATAACATTATAAGGACTTTTTTTTTGTTATGGTAATTCACTAGATTATTCTCCATATCAGAAGATCCGAACAAGGACTTCAAAATATCTAGATAACAAACTTCATCTATGGTGTGAAATGCTGTGCTAAATTTTTTATAGCCTTCATGAGGGGAATTTAATTCTTCATCCAATACAAAAAAGGTTAAAGAAATTTGTTTTTGGTTCACATCAGTAGTGATTAAATACTTATTTTCAAAGAAATTAAAAACAACAGTCTTAGAAAAATCACAAACATCATTTTCAAAAACAAACTCAGTTCTTCTTCCATCATAAGAATATTACAATACTTGATGATTTATAACTTTATTTTGAAACATATACATTCAAATAATAAATAAAAAATTAATTTCTCTTCAAAATTGTATTTTTATTGATTTTCATTGTCATTTAAATCAACTTGAGGACTCTCTATCAGTCTTATTGGGTTTTCCATTTCACAATATATTTTGAGGATTGGAGGGTTTGAGAAATACCGTTTTGGGAGTAGAGATAAATATAGTGTTTGAAATTTTGAAAACATTTCATGCATAGAACTAACAAAATTCATTCCATTTGTTGTAATCGAGGGGATATGTAGTGATGTGCAGAGTAGTCATTATAAAACCATTATGATGTTTCCTATTTTATATGACTAATACTAAAAATAGAGATTCCATAATTTAACCAAAATAAATTAAATAAATTATTTACTCAAATATGAAAATTTTTTATTAAGAAGGATTCAAAATAATAGAAAGTAAAATTAAAAATACTTAATTATGATTTAATGAAATAAAATCTATCTGAGGAAAAGGGTTTAGTAAATTTTTTTTGGTAATTGATTTTCAATACAAACAAACTTTAAGGTGATATATCCCATTTCTGCACAATCTCTTAAAAAATGATTTCTCAAATCAATTTGATTTTCTCTTGAATGTATAATGGATTTTTTTGAAATTTTTATAGAAAAAGTGTTATCAAATTTTATTGGAACACAATTAATATTAAATACCAAATTTTTCATGGTGTGTTTCATCTATAAAACTTGTGCAAAAGAACTTCATGCATTAATATTTTCTACTTCAGTATTTTATTATTCAAAAATGTGATGTTTCTTAGTTAATAAATATTCTAGACACATTCCACGAAAATGAAAGGTTCTTGAGGTTCTATTTTTATCTATTCTCAATATATAAAAATCAACATCAAAATGTGACATTGAATTAAAGTCATTTGTTTTTGGAAAAATAAGATAAAGTGATATAGTTCTGTTTAAATATCTTAAAAATATTTTGGTGGAATTTAAATGAAAATATATTGGATTAGATATAAATACATTACAAATAGATACTAAAAACTTAATTTATGATCTACTTATAATAAGATAAAATGATCTTTCAATGATTCCTTTATAATTTTTTTTTCTAACTCATTTTCTTGTCTCATCCATATCAAGTTTAATATTGGAGATCATAGAAGTTGGATATGTCTTACATTTTCCATGTAAAAACTTCTTACATATATCATGTATTTATTTCATTTGGTTTAAAAATTTTCCAATTTTGTTTTGGTAGATTTGAAATTCATGATAATAGTTTAACTCAACCATTAAACTCATTCAAATTATTTTTTTCATAAGTTATGAAAAACTATTACATTTTTTTTATTTTCGGATACAAAAATAAATTCATCAATATATATTTTTACTAAGAAAATATTTTAATATGATGTATTATTAAATAGTGTAGGGACTTTAATTCCAACAATAATAACATTTTTAAAAAGAAAAATACATAATATTTTATACCTTGCTCTTAGTGATATTTTAAGTCCATTTAGAGCTCTAGTATGTTTAATTTTTTGTGGAAGTGATGGTCTTCAAACTAGGTATTTACTCTAAATATAATTCCTCTACTAAAAATCAATTTTTAAGATAAGATTTAACATCAATCTAATATAATTTAAAATTCATATAAGATGCATATCCTAGAAGGATCTTAATTTCTTCTAAGTGGGCTAAAAGAGAAAAAGATTACTCATAGTCTATTCCTTATTCTTTGGAGTATCCCTTTAAGCTATTCTATATTTATTTCTATTGATTATACCATGATCGTCTTGTTTGTTTCTAAACACCCATTTTATTCCAATTATAAGACAATCATAGGGTCGATCAACTTGTTCCCATACAATGTTCCTTTTGAAATGATTTAACTATTCATTCACAGTTAAGAACAAACATTCCTAAAATAAATATTATTCTATATAATTAGGTTCTCGATCAGATAAAATAGAAAAAAATGTTACAAGGTTCCCTATATTTCAACTAGATCAAACTATTTTATCTAATATTCCTATAACTATTTCTAAAGTATGGTCTTTATGATTTCTCGGTAATCTAGGAAACAAAATTTCTGGTTCAATAGTATCAACCCTTACTAGATTCGGTTTAAATAATCTTGTTCCAAATCATTATACTTGTTATTCTTAATGGGAGTTTAAAGTATCATATCATTTAGTGAATCTCTTATATAATTAGTCTGCGTCATTTTTTTTATCAAAAGGACCACTTTCATTAAAATTAAAATGAGAAGATTCTTTAAAAATACTTGACTTTTTATTGAATAATATAAAATATTTTCAATTAGTAGAATAGCCTCGGAAAATATCATCATCATCTTTTAGATAAATATTACCAAGATTATTATGGGTGTTCAAGATGTAAACCTTAAAACTAAATACTTTGAATTATCCTACCTTTGGTTTTATACTATTCAACATATCATAGGGTTTTTTCTTTAAGATAATCCTTATGAGAACTTTTTTAATGACATATAATTTCATGTTAACAGCTTCATCCCAGAAATGAGTGGGCATGTTATATTCACACAACATGGTTCTGGAAATTTCATAAAGTCATATTCCACCTTTTAAAAAACACCGTTATTTTGATGTTTCTTGTGGGTTGTGAATGTATTTTTAATTTCTTTATTTGGGAAACACAATTAAAATTTATTATTCTAAAATTCACCTCCATGAACACTTCTAAAAGTCATCATTTTTGATAACTTTCTAATTTTTTTACAAGATTACAGAAATTAATAAAAATATAACTTGCTTCACTTTTATGTATTTAAGTTTTAAACCATTTAAATCTTGAAAAATAATCAACCAACACATAATAAAAAAAATACAAAAAATACTGGTATTTCTAGTAGGTCCAAAAAGATCTACATGGATACGTTCAAGATGTATAGATCTAGAGAACAGATTAATTGGTTTAAAAGATGACTTTTGTTGTTTTCCCAATTTTGATGTATCACATAACATATTTTTATCGAATTTAATGTTTGGAAAGTCATAAATTAAATATTTCTTACACAAATTTTCTAAGGATAGAACAATACAAATTCCAAACCTTATATTCCAAGTCCATAATTCATTTATTTTATCATTTAAATAATATAAATATTTTCTACATAAAGGATTAATATCTAATGTATAGACATTATATATTCTAGGTGCATTGAATTTAAGAGACATATCTTTTAAAACTAAACATGCATTGTTAGATAAAATAATTGAATGACCATCATCACAAGTTTGAGTGACACTTATTAGGTTGTGCTTCAAGCCTTAAACATAAAGAAATTTCTTTCGGAGAATTGATTAAGGATTTCTTGTAGATCGAATGAAAACCATTATTTTCATTTGAATTTTAACCATATTTGACATATCCTCTATCAATTTTGGATATTGATTGAATGAATGAGAAATATACACTCATATTTCTTGAACAACCACTTTCCTATAATTGTTTTTCATTTATTTTTATGTGGTTTGTTCCTTATAATGACAAATCAAACAACATGATTCTTTGTTACAAAAAATGTTGTGGGTCTAGAAATGTTATCTATAAGATACTTTTGGATACAAATTCCTTTTTTTACAAAAAAATAGAACATTTTTTTGAGAAATATTTTTTAAGATAACCATTTTTGATTAAAAAAATTGTGTATTTTTCAAATTAATGATGTTAGCAAAATTTCTTAATTCTCTAAAATGAAAAATTGTAAATTTATAAAGTGTTATTTTTTAGAACAAGGGAAATAATATTTCTTATAAAATTTTGGCCTTAAACCATGACTTACTATTCTAAATTTTTCTTACGTAATCTCACTCTGACCCCGAATTTTACTCATATAATATTACCCTTAAGTGAAAACACTTGTAACATCTTTAATGTTTTGAACTACCTTCTATAGTATTTATATTGTCTTAACTTTTTTAGTATATGAGGAAATACAATTTTCCAATTGATTATAAGAATATAAAATTTGTTATTTTAAATATTCCTCTTCATTGACACTTTTATTATTGGAGTTCTTTATATTTTTTTTTAATATTTAATATTTTATACATTGAAAAAACATGGAATAATTTTCATTTAATTATTCATATGATAAATATTCATTTTACATTTCAAGATAATGCTTAGAAGATTAGTAAGAATTCACCACAACTAAATATTCCATAAAGCATATGTTGGCAATTTTATTAGGATTTTAATGTAATTTTTAAGATGATATACAATCAATATAATCTTCATAAAAACTATAGGAGGCATTCATAGATTTATTATATTTGTTTTTATAACCATATTTATTTAATTATTTCTTTTTTTCAATTTTATTGTCCTTATACTGTATGAAATCAGTCTTAATGTGCCATATCTTCTTGTACTCATAACATCTTGATTGTTTATAGTTTTCACCATGCTTCATATACTTGTTGAAAAGTCTTTTAAAACTTCTTATATTGTTATAAAATTTTTAAGCTTTTGATAAAATCATGGAAGCTCATTATTTGATCATAAACAGCATAAGAAGTATTCTTCTTTGATGTTTCCAAGATTTATATGATTTTTTCTTCTTTTCATCCATATAGTTGATACCTTTGAGGAAAAGTTTTATATATTGATAATTTTATACTATCTAGATTCAACATTCATTTCATCTTTATAAATCATAAGAGTTCCAATGATATCATTTATCTTGAAACTTTTGATCTTTGTAGATTATCTTTTAGATGACGAGATTCTAATCCTCTTGGGTGGTGAGCATATGAGATCATTCAATGATAGTTTTAGTTCAGTGATATGTTCTCATAGAGAAGAAAAATTAATTAAAATCATAGTATTCCATTTATTCAATAGAGTAATGACTTATCCATCAAACATTTTAAATGTGTATAACATGAGTTTAATAGTATCATATATATGTTCCTTCACATTTTTAATACCTTCATAAGAAACATCTACAGTGGTCCACATTTTAAGAACTTTTTGACATTGGGAGACTGTATTGAAAAAGTTTGGCCCTAATATATATGTTATAAGATTCGATGATTTAGAATTCAGGTTATATTCTACTTCAGTTATAACACCATACATTTGAGGTTCTTTCTTAGGAATTTCATAAAGATTTATTTGTTTAATATAACCATTCAAGAAAACATTCATTAGAGATATCATCATGAAATACTTCAAAAAACCATAATATTTACCATTAAGGTAAGGTTTTATAACCGTTGACATAACTTCTCAGTTATTATCCAAAAAAACATTTGAAAATAGATTTTTGGACTTAAACCTTTGATATATATAAACTCAAGGGTCACTTTCTCTCATACAAATTTTTATCCTAGAGAATAGCTAACTCAAAACTCAAGAGGGTGTGAATTGAGTTACTTAAACATTATTTATATTAACCCACCCTATCCAGGTGTAATATTTAAAATCCATTATTTTAATAAAATATATATTTTAAAATCAATATCTTTATGGAAATAGATTGATTACAATAAATTTATAGTTATTTGGGAAATAAATACCCCCTAGTATAGTCCACCAAAACTCTACTACTTGTGTTTGGTGATTTTCACTATAATAACCCTTTTAACAAGGGATTCAATTTTGGTAAAAGAAGCGCTGACTTAATAAAAAGGTTCAATACCTTTCAACTAGGCCCTCCCATTACAATTCTTATCCACGGACGCAACACACACACATAGAATGAGTGTAAAAAAATAGTATGAATAAAATTTGGAAGAAATATTTTGGAAAATAGATATAAGTGGAAACTAAAATTAGTTAAAGATACATTATGAGAAAATAATTTTCATTAATATAAATCTCTATTTGGTCTTTTTTGAAACTGGGTTTTCTTAATAACATCATGAGTGTTTTTGTTTTCTGTTCAATGTTTAAGAAGTTTTTATTTCTAGAGTATTAATATGCATGTGAGTTCTACCCATTATTTTCACACCTCCATCTTTCATGCACTGGATAACTATTAATTTTATATATCACCTTTAACTTTTTTATTAACCATGAGATAATCATAACATTCGAGTTGATAATCAGTAGAAACCTTTATACAAAATTCCATTAACAACATGCATCCATTCCTTCCATATATGAAATATTCTTCTTTAGCAGCATTGTTAAAGATATTAATATTTGGATATTTTCACTATTTCAAACATAATACCTTTTACAATGTGATCTTTACATTAATGGAAAATAAATTTTTTTGATGCATCCATCAAGCATGAAATAGGTTATCAGGAGAAGGGAAATGTAATTATGATGTTCTTCCAAACAACTAGTTATTTATAATATATCTAATTGGTAGTACTATAATACTTATATAATATTTTGAGAGACTTCATAAGATAAAATTTATCTTTGTAATATTTAAAGTATATTATAAACTTAATTCAATAATGTGTAGGATAAATCTTTAGTGTAATTTAAATATGATACTATGTTCTAATACATATCTTTCATGAATTCTTGTGATCATTATAAGATAATATTTTATGAATATCCTTTTTCATATGAAAAAAAAGTCTCATAACTTCATTCAATATGATGTATCTGACTCTAATAATTTAGTAACTCAATCATAATTTTCATAAGATAATATCTTATAGTGATATATAAACATCCAACAACGAGTTCTATGATTCTGAGTAGATAGAAGATATTCTTTGAATCTCATAGAATAAAATAATTTTTTCATAAAATGAAGTCATTATCTATTGTAAGATAATAACATATAAAATAAATTGATGATAAATTATATCGATAAATTTAATCTAAAACACTTAAGATAAAAAATTTAGAATAATAATAGGTATTTTTTGTATCATCCAAACAGATAAATACTAAGATATTTTGGAACAAAATAAGTTTGTACGACAAATAAATGTAGATAATGGTTATAAATTAAATTTATAAAATGTTATATATATGGAAAATTTTCTTAAATGGGTTATTAATATAGTTAATATTTTTATACATGAGGTTATATTGAATTTCAACTAAGCATAAATTGAGGTAAGGGTTTTCCTGGTATCAATTCTGATTCTTTCATACATACTACATTTTTTGGCACCATTTTTTCCTTATATGGTTGTTTTAATTCCCATGGATATATGTTTATCATATTTACATTATTTAATAGGATATACTGATAAAAATTAGATTCCATTATTTGTGTGGATATGAATTCAATTATTACCCTAGTAATAATAATTTTCCATTACTCAACTTATATTCATTTAGTTTTGATTGTTAACTTGAACTTATTTCATATAATATGGGTACACCATTCAACTTATTTTATTATGTGGTATTATATATATTTTTTGTATTTATATTCAATCCCAAAAAAAATCCTTAATTAATATTTTTTACCTCATAGAGTTTTTTTCTCTTAAGGGATATTGACATCTCATCTTTCCTTTCTTTAAGTTATAATGTCTTACCTTTAAAATTATTCAAATATAATTGATTCTCTTACCATAACATTATATTATATTTTAATTTATAATCATATTATAGAAAATTATGTTTTAACCCAATGAAATATTTTTTACTCATTTTAGAAGCTGGGTTCCCAACAAATGTAATTTAATTTATTAAAAATTTACCTTGAATAATTAAATGTTTTATCTTTAGCATCACATTTTATATAGATATATTTATTTAATTTTCCAGGATCCATTTATTAATATTATTTTCATAATTAAATGTTTTATACGTTATTAAATTCACCTTTTTAAAAGTTAATTTTGAAACTGGCTGGTATGTTTATATTTTACAACAATGTTAAAAAAGTTTTATAGAAGATCATTTATGTTTCCACCTCTATATTCCTTTTAAAATTCAAAATTATTTTATCCCATGGTATTTATGAAACATTTTTTATCTTTTAATAAATATATATATAATTTGGAAATTGGAATGTTGGTATCAAATAATTCTATTCTTGTTCCCTTCTTATGTGATACCATTTAAAGAGTTCTATTGAAAGGATATTTTTCATCTATGTCAATATCCCTTTGAGTTTCCTTTGTTATGCTTGGGATATGTTCCTCTAAAACCATCCAAATTTTTTCCATAGATGTTTTTAAAAGAGTATACTACTAGTATAATAATGGAAATTCAGAAGGATGTCAACATAAATAGAAAAAATCATTGAAAATCAATTTTTCGAATGATATCACACAAGAAGAGAAAAAGAATTAAATTGTTTGATACCATAAGTTCAATCCCCCAAATTTTAAATATATATATTCATTATATGATAAATCATGTTAAAAATATAAAATTATTATATATATATCATTATATAAAAATAAGATGAAGTTGAAAACATAAAAAATATTCTTGAAAACATTTTTAAAATTTATGTAAAATAAAAATATACACGTCAATTTAAATAATTATTTTTGAAAAGGTTAAGTGAATGATTTTTAGAAATATTAATTTCAAAAAGAATATCCCATAATGTATACTTTAAAATAATATAAATTATTCTATAGATAATGTGGCTCCTAATAAAAAATAATTTACTATCAAAGGAAAAAATTTAATTCATTGAAAACGAACATTTTAGAGTGAGTAATAAAAAAATATTTCTTTTAAAAAATAAAATTTAGAATTTGGATGATAAAATAATATATAATAAAATACTTGGGTGGGATAACCCAATCATGGAAGAACAATGTTGAAGAAAAACCATTACAACTCAAACAAAATTCATCTAAGCTATTAATATCTCTTAAAGAAAACATACCCCATAAGGTAAGAAATATTTCATAAGGTTTTATATTGTAGGAATTTAAATACAAAAAAATGAATTAAATAATAAAAAATAGAATAATAAAGGGAATAATGTACCCAACTTATATTAAATAAGTTCAAGAAAATAATAATAACTAAATGAATGTATGTTGAGTTACCAAAAACAATTACTGCTAGGGTAATAATTGAATCAATATAAATAGAAATTAATTAAAATTATTTTTCTTAGTGTATACCATTAAAAGAAAAACAATTATGATAAAAACAAATATAGTGGTATTAAATACACCATACAAAGAAATGATTACATAGAAAATGTCTTATGTTTCAAAATATCATAATCAAGACCAAGAAAAACTTTATGACATTAGAAGCGTTCAAATAAAAACCCACTTAAAGGATGTAAGTTGAAATTAATCTTTAAATATCATGAAAAATTATATAATCATTTTAAATAAAATTATAGGTGTTTTAGATATGCCATTCCAATGAAATCATGGTTTATAATAACATGTATGTCTCACGGGGTGAAAATTATTGAATGAAACCCTTATGTTTTCTCCTAGATTCAATAAATGAACTATAAACTCATGTATTAAAAACATATATATCATAATAACTAATTGTTTGAGATTAATCAGATCTTTTATATTAATAATATTTTTTTATAATCAGTCTAAATAGGAATTATAGTCATTTATAACGTAGTTTCATAAAAATAATGTTTTTTATTCATTTTTGTTACACATTTCATCATTATAAGATCATTAGAGGTACATGAATATATGTTCCTTGATATTTATAATGGTATAATTTCACTACAAGTTTGTTTTTATTACAATAAAAAATTATGAAATTGAAGATGATCATCTTTTAGCAATTATTAACAAACTAAAGGCATTTTAATAATTAATGAGTTTTTTTATAATTTTAGCACTCTATAAAAAATGATTATTTAAATATTTATATCATATTATACCAGTAATTATGTTCCCATATTGTACTGTGATATAAATCATAACATTGTTAATGTAGGGAGTCAACCCGATGAAACTATGAATATTCGTTGATTAATGGATGATTATGTGGTAGATTGGTCATACTATCTTTGAACCAGAAGCATAAGGATATTATTTATTTTTTATTAGTGTGATATATCAGAATTCAATAAAAGTATATAATGATTTAATGGATATGAAAATATTACAAAATATGAATAAAAAAATTTCATATTAGTAAGCTTGTTTTAAATGATCGAATTAAGGATGACCATTTGTTCATCATATCATTTATAGGTCATCCAATTTGTCGTACCATAACCTTAATGATTTCAGAAATATAATATTTATCAAATAAACCAATACATAAGATAATCCATGAAAAAAGATAATGAAAAGTGGAATGCATCATTTCTTGGAGGTTGTAGTTCTCGTGTATGCATGTGTTGATGATTATGAGGTAGTTTAGTTGTAATTTCATTATAAAATAAGAATAAGGATATTATATAATGTTTATTAAAGTTATATATAATAATTTTAAGGAAGCTAATGAATAATTGAGGGATATGAGAATATTACATAATATGAATAAAAATATTTTCCTTTTTGTACAATTATTTTAAATGATTTTTTTAATGATGAAATTTTTTGGATATTATCATTAATCGATTGTAAAATTTTTCATAATAAAATATTAATGATATCATAATCATTATATTTATCCATAAACACATACTGTGGACCATCCATAAATTATGGTAATGAAAAGATGAATGCATCGTTCAATAGTGGTGATAATACATGCATACACATACTTAATGATTTCATTTTCATAGAGTGGGAGAAATGGGTAATATGGATTATCATTTCAGAATAACAAATAACTTATAAATATAATTGTTATATATTAAATTACATATTTTACCATCCATGATAAGTGGTGAAGAAAAATGAACATGTTTTTTCATGGATGTGGTAGTCCACACATACAAACGAATATTATTTTCAATTTTCCTAAGGTTAGTGTATAAATTAAACAAAATAGAAAATGAAAATATTATAATTCTTGGTATATTTCATAACACACAACACCAAGATTTATGTACCATGGGATACACTACAAAAATATTATTATTTAAACAAGACCGTTATAACATATCAATTTAATTTGTAGGTATGAATATAATTAACCACATTATGAAATATATATAAAGGTCATACTCAATAAAAACGTGTTGATCACTAATTTTATAATAAAAATTCAAATTTTTGTAAAATTTTTTTATTCAAAAAAAAAAATTCTTCAGAAGTGGTTCTTGTAACGTTTTTTGATCGAATATAATAATTAATTTTTGGATATTTTAAAGATATAAGCTTATAAAAAGAATATAATTTTCTATATCATCATGTAAAAATTGTCTTAGAGTTTTTTCTGATTTTTATGAATAATTGAGTTTCCAATAAATAGGTAAAAATACGTATTTTTATTGTTTTTTTCAATTATTTATAAAATTTCCCTTTTATAATGATTTAATGTCTAATTAGTTCTATTATACTATAAAAATACAATTTTTTTTCATTAGAATCATTTTTTGGTGAATTTGGTATAAGAACAATCTTTATAGTTAAAGAGACATTTTTCTAAAAAACTATTTTTCATTACATTTTTTATTTTAATCTTAAATTAATTTTTCCACTATTTAAGATTGAATCATGTAAATTGGATTTAATATTTGGAATCAATATATCAAAAATTTTAAACAATACCCTTTTATTTTTAGTCATTATTTATAGTAAACATAATATATAATTGTTAGTATGCTAAAGGTAAATCAAGATATTAAGGTTTAAAATAATATGACAATGACTAAAAAATGACCCTACCACTATCCTTTATCCGATTTTATGGGTGAAATTCGGCCATGTATATCAAAGTTTCAATAATATGTAATATTGGTGATATATTTATTTTATGTCTACCTTTATATTATTTTATGTAAAGAAAATTAAAATAATATCATTCTATTTTTTAATTATCTCAAAAAATTTTGACATATAGATAAACATAGGATATATCCACCAAAACCATTGGTATAGGCTATACCCATGGTTTTGGGAACCATGGGCTGGAATGACGTCGGTATAGGTCCCCAGCCTATACCCACGGTTTTCCAAAAAAGTGGGTATAGGTGTTCTGCCACCGTGTCAACGAAACATACCCAATTTCTAGGGTGTCAAAGGCTTTTACGCATAGTTTCAAAACCGTGGGTATAGATCCTAAAATAATGCAGGCAGCGAGTTTCGATCTCGCACCCTCTTTGCTGCAAACACCACGTCTAACCACTACCCTAACATCACATATGTGTATATATATTTATATTTAGTTAAATATAGTTATATAAACCGTGGGTATAGAGGGAAGAACCATGGGTATAGGACTCCTGCCAAAAAATATTCCTTCCCACGAATTTGTTTTCCCTTGCACACACGGGAAACCTATACCCACGGTTTTTCATAATCATTGGTATATGTATTTTAGCCCAGACCTATCCCCATGGTTTTGGGGGAAACCGTGGGGATATGTACCCCTATACCCAAGGTTTTAAAAGATTGTGGGTATAAGTGACGTTTTAGGACCTATCCCCAGGGTTTAGGAAAACTGTGGGGATAGACCACCCTATAGCCACGGTTTTGGAAAACCGTGGGAATATGTAAGACCTATACCCAATGTTTTGGGAAAACCGTGGGGATAGGTCCATTTTCCAGTAGTGATGGTTTGACTGTTATCATATTTTTGGGTATTTTTGTGATTGATTTTATGTTGCTGAAATGTTTTTAGACCTCAAAGATATTATTAAAGGGGAAAGTATTTCCCATTTTCTGATGTGTTATATTATGACATGTTTTAATACAATGAGGGCGAGTCAGTGCCACCCAAAGAGGACAATATCATGATGTGGTGGATGAGTTCCTTTGATTTGTATGCTTTTGGTAGTGATGTCTCAGTTAATATAATTTTTTATTTTTTTAGAGGAATAATATTATAAAATATTTCTTGTAATGACATGCTCCTGTCAAAAATAAGAATTGGAATGTTAAACCATTTACTTATTCTACAGAAGCAAGTTCCTTACAATTAATGTCTAAATGACAATCATAGACTAATTTTGAACTTGTATAAGCATGAATATTTAAAACTCATGTCATATTTTTGATGCATGCCATATTTTAAATACGGTTTTCTAAAATTGATATTAATTTATACTAATATCAACTTATTAAAGATACTGAAAGAGTTCTATTAGTAGAACAAAATATATTTTGTTGGAATGTGAATCCTTCAAATTTATTTATGTTGTTCTAGGAAACATGTTGAAAAAAAATTGGTTTAACCGAATTTGTTGAAAATATTTTCAAAAATATCATTCTGATAAATACAATATACAAAAAGGATTCATAATTTTATTTTTGACTCAAAACATTTTTCTTAGCCTACTGAGTTTGTTTCAATAAAAGGGTTTTAAGGGAATGATTTAACAATTATGGGATGTTTTAAATGTTTGGAAATTTTTTATCGATTAACTGATAATGATAATTCATGTATAGATATTCATGAAATGGATTGTCTATGTGAAGTCATTGAATAAAAGGGGTTAAAATAATGTGAAGGAATTGTTTTGAATGTACTCACTTCGTAAGAATTATTTTGGTTATTTGATTCATATGTATTTCACACTAGGAATATTATACCTATCTTGTAGCCTTGTTCTATTTGAGAGGTATTTCCCCAAGATATTGTTTTAAGGTATTATGTAGGTTTCCACTTCTTTTCCCTTTCAATTTCTATGTTCCAAACATATCAACAATCCTGAAAGGTATGTCATGGGTTGATAAGACCATCATTCTCCTTCCTTTAAGTTTTGTTTCAGTTTTCAAGAATGAACAACTCCCCTAGTTTGAGTGATAAGGAGGCATGGGTCCCTAAAGGGTGGTATTAACTTCTTATTATGTTTAAGGATATCTCTTGTGATATTGTAGGTGATTGGGTAATCATGTCTAGTCGTTGAAAATGTTTCATGTGTAAGAATATTCAGGAAATGTATCTCACAAGGTGGTTGCCCAGACCATTTTTTCCCTTTTGGGTATGGTTTTAAATTATCAAGGGAGAGAATATTTTTAGATGTCTCTGATGTAATGTCCCGAACATCTATGGTCCATTTCTTTGGTAAAATTAGGTGATTGAATTGTTTTGGGATGTTAAGGTGAATCATTTCAAGAGTTTTATAAAATTAAAATTTTCATAACAATGAGTTACTACCAATGACATTCCAATGGTAGGTTGTAGCAGTAACTCACGACAGTTACTCACACCAGTAACTCAAAAAGGCAAGATAAGAATAGTGAGTCAAGGTAGGTTATTTGAAATGATGACTCGTAGAACGGTATCTCCCCCAACGTTGACTCACTGAATGGTAGCTCACCCAATGGTGAGTGGATGAAGGGTATCTCACCCAGTAGTGACTTGATGACTGGTAGCTTACCCAACAATGACTCGCCGAGAGTTTCCCCACACCTGTGACTGGATTATGGTTCTATGGCCCAGTGAATCACCAAAGGTTCCCCACACCGATGACTCTCTAATGGTGACTCACCATAGGGTGACTCATTTCAAATAGTTTTTCAAATTTCCCTCCTTTTCCAAATTTTTGGGCTTCCTACAGTTTTTACATTTTAATATTTCATTTGAGATAAAACTCTTTTGAAGCCATGTTTTAGGATATCTAAGAACTATTAAATTCCCATAAATCATATCCTTAACTTTTCCAAAAATCCTGAGGATTTTAATTCTTCATGTCATGTATCTTAAATAGATTCACCATCAATGGAAAATCAGAAACATATCTAAATAGCTAGTCTGTTTAGATCTTCTGAGGGACGAGATATCTTCCACCCATATTTTCCTTCTTGTTCTCTCTTGGTACAAGATGCGTCGAACCCTTTTCTCTTCAGAATAGAGTGAGATGATATAAATTTTAGATCATGTTCCCCTGGTATTTTTACTGATGCATGCATGCCTGCTTCTGTGCATCCGGGAGGTTTCGATCATCTTCCTTCCATGTAGGTTCCATTCGTCTCTCTCAATTGTGTATCATGTGGGGTGGGTGCACGAATGATTTCCGAGTGAGGAATGTTGAATACAAATTAATCAGTGACAATTGAATCACTTTAAGGATCAATTTGAGGGGCTGGGGGAAAGTGAATTATGTTCTAATTTTGTATTTGTTGCTATTGTGATATGTGTGGGCTATATGCCAACCAAAAATCAAGGTTGTTAGTGGACATTGTTTGTGGATCTATGGTGGATTGTGAATTCTTATTATTGATCTTATATTGAACAATGGTATGTATATGAAATTGATTAACCATGTATATTCTGTTAAATAAATGGATACCCTAAGCTCTAAATTGTTTGGTGATAACCCCTGGATTAATGAGTGGGATTGAATAGGGAATTCCCTACTAAATCTAGAAGCATGTCTTGCTCTTTTATGTGATGTATCTTCCGTGTAGACACAATTGGGTGTTATGGGTTGGCTCTGGTGATAGGATAAAGGGAATATGATTGTGTTGTGATTTGTGGGGGTAGTGGATTTGATGTTTTATATAGAGGCGTTGTGTTTTTTGTAATGGTCTGTATGTTTTTTAGTGCGATGGGTATGGTCATGCAACTAGGATGTATGGTGGTTATGCTGTGGATGTGTCATCAGTCTTCAAAAAGGGGATGTGGATCTAAATTAGGGATGATGTGGGGATATTGGTAATGAGTAATGGGTTGTTGGTTTGTTCTAATTTTTGTGTGTCGGGTTTTGTATTTTGTGAATTAATTCTAGCTCCTTGGAAGGTGTGGAACACAATTGGAATATCTATTCTTGGAAAGAATCTAGAAAAAACTGTTTATTTGGAATGGAATATGGAATGTGTAAAGATAATGAATGAATGATAATATGAAGAAGTATCAATGAACTTATGTGTTGTTAATATGGGATTATTTGATGTTCGTAAAATGTGTTAAGAAGCTAAATGTGGATTTATAGTATAATGAGACTTATGACTTGTGCTCTAGTTGTATGATATAGTGATTATGATATTTGGTTATTTCTATTACAATCATCCAAGTGTCAATGGAATTAATGTTATATGTCCGTAATTTCGAATGGTCATGTTTAATAAGTAAATTTATAATGGGTTGTGTTGATAAAATTTATAATGGTTTTATATAAAAAATGGTATGGAAATATGAAATAATAATTTTTTCTAAATAAAATGGGTTTTATAATGAATACTAATTTAAAAAAAATCAAATGGACGACAAAGTGTACATGATTTATAAAACAAAAACTTTGGAATATGGCTTTAAGATTGAAAACGAATTCTGGGTTGTGCCTTGTTTGTGTGTTTCTATGAATTTAGAGGTGGTAGAGATAGTCTAAAATCTGTGATATGGTTATTCCATGTTCTTAAACTAGAGGATGGGCTTGAGTTCTATTACTCTAAATGTATATACATGTATTTACTTGTGAAAACTATAAAGACCCCACCCTTGTTGATCAATATGTTCCCAACACCCACATCATCACAGGGAAGGGTGTCTTTCCTAAACATCTCAATGTGAGGATGGATGCTTAGCAACCTGATCTACCCTAATACCTCTTCCAGGCTATGATAGGACAAGATTATTTTGTTAGGTTGTGGTTTGTAAGGACCAGGTGTGTGAGGGAATGTTGTTCCTTCCTAGGTATCTGTGATAAAAGATGCATTATACTTTCCTAGGTGATTGCGGGCGATATGTGATGTGGTTGTAGCCCAAGTGTTTCCAAAAAGGATGTGATGAGCTTATTTTTCCCAGGTTATGGGACTAGCTGTGAGACTCATGTGTGTGCGATTGGGTTGTGATGTGGTGGATTGGAAAGATGTGGGAGCAGTAGATCATTTTATATTTTGGTGTGAGAGTGTCTAATCGGTGGAAAAGTGGGGTGGGGTACCCTATCATCGATGTGATTTTTGTATTAATTTTCTTAATGTGTATTACTTGGTGAGTGTGCCTTGGTGATTTGCGGATGGCTAGTATACCTTGTTAGGTGCTACTTGGTTCTTCTGTTTTCTCACAAGAGTATTAAGATTCATCTACCACTTGTGCATGAGAGACTTTGGTTTTCCTACTAAGTATACTTGTGAAGTGCCCAGATCAGTGTGAATCAGTGATCCTTTAAAACTTTTTACTAATTGATTCCTTAATCAATTAAACCACTATGGCTGGTTAAATCCTCGATCCACTCTTCTTGTATCTCTCACCTTTCCACGAATGATGCAGTAAATGTAAAGGCACTGGACACAAGGATTTACAAGGTTCAGCACCAAAGGCCTACGTCCTTGCCATGTTGGTTATACGCCCCAGCATGGTTTCTTCCATTATAATCTGTTAGTATTACAATGGTCGATACAGCATCCCACTGTATCTCTCCTGAGTCCCACAGGAGGGTCTTTATACTGCGTCCCACAGTGTTACCAGAGTCCCACTAGCCTGCTCCAGAATCCCACTGAAGACTTATTCTCCCTGAGTCCCACAGGGTCTTCTCCTGGCTCCTCGAGTCACACGAGTAGCTCTTCTTCTCTTTAAGCTTCTTCAAGTATCTTCAGAAGTTTGGGATAAGACTGTTGGCCTTGCTCTGTACCTCTGATCACTTATGATGATCAGGTCTTCTCGTCTTTCTCAGGCATTATCATCTTCTTCTAAGGATAACCTGGCTTCTCTCTTCAAGAATCTTCAACAGCCTCTGATAAGGTCTGTTGGTCTTGCTCTCAGCTTCTGATCACTTCTGTTGATCATGCTCTTCTCAATTACTGAAAACTCAGACAACTGATATCTATAACTTCATTCTGACTTTAGTCTGATTCAAAACAACTTCATGCACTGAATGCATGGAAAATCTGAATCCTCATGCACTGACTGCATGACCTTCTCAACTTTTTCAAGATCCTCTAGTCTTGGTCAAATCAAATGCACACAACCAGATTTGAGCTTGTTCACGTGTGCACGTGCATGCATGCATGCATGCACTTCCCTCTTTCTTCTCTTGGTGCAATAAACCCACAAAGGGTGTAGTATCTTTAAGCACACACCAGCTTCTCACTTCTTCACACACTTTATTCAATTTTCTTACACACTTGAATGTGTGTTATACTTTAGTGTGGATGTCCTCCCTTTTCTTCTTCTAAGTGTATACACACTTCTTAGTGCACACACCTAGGTTCGACCCACTTCTTGTTTTGTTTGCACACACATTTTCTTTGTTCAATTTGAAAACACAAGAGACTTGGCCTCTCCTTCTTGCACACCCCCAAGGGCTACGACCTCTTCTTTAATTTGCACATACAAGTTCCAAAGGGTGTCTTTCTAGTTGCACACACACACACAATGGTGTTCTCTTCACTTCACCTACTTGCACATACCCAAGCCAAGGTCTCGGGTTCTTCCTCTTGTCTTGAACACACAACCCGAACTCCTCCTTCAAAGAGATGGCGCGCAAGGTGTGTTTGAGCCGCGACCACTTCTCTACTCCACTGTCACGCAAGGTGTCAAGGGTGCAAGGATAGCCGCTCAAGGTGAAAGAGCACAAGCAGCGTGCAAGGGCCTACTGCCACGCAAGACTCCTCCAACCGCGGGGCGCACAAGAATGCGGGCTCGGGCTCTTCCTGTCACGCAAGGGAGGCGCGCAGGGGACTTCCCCTTTCTTCTTTCGTGCATGGAGTGCGCAAAAGGAACACAGCCGTGCAAGTGGGTTGCGCGGGGCTTCAGCTTCGCGAGGCACAAAGTGCTCCGCGGGACTTCGGGTTTTCAATAAAACTTCAGCAAGCTTCTCCAATGCCTCGGGCTCTCCTTTTATAGGCAGAGGAATTCCTCTGCCCATCCGCGTGATACAATCTTTGAATCTCCGAGAATTTCGGGCATTCAAGATTTTCCAAATCTTGATATCTTCCTCTATTTCACACACGGGTACTTTTCTTTTCAATTTTACTCTCCTCTTCGTGCATGCGACTTAGAACGCATGCAAGCCTTCGGTTTAGGCATTTGAGAAACGTGGCACGCCCTCGGAAACTTTGTTTGCCTCAGCCTCGACCGAATTCATCATCTCATTGCATGCATGCATATTTTATTGCATGGTTGTGTTCATACGGCTCAGACGAACTCCATGGGTGCTTCGGATCGATTTACGGTGGCCGGGATCTCAAAATCTGTCGTCGGGAGGCGCCTGGTTCAGCGGGGACGTCGCGGGTGCCTCGGTCGAGCTCGAGGTAGGAGATGGACGGGGATCCGTTGGATCGATGATTTGGACGGCCGCGATGAGGATGGGCCACGATGGATTAGATGTGCGGCCGAGATCTGGCGCGCGATTAATCGTGCGGCCAGGATGCGCTCCTGGAAATTTTTCCGCGTCCCACATCAAAACGGAGCATGGTTTTTCCACGGCTTATCAACCTAGCGCTCCCATCAGCTCAGCAATTGAATCTCCTCCCCTCTCGGTGCCGCCCCGCGCTGAGTTCTCCCTGCGGGCGCGCTCTGCGCCCACCTCTGCTCCCTGCGGGCGCGCCACTGGCGCCCACTATGCACCTTCGGGCGCGCGCTCTGGCGCCCATGCTGCGCAGGACCTGATCCCCTGCGTGGCACCAGCTTACACACGGCCGCGGCCTCTCGGGCTGGCCCCATGGGATCCCCCTTGGGCGTGGCGACCTCGAGTCCCACATGTGCCTCGGGGTTGAACCCTTAAGGCTGGCCCTTGGTGGCTAATTTTTTGCCTAAGTAGAGATTTAGGGACTTTGTATAAAAACAAAGTAACCCAAATTCAAATGCCAAATGCCACTTCTTCCAAGCCATTCTTCTTCATCAACTCTACTTCTTCATTAGAATTCCTCCATCCTCCTTAACATATATGCTAGTATTAGGAGGTGGAATTCCCGAAGGTTCTTCATCTTCAACCGAACTCCTTAATCAAATAGATTCTTCAATGTTCTTCATTGATCTAATCAGAGATCAAATTGGATCTTCTTCAAATTCTTATGCACTAAGTGATAGTGCATGGACTTCTTTAATCCACTTCATCCACTTAGAACTTGTGGATGGATCCCTTTCATCTCCTCATGCATTGTCAATACAATACACGGCCTTCTAACATTGTTGTGACTTTGTATCCAGTTGATAAAAGTTCTTAGAACTTAAAGACCAGTTCAACAAACGTCAGATATCCATAGAGAATGTTTCAACCACAACATCCTATGTCACTTAGTGAATCTCCTAAGTGACATGCATCTTAGTACCATGGCCATTCTCCATTCATCACCAACACCATCACATCCTTTGTCATTCACATATTGAAACTCCTTGACATCCATCCATTCATTCCTTAACAACAACATACCTCATTGACAACAAATGCAACACAATGCACTTCAATCTCCCCCTTTGTATTTGTTGTCAATACACTACTTCTGCACATATGAATGGGTCAATATGTGTGACAATATTTCTCCCCCTTATTGGAAATCAAATGAAAAGGTGTGGTGTGGTTCACTTTCAAAAATATCTTCCTCCCTTTGAATAACATCTTCATGAAAATCACTAAGAGAGGGATGATGCCACATGTTCTTCTTTAGCAAAGAACCTTTAGTAAATCATCTCTAAGTCTACTTGGGCTAACCCGGTGTAGAAAACAAGAGTGATGTAACTTAGTATCATCCTGATACAAGTATTGAAACATTAAGATCAGTTCTTCAATCGTCTGATATACATGGAGAATGTTTCAACCACAACATCCTATGTCACTTAGTGAATCTCCTAAGTGACATGCATCTTAGTACCATGGCCATTCTCCATTCATCACCAACACCATCACATCCTTTGTCATTCACATATTGGAACTCCTTGACATCCATCCATTCATTCCTTGACAACAACATACCTCATTGACAACAAATGCAACACAGTGCACTTCAATCTCCCCCTTTGTATTTGTTGTCAATACACTACTTCTGCACATATGAATGGGTCAATATGTGTGCCAATATTTCTCCCCCTTATTGGCAATCAAATGCAAAGGTGTGGTGTGGTTCACTTTCAAAAATATATTCCTCCCTTTGAATAGAATCTTCATGAAAATCACTAAGAGAGGGATGATGCCACATGTTCTTCTTTAGCAAAGAACCTTTAGTAAATCATCTCTAAGTCTACTTGGGCTAACCCGGTGTAGAAAACAAGAGTGATGTAACCAAGGAACTCAATGATGTCCAAAATTCACTGTACATGTGAGATCATGCTCCAAGGGGTTGAAATTTTTCAGATATAACAATAAATTGCTAAATCCTGCACATACTTCACAAGACTCATTAGAAAGTTCAGTGCAAAGATACAGCTCCCCCTTTCATCCATTTGTCTTCAATCCATACCCCCCCTTAATTGACAAGATAAAATCAATTAAGAAAAAAGGGATGAAAGTATGATTGGAATACCTTCACTTTTCTCAAGATGGTATTAAATCTTAGAATACCATCTTCTCCAGATTGGCTCCCCCTCAAGGGGTGCACTCCATTCTTTCCAAACCATCCTCCAGTTGAGAATGATCATCATCTTCAATTCCCTGCAATGTCAGCACATGTAAATACAAGTGATTAGGGAATAAGATGGAACCTCCTTGGTTCATCAATGTGAACAACAAGGTTGAGAAGATTCTCTCAACCGAGATGTCCCATTTTCACCATTCTTCACACTTGCACATTTGATCTTCAATGATGTTTGTGCTGGTGTGGATCTCAATACATCTTCATGTGAAATCTTCTTCTTCCCTTTTGCCTTAGCAATTGGCAGAACTTCATCTTCCGCTCTCTGCAGATCTTCGGCAAGTTGCAACTGATTTGGCCATATGACAAGTAAGTCACTTGGAAGTGTGGCCTCAGTTCTGGAAGTTCCACATGGTTCTTTAGATGCTGTTAAGATACCTTTATTAGGAAACTTATTTTCAATCAATCCCTTATTCTTCATCTGGATTGATTGTATGTTTGAGTCCAGTCTACCTCTATTGAATTTCATGGCTTGTTTACAAAGATCCATGATGTGTCCTTTCTTTCCACAGTAGAAGCATGTTTTCTTGGTGGTCCTTCTGGATGCATCACCCTTCTTGTATTTAGACTCCAAGGAATTCTTTTCCTTTTTCAAAACCTTCTTGGGAGCATCTTCAACTTTTTTCTTGCTTCCCAAGGATTCCATTTTAGCCAGGTTCAGTGATCTTCTCTTCTTTTTAGCTCTGGATACAGTTGGAGATTGACATGTATCTTTTTGACAACTTTTGCAATCATCCTAGATGTTGTCAAGTAATCCAAATCTATTTGCAGTAAACAGATGTCTCTGGACCTGTGGATGCTGCTTCTTTTCCTCTGGCTTGGTCCCCCTTGGCATGGGCTTCCTTTGTGCTTTGACATTTAGTGGATTGTACCAACAATCCTTTGCACAGTGCCCATACTTATTACAACACCAACATTGACCCACAAATCTTGACTTCTTGAGTCCTTCTGATTTTAGGATACTTTTCTGGAGCTGCTGTGTTGTTTCAGGAGAGCTCTTCTTCTTCATTTTCTTCATCCATACTTGTTTGGAATTATTTTTCCATCCTGCACTTTTTGTGGAAACACAATTAGAAGCATCAGTACAAGATGGTATGGATGGTACCTTCTTTCTAGAAGATGTTGCCCTTTCATTTGAGGATGTCTTTCTTTTAGAATCATCCTTCTCAAAGCATACTTGAGTAGCAACATTTCTCCTTTCAGCTGACTGGGAGGATTTGGCTTTGGGTGATTTCTGATTGTTCAGTATCACATCCAGTTCTAAGCATTTCATATTGAGGGAGTTCTTCTCATCCTCAATAGTTCTTAGCCTTCCTTCCCATTTCTCTTCCAGCTGCTTTATCTGGTCTTGATGCACCTTATTCATTTCAAGAAATGAGTTGTCAAGCTCTTTCACCCTTTTTACTTTGTCTTCAAGTTGAGCATCTTTTACAACCATTGATACTCTGTGTAATTTTTCAAGTGCACAGAAAACTTCTTTGACCATTTTCTTAAAGAATTATTTCTCAGAAAGGCTTCTTTGCAATTCTTCAGTAGTGTCTTCATATCTTTCATTGCAAAGGGAAACGGTTTCATCTTTAGCCTTCACCAGCTTTCTGAGAGTGTTGGTTATGCCAACCCTTTTTGCCAATTGGTCTTCCAGAGAATTGGCTTCATCTTCTAGCTGTAATTTTTCTTCTTGAAGATCAAGGAGGCCTGTAGCTATACACATTGCCACTTCCTTGGGGACTGTCTTCTGAAGATAGTTGATTGCATTTAGAAGATCATTGTTTCTTCCATCTTCATCACAGCTAGGACATGCTTTCTTCATCTTCTTGGCCTGTTTCTTCTTTCTATTTTTCTGAGTCTTGGCAGATATCTCCATTTGAGGCTGGTTGCTCATTTCCTCAAATCTGCACTTCATAAAGACTCCCTTGGATCTTTTAGAGGTAACCTCCCTCTGATACCAATTGAAGTGCCCAGATCAGTGTGAATCACTGAGAGGGGGAGGGGGTGAATCAGTGATCCTTTAAAACTTTTTACTAATTGATTCCGTAATCAATTAAACCTCTATGGCTGGTTAAATCCTCGATCCACTCTTCTTGTATCTCTCACCTTTCCACGAATGATGCAGTAAATGTAAAGGCACTGGACACAAGGATTTACAAGGTTCGGCACCAAAGGCCTACGTCCTTGCCATGTTGGTTATACGCCCCAACATGGTTTCTTCCATTATAATCTGTTAGTATTACAATGGTCGATACAACATCCCAATGTATCTCTCCTGAGTCCCACAGGAGGGTCTTTATACTGCGTCCCACAGTGTTACCCGAGTCCCACTGGCCTGCTCCAGAATCCCACTGAAGACTTCTTCTCCCTGAGTCCCACATGGTCTTCTCCTGGCTCCTCGAGTCACACGAGTTGCTCTTCTTCTCTTTAAGCTTCTTCAAGTATCTTCAGCAGTCTGGGATAAGACTGCTGGCCTTGCTCTGTACCTCTGATCACTTGTGATGATCAGGTCTTCTCGTCTTGCTCAGGATTTATCACCTTCTTCTAAGGATAACATGGCTTCTCTCTTCAAGAATCTTCAACAGCCTCTGATAAGGTCTGTTGGTCTTGCTCTCAGCTTCTGATCACTTCTGTTGATCAGGCTCTTCTCAATTACTGAAAAATCAGACAACTGATATCTCTAACTTCAGTCTGACTTCAGTCTGACTTCAAAACAACTTCTTGCACTGAATGCATGGCAAATCTGAATCCTCATGCACTGACTACATGACCTTCTCAATTTCTTCAAGATCCTCTGGTCTTGGTCAACTCAAATGAACACAACCAGATTTGAGCTTGTTCACGTGTGCACGTGCATGCATGCATGCATGCACTTCCCTCTTTCTTCTCTTGGTGCAATAAACCCACAAAGGGTGTAGTATCTTTAAGCACACACCAGCTTCTCACTTCTTCACACACTTTATTCAATTTGCTTACACACTTGAATGTGTGTTATACTTTAGTGTGGATGTCCTCCCTTTTCTTCTTCTAAGTGTATACACACTTCTTAGTGCACACACCTAGGTTCGGCCCACTTCTTGTTTTGTTTGCACACACATTTTCTTTGTTCAATTTGCAAACACAAGAGACTTGGCCTCTCCTTCTTGCACACCCCCAAGGGCTACGTCCTCTTCTTTAATTTGCACATACAAGTGCCAAAGGGTGTCTTCCTTGTTGCACACACACACACAATGGTGTTCTCTTCACTTCACCCACTTGCACATACCCAAGCCAAGGTCTCGGGTTCTTCCTCTTGTCTTGAACACACAACCCGAACTCCTCCTTCAAAGAGATGGCGCGCAAGGTGTGTTTGAGCCGCGACCACTTCTCTACTCCACTGTCGCGCAAGGTGTCAAGGGTGCAAGGACAGCTGCTCAAGGTGAGAGAGCACAAGCAGTGCGCAAGGGCCTACTGCCACGCAAGACTCCTCCAACCACGGGGCGTGCAAGAATGCGGCCTCGGGTTCTTCCTGTCACGCAAGGGAGGCGCGCAGGGGACTTCCCCTTTCTTCTCTCGCGCAAGGAGTGCGCAAAAGGAACACATCCGCGAAAGTGGGTTGCGCGGGGCTTCAGCTTCGCGAGGCACAAAGTGCTCCGCGGGACTTCGGGTTTTCAATAAAACTTCAGCAAGCTTCTCCAATGCCTCGGGCTCTCCTTTTATAGGGAGAGGAATTCCTCGGCCCATTCGCGTGATACAATATTTGAATCTCCGAGAATTTCGTGCATTCAAGATTTTCCAAATCTTGATATCTTCCTCTGTTTCACACGCGGGTACTTTTCTTTTTCATTTTCCTCTCCTCTTCGTGCATGCGACTTAGAACGCATGCAAGCCTTCGGTTTAGGCGTTTGAGCAATGTGGCACGCCCTCAGCAACTTTTTTTGCCTCGGCCTCGACCGAATTCATCATCTCATTGCATGCATGAATATTTTATTGCATGGTTGTGTTCATACGGCTCAGACGAACTCCATGGGTGCTTCAGCTCGATTTATGGTGGCCGGGATCTCAAAATCTGTCGTCGGGAGGCGCCTCGTTCAGCGGGGACGTCGCGGGTGCCTCGGTCGAGCTCGAGGTAGGAGATGGACGGGGAGCCGTTGGATCAAAGATTTGGACGGCCGCGATCAGGATGGGCTGCGGCGGATTAGATGTGCAGCCGAGATCTGGCGTGCGATTAATCGTGCGGCCAGGATGCGCTCTTGGAAATTTTTCCGCGTCCCACATCGAAACGGAGCGCGGTTTTTCCGCGGCTTATCAACCTTGCGCTCCCATCAGCTCAGCAATTGAATCTACTCCCCTCTCGGTGTCGCCCCGCGCCGAGTTCTCCCTGCGGGCGTGCTCTGCGCCCACCTCTGCTCCCTGCGGGCGCGCCACTGGCGGCCACTATGCACCTTCGGGCGCGCGCTCTGGCACCCATGCTACGCAGGACCTGATCCCCTGCGTGGCCCCGGCTTACACACGGCCGCAGTCTCTCGGGCTGGCCCCATGGGATCCCCCTTGGGCATGGCGACCTCGAGTCCCACATGTGCCTCGGGGTTGAACCCTTAAGGCTGGCCCTTGGTGGCTAATTTTTTGCCTAAGTAGAGATTTAGGGACTTTGTATAAAAACAAAGTAACCCAAATTCAAATGCCAAATGCCACTTCTTCCAAGCCATTATTCTTCATCAACTCTACTTCTTCATTATAATTCCTCCATCCTCCTTAACATATATGCTAGTATTAGGAGGTGGAATTCCCGAAGGTTCTTCATCTTCAACCAAACTCCTTAATCAAATAGATTCTTCAATGTTCTTCATTGATCTAATCAGAGATCAAATTGGATCTTCTTCAAATTCTTATGCACTAAGTGATAGTGCATGGACTTCTTTAATCCACTTCATACACTTAGAACTTATGGATGGATCCCTTTCATCTCCTCATGCATTTTCAATACAATACACGGCCTTTTAACATTGTTGTGACTTTGTATCCAGTTGATACAAGTTCTTAGAACTTAAATACCAGTTCAACAAACGTCAGATATCCATAGAGAATGTTTCAACCACAACATTCTATGTCACTTAGTGAATCTCCTAAGTGACATGCATCTTTGTACCATGGCCATTCTCCATTCATCACCAACACCATCACATCCTTTGTCATTCACATATTGAAACTCCTTGACATCTATCCATTCATTCCTTGACAACAACATACCTCATTGACAACAAATGCAACACAGTGCACTTCAACTTGTATGCTCACACTACCTATATAAAAACTATTTTCTGGTTTCTAAGAGTACATTGTGGACTGTGATGGGAATTTCTATCTCAGTCATGGGAGATATTACTGTGTCTCTATCTTAGCATTTATTCTTTTGGTCTTTCTTTTGGAGATTTTTTATGTATTAGTTTTTATTTATACATGCATTGTGGGATAGTTTGGATTTTTTTATATATGGTATAGATTTGTTTTTAGTCTATTAGTCGATTACCCATATTTAATGATATTTTTTCTTATAATGGGTAATTCATCCCCTATTGATAGATCTTTGTACCCCTGGTGTTGGTCGCCACCCCGAGGCCTACTATAGGTGGGATTTGAGGATCATTATCTCCCTTTCTCCACTGTCATCCCATGGTGGGTATCATAGGAGGGAGGGGGTCATGAAATTTTTCAAAGTGAAGGTTTAAAGGAAACCGTTTAAGGGGTTGATAGATCCAGTACCCATACCTACATGGAAATGGGAGAACATCACAATGTACATTATGAATACTCCAACAATGTCATCAAGATGAAATAATTTTATATGGGTTTTGGTGGATCATGTTATAAATAATACTCAATTTATTGAAATTATATAGGACTTATAACTCAATTAATATGCCCAGATATACATTAGAGAGGTGGTTAGGCTACATAAAACACCATTTTACATTATATCTGACTGAGATCCTATATTTGTATCTAGGTTTTGGAAGAGTCTCTATCATGATCTAAAAACTAAGTTGAACATTAGTATTACTTATCACCCCAAAAATGATGGCCAATATGTGAAGACTACCTAAACTTATAAATATAAGTGGAGATCATTCTTTATGGGATTCATAAGGAGGATTAGATAAAAATCTTTCTATGGTTATTGCTTATAAAATAATGGCCTTCAATTGAGCATCAACATGGATCCTCATGAATCCTTTTATGGGAAGAGATATAGAGAACCTATGTGTGGGGATGACATCGGTGAACAATAGATATTAGGACCCGAAATGGTAAATGAAATGATAGAAAAGTTCCAGACTATTTGACAACACACCGGTGATGCTTAGAGTTAACAAAATATCTAAGATGAAAATCATTTAAAAGGCATAGATTTTGAGGTTAGAGGTAATTATTTTATTAAAATATCTATATAGAATAGGGTCATGATATTTGGGTAGAAAGGAAATCCATATACCAGCTGAAACTACTCCTTTTATATTCAAAATATCATTATATCTATGACCTATGAACTAACTATTTCACCAACCCTATCTCAAGTACAAGATTTATTCCTAGAATCTATCTATAGGAAGTACATACCAAATTAATCACATGTAATAAATTTAGAGGTGGTATAGGTGGATAATGAAATATATTATGTGAAATATATGGAAATTATCTTAAAACATTGATATAATTCTCAAAACAAAAATACAACAATCATACTCAAATTACTCTTGAGAAAACATAAATACGAGGAGACAACATGGGAATTAAATGAATATAAAAAGTAGAAGCACCCTAATTTTTTTACCTTATTATATAATTTAATATTTATTAGGTAAATATATTAATGGGAAATCAATGTAACACCTATTTTTTTTAAAAGAATAATATTCTCTGTTTCTTTCCTAACACCCAACCATATGAATTGAATGAATTAGGATATATTGTAAAAATAATTTTAATAAAATGTGATAGATATAACCTAGCCGTTGAATTGGTTGGTATGAATTATACTAACCACATTATGAAATATATATGAGGTTCTTACACAATACAAATGTATTGAATATTAATTAAGAAATAAGATAACTTTTTTTTAGTAAATCCATTTTATTCATTAAAAATATGTTTTCTTCAAAAATGATTTTTATTAATTTTTGTGAGTGAATATTATTTTTAATTTTTAGATAATTTAAAAACATCATTAGATAAAAATGATATAATTTTTCAAATCATTGTGGAAAAATTATATTAGAGTTTATATTTTGGATTTCTATATAAATATTTATTTAGAAATGAAAAATGAAAAATAATTATTTTTATTGAAAATGTATTTCTCTTTCAAATATTTATAAAAATTACATTTTTAAAAGTATTAAAAGTAAAATGAGTTATATTATATTTTAAATAATGAATTTTGTTCACTGGAATCAGTTTTATGGTTGAATTTGTTATAAATGCATTTATTATACTAAAAATGAGTTTTTTCCGAAAAATAGTTTTTCCTTGAATTTTGTGTTTTAATATTAAATTAATTTATTCCACTTTTATAAATTTAATCCTGAAAAATAGATTTAATATTTGGAGTCAGCGGTTCCAAGATTTCATAAATAGTTTTATTTTATTTTTATTCATTATGAATAGTAACCATAGTAAATAATTGTCACTATGTTATTGGGAAATAAGGTAATTAAGGTAAAAATAGAATTGTTAAGGACTAAAAAATGACCCTAAAACATGAATTTATCATATTTAATGAGTTTAATTTCGATCATTTTCATAATTTTTTATAATTCATAAACTTTTTCCTATATTTATTTTATATTGACCATTAAATCATTTTATGTAAAGAATTGTCGAAAATGTTATTCTCTTTGTTTTATTATCTATAATTTTTTTTAAATATGTATAAGCATATTATATTTGTTTATAACAATTTATTTAAAATTTAAATTACTTTTTTCATGTCTTTTTTTTAATTTTAGTGATGTAATAATTATGTTAAATACATAAGCAGTGATGGCACAATTTTTGGTCACGTAATAGAAAAATACAATAAATGATTTTGAAAATATTAAAAGAAATATAATGTGAAGGAATTATTATGTTACATAAATTTTTTAATTACAAATAACATATTATTGAGTTTCTAATGGATTATATTCAAATTATATTGTATTTATGTTATTTTCAAAGTCAAATTAATTGAATAGTTATAATAATGACATTAATGCCATTGTATAATAAATAATTTTTAATTAAATGTTTTAAAATTAATTGAAACACTATATTAATCCAAGTTATTTTTATATGTTTATAAACATGAATTATGGAATATTTGTGGACCAGTTTTTTATTTTATAGTAAATATATTAATCCCCAAAGAGTAAGAACTCCATTCTCACGATAATTTTCCAAAATGGTTAATGTGAGTTAAAACAATGAGATAAGGGTAAAAACCCAAACTAAACGTGTAAAAAAATTATTTCATGATATGATTTAGTCCCATACTCATAAAATATTATAATTATATCATCTTGGAGACTTTTTACATGACTATTAATTTATATTTATTTAATATTTTATTTATTTTCAAGAGTGACCCTCCCCACACTTATAAAAGTAAACCTTTCATCCTATTTTATTCACAAATAGGAAAAGTTGTGGTAAATAAAATACCAATAAAAATCCATTATCAAAATCACTCCACTCATTGTAGTGGAATTTTTTTAAGAATAATACTAATTTTAGAGATATTATGGTTTAAATCATCGAAGTTTGTCTAAAGAATTTGTATAGTTTTTAACCAAATGTTTTAGTTTTATTTATTCTTCAACATAATCCAAATATTATTCAACATTTATATTATAAAACACTATTATAATCTATATAATTATATGGTATTATGTTAATGTAATCATAAACATTCTTTTTCTATTCCATCAAATGGAAAATGAAATAGTAAATCATGTGTATGGAGGACGACCGCCTAGGGAACCAATATAATTTTGTTCCAACACTGCCTCTCACGACTAGTTATAATGAGAGATTTATTAAATATTTTTTTTATGGAATTATAATAATAATTATTATTTATAGTCTTATTATTATGTAACATTATTTAGTTCCATCTATCAAAAAATGGAACAATATTCTTACATACGTACGACCAATTGTTTCCATGAACGGTGTTGTTTAGTTCGCTTATATATAAACTTTTGGACTATAATATATATATAAATAATTAATATATATGATATAAATATAAATTTTAATATTATGGTGATGAAATAAACATGATAAATGTATAAATTCCAAGTATTTTGAACCAACCCATGCATGAATGAAGAAGCAATGTTTATCTGGAACAATGATTTTAATAAATAATTGTTAATAAATTGGAGGTAAAATGATATAAGAAAATAATATATGGTATGATATATATATATGATTATTGTTCTGGAAAACATGTATAATAAATATGTGTTTAGTATTCACATGTTTCTAATGAAAATGAAGAACGTAAATACATAAAGTAAGAGATCTCTCTAAACCACCCTTTTTCTTTGAGGTATGACCTTTATTTATCTAAATAGCCTTACCTATCTCTTTCATGCTATGGAATGCTTCTGAATTATATATATATGAACATCAAATTTATAACTAGATTATTATACCTTAATATTATGGGGTAATACATTCCCTATTTTCATTTCTCAAATTCCTTCTTTATGAAATTTCATTTAATTATGAGATTAGGTGAGATTATAGAACCAATTTCTATCCATTTGAAATTAATATTATTATGAATTATGATTGGGTTCCTTTGTGGAAAAAATAACTATGAACATATTATTATGGGTGTCCTAAGATATTTAAACTATTTATTGGGTAATTATATTTTCTCATGAGACTTTATGTATGTGATTAGAGAATAAAATAAATCCATGATGGGACTATGTCCACCATGTGATGTTGTCTTGGTAGTTATCCATGAACTATGGTTATGTAATGTTTTGTGTGGCATCCAAATTTTATATTTTTCCATGATCTTATTATACAATGTTATATTTTCAATTCTCCCATTTTTTTATTCCTAATCATTAAATTTTATGATACCATTTCATGCCATTTGATGCAAATGTTATGCTTCATTACCATGTTTATTTCCTTACTAGGACTCATAAAACACACATTTCATTTACGTATTCTCTAGGTTATCCTTTTTTATCTTAGGAGCTCAATGGGATTTAGTCTCTTATTATATATATTAAAATAATGATTTTTTTTTTAGTTTAATATTGTAACGTTATGTAATGTGACTTGTAAAAACACAAAACCTCTCAATAATTTTGTTGTATTTAATGGATATTTATGTTAAAAATCAGGTAATAATATGTGTAAAAGGGTTGGGTCTCAATAATACATGTGGTTAATGATTATTAACTTAACACAATAAAATTTCGTATATATAAAATACTGATTTTACAATATAAGGATGATAAGATTTTCATTTTAAAGGTATTATAGAATGGAAATAAGTTAAGGAAAAATTATTATTCATGTTCAAGACTTCTTGTTTTCCATGGAGAATTCCCTAAAAAGGCAAGATTAGGGTAATATATTGTGACAACAAGATCAAGAATTATAAAGAGGATTATAAGGGAAATAAAATTTGTAGTGATTCATGATGAGGCTTAATTTTTGGAGTGGTATTATTTTGGTACTGAGAGACCCCTTTTATAAGTTATAATGAAAGATAGTTTTTTAAATAAACAATACTTTTTATTAATTAGAAGTCACTATAAAATAATATTTCTCAAAAAACTGTGAAACTATGGAGTGAGGAATATATAAATCCAATCGAGGCCTCAAATACACATTATAGAATAATTTTTAATCATTTTTTCCAATTGACCTAGGTTAAAGACTTTTAAACCTAAACCACACTTACCATGAAAATAGTTTTTAACTAAATAATTTATCCTTTATACATAAAAATAAAATGATCCTTATTATCCAATTTGGACCAACTAATTGAAAATTGAAAATCTATTTTATTTTATTGAATTTTTATAAGTGATAAATAATCATTTTAAAATAATAAATTTAAAATGTTTTTAAAACTTTTTTTAGAGAAAAATATTACTTATGTTTTAAAATATTCGACATAGTTTTGTGAACAAGAATCGGTTTTTTCCTATAATGTCACTTATAAAAAATATATTTTGAGTAGAAAATTGTATAAAAAATTTATCTACTATAAATAAACTCAAATAATTTCATTAAATAATGGAATTTTTAATATAGTATATTACATGAGTCACCTTAAAATAATTTGTTTAAAAAAATAAAAAAATATTTATAAAAAATATTACTTTAATCAATTAATTTTTTTTAAAATTAAAATACTAAAATTTTGAAATAAATATTCTTTTAAAAACCTATAAAATATAATAGATTGTTTTATTTATAGTGAAAATTACTCATTATAACACAAACATGGAACACTCAATGTGGAATGAATAAAATAAAAAACTGAATCCATAAAAAACCAAAATAAAGGGAGTGTTATATTAATGATAATTAATAAAATCATCAATAATAATAATAATTGATCTCATACAAATGTAATACATAATTTAGTAAATTAGAATATGTTTTCAAGGCCCTATGACAAGACAGTTTACTTCTATAGGGAAGGGTATACACACAAAAATCTCTTTTGTCTCATAACACATGTCAATGAATTTAAGAGAAATATAATTTCAGGCCCCAACCATCACCTGATTAAGTCCAATGTATTCACTATAAGAGTCAAGAATAAATTTCATACTATTCTCTAAAAAACCATTGGATGAATAATAACATGTATATCCATATAATGGAAGATTTGAAATAAATAATTCCCTATTCAATATAATAATATAGATTTCTAAGAGAAATCCATTAATCAACATAGAAGCTATTGGGTACCGTCAATTCAATAGGAAGTACCCTTATCAAAGAAGTATAGTGATAAGTGTAAATTAAATGTGCATGGTTATCCATGGAAGATAGTAATTGTGTTCAATATTTTTCATTGATAGGAGAAAAAGGAAATGATAGTGAAAATCCTCCGTCATGGTTCTAAAATAGAATATTAATAATCAAAATCATACCCCTTGGGAGTGTCTATCCAGGGGTTCATTCTTAGTCCCAGTCATTCATATTTTCCTTAACACCTATAATTTATAGTTGTAAGAATTATTTCAATGGATAAATATGATTTCTATGAATTCATTATGGTTTTGGAATTATTTATTGGAGAACCTATTAATGATATGATCAATAAACGATCATTATTACATCAATATTTTAAAATAAGCATACAAGTTGAAAAATATTTTAATTTATATTATGTAAGATTTTTAAATCCATTATTTTTTCATTTACTACCATAAAATTCTAATTTAAAACACAAATAAACCCTAAGTATGATCATTATTCTTCTAATATAATGATATTACAACTAAACTACCACATAATCATCCATTTATCATGGCATGTTCATGTTTTTTCCTATTTAACCACCTACATGACCAATTATATAATTTTATATCATGGGAAAACTTGGGACTTAATTAATGGTTTAATATTATATAAAATTTTAATAAATTATTATTTTTGGTTATGTGATGGTTAAATAATTATTAAACTCAATAATTAATAAATACATATCATTCTTTAAGAATCACTGAAACACGATCATCATCGATTTCATCTTCATGAATTATACAAAAAATACTACATAATGAAAATATACCTTTATAAATATCATGTAACATCTATTTGAGTAAATTTATTGATCTTGGTATGATTGAATTTGTAACAATAATTCATACCAACACCATTTTTAGGAAACTAGTTCAAAACGGCCAAGATTACTAGCAGTCGATATTTAAAATTTGTAATAACTTACTATATTTTTTATACAGATAGATTATAAAGAATAAGTATGTATTAAAAACATATATGAATAAGATTCTAAAATAAGTTATTAATATATCTATATTTTTATATAGATGTTTATAGTATTTTAATAGATTCAAGGATAAAATGAAGGTTTTTTTCATCTCAAATATTCACTCCATGAGGCATATTTTTTGTTATACACCATGTTTTATTTGGAATTTTGTATTTTTCAACTCTATTATATTTTTCCCATGATCCTATAATTTTTCATGATATTTAATTATTTATCTAAAATCATATTCTTTAATTATTTTTCAACTCGAACATTGCCATCATTGTAATGGTTTTCTTGGTCACAATTCTGATTCATTAGCACCAAATATATTTTTTACACCATTTTATCCTTGTATCATATAATTAAAATACTTGTAATAATTTTGTCAGAATATTTTTTATTTCATGGAATACAATAATACAAATCATATTCTATTTTTTCAAATGGATATTAATTCAATTTATACCCCAGTAGTAAGATGTTATAGTAACTCAACATTCTTTTAGGGAGATATGATTATGATCTATAACTTATTTAATATATGTTGGGTAAATTATACCCTTTATTTTATTATGTGGTAATAAATAATTTTTTTTGGATCTAATTTCTTAAAAAATAAATCCTTTTTGAATATTTATTACCTTAGAGAGTATGTTTTCCGCACAAAATATTGATAGCTAAAATTACTTTTCTTTGCGTTATAAATTTTTATATTGAACTTTGTTTTTTTGTTATTAGGTTCTCACAACATAATATTTTATATATGTAACTTTATAATCAAATTTGGGTAAGTTAGTTTTTAATACAATATGGTTTTATTACTATTTTTACAATGTTTTTTTAACAATGGTAATTTTGATGTATTAAAAGGTTTCTTTCAAAAAAAAAAGGTTTTATTTTTTTCCTCCAAAATTATTATTAAAAATATCATGTAATTTTCAAGGCTCTATAATTTTAGTTTATTTTATAAATTAAATGATTTTAAAACCTTCTTGTTCACATTTTCAGATCTACTTTTCATATTGACATTATTGTTTTTTATAAAAATGTTATTTTTTTCTAAAATCTCATTTTAATTTTCACCTCCATTATCATTTTCATTAAAAAGGTTTTATAACACTGGAATTTATGTTTCATGTTTTTTCCTATAATAAATATATATATTATTTGTTTTTGTATTTAACTAATGTTATTATAAAATTTAATTCTTGATCCATTCTTCTACGATACTATTTAAAGAATTATTTTTCAATGTTTTTTTCCATGTATGTAAACATCATTATAATATTCCATTATTACACTAAGGATAGGATATTTGGAAACTATCGACCTTATTTATTTTGATTGCATATATCAAATTTTATTCTATCAAATATATGATTCATCAATACCTTTTACTTACCTAACCATCCACCTTAAATAGGTATAAATTTTCTTCAAATTCATTTTCCTTATTAATACCATATTTTCCATTCCTTTGATCGATGGATTTTAAAATTTATTGAATACATTGATTGATTTGGGAAATTATTGGCATAACTGTATACCATTACTCTATAAATTTATTTCTTCAGGTATTCCTACATAGAATGTTATTCCATTTACTAATATAATAACTATTAGAAATTTGAATATTTTTTATTCCAAGAAGAATTTTTATTGGTTACATAAGAAAGTTAACAATGAATTAATTAACCATGCACCTTATTTATATCTGACTGAGATCCCAGATTCACTTGTTTACTTTTGGAATTTCCTTCTGAAGTCATTGGGACCATGATTAATTTTCAGTACTTCTTTTCATCCTCAATGTAATGGACATACAAGGAGAACAATTTAAACATTGGAGGATATGCATTGAGCCTTTTCAATGGATTAATAGGGATGTTTGAACAAACATATTTCTTTAGTTGATATTTCTTATAATAAAAGTTTTCATTCTAGTATATAGATGGAACCTTTTGAGGAATTATATGGGAATATGTATTGAACTTTAGTATTTTTGGAAGAAGTTAGGGGAATGAAGTTGATAAGACCAAAACTAGTAGAGGAAGTGGCTGAGAAAGTGAATATAATCCAATAACACATGATGAAACCATAGAGAATGCATAAAATTTATGCTGATGATAGGAATAAAACCTTTTGTTTTGAGGTAAGTGATCATGTTTTTCATAGAATATCACTATGGAAAAGTGTAATGAACATTCTTAAGAAAGGAAATCTATGTCTATGGTTCATTGTACCTTATAAAATTTGAAGAATGTTAGACCAATCACCTAATGAGTAGATTTTCTTATGAATTTATCTCAGGTACCCAATGTTATTCATATTTCAATTTTAAGAATGTATATTCAAGATTAATATCATGTTTTGAGCCTAGATGTAGTTCATATTATAGAGAAACATTCTTATGAAAAGAAATATGTTCATATTTCTGATTGAAGATAGAATGTACCATAGAATAAAGTAATCCACTATGCTAATGTTATGTGGAGAAACCACATGGTTGAAGAAGAAACATGGAAATCTAAAACTATTATGAGGGATAAGTACTCTCATTTGTTTAATAAGTAAACAAAAATAGAGAGGACCCAACTTCCAGAAGGTAGGGAGAATGTAACACCCCAAGGATTTAAAAATAAATATTAATATAGCATAAAATTCATGAAACACTGATTGTCTACATAATGAAACTTTATTTAAGGAGATAGTTATAACCTAGACATTAAACTAAACTTTACCACTTCTGTGTTTTGATTTTTGAAAAACAAACACACATAGTTATGATAAGTAAGTTATTTGGAGTCTGATACGACCATATCAATTTTTTGGTGAATAGTAACATACCCTTATGAATATTAAGGTTACCCTTTTGAATTCTAAATCATTCCAGTGAACATTAAAATCACCCATAAATGTGTAAATAAAATTTAGGCATCTTATATGTGACAATATGGTCAATGTATAAGTGTTGGTATTTTTGTAAGTCATAAATATTTAAACTAATATTTTATGATTAATTTAATAATTTTATTTTTTTTCATAAAAAGTAATCATAATTTATTATTTTATTTATATATGGTTATTATAAAAATTTATAAAACCTTGATTATTTTCTCAAGGTGTTATAAAATCTGTTATAGTTTTTAAATTGTTATTTTTTGAATAATTTTTTTTTTATTTAAAAATTAATCTTCTCATATTTAGAAAATTATTTTGATAAAATTGAGTTAATTTTTTAAATTATACACATTGAAAAGTGATTGGGTTGAATTTGTGGTATTTTTATGAAATAAAAGAATTGTTGGTGAATAGTGAAATACAGAAATTTACCGTATATATACAATATATGTTAAATACACTATTCCTAAAATCATGGACTATGTAATAACCCTTGGTTAAAAATCACATTTTAAGTCACAAGATCGAGTACTATTTCTTGTCTTGAGAAAAATAATATAATAATGACTAAAATAATTTAGAAACCCTCCTCTCCTCTACTATAAATACCACCCCTCACCCCCTTATCCTTATATACCTTTCAAGATTTGACCATTGTTAAAATACTACCCAATAATCTTCCAAAGTATCTTATATACATGCAAGAGTTACTGGTATCACCAAGAGGCCAAAAACAAAAGCCATAAAGCAGATCTCAATGAGAAGAGATGAAGAGGTAAGCATCCTCTTTCATTTTCATCTAAATTATTTACAATTCATTTTATTTTTTTATACTCTGTTAACCTCCACTTATCCAAAAGGAATAAAATCTCCAGTATCATATATATACTATAATTTTATCATTTTTATTAAAAAAATTATACATCAAACTATTTGTCATCCCCCTATTATTATAAAATAAAAACATTGCCTGAGATGTGTTGAAATACCGACATCATGGACGATTTGTTTTGAATATCTTTATCTCATCCAAATATAGTTATAAAAAAATTTTAATGGTTAAAACAGATTTAAAATATTATTATATAACCTCCTTCATGATATATAACTAAAATATATACATAATATTATGTTATACAATGAAAGTAGTTCATGATTATAGATGAACTGCCAAAATGATCAAAACAATATTATTAATGTGATTATAATGATTCATCATCATATATAAAAAAATTACTTAGGGTATCATTTAATATTACGGAAATGTATTAACACCATTTCATTCCACTTCTATAGTTTCACTTCCATTCTATAAGATAATCCATTATGAACCGACCATGGAAACCCTATAAAGCATATACCCGAAACTATATAAAACACACAATATTATTAATAAATGTGTGGAATGATGTTATAAAATGATTATATAAGGTTTTATAAATATTATTATGTTTCTATATAATATTATTAACATGATTTTAACCATTATACATCATGGTTAATGATTTTTTATGTAAGAAAACCTCAAGGTGATGGAATTCTTAACCCAATGTTAATTTTTTGGGTTAACCTTATACTTCATTGATTAAGTGGTACTAAGATTATTTGTTTATTTAATTTTTTTAAATTATGTTGTATTATGTGGATTTACTATGTATACATATATTCCTTTCATTCTATTAATTCTCAATTCTTGTATATTATATTTTAAAGGGACATTTTTTTAAAAACCATATTTTAAAATTCTATTTTACAAAATTCAAAAGAAATGTTTTTATAAAATTATTCACGTACTATGGTTATGTTATAGTTAACAAGAATTATTTATGATGAAGGGAATTAAATATATCTCTATCCAATTAATTGCATATGTGTATGTTGGAGGATAGTTGTATGATTACTACAAGTGTAACTACAATTGTTAAAACATAAGGTAGTCGTGAGGGTTACATTGTAAGGTACCTGTCAGGGTAAAAAATGATAAGGTAGGTGTGAGGGTTACAATATTAAGTAAGAAATTACCTAAGTTAACATTCTAGTTTTATTTATGTTTTATACAGAAATATATTCTTTAACAAATTAGGTATATGTTACTTTGTGGGTGAGAAGCATGTCTTGGTGAAAATGATTTCATATGTTTATAAGTATTCATTTACTAATAGATATTTTCCATATTTTTATATCCATTAATGATATTTTTATTATAATCCCATGTTCATAAATGTTTTAAACTATATTTAGGATGTTTCCGAGAAATAATGAAGTCAAATTAAATGTTATGAATATATTTAAATGAAATTATGTTATATTTTTAAACATGTATGTTTTGAAAGAAATGGATACTACTTTAATGGCTCCAAATTTGTATTCTTGTGGGATGATGTGTATAAAATATGTCCTAAATTTAAAAATCTCTAAATAAAATAGATATTTTTCAATGTAAATATGTGAATTAGAAAGTTATTTACTAGATTATGTAATCTTTAAGGATTGGTTTCTTATAGTGAGAGTAAAATAAGAATAGAAAAGAAACCATAAATTTAATCTCCTAGGTCCAACACACATTAATCCAATTAAAATTGGTTCAGGTGGGAGTGTAGTTGGTGAAAATTTATAGAGGATAACTTTGGTTTGAGAGTCTAGTTACCTAGAATAAAAATTATAGTTATCAAAAGAAAAATTGAAGAAAAATCCAATGTTCATATTTTATTAATGTTGTCACTTGGTTAGGTCACAAAGTTTTTCATATGATGTTCCAAATATGTGATTACCAGTAGATAACCCACAGGGGCCCACACAATTGTCCCACATGGTTTGAAAAAAAAATTCCAACCGTATGAAAGGATTATATCCCAAAATTTCCAACTCACATGGTTTTTTCAATACATGTTCCAGCCATGTTCTAATTATTTTCCTTCCCAATATCTCCGAAATTCACTTATATGAAATCTGGGAGAATCTTCAAGGTTTTTCCAAACCACAAACCACTATAAAGAATACCAAAACACACCAAAACCTACAATAATCCCATATAACTATTCCCAAACATTATATTACAACACAATACATTATAAATGGTCAATTTATCATAAAATAATGGTGTTAAATTGATTGTAAGATCATGATGTTCTAAATTATGCATCCTATTACCATGAACAGAGTTATTATTATCAATGTGATCTATTTATTTTTATTAGTATTCATGGATATATTATGCTCTCAGTTTTAGTTAAATGTAATATTATGATGATTACTTATTCCATTCATAATATTAATTATATATATACATCTTCATTGATAACATGAGTTGCATTTTGTCCCTTACCAATCATTTGAGCTCACCACTTCTTTTGATTCCGTTTACCTATGTTATAAAGAAATGTATTACACATGATATTAATAGAAGAATATCATTTAAAGAGGAATTTTTAATGATATTAAAGAATTATTATAGATCAATTAGTTTCTTATATAGTCAAAAAAATTCGATTAGTTGAAAGAGACATGTGATTTATTGGATTATGATTCTGTATAATTACATAAAAATATAAAACTAAAAGATATTGGAAATGTATATAAGGAAATACATGATTTATTTCATGTAAATATGGGATAGTTATCTCTCATAATATATAGATTACATCAAATCCAAAAAGTAAATTTTGTTTTATTCACATCAGATTTGGGAGTGTGGGTACAATGATCCAGAGTTGGTATTAGAGTAGTGTTTAGATAACTTGAGGGATTATTATGTTTATTGAGGATAATTTAAGACTTATTAAGTAAAGGTTAACAATAATTTCAAAGGTATAGATACAAAGTGGAAAAAATAAATGATTTATTGTTAAGTTAATAATGGGAATTTTATTTATGGATTAAGAAAAGATAATTTTAGTAAAAACCCTCCAAATAAGTATAAGTATAGGATAACATCATGATTTTTTGATATAGAAAAACATTTTGTTTATCCAAGAAATAATATCCATATCTGGATACTACAAGAGGATGGGTAATTTGGAACAGATGTACCTATAGGTAATCCTCTTCAGAGGGGCATGTTGGTTATTTACTATATCATCACCTGGGGCATGAAATAAAGCCAAAATTCACACATGTTTGGACACTTCTTGGGGGTTATTCTTTGGTTAAACAAAATTATCTATAAGAAATATTATAATGAATTAGAATATGTTTGGGTTAGATAACATAATTGGAAAGTGACCATTAATGACTTATATTGAAATATATAAATCCATATGTTAGAATACATACTAATTAGTATATTCTTTCCTGGATAAAGGATAAGTTGGATTCCTAGAGCATTAAGTTCGATGATTTTTTTGTTAATAATATTTTTGGAATGTTTTTAGTAATTTGGGATATCTATTTTATGTATTAGGTTAATAAGTATTTGAGAACCCAACTCAACGTAATATAAGTTCAACTATGATTTATTTTAGTAAAACATTGAGTGATATATTATAAATAAAGTTTGATACAAGCTAAAATAATGAAATATAGGCTAACATTACAGTGTTATAAATTGAGACGTCTTTTTGATCAAATTCCATAATTATATAGTGATGTTAATTTTTCATCAATTATGTTTACCCCAACTAGTTTTAGCAATGGAAGGAACTAGAAGGAACCATGTTAAAAATACATGCGTGAGTATTCACTCTAGATTTTCTGATGTCTTATGTTAGGAATGTTTTCAAAAAACTATTGAATATCAAGTTACAAAATCAAAAAACATGTTGGTAGGATTATTATTAAATATTTTTCAAGGTGTATGGGACGTTATTCCATAAAATCCTATATCCTTTTTCAATGGAATAATTCCATGTGAAATTAGGAATAGGATAGATATCTTTAAAAAGGGATTATAAAAACCTTTTAATATATATATATATATATATCACTCTATATTGTAAAAAAACCCATGATGATCTTAAAATTTATTGTCAAATATGAGTTATCTATAAAAATCCTTTATATTATGAGTCAAGTCATGAAGACATAATTTATTTAATATGGAATAATATAACACCGAAATATTTTAATATATGATTATATTTAAATAAATCAATTTTTTTAGAGATTTATCCATTCTAAACGATAATGTTAAATGAACCCATTATATATTTAGCTAAAATATAAATATTTATGTATGGCCATTAAAATATAGACATTCAGTTAGTGGGAATTAATATGAGTAACTGATTTATGAAATATTTATATAAATAAAATAAATAATACTTTTAATACTAATGAAATTCATTTTTTCAAACCTAAAATGTAATATAGGATCATTTTAAGCATTTAATTGGATTTTTATAAAAATATTTCCTTTATGTATTATGATTTCTTATGAAAAGAAACATATTGTTTATTGAACGTAATATATATTGATAAGAATAATTAGTTAACCAAAATTTATAAATTATTTTAAATAATATAAATAATAGATTGTTTTCTAAAGAGCCATTTTACCTATAATAATAGTTGTTCATTTTATTTTTTAAATTTATTTCAGAGTTAAATATCAAAATTTTTTAATTTTAACTTTTTTTAAAATGATATACATGTTTTGATTCATAATATAAAGATTATATTAATATGAATATATTAGTTTTTTATGAAAATATTTATTTTAATAAGAATAGTGGAATATATAATTATTATAAATATCATGATTTTATGATATTATTAACATGTAATTATGTCATAGAAATTTTTAGAACCCTATTATAAGAAAAATATTTATTTTAACTAAGAAATATTAAATCAAAAAATATTTATTCTTTTTTACTAACCTATATCCAATATTTTAGTAATTAAGTAATTGTTTTTTCATGAAATTGTTTTTTTAAAACATTATAAATCTATTAATTTATAATTAATATTTATCATTTTTAAATTATGAATCTACTAAAATGGATTTGAAATATACAATCATTATTTCAAAATTATTTAATAAGTATAATTTTATTTCTATACATAAAGGATAGATTACTATGGTAAAAAATATTTATTATGATAAGAATAACTTTCGGTTAAAAAGGTTTCAACTCTTGAGAAGGGCTAAAACAAGTTTAAAAAATGAGTGATAATTTGATTATGAATCCTTTCCAAAACTTATATATTAATAAAACTAATATTTTCCTGTTTTTATTCAATTTACATTCTATTAACTTTCCATCATTAAAATGGTATGGGTATTTACAAAAATATCATCCCTTATCAAATATAAATGGGGTCCCTCAAAACCCCTTTAATAGAACTCCAAAAATTATGTTTCCCTATAAAAAAGTACCACTTTTTACTTAATCTATAGTCTCTTTACTCTTAATTGAGAATCTAATCATAATATATTATTCTAATCCCTCATTTTCCATGTTATTAAATATGGAAAAAATAATGTTCTCAATATGATTAATTTTATTTCTTTAACTTCCTTACATTCTATCATACCTTTAAAATTCACTACTATAAAATTGGGCTTTAACAGCGCTAAAAATGGGCTTTAACAATGCTAAAAAAGCGTTGTAAAGCACGGTGCTGGTAAAGGGGGTACCCTTTATTAGTGCTTACTGAGCACTGGTAAAGGGGTACATTATCACCACTAAAAAATCACTAATAAAGGAAACCATTATCAGTGCTAAAAACACACTGATAAAGGTTTACTTTATCAGCGCTAAACGAGCACTGATAAAACAACCCTTTATCAGCGCTAAAAGAGCACTGATAAATGAGTGTTTTATCCATGCTCCATTAGCCCTGATAAACCACTCCTCTATCAGTGCTTCTTTAACATTGATAAAGGTGTAGTTTATTAGTGATTTTTTAGCGCCGATAAAAGAACGATTTATCAGCTCCAAAAAAGTGCTGATAAATGCCCTGTCAGCTGCTATGAAATAATCTGTAGCAGCACACTCGAACACCTGTAAAAAAAATCAGCATCTCAATAAGATAATAAAATAATGTATACCCAAACAAAATTAACACATAAATCATAAGCTAATTAGACCATGTATACCCATAAAACAAGTATACCTATACATAGAAGAAAGAAGGTGATTCAACATCCAAGCCTTCACCACATCTTCCACCATCAGAGTTATGATGTTGTCTTACCCTTTGTATAGTAGCTTTCCCCTCATCTTTATATATGTATTAATCTATTATATCCACTTTCTCTTTTTAGATCATTTTAACTCTGTTATTCATTCCCATTCTTCTTTATATTTATTCATATCACAATTTAGATTCGTTAGAAGGTTATCATTGGTTTTTGGAGTTCTCCATCATTATTCTAGGAATATGAGGCCCTCATTCATAGGTTTCCATAATTTTCTCCAAGGAAATGGGATGTATATTTTAGAAATCACATGGATATCGAGTATTTTATATTATATTGAAACAGATTTTACAAAATGGATAGAAACCAGGGGGAATACCCGTTATGGAATCTGATTCCCATCATGAATCCCTCTTCCTGGAGTTGGTAAATCCATATCCCCCTTGATAATAACACTTTCATCCAAAAAAATACTCAAATTCCATATTCAAACCCTCACTAGGGTGGCTAGTATCTACAATGTAGAAGAATTTATGTTATCATTCTTCATTTACCCATGGACCATCAGAAAGAATAATGTTGTGGACCCCTTATCCTTGAAAAACGCAACACTACCACATTTATAACCTCTATGGAATAATTTAAGAAATATATCAGAGATTATTAACTTAAAATCTGGTTAAAATTATCCACAATGTTTTAGGTAATTTATATAGTGTATCCACAACCTTCGGTTCAAGCCCCATGATTGTGATGACACAATGGTCAATCCCAGGATGTAGTGGGTGTTAATTATCCAATTCAACTTATTATTCTCCAAATCTTTCTATAGAGATACTATGACACAACAAAAACAGAAATGGTGTCACCAGGTATATGCCACTTTTTTTTATTTATTTGGACATCATAGTTTTCTAATTTAGTTCATGTTATCATTCATGGATTTTTCACAATATATGAAATTCATTGGGGTTATCCTAGTCTCTAGATGTCATCCACGACATCTCCTGACATTGATAATATAATTTTGGCTAGATGATGAGATATCTCATTATAATCTATGTAAAACTAAATTGAGATACCCTGGTAGCATTGTGATTTTGAGGGTGGTAGGCTACGACAGTTGCATCAAGGGAATGTATGATTAAGGGAACATGAGTGGTGATTTTTGAATGGATTTTTTTGTAGTTCACAATCCCCTAATCTCACCTCATCCAACATATGATAATTAAATGGTATACCACTTCCATATACTTGTTCCCTTGACTTTATATTTATAATCAGGTCATATTATAATTAGTGGAATCATACAACCTCACAATACGACCCACACAAGTGATGCCCCTCATCCATTAGTGCCCATAATATCCTAATGTCCCAATATTCTCTTCTACTCATCCACCTACCACTACATTCAAAATTAAATAGCTTTTCTTCCACAATCCATCCATGTTGGATACCCTTTATAGAATTTAATTCCCCATAACCCTAATGTATTTTCTATGTGGCTTGTACCCTTTTGGTTTCAGGATAACATGGGTTGGACAAATTATTTACGTAAAAATATATAAAACACTTAATTAAGATTCATACACGTCACCAAGGACCCTTGGATCATTCTTATGAAATATCATGGAAATCCAAATGTGTTTGGTCAGATTATCATAGGTGTGTTTTTGTTTTCAATTAAAATTGTGTCCATTTTAAACAAAAGAGAGACCCTTTGAGTGCTAGCAGAAACACCGCGCCTCGTATTTAGGTGGGGATGCCTCGTACACATCACTAAGGACACTTGGATCATTCTCATAAAATATCAAGGCAATTCAAATCCGTTTGGTCAGATTTTAATAGGGTAGTTGTTGTTTTTAATTAAAGTCGTGTCTATTTTAAACAAAAGAGAGACCATTTGAGTGGTACCGACCACAATGTGCCTCGGATTGGGGCGGAGATGACTTTTAGACATCAAAAAGGACCCGTGGATCGTTCTCCAAAATGATCAAGGCAATCTGAATGCGTTTGTTTAGATTTCCGTAGGTCAATTGTTGTTTTCAATTAAAATTATTTGCATTAAAAAAAAAGAGACCCTTTGAATGATAGCAGCCACAAAATGCCTCGGATTGAGGTGGGGATGACTTTTACACGTCAAAGAGGACCAGTGGATCATTCTTATAATAGATCAACACAATCCAAATGTGTTTGGTTGGATTTCCATAGGTCAGTTGTTGTTTTCAGTTAAAATCGTGTCCATTTTAATCAAAAGAGAGACCCTTTGAGTGATAGCAGCCACAACGTGCCTCATATTGAGTCTTGGATGACTCGTACAAGTCTCAAAGGACTATTGGATCATTATCCTAAAGGATCAACACAATCCGAATGCATTTGGTCAGTTGTTGTTTTCACTTAAAATCGTGTCAATTTAAAACAAATAGACCCTTTGACTTCTAGTAGCCACAGAGTGCCTCATATTGAGGCAGGATTGACTTGTAAACATCACAAAAGACCCGTGGATCGTTCTACTAAAGGATCAAGACAATACAAATGCATTTGGTTGGATTTTCGTAGGTCAGTTGTTGTTTTCACTTAAAATCATGTCCATTTTAAACAAAATAGAGACCCTTTGAGTGGAACCGGCCACACTATGCCTCAAATTGAGTTGGGGATGACTCATACCCATTACCAAGGACCCTTGGATCGTTCTCATTTATGATCAAGGTAATCCAAATGTGTTGGGTCAGATTTTCATCAGTCAGTTGTTGTTTTCAATTAAAATGGTGTCCATTTTAAACAAAAGAGAGACCCTTTGAGTGCCAGCGGCCACATCGTGCCTCAGATTGAGATGGGGATGACTCATACACGTCACCAAGGACCCTTGGATAATTATCATAGAAGATAAAGTCAATCTGAATGCATTTGGTCTGATTTCCATAGGTCAGTTGTTGTTTTCACTTAAAATCGTGTCCATTTTAAACAAAAGAGAGACCATTTGAGTTCTAGAGGCCACAATGTGCCTTGGATTGAGGAGGGGTTGACTCGTAAACATCAAAAAGGACCCTGGGATAATTTGCCTAAAGGATAACCATAATAAGAATGTGTTTTTTCAGATTTTCATAGGTCAGTTGTTGTTTTTAATTAAAATGGTGTCCATTTTAAACAAAAGAGACACCCTTTGAGTGATAGAGGCCACACCGTGCCTCGGATTGTGGCGGGGATGATTCATACATGTCACAAAGGAACCTTGGATCATTATACTAAAATATAAACACAATCCGAATGCGTTTCGTCAGACTTCTGTAGGCCAATTGTTGTTTTCAATTAAAATCGTGTCCATTTTAAACAAAAGGGAGATCCTTTGAGTGGTACCGGCCACACTGTGTCTCATATTGAGGCTAGGATGACTCATAGATGTCAAAAAGGACTCTTGGATCATTCTCCTAAAGGATCAAGGCAATCTAAATCCATTTGGTTGGATTTCTGTAGGTCAGTTGTTGTTTCCAATTAGAATTGAGTCCATTTTAAACAAAAGAGAGACCCTTTGAGTGATAGCAGTCACACCGTGCCTCAGATTGAGTCATGGATGACTCTTACACATCACAAAGGACCAGTGGATATTTCTACTAAAGGATAAACACAATCCAAATGCGTTTGGTTGGATTTACGAAGGTCAATTGTTTTTTTCAAATAAAATTTTGTCCATTTAAAACAAAAGAGAGACCCTTTGAGTGCTAGCGGCCACACCATGCCTCATATTGAGGCAGGGTTGACTCATACATGTCAGAAAGGACTCGCAGATCATTCTCATAAAGGATCAAGACAATCCAAATTCATTTGTTCAGATTTTTGTATGTCAGTTGTTGTTTTCACTTAAAATCGTGTCCATTTTAAAAAAAATAAAGACCCTTTGAGTGGTACCGGCCACACCGTGCCTCGGATTGAGGCAGGGTTGCCTCATACTTGTCAAAAGGACCCATGGATCATTCTCCTAATGCATCAAGACAATCTGAATGTGTTTGGTCAGATTTTCATATGTCAGTTGTTGTTTTCACTTAAAATCGTGTCCATTTTAAACAAAATAGAGACCCTTTGAGTGGTACCAGCCACACCGTGCCTCGGAATGAGGCGGGATGACTCTTACACTTAACCAAGGACCCTTTGATCGTTCTCATAAATTATCAAGGATATCCGAATGCATTTGGTTATATTTTCATAGGTGAGTTGTTGTTTTAAATTAAAATTGTGTCCATTTTAAACAAAAGAGAGACCCTTTGAGTGCTAGCGGCCACACTGTGCCTCGGATTGAGGCAGGGATGTCTCGTACATGTCACCAAGGACCCTTGGATCATTCTCATAAAATATCGAGGCAATCTGAATCCATTTGGTCAGATTTTCGTAGGTCAGTTGTTGTTTTCACTTAAAATTGTGTCCATTTTACCAAAATAGAGACCCTTTGAGTGGTTCAACATTCTTGCATGTTTCTAGTGAATATCATCTGTTAAAATGGGAAAATGAATCATTGGATAATGGATGTTTTATTTAATAAAAATTACAATTTTCCTATGAACATTTACATACAACAATGTTTCATCTTTTGATCCCCTTAACCCCTCTCCAAAATGACCACCAATTGTACATGTCCCCAAGTCAGATATTCATTGTATTTGTGTACAATCTTCCATCAGGTATGCCTCCCACTAATTTCTGAAAACATTTATATCGTCTTGTGAATATGAGGCTTTTCTAAAGTCATAGTAGTACTGTAAAATATAAAAATAACTAATTAATAGATAACTTAAATGAACTACTAGTTGTTTTTGAAAATACCACTTTAGGGATGCTAGTTTTTTGATGAAAACCAATCTATTTAATAAATTTAAAAACATAATAACTGCAATCATTATTGTTTGTTTGTTTTGGACACAGTAAAAAAATTTATCATTAAGAGAATAAGTAACTTGTGTTGAGATGTGTTTGGATAGTGAAAGTTTATTATATATACCCTGATATTTGTCCAGACATAGTACTTGCTCGCCTCCTTATGCTTATCCCCTGTCCTCATTCATTTTTTAGACGATAATGATATACCTCCCTATCATAACATAATACTCATTAAAAGATAATATAAATTATATTACTTTATGTTTAGACCTAAAATGTAAGATGTAGTGTCTTGCAGATTCACAAACTCCATCATGTGTGGTCTGTTTGATGGATATCCTTTCTTTGAATCTCGAAATTAATCTTTGGAGATTCCAAGTTCACTACAATTAGCAATCAATGTTTCCTAAAAATAAAAAAAGGAACAAGTAATAAAAGAAGTGAAAATATAATTGATATTCTTTAATCGTAGAGTATTACCCATGCATGGTTGGTATTAGGAAAATTCTTTCATCTTAAATCTTGCTTTCAAATTTTTTCAGCAAGCCGTTCACTATTGCATCCATTATTGATGGCTTTATTTTTGTTAGGTGTGTTGATGTGATATGAGGACTAACGAGTCCAAATCTTGGCTCATGGGAAAATTCCTTCAACTGTTTTTCATAACTGCATCTGTCAACAATATAAAATGAATTTAGTCATAATTTTCACATTAGAACAGCTTTTAGAAAATCAATTCATGGAAACACACCTCATATATACATTTACAAATGTGACGCCAAGACAACCATTTTCAAGGATCTCATTTAAATTTTCAGTAGCAACAAAATATTGACTTTCCTCTCCGTATATATTCTCTTCGAAAACCACTATATGACTATTACCATCTTTTAGCTTCGTATCCACATTATCTTCAATTCTAGTAAATGTGGATAGAGAACAGGTGGTGTTATTGTGCTTTTAGTAGCTCCTTGGGATCAGTTGGTTGATCCTTTAGATGGTTTTTAGCCGACGTTTGTCACCCCCATCCCTTTCTCCGTCTATAACAACAATCATTGGTTCAGACCCTTTTTTCATTAATTGTTAATGGTTTAGCTTGAAAAACTGGAAATAAATACCTCTTTGTCTGAATATACTCTTACAAGTTGTTATGGCCATGCAATGAATGTCCCAATAGCCTTTTTGACCATATGAATATCATCGTCATCAAGCGGAATAGGTGTCTCTACATTTTTCTAATGAGCTATAGTAATCGTCACTTTCAGATGATCTTTCGAAAGTGGTCTATTATACAGTGTGGCATCTGGGATATTGAACACTATAGACCCCACTACAAGGTGATAGGTGGGTATTGATAGATATAAATCACAATCATTATCACCCTATAGAAGATCAGTAATGAAAAATTAGCAGTGTTTGTCTGATTCACATTTCATGGGAACAATTATTAAAATATTGATTACCATGGCTATGACAGTTCATTGATGCGAATGGCTTGCCTCCAAGCTGGTGGGGGTTGGGGCGGTATGTTCACACACTGGTTGTTCTTGAGTTGTGTCTTCCCTTTGCTTCCCACCCATAAATGTTACTAGAAACTCTCCCTTCCATTGTAATCGTTCTTCAAGGGTTGCTATTTTTTCACTAATTTGTTCCAATTTTTCATCTGTATCATCCGTTTTTTTCTTCTTCTCAAAATACACTTGGGGTGTCACCCCAAACCCTGCACCTCTAACACGACCGTATTTTTATGGCTGCTTCAAAGCCGTCGATAATATGTCTGTATCCGCTACAAGAGTAGACGATTCCTGTGACTATCAGATGTAGGAAAATAACTAATTATTTTTATGTAATATCAATTTAAAGAAAATATTTTTATTTTCGTGTCATACTTACACTTATTTCACACACATTCTGTTTGTTCTTATCTACTAACTTCTCTGCCTTGTTCAAATGTGCCTCCTTCTATAGCACATGAAGTGGGATGGAAGTGCATTTGGTTTTAGACTCATCAATCTACTTATAAACATAGAAAGATAATTATGATGTTGTTTATTGGCTCCTAAAAATATAATTATAAATTTAAAATATGTACCATTTTCTTTTCTAATGAAGCGTACCCCAACATTTCTTTACGATAGGGGTATGTTGGTTTTGATTAACATTCCTTATTTTTAGTACATATTTTCTATTTCATAAATGAAATATTGACAATCAAAGTGATGAATACAGGTATCCTCAAACAACGTATTATCAACCAATATGTACCTAAAACTTCTCATCCCAAAGATAGCCAATAAATGCTTCCCATGCTTCTTGGGATAGCAGGTGAGCATAGAAAATGGGTGGGTGCGGGATTATTTTACCTTTGGAATATTTCAGGTGACATACTGTTAAAATAGTGTGAAAACCTCGATGAATCCTTCTTGAAAGCCTTGTTACATAATCCTTGGGCGAATCGTCTACTATAAATGTACTCTACAAGAGATTTAGAAGAGTAAGACATTTTTTAATTATTTTATTTGCTAGTAAATTAAAGAAATAAATTCATAATGTTACCGTAATTTCTTCCCAGATCACATCCTTCAACCCGGAGACAATATGGTGCCATTAATCTATGTCAATGGGCATGCATTTCGGAGTGACAACTCCAATGTAGCTGCTAAAAATATCCTTGTTGGGATTCACATGTTGGCCTCATGCATTCCATTCAACATCAATTTTGATGCGCTTGCTTTTCACCTTAAGAATTTTGGCTAAAACTGTCAAAATACGATGCACCTCTGTTTTCTGTAACGTCGGTCCTTCATTCCCGACCCTTTCATCGATATAAACATCATCTACATGTTCATCTGAAATGGTATCAATGACATGTGTTGATGGTTGTTGGACCTCAACACTAGGAGCAGCAGGAGCCGTAGTAGCATGAGCAGCTCCAGCCGCAGTGGGAGCAGTAGGAGCAGCAGGAGCCACAACATGAGGAGCAGTAGGAGCAATAGGAGCTACAGTAGGAGAAGCAGTAGGAGTAGCAGCAGGAGCAGCAGCAGGAGCAGTAGGAGCTGTAGGATCAGTAGGAGCAGCAGCAACCGCATCAGCAGCAACTTGAGAGACTTGTTCAGCCTCAAGGTTAGGAGAACCAGAATGTGAAAAAGTCATTATCTGCAAAAGTGGTTGAACATTTAATTTACATTACATAAATTCAGTAATGATAATATAATAACATGAGATAACAAGATCTATATTAAAAACAAAATATAACCTGTTTATTGAACTCTCTTTCTTTTTTTCAAAGGTTGAATAGATTTGACACCTCTATCGATTATCCAAATCCCTTAATTGTGGTCTCCTCTAATATACAAAACATCATCTGCATTGGGACTGCTCCAAAATGATTGCAATGTACCAATAAAAGTATCTTCCTCCACTAAATTTTCATCGTAACCTTCAATAGTTTTGTACGATAACAGAATAATCGACCACTTTCAGTTTACAGTATCTAGAACATAAAAAACTTGTACCACTTATGATTCCATTATATACTGTTCGTATTTGTATCCTTCTTTACTAAAATCAACTTTCACAAATCCCCATTCATCTATTTTAACCCCACTATTGTTATCAACCCATTTGCATTGAAAAATCGGCAATTGGAATGTCGTATAATCCAACTCCCATATAGTTTAATAATGCCAAAGTATGACATATTTTCATAAATTGGATTTAGGTCCTTACTACCATGAACATGCATCGCTTCAGCCACTAGTGTAACTCAACAATTTTTCTTGGTTCTATCATCATCATTTTCATCTATATAGAATGTATTACCATTAATTACATAACCACTGTAAGATATTACATACACACTTGGTCCAGCGGCTAGCCATCGAAGTCTTTCTGACATTGAATTTAGATTTTCATCCAACTGCTTAAAAATATGGTCCTGAAACCATCTTATAAACTGTTGATTATGTGTATCTGATAAACATTTTTCATCCATTGATGGATTCAACTGCCTAAAAATTTCTTTGTGATTTTAAATATATGGAGCAAATACCCAACTGTTATGCAATACATAAATATGGGCCTGCTCCCAATCTGTAATACTGATTGTCACAACTTCTCTTCCAGAAATTCCCTCACCCTCAATGCATCCAGTGTGACGAGATTTCGGGAGACCAATGCTTTCCACATCAGATAAGTATCCATTAAAAAATTCAATGGCTTCCTCAACAATATATTTCTTCACTATACAACCCTCTGGCCGACTTCAATTTTGGACATACCCTTTCAAAATCATCATATACCGTTCAACAGGATACATCCTTCTATAGTACACAGGACCACAAAGTCGAATCTCTCTCACCATGTGAATCATTTAATAAACCATCATATCAAAGAATGATGGAAGGAAGAACATTTCTAATTCACATAATATGATGAAAATTTATTTTTCCATAGCTGGAAATTTCACTGGGTCTAAAACTTTGCTACATATAGCTTTAAAAAAGAAACAATGTTTGGTTAAAATATGATGAACATTCTTGGAAAAAATGAAACGTAAAGCTATAGGAATTAGATCTTGCATCAAAACTTGGAAATCATGTGATTTCAAAACTTTTATCTTCAAATCATTCATTGAAACAATGTTCTTGATATTTGATGAGTACCCCTCTAGAACCTTTACATCATTGAAGAAGTTGCAAAGCTGACATCTCTCCACCCTAGAAAGAGTATTAGCAGCTGGAGTAGGAAACACTTGATTTTCACCCTTCACGGGAGACAACTCTTCCTGTATTCCCATGTCAACCATGTCCAATCTTGCCTTAATTACATCTTTTGTTTTGACATGGGAATTTAGCAACATTCAGATAACACTGTCACATACATTTTTTCCACATGAATCACATCATGAAATTTTTTGAAATACAAACAATTACAGTATGGTAATTCAAAATAAAATATCTCTTTTTTCAACCGATTTTCGTAAGGGTCGAAAATGTTTTACCAAAAACAGTGTTTAGATCTTTTACTTTCTCAAACAGATGGTCACCTGTTAGTAGAGATGGTGTTGTGTGTTGTTTTGAACTTCCATTGAATGATGTTTCCCAAGATAGGTACTTATGCCGACGAGGTAGAAATCTACGATGTCCTAGAAACATAGATTTCGATGAATGTTTTTACCTAATTGATATTTATCTTCTTTTCACATGAGACACCCTTGAGTTCCTTTAATGCTATAGCCTGACCAATTTCCATAAGAAGGGAAATCATTTATTGTCCTATAAAACATCTCAATCAATGTGATGTATTCAATTTTATAAGCATCATACAACCTTACACCTGTATCCCACAATAAATTCAAATCCTCGATCAAAGAGGCCAGAGAAACATTGATATCATTACCTAGTTGTTTTGGTCATGATATAAGCATAGATAACATGATGAATTTCCTCTTCATGCATAACCAGGGTAGCAAGTTATAATTTACCAACATAAAAGGCCATGTACTATGAGTGCTGGTTTGAAAACCAAAAGGATTCACTCTATCTATAGATAACGCAAGACGATGGTTTCTCGGCTCTTTTCCAAATTCAGGATACTTGTGATCAGTTTTCTTCCATTGAGGAGAGTCGGTCGAATGATGTAATTTCCCATGTTTATTTCTTTTATCTCCATGCCATGAAAATTTTCATATAGTTTACTAACATCCATATAGATGCCTAAACCTTGGAATAATTGGAAAGTACCATACAACTTTCGTAGGATTAGATTTATCTTTCCTGTATCGAGAAGCACCACACTTTGGTCATTGTGTAATTTTTTTTCTCCTTAAAAAACAATATACAGTCTTTCAGGCAGACATTTATTCTTTCTAAAATCATACCCATTGAGTGTAGTATTCGTATAGCTTCATATGCCCGTCTTAGGAGCTCACTATCTTCTTGGAGCATGTCTTTCAAGAGAGAAAGTAGTTCTGTAAAACTGACATCACTCCATCCGTTTCCAGCTTTCAATTTATAAATCATTAGTATAGCTAACAATGTTGTATACATAGTGCAAGCAGCATACAATGAAATCTTTTCAAAAATCTTTATCTTCTCAAACAATTTTTTTCAATCATGGAGTTCATCTTCAGTTGTATTTGTAATTTCCTCAATACGATCTTCATTATCATTGACATCTGTAATCACATCCTCCATATGGTCTTCTTCATTATCCATATTTGTATTCATATATGGTGATCCATAAAATGCTGTTTTATCCCAGCCAGTAGCTACATTTGCTTTTTCTCCCTGTTTATTCCAACATTTATAACTACGATCTATTCTGTGATATATCAAATGTTCTTCCAACTCTTCTGGAGTAAGTAGTCTAGAATAACAACAACGTAAACATGAAAAAAGGATTTGAGAAGGATCCTTTGTGTGATCCTTTGCAAACGTGATGAACTCTTTCACTCCATTCTCGTACTCTATTGTCAAACGATTAGCATCCATCCAATCTTAATTCATCTTCATCCTATTTGAATCTCAAATATTAGTATTTATGGTTCAAGTACATAAAACAAGACTTCCAAATATAGTATAAGAGAAAAAATTCCATATAAAAATATAAATTAATAGAGCCTAAATATTAGTATTTATTCATCTTCATTAAATATAATTATTTTAGATTCATTATAGTTTCCTCAAATCACCCCAGACCAAACACAAGAATAGTCAAGAATGAAACATCTACCACTCCTAGGCCTCTTTCATACATTCAATATCATCATGCCTAAATACCCATATATCCACCCATACACATGTCACAAACACATAAAAATCCATATCCACATCAGAACCAAAGTAACAATATGGATTTCAATCAGGTTACTCGACTCAAGTGGTAGTGTGTAAGAAATTATAAGAAAATATAATAAGTATATAGTCACACATAAATCTCAAACTGGTGTTAATAATCCAATAAACCAAAGGTATCATTCAATCTATCAAAATACTATGAAGGAGCCCATATGCGACAGTAGTCCTAGGTGGTGAAGGTTCCTGAGGAGGAAGGGTAAAACACGCACCTATCGAGGTTCGAGTGTAAAGACCCATAAAATTAAAGGAAAATTTTTTCTTAATTTTCTTTGGAATTTTACAAGAACGCAGTTTCTGACGGTACCTGATTCCGAGGCCTGGTGTGCCCAGAATCTTTTTTCCGAAGTTTGGCTCGGGTACGTTTAGTGAACGGACGAGCGGGTTTTTCTAACTTTTGAACCAGTGCCCGGAATCGAATTCTGAGGGCACCGATGAAATCGCAGCGCCGGTATTCTCTTAGAAATGCATCTTCCGGAGTTGCGTTTGCTCGGGTGTGGTTTTTAATTTTCGGGCTTAAAGTTAATAAATAAAATAATTTTTCGACACCTTTATTTTATTTCACTTAAGCCACTTGGAAGCCACTTGAAGCCACTTAAAAGCGGCTTAAACTAAGTTGATCCGGATAGGATGCTATCCAGAAATATCCTACCCCCTTGGTAGGATATTTGTGAGGTGGGGCCCGCACGAGCCCCATCGTTTCTTTCCACTAAGTAATGCACCCGTGAAAACCTGTCATTATGAAAGTCAACTGACACGTTTTCTTAAATTCTTAAAAGACCATTTAATTGGGCGGTTTATTTCGTAAATTAAATGAGCTGTTTATTTCGTTGAATTAATTCAACCAATTTATGGGTCGTTACTTACCCCTTTTTCGTGTGTTGGCATAATAATAAAATAAGACCAACCAGTCTTTTGGGGGATTACTGGTTGAGAGGTTTTGTAAGAATTTGTTGAGCCTACATCCTCCTTCGCGAAGAATGCGAAGAACGTGAAGAACGCGAAGAACACCGTCACCCTCGGAGTTTGATGACGCTTCATCCGAGACATCCTTCCTCGCCCCGATCTTCGATCTGATGCTTGTGGTAATAGTCTCAGATTCTCTTTTTTTAATCTCCATTGTGGTTTTTACCAAAACACAGATTTAATTATTTAAAATTAAATCCATTGTCTCTTGATCCGTTGAGTTCACTGACTCAACGCCGGGTTCCGCGACGACACGACGCCTTTCAGCGGCAACGCGATGCCTTTCCGCGACGACACGACGCCTTTCCGCGACGACGTGACACTTTTCCGCGAAGAACGCTCACGCGCGACGACTTCGAGGTAGGGATTTTATTTTTCGAATTACCCCTTTTTTTATTCCCGTAAATGTTTCTTTAAAAAGTTAATGAACCGGATTTGTGAACAATTTTAAATTTATTAAAATTGTTGTTTCCTGTGTGGAATAAAAATTCTCCCGTTGTTTATATCTAAAGCGGAGGGTGCGGGCCAAACGAACACGGCCCGACAACCCTCCGCCGATCTTCGTGGTTGTGTGGATTTGGCGGGCGACGACAAATCGTGACGCAAGGGAGATCTGACGATCCCGTAGCGAAGAACAGAACCCGGGAGGAGAAACGGCGCAAACGGGAAGAAAAATGGGCCACCAGAGCGACTCCGGCAGCCCGTGGAAGCTGGCGGCGCCCGGCGCGCCGCTGGATGACACCGCCGCGGCACCGGCCGCGGCGGCGGCGCTCGCGGACCCGAGGCCGCGCAAGTCCGGCGCGCGCGGGACGCGACTGAAGCCGCGTCCGGCCTCTAGGGTGACACCCCGTGAGTGTCGCGGGGGTGTCACGCGGGGGCGGCGGCTCCCCCCCGCGTCACTCAGGATGCGGCTTTAGCCACGTCCGGTTGTCTGGCCGACTCCCCGTGGGTGTCGTGGGGGTGTCACGCGGGGCGGCGGCTCCCCCCACGTCGGCCGCCCGGCCGAGCCGAGCCGGGCGGGCCGAGCCAGGCCGGTCTGACCGGCCGGGCCGGACCGGGTCCGACCAGGTCGGACCGGGATCGGCCGACCCAGGGGGGTCGGGCCGGGTCGGTCCGGGGCCGGACCCCCCATCTTCGGACGGTTTTCGTTCAAATGCCCGTAACTTGAGCTACGGACCTCCGAACGATGCGCCGTCAGCGGCTACACGATCCTTTGATCGAGACGGTCATTTCGGTATATCACACTCAAGGTTTCGGAATACTTTGAGTTCGTCCAGGTTGGTTCGTACACGAAACCAACCGGGCCTTCGGAGCGGAAACGCTCATATCTTGAGCTACGGACGTCCGATTGACGTGTCGTCAGCTTTGTTGAATTCCTCTAAGTGAGAAGGATCTTTTGGCATACTCCGCCCAAGGTTTATATTCATGTGGAGTACGTTCGGGTTGGTTTTGCCTTAAAAACCAACCGGGCCCCTGGGACGAAAAAGCCAATAACTCTCAGACCGGGCGTCCGATTGACGCGCCGTCTGCGACGTTGAGTTCCTGTTGACGATACAGAACTTTTGGATACATCAACTTCGGACTTTGTGAAAGTTGATGTATCGGCCTCTCGGCTCGTGAAGCGGACCCTCCCAAACGAGCTTGCGGTGTGCGGGAACCCTAGTGCTGGCTGCAACTGCTACTTCGACAGTGATGACCGTGCAGAAATCCTCAGTGGACTGCGGCGAGGACCGTACAGAGATCCTCAGTGGACTGTGGCGACGTCCGTGCAAAGATCCTCAGTGGACTGCGATGACGACTGTGCAGAGATCCTCAGTGGACTGCGACGACTACAACACTCAACGATCCTACGTGGATCAGTGCTACAGGTCCTGTGTGGGCCCGATCCTGTGTGGGTCCGATCATGTGTGGGTCAGCGCTCAGCAGTTCTGTGTGAGCCAGTGCCTACATGTCCTGTGTGGGCCCGATCCTGTGTGGATCAGGCGGGGGTTAGTTACCTATCGATCCTTCGTGGGTCCAACGACTTAGATGGATCAGTGATCATCTTTATCGTCATCCGAAGAAGTATACCTGTGTGAGCTGAATCTTCTGTTACTCTCCATTGTGGATTGTGTTGAGTTATCCTATGTGGATTTACTGTTTACTCTCCTTTGTGGATTGTGTTGAGCTATCCTGTGTGGACTTGCTGTTTACTCCCTTGGTGGATTGTGTTGTGCTATCCTGTGTGGGTATACGTTTTTCTTTCCTGTGTGGACTGGGTTGTGCTTGGGCTCGGACGTTGGAGCCGAACGGGAGTTGATGACTTAGGTATATGTGTGGGCATATACCTATGCAGTGTCGGTTGTTACTTCGTGATTGTATCTTTCCTTCGTGGATTTTCCTTTTTGGATTTCGGGAGACCTTCGGGGCTCTCAGGGTCCCTACTGGGTAGCTTATACTCACCCCTGCACGGGCTTTGCACGCACTACGTTGTGTTGGTTGCAAACGACGGACAACACTAATCGTGGTGGAGGCGTGCAGAGCAGGACGGTACCTGGAGGTGGACCACTGGGCGGGACGTACTCGGAGCGGTCAGGTGGACCCGAGGAGCAGTGGAGGCTATATGTACCCACCCTTTAGGTGGGATTTCAAGAGGACGGCTCGACGCTGCGGCTTTTCCCTTCAGTTGCTATTTTTCCCTTTCAGTTGTACTTTACAGTTGGACTTGTATTTCCGGCCCCTTTTACTTTCATCACAGCTTGTATAGTTTTTACTTAGTGTTTACTTTTCTGCTTGCTTACTCTGTGGTGCTTGTTTACTTTTCAAAGGCAATGCCTTCCCTTTTGTTGGGATTTACGCCTTGGTGCTAGTCGCCAGCCCCTGGCCTTTGGAAGGCGGGCTTGGGGTAGTCACGGCACGGGCCCCGAGGACGGGTCGTGAAAAATTGGTATCAGAGGTGGTCGGTTCTACCGCAGACTCTGATCTTTCTTCTATGTGAAGAAATAGTTTTTAGCGTATTGAGTGTGGTTATTAGTCCAGGGAGTCCAGTGTTGGTGTGGCGGCCGACGTATCCGCACACCAGGACCCTGACTTCTGATTTACGACTTAATGCATGAAAACATTGATTGCATGTGTGTTTCATGTTTTATTAGTGATTACTTGTGTCAGCTCACCAGGTATACTGTTCTGGCCATGGCGCACTTGTTTCATTTTTAGGATGGCCCGACGATAGTAGCTAGAAAGGGTTCCGAGAGTAGAGCGCGACGATAGCCCGCCAAGTGACGAGGCCTCGGTACAGGGCCCGTTGACAGTAGGGGCAGCAGCGGTACCTTTACCCGCCAAGCCCCCGATGCTTCCAGCACCGGCCACAGACAATGCACGACGCCTCAGAGCTCTGCATGAGTTCCAGCGCCAACAACCCCCTAGGTTCCGTGGGGAGACGGACCCCCAGGCAGCGAAGGACTGGCTGGAGGCGGTAGTCTGAGTTTTCAGGCTAGTGAGGACACCAGCAGACCTCATGGTGATCCTCACGACGAGCCTACTACACTCAGCAGCAGGGCGATGGTGGAGCTTGATGCTCCAGGTACACGATGATGCCTCCCTCATCTGGATGGACTTCGAGAGCCTCTTCCGCTCAGAGTTCGTCCCGGCCACCCTCCGTGGGTGCGCATCCAGGAGCTTCTTCAGCTGCGGCAGGGCAGCTTGACGGTCGCCCAGTACGCGGCGAGGTTCACCATCCTTTCTCGCTACTCAACAGACGGAGGAGGAGCACGCCTACCACCTTCGGGTTTTACTAGACACACTCCGAGAGCACCAGCTTTATGGAAAGATCTCGAAGTGACAGTTCTGGTTACGTGAGGTCCACTTCTTAGGTAACGTCAATTCTGAGGCGGGAGTTGCAGTGGATCCCACGAAGATCGAGGCAGTGCTAGCTTGGGAGCCACCAAGAAGTGTGACTGAGGTGCGGAGTTTCTTGGGCCTAGCCGGATACTATCGGAGATTTGTGCCGTATTTCTCTAGAGTTGCGGCGCCACTCTCAGCGTTGAAGAAGAAGGGGAAACCCTTTGTGTGGTCAGACAGATGTCAGCAGAGCTTTCAGGAGCTGAGGCAGATATTGACCAGCACATCTATCTTGAGGTTGCCTGAGGAGGGAGTTGGATACGTAGTCTACTGCGATGCATCAGGGAACGGACTCAGGTGTGTCCTGATGCAGGAGCGGGCCATGATTGCCTACATATCACGTCAGTTTCAGCCACATGAGCAGAACTACGCTACCCATGACTTGGAGATGGCAGCAGTGGTCTTCGCCCTGAAGACGTGGCATCACTATCTGATGGGAGAGAAGTTTACGGTCTTTTCTGACCACCAGAGTCTCAGGTACATCTTCTCTCGGAAGGACCTGAACCTGAGACAGAGGCGATGGCTCGAGTTCCTCCAGGACTATGACTTTGAGATAGTCTATACTCCTGGGAAGGGGAACGTGGTAGCCGATGCTCTCAGCAGGAGGACATGCATCCAGCTACTTGAGGAGGTGACAGAGCAGCTAGCCGCTTTGCAGATATCCATCATGGATAGAGACGGAGCAACCTTCCTTCAGTCTCTCACAGTCTCTCCTCCACTTCTACATCAGATCAGAGAGGCACAGCGTGGGGATGCTGACTGTGAGACACGGCGTGCACAAATATCTTCGGGACAGGCACCTGATGGTTTTTCCCTTGGAGCAGATCACGACGTCCTTTTCAGAGGACGTACCCTGGAACCAGTCGCTTTATGAGAGGAGGTGATGAGAGAGTTTCACACTTCTCCTTTGGCGGTACATCCTGGAGTGGAGAAGATGTACCAGGATCTCAGGAGGCAGCACTGGTGGCCAGGCATGAAGAAGGCTGTGGCAGAGTTCGTTTCACAGTGCCTCACCTGCCAGCAGGTGAAGGCAGAGCATCAGGTACCAGCAGGCTTGGTACAACCCTTGGAGGTCCCGGAGTGGAAGTGGGACGGGATATCTATGGACTTCGTGACTGGACTTCCACACACTTCCAGAGGTCACGACTCCATTTGGGTGATTGTTGACCCACTCACCAAGTCGGCACACTTCTTACCCATCCGAGAGCAGGGCTCAGTGGAGAGCTTGGGGCGTCTCTACGTTCAGGAGATTGTATGGCTTCACGGTGTGCCATCAACCATCGTCTCCAATCGGGACACACGTTTTACTTCCCGGCTTTGGAAGGGGTTACAGGAGGCGTTCGAGACACGGCTACGTCTGAGCATCGCCTTTAACCCTCAGACGGATGGTCAGACAGAGAAGACCATTCAGATACTCGAGGACATGCTCCGCGCATGTGTCCTCGACTTTGGTCGCAGTTGGGAGGACCACCAACCCTTGGTGGAGTTCGCATACAACAATAGCTACCACTCCACCATCGGGATGGCACCATACGAGGCATTGTACGGCAGGCCTTGCATATCTCCTTTGTGCTGGAAAGACCCTCGGGAGTCAGCACTTGTGGGACCAGAGATGGTCCGGGCCATGACAGAGAAGGTCCAGGTCATCCAGGAGCGGATGAGGACAGCACAGAGCCGGCAGTAGTCATATGCTGACAGGAGGTGGAGGCCACTAGAGTTCGAGGATGGCGACCACGTCTTCTTGTGGGTCTCACCTCGACGTGGGTTGCGGATATTTGGCCGAGGCGGAAAATTGTCTCCACGCTTCATCGGACCTTTCCAGGTCCTCAGTAGGATTGGCGAGGTGGCTTATTTCCTGGCTCTGCCACCTTAGTTGCACCGGGTGCACGACGTCTTCCACGTATCTCAGCTGAGGAGATACGTGCACGACCCGATGCACATCATTGACTATGGGGAGCTAGACGTGGATGACGGGGTGAATTTTGCGGAGGTCCCGGTGGAGATAGAGGATCGACAGGAGCGGGTCCTACGTGGGCGATCGATTCCTCTTGTGCGCATCATATGGCAGCACAGGAACCTCCAAGAGAGCACTTGGGAGCGAGAGACTCAGATGCGTGCTCAGTACCCACATTTGTTTCCCTAGTCTTTGATGTATCTTTACGAGGACGTAAAGCCCTGAGGTGGGAGTAATTTAAAGACCCTTAAAATTCAAGGGAATTTTTTTCTTAATTTTCTTTTGAATTTTACATGAACGTAGTTTCTGACAGCACCTGATTCCGAGGCCCGGTGTGCCCGGAATCTTTTTCCGAAGTTTGGCTCGGGTACGTTCAGTGAACGGACGAGTGGGTTTTTCTAACTTTTGAACCGGTGCCCGGAATTGAATTCTGAGGGCACCGATGAAATCGCAATGCCGATATTTGCTTAGAAACAACTCTTTCGGAGTTGTGTTTTCTCGGGTGTGGTTTTTAATTTTCGGGCTTAAAGTTAAGAAATAAAATAATTTTTCGACAACTTTATTTTATTTCACTTAAGCCACTTGGAAGCCACTTGAAGCCACTTAAAAGCGGCTTAAACTAAGTTGATCCAGATAGGATGCTATCCAGAAATATCTTACCCCCTTGGAAGGATATTTGTGAGGTGGGGCCCGCACAAGCCTCTCCATTTCTTTCCGCTAAGTAACGCACCCGCGAAAACCCGTCATTATGAAAGTTAACTGACGCGTTTTCTTAAATTCTTAACAGACCATTTAATTGGGCGGTTTATTTCTTAAATTAAATTAGTTGTTTCTTTCGTTGAATTAATTCAATGAATTGATGGGTCGTTACTTACCCCTTTTTCGTGTGTTGGCATAATAATAAAATAAGACCAACCAGTCTTTTGGGGGATTACTGGTAGAGAGGTTTTGTAAGAATTTCTTGATCCTACATCCTCCTTCACGAATAACGAGAAGAACACGAAGAATGCGAAGAACACGAAGAACGCGAAGAACGCCATCACCCCGGAGTTTGACGACGCTTCATCCGAGACGTCCTTCCCTCTCCCGATCTTCGATCTGCTGCTTGTGGTAAGAGTCTCAGATTCTCTTTTTTTAATCTCCTTTTGGTTTTTACCAAAACATGGATTTAATTATTTAAAATTAAATCTGTTGTCTCTTGATCCATTGAGTTCGCCGACTCAACATCGGGTTCCGCGATGACGCGACGCCTTTCCGCGACGACGCGACGCCTTTCCGTGACGATGCGACGCTTTTCCGCGAAGAACGCTCACGCGCGACGACTTCGAGGTAGGGATTTTATTTTTGGAATTACCCCTTTTTTTATTCCCGTAAATGTTTCTTTAAAAAGTTAAAGAAGCGGATTTGTGAACAATTTTAAATTTATTAAAATTTTTGTTTCCTGTGTGGAAAAAAAATTCTCCCGTTGTTTATATCTAACGCGGAGGGTGCGGGCCAAACGAACACGGCCCAACAACCCTCATGCGATCTTCGTGGTTGTGCGGATATGGCGGGTGACGAAAAATTATGACGCAAGGGCGATCTGACGATCCCGCAGTGAAGAACGGAACCCAGGAGGAGCAACGGTGTAGACGGGAAGAAAAACGGGCCACCGGAGCGACTCCGGCGGCCCGCGGAAGCCGGCGGCGGCGCCCGGCGCGCCGCTGGACGAGACCGCCGCGACACCAGCCGCAACGGCGGCGCACGCGGACCCGCGGCTGCGCGGGACCGGCGCACGCGGGACGCGGCTGAAGCCGCACCCGGCCTCCAGGGCGACACCCAGCGGGTGTCGCGGGGGTGTCACGCGGGGGTGGCGGCTCCCCCCCACGTCACTCGGGACGCGGCATTAGCCACATCCGGCTGTCTGGCCGACACCCCGCGGGTGCCGCGGGGGTGTCACGTGGGGCAGCGGCTCCCCCCGCGTCGGCCGCTCGGCCGAGCCGACCCGGGCTGGTCGAGCCGGGCCGGTCCGACCAGCCGGGCCGCGCCCTGGCCGGGCCGGACCAGGTCCTACTGGGTCGGACCGGGTCGGACCGGGTTCGGCCGACCCAGGGGGGTCGTGCCGGGTCGGCCCGGGCCCTGACCCCCCATCTTCGGACGGTTTTCGTTCAAATGCCTGTAACATGAGCTACGAACCTCCGAACGACGCGCCATCAGCGGCTACTCGATCCTTGGATCGAGACGGTCGTTTCGGTATATCGCACTCAAGGTTTCAGAATACCTTGAGTTTGTCTGGGTTGGTTCGTACACGAAACCAACCGGGGCTTCGGAGCGGAAACACTCATATCTTGAGCTACGAGCGTCCGATTGACGTGCCGTCAGCTTTGTTGAATTCCTCTAAGTGAGACAGATCTTTTGGCATACTCTGACCGAGGTTTAGATGCATGTGGAGTACGATCGGGTTGGTTTTGCCTTAAAAACCAACCGGGCCCCTGGGATGAAAAAGCCAAATAACTCTCAGACCGGGCGTCCGATTGACGCGCCGTCTACGACGTTGAGTTCCTGTTGACGATACGGAACTTTTGGATACATCAACTTCGGACTTTGTGATAGTTTATGTATTGGCCTCTCGGATCGTGGAGCGGACCCTCCCGAACGAGCTTGCTGTATGCGGGAACCCTAGTGCTGGCTGCGACTGCTACTTCGACAGCGATGACCGTGCAGAGATCCTCAGTGGACTGCGGCGAGGACCATGCAGAGATCCTCAGTGGACTGCGATGATGACCGTGCAGAGATCCTCAGTGGACTGCGATGACTAAATCACTCAGCGATCCTACGTGGATCAGTGCTACAGGTCATATGTGGGCCCGATCCTGTGTGGGTCCGATCTTGTGTGGGTCAGCGCTCAGCGGTTCTGTGTGAGCCAGCGCCTACAGGTCCTATGTGGGCCCGATCCTGTGTGGGTCTTGCGGGGGTTAGTTACCTATCGATCCTTCGTGGGTCTGACGACTTAGATGGATCAGTGATCATCTTTATCGTAATCCGAAGAAGTATACCTGTGTGAGCTGAATCTTCTGTTACTCTCCTTTGTGGATTGTGATGAGTTATCCTGTGTGGATTTACTGTTTACTCTCCTTTGTGGATTGTGTTCAGCTATCCTGTGTGGACTTACTGTTTACTCTCCTTGGTGGATTGTGTTGTGCTATCCTGTGTGGGTATACGTTTTGCTTTCCTGTGTGGACTGGGTTGTGCTTGGGCTTGGACGTTGGAGCCGAACGGGAGTTGATGACTTAGGTATATGTATGGACATATACCTAAGCAGTGTCGGTTGTTACTTAGTGATTGTATCTTTCCTTCGTGGATTTTACTTTGTGGATTTCGGGAGACCTTCAGGGGTCTCGGGGTCCCTACTGGGTAGCTTATACTCACCCCTGCACGGGATTTGCCCGCACTACGTTGTGTTGGTTGCAGACAAAGGACAGCGCTGATCGTGGTGGAGGTGTGCGGAGCAGGACGGTACCTAGAGGTGGACCACTGGGCGGGACGTACTCGGAGCGGTCAGGTGGAACTGAGGAGTAGTGGAGGCTATCTGTACCCACCTTTCAGGTGGGATTTCCAGAGGATGGCTCCACACTGCGGCTTTTCCTTTCAGTTGCTGTTTTTCCCTTTCAGTTGTACTTTACAGTTGGGCTTGTATTTCCGGCCCCTTTTACTTTCATCACAGCTTGTACAGTTTTTACTTAGTGTTTAATTTTCCTCTTTCTTACTCTGTGGTGCTTGTTTACTTTTCAAAGGCAATGAATTCCCTTTTGTTGGGATTTACGCCTTGGTGCTAGTCACCAACCCTTGGCCTATGGAAGGCGGGCTTGGGGTAGTCACGACACGGGCCCCGAGGACGGGTCGTGACATCGAGGTCAGGTCACAGAGGTTGAAGGTGGCCCGATACTCCTACAAGGATTCATTCCATATTTCACAAACCATGTCCTAGAACCCTAGGATGTTAACCCACTGCTGGTGGAAGTGAAACTGTTCCTAATGATCATGCCAAGATGAAATGGAAACCAAGAGGGGGAGTGAATCAAAATACCTCAAGAAAGATAGAAAAACATGGTATTTGAGAATAGGTTAGTGGATATCATGTTGGTTAGACACCTATCCAATAGACTCCATAAGTGGTGAGGGCCCCTACAGTTGTTTCACCGGGTAAAACTATCACCTGAGAAGCTGAGATCAATTAGGACCTTCCCAGCCAGGAACTGAACAAACTCCATGATGGCCTTCCTCTGGAATGGGATTCTACCTTTCCTTTCCTTTGGGTTGTAAATGACATTAAAGTCGCCCCCAAAAAACAATGAATCGTGGCTAGGATCGAAGGTATTTTTTTTCAAAAGGACACTCAATCCCCCTCAGTTTTTTAAAATACCAATACCATAGACCATTTAAAAACAAGACATTTTAATTTATTTTGGAAATCATTCCAAAAAAAAACAATAAACTAACACATGCCAAACCATTTGTAATTTTATTTAAAGAATCATCTTATCTTTATTTTAAACCACGATTTTCATTTATAATATCATATCCACCAACGGTAGAATGAAACCTAATTTATTTTAATGAAAAAGGTTAATTCACAACCAAATACAACCCATTCCATATATTATTTTCATTAATAGGGTTATTTTGTGCTTTAAAATCATCGAAATATGTCTAACCAACTTCAAATGGATAAAATATGAATTCATGAAACACATGAATCCCAAAAAAAAGATATAGTATAGAAACACCCACTTGGAATATTTGGGATCAAAATAGAATGAATCTGAAAGAGTCTACTCAAATAAAGAACATTGAGTCAAATAAAAGGGATCTTAATAAAATTTAAAAGAGATACTATAACCATAATTCCCCATTAAAATTATAGGTCTAGTAAATACCAAGGCTTCCATAGCCCCCAAGAACAAAGAATCAAGTGATAAAGAGAGATTGAATTTCAAGAAAAGAAATAAATACCAAAAGAGGATCACCATTTCGAATGAAACTTCAATCCACCAAGTGATGAGGATATAAGAGAAAAACCAACCAAAGGGGCTCCCAAGACTTGGGTGGGTTGAGTTAAACTTGAGGGAGAAGATAAAATAAATAAATTGGGGTATCAGGGTTCAATTACCGTACTACCTCGATGATTTCTCATATACAATGCCACCACTGGCTAGATAGTGGACCTCACCATATAGGCAATGGTTATATTATAAATGTTATAACCATAGGTTATCCCACTGGCTAGTCACTATAGACCCACCAGCTAGCTGATGGATATAGATTTTTTTTGTATCCATTGTGAATCCCATTTTCTATCCAATTACCCTCACCGGCCATTCGGTGGATTACATGAAGCTTTTCAACCTACATGTTCATGTCCACACCTTCCATGATAGTCTGGGACATCCTATGACCCCTCAAGAAACCCCAAAAAACTCAAAGAGCATTGCTTTGATGAAAGAGATAATGAGATGTTACAATTCTCTCCATCGTTGTGATTTTTATCTGAATAAATATTCTAGTATGAAGGATAGAAAATGATGAGACAAAAAAAATTCCACACAATAATTATTGTGTGGAAAATTCAAAAAATATAGGAAGATTCATCGAATGGAGGACCAATACAAAATAATTAAAATGAACAGATAATAAATATTCCAAAGAACCCTTAATGTATATCCTCTAAGGACATAATACATCTGCAAGTGACACGTCTAAATCACTAAGAAGAGATAAAATCCCAAAAATGTCTAGAGACCTAGCATAGGTCACCCAACCATTTAAATTTTCACTAAAATGGTGGGACATAAGATGTAAATATACTAAGAACATATCCCTACACCCAAATAAGAGACTACAACCACTAACCATGAAGAACCACTAAGAGCATAATTCGTAACCTAAGGAAAGGTACATCCAAAAAATACCAATGAATCCAAATGAAATAACAGAATCAATATCCATAATTGATTAAAGTAACAATAAGAAATTAAAAAACTAAAAAGGATTTATTTCTCGATCAAGTACTCGATAGAAACCTTGAATTCCCACTATAGAGTGTCACTCATCGACGATCTCATTGAAGTAGACACCAACACCACCCACTGCCTTGTCCATCAAGAGACTTCATAATCCTAGTCATTTGAGTACACACCAAAAGCCTATATATGTCCAACCATAAATAGATCATATAAAATGGGTTTTATACAAATATGGAAAACTAATCTCTTAAAAGATAGACCACCCAACACATCAATATTGAGCTCTAACCAAGAAGTTGTGAATCAGAGGACAATAAGGAATAGTAACCACCTTAATGGTCTCGAAAACCCACACAAAGAAGACAACCATGGAAGGAAACATAAGGGATTTTAAATTTAAATAACCTAAAAAATCCATAGGTTTTCAGAAAGGATGAATCATGTAGCCTACAACCATCAAAATCTCAAATATTCATTAAATATATCATGCCAAATCAATATATGGTTATGTGTGATGGGAGAGGAGAACAATATTAAAAAATGATTCGAAAAACATGCCTTAAAGGGAGGTCCGACAAACTGAAGATCGAGGGCGTTGCGGGCGGCGGAGGTTCGGAAAACCAAAGCTCGAGGGTGGAGGAGGTCCGAAAACATGAACTAAGTGGGAAGTGGAGGTCCTACAATGAGAAATGTGGGTGGAGGAGGTCCGATAACATGAACTCAGCGGGCGACAGAGGGGAGTCGCAAGGTTCCAGTACTGCGAGAGCTTTAGGTCGCGATAAAACGAGGGCACTGTGCGACTGACTTTATAAAAAAAATAGACTAAGGTTTTATCAGCGCTAAAAAAGTGATGATAAAGACTACCTTTATCAATGCTACCATTTTAGCGCTGATAAAGGTATCCTTTATCAGGTCTTTTTTAGCACTGATAATGGTACTCTTTATCAGCGCTACAAAAGTGCTGATAAATCTTTCATGTATCAGTGCTATAATTTTAGCGCTGATACATGGATTCTTTATCAGTGCTTTTCTAGCACTAATAAAGGGTCTTTTTATCAGCTCTTTGTTTAGTGAAGATAAAGGTTACCCTGTATCAGCGCTAAAATTTTAGCACTGATAAAGGGATTCTTTATCCGCGCTTTTCTAGCGCTGATAGATTGCCTCCTTATCAGTGCTAAAAAATTGCTGATAAAGAATCCATGTATTAGCTCAAATAATTTAGCGCTGATACAGGGTTTCTTTATCAGCGCTAAAATTTTAGCGCTGATATAAGGCAGTGCTTCCCTTGCCAGTTTTTGTAGTAGTGATTATTAATTTGGGATACCTATTTCATGAAATACATATTTTTAATATATTAATTATATTATGGTTAGGTAATAACCATTAACATCCATTATCCTCTTCCATTATGAAAATAACATGGTTGATGAATATGTGTGGATAGTCGCCTCCACGAACAACATCTTCATTTTCCTTCACTTTCACTGATGGATGAAAAAGAGGAAAATTTAATTTATAATTATTATTTTCATATATTATTTAATACTATGAATTTATATGCCTTATTACTATTTTCTACCATTCCATAAAAACTATATCCACAACCTTGTGTATGCACATACCAATGCCTCCATGGAATGATGTGTTTTTCTTTGGAATATCAACATTCATTGATGGTTCTACAGATGTGTTTAATGAATAAATATTAATTTTATGATATAATTAATGTTCTTTTATGATAAAATATAAAAAAATAATGATATTATTGAAAAATGATCACAGTTAGTTAAATTGATTTAAAAAAGAATAATAAGAGGAAAATCAATTTATTATATTTTATAATATTTTCATGTCAATAAGTTATTCATAAAATTATATCCAACTATAATATATAACACTAATGAAAATTAAATAATATAACTATACTTTAGATATAATGATACAAAAACCTAACTACCACATAATCATCTGTAAAACATCACATGCTCATGTCTGGATCAGCTTATCCACCCACATGAACAATGATAAGAACATATATCATGGATTTATTTGTGATGTTAATTACTATTTTAGTATGAAATAAATATGAAAATAATTATTTTTCTGGTTCTAGAGTGGTAAAATTATTAATAAACACATTGATTAAGAAAACACCGTTTGTTTGCTATGAATCACCAAAATAATATCATCATCAATTTCAAATTCAGGTATTAATACCAAAACTACCATGGAATTAAATTATAACTTTATATATATCATGTAAAATCTATTATTGTACCTTTAAAGAACATTCTATGATGAACATTCCAAAAAAAATTCACACTGACACCATTTTTAAGAAACCAGTTCCAATAAATCGTGATTGTTTACCATCAATATATTGAATAGTTAAAAACTAACTAATATTAATATTGGGAATGATTATAAATGGATAGTAGTAATGGAAAAATAAATTATTATAGTTCTAAAACATTTTACTAGGATTACTATGTTGGTTATACATGATGTTAGAGTGCATTCGTTGGAGACAAGATAAAATGAAAGGGTTTCCTTTCTAAAAATTTCACTCCTTGAGGCAATGTGTTTTTATATACCATGTTTTATTTTAATGGGTATATCTAATAACCCTTAAATATTTTAATCCTTTCACTCTTTCAATGGAAAATTAAATCATGACCCATATGTATGTGCAGACTACTACCTCCATGGAATGGTGTATTTTGTCTTTTTCACTACCACCATTAATTACTAGAACTAAGAATGGGTTTAATGGATAAATAAAATTTTTATGTTACTATTAAGTATATGTTAAAAAAATTTAATAACATATAAATGATCTAAAAAATATACAACTGTTATAAAATTAACCATCTTAAATAAGAAAACAAAGAGGAGAATATTATTATTCATATATTATAATTGTTTCATATCCATTAGTTCTTCTAATTTTAATTAAAATATATATAAAACTCTAATAAATAGTAAATATGATAATTATGAAGTTTATATAATTATATTATAACTAAACCATCTCTTAATATTTCATTAAATCAGGTTATGTTCATGTTTGGGTCAATTTAACCAAATTCTTGAACACTGCTATGAATTTATATCATGAATTAATATGAGAACACAATTACATGAATAATATGATATAAATGTGTAAAAAAGATTAGTTTTTTTGTTATAGATACATTAAAAAAAATATTAATAAAAAACCCTTCAATCGTCGAGAATCACTGAAATTTTCTTGTAACCGGTTCAGTATTCAAATATAGAGACTAAACCCCTCATGGATTGAATTGTAAACCTTGTAAATTATTATAAATAATTAGTAAAATTAAATTTAATGACCTATAAATGATGAAATTTATATAAATAATGACCAAAGACACTTTAATTATATGCTTTTTATAAATGATCAAAACAATAAACACCTGATGTTGAAATATAGTTAAAAACCTACTAGAATTCATACAGATAAATACGGTATTTGAAGATTGTAAATGAAAAAGTGTATGTGTAAGGTACACTATTAAGTGATTTAGAATGCTCTATTTATGAATCATGAGGTTAAATTATGTTCGTAGAATTCAAGACAAGTGGTTCTATTTTTTCATCTCTAATACCTCAATCTGAGATAGGTTTCATATTATACACCTAATTTCCATTATATAGTGTATATACATCCTTTTTGAGATTTTATATCACGAGATTCCATTTATTTATGGTATTTGATGTTCAATTTTAAATACCACTTTTTAAAATTTATTTATTTAAATTCAACGTGTTTTCCCAAAGATATTGTAGGCTACTATCTCTAACTATACTGGTTTTAATTATCACAAATCATGTAATATATTAACAGACATTTTACATCATGTTATATTCAATATTATGTAAATGTATCATATTCAATAAGTATTAACATTCTCCAATTTTATGGAATTTTAAGACATACAAAACATCTAAAATTATCTATGTATGGGTCACTAACATCGACAGGAAGGTGACTCACCGCCAGACATATGACTCACTGACAGATAATTGAAACAAACATATATTCTAAGTATGTAAAGCTGCCACCATTAGAAAGACTCACTGGACTCACCATTTCACATGACACCATCATAAACTACTCACCATTGCATATGACTCACCAACGTAGATGACTCACCGTTTCATATGACTCATCGATGCGGACGACCTACCGATAGTTCAAGTGACCTACTATTGCATGGTGCTACCGACGTAAGGAATGACAATCAGTTGAAATGAGTCACTGTTGGTTCAATTGTTTCATCTAAAGAAGGATGGAATCACCATTGGTATGAGTCACTGATATTTCATCTATCTCACTGATAGAAGGAGACACCAATAGGAGGAGACACCGATGCCCATAGTCATCAATAATGTTGTAAAGGCCACCCCGATACAGAGAGTCACTGATGATGAAAAAACGATGCAAATAACTCACCAATATATATGACTCACTAATATGAATAAAAAATATTTTTAATTTATTAATTCAAATTTATATCTAACGGTAATATTTAGAAAAAATAATGTTTTTGAAATTATTTAAAGTCGTCTATAGGAATTTTGGAAAATAGTACAAGGTACAATGAGACGATGCACATGGAATATACCTACTCTTTTTAAACCCTAAAATGAATTATTTTTAAAAGAAAGAATACATATATATAAAAGATAGCCGAGTGTGGTCACACATGCCTGCGAGTGAGATATAGTGAAGAACATAAACTCTCATACAACTACTGTGAACCCAAGAACTCAAAAGGAAGAACATACAAGGAGATCAAGAAATAAACCTAAACCTGCTGAGCTGACCTTGAACATATTTCAAACAAGAATCTAAACATCTCATGCTTCTGGATGCCACATCACAGAGGCTACGACACATTGTTTTCGAGTTAATCTCTAGAAGTGGACTTGAACTTCAAATCAACTTCTTCAAATAAGTCAAGAGCTTCACTACATAACACATAGTGCCTTATAATCCGGACTCTACATATGTAGCTCTATTGTGCTTATTTATTTACATTTATTAGAAGTGTGTGTAACTTTTTGTTATAGATAGACCCATAATCCTATGCATAATTGGAGGATACTTTATATCCTCTATCCCACATTCTTTTTATCCAATTTTATCCCATGTAGTAATATTGAAGAGTTTATGTGTGACATGTTTTCTCTTTTACCATAAAGAACTCTAGTAGAGGTCATGTGTGACCTAGAAAACACTATGTGATGTTATGAACCCCGATCTAGGGTGTGGATCAAACTATTTATTAATTTAAACTGCTTGGTGGCCGATGATCACCATGTTGAGAGGATTAAGTCTCTGCTTGAGAATGAGCCTCTTGTCTATATCTTCTGTGTTTTCACCTTATAGTTTTACTCTATTTTTACCCCATATTTCATAAAATTAAATTGAACATTGATAGTTATTTTATCATGTGGTTATAACTATTTTGAACCAGTAGGATAGTTTCAAAAGTTGTATTCATCTTTAGATTAGTTTAGATTATAACTAATCAAGCTTTTTGAGAAATTAATTGAACATTCATGACTCTTATAAATTGAATATAAACTATCTTAATGTATATAGAGAAGAATGCATACAATAATTGTAAATATATGAAATTAATGAAGGCCACCTGGAGTACATTTGAGGAAAGATCTAGTGAATCCACTTCTTCTCAGAATGAGAACGAAGATATGGAAAACAAGTGATTTATGAAAAATACCTCTGTGGTACTCTTAAACTCACATATACCTAATGACTACTATTCTAGAGATGAATCTGAATTTGAAAATATGACAAAACATGAAATATTTGAGTTTTATAATATGTTGTAATAAACATGTAATGAACTAAACAATAAATATAAATCATTACAGAGACAATATTCTCTTCCTATAATAATAAAATATTAAATTACTACTGAACATGAAAATAATGCTTAACTGATCAATGAAAAAAATGAGTTAAAAATTTCAAATGAGCAATTGAATAAAGATTTAGAAAATCCTACTAATGGAAAAAAATACTATTACTAAAATTATTGGTAAATAGATAGCTCCTAAGTACACTTCTGGTATTGGATATCATCCTGGATAGAGAAACTTACCTAAACCACATTTTGTAACTCAATCTAGAAAATAAGTTCTTCTACCAAATAATCAAAACTCTATTACTAGTAATAGTTTGGACAGTGGATGTTCAAGAAATATGATGAGACACTTCTCAAACATCAAGAAAATAATTATGATTAATGGTGGATATGTCACTTTTAGTGACAATGACAAAGGAAAAATAATTTTCTTAGGCCAAATAGGTAACTATGACTTAGTTTTAATTTATAAAGTTCTTTTTGTTTATGTATTAATATATAACCTGTTTAGTATTTCACAATTATTTTATGATTGATTTAATGTTAAATTTAAAAATTATGTTCGAAATTCCTTTAACTCTAAAAATGAATTAGTATTTTATTCTTTTAGAAATTAAAATTTATAATATTTTAACTAAGATTCTTTAGTTTCTCAAAAGGTTTCTAGTTTAAGTTCCTTTCATAAAGAGTCTTGGATATGGAATAGGAGGTTTGGAAACTGTAATGTACACTCACATAGAAATCTTACAAAAAAAGCATAGTCAATGATCTACCCAATCATGAGTATCCCAATAAGAAATTCTATAATCCTTGTCAAAAGGGAAAATAGCGGATGATATTTTTTTTCAAATGGAGGAACAGACTTTCAACATCTCAACCTTTAGAGTTGGTTCACATGGAATTGTTTGGACCATCTCGAATATCTAGTATAAATGCTGAGAACAGTGTATATGTTCTTATGGATGACTATTCTAGGTATACATGGACTTATTTCATAGATTTATAAAAATTGAATCATGTACTTACATCACCAATTATGCTAAAATAGTGGAAAATCAAGGTGGACTTAGAATAAAATCCTTAAGAAGTGATCATTGTCTTGAGTTTGAAAATTAAGACTTTGAATCTTTTTTCTCACACAATGGCTATAGTCATATATTCTTTACCTCTAGGACACCTAATAAAAATGGAGTTGTGGAAAGAAGAAATAGAACCTTACAAGAGATAGCTAGAACAATGCTTAATGAATATGATTTACCTATTTACATTTGAGCAGAGGCTGTGAATACAGCCTATTACATAATTAATAGTGTCTTAATTATACCTATCCTTAAAAAGAATCCATATGAGCTGTGGAACAATAGAAAACCCAATGTTAGTTATTTTAGTGTATTTGGTTACAAAGTCTATATCCTTAATACGTTGGATAATCATGAAAAATTATCATCCAAGAGTGATGATGGAATCTTACTGGGTTACTCAACCTCTAGTAAAGCCTATAGAGTCTTTAACAAATGAACCAATGGTATAGAATAATATTTGCAAATAAAATTTAATGAAACAGATCCACATGAACCTAATACATCTCTAAACAACCTTGAATATGATATGTAAAATCTAGACATAAATGTAAAATCATCTAATCCTTATGTTAAGAAATCTGTTAAAACAAAATGTTCTAAAAATTATTCATAATCTAACCATGATTAACCTAAAACTATATATTAAACTAATGCTACTAGCCCCTAATTTTATATACCAAGTATAACTCTTAAGAACCATCCTTAAGATACTATTGTTGGAGACTTAGATAAAGAGAAACAAACTAGGGATTCTCTTAGAAATTTGGTAGACCATCAAGGTTTCTGATCACATATTCATCCAAAAACATCAATGATTCAATTAAATATGAATTTTGGTTGATGGCTATGTAATAAGAACTCAATCAATTTGAAAGAAATAATTTTTTTAATTTTATGATAGTCCCAAGGACACTTGGAACATAAGCACTAAGTGGGTGTTTAGGAATAAAGTAGATGAATCTTTTAATATTATTAGAAACAATGATATACTAGTTTCAAAAGGTTACAGTCAAGAACAAGGAATTACAAATTAGGAAAATTTTTCACCTATTTCCATACTGGATGCCATAAAATTCCATCTTTATTATGCTTCCCATCTTAATTTTAAATTTTATCAAATGGATGTTTAAAGTTAATTCCTAATTGGTTATATATTTGAGGATATTTTTGTTGAAAAACCCCTTGGTTTTACAAACCGTCATTTTTAAAATTATTTTTTCAAATTAACAAAATTTTTATATGGTTTAAAACAAGACTCAAGAGCATTATATGATAGATTAAGTAGTTTTCTTGTTTCAAACATTTTTAAAAAAAAAAATTTATAATCCTAAAAATTTTATAAAAGGAATTTATAATGTTGTTTTAGTAGTTAAAATCTATGTTGATGATATTATTTTTGGGTCTTCAAGAAATTAATTATGTATTGCATTTTCAAAGATGATTAAAAATGAATTTGAAATGAGTTTAATGGGTGAAATAAAATTCTTTCATATATTTTTGAATTTTCAAAATAAAGATGGTATCATTTTTAATATAATTAAATATACTAAATATCTTTGAAAAATATTTTTCTTTGATATCATTAAAAGAAGTGACACTCAAATGCGTAATTGTCATAAACTAGATCTTGCCAAAGATGGTAAATCTGTTTATCAAGCCACTTACAGGGGAATTATTGAAAGCTTACTCTACTTGATATCTAGTAGGATAGATATAATGTTTAGTGTTTATATGTGTTCCCGTTTTCAAGCTAATCCCAAAAAATCTCACTTAAATTCTATTAAAATTATTTTGAAATACCTCAAACATACCACCAATTTAGGATAGTTTTACCCCAAAGAAAAATCATTTAATATAGTGATATATTGTTATGCTAAATTTTGTTGATGAAAGTTAGATAAAAAGGGAACCTCTGGGTCTTTCCACATTTTTGGAATGTCTATGTTTTTATGGTGTTGTGAGAAACAAAATTCTGTGGTTTTATCTACTGCCAAATCTAAATAAATAGTTGCTGGTAGTTGTTGCGCACAAATTTTTTTCATGAAACACACTCTACTAGACAATGGATATCAATTTAGACATGTACCTATAAAAGGATACAACAGAAGTGTTATTATCATTTCTAAAAAACCCCATTTTTCACTCAAGAACAAAACATATTGATGTAAGACATGAATTTTTGAGATATCATTATCAAAAGGGTGATATCACTTTATAATTTATTGGATCAGAATTTCATCTTACAGGAATATTGACAATGCCATTGAACTCTGAAAGAATAAATTACATAAGACATGAGTTAGTAATTATAAATTAGTAAGATTACATCTTTTCCTTGCCTTTAATGTTTTTGAGTGAGTTTTTCACACCGACACCATTAGTGTTTTACAAATTTTTTCCTGCCAAAATCATTAGTGTTTTAAAAATTTTCTCATACCAACACCATTAGTGTTTTACAGAGTTTTTCATGTTGACACCATTAGTGTTTTCCGATGACTATCATGCTGACACCGATCGTATTTTACAAAGTCATTAATTCAAACACTGATGACTCATTACATTTATTCACTTTATGTTTTTATCAAAACAACATTGTTTTGTTAATTCAAGTGAACATGGTTCACAATTCTATGATTGTGAAATTTAAAAATACCTAAATGATATACGTTTTGAATCGATCCACTCTACACTCTTTACCAATACTCTCTCCTTAGCCACCTCTCTCTTTCTCTACTCTCAACCTTTCACCTTCTAACCTCCATACTAATCATATTAGATTGGCATGTGTGAAGAGAGCTCTTGATGATGGTGAGTCTCATGCATCCAAGAAATAGAAAGGGGAATAGAGAAACCCTTCAAGTCCATTAAATCTTGGTCTAGAAAACTATATTGTAAACGTTGGGAAATAATTCTTGGTGGAATGGCTCTTAGAGATAAAGTATTTGTTGTTGAAAGTGCTACAATATCAAGGATGGCATGAATGGTTCACAAACAATGACAGAGTCTTCTAAACTAATCTAATGTATGGATTTTATATGAATATGGAACTTCTGATGGAATAAAGTTATGTAACGTAGGTGAAGTATATTGTGAAAGGGAATAGAATCTCTTTCTTTTCAAGACATTGGGCTGAATATCTTAAGGCACCCCATGAATGACGGTTTGATGGTTAACAAGGAACTTCTCCTTCTAAAAGTGAATTCTTTTAGTACGAGACAGCTCTGAAAGAGCTAACAAGAAATGATGAAAACATGAGACTAATTTCCTCAGAATTAAATGGTGAGTGAAGAATTCAATTTATGTTTATTAAACGCTAGATCTATCCATGGAAAGGGGACTTTACTTCTCTCAAATATCAATATGTATATTTGGTTTATTTTATTTAGAAAGGATTTAAATGGAATCTTCATGGATATCTAATGGTGCACATCAATGTGATGATAAATCATCTTTGTAAGTGAAATTCTATCTTCTAATATAGAATTATTTCAGAAATACCAAAGGAGATATTCAATGTAAGTGTAGATGATGATGTTGTAGTTAGTGAATGCAGTGGAATCCGCATAACCTCTAACATCTGCAAGAGAATGAAAATTAATTGCAACCCACGGAGGAAGGAATGAGTTGGTGATGAAGATATGTTGTATGAGATGTTTAGAACTATATATCACCTTGATAGACCAAGGGATCTAGTGGATCTTGGCCATGGTCTAGATGAACAAGTAACCTATTCTTCCGAAGAAGAAGAGGAGCATGCTACTCCTATCAGAGATGTAGGATCACAAATTGGTGATCGAAGTGACCCATACACTACTGGACTAACAAAAAGAGTCTCTTTAGGACCTGCAAGTCCACCTATAAACATACCCTCACATAAACTGATTCTCAAATCCACTCGAATTGATGAAACCGAAATTTAAGGCTGTGTAGAGCATGTCAGTGAATCCAATTAAGAAGAAGATGAAGAAGAATACATTGGTAGGGGTGAAATTGCTTCCAAATATATAAAAGGAGAATAATATGAGTAATTTTATGATGAATATGGGGATGGAAAGGAAGAAGATAGTGATAATGAAGAAATTAGTGAAATTGACAGTGATAGTGACTCTGATCAACCTAATGAGAATCCAAATGTTATTAGTATAGATGTTTATGAAGTTAATATTGGTGTATCTATTGACGAAGCTTTTCAAGATAAAATGTTACTCTAGATTAATATGTTTCTCAAGTTTTTATACTAGGAATAAAACTCTACATACAGAAAAGCAACCTATCCTAGAAGCCTTGATTGGGGGAGAGCAATTTTCCCTGAAAGCTGACACTCAGAGGGAGACTCAAGGAACAATTACTCAAGCTGATGAATAGAGTCAAACTGGAAGAGTAAGGCTTGATACTCTTAGTCCTTTGGATTCTGATGTTTTGGAAGAATGGGTAAGTAATCCTAGTTATGTGGCCTTGGGATTGGATTATGAATATTTTGATGATGAAGTTTTTTACCTTGCTATAAGGGAACTAGTGGATGAGACCTCTTCTAGTGACTATGTCAGTAAGGCCAATTTTTAAAAATTCAATCACCACATATGTTCCTCTATAAGACACTCAGTAAAATATTAAATGAGGTATGAGATTGGTGAATCCATGAGAGAGAATACTGAGCTGACTGAAAATTTGAAAGCAATTCGATATATGATTGATGGTGTAAAGCATGTTGGTGCTTCTAATTCAACTCTTGACTCAACTAGTCTATCTCAAGATGTTGCTGCTTCAGTTTTCAAGATGTTCTTAAAATAAATTACACAAAATTTTATTACAACTACAGAGACTATTGTGACAAGCAACATCATGCTCAAAAATGATGTGAATAAGTTTATCACATGCATCAATTACTTGATAACCAAGTACAAAAATACAATGGAAACTGTCATGAAAGGACTTGAGAATCTTGTTTATCATTTTAAAGCTCTAGAGTTTTCCAAGATAAGAATAGAATTTTAGTGACATACCTCTTCTTATCTTACTTCAAACTCTACTCCACCTACATAGTCTTCAAAATCTACAGATCTTGATAATGTTTGTTCAATTTTAAAAGAGGAGCAACAAGCTTTAATTGCAAGTATGGCCGAAGTTGAGGAAACATTGGACAAGGTGAATGATCATGTGAAGTATTATAGGAGTGATTCAAAATCTCAGGAAGAAATAACCAACATTATTAATGTTTTTTCCCCAAACATATCACAAAACCTCAAATGAACATCCTTTTTATGTATTTGGACACCAATATTACACTACCTCTAGTAACAGATGCTTTTAAGGATTATATTCTAGCGCTAAAAGAATTTACTCATTCGATGATGAAATATATATAAAATAGATTATTTGGAAATGGCTATGAAATATTGGGAAAAGATCATTGAAGTTTTCATCAAGCTATTAAAACCATGTCTCCATGGACAAATTGAAGCCATTGTGGTACCTCCCATTTCACTAATTGGCCCTACTGGTTCAAAGTCTGCTCAACCTCAGATGTCAGTTTCTCAAGATTTTCCTTAAATCATACCAGTAATTACAAAAACTCTTTAGCCTTGGATTCTTTCTCAGCACTAACCTGCCCTGACGTCTAAAGTTCGTGATGGAGTGCCTCTACCTCCTCTGAAAATCCACTCATACCCTTCTACTTCTCAGCCTAACCCTCTAGATGAACCATCCATTGATCCGTCTGATAAGGGGAAATAATCCCTTAATCATACCCTATAATATGGAGTGATATTTTTTTGATAGGGGTAAGTCATTGTACCTTTTCTTTTTCAGTGTACTCTATTTATCAATTCTATATTATTGTTTATAATTTTTGATATTTAGTGTTCTTTTGTCTTTCGAGTTTTTTCTAATACCAGAACAGGAAGAATTTAATAATAATTATTCTAATCTATTTTATGCATTATTATCTCTCATACATTATGTTACTCTTATCTCTGATAAATTATTAATTGTTTAAATTAATCATTATCCAGTGGTACTTAATAATTCCATGATTTGTGGTCATCTAAAAAGGTGGAGATTATTGGCATATAGATACTGTTTTACACTATCTATAAGTATAATGGTTATAATTATCACAAATCATGTCATATATTAACATACATCTTACCACATGTCTGATCTTATATTATGTCAAACCATCATCTTGAATAACTATTACCATTCTCTGACTTGGTTTAATTGTAAGAAAAACTAAACATCTAAAATAATCTAAGTATGGGTCACTAAAACCGATAGGAAGATGACTAACCATTATACATAGGCATCACTGACAGATAGTTCAAACATGCATTTATTCTAATAAGGTGTTGTTAACACCTTTAGAAATACTCACTAGACTGACCGTTGCACATGAAACCTACACAGTCGACTCACCATTTCATATAACTCACCAACGAAGATGACTCTTTGTTGCATATGACTGACTGATGTAGATGACCAACCATTAGTTTATGTGATCTACCATTTCATGGTGATACTGACATAAGGGATCACTGTTAGTTGAAATGTGTCACTATTGGTTCAAATCTCTCACCGATAAAAGGAAGGACTCACTGTTGATATGAGTAACTGATAGTTCATCTGTCTCATTGATAGAAGGAGACACTGATAGAAGGAGACACTGATGCCTAGAGTCCCTGATACCGATGGAAATGAATCACTGATATAGAGACTCACAGATGTTGATAGACAGATGAAAATAACTCATTGATAGTTATGGCTCACAGATAGTCATAGGAACTATTTTTAATTTATGAATTAAAATTTATATCTATTGGTCATATGTAGACAAATTAATTTATCTGACATTATTTTATGTTGTCTATAGTAATTTTTGTAGACAGTACGAGGTACGATGATACAACGCTTTTGGAATGTACATACTCGATGTTGGACCTCTAAAATAAGATATATTTTTAAATGAGAGAATTCATATAGATAAAAGATAGCCAAGTGTGGTCGTGCATGCCTGCGAGTGAGATATACTAAAGAAAATAAACTCTCATACAACTACTGTGAACCCAAGAACTCAAATGGATGAACATACAAGGAGATCAAGAAATCATGATAAACATGCTGAGTTGACCTCGAACATATTTCAAACAAGAACATGAACATATCATACTCCTGGAATTCAGAACACAGAGCCTACGAAACTCTATATCAGAGTCAACCTCTAGAAGAGGACTCGAACATCAAATACACTTGTTCAAATGAGTCCAGAGACTCACTACATGACACACACATCCTTCTAAACCTAACTCTACATCTTTAGGTATTTTGTTCTTATTTATTTACATTTCTAAGTAGTTTGTGTATATTTTTTCTAAAGACACTGAATCTTGTGCATAACTAGAGGATACTTGATATCCTCTATATCACATTATCTTTATCAATTTTTATCCCACATAGAACTGTGGAAGAGGTCATGTGTGACATGTTTTTTATTTTCCCATGAAGAACTGTGGTAGATGTCATGTGTGACCTGGAAAGCCCTGTGTGCTATTTTGAACCCCGATCCATGGTGTGGATCAAACTATTTATTAATTTAAACTTCTTGGTGGCAGGTTATCACCATGTATAGAGGATTAAGTCTATTATAGATACTTAACCTCTTATTTATATCCATTATGTTTTTACCTTTTAGTTATTACATTGTTTTTATCATATATTTAATAAAATTAAATTAAACTTTGATAGTTATTTTAGCAAGTGTTTATGACTATTTTGAACCGATAGGTTAGTTTCAAAAGTTGAATTAATCTTTAGATTAGTATATATGATAACTAATATATCTTTTTATATATTAATTGAACATTCAAGACTGTTATAAATTCACTATAGACTAACTTAGATTATATTTTTAGTTGGGGGAAATTATTAAAAAAACATTCTCAATTCACCCATCTTCATTACTCTACTCTGACCAACACAACATAATCCATAAGTAGGTATCCATCTCAATTTTCATTTATTTAGACACAAGCTATATTAATCACTTATTCCATTTTGTGTGGTGTATACAATACTATGGAATAACTTCACCATATTGCTCATGAATTTAAAGGAATATAGAATTAAATATTGTTATCGATCCCTCTTATCCTTTTTTATTTCAAGTGTTAACAAAACCAATATAAAAGTCAATATTTCTTATTGTGAAAAAACCATACAATGTTATAGCAGTGTAAAATTATGTGCATTTTTTTAGTAAATGAATCCCTATCTAAGTACTGGTATGTGGATTTAGCTATTGGATAGATACACCTAAGGGTAATCACAATTAAAATGGTTGGTCAGGAATTGAATCAACCGTCACTCAGATGCAAGATCTTTGGTCCTATGACAACAATGATGGCTGCACAATTATTGGGAACATGCTTTGGAATATTCAAATTATCTTTAAGAACTACAATTAATAATTTAACTTAATAATTTTTGGTTTCATACCAATAAAAACTATGGAATTATAAATTCTATCTTCCATGGATAACCCAAAACATTAAAAGTAACCCCACAACTATATTTACTGGATAAGGGTAATTATTGTTATTTTGAATATATACCAAAATTTTTAAGTTGATATTAGTATATTATCCAAGATATACTCATTATTCCTCTGAGTGGGGAAGTATTTTTTAAACTTTTTTATTATAGGGATAAACATGTAATGCATTCAGTAATTGTTTCCATAGAGAGTAGGATAATTTTTTTTAGTCTTATAGTGAATAAAATAGTCTTAATTAGGTAATGGGTAGGTCCAAGAAATATATAGTCCCTCGATTCATCAAAATGTATCACGAAAAAAAACATAGTTTTTCATGCATATCTCTACCCATATTGATATATAGTCTTATAATAAGGAATTGAAAATATTTTTTGATGTCTGAAATTATGAATTCAATCATCATGTGATCGATAATTATTGTTTTCCATATTTTCATTTATGATAATTGATATAAAATTACCTCATTTTTCATTGATTATTGGTTCATTTTATTTATTCATTCCTTCCATATCATTTCTTCCATGTTTAACTTATCTTATATTCGACTATATACTACTTATTACTGAGAATCTTAGGTCACCCTTGTTTGTTTTACATTCTCCAAGAACCATAGATAAGACATGTTTATAATTTTATTGGATTTTATGGAAGGGATAATAATGTTATCCCATTATGTTCAGGTTGTATCATATGTTTTCATATTTAATATATTTATGTATCTTGCCTTGTAAGAAAACTATGCATTTGTATCCTTCAATAATTAGTGTATTTTGTTTTAATGATGTAATATAATCACTAACTTCAGGTTTTTGAAGTCTAGGTTGTAACTATTGGTATGAGAGGAAATATCGTTGGTACCTTGTGGACTATATTTAGGGGAACCTATTAGGACAAGTACTATGTAAATAAATTAATATCTCTAGGGAGAACTCCCGAAAAATTAAATGGAATTTTATTTTAAAATTTAATATCATGAAGAAATTATTGGTTTTCTATTATAGAGATAAGGATATTAATGGGAGGAATGGTAACTATATCATCGTTTATAGTCAATTAAGCGATGTTACCCATAATCAAGTCATTGAAAAAGGAGTTGAGGCTATTAATATCATAACCATATTATGTTAGTTAACTTAGGTTATGGAAAATAATCTTTCCTATACATATAAAATTGCTAATACAAAAATTAGTGTAACTATGTTGGATTGATTCCAATAATAACAACCTCCAGAATCCAGAGGAACTACTCATCCTTTTGTAGTTAACAAACGGATAAAGTTTCTAGATAATATCATTATAAATTTAAAATTTAGTGAAAATTAAAACATCATCACAGATTTCTATCATATTAAGGGAGATGTGGACCAATGGTGGTGGGAAATTAAAAACACTATAGGGGAAGATGAGGCAAAACACATGGAATAAAGAACTTTTCATAAGGTAGTCTATGAAAAATATTTCTCTCCTATTAAATGTGTATAAATTGAATGTTATTTCCTCAATAATAGATAATAGGTGGAGGAAAATATTCCTAAGTATGACTCTATGCTTAGAAGGTTTGTTATACGTTTCTGAACTATATAAGCATACTAAAAATTAAGGTTGATAATTTTTAATGGGTTAAAGAAGTGCCTTTGAAGGATGTTGGTCTGTCATTCCCTTTCATCATATGATGATGTAATATTAAGAATCATTAATATATTAGATAATTTTATAAAGATGTATGTATTAATTGGAAATATGGAGGAGAAGAGGTATGTTAAGCATTATTGGAAGAATAATACAGAAAATGAGAATAACATAAGGATGTGATTTCACACATGCGATATCTACGGGAAGAAACACACTAGGGATTTAAGGAAGGGATAATTAGTTTCACTAAATTATAGAGAAAAATGACACCATTTTTTTTAATTCAATGTCATGAAAAAGTGGTTGATGTTCAATGATTTAACTATAAGGAAAAGGGACTTTAAGTGAACCAATTCTCCAAACATCAAGGGAATCTTCCTCAAATATTCAAAGGGTGGAATACTAAAACTATGTGATTACCATTGCTAAATTTAGAGTTCATAATGATGTGGTGGTTGGTACTTTGATTGGGTCCTCATATTTTTCTAATTTTTTATCTTATTTTGGATCATTTCACTATTTTATGTTATCTATGTTTTTTGAAATAATTAAATATTTCCCCAGACCCCCAGTAATGGTGTTATAAATGATGAAACCTAGTGGAAATATTATTGAAATAAATATATGACATTAAATTACAATTATTATTCCTTGAGATTTCTTACTTTAAAAATTTGTAATTATATCTATAGTTGGTATTAAATGATCCTAGGTATGTGTTTTATTTTGAAGTATAAAAGAAAAAATTATTTCCAAGAGAAGGATATTATGATTCAATAAGGTGAGGTGGAATATATTATATTTATAGGTGAGAACTCATCATCAGAATCCTATCAAGATCCTCCCCCAATAGCTATACTTAATGAAATTATAGGAAGGGAGGAAGGCCATGTGGAATCCATGGATATGGAAGATGTCCTTAAAATAGAGTAAGTACACATGGTAAACAAAAATTTATGTTTTTACATAATAATTACATAGTCATCCACTCGTGCATAATGTTTAGTTATATATTGAACTCATTCATGATGCAAGAATCGTATATAAAACACCCTAAAAAATATAACTAATAGGGTTGGTGGATATGGATAAAAATTTATAAGAGTTGTGTGAGAAGTGATTTGTTCTCCCTAGTGTTTAACCACAGGGTTCCCCTATATTATTCCTGAAAAAGAAGAATGGGTCTATGATATTTTACATTAATTTTAGTGAGATCAATATCATTACTATAAAGAATAATTTTTTGTTAACACATAGTGATGACTTATTTGATTAATTTTAATGAACTTAATAGATTTCAAAGAACCATCCTCTATATGGTTATCATCAACTAAGGGTGAATAATGACCATTTACCAAAGATAAAATTTCAAACTAGGTATGGACATTATGATTTTATGGTAATTCTCTAGGTATTGAACAACAAACATTTTGTATGTATGGATACGATTAATAAAGTATTCAATTGTTATCTTGATAACATTTTGGTGGTAATAATTAAGGATATCAGTGTATACTCTATGATCTATGAAGAAAATTAGTCATCTAAAAATAATTATAGACTCTAGAAAAGAATAATTAGATTGAAAATATAGTAATTATGAAATTTGAATCAATGAAGTTTATTTACATGGATATATTATCACCAATGAAATAATATATATTAATCCTTTGAAAAAATGTAGTTAAATAATATCCAACACTGAAAAATGATTCTAATATATATAATTTTCTATTTTTGGTGAGTTTCTATTAGTTTTTTGTATAATATTACACCTAGTGTGTCAATCTGTTAACCATGTTAAAACATAAATGGGTTATATTCACATGGACAATGGAATTTGAAGAAATTTTTGAAGAAATCTATTAGAGATTAATTAAAGAGAAATTTTAATAGTACCATTAAATAAGGAAGTATTAGTTATATGTATTGATGTATAAAATAAAGGACATTGGTGTTTCCTTATGCAGAGTGAAAAACTAGTGGTCTATTCATCAAAGCCATTAAAAATAAATGAATTAATATAAAAAAATAATAACCTTGAAATATAATCTAGAATAATTTATTTAAAAATATGGATACACAGTCTCTATATTAAAAGATGTCATATATTTAAATACTTCAAGAGTTAGAAGTATATCTTCTCTCAGAAGGAGGACAAAATGATGCAAAAATAATGATAATAAAAACTCTTATAATTGAATTAATCAATAAACTATGTCCATGGGAAATAAATAAGGCGAATTATGAATTGAGTAGGAGATACCATGGAATTATAACGTTTATGTGGATTCACAAGGATCCTATATATAGAGATTCAATATGGGTGAATAAAATTATTTTGATGAAATGGGATCCATCACATTTTTCCAATAAATTCCTTTTAATAATTACTAGAAAAGATATAGATATCCTGATAGGATGATGAGAAAATAAAAAGGAATATTAAAGAAATAACATATGTGAAATTGTATAATTCATCTTTTGAGATAGAGTATTGATGTTTATAATGAAGTTTTGTGTCTCGTATTTACCAGAGTTGAAGAGGGAACTTATAGAAGAAAAACATAGGTAAAATTTCCCAATACACTACTATATAAAATAATATGTATAAGGATTCTGTAGAAATTTTTTAGTGGAATGGTATGTTATGGAAATTAATAGACTATGTTTCTATATTTCTACTATACTGGTAGGTACTATCTGATAGAAAACAACCAATGAGAGTAATGAAACATACTATTACTAAATAAAATTGGAAAATATTAAAATGGACTTATTCATTGGAATTACAAAGACTCAATGGATGAAAAATTTTATATATTCATCATTATCAGCCACCTTATAGAGTTTTATCATTTCTTAGTGATATGATATGTTCCACCACTTCACCACCCTGACCGACTCTATGATAATAAAATCATAAGGATTAATTGCGAACCTCTATCAATTATATCATATCATGACCCTCAGATCATATCAATATTCTTGAAGAATATTTAAAGGTATATCAACAATAAGATACATTTAAGAGTCAACTATCATCCCCAACCATATACCCACTCTGAATGTACTATACATAAGTTGGAATAAATTCTTATGTTTATTCTATCTTGTCTTCTCAAGTATATGGGATCAGTTCAACCTTTGGTGGAATGTTTTACAATGATACATTCAATTTGAGTATCTATATGGAACAATATGATAAAATGTACTTGAAGAGGTATCATAGTCCAAAAAATGGGAATAAATTGGATAATGATATCTATTTTGTCCAGAGATTGTGGAGGAGAAAACTGTTAATGTATGGACTAATAGGGATCATATTAAAGCATCCTAGAATATAGGAAAGTGATATGTTGAAAATAAATGGAAATAATTTAAATTTAAAGGGTTCGGTTATTTATTATTTATGTTTACCCCATGTAAAATAGATATAAGATTTATTAAAAAGGGTATGTTAATCCCCAATTACATTAGGACTTTTCAAATTCTAGAGAGAATGGGATATGTAGCTTAAGGACTAAATATATCGAACAACCATTCTAAAGTTCATGGTTTATTCTATGTTTCATTATCGATTAAATACATGTCATATTGAAAACATGTGTTTAAAATCAATGGAATAGATTTGGAGATTTAATTTTCTTATAATGAAGAACATATCAATATTATTGACACTAGGAAGAAATTTTTGTAGAATTGGACAAATAGACTTGTGAAAGTACATTATGGAAGTCAATTACTAGATAAGGAAACATGGGAACCTGATAATGTTATGAGGAATTAATAACAACATTTTTACAATAAATTATATATATATATTAATTTAGAGAATGAAATTATTTAAGGTTGGAGAATTTGAAACATAAGACCCTAATATAGATATTAAACACCCTAACCTAAACAATCAAACAATATGCACTCTAAATATCCATTATTAATTAGTATATTTAATGGTATAAATTCTAATTTTAATAATTTCATTTTAAATAAATAATATTACATTTAAAATTCTTCATTATGATATTATATTAAGATGCAAATTTTATGTTTTATGAAAATATTTATTATTCAATGAATAGTGAAAATACTATTTTTGTTAACAATGAGACTTATATAACATCACAAGAATTTAATAATAAACTAAAAATCAGAAAAAACATATATTGAATATATATATGTTTTATAAGTAACATTATACATTTATAAATATTTTGTTTTTTTATAAACCTACATTTGATATTTTTAATCATAATTCACATTTTCCAATAAAACCATTTCAATTCATTACACATTTCATATTTTAAAATTTATTGATATCACTTTTAGAAAATTAATATTATTAAATAGATTAAAAATTTATTATTAGTAGGTAAAAATTATTCAAAGGGGACCATTTTAGTTTTATCCATGAAGGTTAAATTACTAAGGTGAATATTAGTTTTCACTATTAAAGTAAAAATTGTTATGGTGGAAAAATTAATGAAAAAGAGATGAAAAATGTATAAAAAATATTTTAAATTAAATTATTGAGTATTTCATGACATTATATTCTATTTGATTAATTATTTCACAATTTTGGAGACATTTTCCTTGAGAGTGACTTCCCATTGTTAAATATCTATGAGTATTTACACAATTGTCATCCCCTTTCATTTATAAAAATAACATGTCACCAGAAATTAAAAACCACCCCTAAAATTAGGTATACTAAACAAAATTGATTTTTTTTCATTACCCATGAATACTCTCTTACTTTCATTATCTTATAGTCATATTATTTTATCCCAATCCCTGTATTTATAGGGGATCCTTCAAGGAAATTTAAAAGTGCTCAACATGAGTAATCCTTTTTTTACAAAAATTATTTCATTTCAATATTACTTTAACCATAATATTTTTTTATACCTACATGTTAAAATAATTATTGGATATTTATTTAATGTTATTATGATATGTTAATAATCATTAACCATGTAACTCTTTTTTCCTTAAGAAAATAAAAACATGATTCATGTTTATGCATGGACTACCACTACTATGACGTAACATGTTTCATTTTCCTTTCACCACCTAAAATTCATACTATAAAATGGTAGATTAAAAATTAATTTATATATAGATATCATTTTTATGTTTCTGAAATAATAAACCATGTTATTATATTATTCTTTTCTAAGGAAAACAAATTCATACTATATTCGTACATGTAGACTATAACCTCAATGGAATCATGTATTTCATATTTATCATTACATCATCAAATATATAGAATTAAGTATAATTTTAAATAATAAATTTTATTCTTATGACACTATTAAGGTTATATTATGATAAATTTAGTATCATATTAATGATATAATAAATAAATTATGGTTGTAAGATTAGCCTTCTTAAATAAGAATACTAAGAGGAATTTTCTTCATATAATGTAATATTTCCATATCCCTTAATATTCGTTACAATTATATAAAATTAACACATATCACAATAATAACCAATAAATAATATCATTATTCTTTTTATATAGTTATATTAAAACTAAAACACCTCATAATCATTCCTTAAATTTGGGTATGTTCGTGTTTGGGTCGGTTTAACCACCTACTGGAACAATACTGTGAATTTATATGATGAATGACTATAATAACATAACAAATTTTTTATAATAATATAAATTAGTAAATAAGGATTCGTTTTTGTTCTATGGATGTTAAAACAATATAAATAAAACACCATTAGACCATCAACAATCACAAAAACATTCTTGTTATCGATTTCATCTTCAAGGAAAAAGATTAATGAACTCATAGAGGGAATTTGGATAATCATAAATTATAAAAAATTATTTATAAATGTAAACTTGATGAAATAGTGATGATTAAAATTTTATTAAAAATGAATAATGATCAATTTTTTTTGGAACTAGTATAAATGACCAAAAGAATAAACACATAATGTGTAAGAATAGAGGAAAAACTAACAAGAATTTATATTTATAATGACCTTATATGAAGAGTATAAATGTAAATTGATATAAGTAAAGTTATTTATTTTTTATTAAGATATATATGTTTTTTATATAGGAGTTTAATGTATGTTAGTGAATTTTAGGGAAAGAGGTAAGTGTTTTTTGGCTCAAATTCCTCTCCTTGAGACATGTTTTGTGTTATACATATAATCTATGTTATATGGTGTACATAAAACAAATTTGTGATGTTATATCATGAAATAAATTTTATTTAAGGTATTTTAATGTAAATTTGAGTCCCTATCTTTCATGATAATTTTATAGAATTATTAACCAATCCATAAGTGGGTACTTCGAACTCAATTTTCATTCTTTGGGACTCATGATATATTCAACAGTAATTCCCATTTGTTTGATGCATATATTTTTATGGAATAATTTTTTACTTATTCCTCATGAATTTCGATGTATTTGTAAGAATATATTTTTATCCCTCCCTCTTATCCTTTTAATTTCAAGTGTTACCAAAACCATTGTACAATTTAATCTGATCCATGGTGGAAAAAATATTAGGTTTTGTTAAACTAAAAGGGTGTTTAGCTTCTTATAAAATATATCCCAAAAAAGATACATGTATTCCAATGTAGTTGAAGAATAAATACACATAGGGGTAATCACCCTGAAATGAGTTGGTTGGGAATTAATTCAATCATCACATAGATGCATTATGAGGGGGCCTAACAATACACACCCATCTAGACACTCCTAAAAAATATATTGTGGAATATTTAAACAATATTTATCAACCATAATGAATAAGGTTTTCTTATATTTATATGGAATCCCCCAAATTTATACTATTGAACCCAAAAAAATATCCTCTATGGATTACCCAGTAAAATAAAAGTAGAATCACCACTATATTTCATTGATAATGGAACATCTTATTACTTTGATAAAACCACACATATTCTATAATGATTATGATATTTTTTACTACACATCCACATAATTCCATTGAATGAAGATGTCTATGTTTTTTTTATTTTTCATTATATGGATAACCATGTTTTTATTCAATAAGTTGTTCTTTACGGAATTGTATGAAATACCTTAGTGAATCTTATAGTGAATTCATTTGATTTAATATGGTTACTGGTGGAGCCTAAAATTATATATCACATTGATACAAATATAGATCTCATGAGATATAATAGAGTGAGATTTTTTTGTATTCCTCCCCCATATAAGTATAGTGTCTTGGAATAAGTCTTTGAAAACATGTTTTGTTATTCAAAAGCATACATTACATCAGAATAAGATCAATGAAAATTTTTATACCAATTTTCATGTATTTTAGTGGATATATCTTGACCTTAGTTTAAAATTATTGTGGATTAATGTTGTTTATTCATCCCTATCATATCATTTTCACCATGCTTATGTAATAGTATATTCCATTGTACGATAGTACTTACTCAACATCTGAGTACAAACTTATTTTTTCACTTTCTCAAGGAATCCTAGAGGAGAAATGTTTTTAATTTTTAATTATATAATATAAGATAAAAATGTATTCATAATTTTTGTATCTTATTCTTTCAAATTTAATGTACATATGTATCTTTCCTTCTAAGATGACTAAGAAATTAGATCCTTTGGAAACTCTTGTATCCTATACCATTAATGTAATATAACGAATGAATCATGGTTTTGAGAGTCTGGGTTGTTAATGATTCTAAAATGTCAAAACATATTAGATATTTTTCCCATTATATGTGAAATTAAATCATCAACCATAAACTTGTGTGGACTACCACCTTCATGGAACGATTGATTTTTGTTTTTCATTTCAATACCAACTTACATAGATGGTCTTGAAAATTAGTTTAATGAATAAATATGATTTTTATGATTTAATTAATGTTTTGGTATGATATATTGAAGAAACTATTAATAAATTTATCGAAAAATTATCTTCATTTATTCAATCAATCAAAACAACTGTACTATGATGAAAATATATTATTCATATTATTTAATATTTATTTATCCATTACGTATTCTTATAATTACTTCTCACTATGATATATCAAAATAATAAATTCTAAATAGTATCATTATGATTTTTATATAATGATATTATATATAAACCACCACATCATCATCCATTAATCATATAATGTTTATGTTTGGGTTGGTTTAACCAACTAGATGAATAATGATATGAGTTATATCATGGATGATAATAGGAATGAAATTATTGGTATAATATGATATAAATATGTGAATAATGATATATATTTTTTCATTATTCAATGTTATCATTATTATTAAACTACTTATTTGAGAAAACAACATTCGTTCTTTAAGAATCACCAAAACATGATCATCATCGACTTCATCAACCCAAATTGTTACAAAAAATACCATGGAATAAAATTATACATTAATAAATATCATGTATCATAAATTTTAGTACATTTAATTATATAAATATGATTAAATTTGTAAAAATAATAAATAGGAACATATTTTGTTTACAAAAATATTACATAACGATCAAGGAAACTTACACCCACTATTAAAAATAGGAAATGGTTTACTATAATTCATATTGAAAATTATTATAATTGATAAGTATAATTATAAAATTTATGATTAATGTTATTAAATAATTTATTAAGATATGTACATTTTTTGTACAGTAGGTTAGAGTGCATTCATGGAATCCAGTATAAAAGGTAAGGGTTTATTATCTTAAACATTCACTCCAAGGGTCATATTCCTTATTATAAAAAAATTTTAATTTGAAATTGTTCATATAATTCTGATTTAAAAGCTTATATATTTATCCTATCATTTTTTATGATATTAAATGTTTTATTTAAAATTAAATCCTCTGATGAGTTTCTTTACTTGAATGTTTCTATGCATATATGTGTTTTCTTAGTCTGAATTCTGATCCTTGGAGACATAATACAGTTCTTGAACCAAGTTATAATTATGTGGTTTATTTATTTCATATATATGTAATCTTATCATAATATTTTTCTTTCATGAGATATACTAATCATAATCACATTTGCTTCTTTAAATAACTATTGATTCAACTATTCCCTTAATAGTATGGATTTTTTATTACTCAACTTTCTTCCATTGATTTATGATCATTCCCTAGAACGTATTTCAAATATTTTGGATAAATTATAAAATTTATTTTGTTATTTGGGATTATCTATTTTTTTATATGGATTTACATTTCTACGAAATAAATCCTGATCAAATATTTATTACATTAGAATTAAATTGCATGTAAGGGATATTAATAGCTGAAATATACATTCGTTGATTTATAAATTTTATCATGAATTTTGATCTACAATTCATTGGTTATCACAACCTATTATTTTTTATATGGTATTTTTAACCCCCTTTGGGAAAATTATGTTTTAATACAAATAAGGCTTCATTGCTCTTTTTTTAATGAGGGTTTTTAACAATGGTAATTTCAATGAATTAAAAAAGTTCAATTTATACAGAAATATTTTATCTTTGGATACTCATTTCCTATGTGATTTTTTATCATTTTAAAGGATATATTATTAGAGATTATTTTAGAAAGTAAATTTTTTTCAACAACATTCACTTTACATTTTAAAAAGATACTTTTAAACGAGTCATGTTTGTTTGTATTTTACATGAATGAAAAATATTTTCTAATTTTTTGTAGTTTTTCCCATAATATTATTTTCTAAATGTAGATGGATTTTCCATATTGAAATTTATGTTTCATGATTTATCATATAATAAATATATATATTTATATTTTTGGGGGATTGAACATGCGACATCAAACAATTTCATTGTCAATCTCTTATTATTTGATACCAACTGAAGCACTCTCATTCCATGATGTATTTAATCTATGTAAAAATCCTTGTTTGTTTTATTTGTTACACTGGGGATATGTATTTTCAATAATAAAAATTGTTTCTCATGATTAGTAATGTAGTGTTATATTCTATCAAAGATATAACCCATCAATGCCTTTGTTATTCCTAACTAGCCCTCATGATTAGGCGTAACTTTTCTTCTATTGAATTTTCTTTGTTAATACACTATTTTACATCCTTTTATTTATGGGTCTTCACAATGATTATATATGATGATTACTGGTGAAAATTATTGACTTAACCATATACCATTAATCCAAAAAGTTATATCTTGAGGGAAACATACATTCAATGCAATTGCATTGAATGATCAAGGAACTATTGAGAATTTATATATTTATTATTTTTAATATTTGTTTATTTATTATATAGGAATGTTGACTATGTATTTTTTTACCATCCACTTTCTTTCTCCATACGGTTAATGGCAATTTTATCAATTTTATTTTAATGGTTAAAGTTATTGGTGTTCCATATATTCTTATTCCAATACATATGATCATTGTACAAAGATATTAGGTAATTTTTATTCATATTATCATATGATTATTGCAATACAGTTAAGAATGTAATGTGAATGGCCCAATATTATATGGCTTCTTAGATGCATCATTAAGTCTCATTAGAAAAATAGGATTGAGTATTTGGTATATGCCTACCCAATTTAACATGATTTTTTAACTACAATATTGATTATAAAAATGATAACTTGGTTATGTCCTTGACTAAAAGAATTATTTCTTGGATAATACCTTTAATGTTTGATGAATATATATAATAATATGCATTACATCAGTAAAACATCATTTTTTATCCGTGTGAAATTTTAATTTCAATTGTTATTGAAGGATATATTATATTTTCAATTTCATTCTAACATGGAATTACGTTTTCTTATCTTTTCATAACACATTATTTATTCTCACACTAACCTCACTTATGATTTTATATTATTATCACTAATGATTAACTAAAGTAAGAATTTTAGCTCACCCATTATTATTTTTCATTTCCCTTGGTTATGAAGAAAAGTTTAACACATGATATGTATAATATGATGTATTTTGGGGAGAATTTTAGTAGATGTTGAGTACTTATTATTTTTTAACCAGTTCTTAGTTTCTTAAGGGAACCATATCCCTTTTTTTAGTTTTAATGTATGTGATGTTTCTTCACATCCTATGATATAAACCCCAAAATATATTGGGAATGTATGTAATGTTATATTTTCTATAATTTATTCTATAAGGGTATATTTTTATCCTATAATCTACAATTATTATAAAAGTGAGAATGTAATGTATGTGTCTATGGAAATAGATTCTGGAGTACAGGTATGGGGTTTCATTGTTTGCATCTGTGTATATATTAGATTACATTATACATTAGTATTTTATTGGAAAAAGATTATTTTGGGGTTTATATTCTTAGGATCATCATAAATTCAATTTTATAGATAACCCAATATTTTAATAGAGGTAATATTGAATATTTTAGGGATCCAGAGAAGATAAATTTAGTGAAAATCATAAAAAAATATTTCAATGTATTGGACGATAACTATAAATTTTTTTAACATCTTTTGTATGGGGTTTTTATATAAATTACATCCATGTCTAGACAATATCAAGTTGTTACAGCTATTGAAACAATGCATCTAAGTATATTTATAATGAAAAATTATGATTGGTAATTGACTCGATCTTCCCTTTGGTGCTTGGTAAATGGGACCAAGACTACCCACCTTGATAGATATTATTGGTGGATATACATTGGTTGATCATATGGTATTTAGAAATGACTAAAAAGGAATGATTTCTTAGTTACTTCAAGGTACTGGGTTAAGGAATATGAGAAATACTAAACAAAGAGTAACTTAGGTTGAACCAATGATGGTTTAGGTTCAGTTATAGATGATATTAGTTAAACAAAGTGTGGAATAGGTTGGAATATAATAACTATAGTAAAACATGATAGTTTAAAAAATTAGGTTATCATGAGCTTAAATTTTCATAATTTTCATATGATGTTATTTTTTCAACGATTATGATAACCCCCTTTTGGTTTTAGAAACAGACAGATCTAGAAGGAACAAAGATAACAATGGGGTTCAGGGAAATTCAGTAACTACCTCAATGATTAATCCATAGAATTAGGATCTAGATTGATAAATTTACTAATTATGAAAAAACAACTATCAAAAAATTCAATTGAACATGTTGACATAGTTGAAATCTTGAACATTCGAAAGAAGAGAAGGAATGAGTCTCAAGGAATTACAGGGGTTGATGATGATGAAGGAAATAAGATTTAATTTCCTTCATGTAAAACATGTGGAAATAAACATAAGGGATATTTAATTAAATGGTTAGATATAATCGATTAGTGTGTAGATAAAGTCAATTAGACTATCAGTTCATAGTTAATTATGAGTTCCTTATAGAAATGACTATGATATTTTGAGTCCAATTATAATGAAATAATTCATTCATTGGGGATATAATGTTACACCATGAGATTTAAATATATTATTACCTTTAAATAAGTCAATGTGTCAAATATCATACTACACACACAACACAGTATATAAATGAAACCATAATATACTTAGATAAAAAAATATATTTATGTATGAACAGTAAAATAATGACATTCAATTAGAGGGAATAAATATGAATAACTTATTTGTGAATTTTTTATAGAATAAAAATATATTTAACTTTTAATACGAATTAAATTCAATTGGTATAGCTAAAATGACTAATAAGATCATTTTATTTTTAAATATTTATTTTCCCTAAAAAATTACTTTTAATTTCATATACTTTTTTATCAAAAGAAATTTCTGATAAGTTAATGTAAATATGTATTAATATGAATAAATAGTTAACACTAACTTGTAAATTATATGAAATTAGAAGAAGAATAGATTCGGTTCTAAAGATTTATTTTCACTATAAAACTACATTTTTACTATATTATAGAATATTATTTAAAAGATAAATTAGATAATTCTCAAATTTTAATTTTTATAAAAGAAATTTACTTTTGGATTCATCATTGTTATATTTTCTTAAGATGAACTTTTTGGATTTTTTTCTAGAAAATGTAGAATTTATTTCAGTTACTGTAATATAGCATTTTTAAGAATACTATGATTCAATAACATTATTCATGTGTAAGGATGTCATAGATATTTTTTAGATATTTCTCAAAAAAAAAATATATTTTTTTATAAGTTAATTTTTATTTATATGTATTGTCGTGTCCTGATATCCACTTAATAATTCGCGAAGATGTTGGCTAGAACACCTAAATCATGCCTCTCCATATCCTAGAGGCTATCGACTAGAAGTGTGGGCATTGAGTGTGTCCATGGGGATAGTATTCCCTTATATATCAGAGTGGAGAATAATGGAAACCAATATATAATCAACAATGGAAATAGAGGAAGGGGACACTATATGCCCGGACTAGAAACCTGTTGAAACAAAAGTAGTAGTAACAGGAGGATCAAATCAGAATAATAATAACAAATTATCACAAAAAATAAATAAAAAACTAGAGTATTATGAATAAAAAATAAAAAATAAAAAATCATATTTATTTTATATCACGTACTTTAAAAAAAAGTGTGCACTAGGAACATGAAAAACATGTATATACCACCTACTAATGAAATATACAAAGAGGATAAAAATTGGTAGTTCTAGAATCATTAGAATAAGATCTATTACTTGTTAACACACTCTGTACTAAAGTAAATTCAATCAAGAATGTGAAGATGTCCTATCCCCTTTACATAGAACTTTAATCATGAAGTATTCTTCTGTTCCAAAGGCAACCCTATCAAGGTGTGAGATATAACCCCAATAGGCCACCACCGATGGTGTTTTGATCAATCCAATTCATGCAATATAAAATTAATAGTGTTCCAATATTAGAAATGAATGTAATTAAATAAACAATAAATAATGAAAACTCAATTTGGGTCACCCAATGGGTTCCCAAACGATTCTAACTACTTGTCCTAAGATGGATGTCTGAACCAAAGGAACATGTATAATCAATATGGTTTATAAATTGTTCATTGCAAATAATGCAACCAAAATTAGGCCGAACCGAAGATTTTGATTCATCTTGGAGGTAACACCCCTATGAAATCATTCATGAATTATCATATGTTTATAATAATAATAAATAATCACAAGTAATTCAAAATAACCTCCATCAAATCTAGTATGGAATCTTGAGCCTCTCTTAAGATGGTCTATATAGAATCCCAATGGTCACAACAAAATCTTTCGATATAACCTATAACACAGTAACCATTAGAGGAGACCCATAACGACATCCCTAATATCACTATTATCATGGTAACCTCTATGATCACCACCAGTATCTCATATAGAGGATTGAGTATCACCCAAGGCATGGAATTTCCATCATTCCAAAGACACTAACCCTGTTTTCTCCCATAGAGAACCAATGTTAGTGAATATTATAATTAATCATACTGAAAATCCCATTAAAGTTAATTCATGATTCACTTCAAGTGTATCAGGTGGTTCCAAGTAATTATTGACGTCCCTAACTAGGGACCCATGTTCGCTCCAAGGACATAAGTAGGTATGGTATAAAAATTGAAATTACATAAAATCAAAAATAATTTCAATATCCCATGATAAAAAAACCATCCTATTAATTTTATTAAATCACAACAATAATGGAACAAAGCATGAAGTACGTGTCAATAAATAATAACCCCAATGTATAAGGCACACAACATGGAATAATCATATTGTATAAGTAATGAGGCATGTGGCGTAAGCAAGAGGGAAACATAATAGGCCACTAATAAACATGAATACAGCATAAGGCATGTGGAATAATTCATGATACATGAAAATAAAAAGCACAAGGCATCAAGCGTAAGGGACTTATTCTTGGATTAAAATTTATATTAATTAAAATTAATGATTTAAGTTATTTAGTATAGGTTCAACAGAACCCAAGGGGTGTTAAAAAATTGTGGATTTAGGTAATTAGTCTAAAAAGTGGTGAGAAACACCCAATGTGGTGGCTAAACTCAAGGAGATAAACCTATGGTTGACTCAATGCATACTATGGTCATACCAAACATGGTAAAATAATCAATTTGAATTATTTAAAAAATAGAGGTGTATTCTATAAGGTACAACACACGCCACCACTACACACTATTTAAATAGTGATGACGAAATGGAAAGAACCTAGACAACCTTACTTATAGTATTAGGTCTCCACCTGTACATTTTTGACACTTTTATCGAGCTGGAAAGAAATATATCAAAGAAACTGTCCAACAACATAAAAGTTGGTCAAAATAAGTCACAAATGAGTATCCATTATATGGGATAAAAAAATGAAGAATGAAAAGAAGTGTATTTAAGATCTGATATCAGGCTTTATGATGCTTTCAACTGTAAGGGATTTGGATCTCATATAAAGAAAATATCAAAAACCCTGCCTTAGGGGAGGAGGAGAGCTTCATGTGCGAGGAAGTATGGGATGTATTCTAGAAATGATAGGGTGGAAGGAGGGTTGGATTTCTATTTTCATTAAGGTTATAATTTTAATTTTTCTCCCACATATAGGGGTGGATGGTTTGGCCACACAGTTAACGAAATTGTGCACCAACCTTGCACCATTCCACTACCCAAGGGGGGCCCCTACACGGTATAGGCACAAAATTTTCTAAATGTTCACTAATCATGTATATGTTCACTATAAATGATGTCTTCACCATGAAACTGATTTCTAAAAGCCTCTTAATGTTTTAAAAAAACTATGTGGACCCTATGTACCCTAGGATTACAAACAACACTATTATAGAAACTGTTCAGACTGGGCAACACGGGTTCTCCTAAATATGAATCCTAGTCTGATTCTTCAAATTTTTGGGATTTGGGCTATTAAAAATCACCGGGCAAATTCCCTGACCACTATGAATCCCCTAATAAATTTTTTGATGGAAAAAATAAGGAATTTGAACAAAATACAAATGATTTGTACCATTTTGAAAAGGTGGGAAGTTACAACCTTCCCTCTGTAAGAAAAATCATCCCTGATTTTATATTCAAATGGTTGTAAAACATCATGAGAGAAGTGTTCCTAGAACTTTTCATGTACATCATAAACCCTGTCTTAGGTATCTTCTTGTACACCTCATTGCTACAATAACCCCCAGACAAGAGGAAGTGACCTGTCATAGAGAGCCTTCATGCTCTGATCAATGATACCAATCAGATTATCCTTGAAGGATGCATCTTCATCCAACCAAATATCCTTGGGGTAAAATTAATGATACATGGGAACATGATAACTTCTAAAAAGAAACAACTAAAAGATTTTGGTCTTGTAATGAAACATAAAAGGTAAAAATAACAAATAGGATATCATCCCTGACACCCTCCAGTATATTGAAAGTCCCAACACAAGGGGGTGATAAATTGCACTGTCTATTGATTTTTCTATGATTCAATCATGGGGATTCACAAAGGACACAAATTCCAACCTAAAATTCTAGAGATCTACAATAAAGATCATTATAGGGATTTTACCTAGACTCAGATATATCCACATGCATCTGAATCAGTTGGAATTTCTGAAAATTGTTTTGAACAAGATGAGGACCTAGTAGCTCTGTTTCCCCTCCCTCTAACCAGCATAGATGGGAATGAAATAACCTACTATAAAGGTACTCACATTGATCCATTAGAATCATTTATAGGGAATTTTATTTGTAGAAAAAATCTATAAGATGGATATTATTTTCCATAGAACCACAAAAATAAAGTACACATTTCTGAAGCATATCCTCAATCAGTTGTATCTTCCACTGGGACCCACCTTCTCTATGAGGGTGGTATGTTGTACTCATGATCACTTGGGAACCGAGTTAATTATACAACTCTTGATATAACCGTTAGGTAAAGAATTAATCTTGGTATGAAATGATAGAATGGGATAAACCATGAATGCACTCAATCTCTTGGATTTAAATACTAAAATCTCATAAACTGAAAAGGTATCCGAGATATTTAGAAATTGTGCGACCATGTTAATCCATTTAAAATAATCCATTATATATTAATAACAAGAGGGGATATCTAATATAAGATCCAAAAAGAAAATGGTGACATTGTTCCATTTCCATTCAAGAATGAATAGAGGTTATATGAGTCTAGAATGTCATTTGTGTTGAGTCTTCACTTTCTGACAGGTGGACCCTCGAGTGAAAAAGCCTATAATTTTCCACCTCATACTCAAAAAAATAATGATGAGGAATATCTGGGTACATCTAGATAATCCTATTATAAATTTTTCAAATAGAGGCATGTGATTCCCTCATCCACTCAACTAGTATATCATAAGGAACCCAAAAATACCTATATAAGGCTGCAGACTCATTATACTTAACAACCAAACCATGAGGTGGGTTCTCCCTAGAGAAAATTTACCGCAGGGAGAGGCCCATAGAATATAATAGTTGTATCACCCACAATAAAATATTTAATTGCCAAATATGATTGAACTGGTCCCCCATGCTGTTCTTGAACTTCCAGGTTCATCTTAGAAAATAATTCCATCAACATCCACTCACTACTGGCCTCATTGATAGCTTGCATCTGAGTCTTTTGGATGAAGGATTAACCATAAAATTACCCTTTCTTGGTGTATAACCAAGCTCAATGTCATATTACTATTGTTATTAAACCCATCAACGCTACCTCATATTCAAGACAAACCATGTAAAGATGTATTTGATATTTTCATAATCTGTGTAAAAAACTAACTACTCACCCAATAAACAATGCCTCCAACAATGTAAGGTATGAACCATGACTGCTATCTTGATGTCATGCATAGGGTAGTTATGTTCATGGGACCTCACATGGTGGGACCCATATTCTATAACCTGATCACTATTCATCATAACAACATCTTTCTTGATCCCTGAAGAAACATAGTAAATAGTGTATCCTCAACATGGATAAAAAAGAATCATAATCTGTGATAATGTAGGTGTTCTCTTCAACACCCTAAAATATATTTCACAAGCATCAGAACTATTTATTTTCACACTATTCATGGAAAAGTCCATCAGTAGTGCTATTAGGAATGAGCTATAATAAATGAATCCCATGTAATTGATAGAAATCCCAAAGAAAATGCATATGTCAAACACATAATCAGGAAACTATAAAAAACATAGTTCTCACCTTCTCTGGGTCAAAAAATACATCTTCCTTCTAAACGATATGACATAATAAGTGAAACTTACCAATCCAAAAGTTTCATTTTCTGAGCTTTTCATACGAATGATTCTTTCTTAGTATATTCCGTATAATGTAATGATGGTTGGAATGGTCATGTCTGGTATGAGAATAAACTACGATGACATTTATAAAGACCACCATAATGTAATCAATGTATTGGTGGAAGACCTTATTCATTAGATCTATAATAACATATGTCATGTTTTTCAAGATGAATGGAATAACTAGATAATCATACAAGATGTACTTTCTTGAGAACCCTACACATCATATGTTTGATGGCCTCACAAGAACCTGATGGTAGACTAAAATCAAATCAATATTTAAGAAAAATATTTCTCATTAGAGCTAGTTGAATTGGTCTTATATACAAGGAATTTTTTACTAGTTCTTTACTCTAAGCTGGTTCCATTAGTGGTAATACACACACATTCTAAGGGTACCATCCACCTTATTAAAAAAGAAGATAGATAACCCCTGGTGATGTGATGGGACATATAAATCCCAATTCCTTTAGTTATTCAAACTTCTTCTTGATTTCGTATATCACTATAGGTTCCATTTTATAAGGAGTAGTAGACAAAACTTCCACAACTAGAACTAGCTCAATGGTTTAATAAACCTCTATATCAAGATTTAAGCTAGAGAAATCCTTAGGTAAGAGGTCCCTTAAAATATTAACAGTGGGATGGAATTCTATAAGATGAATTTCATGATTTATCATAAGGAGACTCCTATCTAATTGGTCACTACACCTAGACCAGTATGTTTGGTTTCATCACAATTTTACTATATATATATATATCAATCATGATTATTAATATATATTATTACCTGAGTTGATGTAAAGGAAATCTACTGGTGATACCAACCAACTTGTGAATGATAAGGAACAATACAATCCATAACAAGAATGTTGTTGAATTTGTTCATCTCGAGGAGAAAGAAACTCAATAAGAAACATTATGCAATTATCACAGGGGTTCACTTATGGCATCAAAGTATGCCCTCATATCGAACCCCTAAATGATTTTCTAGTGACATAACTCCACATAAGTACTCACTCTCTAGTACCAAACTTTACACAAATGTAACAGATATAAAAGATTGTGATTATCCTATATTAGAGTGGGATGAAAATAATGTAGAGGATAATATAATAATAAATTGTATATAAGAAGTCCCTAGAATCTTCTCCTCAGGTGTATGTTAGAGAACATAAATATGGCTTTAACCATGGAGCTGAGATGCTACCTAACAAGCCTGGCCAGGTTTGTTATGCTAATGTTTAATCTTTGAGGCCTGACCGCCTCATCCACAAACACCAAAACCTTTTCCCGATCGGCTAGTAGAAGACAAAATCCCAGCGCGACATGGTTTTTTTATCATTTACATAAAATAGTTGTCGCTATAGATCCACATTCCATATAGGCTGGAGGAAAGTAACAACATAAGCACTAAAGGTGACGCATCCATCCACAAGATCATCACTTGAACATCTTCCTTGTGCACTAAGGCTTATTATGTATTGGAATGAAACAATGGTGAAACACCACATGGCTATCAATGCGTGTCACCAAGATTTCACCACCCCCATATGAACCCTAAAAATAGTGATTTCTACTACTAGATGAACTATCACAATGCCTCAAAACTGTACCATCCTGGCATACATTGATAGCTTATTAGAGGTTCCATTCAATAATAGGACCCTGGTTAAAAATATATATAATGGAATTCAAGTAAAATATATTCAACTGTGATTTGAAAGTGTAAAAAATCCCATCCTCAAAATTCATCACATTCATTAACTCGTCACATGATAGAGATTAAGTGAAACTCTAGAGCTTGATGAAGCAAGTAGAATAATCGATCACATGAATAATTCCTTATGGATGATGCATGGAATCCATGGAAAAATACACCCTAAGAGTCTATAGAAAAATGTTATTATAGTATCCAATCTAGATGTCTTCCCAGACTATACCATGATGGATCTCAATCTGAGATATGATGTCCCTCCAGCACCTACCAGAATAACATAACATATAGGTAGAGAGATTGACCCTCATCTCCTTATAAATCTCAAGATGGTAAAATATAAACAACAAGGATTCTAACCTTGACTTAGTAGCTTCATGTTTACCATCCTATAAAATGGTTGAAGGATGTTATTACTAAAAATCCTTGGTCAACTATACCATATTAGGAGATGGAAGGGGAGAACCTTGAATAGACTGCATAAACTTGAAGAAACTATTATAAAATAGAGTATCATATCCCTGTAGATTGTTTTTAGAATGTGAGTTAGGTGGAACTATTTGAGGTACTATAGGTGGGTCCTGGATCACTACCACCAGAGCCTACTCATCACCACATTCTTGGGGTATATCACGAGGATATCATGGTGGCATAAATATAAAATTACCAATATCACTCTTGAGATAGGATTTATAATAGATGGGGAAAGTGATAAAATAAGGAAATGCACAAATCATTCCTAAAATCACATCACAGCCCCTAGCCTACATCAGTCTAGGAGTCAAGATTAGGGCAGTGAAGGATCACAAAGACAAAATATTCTGACCATTACTAGTTTGAGTCAGGGTCAAGGTCTTGTATTACAAATATATGATTACCATTTCATTTTAAGTATTATTTTCATCTGAATTTTTTATGAATTTATGTATTAAATAACATCAAATGGATGAATTATATGGATCAGTATTTTTAATTTATAAGGTTCCATACAACTTATAAATTGAACTATTGAATCTACTTAATCCTAACTATTACAGGATCCATCCCATGAAACTAATGGAAAATGGATCAACATTCAATAACTGAAGAACTAAGGTGTCTTGTTTAACCTATAAAAGAAAACACTGTTATGTTAAGGAAGATACTATAAGCAATGATTATGTTTTCTCAACCATGTTATGAATAAAAAATAAGAAAACACAACCAGAACATTGAATACGGGAAATACAGTATATAAAGTAGATATAACATGGTATTCTGTATGAAATTTAAATTCTATGGTGCCTAATATTATGAATGAATATATAATATTCCCTCATATCCTTGGGCCATGTCAAATCAACCCTTGTTATTGATAATTATATCAACAATAATGACATCAAAAATCATGGTCATCACTCAATGGGGAATCCATGAAATTGTAACTAGCACAAGAAAACCATCCTAGTTAATTTTTTCCCCTTTATATGAGTTAGATACTCCCCTGAACATGATCATTAAAAAATTCCAGTATCCTAGTATATTTCCTAATACCAAATAGAAAGAAAAAATGAGAAAGTTCTCTGATATAACTTTTTAGCATCTCACCCAGATTACAAATAGTGGTGCCCTAATTTTGTGGCCACAATACCTCAAGAAAACCTCCACATATGCCATAGAGTGTGGAATATTATTGGGATCCTAGGGTGTGTCATTGGGGATATTATTCCCTCATAGATGATAGTGAAGAAAAAATGTAAACAATATATAATAAATCGATGAAACTATGGAAGATAATACTATATGATCAGACAAGTAACTAGTCATAATAGAAGCAGTATTAACATGGGTATAGAAGGAGAATAAAAATAATAAAAAATCACACAAAAATGAATAAACAATTGGTGGTTGTTGAATAAACAGTAATAGATACACAATGATGATGATGTCATGTCATGTACTATACAAATAATGTGCATGGGGAATAGGTCATACATGCAAATACCAAATTCTAAAAAATATACACTAAGGAAAAAAATCCACTATTATAATCATGAGCGTAAGTTCAATCCCATTCCCCCACACTCTATCCTAAGGGAATATCAATAACTAACAAAGAGTTGGTTTTTTTACGATATCTAAACCTATAATAATGAAGTCTAATTTGGTACTAAAGTCAAACCAAGTATGGTGGGAGATACAATCCTAGTAGGTGACAACCAACGATTTTTAGATAAATACAACTCCTATGATATAAACATAATAGTGTTCCAATATCTGTGAATAAAAGTAAATAAGAAAACAATAAAAAAAACACTTGGTTTGGGTTACTCAATTAATTCCTAATTTATTCTATCTACATCTTCCAAAGTCAGATGTCTGAACCAAAAGAACCTATATAATAATCAAGGTGTATACATAGGCCATTATAAATAAAGACACCAATTGTAGGCTAAACATTATCATGTTCTTTGTCTTGGAAATCACACCCCTATGACATTATTTCATCATGATCATACTTTGTTAATAATACTATGGCATCACAAGTAATTAAAAAAATCATTAAATCCTGAATGGAATCTCGAGCTCACCCAACGTGATCCATACGAAATTGAAGGGTAGGTATAGGATATTAAAATATAAAAAATACCATAGTTTCTATACAAGTAAATTCATGACAACATCCCTTGTATCAGTCTTTTCACTGTAACCTATAACCTTTTCCCCAGTATCTCATGTAGGGGACTGAGTATCATACGAGGAATGTCATATCCTTCTTTCCAATGAACCCATCTATATTTTCCCCCTTATGAAACTAGTGTTACACAAGAGTATAAGTAATCGACCTAGAGATCCCATCTATGCCAAACCTAGGGTCACTCCCTGTTTCGCAAGTGGTTCCAATCAAATCATGGTGATTTGATTCACAATATCCTTATGTTTTTACCCATGTTCACTCTTGGCCCATAAGTAGGTATGGTATAACAAAAATCATCTTATGTCATCAACATGTATTTCAATATCACATGATAAATATAAAATCCTTGTTCAGCCCCAACAATCATGGAATATTGCATTAATAATGAGTCACTAAACTAAATTCTCAATGTATAGGGAACATGAAATGACATCAGAAGATACCATAAGAAATGATTCTTATAACATAAGCATGAGGAAACTAGCATAGGTCACTATGAAACACACACAAAGCATAAGGCACATGGCTTAATTCATGATCATTGAAAATTTAAAGCATAAAGAATCATGATTAAGGGTCATAATATTGGTTTTAAATTATTCTTAATTAAAATTATTGATTTAAGGAATTTAGAATATGTGAAACACACCCTATGTTGTGTACAAAGAAGTACTACTTAAGAGAATTTGGATAATAGGGGGAAACCCTTGAATTGGGTGGATAAAGTCAAGGTGATCAACTAATAGTTTATATTCTACATATTAGCGTCATACTGGACTTGGAAATAGGTTCAATTTTATTTATTCAATAAAGAAGAGGAATCATTGGGAATGTATCACACATGATACAATAACACACCATGTAATAAAGAGATGAAACATTAGGGATGAAACTAGACAACTTATTTAAGACTAGTGTTGCTTCTCTCATCCATTTTGGATGCTTCAGTCAAATTAGAATGACAAATATTGATGAAAATTTCCATCACCCTAAAAAATTCAAAAAAAGGTGTCGCATGCAAATAGTGAAAAAATGAGATAAGCCACAAATAACATAAGAGAGATGAGTAAAGATCTTATCTAAATATTTTGAATGCTTGTAATAGAGAGATACTTAGAGCTCATATGAGGGAGATATAAAAAACCCTAACCTAGAAGAAGAGGGTAGATTAATGATTTAGGAAGAGGGGGAAGCATACTCTAAATGAGAGGGAGGAAGAAGGGTTAGATATTTTGTGTTCATTAAAGAAGGAATTGCAATTTCACTCATATATATTAGGGTGTACAGTTTTGCTGCATAGATTTCCAAATGGTGTGGCAACCATACAACATGCCACTACCCAAGTGGGACCCCACATAGGTTAAGAACACGATTTGGATAACTGTGTTCTAACCAGGAATAAGGATACTATCCTAGATAACTGAAACCATGCATGAGCAAGCACATGGGATCGTACAGTTGTAGACAAACTATGGGTCCCTCTTACACCCCACTAGCATAAGTGATACGGGTTGAGAAACCAAGTGGGATGGGAGGAATAGTTTTTCCTAACTATATGACCAAGTCTTATTATTCATATTTTAGGGATTGGGGCTCCAAAAATGCATCATCCACCCCCAGTGACCTCCATGACACCCTTATGAAACATTTAAAGGAAAAAATTAATAATTTACACCAAAATCAGACCATCTGTACCTTTGTGAAAAGTTGGTATGTTACAATATCAAAATATTGATTCATGTTAAAAAAATCTACTTCTAATATTTTGTACCATAAGTTATGCTTTTCTCAATAAAAGGACTTTAATTCACTATATATTTATGTTTTTACAATTAAACTTTAGAACTTTCAAGAAACAAATCAAATTAAATGGATATAAAATTTCAAATTAGTAGACTGAAATTATATAATAAAAAATCTTTAATTTTTATACAGAAAGGATAAATAACTTATATAAAAACATGTTTTCATAGAAATAGTATACTAGGGATAAAAGAGCTTAACCTAGTTGAAAAGGATAAAATATGTTTAAAACATGCATGCTAATTAGTGTCTAGGGACTTAATTGAACATATATCTTTTTCACTCCATTATTTCTATATTTTAGAGCCACTATACATGAGTGTGAATTACCATTATTAAAAGTTAAGGGTATTTAAGAAATTATTTTATTAATTCTTTAAGTGATTTTACATGAAAAGAAAAAGTGACCAATTTTCATTCCATGGGATCCCTATGATATGTGCAATGAAAGCCATTTTTTTCATTGGTAACATTATTCAATAACAAGTGAATGATTTTAATTTTAATTTTTTTGTGAAACCCAATTTATTTAAATGGGTTGTTTATGATGTTATATGTTAATGATTTTCAAGTGGAACACATTAGTATGCATGATAATCGGGGGGGGGGGGGTCCTATATCACGTTCCAATTAATTGGATAAAAAAATCGATCTGATGATATTTTTATACATGGGAAAGATATTGTTGTTTATATGTGTTAGTGGAAGTGTGGGACTCACTATGGTGACGTATAAATGGGTAAAATTATGTTCTCTTTAAACTATGGGTCATGGTTGTGACTAATGAATGTAATGTTTTCTTATGATAATGTTTTTCCATAGTTGAATTATGTTTGATAGTTTTATTCTTATTCCCATGACTATGTAAATTTATGTTCCTTAATGTTTATTAACCCATGTTCCCAAAATCTTTCGATTTTGGTCCTATGTAATGGCCCAACTCAGGGGATACTAAGCTAGTACCCCTAGGTGGTGCACCTATTGACTTCAGGAACACCTTCATGTGCGATAAAGGATGTTGACATGTATTGCGAGTCTAGTGTGATGTTTAGGGATACGATACCCTCTTTATAATAGTATAAAATAAAAGATTTAATAGTAAAAAAAGGAAAAAATATAAACAATAATCATGCATCACAAATTAGTTTCCCAAAACTGGGTACACACCCACAACCAAATAGTCAATATGACATGCCATGTCTAAAAGTGCAATGCTTAAAGTAAGAAACCTAAAATAAAGATAGGATGAAAATCCACCAAATGCTCCCCTACAATAGGCCTTGTTCTATTTTCCATGCACATACCAAATCACAAAATCAACCCTCATATATAAGGCCCTTTACCTTATGTTAACCTGTAACCATAAAATATGCTTGGGTACCTAATTGTGGTCTGAGAAGGGCTTGATTACAACTTTGTAGGCCACCACAAATAGTTTCCACAAAATATACAATATAAACTATGTTTATAAGAGTATCATAAAAATCAAGATAAAATAAATGATAAGCCAGCTTCCATTAACTAGAAAGTTTTACATTAGCCTCTTTAAACATTAATTCTATGTGTTACCCATATTCATCAAACAAGATTTATTCTATTCCTGTAACATAAACAACAAACAAGGGGAGTCAAGTTACATATATCATAGGGACCTTTATTTTATAAAATAATACATATATGAACATTACCTAGAGCCTATGTTCAGGAATTCACATCATGTGAATTCATTAAGGTCTTAGAGTCTTTTTCTGAAACCCGAACCCATTAAATACATCTGTATGGACTAATAAATAAATCTATTAAACCAAGAGGAATTAGATCCTAAGTTTAAGACCCCATTCATATAATTTCTTCTCATAATTATGCTTTCTTAACCATTCAACCTATTTACCATTTTGATACCCCAAGTCATTTAAGATATTCAAGTTAAGGAAAACACCACCTTATGACATTATAAAAAGATAAAAATAATTACCGTAGGTTCTTTCCAATAAATCTTTCAATCGAACATTTAATAACCCAATTAAATGTCTACATACGAGGAAAATATCAAGCAAATCCTAAAACCCTGATACTCAATCTCAACGAAACCCAAAAAGATAATTAGGGGATCAATTAATCATTCAAGTAATCAAATTATCTTTTCCTAAAAATGAGACCAAATGGAAATAAATTTTTTTCCACCACACAACCACATACACATAAAAAACACCAAGACTATGGGATATAACTTGTAGAAAACTTACTTCATGTTCGTAGATGAAACCTCACATAACCTTATCTCTTTATTTGAACTCAAAAAAATTAAAATCCCCAACATAGAATCATCTGAAAAGTAGGTCCTTAGGGTTTCTAATGGAGAAGAATAATTAGAAAACACTTTTTTTCTATAAAATAGAGGAAATACAAGTGGTGTACTCACCATGATCTATCACTCACGCCCAAACATAGTCCAAATGACCATGAATATAAGGTTAAATACCCTTGTAAATATTTAGAAGATTAATTTCATCAGAAAGTTGTTTTATGATTAAATGAGGGTGAAAATTGGGTTAGAATTGTTGAAGCCTGAGGGGGGAAATAGTTATTTTCCCCCTTTTAAAATGGAAAATGGTTTGGCCACACAGTTGACCATCCAATGCGACAACCTTGTTGATCCCTCTATCCATGAGGGGACATGTCACATGGTCTACTCAAAAGATCTAATGTTTTGAAAAATTGTGTGTTGGATGTGTAGGATAGCTCTATCCATGCTTTCTTGGTTTCAGGAACCCCCCTTACATGATTTCTAAATAGTCAACTTGTCTCCCTGCTCTACTCGATTTTGGGGGATAGTTCTTAAAAACTATGAACCAACCATAAAACATGTACTAGATGGACCTTATTTTAACCCTTTTTTAAGACCTAAGACATTGGGACACCCAAAGGCTCCTCATAAACCTATGGAAATTTTCATTAACTAAAACAAAAATATTTTAACGAACACTTAAATAAGTAAATAAATTAGTAGATGTTCAGGGTCTTACAACATTCCCACCTTACAAAATCTCTTCCCTGAGTTGCACTTCCAAACATTGTTGGGTCTCTATGTAAAAAAACAACATGCCAAAGGGACTGAATATCCATATACCTATCTCTTGTTTCCTCCAGAACTATTTCATTCTTCCACTACACTTGTACTAATGAAACATCCATAACTCAAAATAAATTTTCACTATGAACCATGATATAAACTTGATGATACTCAAGGGATGAATCTTCCTCAAGCTCAACATTATCCACAGTGATCACATGAAAATTTTCACAGTGATACTGCAACACATATGACATGTGAAAAAAATTATGCACGCCACTATACAATTGTGGAAGATCCAAATCTCCACATATACCTAGGAACCAACTTGTTTTTTTATAATATAACAGGAACCCAAAAATGGAGACACATGAAAGATTCCATGATTACCCATTTAAAATTCAAGCGGTCTACGATGTCAATCAACATGTGACTTCTTCTAACATTGGGTGAAATCCATTTTCTTCAGAATCAAATAAACCTACTCTGTGGTCCCCATAATGTGACTTGTCCCTAATAACTATGATTCCCCAACCTTCATTCAACATAAGATATATCCACATGGCCTATTATAGTTTTCCTCACGTGGTCCGATCAAAATTGTTTCCTGATAACTTATTTTATAGGATAGATCCCTGAGTGCTAAGTGTTTCTCAAAATATGCACCAAATTATAGGAAAAATGTCCTCTAGAACATGTATAGCATGTTATGACTTCCCATATGTATTTAAGTTAAAATATGTACTATCAAAAACCAAGGTACTAATAACCTTCAATAACAATTTCCATAAGCATAGAGTATAACATGGATTATGATATGAAAGAATACTTCATGTTACCCAAAGAAACCATACAATATCCTGAACATACACATCACCCAACTAGTCCACCATAAAAGTCTATTAAAACGGTAATAAATGTAATAACTTGGTCAACTAGTACATAATGTACTATATCATGTCATTCTTATAAGGAATCCTTTGATGTATTACCCCAAAATTCATGGTGACATCATTCAACTTTCATATTGGAATGGGTAAAATCTAAAGAAAACCCCCTGAATTGTTGATGATTGACCTTCACATTCAGACATGTGTAGTACAACATCATAAATCCAACAATCTATTTTATAATCCATGTCCACCAACACTATCTATGAAGATCATGATACATTTTGGTCAAAACTAGGTGCACTTTCCACTTTAGGGCATGGAATTCATGTATCAGGTCTTCTCTAATACATATCGGAATAACTACACCACCATTAATATAATTTATCTCATCATCATCGATGGTTCAGTTAGAAGGTGCCTCCCCCCTTTAATGATTTACCTCAAGGATAAACAATTTGGATCCTCGTACTGCCTCTCTTTGATTCAGATCATAAGTGTAGTATAGACTGAAAAAGGGATAGGGTATATATGTCATTGGCCCTCTTTAACCTCTATATGAATCTCAGAAAAAAAGTCCATCATATTCCCGTCAGAACTAGACTCATTGACTGGATGAATCTATTTATATAATCATAGAGTGTTTGCAAAAATGTTTCCCTTTTCAGGTATATATGTCAAATAAAAATCCAAATATTCCATATACTCACCCCTTATTTGCTATCATATATTCAACTCCCATTGAGAAAAAATTCACTTAAGGATTTTATGGTTGGTATACACAATAAAATTTTTATCGAACATGAAATTCCACCAAAACATTAACATATAAACCATCATGAACAATTTGACATCATGCCTAGGTTAAATTTATTCACGAGGCCTAGAATTTCATGACCCATGTGAAATAAGGTGATATCTTGGAATCAACACTTCCCTAATTTAAATACCATATGCATCACAAAACAATGTATACTCCTTACCCAACACTGGTAGGATATAAATTTGTCCATTATTCAAAAACTTCTTCAACTCTTAAAATGAATGATCCCATTATTTCGACCACACGAACATAAAACCCTTACTATTTAAGCATGAATATGGTGTTTCTAAGTGATAAAATTCATCATTGAACCATTAATAATAGCACTAAAAACCATGACATAATATGATATCAAAAACATTCCTAGAATACTCCTAATATACTAGTTATTTAAACTCTCTAGGTCCACTAATACTCTTTCTTCATGGATGATGCGACCCAAGAAATGTACCTTCTTGATCCTGAACTAACACTTAAATATCCTGAAATATATAATATTATCTCTTATTGTACTCAAAAACAATTTCAAGACATTTTTAATTATCATAATGAGTATGATATTACACCAATATTTCATATACAAAAATAACCACAAACTGATATAGGTATGTGAGTAAGATTCCATTTATTAAGGCCATAAATATAGTAAGAGTGTTTGTCAACAAAAAATGATTCAAAATAAACCCATACAATCTATTCATTTTCATAAAGGAAGTCTATAGTGTATCGCAAGGTATCACCATTAGATGATGATACCCTATCCTCAAAAAAAAATTGTAGAACAAAGATGCACCTGAAATATGGTAAAAATACGATTGACATGTGGGAGAAGATAATGCTTCTTAACCATCATCTAATTCAACATCCTATAATCGAAACACAACCAAAACATCCCACTATCATTTATTGAAAATAAAACTAGATAATTTGAGGCCCATGTATCAATTAATGAATTAAAAATCATGGGAGATAAAATAATCATACCACAAATAATTGATGGTCTAGCGTCACCACCGCCTGGTGCAGGTTAAACTACATGAATGTGACATGCCCCTATACATAGGATCCAATCTATGTTCCTTATGTCATTCTAAATTTAGGATATGAAAATTCTCATCCTTGAGTACCAAATATATCACCCCGACTTGTAAATATTGTAGAACTCCAATTGCCTACCTAGTATAGGGTAGTAGAACCACTTCCTACACTATGCATTAGTCTTTAACCAAATCACTATGAACATACTGAGGGTTCCAATAGAACCTCTACACATATACCATCTTGTTGTATGCTCAAAACTACACTAGTTCTCAGGGACAATAATCACATTTCTCTAGAACTGCTGCACTAATTATAGATCATCGGGTACCACCATGAGAGACCAATCATATTCCCCAGATGCTTTGTCTACAAATTCCTTATTAAGAACCATTGAAACAAAACATCCTTCAATTAGATGTTGTATCACTTGATTGCACAATTGAATCCACTTGTCTCCCTCCAGATGTCTTCTTTAGATTTCCTTTTGAAATGTGAGTCTGATCCATCACATCATAAAACCTCTTAAAATGGAAAATATTTACCTATAAATTGATCTTATATATATTTCCTTCATGTATTCTTTTCATGGTAGCAGCCTCACCCCTACCAATGATAGAACAAATCATTTCAAGTTAGAGATGTGAAAAACATAATCCATCATGGGCATAGTCCCCTATATCCACCTCATTAACTATGTAGACTTCCATTATCCAAGATTATTCAAATAAAAGTGTACCAAAATCTATTCTAAGAAATTGTTTGACTTAATACCATTTGCATACTCATTTTGAACGAAGATATTCCACCATCACTTTTCTGTTCCACACAACATAAAATCTTATAACATGACTTTATTTATAGGACAACACTCTCAGTGTTCCGTAATATTTTAGATGTACTCTATCCATAACTCAAATACCTTAGGTCTACCATCTCCTGCAAATTTTGGAGGGTGCTTGAACTAAAACACTCTATTATAGTAAAAATTATTCTAAATAAACCACCTTGGGTATCATTCCATCATCCACATAATATGATAAAAGTTTATATATAAATTATCTTCCCCTCTATTACCTAAAACGAATGGGGATTCTTACCCCACTATTAGAGGATCATTCTCTAGGATTTCTGCATATATCATTACCAATAGGCGTTTTCATGGTATCATATCTCTACAATGATAAACATACGTCTCAAAACACATTACATAATGTTTCCATAGTTTAAAAAAAATAAAGAACACTACCATTAATAAACAACCCACTCAACATACACTATCTCAAAATAAATTATTTCATATCTATCACCACCCTCAACCATCCCTACAATGAAGCGTGGCTATCATAGGGAAACCAAAAATTAAAATTCAATTCACAATAAATATTATACTCACCCCATTTAGTTCACATTCATCAATTCTTTAAACTCTTATAAATATCTTTCTAGGAACTAATTTTAACCTCTAGATAATGGATTTCAATTATTTATACTATCATAACATCATTATAAGGCACATTTCCATAAAATCAAAAGAGAATAAAAATGAATTTTCAATTCCAACATCTGACTGCAATGCCTCATCCATAGAAGAGAAAATCTTGTGAAATAATATAATATGTTATCATGATTACAAGTAATCAAATCATAATGGACTGCATGTTTTAGATGTATTAAAAAAATAGATTACATACAAGATACCCAGAATACATTGTGAATATGAAATAAATATTACCATGATTAGAATTTTAGTATCCTTGAAACTCATTCAAAACATTAATATTTATAACATGAAGAATGGAAACATAATAAGGGTGAGCTCAAATGATCATTAAAGGTATATAAAACATAAGAAATAAGGAATAAATAAGAATAAATTAAAATTTAAAGGTAAATATATGAGAACACATTGCATTTAAAAAACTAGATAAGGCATAATCAATATGGATATCTTAATAACTAAATAATGTTCCATTTTATTGACAAACTAAAAATAAAATTAAACCATATATTTTATCATATGAAAATTTCATGTATAATAAAAATAATAATTTATATATTTATGATAGAAATGTTTTATTATTGTATATAATTTCTAAGGCACATGAAAACGTATACCACCATGACCTTTCATAAGACGGTTTAAAACTATAGGTAGAAATCCGTTTAATTTGAAAAACTCATTTATATCATGAGAACCTATCGATTCATCAAGGGGATAAATAAATTTTAGGCCCCAAACTTCATTTACTATTAAAATAATTTCTAATATATCTAATTAATATATTCCTTATCATCAAATATCCATAATGAATACAAAATATGTATTTTAAATATTTTTTCAGATAATAAATTAAGCGTCAAAGTAAAATTTATAAGTAAAAATGGTATATGATTTTGGAAATAATCACATATATCACCCAAGAATATGAATATATATAGAAATTTCTGTTAAAAAATAATTATAATAATGTGATTGTTTTAAGATAATGTTAACTATCACTAAAGAATGTGAGAATACAAAGATAACTTTACAACTTGGTAATTTTAATGCTATCCCTTTGGGTGGTTTAATGATAAGTGAAACATGAAATACAATTATTTGTGATTAATTCATGATATTACATGAAAGTGGGTCTGTATATCCACCACATTAAAGTGAATTCATTCAATATAAAAAATAAGACTCAATGGAACGTAAATTGTGATGAAATCGAATTCTAATTATAAAAACATTAATTATAATAACCTTGAAAGAAATAATACTAAATGAAACTATAAATACTGTGAAGATAAATTTATTCATGACATAAATTAAAATTGGTGTAGTATATACAACAACAAAATAAATAAGTGGTGAAAATGATGCATGCCTCATGGAAGAAAAAGTGAGACACGAATCCCTTACCTTGTGTTTCCTTTCATGTGAACATCATTTAAGCTCTTTTATAGTTGTTTTAATAATGTTAATAAATTATTAAAAACCCATATTAATAATTATGATATCCATTATTATTTTATTATAATATCTTATTACCCATTTTATTAATCATTCATTATTTTCACTCTTTCGACTGTTAATTGCCTTGTTTCTTGAGTATGTTTTGAATTGTTATTTTTTTCCTATTACTTATATAATTATTTAATCATATAAATAATGTAAAAAAGTATTTAATTATCATTAAAATTATTTATATTTATTTTTTTATCAATCCAAAATATGTGAAGATAGGAAATGAAATGCACCCTTTATTGAGATGGTAGTTCGTACGTATGCATGAAAAGTACTTCCATTTCATTATGGTATTTAAAAGAATGAAAATTAAATGATATATGTGTATATCATAATTCAAATATCATATTTAGGTATATATTTCATATATGTTTAATAAACCATTTTTAATACAGTCCTTTTATAGTGCATATGAATCCCATCACTTTGAGGTGGTGGTAGTCCACACACCATCAAATGATGTTATTGTATTCCCAAAAATGGAAAGAGTGAAGGTATGTGTTATATACAAATTTAATAAGTATTAAAATAAAAAAATATCACATAATACATTTAAAAATATCATTCCCAACAATCTTTCAAACCGTTAGAGGTGGTAATGAAAAAACGAACAGTATCATTTTGTGAGACGGTAGTCCTCCATACACAAAAATTATAAATTCATTACCCATTATATAGAAGTGTGTATATATATAGGAAGAACCATTAAAATATAACTTTTTATTATAATTAGGACAATTATGTTATTAGATAATATTGGGAATATAATAATTTAATGGTTTGAGAAAGAAATAAAACAAAAGTGATCATTGAAGAATGTTACCTCTTATTCAGGTAACTCGTTTTGCTGTTCAGAAAAGGATAACCATTGACATATTTATACCCAATTTGAGGCTTATAGTTTTTGGGGAGTGATTTTGGGAGCATAGTTTTGATGTTTTTTATGATACAATGCTTTTTGAGAGGTGTGAGGAATGAGAAGAGTGAACGCCTTTATAGTAGAGGAGGAGTGACATTCTTGTTAATACCAAAAGGGAAACACTATTGCGAGGTTTATATAACATAATATGGATGAAAAATTTACAAATAATGGATTAATGTGAAATTATAGTTGAGAAAAATCTCCACCACCAAAAAATAAGATCATTTTTCAAAAAATTTCCTCAGTATTTTAATTTCCACTTATTTATTATTTTTGATTTTCATTTAAGTAGCTAGTTTTCTAACCTATTTTATTATTACATTAATAATAAAAAAGATTAATGTATTATAAAATTTAGTTCCAATTAATTATAAATATGATATATAATTTACAAAATAAAAATCCATTGTGTGATGGAAATTAATTTAAACATTAGCGCATATAACACTCCAAAAAATAATTTTTCATCTAGAACCATTCTAATTAAGTTTTTACTACATGGAGGTCAATATGTTCATTATGAAAACTAAATTGGTCCATTAATAGACCATATTTGATATTTATTAAAACTTATAACTCAATTTTATGAATATATTAAATTCAATAAATTATAGATATTTAAATAAAATATCATTTATTATAAAATAATATTATTGTCAATTTTGACATTATTTACATAATTTAAATATAATAATTGAAATAAAATGATAGAATTCACATATATTAATGTTTCTTCTATGTATCATGACATATTAATCTAAAAAAATAAAAAAATTAAATAATTTATTTGAATTTCTTCACATTTAATATTTTTAGCATAATTTATCTTATTTAATTATTGACTTAATAATCACTACATTGAAATTCCATAAGCATTTTAAGTAACTAATTCATATATAAAAATATTAATTAATAATTATTATAATAATTACTCATATATATTTCAAAATGATATTTATAACCTAAAATATTATGTTTTCCCATAACTCAAGGCTTTATAAATGTGAAAGGAAAGGGCGGTTAATTTTATGTATTTTTCCTAACTTAACTTATTATAAGAGTCAAATTCATGAACATGTGTCCCAATAACTCATAAAATTCAAACATAATGTCATAATGTTCTACAAATACCCATAAAATTAGTGTTTTATAGGTTTTATTTCATTTATCGATCTTATATTCAATGATTAATCATTAAGTAAGCATGTTTTTACATTAATCACTATGATTAATTTTAACTACTTTCACAAATCGTTTTTTGGTAAAAAAACTAAGTTTAAATAATTAGAATATAAATATTTTAATGATTCCAACCATTAATATAACTTTTTATAAATTAAATTCATAGAGGGGTAAATAATTAACTTCGAATGTAATCTTGTGGACGTGGAAAGAAAATCATGGTTTAAAGTGCAAATATTCCTAATCTCATTAATCTATTTTATATATATTCAACATAAAAATGATTCCAATGACCAAAATTGGATAAATATATGTATAATTTAACAATTGTTACAGTAAAATGAATTTGAAATACAATTTCACATTAATATGTATTTAAAAAAAATATAGATCTCAACGAAAATGTAGTACTTTTCACTATTCATCAAAAAATTAAACTTCTTAGAAAATTACAAAAAATTCACTCTGATCTAATTAAGAAATTATTTAGTAAAAAATGAATTTTATTTTTACAAATTAAATTTATAAATATTCCAAAATTCATTTTTAAAATAAATGCGACATTAAAAGGTGGTTAAACATAGTTTTGTGTGTTACTCAAGATAACTCATGGTTGTGTGTATCCTAATATTAATTTGGTTTTTTGAATAAATAAATATAGGGAAAAAATAATTTTTATTACCAAAAAATATATTTCAATGTATTGGGGTGTTACATTGACCATAACATATTTTCCTATTTGAACCAAACATGATTCATGTTACATATATCCCTAAGTGGTCAAAATTATGGATGTATTATCCACCCCATTACATTTTTTACCACAAGAAAAATCACCTAAAATAGTAACATCAAACATCATGTTCATTAACCAAGGTGGAACAACATTCAACAGTCACAACGAATGTCCAGAACAATAATCCCAGCCAGAGTTCATGGGTTTTCTCAAATACATGGGTTATGTACTCCCATGAATGAGCTCGTTCCCATGGAATGAAACATTATAATATTCTGTTTACCTTAACAAAAATAAAATAAATATCATAAAATAAAATTATCTAATACCACTATTTAATTCCATGACAGAGGAGCTACTAAACTGTTGCACTGAGTTGGTGCACCACATGATCTCAAGAATGCCTCCTTGTATGCCAGAGGCATCCAACTAAATTCAGGGTCCCAATAAGAACTATTGAGACTCCATAAAATCACTAATGAGTAGAAAAAAAAGATATAATATAAAATAAAGGAAAAAATATAAATAATAAACATTAATCACAAATAATTTTCCATAAATAGGGTAGATACCCACAACCAAATGGTAAATATTCCATGTCATGTCTTATAGTGATAAATGTAAAGAAAAAACCCAACATAAAGAAAATATTAGAATCCACCATAACATTTCATGAAAACATGTGTAGTTCCCTCTTCCATGAAAATATATGATCCAATAATCAACCCTCAAGAATAAGACCCGCTCCCTTGTCCAGACCGACAACCATGAAATCATCTTGGGTTCCCAATGATGGCCGGATAAGGGAATGTGTACAAATAAGTAGGCCACCAACAATGGTGTTGACAAAATATCTCGTATAAATAGTGTAAATATAAGTACGGTAAAAAAAGATAAACAAAAGATAAAACCAGATTTATAAAATAAATGGTTTTACATTAGAAACTATCATCATTAGTCCCCTATTTTACCCATATTCATCAAACATGATTTGGTCTATTCTGGTCAACTAATCAACAAAATAGGGGATAAAATCTTCCAACATCATAGGAAAAATTTATTTAACAAAACAATAAATATATCAAAATCCCTTGAAGAAGCAATCCATGAATTCACATCATGTGCAATAATTGGGGGATTAAAGACTCAGTACGACACTCGAACCCATGAAATAAACTAGTGGGGCCAATTGAACCTATCTATCATGGCATATGGGAGTAGAGCGTTGGTCTAATACCCAACTAATACGATTTATTCATATGATCATTCTTCCATAACTATTAAATCCATTTACCATTTTCATACCATAACTCATTAAGCACATTTATATTAATATAATCACCACAATATGCCATATTGACATGATAAACACAATTATCATTGATTCTATCCCACAAACACTTCGATTTCACATTTAGAAACTCAATTCTATGTTATTGTAAGAGGAACACCTCATGGGTGTCCATATACCCATTACATTGAACCAAAACGGAGCCCACAATGATCATGGGGGGTTAAATTCATTATTACATTAACTGAATTTTCATTTCATACCAAGGAGACCAAATAGACAACAAATCGGTATAACCACACAACCTCAAACACATAAAAAACTCCAGGACTATGGGATATAACATGTATAACACCTACCTCAAGTTCATAGATGAACCCTCACTTAACCACAACTCTTTATTCGAACATAAAAAACCATTAAATCACCAAGGTAGAATATACATGAAAAATTTGGTTTTATAGATTCAAATGGTGAAGAATGATTACACGAGGACTTTTCTATAAAATAGAGTAAATTGAAGTGTTATACTCTCCTGAATCGTAGATTCCAACCCAACCACACTCAAAATGGAAGATAATCGAAAGAGAAAGAACCTTTGGAAGCATGGGTGGAATAAATTAATATTCTGGTTATTATAGGGTGAAATGAGGGTAAAAATCAGTTTATAAACCCTATAGAATGAGGGGGAAATTATAATGTACTCCATTTTAAAGGGGCACATGGTTTTGCCTTACGGTTTTCCAACCCTTGCCACAACTATGAAGATACCTCTATTGAAAAGGGGATAGTTTTCACTATCTCATAGAAACCCTAAGCGATTTAACAAACCATGTAGGGTGCCATGCTTGATGTATCTATCCAAGAATGCATAGTTTAGGCTCCCTCTTTAATGGTTTCTCAACAATGAACATTCATCTTAGGATTTCATGGTTAGGGATAACTATTATTACTTACTATGTGAAAACCATGAAATATGCATTAGATGGCCCTTATTTCCAACTTTTTTTTTCCAAAAATCCCCATGACACCCATAATACTCCATATACACATGAGAACCATTTTATTAACCAAAATAGGTGTTAAAAAATAACAAAATAATAATGTACCATAATATAAGTTCAGGTTCATACATCATGTGTCATTCCCAGGCCTATTCCATGATTTATAATCTCTGCTTTAATGGGTAATAATTTTATATGTATATTGATTATACCATTATTTAAATCTTATTCTTTATTATGATCTTGATTGTTATGAATTATGTTTACCATTACTGGGAATTTAAGATGAACTGTTTTTTATGATTCCATTTTTGCATGTTATAAAGATTTTTATAATGTATAATATGTATTAGTGGGATTTTTGTGTGTCTCAATTTTTAAGATATCTTCACAAGGGATGTAAAACAAGTTTCTAATATAGATATTCCTCAAAGACACTATGCCTTCCATTAATGGTATTATTTAATTTTTTGTGAGATGTAATTTTTAACTTAGGAAAATGTTTTAAAATATATGTATAACTTTCTTGGGTCATTATAGTTATAATCATAAAAGGGCTTAATTATTTTTATGAATTATTTTAGTTTTTATGATAATTAATAAGAGAAAACGTTAGTGGAACCCCTAGGGATATGGTAAAGGCATGTGTCTAAATGTTTTATAATATCATTAGTTTTTTTAATGTATTGAGTATAATTTTCCAAGAAATTATATCCCTGTCTAGATACTATAATGGTGATGCAGTTATGATACATATAAACCTTGAGGTAATCACTATGAAATGGTGGGTTTATTATCAAACTTGTATTCACTTTGGTGCATGATATGTGGTACAAATATTGAACACCTAGTATGATACTCAATGGGGATATGATTTGGTTAGCCACATTTTATTTATAAGACATAATTAAGGTTTTATTTCATAATTATATTAAGGAATTAGGCTACGTAATATGGGTGAATATAACTTAAAGAAACTAATATTATTTGTAGATTTAATTAGGATTAAGTAAAGGATAATGTAATAATTTTGAAGAGTAATATATTATGAGATTAATTTTTTCATGAAATTATATTATAATATTTTTATTATGGTTTTAATCACTCATGATATCTACTTTTGTTTTTGGTAACGGATTAGTCCAGAAAGAACCATGTTGGAAATGGATGACATGGCCAATGTGGAGATTTTTCTCCTGAAAAATCTAATGAAGTATGAGTTAGAATTAAGAATATTATGATTATTTAAGAAAATATATCAAGGATCGTGATTAATAATGTGTAGTTATCTGAGTTTCCAAACACACTAAATAATATAAGGATAGAGACTTATAGATTTTTAGATAATAAAGTTGATATAAGAAAAAATAGTCATTTAGATTTGTGTAAATGTTTGGGAAGAGACACCCATTGGAATGTCTTAATGTAGTTGGGAGATTTTTTATTTGTGGAAAAGAATAAAATAAAATAAATAATTTCTTTAGAAAATTTAATATCTAAATAGGCATGATGAAATGAAAAACTATTTATCATAAGATACCACTAACAGTTTAATTACATAAATGTGGAAAACATGGAAATTACCCAAATAAATTCCTTAATTTAAGGGATAAAAAGTTTTATAGGAATTATAAATATTCATGTCTAATGAAATAAGTGAAATACTATGGAATCACAAATATTGAAGTATGTTCTAAAAATAATGTAGAGTGAGGAACATCGATCATTCACTCATGATCTATGAGTGTTGAAATTGTTTCATGTTTAACCCACTTCATTATATCTGTAATGTTTCTCAATGACATCAAATAATCACCTAAATGAATTTATTTTTAATTCTTAATAAAAAATTTAGTTCTATGTTTATTTTATTAAATTATTATGTTCATTAGAAACAATATTTTTAAAATATAAATATATTACCTTTAAATAAATTGTATGTTACTATAGATTATATTTCTCCACATTGAATACATAATAATGAAATAAAGTGATCATATTTCATATCTCAAATAAAATTATAATTAGTTATCACTAAAATTATGATGCTGAACTATTTTGTAAAATTGATCGCATTACATTATCCTTAACCCAAACTATATATAGTATTTATTTTAAATGGCTACAAAGAAACTCCATATTGTGATATGTCTATTATGATGAAATATAGGATTTTCCTAGATCAACCATGTCACCAGGTTTGAAACCACTTTAAAATTAAATCTTGAGCTATTTCTATATTAATAAAATCTCTAAGTATTTCACTACTGTGTAGTTATTAAAATTACAAGGACATAATTTATTTAATGGAGGAGAATATACCAACCTGAAATTACCCTATGTTTTATCCTTATGTATATATTGTGTTACAATATTATTCCAAACACAACACTGAACTAAAACTACCATTGTTTTCTAAAATTAAATTAAACTGTGATAATATATTAGTTAAATTAGAAGGTATAAAACTGGGTAGCCATATTATGAAATCATGAAGAAAAAGGATAGATATATCCTTGGGTGTGTGAAGTCCCCATTATGAAACTCATTTGTCTAAGATTATAATGGAAGTATCTTAACTATGTTTTCTATATAAAACACCCACGAAAAACTCAAAAAATTATTGTATGAGTGAAATAATTTTGAAAAAAGTTCTATCCTTTAGAAATTTCTACGAGTTCAAATCTAAAAGAAATCACCGAACACAACATTCGCTAGATTTTATCATATGATTAGATCCTATATTGGTACCTAGTTTTAGACATCACATTATCATAATTTTTAAGTCAAGAATTTATTTTCTTCTACTTTAGGATCATTATGGTCTATACTTTTAGAGAATCAGGACATCATCCTTACATAAATAAATATTACATCACATATTAAAAAATTCTTCTTAGTATCAATTTTTCCAACAAAACAAAACTTTCCATATAAAATAAATTTCTTTATCATGAAATAAAATAAAAATTTCATCATGACCATATACTTGTCACTATCCTCCCTCTAAACCTTATGAAAAACATTATAAAACATGGGACTAGCACACAAAAACCAATGAGGGAAATATACAAAGAAAGAAAGAAATGTGTTAGTTCATGAATATGTATACATGATTTTTTATTTTTCAAAATTATTCATTTTCTGAAAATAAACATTTTATTACCCAAAAAATAAAATTCTCTACCCAAATATTTTCATCAAATTTTTTATATTAAATATTAAAATAATAATAAAACTCAAAATTTTTCCTTTGAAAACAGGAAAATATTATGAAGACTTTTATAAAAATATGTTATACATTTCACCCTTACAAAGTAACATATACTTTTTTTAAACATAAGCTCATGGTTTATCTCATGAGAGGATAACCTAATGAAAATGTTATGATAAGATCATGGAAAAATAGAAAATTCTATAAGAACAAAAAACATTTCATAAGAATAATTCAATTATATCATTCAAGACAACATCACTTGGTCGACAGAATTCTATAGTGGATTAAGTTCATGCCCTAGTTTTATACACAACATCTATGAAAAAAAACATTACCCAATGCATGAGAGAAATATTTATGGATCCCCATAATAAAACGTTCATGGTCATGCATGAAATAAAATGTAAATAATTCATAAATAATAATCATAAGAATTATCTATGTGATGAAAATGTGTTGCATCACCATGCCATATATCATAATTGAAAGAGATTTAATAAAGGAGAAATATGGTAAATGATCATAAATCATGTATTAATCCACCAATAAAGATAGAAAAAGAAAGATATATATTTGAGAGATATATATAAAGAATATAGAACCATTGTATAACATTAAATATAGATTAAGATATAGTTAGAGAGAGAAGGATCATAACTCGATGAAAATAATGATCTAGAGACCCTTTAGAACAATAAGAAAAAACTTTGCAGATAAAAAATTAACCAATTCATTTTTTTAAATACATATAATTGAGGAAAAAAAGGTTTTCATAGAAAAAACAAGTAATATTATAAATAAATCCAAATATAAAATAATTTTTGTAGATGCAAGAAAATACTTTGACACCGTATATGTTAAAAAAAATTCTTACAGTCTTCTATAAAGAATGTAAAACAATTCCATTTAAAAAACATAAAATAATAATTTTTAATTTTTTTTGAAAGAAAGTAAATCATATACATAATGTTTTCATTGAAATTAATTTATTTAGAAATATATACATTAAAAAATAATTTTGATAATATGGTCATTGAAGATAATGATTTAGAATATAAATATTTAAAACCTTTAAAATTCAGTTTTAAGGTAAAGTGTACCTTACTAAAACATTAAAAATATTCGTTTTTCTAAAAATTTTAAACAAATTCAAATATGATAAAAAATTACCTTTTTCATCCAGTGAATCATGAATGTAAATGTTCAAGAATTATTTATAACCACATGAAAATGGAAGAAAAATAGTCTGAATGGAAACTTTTAAAGGTGAATTTTCTAAATTAAAGTCCCTAAACTAGAGTTCAACTAATCACACAAGTTATTTCTCTTCCTAAACAATAAAATTTTATTTAATATATACTTTATTAAAAATAATTTTTTAACTATAAATTTTATTTTATTTATCATCATGTTATACTCAAGTACATAATCATTTATGTTCATATGAGACATTTAGATGATATCCAACTAATAAGTAAAAAACGTCTTTGGTAAAATGAATACGATCATTGTGGTCCTAATATCATCATATAAAAAAACATAATCTTGTAATTATTTTTATTTTGATACCTAAATTATAATTTTAAAACCAACCATGAAATATGGTTAATAAAAATGAACTATGTTACAATCAAGTAGAAGGTAGGTCGTACATATGCATGAGTAAGGTTTCAATTTGTCAACGTTAATGACGGAAAAATGTTTATATTATTTATTGTTTCTATAATTATCATTATATCATAAATATCATATTATTTATTTTAAAAAAAGTCAAATATACCATCCATGTGAAATGATAATGAAAAGTGAATCACATCACTCTGTAGAGGTGGTAATCCACACATACGTGTGTATGATGATGTCATCTTTCAATGATTTGAAAGGTAAGAAAATATATGATATATGAATTTAAATAATTATAAATATGTCATGAATTTAATATATATACATTAAATACATCAGCATAAAAATATGTGAGAGGCAATGTTGGCAAACAAATTACATCAGTTCATGAGGAGGTAGTCCACCACACACACGAATGATTGTTTTGTTTCGATTTGATGTAAGAGGAGGTGAAAATTGGTTATGAAAATATAATAATAACATATTATTATATGGAATATTCTTATGTTATTATATAATCATGTCTTATTAATATTTTAAGGAGGTTTAATAACAAATAAAACAAAACAACCTGGTTAAGAATGATGCACCTTTTTTAGAAAACCACTATATATTTACACTAAAAGCCTTCTTATGAGGATTTAAAAAAAAATAACTACATGAAGTATATAGGTAATTAAAAAATTTATTTGGGTGGGTATTTTCAAAACCAAAAGGCAAAAAGAAGATAAAAAGTTCTCTTATATAAATGAGGGGAGGGGCAGTTTTGTAATTTTATCAGATATTAAATTAATAAAAATAAATTTTCAATGAAAAATTGTAAAAAATTATAGAATTAGAAAATTAAATGATTATTGGTAGAAATAATTTCATAAAATAGAATTTCAACGTGTTTAGATTAGTTTTTACCCTTATCTCTTTGCTTTAATACCTGTAAACCCTTTCTAAGAATTATTGCGATAAGAAGGTTTTTACACTTTAGGGGTCAAGAGAGATTCTATAAATGGAGAATTTGACACTAAATAGATCATGAGAGATATTTTAAACCATATCATAATAAATTTTTATAATATTGTATTTTTCGTAATATTAAATAATCTGATAAAATTTTATTTTTTATAAAATATCATCAATGTCATTTTGGAACTATTCACTTAGATTCTACTTTGAAAATAATATGAAAAAATAGTAATATTAATATAATCATTTAAAAAATCCCTAAAATATTATATTTATCTAAAAAAATCCATGTGACAAAATAATTCATTAAATTTATATTACTTTTAATATTTTTAATATCATTAATTATATCTCTATATTAATTGAATAAGTACCCTCTCAGTGTTGCATACACATTTAAGATAACTATGTGATTAATAAAAATTATAAATATATTAACGTGATTAAAAATAATTCATATTTAAAATTTATATTTACATCCGAACATAAGTAGTGTTTATACCTAAAAAATATAGTTATTAAATGCAATGTAGTGACATTTTTGTCTTTCTCTTTTACATAATTATTATAATGGTCAAATTAATATAAATATTAAACCAAAAGGCCATATAACATATATTTAGGTGTAAATTTTCAAACTCCACTCATAAAATTGGATAAATTAATTTTATAAGGTAAATTTTAAGTCATCATCATATTGTTTTAACTACAATTACCCAGTTTACCCTTACCGTGGTGATAATTATTAAATATAGTTATTATTCATAATAATTAAAAAATACTCTATTTATAGAAATTAGAATCAATGAATCCAAATTTGGAATAATTTATTTTAATATTAAATTCAATGATGTGTTATAATTATATTTTTAATTATACCCATGATACATGATGAAAGACTATTTTTTCAGAAAAATTTCTTTTTTAGGTATAAAATATTGTTAAAATATATATAGGAGTAAAATTATTTACAATGACCAAATTTATATTAAAATAACTAATAATTAAATAATTATTTTAAAAATAATCATATTTTAAAAAAAAAAATTGAATACTTGAAAATAAAATATAGTTTTTAGTAATGATTTACATTTTCCCTATTCATTGAAAAATCAATATTCTCAAAAAATTCCCTATATTTAATCATAAGATAATTTTTATATTATTAATTAAATAATGGTATAATATAAATAAAATAATATTTATAAAGTATCATAGGTTTATTATAATATTTTACCATAAAAATAATATTTTTTGATGAAAACATATTTTTGGAGAATAAAGTGACATTACAAAATATTGTGTGTCTTTTTACTAAATTTATCAAAATAAATTTGTGGTTTAAAACCTTTATATATATTTCATAAAATATTTATTCCCTTTCATTGCCACCAATTTAATGTCTTGTTTATTATTGTTATATTTAAATAATTATATTTCCTAGTAAATTCAAGTTCGGTACTGTGTGTCATATATGTTATCAAACATAGTTCTATTTTTAAAATATTTGGGTGTTAGACCCCCAATAAATTTAATCTTATAAATTTTAATTTTATCTAAGTAATAATGTGTTTAATTCTATATATTCCTTTTTTAAATATCACATCGTATAATGGGTTAATAAAACTTCATCATTAAAAGGGATAAAGAGAAGTATGATGGTTATTGGAAATAACACACACTAGATTCCCAAGTAGAAGAACATTAGTGGGAAGTGAAAATATGGTCAAGAAAGAGAAATTTAGTGTCCAAATAATTATTTATAATGAAAAAGATCATTGATTAATATAGTTGGAATTCTCATGAGAAATTTAACGACTACAAAAACCTAAATCAATGTTCCATGAAAAGGACTATGTGTTCATCAGAAAACAAGGTAATATAAAAAAATTTCTATTTCAATATCATTTTCTTATAATTATTTTTCCATATATATTGAGATCATAAATAAATATAATTAATTAATAAGTAAAATTTTATCTTTTAATATATTTCCACTATAATCTCACTTGTTTCTCCAAATAATCTGTATTCAATGTGAAATTTTCATGCATAAAGCACTAAACAAATTCCAATAGATCACATAATTCTACAAGAGGATAAAAATATATTCCCCATATCTTTATACATTAACAATAATAAAAATGTTTATCACAGTCTTAGATAATTTACAAAATGAATAAACCATCATTTGAAGAAATAATATATATATCTCTAAAATTCAACAACACCGCTAACAATTCAGAGTATATCATTCCATAAACAACTATCCATAAATATATTCAAATTATTATTATCCAGTATTGAAACCAAAATATTATAATGATTATATTACATATTCTTCCAATAAAAATTTAACATCTATATCCAAATAGAATCAATCACTCTTAAAGTCTCATACCAAAATTTTTTTGTCATAGTTATATATTCTCTATATAATGAAAATTATTTCCATAAGTAACCCAAGTCAACATCAATGAGAATTATAATCATAATGTTATCAAAAGATAATTTTAATTCTATTACTAAAACAAAATCCCATCTTATCCCAAAATATTTCTACTTACCTTAATCATATAAGGCTTCCATAAAATCATCCTTCCTCTAAAATAACCTTAATCCCTTAAACACCAAATCAATTTTCAATCCAATGGTTATCTATTAGATAAAATATATATTCTCAAAATAAATATAATATTTACCCATAACATCATTTCGGAAAATAAATCATAGAACCCAAAATATCATGTATTCTAATGGTAGGTATTTCACCAATGTCTCCCTTTGGTTGTAGGTTCATGACACATTATGTTACCTGATGTGAGATGTTTCCCTTTTTATAAAATATATATTAATATAATTCTTATAACAGCTATATAAATATAATGAAAATCCTTAAAATGTACCTTTGTCATTTAAGATCATATAAACCCCAAAATGTATCAGTAACTTTAAACATATGAAAATCGAATTATTCCTCACATAATACTTCAAGTCTATCATATGGTTACATATAACTTAAATGAATAAAAAATATCACAAAATATCATCAATCATGTTAAAATACCAGTAGTTAAAACCTCAATAGGCGTTTATAGGACTTTGAATGAATGATAAAACATGAACTCATAAAGGCATGATGCTATCTATAAAACATAAGTTAACCTCACAAGAAAAAAGCATAATATCGAATGTTTTTTAAACCTTTTTTATTATACCAACAATAAGGATCCATTGGTAAACATTAAAAATAAAAAAAAATTTAAGTCATGAATTCTTTTTTTACATTTTAGATTCTCTATGGTTTAATGATTTAGAGAATTACACCACCACCCATACATACATAAATATTACATCACAAAGTGAAAACATCTACACAATATCTATTTTCCTAAAAAATAAATCATATACGATATAAACAGTTTTGATTTCCTAAAATATCTTTATAATATTAACCTTGACCAAATTCTCCATACTCATCCTTAAAACCCAGTAAATATTGTTTTAAAATGTGGGGTGGTCAAAAAAATCTCAATACACGACATATAAAAATAAAGGAATAAATTTTTTTGTTCATGAATACTTATTTAGGTTTTTTATTTTTAAAAACTATATATTGTGCTCAAAATTTAAATTATATTACTGATGAAATAATCTCATATACCACAATATTTTCATTAAAAATTTCATAATAAATTTAAAAGGAAAGAATCAAAACTCACAAAGATTTATTTGAAATCATGACAAAATAATGAAATCTTTGCCAAAAAAAGATATATATATTTCACACTTATGAAGTATCATATACATTCCTATAAATATAAGCTCATGAGTAATTATAAGGGAGTATAAAAAAATATGGTTTCATAGTATTATTGATATAAAGAAAATATGGTAAAATTATAAAATAAGGAAAATAAGAATAGGTCAAGGAAAAATTCCAACACACTATCACATGTTGGACATAGTCCCATAGTGGATTAGGTTTAATCATTAATCCTATACATAATTCATTATTATAAAAAAATTTCAAAATGTAGTAGAGAATTTTTTCATGTCATCTATCAAAAACTTTTTCAAGACTATGTGTTCCACAAAAAAGAAATCAATCATATGGAATAAACAAAAGAATTACCCATGAAATGGTAATGGGTTTATAATATTTCCCATTATAAAAATTAAAAGATATTGCATGAAGTATTATTTTAAGAAACAATCATATTTCGAGTATTACCATAACAACATAATATTTTTTTGTGAAAATTTTATATTTACATAATGTTATTTCATAGATCGCATGTGTTAAATGCAACAACAAGTTTAAAATAATTTCCCAACATTAATAAAATATTATGAGTCTACTAAAAACTACCCATTAAATTGAAGTGAATGGATATTAGAAAATAAATTAAAAAATATATATAGTACACACATTTTTAAAATTAGTTCATTAGTTACTAAATTATTATAATTAAAACAAACATTATTTGAAAATACAAGTTATTTTTCTTTCTTAAAAACAATTTTTTGTGATCAGTGTATTTTTATTAATAAATTCAATAAATTAATATTAATAAATTATTTTAATAAAATTAACATATTATTTATTTGATCTTGTGTTTTAAACATTCAACAAATATTTTTTTATGCATTAAATAAAAATTGACAAAATTTTATATTTAAATATGTATTCTATCTAAAAAATAATTATATTTCATTTTTCCTACCTACATTAATTATTTTTTGGTATAGTTATTTTATAAAATAATATGAACTAAATATTTATAATCATATGATTAAAATTTGGTAAAATGGAATCTTATATTTTTTGTCAATACGAATAATAATGACGGTAAAATTTATCACCTCTGTGAAGTGTAAATCAGGTAAATAATGATTAAAAATATGTAAAAAAACTATAACCTTTAATTGTAATTATTATTTTATGAATGTTATTTTACCCATATCACCTTATGAAATTAATTTATTAGATTAATATATATTTTTTCATGAAAACAATTTATGTGTTCTATAAATCAATGAAAAAATGTTTTACTCTCTTAGTTTGAAATATTATTTATGTCATAACTTATATAAGAAAACTAGTTATCAATTAATATTAATATTGATTTTGTGAATAATTAAAAAAAATCTTGATATTTTTTTAATAATTTTTAGGTATTAAATAGTTACCGGAAATGATAATGCAATGCCAAAAAATATTTATTTTATTAATGCAAAAATATAATAAAAGATTTTTATAATATTAAAAGTTATATAATTTGAATTATTTATAGAGTTACAAAAATTTTATAGTTAAATATGTATTATAATTTTTGTATTAAAATATTATATTCTAATTCCAAATTTGTCTTTATATATTTTAAGTCAAAATTAAGGAATATTTCCAAAATTAAAAATAATAATATTTTATCAAAATAATATTCTTTTAAATTATTTAAAAATCATAAAAATCAATAAATAAGTCATGGAGAATATTATATTGTCCAAAAATTCATTACTTTTTTATTTATGGTTGAATTTTCAACATATAATTAAAATATTTTACCCTTTATTATTTAAAATATTTTTACCACAGTTCAAATTTAATTTTCTTAACCAAGGGACAATTAAGATGTTACATTTTAAAATGAATATATAATTTATATAAATTATATTTTTTCTATAATTTCAACTCAAAAAACTTATATTTTAATCTCTGACTATTATTATTCATTTTGTTTGAGAACATATTTTTATCATTTAATCATTTTATAAATTCCCAAAGATTCCCTCATCTCTCCTATAAAAGAGGACCTTCTCCATCACTTATTTAAACCACATAAAGTATTATTGTCAGACAAATATCTAAAAATTTATCTTCTAAACTTACCTAGACACATCTTATATGCCTTTCTTTCCAAAATACCAACCACTGTGTCATTTAGATGATATATAAAAAGTCATTTAAACAAATAGAGAATCAACATAACCCATCACCTTTTTTTCAAAATTTCTTTACCTCCTTTGAATATATGGTATTTATCATGAAATAAAAAAATTTATTATATTAAAATTTATTAAAATTTATTAATTTTATTAAACTCCCATTATACATGATCGTTCCCATCAAACAAAAGTGAAATCATTGTTCGTGCCGACATACGACTATTTGTATCCTCATAGCGATACAATTTATTTTTTTCACCTTATTTTATGATTTATTATTATGATGGGTTTAATATTTATATATTATATTTATGAAATAATTAAAATTCTTTGATTTTAATATCATTTATAACTTTTTACCATACAATCGTTTGGGAAACAATAATTTTGTTCATGTGTACATATGGATTACACCTCACTGAAGTGATATGATTAATTTTAAAATTATATTTTAATTCGAAGGTAATGAAGAATAATTGTATAAATATATATTTTATATATGATATAATAATGATCCTATAATAGTGAATTTATATTTAACTTTCTATCATTCCATCTGCCAAAAAATGAAAATAACATTCACATGTACATACGACCTACCATCTAAATGAACAATGAAATTAATTTCTATATATCTAAAATTTATGGATGAATATAAAAATATATCAATACTAATATTCATTATTTAGCTAGTGAAATTATTTATCATATAAAAATAAAAGTGCTGATAAAGATCCATTTTATCAGTGCTATAAAAATCACTGATGAAAAGGGCCTTTATCAGAGTGTTTTTGCACTCATAATGGGTTGTGTTGGTCAGTAATAAGAAAAAGTGATGATAAATAACCCTTTATCAGAACCAACAAAAAAGCATTGATAAATGGGTACCTTTATAAGCTCTACTAAAAATAACTAATAATGGGGGCCCAATATCTATGGTAATAAAAAAGATCCAATGAAGGGTGGCACATTATTAGTGCTACTAACAAAGAGCAGATAAAGGGGGACATTTATCAGTGCTAACAAAAAAGGCTGATAAATTTTCTACAATTATCTAATTTTTTGTCAAGAACAAATAATGGCCCCCTTTATCAATTATTTTTTTTCTAAGATTGATAAAGGGAAAATTTCATTAAATAAAATATATTTCATTAAGAGATTATTAATATTAAATTATAATATATTTTCATACTATGATTTAAATAAGGATAAATACATATTAACACTTAATATATTAGATATTCAGTTAAAATGACATATAATGTTTTAATAGTATATTATTATATAATAATTTACTAATTTTTTTCAAAAAATATACATTTAATAATAATCGGATGAAATAAAAATTAAATAAATTATTGAACGATATCAGATAAGTTGAAAACATGAAATAGACTACGAATGGTCATAACTTTTGATACAAGTGTCCATTTGGTCTCTACCACATAAAAAATAAAATACTTCAAAGAGATATGTGCTTTGGTGACCCAAAGGGAACCCCTTTCACTTTATCCCATAGCCAAAATGTCCTAGAAGGTCTCTAAAACAATGTTTTTAGTTTGAATACCCTATTTCGTCATATTCTATAGTTTTTAGCATTGTTTAAGAGAGTATTATTTATATTTTTCAATGTGGAATGAATTTATTCCTAGGTATTATATACATATAGATATTATGGTTTTAAAATTTTAGTGTTTAAAATAATATAGTTTTCTTTATATTTAAATAAATGCATATTTTATTATATATACTTATCATAAATCAACTCTATAAATATATATTTAGTCATATTTCTTTAAAAATGTATTTTAAAATATATAAACCAAGTGGAAATAAATATTTTTTATTCATTTTATTTAATGTAAAAATTATCCATTTTATTAACATTATAAAAAGACATTTATATGTATATATATACCTATATAAGTAAAGTTAATATATAAAAATGTTTACATCAATAAAAACATATATATTGAAATTTTTATTCTAATATATGTAAATAAATACATTTATATTTAAATATTTTTAAGATAATTTGAAAATTCTAAATGTATATGTGTGTGTGTAAATATGTGTGTATGTGTTTGTGTATCAATATTATATATATATAATATAATTTTATTTTTACAAATATATAATTATCATTAAATCTAGTATGTAAATGTATTTACCATAAACATTTATAAATAATTTATAAAAAAATGATATTTAAACACAAAATTAAATCCAATTATGTATATATATATATGTATATATATATATACTTATAAATATATATGTTCTGAAAAAAAATTTATATCTCAATATATAGACATGTATTAAAAAAACTTTTAAAAAAATTACATTAATCATATAAAGTTAATTATTAAAAAATTTATTCAAAATAATATCTAATTTTTTTGAAGAAAGATAAATATATATGAATATATATAAACTTCTAAAAATGAATATATAATTGTTATAAATACATATGTTTGTGTATTGATAAACACAAACATATATATTATAATATATATAAATGAACATTAATATATAATATATTTCAAGAAATATAAATATGTATATATATATATATATATCACACATTTATAAATATATACAAATAAATAAAACTATTTTAAAATATAAACAATGAAATATTGGAATATTGGTAAAGGTAATTGAAGCACAAAAGGGAGAGAATAAGATCAATTCCCAATGAAAGTGGGTATTTGGGGGATCTATTCAAGAATCGGGGATGGGAGGGGGTGGGGTTTTTTCAAGCTCCAAGAATGGGTTGGGGGTGTATGATGGCATATTATGGAGTAGAAACCATATAGAAATGTATCTGCAAGCATTTATAATGTGGGGTGTTGTTGTGTGTGAAAAAAATAATTTTTTTTAAATTTATTAGTAGCATTAACAAAAAACAAAGATAAAGGCCCCCTTTACTAGTATATGTTTTAGTTTTGTTAATGAAATAATATATTAGCACTAAAAACTACTGATAAAGTCACCCATTATTTGGGATTTTCTCAAGTGGTGATAAATGCTGGCTTTTAAAATCACTATGGTAGGTAGTTCTTTTTTTGTGCTGATATAGCCTATTTGTTAGCATTGTTATATGTTGAATTTATAGTAGTGTAAATAATTTATATATAATATATTAAAATCTTGATTAATATTTTATAGATTTTGTAACCAAGATAAATAAAGACTAAAACTACTTAACAGAAATAATCTTGACAAATGAAGTAGTTAACACTCGAAAATGACAATTTAAATAAGAAATTATTGACAAAAGGGGCATTAAAATATTATAAATGGATAACATATGATATTATAAGATTAAAAATTATTGTGGTGTAGAATTTATAATAATTATAAATTTATTATATAGGTGGTTAGAGTACTTATGAAGAAAGGTGAACTCAAGGTAAGAAGTTTTATACCAACATCTCATTGTTTGTTGAGATTGTTTACAATTAAATTCTAATATTGATACATTAAAATCATTATCTCAAGTCACTCATTAATTTAATTTTATTTTTGTTATTTCATAAAAATAATTTTTTATATTTAATTTTTATCACAATTTATAATTAAGAATATATATATGTTTTACCGAAATAAAATTTCATTTCACTCTTTTGTCGAAGAAACATTTTTCTTCCAATTATAGGGTTTTTAAAAATGTGTCCAATAAATTCATTACTACTGTCTTATAATTTTTTTGAAAGTCATCTTCACCAATGTTCAACTTTTGATTAAATAGTTTGAGAGAAATATTTTTCTAATTTTCCCAATGAAGTACATCGATAATTTTATAATAATAGTATTGAATGAATATTTTTTATAACTTAATAGTAACTAATAGATTTCCCCACCTCAATTGTGAGATTTTTTCTTCTAATCATACTTTATATTTTTAAATTGTGATTTAAAAATGAAATATTTTCTTTTATGATTGCATATCTTTTCTAAATATGTGATTTCAAACTAGAAATGTTATTTTCCCAATGAATTATTTAATAATCTATTAATGGTATTTCAATTCACTAAAGAAAACCCCTTGATATTAATTATTATTTATTGAGGATATGATCCACAGATACCATTCATATTATTTCTCTATATAGTTGATATTTATGAAGAAAATATATTTTTGAAAACTATTTTTTCCTATGGGTTATGAAATTATTGAAATTTTATGACACCCCTTTTTGGTGTTTTGATAAGAGGAGTGATTTATGATCTTGTATCACACATATGTATGATTTTTATTTTGTGACTCATGAGAATATTATCTCCCACCAATGCATTGGTTATGTATCGATTTCTCGTGGGAATAATTAGGCTGAAATGCTGAGTGAAAATACTTCTATACTTTTTACACGATGATAGTCTTGCGAGTGAACCTTGACTACTATGATGGATTTGGGAATGAACCCATTTCAGTATCATAGTCTGGGAAAATACCCTGGAATACAAAGTTAATTTTTTCTTAATTCTAATGTGTATGAATAAAATTAAATATCGTATGTTAATTTTATGATTTGATGTCTCATATTCTTTGATTCCTTTATGATTCATGTCTTACGAACTTCCAGGATTTATTTAATGATATAATATTATGATATTTTATTTTTATGGAATGGTTCTAAAATTTTAATTTCAGTTTACTAAAACCTTATTCTCTTTTTATTCTTATACAATAATTGATATCTCACGTGATTTTCCTTATTATGCATCTTAGATCACACTTTTTTATTTTTTTTCATCAGGATATGAAGAATGTTATTTTTTATGATGCATCTATAAATAATGTTACTTATAAAGAAATAAGTGATTTATTTTGTAAATATTTTATAAACTTATTGTTTATGTTTCTAGGTTTCTTAATAAAATATACCTAAATGATTCTAGAATGGACCAAAATGTTATATAATGAATATTCATTTATTAAGATGTAATATATATGAATGAAAATTATGGGGCCCAATCTATTTCATTAAAGAAAAGTTTAGTTATCATTGATATATATATTGAGAAAACATCTGTACAAACCCTATGGATAAGTCTTTGTGTAGGATAAAATAAAAATGTTTCAAAAAATATTATTGATGGCCTATGTTAAAATATGAATTCGTAGAAGAAGGTGTCATGATTAATAAATAATATAAATGATTTTTCAATATTATATTATTAAACTGTTTGATTACTATTTCTCACAATATGTTTCTTTGAATTAGTCAATGGGTGGTACCTGAAAGAATCATGTTAATGATGAATGTGTTGGAAATATTAATGTATTTCTTCCTGGGCTAATGAATTTTTCTAAAGATTGAATGAATAATATTTTGGATTTTCTTACATGACATTATCATGCTATGAATAAAATTAATCTTACAAATGATAAAATGAGGGAACAACTTTCTATTGAGTCCTCCATGAGGTAATGTAAACCTTATTTTAGTAGGTCCAATAATCCACTAGTCAAGGAGTAATGGATTAGTAACATTGAATGGTCATTTTTCATTATCCAATTTTTAGTATATGAGAACGGTAATCTAGATATTTATCCTTTGTTTGGAGAATCATATTTGTGGTGGACATTTATTAATAACATGGGAGAAAAAATAGAAAACGATTCTGTAGAGTGGGGTGAATTTAAAATCATATTCTCAACAAGTACTTTCCTCTTATTCTTCATATAAAAATTGAGAAATAATTCCTTGAGTCAAAGTAGATGGATGGTGATATTTTTGGTACCTATGGGAGATGTTTTATAAGAGTCAAGAGATATGATTTTGGTATTATCATCTAACCAGAACATAATATTTATTGATTCTTTAGTGGATATGAATGTTTTTTTGAAGGGAGTTATCTATAAGGGACATCAGTAGTTATGAAGAAACCATTTGATATTTTTTTGAGGTGTAGATGGATATTATAGACCCATCAATTTCATGGTTTTTATAAGAAAATACAAATAAAATTGAAAAAAATATAAAAAATATATAGAAAAGAATATGAGTCTTTCTTTATGATCAATGTTCAGAATGAATCATGGGGAAAATTATCACAACCCGTCCCCCAGGGCCTATATCGTGACTACCCAACGCCCGCCTTCCATAGGCGAAGGGCTGGAGACTAGCACCAAAGGCATAAATCCCTAAACTGGGAAGAAATTGCTCTTATAACTGTAAACAAACACACTAGAGTATACAAGTGGAAGCAAAACACAAATTAAAAATCTATACAAAAGAAGTGCTTGAAAGTAAAAGGGGCAGGAAATACAAGCCCAACAGGAAAGTACAAGTACAACTGTAAGCAATTAAAACTGAAGAAAATTAAAGCAGCTACTAGGTCCTCCTCCGGGGTTCCTACCTGAAGGGTAGGCACAAATGGCCTCCTCAGCCCTCGCGTCTATCCGTATCTTCCGTGTACCATCACACCGAGTGGTCCACCTCTGGGTACCATCCAGTCCTGCTACTCTTTGCCTCAGTCAGCACTGTTCGTCGTCTACAACCAACACAATGAGGTGTGGGCATAGCCCATGCAGGGGTGAGTATAAAAATACTCAGTAGGAACCCCAAGACCCTCATGGTATCACAAAATCCAACAAGGATAATCCACAAACTATGAAATAAACAGATAACCATTACTTAGTTATATTCCCATACATATACCTATGTTATCTAGTAACCCATCTCAATCATGAGGAAAACACAAAAGTCATTGAATCAGCTCAAATCAGGATTTTGTTTATTAATCTGAACCCTTGAATGCTGGAGAACTCCTCCTCTATTGAGTATTGTGGGCTATCGCATCACACAAAGGCACTTACCACTAACTTGGACTGCTGAGGTACTCCTCCTGTCATGTACCGTGGATCTGCTGTGCTCACACAGAGAAGCTCCCCCCTATGGGTTTGCTGCACTCACACAGAGGTGCTCCCCTTGTAGCCCGCTGAGGTACTCCACGTGTCAAGTACCGTGGGTCTACTATGCTCACACATAGGCGCTCTCTACTGTGGGTCTGCTGTTCTCACATAGAGGCGCTCCCCAATGGGCTAGTCAAATCACTCCGAGTCGAATAGGTCAGTAGTCGTCAAGTCACAGCCAGCTACTAGGTTCCCACACAAATTCATTCTCATCTCTGAAGATCTTCTCCACAAGCTACTGGTCGATAATACAACTGTCACGAAGTCCCACGTAGAAATATGTCAAAGGTCCACCATGTTATAGGGGTCTCAACGCAAAAGACGGCGTGTCAATCGGACACTCGGTCTGCTAGTTAATAGCTTTTCTGTCCAGGGGTGCCAGTTGGATTCGGTACGATCCAACCTGACCGTATCTCAACTATACCCCGAACTCTAGTGGGGTATTTTAAAAGGGACGACTTCACTCCAAGAATACTGACACTGTTGATGGTTTTTCAAACAGATGTCTGGTGCCAAAGATATGGCCCAATAAGGTAATGGGTCAGTAATGGGACCGGGTCCGGTCCGACCCGGTTAGACTAACTTGGCCCAACCCAGTCTGGGCCGACTTGGTCTGGGTCGACCCGGTCTGTCTCGCTGGGTTTGACTCGGCCCGTTGGGCGGGTCAGCCTTTATGTTTTGGCCTGGTCCGCTGGGCCCGACCCAGCGGACTGTGAGGGCGGTTTGGCCCAGATGTCGCCATGTAGGTGGCACATACCCAAGGTTGGGACCGGTTTGGCCAGCACCGCGAGGGATGCGGCTCGGGTGACATGACCCTGGAGTTCGGGCCGGTCGAGAGACACGCGGGCAGGCGGCGCGGAGCGCATGCTGGCCGCAGGTGCATCGGGTTGGGCGCCTCAAGGACCGGGAATGATGCGGGGGTTCCAGGTAGGGTGCCAAGCAGGTCTCAGGGGCACCAGGCAGGCCGCGGGGGTGCCAGAAGGGCATCGGGCAGTGCACGGGGGCGCCGGGGGGGCTGCGGCAGGTGTCGGGAATGCCGCGGGGATACCGGGCAGGGTGTCGGGTTAGACGTGGGGGAGCCGGGTAGGCCGCAGCAGGTGCCGGGCAGGCCATGGGGGCACCGTGAAGGCTGCGAGGGTGTCGGGCAGGCGGCGGGGGCATCGCCATGGGTGCGACAGGGTGTCGGAGGCCTGCGGGTAGGCGGGCCGCGCACCGGGTAGGGCGCCGGGAGGCCGCGGGCAGGCAGGCCGCACGCTGGGCAGGGCATCTGGAGATTGCGTGCTAGTGGGCCGTGCGCTGCTCGTGCCGGTGGTGGTTGGCCGGAAGCTTCGGTGCGCCACAGGGGCAGCACGATTCATGGAGGCTACAGGTAGCGTGGCTTTCGTCGTTACCGCCTTTGTCGTCGTTGCTTCATCACTATGTTGTAGAACGCCACAAGAAAAAAGAATCGACGGAGGATGTCGAGCCATGTTAGGTTGGCCCGCCTCCTCTAAGATTAAGGTGATATCAATTGGTTCATCTAAATAGGAAATATGAACATCAATTATTTACAACCACGCAACGATTTTTTTCAAACAACGATGAGAAAAGAAAAGCGATAAAGCACAATGTAAACCCCCTACCTCTTGTTCGTCGATCGACGTTCGTCATTCCATGACGGTGTTGAGGAAAGAAGACGATGATGTTCATCATTCTCTGTGTTTGTCACGCACTCCCAACACAGAACTGGGTCGGCCGTGGAAGACACTCCATGTCCGTAGGATCTGTGGGAGGAAGTCGAAGAAGGTTGTTGGCGGCGTTCTTCGCATTCTTCGTTCATCGTTGGGAGAACATAATTTCTCCTATTCTCTCCTCCTAAGATCCAACCAAATGATAATTTATAAGCCAAAAATAATATAAGTTATATATTATTTTATTGGCACAACAATTTCAAATGAAGGAATAAATTAAGAGGCTCTCCTTAATAAATTACATGCGTTGGCGCAATTGATTAATGGGGATGTCAAGAGGATCCAAATAATTAAATTACACGTGTTGGAACAATTAATTAAAAGGGAATGGTGAAACTAATTAATGGTTGGGGAGGTCAAGGGACTCCCCCCCTCATTAATTATGGGGGTTGGGAGATTTTCCACCCTCCCATTAATTTGGGGGTTTTAGTCTTGTGTAGTCCCCACAACGTAACCTCTCACTGGAGGTTATGTTCGGGTGGCCCCACCACTATAATCTCTCATTGGAGGTTAGGGTGTGGAGGTCCCACCTCCAACTCCAATGTGGAGGTTTTAACCAACAACCACTCACACTCGTGGTGGATCAAAAATAAAATAAAGTGTTGTACACTTTATTTTATTATTTTTTTATGAAAATCCAAAAATAACATTTATTCTCGACCATCCACCATCGAGGTGAAAGTATTCTTAAGGGAAAACCGGCATTGCGAGTTCAATGGTGCCCTCAGATTTCAGTTTTGAGCACCGGTTCAATAGTTATAAAAACCCACTCATAAATTTACTGAACAAACCTGAAAAAAACTTCAGAAATTGATTTTGGGCACACCGGGTCTCGGAATCAAGCACCGTAAAAATTTACTGACTCATAAAAATCCCATGAATTTAAGAAAACAAATTTCCACATAATTTTTGTGTCTTTAAATTCTTCCCACTTTAGGGCTTTACGTCCCCGTAAGCTACAAATCGAACTATGGGAATAAAACGGGGTTCCGAGCATGCATCTGAGCCTCCCGCTCCCATGTGACCTCCTGGAGGTTCCTATGCTTCCTGCGAATGCACACCAGAGGTAACGAACATCCACGTAAGAACCACTCATGTCAATCCTAAATCTCCACTGGAACATCCATAAAAGTCACCCCATCATCGACGTCCAACTCTCCATGGTCGATGATGTGGGAAGAGTCGTGCACGTATCTTCTCAGCTGAGATACGTGGAAGACGTCGTGCACCAAATGTAACTGAGGTGGAAGATCTAAGCGGTAAGCCACCTTGCCTACTCTACTGAGGACATGGAAAGGACCGATGAATCTCAAAGATAACTTATCATCTCAGCCAAATCATCGTAGAACTTTTCGAGTTGAGACCCAAAAAAAGACGTGGTCGCCATCCTTGAACTCCAGAAGTCTCCATCTCCGATCAGCATACGGATTCTATCTTCTTTGTGCAGTCTTCATCCAATCTTGGATGATCTGCACCTTCTCCTTAGTAGCTCGTACCATCTTTGGTCCCTCTAGTTCTGACTCCTCAGGTTCAGTCCAGCACAAGGGTGATCTTCAAGGTCACCCGTACAACGCCTCAAAAGGTTCCATCCCTATGGAGGAGTGATATCTGTTGTCGTAAGAAAACTCACCCAAAGGCAAGTGATCCTCCCAGCTTTGACTTAAGTTGAGGACACATGCACGTAGCATTTCCTCGAGGTTCCGAATAGCCTGCTCTATCTGACCATCTGCCTGAGGATGGAAGGCGGTGCTCAAGGGAAGATGTGTCCCAAAAGCTTCCTGCAAACCCTTCCATAGCCGGGAATTAAATCATGTGTCACGATTTGAGATAATAGAGGAAGGTACTCCATGTAATTGCACAATCTACTAAACCTAGAGGCATCCTACGGTTATACAAAACCCTTCTCTCTAATCGATTGGAAGTGGGCCGACTCGGTGATTCGGTCGACGATCACCCATATTGCGTCGTGACCTCTGGATGTATGTGGAAGACGCGTCATGAAGTCCATGGATATCACATCCCACTTCCACTCTGGGACCTCTAAGGGCTGAACCAAGCCTTCTGGTATTTGGTGCTCTGCCTTCACTTGCTGACAAGTGAGGCATCGTGAGACAAACTCTTCTACTTCCTTCTTCATAGCTGGCCACCAGTGCTGTCGTCAAATGTCTTGGTACATCTTCACCACTACTGTATGTACCGCTTGATGGGATGTGTGGAACTCCCTCAACACGTCCTCCTAAAGTGCCACTAGTTCCCTGGAATGTCATCTGAAGAGGATGACGTGCTCCGCACCTTCAGAGAACCCATCAGGTGCCTACCCTGTGGATATCTGGGCACGTCGTGTCTCACAGTCAGCGTCCCCATGCTATGCCTTCCTGAATCGCTGAAGAAGAGGGGGGGGGGGGGGTGACTATAAGAGACTATAAAAATGCTTGTCCATCTCTATCCACAAAAGATATACATAAAGCATCCAACTACTCTTTTTCCTCTCCTAGCAGTTGTATAACAGTCCTCCTGTTGAGTGCATCTGCAACAACATTCCCCATCCTAGGAGTATAGACTATCTCGAAGTCATAGTCCTGGAGGAACTCATGCCAACATCACTGTCTCAGGTTCAGATCCTTCTAAGAGAAGATATACCTGATACTCTTGTGATCAGAGTACATAGTAAAACACTCACCCATCAGATAGTGCCGCCACATCATCAAGGAGAATACCACTACTGCTAACTCTAGGTCATGGGTAGCGTAGTCCTTCTTGTGTTGTCTCATCTACTGAGAAGAATAAGAAATCACTTCCCGCTCTTTCATTAGGACACACCCATGTCTGGTCCCTAATGCATCGCTGTAAACCATGTACCCTACGCCCTCTTCTGGAAGCCTACAGATGGGGGAACGATTCAGCCTCTGACTCAGCTCTTGAAAGCTCTACTGGAATCTCTCCGACCACATGAAGGGTTTCCCCTTCTTCGTCAACGCTAATAGTGGTACTGCAACTCTGGAGATGTTTGGTACGAACCTCCGATAATATCCAGCCAAACCCAGGAATCTTCCTACCTTTGTCACACTCCTGGGTGGCTCCCAAGAAAGTAACACCTCGATCTTCACTGGATCCACTGTAACTCCAACATCTGAGATGACGTGTCCCAAGAAGTGAACCTCCCAAATCCAAAACTAGCACTTAGAGAGCTTACCATAAAGCTGGTGCTCTCAAAAGTGTGTCTAGTACTACCTACAAATTGTAGACATGATCCTCCTCAGTAGTCGAGTAGATTATAATGTCGTCGATGAAGACTACAACAAAGCGATCGAGGTAAGGCTAGAAGATCATGTTCATGAGACTCATGAACACTACTGGCGCATTGGATACACCTATGGTTATAAAAAAGAACTCGTAGTGGCTGTAACGACACTTGAAGGCCGTCTTCTGTACATCCTCGTCTCGAACTATGAGCTGGGGATAGCCGGATCTAAGGTCTATCTTTGAGAACCACCGTGCTCCCTTCAGCTGGTCAAAGAGGTCACCAATCCCTGGGAGTGGTACTTGTTCTTCATGGTCACCTGATCTAGGTGACGATAGTCTACACAAAGACTTATTCTCCCATCCACCTTCTTGGTGAATAGAATCAAGGCTACCTAGGGAGAAACACTAGGCCGGATGAATCCCTTCCCCTGCAAGTCCTCTAGCTATACCCTCAGCTCACGAAGCTCTGTGGGAGCCATCTGATATGCTGGAGTAGATATCGGTTCCTTCCTAGGGTACATGTCAATGTAGCAGTCCACCAATCTATAAGGAGGTAGTCCTAGAACATCGTCAGGGAAAACATCTATGTAATGGTCCACCACTACAGGATAAGTCGGACTCTCCACATCAACTTCTCCGAGGGTAAGGCATGTCAACTAGTGAGTGATTGGCTGCACCCTCCTCTGGGTAAGTCCGTCCTTTTGTGGAAAGGTTCCCTTCTCACTGGTAAAGGTAATCCTAGTCCCATCCATGCGGACACACCGAACTTTTCGCCAAATACAGTCAATATGTGCATGGAATGTAGATAACCCATCCATATCCAAGATGAAATCATCAAGCCTGGATGCTATTACTAGGAGATCCCAGTCGAAGCTATTGCCTCCTAGAGTAAGATTGCACTGTAGGCACCAGTGCGTAATCATTGAATTAGCTCTCGTAGGGGTCCCTAGCCATAAGGATCGAGCCAACGGCTCCATCAGAATCTTCGAGCTCTGAACGAGGGCATTTGTAATAAAAGAGTGACTAAAACCTATTTCTATAAGAACTAAAGATATGGTGGAGTAGACACATATCATACCTCAAATCATCTCTGGGGCATCGTGATAGTAGGCCTCAGCTACCTGAAGCTGAGCTCTCCCATGTCCATCTGGTCCCTGCGGTTGGGGTGAGCCTCATGGTCATGGTGGTGGTAATAACTCGTAACGTCGTCCACCACTAGCTGCACGTCCATCTCCTCTTCCACGCCCACATCCTCCCTACGGACCGCCTCATTCGAACCTCTGCCTCTACCTAAGAGGTACCTTAACTTTTTTCTGACCATCTGTACAGTGGGTCGGACAATCACAAGCCATGTGACCCTGCCCACCGCATGAGTAACACTGTCCAATCCTGGCATGTCTGGCTCTGTCTCCACTCTGGGTGCCCCACACAACCAATTCTCAGTCGTGCAGTCGTCCACCTATATGTCTGGTTCTCCTGGACCTCTACAACATATGTCTACTGCCAGCTGTAGAAGACTCCGCAACATGTCAACTAGTAGTGGGTCGCGCTGCTGGTAACTACTCTACAAGGAAACTCTCCACTAGGAGGGATGTCTCTAACACCCCCTTCTGCATCGGGATGCTGAGTGAGATCATCGATGCCCTGACCTCCCTCGTGAGTTCCTGCTCGTGGGTCCGAGCCCTGAAGAATGGGTCTCATACCATATCTGTGGAGTAGTGCGAGAGGTCGGCGAACCTCGCTGAGTATTGTGCTACTGTCATGCTGCACTGCTGCAGATGAAGTAGCTCCTATATCTGCACCACATGAAGGGTGGCTGGTACAAACTCTACCAGAAACAGGCTCTCGATGTCTGCCCAGAGTAGGGTCACCTCATCATGAACCTAGAGCATCAGGCTCTACCATCTGCCTGCTGCTGCCTGAAAGATACTCATGTCAAGGATCACAATGATGTCTGTTGGTGTCCCTACTAGCTTGAAGACTCTCACCACAACCTCCATCCAATCCTCAACTGCCTATGAGTCTGTCTCTCCCCTGAACATTGGTGGATTCTTGAATTGGAACTCGTGCAATACGCTCAAGAAGCGTGTATCATTTGCTGCTGGGGATGGTGGAATTAGTGGCCCAATGGGAAGTAGTACCGCTGGTGGATCCACTGGTAAATGGAACTGCAATGAGGCCTCATCGCTCGGTGGGAAATCAGTACATACGACTCTCAGGGCTCTAACTGGTCGTCTGCAGGGAGGCATCCTGAAAGAAATAGATGTGACACAGTCAAAAGATTATACCTTTTGAGCTGACCTGGTTGAGCTGACTTAAAGAAAAACTTTTGAAAACACACACCCAATCAGTGATTCCATGCATCGAGTCAAAATCAAAAGTATGGGTCCTAATGTATGGATACGTCGGTTTCTCGCACCAACACTGTTCTCCCTGAACTGAAAACCACACTTAGTACCCTTAACACTATTTCATCACAGAAAATAAAGATCAGAGTTCTATGTTCTGCGGTAGAACTGACTACTCTGATACCAATTTGTCATGACCCATCCTCGGAGTCTGTATCGTGACTACCCCAAGCCCACCTTCCATAGGCTAGGGGCTGGTGACAAGAACCAAAGGTGTAAATCCCTAAACTGGGAAGGCATTGCCTTTATAAATGTAAAAAAAAACATCATAGTACACATCTGGAAGAAAAACAGTAAGTAAAACTGTATACAAAAGAAGTGGTGGAAAGTAAATGGGTCGGAAATACAAGCCCAATAGGAAAAGAACAAGTATAACTAGAAGAAAGTACAAATGAATAAAAGTAAAGAAGCTAGTGGGTCATCCTCCGGGGTTCCTATATGAAGGGTAGGTAAAGATTGCCTTCTCTGAACTCCTGTCCATCCGTCTCCTCCATGTACCGTCACACCGAGTGGTCCACCTCTGGGTACCATCTAGTCATGAAACTCTCTGCCCCAGTTAGTGATGTCCATCGTCTACAACCTACACAATGAGGTGCGGGCATAGCCCGTGTAGGGGTGAGTATAAAGATACTCAATAGGGACCCCGTGACCCTTAAGGTCTCACAAAATCCAACATGGATAATCCATAATGTATGAAATCAACAGATAACCATTACTTAGGTATATGCCCATACATATAGCTAAGTATTGTTGTAACCCATCTTAATCATGAGGAAAACACAAAAGTCATTGACTCAGCTCAAACATGGATTGTTTTATTAATCATAACCCTCAACTACTGAAGAACTCATCCTCTATCAAGTACAGTGGGCCTGTCGGGTCACACATAGGCTCTTCCCACTATCTTGGACTGCTGAAATACTCCTCCTGTCGAGTACCATGGATCTTCTATGCTCACACAGAGGAGCTCCCCCGCCCCCCGTGGGTCTACTGCGCTCATACAGAGGTACTCCCTTGGTAGCCAGCTAAGGTACTCCATGTTTCGAGTATCATGGGTCTGATGCACTCACACAGAGGCTCTCACCACTATGGGTCTTCCATGCTCACATATAGGTGATTTTCACATGGCTATTCGAATCATTCTGAGTCGAGTCGGTCAGTAGTTTTCAAGTCTCAACTAGCAACTAGGTTCCAGCACAAATTCATGCTCGTCTATGGAAGATATTCTCCACAATCTACTGGTCGATACTCCAACTATCACGAAGTCCTTCCTAGAAGTATCTCAAAGATCAACCACGTTATAGGGGTCTCAATGCAACAGACGGTGCATCAATCGGACACCCGGTCTGCTAGTTATTAGCCTTTTAGTCTCATGGGCCCAGTTGGATTCGTGTATGATCCAACCTGATCGTATCTCAACTATACCCCGAACTCTATTGGGGTATTTTCAAAGGGACGAATTTGCTCCAAGAATACCAATGCCATTGACTTTTAGTCAAACGAACGTCTGGTGCCAAAGATATGACCCAAGAAGGTAATGGGTCAGTAATGGGCCCGGGTCCGGTCCAACCCGGTCGAACTGACTCGGCCAAACCCAGTCTGGGCCAACCTAGTCTGTCCCGCTGGGTCTGAACCGACCCGTTGGGTGGGTAAGCCCGGTAAGTTTTCACCTGGTCCACTGGGCTCGGCTCAGCGGACTACGAGGGAGGTTCAGCCTGGATGTCGCCACGTAGGTGGCTCCGCCCAAAGACTAGGGCAGGTTTGGCCAGTGCCGTGAGGGGAGCATCTCGGGCGGCATGGTCTGCGAGGTCATTTCGGGCAGGAGACCAGCAGGCAGGCCGGGCGGAGCGCAGGCAGGCAGCGGGTGCACCCGGTAGGGAGCAGTAGGGGCCGGGCAGGCAGCGAGGGTGCCGGGGAGGCCGCGACAGGGGCTGGGCTGGACGCAGGGTTCCCAGGCAGGGGGCAGGGTAGGTCGCAGTGGTACTGTACAGGGTGTTGGGCAGGACGCGAGCCACCGGGCAGGGCGCCGGGAAGTCTTCGGGGGTGCTGGGCAGGCCACGGGGATGCTGGGAAGGCCGCGGGGGCGCTGACAGGGTGCCGGATGGCTGCGGGCAGGTGGGCCGCACGCCGGGCAGGGCGTCAGGGGGCCACAGGCAGGCGAGCCGTGCACCGGGCAGGGCGCCGGGAGGACGTGGGAAGGCAGGCCGCATGCCGGTCAGGCCGGCGGTGGTCGGGCGAAAGCTTTAGTGCGCCATGGGGGTGCCGCGATTCGCGGAGGCCGCGGGTAGTGCGACCTTCATCATTTCTGCCTTCATCGTCGTCGCCTCATCGCCATTCCGTAGAACAACACAAGAAATAATAATCAATGGAGGATGTCGAGCGATGTTAGGTTGGCCTGCATCCTGCGTGTTTATGGTGATATCAATTAGTTCATCGAAATAGGAAAGATGAACATCAATTATTTAAAACCACGCCACGATTTCTTTTCAAACAATGACGAGAAAAGAAAAGGGATAAAACAAAATTTAAACCCCTACCTCTTTTCCGTCGATCAGCGTTCGTCATTCATTGATGGTGTTGTGGAAAGAAGATGATGAAGTTCATCATTCACCGCGTTCGCCACGCACTCCCAACCTCAATCTGCGTCGGTCATGGAAGACACTCCATGTAGGTAGTATTCGAGGGAGGAAGTTGATGAAGGTTGTTGGCAATGATCTTCGTTCTTTATTGGGAGAACTCTTTTTCTCCCAATCTCTCCTCCCAATCTTCCACCAAATGATAATTACCAAGCCAAAAATAATATAAGTTATCTATTATTTTATTGGCACAAAAATTTCAAAATGGTAGAATAAATTAAGAGCCCCCCCTTAATTAATTACATGTGTTGGCACAATTGATTAATGGGGACGTCAAGAGGCTCCCCTTAATTAAATTACACGCGTTGACGCAATTAATTAAAAGGGAAAGGTGGCACCAATTAATGGTAGAGGAGGTCAAGGGAATCCCCCCTCATTAATGAGGGGAGTTGGGAGATTTTCCACCCTCTCATTAATTGGGGGGTTTTAGTCTAGTGCGGTCCCCACGATGTAACCTTTAATGGCAGGTTATGTTCAGGTGTCCCCCACCACCATAACCTCTCTTGGGAGGTTAGGGTTTGGAGGTCCCAACTCCAACTCCCAAGTGGAGGATATAACCAACAACCACTCACACTAATTGTGGCTTAAAAATATAATAAAGTGTTTTACACTTTATTTTATTATTTTTTTAGAAAAATCCCAAAACTAACTTTTATTCTCGACCATCCACAGTCGAGGTGAAAGTCTTGTTAAGAGATACTGGTGCTGCGAGTTCAATGATGCCATGGGATTTCAGTTCCAAGAACCATTTCAAATTTTATAAAAACCCGCTCGTACGTTTACTGAACGTACATGAAAAACACTTCAGAAATTGATTTTGGGTGCACCGAGCCTTAGAATCAAGCATTGTAAATATTCACAGACTCGTAAAAATCCCATGAATTTAAGAAAAAAAATTTCCACATAATTTCCAGGTCTTTACAGAAATTGTATTAACGAAACTTGTAAATATTTAAAGTGTGGAAGGGATGGTCGTCAGACATTAGAATTATACATTGATTGGAAGAATTTTTCTAATGATGTGAATATATAGAAATCACTAAAAAAATAATCCACCCACATTCTAGGGATTTAAATTCATCGAGTATGGTGATTATGCATAATAGTACAAAAATGAAAAGATTGACGATAATGATGGACGTAAACAACCACTTAAGCCCAAAAAAGGGAAATATAACTTCATCATTATTGTTTATGATGGGTATAATAATGACATAGTGAAAGGTACACATACCATCCAATACAGATATTCTGATGTTTAATTTTATCATAGATATACCCACATTTTTATATTTAAATATTTTTCTAAGAGTATAACAATACCACATCAAAAACTAGATATTGAGTTATCATTAAACCCCCATAATGGTACAATGACCACTTCCCATATCTATGTTCTTATATGTTTGAATGATGTTGAAAATTGTTTCCTAAAAAAATTTCCATACTTCCTTTAGTTGAATTCTTTGTTTTTTTGGGAATGGGTAAACTGTAGTTATAAAAATTACACATTAATTGATGATGAAATAAAATTAAATTTGATATTCCAAAACCAACCTATGATCTCTTTTCAATGTGAAGATAAAAATGATGTTCTCATGGAAATTAAATCCATCATGTGTTTCATGATTCCAATTTAGAAGGGGTGGTTATCTCATATTTTTTTGGAAAAACTCTATGTTGATGATATTTTTATTGTGTTAGAGCTTATTGATGCTTTTCCAAATGATATTCACAGTCTTTTATAGAATAGTTAAGTTTAGTTTTCAATATAAATTAAATCTTTTAATACTCTTATTTCCAATAATCTATATAGAATAACCCATATTGAGTTGTGAAAATTGAAGTATACACTTCAATAGAATCATGTTAAGGGATTAATTTGGACTTATGTGTCACCTTGTGTCACAAATGTTCTGTTTATTAAAAAGAAATATAGAACAATGGGACTTTGTGATGATTATTGTGAACTTAATAAGATAAATATTAGGAATAAGTATCATTTACCTCATATTGATGACTTTCTCGGTGAAACACACAGAGATCTAAATTTACCAATATTGATCTTCATTCTAAATATCATCAGTTGAGGTCAATAATGAGGTCATCATTAAGATAAAATTCCAAAAAAGTTATGGACACTATAAATTTATATTGATTACATGTGGTCCAACTAATTCCCTTAATATCATGTTGGATTTAAATAATTGAGTATTGAGTGATTACATTGATGAGTTTTTGTAGTATTTATAGAAGATATTCTTATTTTTCAAATATAAAGGAAGAGAATGATGACCATTTATGAATTCTGATGAAGAACCTATGGAAGGAGAATCTTTATAAATTTTTTTCCAACTATGAATTTTTTATTAAAAATGTATCATTGTTAATTAATATAATATCATGAGATGATATATTAGTAGACCCTATAAAGACATAAGTAATTAAATATTACCATATTACAAACATTGTGACTCTATATATAGTTTTCTTGGAATGACTGGATATTATTGACTATTTATAGTGAAATTTTCATTGCTATTGAATCCACTTAGCAAGTTAACTTGTAAGGGAGCCATGTTCCTTAGGAAAAAATAATTTTTTTAATGTTTTAAGAGAATTAATAGAAGCCTAGTTAGTGCACATATACTTACACTACCAAAAACTAGAAAAGGATTTATAATCAATAATGAATCATCAAAAAAGATACAAGGATTTATAATCATTTATAACAATATGGTTATATATTATTCTCCATGATAATTGTTTTTCCATGAAAAAATAAGCCCATTAATGATTTGGAGTTAGCTGAGTTAATTTTTTCATTAAATATTAAGAGGAATTATCTCTATGGAGAAATTTTTGGCATATATATTGATCACAAATGTTTAAAGTATATTTTCACTCAAAAAGATTATAACATGTGAAAAAAGAAGAAGTGTGGAGATGATTGAATGTTATGACTACTCAATACATTACCAACTTGGTTTAGTGAAAAAGATAAAAGATTCTCTTATTCAAAATGATCATACCAACTTATATATGACGAGGATAAAAATAATCCAATAATTATAAACCTGAAACTTATGAATCATGAAATTATGAATTAAATGAATAATTATTATCTTTCTCATATTATATTTTTACTATATATCTTTATAAACATTAAATAGGAACAAAAGAAACATATAAAGATAAAAAAGAAGGTGATAAATGGTATATAGTTCAACCATGATTATGATGGAATTATTTGTTTTAGGAACCATGTATGCATCCATTTGACACCATATTTAAATAAGGATCTCATGAATATAGCTCATAGTACTTCATTCTCAATTCACCCAAAAATTAAGAAGATATATAATAATTTGGAAGATTATTTTTAGTGGGATGGTATAAATAGAGATTTTATAGAGTATGTTTGATGGTTCTTGGTATGTTAGAAAGTAATTTCATAGAGACAAAACTTGAAGGGGATGTAAAAATAATCACTGATACCTAAATTGAAATTAGAAAACATCACCATGGATTTTTTCGTTATACTTTGCAGAGAATATAAATGGCCTAATGTCATTTTTGTTATAATTAAAAGACCTATTAAGTCATAAAACATTATTTACGTTAGAAAATATATCTATATTTAGGAAAAAATCAGTTATACATTATAGAAGTGATAATGTTTATTAGTTTACCACTATCAATTGTATCCAACAAGGATCTGAGGGTTGCCTTAATGTTTTGGAGAATTATTCAGTATGATATGGATATAGAGTTATGTTCCATATGTTTTTATCATCCTTAGATAAATGGTAAGTATGACAGGAACATTAAAAATTTATAAGAAATGTTGGAAGATTTTTCTAAGGATTTCAAAGGTGGTTGGGATCAACACCTTATTTTGGTGGAATTTTCATTCAAAACTAGATATCACTCTAGCATTCAGATGGATTCATTTGAAGCCACCCATGGTAGGAATCACAGAACTCCAGTATTTTGGACTAAAGTAAGATAAATGGAGATAATGGGACAAGATATAGAGACAGAAATGGAAGAGAATTTTATATCCATTCAATATTATATACAACCAACTCAATGGTGGGAAAAAAATTATACTGAAAATCAACAGAAAGTTATAGATTTTGATATTGGTGATAAGGTATTCCTGAAAATATCTCTCTGGTAGTGGGTGATGATATTTGAAAATAAGGGAATGATAAAAAAATTTAATATAAGTTATTTTAAAATTCCTTATTGTATTCGGTTAGTAGAATACAAATTATCACTCCCATAAAATATGTCTCAATTTCATGATTTGTTCCATGTATCTCTCCCGAGGAAGCAAATACCTGATCATTCAGATGTATAGAACTTAGAGGTCATACCAGAGGAGAAAGATAATTCTTATTAAGAAAAAATAGTTTAAAATTTTTATTGCAGATATATTGTGCTACAAAACAAGACCAGTCACCTGGTAAACGTTTTGTGGAGAAATAACCAAATTGAAGAAGCTATGTGGAGACCAGAGGATGGGAGGAGGAATAAATGTCTCTATTGTTTTTATTATAGTGATGGATTCTTAGGAAAAATAAATTTTACATGGTCTAGAATGCAATACCTCTTTTTTATGAAATATTTCTCTTCAAATAATGTAAGTTCTTCGATATATTGGGTTACACGCACCATTGATTTAAAATTAACAATGTATCATTATTTAAATTTTATGTATGCATTATCAAAAATCCATTGCAATGGTGACTATGAATTGTAATAACAAAATTATGAAAAATATATTCTATAATCATGTATAAAATAATTTCATTAGTTAGCGAATGATTATGATTTTCTAAAAAAATATTTCATAATAAAATATTCTTTTTCTCAAAAAAAATTTTTTATATCCATAGTATATTTTTATTAATAAATTAAAATAATAATTTTTGTTGGATTATTTTAATTAATTATATATATTATTTTCTTCATAATTTTTTTTAAATATTCACCAAAACATTTATTGGTATAAGATAAAAGCAAATCCATTTTTATTCTTAAAATTTTTTTTTCACTAAAAATTAGTTTTTGTCTCATTTTTTAGAGTAACATTAAAATTATTTTCTATCATTTATAGGAATAGAATTAGATAAGATAAATTAAATATTTATAATTATAGGATTAAAATTTGGTAAACATGCCCCTTTTATTTAATGGTCTATATGAATATTAACTGTGGTAAAAATTATCACCTCAGAAAAGGGTAATTAGGGTTAATATAGATTTAAAATAATTAAAAAGAACATAAATTTTCATCCTAATTATTAATGAATGAATCAAATTATAAACTTTTCACATTAGGATATAATTTTATTAGTTTAATAGAAAATTTACAATGAAAATGAATTATATATTATTTAAATCAATTAAGGTTACTGGAAGTCACTCTCATAGTTTTAAATATGCTTTATATGTTCCCAAAGGGAAAACATGTTATGAAAGAATAATAATATTAATTTTTATGTAATGAAATTATATTCATAATTTAAATTTTTTCTTATAATTTTTAGGTATTATATAATTAATTAAAATTATTTGAAAACACCAATATATAATTAATTCAATTAATGGGAAAAATGAAATAAATGATTTGGAAAATATAAAAAACTGGAATAATTTTTTGATTTATAGATTTACATGAATTTGTTCAGTAATTATGATATATTAGTGGTGTATTAAAAAGTTATATTTGAATTTAGATATTTTATTTATTTATTCTCAGTCAAATAAAATGAATTGTTCTTGAATGGAAAATAATGACATTTTATCGAAATAATATTTTTATTAAATTATAAAAAAATCATTAAAATATTAAAATAACCCTTGTGGATATGATATGCTAGAAAATTTAATTGTTTTTTAATTATGATCTAATTATAATCTTGTAATTAATATTTTACAACCCTTTAATATTGAAAATATTGTCACCATAGTTAAAATAAAATTCTGTTAATTAAGGGTTAATCAAAATGATAAGGTTTAAGATGAAATTAAAAGTTATATAATGAAATTTGTCTATGAGATTACAACCGTATAATACTATATATTCTAATAAATGGTAATTTGGTGGAATTTTTTTTAGAATGAATTTTTTTTAATCTTTTCAAAAATTCTAAAAGTTCCCCTCAACTTAGTTATAAAATGCCACATCCTCCCTAACATATTTACACCACTTTGAGCCTTATAGCTAGAAAAACTGTAATAATTTTACTTATAAACATCTATTTATAGATCCTATAGGTTTTGGGCTTCCAAAATACTAACCCTATAATCCTATAGAGGTGACATTAAGGAGTCATTTCGAAGGAGAGGTAATTTGTTTAACTAATCACATTTTTCATACTCTTATTTACCTATTCTAAATATACAGTTTTTAAATTAGAATAATATCTTATTTATTATAAATATTCATAAATTTTTTTATGATTGTTTAATCACTATTATACACTCTCTTTCTAATCAAATTACAATGGAAATCATTGCTCATGCATGCGTTTGGATTACAGTACCCATACAGTGATGCAATTCATTTTTCATCACCATCTTTTATGGATGTGTATTATGATGAGTTTAATGTTAATACATTATAGTTATGAAACAATTATTCTTTCTTAAGGCTAATATACCATATAAATTCTTTCAATATAGTCAATTGGGAAACAATATTGTCATTCGTATGTACATGTTGACTACCACCACCACAAAGTGATGTGATTCATTTTCCATGTATATTTTAGTTAGATAGTGATGATGGATAATTTTGTGAATATATTTATATAATAATGATCATATCATGTTGAATTAATATTTACCTTTAATTAATTCTATCCATTGTGAAATTAAAATAGTGTTCATGCGTACGTACGACCTCTGGTCTGCACAAACAATGTATTTCATTTTTCTTTATCTAACTTTCATTGATGTCTCTAAATATGTATATAATTATTTTATAAGATATTTATATAATTATTAATATTATTTATAATATTAAACCGAAATAAATATGTACTAGAACTGCTACATTAGTATACACATTATAAATGAAGCGATTTACACCTGAAAATGTAAATTTTAATAAAGAATTATTGATACAAGGGTTCATTGAAATGATATAAAGATATAATATAAGATATTATAAATATTCTAGTGTCTCTAGTATATAATTATAATAAATTTAAATTTATTATACATGTGGTTATAGTGCTTTTTAATAATGTATAAGTAATGGTAAGAGGTTTTAGGTTACAATATCATTGTTTATATGGATTGATTATAATTAAGTTATGAAAATGAAATATTATTATAATCCTATAAATATACTCATGGATTTTATCTTTATATGGTTTTTTCTTAAAAATATAATTTTTCTATAAATTTTCTCTAATTTTGTTATCAATATATTGAAAATACATTTTAAGGAAAACCGACTTCCTATGTACATTTGATTGAAATAAAATATTTTCATTCTATATCCATATTTTCTAAAAAATTTAAATAACATTTTTAATATTATCTTATGATTGTTTCATTTATTTTTACTAACATTTTAATTTTTCCAAAATGTTTGGAAATTATTATTTTTTTCATTTATCTATCATGGTACTTTTTATCTTTTCCAAAAAAGCTATCGATGGAATTTATTTATGTTAAACATCATAAATGGGGTTTCTATCCATCATGACTATTTTTATTGGAATATACCATTAAAAGTTTACATCATCAGTTTGAAAGAAATTTTTTACTTGATATTATTGCAATTTATTATTCAATTGATTTAAAAATAAAAAAAATATTTTACTTAATTTTTTTAATTATTTTTTAATGGTATTTCAATTCATTAAAGGCAACAACCCTTGATATCACTAATGATTTACTAAGGTTATAATACAAGGATAATATCCATATTATTTCTATAGAGAGTTTATATTTATGATGAAAATATATTAATGGAACCTGTTTCTTTTCTATAGGTTATGTTATGATGAAATGTTTATAATAACCCTTTATTTTTTAGAATCTGATAAGATGAATGTTTTTTAATATTTGGGAACAAATATGCTTTATTTTTTATTACTTTATATATGGGTCCTGCATATCTAACTAATTAATCATAAAAATATTGATATATTATGAAGTAAATAGAAGTAAAATAGAGTGTTAACCCAACTCAATAAGGGAATTTGTCAACTATGATAGTCATAGGAGTGAAGTTGACTACTATAATTGTTTTGGGATTGAACCCATTCTAATATGATAGTATTGAAAAATAATATATAATATTATGGAAATGAATTTTTTATTCCCATACATATGCCAGAATCCCAGGTTTTATGCTAATGTTATGCTCCCATGGAACATTTCATTTGATTCCATAATGATTAATATGTTAGGAACTACCATGATTTGTTCTATAAAATAATATTATGATCTTTGATATGAATGGAATGGGTTTTAAATTATAATATCATGTTATTATACCATTATTCTCATGTTATTATTATATGATCACTTATATCTCCCTTGTTTACACTTATAAAGAATCTAAGATCACCCTTTTCATAGGATTCTTTTCCTCATGTTATGAAGAAAGGTGTTACATATGATATGTCTATTAAGGGTGATTGTTATTAAGGAACAATTGGGATGTGATATAGATAATTCAAGAACTAGTTTTTTTTGTTTTAGAGTTTCTAATGTTACTATACATGAACAATTTTGGCGTGGATTGAAATTTTTATAATGAATATTCATCTATTAAGAATTAATATATTTGTATGTAATGTATGGTTACATATAATTAACTCATAAATGAAAGGGATTATAATATTGGTATATATTTGGGAGACATATATAAACATTATCAATTAATTACACAACATTATAGAGAGAGGGGTCATAACCCGAAGATAATGGTGGTTTAGAGAGATCCCTTACACATATAAGAAAAAAACTCCAGAAATAAAATTAATCTTTTAATTTAAAACCACTTTTAAAATTAATAAGAAAAAAAGTAAAAAATATTTTCCTTAAAGGGAATAATGTATATAATAAATAAATATAAATATAAAATATTTTATACAGTAGTGAAAATATCTATTGACACTCTATATTTTAAAATAAAACATTCTTTTGGTCTTTATAAATAATGTCAAAACGTTCCACTTAAAATACATAATAGTAGTACTTTTGAAAATATATTAAAGTTAAAAATTGATAGAAAAATTATTTTATAGTTAATTTATATCTATATAAATTCTATAATAACATAATTTTGAATATATGGACATGTAAAAGAACTATTCTGAAAATAAATATTTAAAACCATTAAAACATGGTTTTTACAACAATGAATCCCTTACATAAAAACTGAAAAAAAAATCATTACAAAATTTATAATCAAAGTAAAATTTGTTAAGAAAATAGAATTATAGTTTACTGAATTATATATATATAATTTCATAAAAATATTGAACCACATGGAAATAGAAAAAATAATTTGAAGGGAAATATTAAATGAGGATTTTTTAAATGAATGTTCTTCAACTCAAGTCTAACTCACCACATACGTTCTTTATATTATTGAATAATAGACCTATGATAATTATTTAATTTTTTAATAATAATATTAAATTTTTTATCTCTTTTATTTTACTTGTTGTCATGTCTTATTTGGTTACTTAATCATTTAAGTTCATCTTGGTTTTTTGAGGATATTTGACTCACAAGTTTAAATTGAATTCTGTAGTTTGACTATGATTAATGAGGTCCTTATTTCACCATATTCAAAATAATATTCATCAAATAATTATTATCTTTATGAAAAAAATTATACTTTTAAACCAGCCATGAAATATAGTTATTAAAGATGATCTACATTACAAACATGTAGGCAGTAAGCCATATTTATGTAAGAGTAACATTTCCATTTTTTCAATGATTACGTCGTAAAAATTTAAGTGTTATTTTATCTATAAGAAATTATTATTATTTATGATAATATATTTTTATTTCATTAAACAATCATATATATACAATCAATGTGATTTGGTAATGAAGACTAAATCATGTCACTTCATGGAGGTAGTAACGCACATGTACGAACAAATGATGTTTCCATTTTTTATCGAATGGAAGAGTAAGAAAATATATGAAACATTAAATTTATATAATGATAAATATTTCATGAATATAATATATATAAATTAAATTAATTATCATAAACCATAGTGAAATACATTTATAGAAAACAAATTACATTGGTTCGTGAGGCCGTAGTCTGTCATACACACAAATGATGGTTTCAATTCCCATTTAATAGAAGATGAGATGATTGTTAGTTATTAAATTTATATAATAACATATATGTATATGTGATATATTTAATTTTTATATAATAAGGTTTGAATATTATCTAAATGACGTGGAAGAAGAAATAAAAAAATTCTCTTTTAAGAATACTACCACTTCTTCAGCCAACCTATTTAGTTTACACAACAATCATTCATAGTAGGGTTTTATAATCAATCCTAAGCTAATAAGATGTTATCATGGATGTATTTAATGTATTTGTTTAGGTATTTATAGAAGAAAAATCATTTTTATGTGTCAGGAAAAGAAGAGCGGAGGTTCCGTTTATAAGTGAGGGGTGGGGCACTTTTGAAATATTTTAAAATATTAAATTCATAGAAAATAGTTTTATTCTAGAAAAATGTTAGAAAATAAAATTATTAGAATGTAGGATAATTATTTTATGAAATAATATTATATAATAATTTTTTTTAATTATTATATTAGTTTTTACCCTTATTTTTACGTTTTAATCCACATTAAACCTTTTTGACAATTATTAGGATACCATTGTTTTTACACATTAGGGCTTAATATTGTTTCTATAAAAGGAATATTAGATAATTAATTTACCATGGTTGATTTTAAAACAATATTAAAGTCATTTGGATGAATATATAATATTTTTTGAATTTTAAATCATTATGAAAATATTACTCATTATGAAATATTATTAATGTAATTTTTGGAACTATTCTTTTAATTTGACATTCAAAACAAAAAGAAAGAAATTTAATTAAAATACAATAATTTCATAAAAAATAGATGGTATATTTATCTATGTAATTTCTATAATGAAATATTTCATTCAATTTATATTACTTATAATATTTTTAAAATTAATTTTTTATTTAACTATTAATTGAACAAATACCATGTGAACATTACATAATTGTTTTGTAATTAATAAAATAAAACAAATTAGAAATAAATTACCTAGTAAAAAATAATTTAACTTTAAAATTATTATTTATAACTAAACATATGTTTTTATCATTTTCAAAAAATATTATAGTCATTAAAAGAATAAATGTGACATTATTTGTTTTTATCTTTTAATGAAATACTATAAAGGTAAACATAAAAAAACTTATATGACAGAAATTGTCCATATATTTATGTTTTGGTGGAAAAGGATGAAATAATCTCATTAAATAGGATAAAGGAAAATGTTGTGGTCAATTTTAGTCCTTATCAAATAATTTTTTAACCTTGAATTCCCAATTTCAATATACTATGTCGATAACTTATTACTATAGTTATATTTTATATTTACTAAACATAAATGCGTCCTATTTAAAAAATTTGGAATTCCTAATTCAAAATATGGAAGAAATTTTTAATCATTCAATACATAGATGTGTTGTAATTTAATTTAATATTAGACCTCTAAGATGTGAGGTAAACAATTTTTCAGAAAAATGCATTTTAAGTGTAAAATGTTTTTATACTATATCCATTTATAAAATTAATTCAAAAGAGAATAATGAGATTAAATTTAATTATATAGAATTAATAAATTTTTAAAACAAATAAATAATATAATTTTACATTTTAAATACCTAAAAATAAAATAATGTTTTTAACAAAAATTACTATTTCACTATTCATAGAAAAAAATCAGAAAAATCACAAACATTCATCAAAATAATGTATTTATATTATGATTTAAAAAATGATATCAAAATTATCAATTAAAATTTATAAATGTTCTAGGAATTAATTATAATATTTTCTCATGAAAATAAATAAAATCCATTTTTTATGAACAAAACAGATTTCTAAAAAGAACTATGATTATTTACTAAGAATATATCATTAAATTTATATTTAATATGAAATATATATATATATTATAGAATTTAATTCTATTTATTCCCTACAATTTAATGATTGGGTTATAAAACTCATATTTATTAACAATAATTAATTCTTTGTTTAGGTTTGGTATTGAATGTCGTATATATAATCGAACATATTTATTTTTAAAAAAAATACGTTGGTGTTAAATCTTATGTTGAAATAATAAGGGTATATTTAAGTATTAAATAGAATTATTGATTATATATATGTTCCATGAATATGTTTTACATTTATATAAGTGTATATTTGACGAAGTGATATTAATTAAATAAAATTTTCAAATCATTTCAGTAAAATTTATTTTAAGAATTAAAAATTTAAATTATGTTTGAAATTTATAATACAATAAAATATAAATTATATTAACACCCTCTTAATTAGTAACTCATTAATAACTCTTAATGTTGAAAAAATCATTTTTATAATAAAAATCTTCTTGATAGTTTTCATTCTACTTTAATAGATAAATTTATATATTTTCAAATTTAAAATAAATAGAATTAACTAAATTTTGGACTTACCATTATAATATTATGATATGATAATATGTTTTTGTATTTTCCAAAATAATTGATTTTTTTAGATGAATAGTGAAAAATAATGTTTTTACCAACACTATAATTCTTGTGAAATTTTCCTAAGATAAGTTTAGCATAGAAATTTACAAAATATTGAATAATTTTTTAAATAATATATATTATTCATTTTAAAATATTAGTATGAATTTATAAAACCCATGATTAACAATTTCTATACTTAAGTAATATTTTCTAATAATTGTTTTTGGGCTTTTCATTTAATTAAATATTATTTAAAAAAATTTGTTTTTGGGTTCATTTTAAATCCACATAAACATTAATTATTTTTATTATAAATATAATTTTATCATTAAAATCAATGAAATTGATAATTCCTCACAACACATAGATTTTATGTATAAAAAATATAGTATTTTTTAAATTGTGCTTTATGCATTAGTATGAAAATGATAAATTTTATTTTTATTACAAATAAATATTTTATATAATATATTGTATTTTATATTTTGAATAACTGGGTCCAAATTATGTGATAAATTCCAATTTTTAGTCAAGAAGAAAATTATTTTTTTTGAAAAAAAAAGATACCAAAGGAAAAAAAATGGTAAAAGTAGTAATTCTAGTTGTAAATCAATTTAACTTTGTTAAAAAAATGGTTAAAATTTACATTTTGAGATATGATAGACCTTATATTATCCCCCACCGAATTGATGTTCATTTTTTGGAGCCACTTTACTTGTGTAAATGCGCTCTTTATATATTAAATTTGATATTTATAAAAATTATATTGTCACCATGTATAAAAGGTTCCACTAATCACCCCTTAAATGAAACTGTAATAATTAGGCTTCCTATTTAAATATTTTACTACTTCCATCCCATGTGATTCGATATCTCCCTTTCACGATTCTGATAACAAGAAATTTGTCTACTCCTTCCCTTTCTATAAAATCCTCTATGAAAGACCCAAATATCTCAACATAGGTATGATATCTTTACTGTAATAATTTCATTTTATTTGTAGTTTTTAAATTTAATATCTACAAAATTATATGATGAATTAAGTAATTATTGTATAATTTATTTTTTTATATTATAAGAATACAAAATAATCACCTTTACCCTATTCTATTTAGAAAATTGAAAATGTCCATCATGAATGTGTGTAGACTACCGCCTCATTAAAGTATATGATTTAATATAAAAAAACCTCATTAATGATGATAGGATTATGATGAAATATATTAATGGGATACTAGATGCAATATTACCAATAAAACATGGTGTAAATAAGAAATATGTCTCAAGGAGTAAAAATTTGACACAAGAAACCCGTGCCTTTTATCATGGATTCCATGAATGGACTCTAACATTATATATAAAAAATATAGATATTAATGACCTATTTAATAGCCTTTATCTAATATTATTTAAATTTATAATCTTTATTAATAATCTTTGTCTATTTGTATTTTTTTGGTAATTACCAATTTTCAATACTCGGTGTAACTAATCATGATTACTTTGAACTAGTTTCATAAACATGGTGTTGGTATTAATTATTGTTACAAAAGATCATCATCCCAATATCAGTAAACATACTATAATGGATTTTAAATTATATTTATAAATGTATAATTTCATTCCATTTTAATTTTTGTTACAATCTATAAAAAAGTAATTGATGATGATTATGTATAAGTGATTCTTAATGAAAGAATGTTTTTTTATTAAGTAATGAGATTAATAGTAATGTTACAATTCTAATTTTTTAGAACTTTATATCATATTAATCTAGTAACTCAATTCCCATAATCATTCATGATATAAATTCATATCATTGTTCAAGAAGGTATTTATACCGAATGAAACTTGAACATAACATGAATACTAGATTGTTATGTGGTGGTTTATTTATAATTTACTATTCTAAATGAATAATGATCTTATTTAGTTTTTTAGTTTGATATATTAAAATTTTAAATCCATAAAATAATTATTAAATGATATCAATATATTTTATAATATTAAGAAAACCATTTTCATATTAGTATGATTATTTTAAAGGATAGAATTATTGATGATAATTTATTGATCATATAATTAATAATTTTTCTAATTTTCCATACTAAAACCTTAATTATTACATAATAATATTATTAATAAATTAAACTAATTCATTATACCATCCCTGAATGGAGGCAATTTAATGCATAATACATCATACCATGGAGATGGTAGTCCGCACGTTCGTATGGAAAATGAATTCAATTTCATAGAATAAGAGAAATGAGAAATATGGTTTATAATTTCAGAAAATATCACAATTAATAAATTTCATAATTTTATATTAAATTTTATTTTTTATAGTTCATGATTGTTGATGAAGGAAAATGAACGAGTTGATTCATTGAGGTAGTTGTCCACACATACACATGTATCATGATTCATTTTTCATAAAGGAAGAGGGGAGATGTGGTTAATGGTTTTTCCATTATCATAGTAACTATAATTATATAACTAATAATAATAATTTCATATAGGTATAATAAAATTAAAATTTTAGTTGTAATATAGAAATAGTGTAGTTAAGTTAATTGGTATACTCACGTCAAACACTTTGATATTTCCCTATTATATTAATTACAAATAAAAGAATTAAAATAAAATATAGTTAATAGAAGCTATTATAATCAAGATACAAATCAATAATAACATAAAATTTTATTATTTGTAGAAGAAATTTAATTTTTGGATTTGTGTTGAAGGGGTTGTGAGAGGACCCTTTTATAAGTTAAAACATATGTTATTTTCATAAATACCCATGAATTTTTAATAATGGGAAGTCCAAGTCAAGAAAAGTGGCTAAAAAATTGATAAATAATGGATTTTGGAATAGATATATTGATCAATCAAATTATCATAAATTTAACACTAATTTTGAAATAGTTTATTATCTTTACCATTGAATTTTCACTTTTACAATTTGAACTTTTACCACGATATCTAGTGTTTGCATTAGTAATTTATCCTTTGTGACTAAATAAAAAATTTTAATTTTTAAATAATTTGGAATTAATGATTTTAAATTTGAAATCGATTTAATATGATTAAATTTATAAAATTAGCATATGTTACTTTTAAAATAGTAAATGTATAATTCATGGAAATTATTTAAATAAAAAAGTGACTTAAGTTTTATTATATGAAATACATGTTTTTAATTAAACCTAATATTTAAATATATATGAAAATAAATTTAAAAGATATATGTTTTCAATTTAGGGTTCATATGAGTTTAATTTTAGGCTTACATACTAGTGATTCCATAAAATTAATAGTTTTAACTAAAATGGTATTTTCACTATTCGCCTAAAAATCAATATTTTCGAACGAATCCCAATATTTCAACCAAAGGGAAATATTTAAGAAGTATTAAAATATGATTTTATTTTTGTTTAAATAAAATTCCAACATTCACAAATTATATATTTCATGATACTTATGAATAATGTATCTTTAGAGTGCTCATAGTGTGATAGTTCAAGATATGATATTTACCTATTATAGTAGGGTATTAGGTATTACAGGAATGGTTACCATTGAGGATATATTTATAACTGTATTAACCCTTGTTTACATATATGCTGTTAAATTTACATTTATACAGAATCAAAATGAAATGTACACTGAGTATGAAACAAACACATCTAAAACAGAAATCCTGATACGCATAGAATAACATATACATAGTGTTTCCAATTAAACTTATGTAATTGAAACAAAATAATCTTACAAAAATAAAAAATTACACATATACATACCAAATTTATTTTATTAATTTTTTAATATTCAATGTTATTTCTTATATTATTTAATATACAAATGTAGAAATTTTATTATAGAATGTTTACTACTATATTAATATTTATAATGATTTTTTTGTAATTTTTTTATTTGTTTACATATTTATAAAGTGAGCTAGTGTGAGTATGTATTACATATTCATAAAATATATAATATACATGGAATAATTTATGAGAAGAATTGAATCGAACCAATCTGATGTACTGTCGAAAAATCAAACACATCCTATTCTGAGAAAATTGGAAATAAAACATCATTAAAATTTTGAATATATTGTGCATGAAGAAAATATTTAAATAAATATCGACAGAACTATTGTATATTTGGTAAAAAAATATGATGGTTAATGATATTTTTGAACTATATCATGATTCATTATTTTGATATCAATATTACAATACTCTTAGTTGAACAACATATTTTTGATCATTTTTTGTGTGAGTGAACACTACTTCCTCAACACTTAGAGAACTACTGTATCTAATTAAATTTTTATTCTTAATTATTTCTATCTTTTCTGTGAACATTCTCTCTAGTTTATGATTTTCAATCAAAATAAGAATATACTGTCAAGGGTTATACAACCTCATTCTATAGGAACATCTTCAACTTTGACTACAGGTTGAAAAATATAGTTTCTTGGTTGTGGCTTAGTCTAGTAAAAGGTAAGGGATTCCTTTTTTCTAAGGTCCAAATAATGTCATGATTTGTTCTACCTCCACTACAACAATCTATTCTTGGTTGTGACTCTTGGGGTATAAATTTTAGGATTTTTGTTATGATTATAGGAAATAAAAATGTTGTTTTAATAATTTTATGACTCATTTTAAAAGACATATCAGTTGTTATAGTGCGTACCATACTCCCACTTTGAGAATCAGAAGGGTAGACACATGATCACTTCGATATGATCTACTATTGAAATACATGCCTCTATATTTATTTTCCACTGGTTATTTAACATTATTTTGATAATGATTTTAAATTTTGAAATGGTTAATTCACCCCCTCTTGTCCATTGGACTATCCTGTCTATGGGACTAAACTTAATCAACTTGGATAAGTCAAAAAATATACATAAGTCATAACATATACCCACCAAAACCTAAGAAAATGAAAATAAAAAAAAAATATTAAGAACAAAATTAAATCACTTGTAAATAAAAAAATCACCACACAATACTAATAAGATTAAATTGATTATAAGAAATTATATTTGAGATCATTTAACCATTTAATGTTTAATTTCTACAAATTTGAAAAATTGTCTCATTTTTAGAATAATATCTTATGAAATAATGCATAAGATATCAATATGATTTATTACATAATGATGTAATTTTTTTAAAATATTTATAGATAAATTGATATCATATTTTATAGCCTCATGTTCAAAATTAAAAGCATAATCTTTTAGTGTGTATTTTATTTACACCTCTTGACCACACAAACTCCCAACTCAAATATATTCTGCATTAGCTGTTGAATGTGAAACATCATGCCACAACCCAGGTAATGACAAGATAATAATTTTTCATAATAATTAATATATATAATCTATTTAGTAAATTTATTTCAAAAGGGATTCTATTTTCAATAGTGTATAGGATAAATCAAATTTTATCTTTTAAAAATATTATTTTTCTAAAAAACAATATCAACTTATTTTAATGGAGAACATGTTTTAAAAATAAATCATGCTACTTATATATATATATTTATTAAAACAAATTTCATTTTAGAGATGGTACTATCAAAATTTACTTTGGTTTAATTATTTTTATTTTTTTGATGAGTTTCATTTTTGATGAATAATAAAAATAATGTATTTTAGTCAAAAACTATTTTTTCACATTATTAATTTATATAGTCATATTTTATTATAAATTTTTTTAAAATATAAATAGTTAAATTATACACCAATAAATCAAATTTGGGTCATTTGAATCTATATATCATTTAATTTTGGTATAAAAAAATTCCATCTTTTGAAGAATTTAACTTAAATTTTTTTTACTTCATCTTGTCTTCTGGATAAATTTAGAATTAAATTCTGAAACATTGGTTAATTGAATTTTCAAAAAATGGATTAAATATTTGTAATTAAATGTTTCATATTTAGTAAATAGTTCTTTTTAATTGTTGGCCAATATGTATAGTTACCTTGGTAACTTTTATTGTCCCAGTAAAGGGTAAATCAAGTGAAAATTGAATAATTAAAGGCAAAAATAATATTATTAATATTATAAAATTTGCCAAAAACAAGATCTAATTTAAGAGTGTGCGTAAATTCCATCAATATTTACTCATTTATTGAATATGTGGCCTTTATTTTCAATATATATGTGATTACGACATTTATAATATTTTATTTAATGAAAAGACAATGATGTCACAATCAAATTCTTAATAACTATAATAATTTCATAAGGAGTTATAAAGATCCAATATTTGACTATAAATATAGATTTCAATGTTAACATATTTATATTCACCATTATAATTTAATTTTATTATTTTGTGAAGAAACAATTTCCCTATGTTATTAAACAATAACGATGAAATTATTATTTTATTTGTGGGAATATAAAGTAAATGATATTAAAATAATATACTAAATATATTTTTAGATAATTAATTTCATAAAAGGACTTTATATATGAATTTTAAATTTTATGAATCTAAATAAATATTTTTTTTATAATTATAAGAGTTATATTAAAAAATTTAAACGTCAATGAAATGAATATTGTCAAAATATACGTTCATATTATTTTCAAATATATAATATTTTATAAAATGATATAAAATTCATTAAAATATCAAATTAAAAAATATTTTTTGTATATGGTTAGAAATATCATCCATGATACATTCATGGATATATTTTTTCATTATATAGAAACTATATTAATCCTTATTGAGTAAAAATTCATGTTGGCATGGTAAAAATTAATGGGGTTAAATAAGGGTTAAAACTAAATAATAAAGTTAATAATGTGTCCTAAACATATACAAAAAATATTTTATGATATTATTTAGAGACATACCCATAATATATATGAAATTACTCACATTAGGGCGTTTTTTAATGGAATATTAATTTATTTTAATCTAATATTTTGAGAAATTTCAAGAGTTCCTCTACCCTCTCCGATAAAAGGAATCCTATCATTCTCTTTTACCCACACTTAAAAACATATTAGTTTCTTCCAAGATAATAGACAACAAATTACTATAATCATATCCCAAATTATTGATCTCTTTTGTTAGGAATAACTACACCCATTATTTTCTTAATCTATTAAACAAAGGAGATTATCAGAATAAGAGTTATTGTTTTTAATCTTGAATTTCCATTTTATTTCATACTCCAAATTCATGAAAAATTATTAAACCATTATAAAATAATAAATCCATTATTTTAAATATACTGATATGTTATTAATTTTTGGTCATTACCCATATCCATTTCATCTTCCATCAAATGGAAAAATAATTTGTCGTCCATGTGTACAATCGACTACTGCCTCACGAATTGTTGTAATTCATTTTCCATCACCATCTCTCAAAAATGTTTATAACGATGGAATAAAAGTTCATATATGATTTTAATGAAATACTTTTCATTATTTTTGGATAATTATCATTTACATACTACAACTTCCAATCTCATAAATATAATAACATCATGCATGCTTATATGTGAATTAACAACTCCACGAAGCGATGTGATTAGTTTTTCATCACAAAATCTCATGAATAATATATAAAAGTGTATTTAAATATTTAATATTAAAACATGGAAATTATTATAAGTATATAAATACAAAATTATTCATACCTTCATTCCATAATGACCATTAAAACATGGAAACGTTACTCATGTGTTCCGACAACTTCCTGTCACCATGATTGTAACATAGTTCAATATTTATATTTGTATTTAATGGATTTATTTAAAATTATAATTTATGTATAATCATTAAAAATATATCATGATTATTGTTCTTGATATGATGTACTAATTACCACTTTGACTATAGACATCATACCAAAGACATTTTGGAGCCAAGAACTGAAAATTATCAAAATATCTGACATTATATTAAATTGCTAAAAAATGATAATAAATGATATAAAAATAATAATAAATATTAAAAAATTTATAAATAATTTAAATAATTTATATAGGTTTATTATTTAGTAATATAAATATTTTACGTGATGAGTCAGACTCAAGGTAAGAAATTTACTCTCGATTTCCACTAATTGAGGGAATTCTTGATGTTATGCACCTTTATTATTTTATAAAATGTATATACAAACAATTGAATATTCCATATCAATAATTTTTATATTAAAATAATGTTTAGTGATTTTTAATTTCATTCTTTTAATGGGGTTTAATATTTAAAGTATATCTCATGTTTTTAAAATGATATTTCAATTTTTTTCATCTTCAAGATATTGGAAGTAATAAATTATGGATGTCCCAATATATCACTCCAATGCATGGGGTAATTATTATAATCTCCTAATAATTATTTTGTAAGTTAGAATTTTGGTTAATCCAATATATAAGGGTTCTGTAATGGTTTGATAAGGGTACAAAGTGATGATGTCTCAAGGTAACTACATTAATATAAAATGTTTTATAATGATTTTTTATAGAAATCAATTATATTCAAAAGGTATAATAAATGGTATTTTTAAAAGGATCAATATTTTACCTTTTTGGGTAAAATGATATGTTTCTAATTGTTTTAGATGGATTTATATGTTTTTCATGAACTACTGGTTTTCTTTCTTTTTTATATACTTTATTTATTTTTTTAATTATCCCATGTTTAAAAATGTTTTCCATATGATTCATCATTGAGTAATTTAATGGGGGGAGTCAATTTTAAAGTCGAAAAGATATTCCATGAATGAAATAATGCATTATTTTAAAAGTATTATATTGATGAAAAATGGATACTAATTACAAGTGTAAGATTTATATTATGTTGTTTTTATTGTATTATTTTTTTTTCAAATTATCTTAAACTATAAACAATATAATGTCCTCAAAGTGAAATATAGTAAATTATTCAGTGAAGAACAAGATTAAGTAATGTTTATTAATGAGGCGTTATAGTTAGTATCATAGGTTAGTTTAGATAAATTTAGAGGTTAAAATAACATTAATTACTTTCCCTTGAATGATTCCACCATATAGTCATGTTGAAATGTCATTGCATTTTATGATTACCAGGTTTATTTGTCTAAACTAAGTCTACTCAGAATTGTTTTCTAAAGGGGAAAAGGGAATATGTTTTTGGAGAGAACCAAGAGAGAGATATCCTTTGAAATTAGTATCTTGAGATGGTTGGAATCAGAACCAAATAGTGTTTTATTGATGGATCTGTTTACTCAAGCAATAAATAGTTGTGGAATACATGTTATAGAGGAACCCTATCTACCAAGAGGGAACATGTCTTTTGTGGAGACTTTCATGAGGAAACATTCCCCTTCATTCTGTGGATCATCTCACAAATTGGTAGCTGATTGATGGATCATTTCTATGGAAACTATATATGATGTCATGGGATGTGGGGAATATAAAAGGTTACCCTTCCCAATAATCATTTTGAAGGTGAATTTGATCAATGGTGGTTTTTGTTGAATAATAAAAGAGTGTAATATGATTTCATGACCTAGAATGGGAATAATTCAAGGAACTATTATTTGTGAAATATTAACCTAAGGTTATTTGACAACAAATGGAAAAAATTATTAAATTTTATGAAATACATGAATATTATTTAGATGGATATGAAGAAAGCTTCCCAATATTTTCTATGTATGTGCCAAATTTGGTGAAATACATCAATAGAAAATTAATCTAAATTAATTAGGACTGAAACAATGTATATTATTATCTTTGATCTTGCGAGAATTTAAAATCTATGAATAATTTTTTCGTTACACTAAAATGTTTGAGATGGAGTTTCATAACTCTTTTTGTCCCTCATTATGATTAAATAATGAAGTTTTCCTGATGTAAGGCTATATGAAAACATAAAATAAATAAATTTGGAGTTAGGAAAATGAAGTTCCAATCTTGTGGTATGTTTATTAAGAAGATCCATGGAGAATGTGTTGTGAATGTCAGGGGAGTGTTTCTAATGTTCAATGTTTGGAACAATTTCCCATGATTATAAGGAAAAAAATCACGAGGAATCATAAAATAGGGTAACTAATAGAAATCCAATGGTATGATATTTTAGTTTTATTCAGTTTGGTCATTATTCTAACGCATGTCTAGTATTAGTTTAACAAAATGAAAATTTTCATGATTGGAAGTAGAAAGGTATAGAGAGGTAATTTTTTACTACTATAGTTGATATTGGGACATTAGATGATGCAGTGATAGGTATATTACTTGTGTATTCAAATTATTGTTATTTCCCATTTGACTATGGATAATCACATCCTTTCATTTATAATAATTTTTCAATTAAATTGGGAGTATCACCTAATGAATTTAATAGAGAACTTTTAGTGAAAACTCTACATGAAAGTATTAAAGAAACAATGATTTATATATCTATTCATATTGTTTCCAGGGGGATGGTATTTTAGGAAAATCTTGTTGAATTCTCCATAGTAGAGTTTGATATCATTCTTCGTATGAATTTCCTTTTAGTTTATCATGCTAAAATAGATTTCATTCCTAAAAAAGTAGTGTTCAATTATTTTATACCATTGATAGCTTACCCGGAATCATATAAATTGACAATATATGGAAATGAAATTTAACTAGCTCATATTTTTTAAAATAAAAGGGATTTTCAAATTATTGACGTGCCAGTAGTAAATGAGTACCCCAAAATTTTTCCAAATGATTTTCCTAGTTCAATTCATGATCGATATGATGAGTTTACTATTGAATTGGTACCTGATGTTGTTACAATTTATGAACCCCTTATTGAATTTCTCAAGTGGAAATTTTATAATTCCAAAATAAATTATTTTAATTGTTAAATAATGGTTTCATGTGGAATAGAACATCACCCTAAAGTGATCCTATCTAATTTTTTAAAAATAAAGGAATTTCAATGGTAACTTTCATTGATTATAGAGCCTTGAATTACATCATTATTATGAAACTGTATCTTTTTCCTGATATCGATGATTTGTTTGACTAGTTAATGGGGTCACAATATTTCTTTAATGTTGACATGATGTCAGGGTACCATTAGTTGGATGTAATGAAATTAGACATTTTGAAGACTGGTTTTTGGAATAGGTATGTGCAATATTAATTTATAGTTATGCTGTTTGGATTGCATAATGATCCTAATATATTCATGGATATTAAAAATAGAATTTCTCATGAGTTCTCAAATAAATTTTTTGTTGTGTTTATTCATGAAATTTTTATATATTATAGAACTCAAGAATATCATGAAATATATTTATGGGTTGTTTTTCAACCATTAAAATCAAATAAAATTTATCATAAATTTTGAAAGTGTGAATTTTGGCTTAAAAAAATTTCATTCCTTGGTACCATTATTTCTATATAGAGAATAAATTTTGATAATTATAAAATGACTATTTTTAATGAATGGTAGAGACCCTAAAAAACCATTGATATTAATTTTTTTAATTATAATATAATCTTACTACTGATGGGTTTTGGAAAACCTCTTTTGATTTTATAGTCCAATAACTAAGTTATCATGAAAAAGAGTTATGTTCATCATTACAAAATTATTTAATGATTATTTTTTAGAATTCAAAATAAGATTTTTGAATGCGCTAGTTTTGACCCCTACCTTTAAAAATGGACAATTTATCATCTATAATCATGCATCATTTATGAAAGTTGGTTTTTTTCTAAGAAATAATGAGTAGATAATTTATTATGATTAATGTCAGTTGAAACCTCATATGTTAAATTAACCAAAATTTATTTCAAATTAACTGATGTTTTTATCATTAAAAATTTAGACAAATCATTTATATAGAGTAATGTGTCAAATATATACTGATCGTAAACTTTTTAAGTATATAATCACTCTGAAAAAATTGAACATGACATAGATAATATTGATGGAACAGATCAAGGATTATGATTACATGATTAATTACTATACTATAAAATCAAACAATGTGGATGATTCTTTAAGATGAAGAAATAATAATAATTTACCATGTTACATTGAGAACATGCCCCCTTGTTTATTGATTTTATGAATTTTATCTTAAAATTTATTGATGCATGTATATCATCTATTTTGTTTTAGGTTTCAATGTAGTCAAATTTGTCTAAACTAATTAAGAGAGCTCAGATGATGGATCAATTTATGCATGAAAAAGTACAATCTATAAAGAAGGGTGTGTTTCCTTATTTTAATATTGGTTAAGATGTTATTTTATGATTTGGTAAAATATTATATGTGCCATTTGATTTAAATTTTGGGAAACAGTTGTAGACTTAAGCTCATAGTTATCCATTTTATATTTATGCAGGTAGTTCTTAGATGTATTGATACCTTCAAGATTATTACCGGTGGGGTGTAATAAAAAGTGATATTGTTAAATTTTATATGTTGTCTTTGACTTGTCAGCATGTTTAAGAATAATGATAGTTACTAAAGGGGATGTTTCAAATATTTCAAGTACCGTAATGGAAATAGAAGAATATTTCATTGGATTTCGTAGAATAATTTCTAAATACTTCTCAAAGAAACAAGGCGATTTTTGGTTATTTTTCATCAATTAACTAAATATCACATTTCCTTCCCATTCAAGAATCAATGTATTAAGATCAAATTTCTTGATAATTTCTAAATTATTTAGATAGTGTACATGGAGTGACTCTCTCTATTATATCTGAATGTGATCCTAGGTTTACATCAATGTTCAGGAAATGACTTCTGAAGTCAATGGGTACTGAATTAAATTTTCATAAAATTTTTCATGATCATTTTGATGGAATGCTTATGTATAGAGTTATAAGCTTTGAAGATATAATTCTTTTATGTTTAATGGATTACTAGGGAAGTTGGGATAGACAATATTCTCTATTTGAGTTTTCTTATAATAAAAATTTTCATTCCAATATACAGATGGCACCATATGAGGCATTATATGAAAATTGTTTTCAGAGAGATGCTTTTTGGGATGATATTGGAGAAAGGATGATGATGTGACAGATGTTGGTAGAAGAAATGACAGAGAAAATTCAGTTGATTCAGTGACACATGATAAATTTAAGAGCATAAAAAATTTTACATAGATAGATAGATGCAGAATATTTCTTCTTGTGTAGGTGATCATGTATTTATCAAAAATTACCCATGGAAAAGGGTGATTAGTTTATGTAATAAATGTAAACTAAGTCCACTATTCCTTATTCCCTATGAAATCCTTGAGAATGTTGGATCAGTTTATTATTGAGTGGATTTGACACTAATTTTATCCCAAGTACACATTTTTTTCCAAACTAAAATGTTAAGAAACTATTTTCCAGATTCATCACATGTTTGCACCCTGTAGTTGTTCATTTGGAAGAAAATATTTCTTATGAGGAAAAAATAGTTCTTGGTCATGATTTTAGAATGAATATTCCGAGGAATATGGGGACTCATTATGGGAGGGTTTTTTGGAAAAATCATTTGGTTGAAGAAAAACATGGGAATAAGAAAATTATATGAAGAAAAGTTATCCCCACTTATTTAATAAGTGAATAAAATTATAAGGACACAATTTTCAAAAGTGGGGATGAATATGAAAACCAGGTAATGATAGAATATGTCATTTATATATTTATTAATATATATAAACTATATAGTAATATTATGTAAAAAAGGATATGATGTCACATATTGTCTATAATAAATCAAGTTTTTCACTTACAGACAATATTTTAATAAAAGGTATTTTATCCCCTTTTAATGGAATAATTATTTTAAAATAGATATTTGAAACTTTTTAACTGTTATTTGAAAAAATAAAATTTATTTTCTAAATTGGAATATCTAAATTTATTTTGAATATATTTTTGGTATTTCTCTGATATGTTTTATTTATTTATGAATTGTGAGAAATATTGCATGTTCATGGAAAAATTCATTTAATATAATATATTTGTGTAGTTATATTATATTTTAAATTGGTTTTAATGTTTAAATAGTTTAATTTTATATCTTTAAATTAAATTTATGTCATTTTAATAATCATCACATTTAAATTTGATATAAAACATTTCAATATTTTGAAGATTTTTTACATTAAAAGCTTATTGTTTCGTCCCATCTATGGGATTAATTTAAAATTAATTTCTATAACCTCTATGAATTGACTTCTGAAGTTTTTTCCATATTTGGAATAATAATTAACAAATTTATTTAATATTTACCATTTATTTTTGGACAATATGAATAGAAATCATGGTGGTTTTTGTTAACATTGTAAATTGTAAATTAAGTAAAAATTTATTAATTCAGGATGAAAATAATATTATAAATACTATCAAAATACCCTAAAAAGTTCAAAAATTTTATTGTATAATTACACATAATAACTCAAGATTAAAATATATTGCATTTATTTTCCATTTATATGTGATTATGACATTTATAATATTTTATTTAAATAAATGACAAAGATGTTATAGTCATTCTCTTAATAACAAAAATATTTTTATAAATGGGTTTTCTAGAGTATATATTAGAATATTAATATTAATTTTAAATATAAAATATTTGTTTTCATAATATTAATGTATTTTTTATTTTTAGTTAAGAAATAATAACCATAAATACATTTAAAACAATTATGTAATTATTATATTAGTAATTGAAATATAAAATAAATGATATTAAAAATATTCAATTAAATGTATTTTATGATAGTTAATGTCATAAAATAATTTTATATATTACATCAACATTTTTGTGAATTTAATATTTTTTTAAAATTATAATAGTTGAGATGTTATTTTTAAAATTCAATGATATGAATTGTTTCAAAATTGATGTTAATGATATTTTTTAATATATAGTATTTTATTTAATGATATAAAAATAATAAATATAAAATAAAAGACCAATTTTTTTTGATAATCTACAAAATTTATTCAATGATCCATTTCTGTTTCTTTTCTAATTTTATAATAACTTTTAACCCTCAAAGAGTACAAATACACGTGGTCACCGTAAAAATTTTCAATGTTAAATAGTGGTTAAATCTAAATGATATGGGAAATAATGTGAACTAAACATGTCAAAAAAATATTTTATGAGTTTATTTAGACCCATGATCATACCTTATTTTAATAAACACACTTTTAAACATTTTGAAATTTAATATTAATTTATATTAATATAATATCTTGAGAAATTCTAAGAGTGTCCCTCCACTTTGTTATAAAATGACTCTTCTGTTTATCAGTTATTCACAAATAAGAACCTATTTGGTTCCAAAAATATTGGCCAAAATCTCTTCATAGGGTCATTATAAACATTATAGATATCCATGTTTAGGAATAAAAAAACCCTTAGTGGTTTTAAGGTGTTAAAAAAAGATATTGTACAATGAAGATGTATAATTATTAATCATGTATTTCAGTTTTATTTATTTTTCAACATCTGTAAAATATTCATCAACCAGATAGTAAAATAATTACCTAATTTTAAACATACTAAGAGTCTATTATGTTTTTGGAATTAATATATCTATCTGTAGTTCAATAAAATTGGAAAATAATTCATTGTTTGTGTGTATGATGGAATACCACCTCGCAAACCGATGTAATTCTATTTCCATAACCATCTCTCATGGATGGTTATAATTATGAAATATAGATTATATATGATATTGATGAAATATATATCTTTACTAAATTATAATATATCATTTATGTTAAAAAAATTCCATACATAGAAAATTGATAACATTGTTCATGAATATGGGTGAATTATCACCTCCACCAAGCGATGTGATTCAATGTTCATCACCAGATAAAATAAATAATATATGAAGTGATATTTATATTAATAAAATTATAATTGTGAAATTATTTTATTTATTTAAAGAAAACATTATAATTACCAACTTTCCAAATTGATTATTGAAAAATAGAAACATTACTCATGTATATGTATGACATAACATCTCCAGGATTATGACATAGTTTATTCTTATAAAAAAATTAATGGAAATATTTAAAAATATATTTGATGTATAAAAATTATAATAATATCATTATTATTATTCAAGAGATGATGTACTCATTCCAAACTTTTTATAGACATCATACCAAAGTAATTTTGGAAACAAGCACTGAATATCGTCAAAATGTCTGATGTGAAATTAAATTGATAGAACCTCATAATAAATTATATAAAAATAATAATAAATATGAAAATTTTCACATTAAAGTAAATATTTAGCATATGTTTTTATTAAATAATTTAAATATTTTATGTGATTATTCATACTAAAGGTAAAGGATAACATCTCAATTTATTTTAATTGATGAAATTCATGATTTTATACACCTTTATTCTTTTAAAATGTGTGATGAATTTAATTTTCATGTTGTTTAGTGTTTTATTTAATTTAATCATTTAATGGGCTTTACAATTTCATGTATTTTTCATGGGATATGCGGCTTTTCATTGAAACAGATCCTCAATTATAGTTTTCATTCAATTTTTTTTCTCCCCCATTTATATGTTTTAAAAATGATATATGTAATGTTTTATTCATATCATATTTATTAGAAATTATAAATTATTTTTTAACATATATATCACTATAATGCATTGGGTAATGATTATATAATTTAGAGAATTATATTGGACATTTTCCATATGGTTCTTCCAATCTATAAGGGTTTCGTAATGGTTATATATGATGATGTACCAAGGTACCTACATGAATTTTATTTTCTTTATAATGAGTTTTAATTGAAATAATGTATTTTTAAAATGAAAAAATGATTTTTTTGTAATTGTATGTTTCTTAGTCAGTAAAATGTATTTTTATGTGTTTTTCATGAGTTTACATGTTTTTTTATAGAACTAACGGTTTCATTTAATTTTTATATGACATACTAAAATTTTTGTTAACATACCATGTCTTAAAATGTTTTTAAATGGATTTATGGGTGGGAATTGGAATAGTAGGAGTCAAGTTGAAATTCAACAATAGTTTCCATGAAATAAATCATTCACTATTTTAGAAGTATTATGTTATAAAAAAATGGATACTAATCAAAAGTGTCCACATTGTATTATGTGGTTTTGTAATTTATGAGTTATAATGTAGTTATGTAAAACTATAAAGCTAAAAATATCCTCAATGTTAAAGAATGTAATTTTTTACTAAAACACAAGATGATGCAATGTTTAAGGCTAGGGCCATATATGAAATTTTAGTTCATTCCAGAATAAGAAACTAAAGACCATACTAATAAATGACATGTTCTTAAGGTAATCATCCTATCTAATATGAATCCTAAAAAATATGGATTAAAAATATGAAATAAAATCAATTCAATAAGTGTTTGGAAACAAAAAATTTGATTCCCACTTCTCCATTAATATATTAAAATTATTTTCCCAACAATTAAGTGAAAATAATTTTGAATATGTTTAAATCTAGCACAAATTCATAGAAGAAAAGTTTCTTGGAATAGAAATTTAATTATATATTGAACTCTAAATTATTCATCTATATAACTCACTATCTAATTTATTCTTATTTATTTAATATAATAATTTAAAGGTGTAGTATATTTTTTATTAATTTTACGTGTAAATATTTCAAATAGATTTGAAGTGCATTGTGTTGCATTTGTTGTCAATGAGGCATGAAGTTGTCTTAGAATGAATGGATGTCAAGGAGTCAAGAGGTGAATGCCAAAGGTTGTGATGGTGTTGGTGATGAAGAGAGAATGACCATAGTACTAAGATGCATGTCACTTAGGAGATTCACTAAGTGACATAGGAGATGATGGTTTGAAACATTCTCTAAGAACATCAGACGATTGTTGAGCTGATCATTAAGTTCCAAGAACTTGTATCAACTGGATACAATGTCACAACAAGCTTTAGAAGACCATGCATTGTATTGACAATGCATGAGGAGATGAGAAGAAGATCCATCCACAACTTCTAAGTGGATGAAGTGGTTTAATAAAATCCATGCACTAACACTTAGTGCATGTGAATCTGAAGAAGTCCCAATTTGATCTCTGATTAGATCAACAAAGTTTATTGAAGAAATATTTGATTCAGGAGCTCGGTTGAAGATGAAGAAACCTTTTGAATTCCATATCCTAAGTGAAGATTATATGTTGAGGAGGATTAAGGAATTCTTAAGAAGTAGAGAAGGGAAGAAATTGAGAAGAAGAATGGAAGAAGTGGCTTGGCACTTGGCATGTTTTACATAGAGGAGGACTTTGTTTTTACAAAGTCTTATTTGAAGACTTTGCCAAAAAATTTGGGCCACCAAGGAGGCCAGCCGAGGGTCATCACCCAAGGCACATGTGGGACTCAAGGTCACCACGCCCATGGGGAACCCTCAAGGCCAGGGCAGCATCCTTGCGGCAGGGCGCACCCAAGACAACCGCATGGGCGCCAGGGGCACGCCCGGAGTGTCACAGGGAGCATAGTGGGCGCCAGTGGCGCGCCCGCAGGAGGCATGAGTGGGCGCAGAGCGCGCCCGCAGAGAGAACCCGGTGCGGGGCGGCACCAGGAGGGGAGAAGTGCAACTGAGGAGTTGCGGGCAGCGGCAGGGTAATAAACCGCGGAAAATCCGCGGAAAGTTTCGATGTGGGACGCGCATTTTTCACCCGGGACAGATCTGAGCCGTCCGTCTCATCGCGCGATTGATCTGCGCCGCATGATTCATCTGCCGCGCGCCGCGATCTGATCCAGCCGTCCGATGAATCTCCATATCCTGATCCGACGGCCGTGGCTCGTCTTCCACCTCGAGCTCGATCCGAAGCCACCCGCGAGCCCCGCTGAACCAGGCTCCTTCCCGACGACCTATTTCGAGTTCCCGGCCACCATTTTCGAAGCCAAAGCCTCCATTGTGATCGTCTGTGCCTACTGAACATAACCATGCAATAAAATAAGCATGCATGCGATGAAAGGAGGATTTCGAGCGAGGCCGAAGCAACCGGAGGTGCGAGGCCATTCGGTGTTCGTGCCTTTGCATGGATAGGGTTTAACGAAGGCCGTGCATGCGTTCTAAGAAGCATGCACGTGGAGGAAACCGAAGGAAAAGAAAAGGAAACCCGCGTTGAAACAGAGTATAAAAATCAAGATTTGAAGATTTTAAAGATCCGAAGATCTCGGGTGTTTGAAGTCATTATCACGCAGACGATGCGAGGCAGCCTCTGCCTATAAAAATGAGGCCGAGCCCTCTGTGATGCTTGCTGAAGTTCTGGTTGAAGATTTGTGTCCCGCGAAGCCTCTGCCTCGCGAAGTTGAAGCCCCGCGCAAGTAAACTTGCGTGGCTGAGTTCCTTGCGCGCAACATCTTTGCGCGACAAGAAGAAGGAGGAGGAGGAGTCCCCTGTGCGCTATCCTTTGCGCGACAGGAAGGAGTTTGGGCAGCACAAAGTTGTGCGCCCCCTCTGTGCACCGTGCCCTCTGCGCGGTAGCACTTGCGTGCCCGCGGTGCCTTGCACCCGAGGCTTGCGCGCCCTAGAGGCCTTGTGCACTTTCACGCTGCCTTGTGCCCCAAGTGTGCCTTGTGCTTTGTTGAAGAAGAGGAGGCCGCGGCTCATCAAGCACTTGCGCGCCTACTTTGAAGGTGGAAGAACCCGAGGCCTTGTGTGTGAGATCAAATGAAGAAAACCACCTACGGACAGTGGGTGTGTGCCAAGCAAGAGAACCCGAGGCCATACCTTGTGTGAAGTGAAAGAACACACCCTTTGGGTGTATGTGCAAACAAGAACAAAGAAGGGGCCGTGGGCAGTGTGTGTGCAAAAAGGGGAGAAAGGCACTGCCTTGTGCTAAACAAGAAGGGAACCCGGGGCTTGCATGCCTTGTGTGTGCAAAGTGAGAAGGAAGGTCGTGGCTGTGTGTGTGCATAAGGAGGAAGGCCACCACATTTGTGTGTGTGCAAAAGAATAGAAGGCCGAGGCCTTAGTGCCTTGTGTGCACCAAGGGAAGACCACACTTTGTGTGTGTGTTAGAATTGAATATGTCGTAGCCTTGTGTGGGTGAATTGAAGACCACACCTCATTTGAGTGTGTGTGTGTGCAAATTGAAGAGGAACACCCTACGACCATTTAAGGGTGTGCAACAAGAAGTGTGAAGGCCAAGCTCAAAGTGTGTGCCAAAGTGAAGAAGTTTTGTGTGCAAAGAGACAAGAAGGCCGAACCTAGTGTGTGTGCACTAAGTGAAGTGTATACACTTAGAAGAAGTGGAAGACTCCCACACTAAAGTAAAACACACTTTATGTGTGTAATCAAAAGAGAATAAAGTGTGTGTTGTTCAGTGAAGGTGTGTGCTTATAATTGACTACACCCTTTGTGGGTCTACTGCACCAAGAAGAGGAAAGGGAAAGTGCATGCATGTATGCATGCACGTGCACACGTGAACAGTGCTAAATCAGTGGTGTGCATCTGAGGAGTCCAAGACTTGAAGATCTTGAAGAGTTGCCATGCACTCAGTGCATGATGTTGAAGTGAACTGAGACTGAGCCAGACTGAAGTTAAAGAGATTGGTTGTCTGAGTTTTCAGTAGATTGAGAAGACCCTGATCATCACAAGTGATCAGAGGTACAGAGCAAGGCCAGCAGTCTTTATCCCAGACTGCTGAGGATACTTGAAGAAGACCTTAAAGTGAAGAAGAGCTACTCGTGCGACTCGAGGAGCCAGGAGAAGACCCTGTGGGACTCAGGGAGAAGAAGTCATCAGTGGGATTCTGGAGCAGGCCAGTGGGACTCTGGTAACACTGTGGGACGCAGTATAAAGACCCTCCTGTGGGACTCAGGAGAGATACAGTGGGACTCTGTATCGACCATTGTAATACTAACCGATTATAATGGAAGAATCCATGCTTGGAGAGCATGGCAAGGATGTAGGCCTTTGGTGCCGATCCTTGTAAATCCTTGTGTCCAGTGCCTTTACATTTACTGCATCATTCGTGGAAAGGTGAGAGATACAAGAAGAGTGGATCGAGGCCTTAACAAGCCATAGAGGTTTAATTGATTAAGAATCAATTAGTAAAAAGTTTTAAAGGATCACTGATTCACCCCCTCCCCCTCTCAGTGATTCACACTGATCTGGGCACTTCAATTGGTATCAGAGGGAGGTTACCTCTAAAAGATCCAAGAGAGTCTTTATGGAGTGCAGATTTGAGGAAATGAGCGACCAGCCTCAAATGGAGATATCTGCCAAGACTCATAAAAATAGAAAGAAGAAACAGGCCAAGAAGATGAAGAAAGCCTGTCCTAGCTGTGATGAAGTTGAAACAATGAATGATCTTTAGAGTGCACTCAAATATCTTCAGAAGACAGTTCCCATGGAAGTGGCAAAGTGTATAGCTACAGGCATCCATGATCTTCATGAAGAAAAATCACAGTTAGAAGAAGAAGCCAATGCTATGGAAGATCAGCTGGCTAAAAGGGTTGGCATAACCAACACTCTCAGAAAGCTGGTAAATGCCAAAGATGAAACAATATCTCTTTGCAATGAAAGATATGAAGACACTGCTGAAGAATTGCAAAGAAGTCTTTCTGAGAATGAATTCTTTAAGATAATGGTCAAAGAAGTTTTCCATGCACTGGAAAAGAGGCACAAAGTTTCAATGAATGTCAGAGATGCTCAACTTAAAGACAAAGTCAAAATGGTGAAGGAGCTTGACAATTCATTGCAAGAAATGAAGAAGGTGCATGAAGACCAGATGAAGCAGCTGAAAGAAGATTGGGAAGGAAAGCTAAGAATTGTTGAGGATGAGAAGAACTCCCTTAACATGAAATGCTTAGAACTAGAGGTGATACTGAAAAATCTGCAATCACCCAAAGCTGAATCCTCCCAGTCAGCTGAAAGGAGAAATGTTGCTACTCAAGTATGCATTGAGAAGGATGATTCTAAAAGAATGACATCCTCTAGTGAAAGTGCAACATCTTCTAAAAGGAAGGTACCATCCATCCCATCTTGTACTGATTCTTCTAATAGTGTTTCTACTAAAAGTGCAGGATGGAAGAATAATTCCAAACAAGTATGGATGAAGACAGTAAAGAAGCAGAGCTCTCCTAAAACAACACAGCAAGTCAAGAAAAGTACCCAACAATCAGAAGGACTGAAGAGATCAAGATTTGTGGGGCAGTGTTGGTGTTGTAATAAGTATGGGCACTGTGCAAAGGATTGTTGGTACAATCCACTAAATGTCAAAGCACAAAGGAAGCCCATGCCAAGGGGGAGCAAGCCAGAAGGAAGGAAGCAACATCCACAGGTCCAGAGACATCTGTTTACTGCAAATAGATTTGGATTACTTGACAAAATCTGGGATGATTGCAAAGGTGGTCAAATAGATACATGTCAATCTCCAACTGTATCCAGAGCTCAAAAGAAGAAAAGATCACTGAACCTGGCTAAAAAGGATTCCTTGGGAAGCAAGCAGAAAAAAGTGAAAGATGCTCCCAAGAAGAGTTTGAAGAATGAAGAGAAGGCCTTTGAGTCTGAGTCCAAGAAGGGTGATGCATCCAGAAGGACCACCAAAACATGCTTCTACTGTGGAAAGAAAGGACACATCATGGACCTTTGTAAAGAAGCCATGAAACTAAATAGAAGCAGGCTGAACTCCAAAAGACAATCAATCCAGAAGAAGAAGGGATTGATTGAAAATAAGTTGCCTAAGAGAGGTAGCTTAGCAGCATTCAAAGAACCATGTGGAACTTCCAAAACTGAGGCCACTCTTCCAAGTGACTTACTAGTCATATGGCCAAATCAGTTGCAACTTGCCAAAGATCTACAAAGAGCTGAAGATGAAGTTCTGGCAATTGCTAAGGCAAAAAGGAAACAAAAGGTTTCACATGAAGATGTTTTGAGAACCACACCAGCACAATCATCAATGAAGATCAAATGTGCAAGTGTGAAGACTGGTGAAAATGGGACATCTCGGTTGAGAGAATCTTCTCAACCTTGTTGTTCACATTGATGAACCAAGGAGGTTCCATCTTATTCCCTTATACTCTTGGTATATACATGTGCTAACATTGCAGGGAATTGAAGATGATGATCATTCTCATCTGGAGGATGGTTTGGACAGAATGGAGTGCACCCCTTGAGGGGGATCCAATCTGGAGAAGATGGTATTCTAAGATTTAATACTATCTTGAGAAAAGCTGAAGGTATTCCAATCATACTTTCATCTCTTGTTTCTTAATTGAGTTTATCTTGTCAATTAAGGGGGAGTATGGATTGAAGGCAAATGGATGAAAGGGGGAGCTTTATCTTTGCACTGAACTTTCTAATGAGTTTTGTGAAGTATGTGCAGGATTTAGCAAATTCATTGTTATATCTGAAAAATTTCAAACCCCTAAGCATGATCTCACATGTGTAGAGAATTGTGGACAGAATTATGTTCCTTGGTTACATCACTCTTGTTTTCTACACCGGGTTAGCCCAAGTAGACTTAGAGTTGATCTACTAAAGGTTCTTTGCTAAAGAAGAACATGTGACATCATCCCTCTCCTAGTGTTTTTCAAGAAAATACTTTTCATAGGGAGGAAGAGATTTTTGAAAGTAAACCACACCACACCTTTGCATTTGATTGCCAATAAGGGGGAGAAAATATTGGCACACATATTGACCCATTCATATGTGCTGAAGGAGTGTATTGACAACAAATACAAAGGGGGAGATTGAAGTGCATTGTGTTGCATTTGTTGTCAATGAGGCATGAAGTTGTCTTAGAATGAATGGATGTCAAGGAGTCAAGAGGTGAATGCCAAAGGTTGTGATGGTGTTGGTGATGAAGAGAGAATGACCATAGTACTAAGATGCATGTCACTTAGGAGATTCACTAAGTGACATAGGAGATGATGGTTTGAAACATTCTCTAAGAACATCAGACGATTGTTGAGCTGATCATTAAGTTCCAAGAACTTGTATCAACTGGATACAATGTCACAACAAGCTTTAGAAGACCATGCATTGTATTGACAATGCATGAGGAGATGAGAAGAAGATCCATCCACAACTTCTAAGTGGATGAAGTGGTTTAATAAAATCCATGCACTAACACTTAGTGCATGTGAATCTGAAGAAGTCCCAATTTGATCTCTGATTAGATCAACAAAGTTTATTGAAGAAATATTTGATTCAGGAGCTCGGTTGAAGATGAAGAAACCTTTTGAATTCCATATCCTAAGTGAAGATTATATGTTGAGGAGGATTAAGGAATTCTTAAGAAGTAGAGAAGGGAAGAAATTGAGAAGAAGAATGGAAGAAGTGGCTTGGCACTTGGCATGTTTTACATAGAGGAGGACTTTGTTTTTACAAAGTCTTATTTGAAGACTTTGCCAAAAAATTTGGGCCACCAAGGAGGCCAGCCGAGGGTCATCACCCAAGGCACATGTGGGACTCAAGGTCACCACGCCCATGGGGAACCCTCAAGGCCAGGGCAGCATCCTTGCGGCAGGGCGCACCCAAGACAACCGCATGGGCGCCAGGGGCACGCCCGGAGTGTCACAGGGAGCATAGTGGGCGCCAGTGGCGCGCCCGCAGGAGGCATGAGTGGGCGCAGAGCGCGCCCGCAGAGAGAACCCGGTGCGGGGCGGCACCAGGAGGGGAGAAGTGCAACTGAGGAGTTGCGGGCAGCGGCAGGGTAATAAACCGCGGAAAATCCGCGGATAGTTTCGATGTGGGACGCGCATTTTTCACCCGGGACAGATCTGAGCCGTCCGTCTCATCGCGCGATTGATCTGCGCCGCATGATTCATCTGCCGCGCGCCGCGATCTGATCCAGCCGTCCGATGAATCTCCATATCCTGATCCGACGGTCGTGGCTCGTCTTCCACCTCGAGCTCGATCCGAAGCCACCCGCGAGCCCCGCTGAACCAGGCGCCTTCCCGACGACCTATTTCGAGTTCCTGGCCACCATTTTCGAAGCCAAAGCCTCCATTGTGATCGTCTGTGCCTACTGAACATAACCATGCAATAAAATAAGCATGCATGCGATGAAAGGAGGATTTCGAGCGAGGCCGAAGCAACCGGAGGTGCGAGGCCATTCGGTGTTCGTGCCTTTGCATGGATAGGGTTTAACGAAGGCCGTGCATGCGTTCTAAGTCGCATGCACGTGGAGGAAACCGAAGGAAAAGAAAAGGAAACCCGCGTTGAAACAGAGTATAAAAATCAAGATTTGAAGATTTTAAAGATCCGAAGATCTCGGGTGTTTGAAGTCATTATCACGCGGACGATGCGAGGCAGCCTCTGCCTATAAAAATGAGGCCGAGCCCTCTGTGATGCTTGCTGAAGTTCTGGTTGAAGATTTGTGTCCCGCGAAGCCTCTGCCTCGCGAAGTTGAAGCCCCGCGCAAGTAAACTTGCGTGGCTGAGTTCCTTGCGCGCAACATCTTTGCGCGACAAGAAGAAGGAGGAGGAGGAGTCCCCTGTGCGCTATCCTTTGCGCGACAGGAAGGAGTTTGGGCAGCACAAAGTTGTGCGCCCCCTCTGTGCACCGTGCCCTCTGCGCGGTAGCACTTGCGCGCCCGCGGTGCCTTGCACCCGAGGCTTGCGCGCCCTAGAGGCCTTGTGCACTTGCACGCTGCCTTGTGCCCCAAGTGTGCCTTGTGCTTTGTTGAAGAAGAGGAGGCCGCGGCTCATCAAGCACTTGCGCGCCTACTTTGAAGGTGGAAGAACCCGAGGCCTTGTGTGTGAGATCAAATGAAGAAAACCACCTACGGACAGTGGGTGTGTGCCAAGCAAGAGAACCCGAGGCCATACCTTGTGTGAAGTGAAAGAACACACCCTTTGGGTGTATGTGCAAACAAGAACAAAGAAGGGGCCGTGGGCAGTGTGTGTGCAAAAAGGGGAGAAAGGCACTGCCTTGTGCTAAACAAGAAGGGAACCCGGGGCTTGCATGCCTTGTGTGTGCAAAGTGAGAAGGAAGGTCGTGGCTGTGTGTGTGCATAAGGAGGAAGGCCACCACATTTGTGTGTGTGCAAAAGAATAGAAGGCCGAGGCCTTAGTGCCTTGTGTGCACCAAGGGAAGACCACACTTTGTGTGTGTGTTAGAATTGAATATGTCGTAGCCTTGTGTGGGTGAATTGAAGACCACACCTCATTTGAGTGTGTGTGTGTGCAAATTGAAGAGGAACACCCTACGGCCATTTAAGGGTGTGCAACAAGAAGTGTGAAGGCCAAGCTCAAAGTGTGTGCCAAAGTGAAGAAGTTTTGTGTGCAAAGAGACAAGAAGGCCGAACCTAGTGTGTGTGCACTAAGTGAAGTGTATACACTTAGAAGAAGTGGAAGACTCCCACACTAAAGTAAAACACACTTTATGTGTGTAATCAAAAGAGAATAAAGTGTGTGTTGTTCAGTGAAGGTGTGTGCTTATAATTGACTACACCCTTTGTGGGTCTACTGCACCAAGAAGAGGAAAGGGAAAGTGCATGCATGTATGCATGCACGTGCACACGTGAACAGTGCTAAATCAGTGGTGTGCATCTGAGGAGTCCAAGACTTGAAGATCTTGAAGAGTTGCCATGCACTCAGTGCATGATGTTGAAGTGAACTGAGACTGAGCCAGACTGAAGTTAAAGAGATTGGTTGTCTGAGTTTTCAGTAGATTGAGAAGACCCTGATCATCACAAGTGATCAGAGGTACAGAGCAAGGCCAGCAGTCTTTATCCCAGACTGCTGAGGATACTTGAAGAAGACCTTAAAGTGAAGAAGAGCTACTCGTGCGACTCGAGGAGCCAAGAGAAGACCCTGTGGGACTCAGGGAGAAGAAGTCTTCAGTGGGATTCTGGAGCAGGCCAGTGGGACTCTGGTAACACTGTGGGACGCAGTATAAAGACCCTCCTGTGGGACTCAGGAGAGATACAGTGGGACTCTGTATCGACCATTGTAATACTAACCGATTATAATGGAAGAATCCATGCTTGGAGAGCATGGCAAGGATGTAGGCCTTTGGTGCCGAACCTTGTAAATCCTTGTGTCCAGTGCCTTTACATTTACTGCATCATTCGTGGAAAGGTGAGAGATACAAGAAGAGTGGATCGAGGCCTTAACAAGCCATAGAGGTTTAATTGATTAAGAATCAATTAGTAAAAAGTTTTAAAGGATCACTGATTCACCCCCTCCCCCTCTCAGTGATTCACACTGATCTGGGCACTTCAAGATTCTTTCTATATTTTCAATGAATAATTTTTTCTACATATCCCTAATGAATTTCAAATATAAGAAATAAATTAAAAAAAACTAACATATTCTTGTCAAACTCCATATATATGAGTTCAGAAAATTAATTTCATACATTCATGTTATTTGATGATAAAATCACATTATCAATATCTATTGATAAGGTTATATTAAACAGTGAAGTGTATTGTTCCCCATTGTAAGAAAATTTGACAATAAAAATGAACCATTATTCCTATTCCTAGATCTAAGTATTTATTTAAAATATTTATTATGTTCAAATAAATATAATTAGCAAATATGGGCTTTTCAAAATTGGGAGTTTGTTTAAGAAAAATATTCTACAAAATAAAACATTTTATTAAATTATATGTCACATCCATATTTAAAATTTTGAAATTCATAAAAGATTCATAAATAAAGATAATACAAATATTCTCTAATCTAGAAACATGTTTATATATCTCATAATAATCTTTTCTCTACTCTTTATTATACCATTTATCCATTAACACATATTTATTCTTATTTATTACACCTTGATAATTAAACATATTCATGAAACTCACTTGGTTCCTACGATAGAATATCAATGGGGACTCTCTAACAACTCCCACACATTATTATTTTCTACTGGTTTAGCTCTTCTTATATATATATTACCAAAATATAATCATTCAAATCATTCTCTAGGTCTGTATGTTCCAGTCATGGAAGCAAGATTAGAATTAAAAAATATTTCTATCAGAAATCGTAGTCATAAACACTTCTGATAAATAACACATAATCGAAATATGTTATGTTATTGTTCCAAAACTATACTTGATTCATAATGATTCAACCTAAGGAACCTAAATTGAGGAACAATGTAAATTGGAAGACATGAAATGTATGAGTTCATAAATTAGTGTTTCTGGAACACTGAAGACTCACACTTCATCCCACAATGTTTTCACACTAGATGATACCTTAAAATACAGAACCAAAATTGAACCAATAAAAATTGATTCATAATAGTAAACACTAAATTCATGTATATGTGTACTTAAGAATAATTCATATTCTATAGAAACTAGGAAAATTCAGTAGACGATATGAAATAAGAGAAACTCCATTGAGTTATAGGTTCCTAAAGGTAGGTAAACTACCAAGGTGGAAATAACTAGACATTTCCATCACTACATTGAAAAATATAAATAATGATTTATAATAATAATGGAATGTATATCGGGAATTGAATTTTGTTTCAGTTCACCAGACGTTCATTGACCCAAAACAGTATTCACTAAAAAATGGTAATCAAAATGTGGAGTAGAGCAGTGTGCAGATAACATCACTAGGGTGTCCTTAGTAGGAACATATCCATTATATATATTCATATTCTTTTGATATTACTATGGAGTGTTGGATATCCATCATTTTATAAAAGATGAGGGGTCATCAAGTTGGAAACTATGTAGAGTTGGTCATATTTATAGATTCATGATTTTATGGAAGAAAATATTATAGGTCGATAAGATAATGATTTGTATAAAAGTACTCAGACATTAATTATCTATATATTAAATAATTTATAATTCCATGTGATAGTAAAGAGACTAAAGAGAGTGATAAATATTGTGAATATTATATTTATCTAGTAATATTTTTTTTGATATCATGTATGTTCAAATTCAATTGAAAAAATTTGTAGAAATATTTTTCCAAGGAACATAGATATAATTTATTAATGAATATAAAACTCCTTTGTTATTTATTTCTTGTTTTATTAACATTGAAATTAATTCATATTACTATGAATATTTCTGAAATAACAAATAATGTTCTGACAGATCATGAATTCATCTTCTAGTTGTTTTATTGAAATCTTGGATTATTTGTTTCCCAATATGTGGTATATAAGAACAATGTTCTAGCAGATCAGGTTCTCTAATTCATTTTAAGATATATCAATTTTAATAGGAGTTCAAAATCATTACAATATATGGTTTCAAAAGATATCATGGTCTAGGTAGAGAATATTGATGGAATAGATTTCAGATTATAATGAATGTGGATATACGATCCTCTAATTAAAAAATCATTAATGATATCCCCATTTTTGTTTATCTATATAATATAAAAAAATCACATTGTGAACATATAAAAAGGAATTATTATACATTGGTGATGATGTCTTTGCAGGGGAAAATTTATTTTAACATTCAATAAATAGAGACAATGGATGAAGTAATTAAGGTGTTAATAGATATGTACATGAATCCTACAATGTGGAAAATATTTTTCATAGTTCCTAGGATTTTGAAATTTAAATTTGACGTAAATGAAGCAAAAATTAGTGAAGGAGACATAAATTATGAATTTCGGTAAATCATAAATTTTTATAAATTTATGAGTGGTTGGATTAAATTGTGGAAATAACTAGTAACTTTAGTGGAAATATCAACTCGGCATTCTATCATATCCAAAATATGGTACCCATAAAAGAACATTATCATATAGAAGTATGAGAAATTTTTTTAACACTCTTAATGTTGATTGATGAGGAAAATAACACCACTGTAAACATATCTACCATAATAAATCAGAAAATAATAAATCACAAGAGAAGAGATAATGAAATTCAACTGGTTCATTCCCTCTATGTTGGATGTGTTAAAAAGGAGAAAAAATCATGGACTAATGAAGTCACAATGAAACCTTTAGATGACTGTAATCTTATATAAGATCAAATTAATTTTACTAAAAAGATTGAGGTTGTGATTTTTTTGTGCCAACCTTCAGATAGATTCATAGGTACATGACTTAGGTGAATTATCCTATTCAACAAGAGATAATAAATTCAATTAAAACAATGTATCCATAATTTTAGATAAAATACTATTGGAATATGATGAACCATTATAGAACATTTGAAAAAGGAAATATGAATATTCAAATGACGAATGGGGTATTTCTGAAGATTATTAATGTTGGAAATATCCTAGGGATATGGAAGAACTTAATTTCAGTTGGAATAATGGAAAACATTGGTAATAAAGATAATTTTTTAAATGGACTATGGAAAAATACTTAAGGATCCATGGTGGTTGAAAAACAAGTAAAGGGTGGGATGATATATTTTACTAGAATCCCAAATTCAATTACATTGACTGAATGATAATCATCGAAAGAAAAAGAGGTTGGGAATTTCATTCCTAGTTATCTTATTTAGAAGAACATGAATGTTATAATAAAAAATTTACACCGAATCTTGACCATACAGATATCAAAAGATGTGAATGATTATTGATATGAAAAATAGATGGTATATTTAAGTCTAGATAAATAGAATTTTAGAGATTATAATTTAGAGTATATTCTTATTAACATTTTTGTTCCATCCCCTATTAATTTTTTCATAGGTTCAGTTTATTTTGAAACATTTATTGAGGATTATATAAGAAAAAACTAGGATTCATTTTATGAATAATACATATAATATAAAAGAATATTACATCAAATATAAATATATATTTGAATGATAAAGAGGTAGAAGGCTAAAATTCCTATGTTCCGACAATATTGTGAAGTACACCAGATAAAACTTCATAACATTCATCAATAAAAGGAGAAAACATATGATTATTCAGTTCTTCAAACTCCATAATAGAATATAGAGGCTAACATAATGAATTTGATGTTGGAAGAGAAGGCTAATAGAATTTAGTCACATTATGGAACACCTAAGAGAATTTGAGTGGAATCTATAAATATAAAAACATAAATTGTCTACAGAATCCCAACATTGGTTGTTGGGAAAGAACATACATAGGAGTTATGGACTGAAATATTACTGTAATTTCACAACCTAAGTCACTTAATTTTTTTATATTCTTATTAACACTATGAACATGAAAAATATTGAGTACAATCCAAATTATATTTTTTCATTTTGTATGGTGATGAGAACATAAGGTAATTGATATAGGTTAAAGTAAATATAAAAGTTATGTTGATATAAGATGTTCAATTCAATGAAGTTATTCTATAGGAGGGAAAAAACACAGTGAAAAGATAATCCATAAGAATGAACTAAAAAATCGATGTGCAAGTTGATTTGACTAGGAGATCAAAAAGATATAATGTTTTGGAGAACATATATGAATGAATAGAATTTCTAATGATAATATAGGTGGAATAAATTATATAAATATCATGGTTTGATAAAGATCAAGTGAATGCATAAAAATTTTAGAAACAAGAATTTAGAGAACAACCAAGCAGTACAAAACAACATACTCAATTGAAAAGATCAAAAAAAGATAGAAAGTTATTTCAAATATTATCAAATGATATGAAATTTAATCTTTTAGTACATATTTTATATCTAGATAATGGAGAAGAGGTGTGTGAATAATGTGATTCTGTACTGTAGAAGTGAAAATATGATGATGATATGGATTTATTAAAAACCAATGGAACATAATAGATGATAGAGTTATTAGAGTGTAAAAAAGAATTAGATAATGATTGGTGTTATAACTAAAATAGGAATATAATGGAAATAATCATTATAAATCATGGGAAAGGAAAATATATTTCAATAAAATCAAGTTTCTGATTTCTTAACAATATTCTCACCGATATTAAAAAATAAAATTATTTGGATAACACATAACATGTTTGAAATTGACGATTTTTACATTGAAATAAATTATTTAAAGATGGTATTTTTTCATGGGAAGGAGGAGGATTAAACATAAAATAGTATTCAAATAAGTTTAAAAGAATATGAAATCCATAATATAGTTTACAAATTGAAGAAAAAATGTTCATGTGTTAATGTGAAAACCATGAAAATAGAATACAAAATATTATTCATTTTATATAACTTATTATAATGTTATAATCATTATGTAATCATTTATGTTAATAATGGTCGTTTTTTTGATATTTGGTACTTGAGTAAAAAATGAACACCTTATAATTACATGTTTTCCATGTGGTCAAGAGTCCATTATCTCTAGAATTATATTAATGATTTAGATATCATATATATCATATATACGCATTATATATATTTATATATTTATAACAGTACATAACATTTGGAGATAATAAATGAAATGAACTATTCATGAAGATGGTAAGTCGTACGTACTCATGAATAAAACTTTTATTTCTATATAGTTTTTTAATTGAATGAAAACATAATGATACATAGTTATATTATAATTATAGTATAATATATTATATAATTTAAATAATCAAACCTTTATACATTCCACTTATGGTATGAAATTTTCAAATCACTTTGAGGGGATGGTAGTCCACACATCCTCAAATGAAATTATCGCGTTTACTCATAATGGAAACCATAAAGGTATGATATAATTTAAAAATACAGAATCATAATGAAAACATGCACATAATATATATCATATATAAATACAGAGTAATCATAATGACCACCATAAGTGGTGGTAGGAGATAATTGAATAATCGTCGATTTTTTAGGCATTAGTTTTCCATCCACAGAAACAGTATATTCTTTACCCATTAGATAGAGGTGTGTGTATGTGTAGTTAGAATACAATTCATAAAAAGATCCTAGATTATTGAGGATATTTTTGTTGTTATAAAAGAGTGTAATATAAATATTTTAGGGGTTGTATAAGTAAAATAAAAGAAAATAACTTAAGAGAAAACGTTACCTTAAAATAGGGTAATTTCTTTTAGTCTAAACCAAAATAATTTATTGAAGTGTCTTCTACCTAAGGTGAGGCTTTTCAGTGTAAGATAGGGATTTAGGGAGCTTAATTGGGAAGAGTTTGGATGAACTAAGGGTCTTGAGAAGTGTGATTAATGAGTTATAAGTGAGGGATTTTTATAAGGGGAGGGAGGGCTTTTTAGGGAAGTGTGAAAATATTATTTTATTTTATAATGATTTTCGGTTTCTAAATGTCCAAAACTCATTAAGGTAGAAGATAAGACGACTCGTGGTAGAAATAAAGTCACCCAATTAGAATTGGATAGGTTATTAATATTATTTTAATCTTTATAATCTTATTTATTTAAATCATTTATTAATGAGGTAAACACAACATCACTATTGTATCATAAATAATTTAATTTATTTGATGTATAAAAATTAAAAAAATTCTATAATGTAGGAAATATTATTATATTTCAAAATAATATTTATAGTCCAAAAGATATCTTATATAACCCCATGTAAAAATTTATTTACTAAAATATATTTGGTTATGTCATTTTTTCATTTACATTAAGTTAATTAAAATAAAGTATCATTATCTCTTTTAAGTGAATACATGGGGTCCAAAAATAAACCCAAGGATGAACATGGTGAGATATGTCTCATAAAATTAAGTTTGGACAAGAGTTATAGTAAATTTGTATTATTATGATATTATTTTTACCTTAAATTACCATATTTACCTTTAACTGTGGTATATAAAAGTCAAAAGTTACTAATTAGAAAAAATTATTTTCATCTTATTAAACCAAATTTTCATTACTAATGTCAACCATATATATTTTTTCTAAATTCAATTAACAGAAGAGGTAAAATTTCATTTAAATGAAAAAGCAAGTTTCTAACAACTACTTAGTGGTTTCAATATTCATTAAAAATTGACATTTTTCAGAAAAATACCAAAAAATCAGCCTAAGCTATATTTGATATTCGAAATTAAAAAATGATTTCTATTTTACCAAATTCAAAACATATATGTTGGATTAACTAATTTAAAAATAATTCCCGTTGTCACAACCAAAATCGTGTTTTTTAATAAATAATAGCTATCAAATTATTAATACTTGCTTATGCCCAATTTCAAAGAGAAATTTTATCCAATGACCAACATTGGATTAAATAAAAAAAATATAATCTAATTGCACATTAAAACCATTTAAAAAGATAACCTAACCATATAAATAAGTTATATTAAAATTCAAATTTGAATTAAAATACAGAATTTTTCACTATTCATTGACAAATGATTTTTATCAAAAAAATACGAAAAAGTTACCCAAAGTAAATTTTGATGTCCCGATTATAAAGAAGAATTTTATTTTAACAAATATTACATATAAAAGTGACCAAAACTAGACTAAAATAGGGTTCTCCATCAAAAGGTGGTAAATCAACCTTTTAATGAATATTAGATTCTTTAGGCTTTAAAATAGATTTATTCAAATTTTAAGCCTCTAACATTTATTGGATAAATGTAAAAACAATTAAATAACTATTATAATAATATTATAGTTAGTTCTATTCATTCCCACCATTACAACATCTAGACATTTACTACCATTTAAAATATCAATATATTATTATGTTTCAGTATAACTCAATGTTGTGTGCAATGTAAGATTTCAAAAAACCTATTGTTATGTATCGGGTTTGAAATCAAACGTAGAATCCCCTTAAAAGTAAAATTAATATTTAATTCAAAAATATTAATAAATATGAAAATGTTATATTATTTATTTACCTGGGATGTTGCAGCATATCTCTTTAAACTGATGGACAATATGAGCGAACTATTCGAGGACTTGAAGACATGTTGAGAGTGTGTTCAATGGATTTCAGAGGATGGTGAGACCAACATATTCCACTGGTCTGATTCTCCTACAACAATATTTTCCACTCTAGCATCTGAATGGAACCATATGAATCAGTTTTTGGGAATAGATATAGAACACTAACATGATGGGATGAAGTTAGTGAGCGTAAGCTGCTGGAACCTGAAATGGTTGATGAAATGGCTGAGAATGTGAAAACCATTCAACAACACATCAAGGCATCCCAATGTTGACAATAGAGCTATGTAGACAATTGAAAATGAGATCTTGAGTTTCAAGTAAAAGACAAGGTATTTCTCAATATATCTCCATGGAAGAAGGTCCTAAGATTTGCGAAGAAAGGAAAACTAAGTCCAAGGTACATCAGCCCCTTGAAGATTCTTGATTGTGATGATGTTTTGTCCTATCGACTATCACTTCCACCTACCATGTCTAAAATACATGATGTATTCCATGTATCCCTCTTAAAGAATTAGATATCTGATCCTTCACATTTACTTTCTTTAGAGGTTGTATAGTTGGAGAATGATATTTTTTATAAGGAGTATCCAGTGAAGATACTAGATCATATAGATAAATTTCTACGTAACAAGACTACTCACCTAGTCTATGTAATATGGAGAAACCAAAAGTTAGAAGAGGAAACATGGGAATTTGAGAAACTGGTGAAGTAAAAGTACCCACAACTATCTTCATTATAGAAAGTAAAATGATATTTCTGGGGATTTATTTCATAAGGGTGGAAGAATGTAATGACCAAAAAATTAATCAATGGATATTCCCTTCTTATAATTATGTCAAACAGTATAATCACATAAAATCACAACACAATACCCCAATCATACTTAAATGAACTACTAAATATGATGTGACCATTAAACGTAATTTTTCCACATTGATGATTTTAATTTCCAAAATCGGACATACACAGTTGCGATCAGTAAAATTCTTGGAGTCACACAGGACGAAGTAATTATACAGTGAATAGTAACATAACCTTATGAATAGTAATGTTATCATTATGCATAGTAATATAAACCTTATGAATATTAAATCCACCATGTAAATAGTAACATTAACTATGAATGCATTAATAATATCTATCCACTTTATAAGTGATAATATGATAGTGTTGGTATTTTTGGTATATCATTAATATTTAATTAGAATTTTATGATTAATTTATTAATATAAATGAAAATTTATTTTCCTAAATTTTATTTAAAAAATAATATTCTTATTTCTTGTGATTATAATATAATTTTAATTGTTTGTAATAAAATTTTCAATGTTTTTAAAATAAAATTATTAATTTTTAAATTTTTATTTTTCCAATAAAATATTATTTTAATTTAAAACTAAATTTATCATATTTAGAAAATTATTTTCATTAAATTTATTTTATTTTTGGATTGTATATGTTGAATAATAGCAAAGGTGAGGTTTATAGATTTTTCTGAAAGACATGACTTTTTTTGAATACTAAAATGCGATAATTTAAGATAAATTCTAAAACATGATTTTTTGAGTCATGAAAGGGTCATGGATGGTGTAAGGGACCATTTTTTAGAATTAAAATACACACATTACTATTTTATTCTCATGAATAAGCATTATTTCTTTTCTTGAGAAAAATAAAAAACTAATGAATTCGATATTGAGAAAGCTCCCCTCTCATACACTATAAAAACCACTATACACCACCTCTTCTCCTCTCACCTCTCAACCCTTGTTACTTGTCCATAGTATGCTAAGATATCTCCCTAAGACCCTATTCAACATCTAGTATATCTTGGAATCATCAAATTACCAAAACCTCTCCCCTATAGAGGTTCTCAAGAGGAAGGAATTAAGAGTTAAAATCCTCTTCCATTTTCTTTCATTTTCTTATTAAGTTCCTTTGTATTATTTTAAATCCTCACCACTCATTAAAAAAAGGGTGTGGAAACTCCAGTAAATTAAATTTTCTAGAATTTTATTATGCTAATGGAATAATTCATCATCTTCTCTCCTTTACCCTCCCTTTATACTATGAATGGAAACACCAACTGAGATGTATTAATTTATATCATTCAAGGACGACATGTTTTCCATTTCAATTATTGTATTCAATTCTGGTCATGAAAAAATATTTAGGGTTGAAAAAAGTTATTATATATTTTATTTATCCTTTTTAATGCTTTGAAATCAATTTCTACAAATGGTTTCAATTTATAAAACAAAATTATTTTGTTGTGATTTTAAAACAATTAATTAACCCAAACTGTTATCATAAAAGTTTTATATAATGATTCATCATCACTCTAAATAACTATAAAACTTTATAACAATTTAATATTTTTGATTTAATCTAATTAAAATGACTTAAATTCTGAAAAACCATCCTCATCTTACATGATTAACTATACATATATATAAGTAAACCGATCAGGAAAACCAAGGAAACAATCCCTCCCAAACAATGAAATTGAACCAATTAACCCATCAAAATGGATATGAATGAACTTAATAAGGTTATAATAAATCAATTAAATGTATAATAGGCTCTATAATTTTTTATTTATGAATCTAATTTTATTATCCATAATATTAAGATCATGTGAAGAACCCCTACATACTTAAGGTAATATATTCTACCTGAACCTCCCTTATTCCTTCAGGTTCCCCTTTCTTTCTTTTTACCAAAATTATGTAATATTTTATTTTTCATTAAGTCATATAAATTCTATTTCTATTTACCATGATCATGTATTAAGATCCAATCATCATTCTATTTTGGTGACATACATGTTTTTAATTGGTTTCCTTCTAAATTCTTCCTGATAAGAAATCCCATTTAAAGGGACCTTCCTAAATTCATACCCAATTTCATGTAAACTCTATCATTTATTTTAATACAACATTGTTTTTATAAAATATGTATTTTTATTATTAAAAAATTAATTTTTTTCTACTGGTTCAATATAAAATATTATTCCTTTTTTTATTTTAAAATCTCTTTACTATTTTCTGTAAAAGCACACTAAACTATTTTATTGCAAAAATTTCTTAAATAATCATCTTACATGTTATAAAATCTGTTTAACATCACATTACATGATATATTACTATTTTTTATTATGAATTTACATGTATGTTTTAATTATTTTCTTTAATGGAATCATTTATGATACATAAATTTATTATGCTTTATGACCTGATTATGATAACAATTTATTTCCATGGGCACCCTTATGTTTATAAAAGATTTATTATGTATGAATATATATATATGAAAAACATATTCATGAATATATTAAGATAATTATTCCTAGATAGGGCTCCAATGAATTGTGTAATATTTTTTCTCATGTGGAGTTATGTGCAATATTCTTAGCGGTTATCCTTGACTCATTCTCTATGTGAAATAGTCTTGGTGGTTATCCTTGAATCATTCTCCATGTGCAACGGTGTTGGTGGTTATACATAAATTTTCCACCTCTATGTGAAATGAGATAAGCTCATGATGAAGCAATGTTTTATGTTTCTGACACATTTAAATGATTCTATGATTATATTTTCCCATGTTATAAAATTTATGATTCCTTTTGTTTAATCTAGTACCATTCTTATTTATATCATTATGTCCTAACTTCTAACTCTTGTGCTAAGATTTATTCATATGAGTATTGCCTTATTGTTCTTTTTAGTTCATCACATTGTTCATGTTATCCTGAGGATATGTTATGAAGATGTATGAACATCATATAAGTTAGTATCTCAATATGGGGATTTAATATAAGTTTCTTTTATGATGTTTAATTATGTACCTCATCTTCCAAGACAAAAGATTTAACTATAATTAGAATGTATTTTAATGGTTAGCTATTCTTAAAATCATGTAATGATCTGTATGATAGGATGGGATCTCTATATAATTAAAAGGAATGAACCTAATGTATTAATGTAAAAAGGACCACATGATTTTACTGAGGTTCACCTCCACTATGTATGACTACATCCTTGGTGTATAGTGGTTATTATTACCCACACATATATTATATTATATTAAAGAAAATCATGAGAAATATGGTTTAATCAAACTCATTATCCTAGAAATGACCATTTAAATTGAAGGATTTATCTTTTAAGTACATTATAGAGGACCTGAGGCTATTTTTTTGAATGTATTTCCAATGTTGGAAAGTATTTTTTACCAAACACTGATTAACCTGATCAAAATTCTCTCAACAAAACAATAAAATGAATACCTTTAATTCATTACAATCAATGGGCTAGCGCATAATGTCAATAATCAATAGGACACATATTTTCCCCATTCTTTAGTCATAATAATTTCAATATTACCTAAAAAATTTTCAACATAATTTATCTTTGACCCAAATAATGATTAGAAGATATAAACTCTCTCACAAACCCATATTTGGCACAAGATAAACTTTCATGATTTTATCAACCAATTATCGTATTTTGTATTCATCACATGATAAAAAATAAACTCATGTATTATTTCATGAATTCACATTATCTTTTACTCATGAAAGAATTTGAATGATAACCATGTATGAGATCCCTTCATGAAACTTGTATATTTTCTTTCATGAAAATGTTTTCTTGTATTTACACATTTTCTGAGGTTTTTCACAACTGTTTTTCTTTTTCTGTATATTGTTCACATAGTGAATAAATATCTTGGAATTATTTCAGTTTTTTTTATGAACAAGTATACATGATATTATTATTATTCTCAATACAAATTGTTATTGTGGATTCCTGAAATCTTCTTCTGCCTGTTATCATCATGCAACTGTAACTGTGCATGATCTCTTTCACGCAAGCCAAGCACGAAGCATGCTCACAAAAGACAGTGTGTTACAGTGTACTTGGTTATTCATGTTGACAATAGGTATTACATGTAATTTACCTTTGAATGATCAACTGAGTATCATAGTACTTTCCATCAAGAGACTAGAAGGCTTACAAGATCACTATTTTTTTGCAATAGATGAGTTAAATAGTCCTCCTTAACCTAATATAGTACATGTATATTTCTTCATCTTGGATTTGAATGAATCTGTCTTGAGATATCAATAGAGCTCCATAGAAAATTAATTCTGTGTTTATGATGATCTCAATACCTTTAATATTAAAAATTTTAAGGGAGAAGAATATGTAGTTTCTATATTTTTATGAAGAGAAAAATATCTCAAAATATGATTTAGTTGTTCCTCTTAGCACTTCATGGATATGATTTTATTGGAATGATTCACCCCCTCTATACTGGGAAAGGTTTTTTTCATGATTCATTCGATGAAATATTGTATTCATTCCACATCAAATATTAGTGTAGAGTCAATTAAGTGTTTAATTTCAACCAAGATATCACTATTTTTCAAGTGGGTTTCCATGAATTTTGACAAAACTCAGATGCATGAAATCATTGCATTGAATCATAAATTATGAGAGGATTCTCACATGAATATGATTGTATCACATGAATTATAATTTATGTATTCTCCATTGTGTCTTCATTTTTTATCATAATCCAAATCGTGTTCTTCGATTATATTCATGCATCAAAAAAAAGTTTCATGCATGGATTTGGGTGAATGAATATAGTTTCTTCAACATGTTTGATCACTAGTGGTGACAATATTAATGTTCATTGAATATTGGATCCATAATCAATCATTAGGTGTGAATTTTAGGGAAAATTTTCAGTAGGAGGTAGAAGATGATAGGATGAGATATCCGATATCCTTGATGAGATGTAAAAGTAGTTATAATGTTACAATTTTTTTAATATAGGAACTAATCCCACATTCAACACCTGTCCCACATTGATCTTTGTTGCATTCAAAATCTTCTTAATACCATTCCCACGTATGATTCTTACTTAATCCAACAAGTGATTTTGACACATGTTAAAGTTTCATACCACACCTTCTAAAAGATTCACCTCACCTGTGTGTCCAACTTAGATTCCAAGTTAGTGCTATGTGCCCATGCGATCTCATGCTATTTCCCCCATACTATGGCTTCCCATGTATGGTACTTTTCCTACATGTTCTATCCATAGAACCCATATATAGATCCGTTGGCCCAATTGAGTGTCTTATGTTGGCCCCAATTTTTTGTAAAGTCACATAATAATATTTTCATTGTATGTATTAAGTAAAATATTTATAACCAACCCATAAATCTTATTTAAGATGTTCTTTATAAAAAATGTGAATATATTTTTCTTAGAATTTACAATTCCACTACTCCAAACATTTCATTACATATGTTAATATTTTATGGGTCTTTAGGATATTTTCATGGTAATAAATATTTCCACACATCATCTCCATTCTTTGTTGTAGTAGACAATGTGAACTATTCAAGTTTCATTTTCACCTGTCTAAGATATTGAGATCATGAAATAATTCCTACATATTATATATATAATTGTTCAATAATGAAATACAATGAAATTAATTTAATCCGTAATATTTCTCCAAGAATGACCACTTAATCCAAAATATGATATGGGACCCTTGATCTTCCATAGATAAAACTCCTTCAACGATTCAACAAACATGATTTGGGAAACCTAGAAACATCCAAGCATTTCTTCTTCTACATGAAATGTTAAAACTATGTTATTATTCACTTATTAAAACATTGAAAAAATTAAAACACAATCACAATGAAGGGTTTTAAATCTCCCCCATTTTATTTGTTGTCAATGACAACAAAAAATTCAATATCAACATGTTCATCCAATTTTCACATAAGATCTTTTATTCTATCTTCATTGCCTTTTAAAATATTCATTTAATTCCCCATTATTAAGAACAACTAAAAGTTACCTAATGTAGGATGATATAATTTATTTCATAATAACTATTCCATAAATTATTCCACTCAATGTCAACTAGGTATAACATGGTGTAGAAAAAAAGAGGCTCCAATTTTGATAACAAAGTTATCAATCCTCGCATAAGAATATGATACCTACTGATATACCACAACATGATTCTTTCCATAGAGGTTGGAAAAAATTTTCTCGGTTGATATTAATTGGTTGATACCCGATATTATATTAATTTTTTTGAATAAGGTTGCGAGAGTAAGAACACATACCTTATCAATGCCTTTTTTAACAAGTACCTTCTAGAGATAACATATTTGAATTAAGAATAATGTTTTTCTTAAATCGTTGGAAACTCCACCTAAATGGATGATTTCCATCATCACATAATTAATATTAATATTATCTTTATTCATTATTTATAAATCTAACTGATGTGAATATCAATTTTTGTGATCACATCCATGATGAGGAATTCAGATTCATTGACAACTTAAAGTTGCTTGATCATATTCATCATGGTTGATCTATATATGTAACAACAAATAATCTTCTAGATAACCCCAGATAGATCAATCTATGATAAATACTCCCATAAATAATTTAATGAATATTATATCTTGATGATATGTCAGTACAATTTTATATACATAGTTCTCCACTAAAGTATATTAATCACCTTAAATTTATTGCATAAATAACAAACATAAAGTATGAGGGAATAAATTGGATCTCCCATGGTTCATAGTGGGAAAAAAGGTTGATAATTGATTCTCCTCCATTAAAATAATTTCATTTCTCCTATAGGTGAGAAAAACAAATTTTTTATTATTTTAATCACTTTCATAGCTGTTTTGGAAAAAAAGAATATTTTTCCTTAAGAAATTTATTTTGTGTAATCTTCATATTCATAGTAGCCATTATGTAAAATTCACTACCATGTGATATTTGAATCTTTTTTTGGGTTTATTATTGATCTCGTGTTATGAATTAACATTCATATAAGATATGAATATCTTTTTTCACCTTACTTTGAAATATATTTGATATTTTATTTTTTGAATTGTTGACAACCTATCATGAAATTTTATTTATTTAGGTGGAATATTTTACTTGTGTTAAGTGTCTGATTTTATCTATGCTTTCCCAATTTTCAATCTCTTTTAGAACCAACTAGAAAAATTAACATTATGTAACTTTAAATATTTAAATCTATGATTTTGATCCATATTGTAATATGCCTACCAGAATATGCTCTCAAACTAGTGCATAAGTTGATCCTCTACAAATTTGAAGGGTGCTCCCCATCCCCATAGGCCGATAACTTGACCAGGGGCATTATAAAAAAACACGAGGGAAATATTTATCCCAACCTTATGTGAATACATGGCACATATATAATGACGATAAAACAACATAAAACTTATTTATAATCCATAATAAAATAAACATTGATAACCAATCTAATCAAGAGCAGAACCCATATCCTGGTATAAGTTCAACAACAAATGACTACCAAAATAGTAAAACTATATATTGAAAGTGATAGCATGGGAAAACTACCACCATCTCACCTCCTGCTACCCAACTCGGTTGATTGAAAACATGACCCTATAAATTTAGTGTCTTGGTTTTTCCTCCATAAATTTTTTTAACCATTTATATGCATCATAGAAGGGGTATATAGGGGTTTTTCTAACATTCTTAGTAGGTTATCACCTAGGTGTTCCACAACAATTCTAAAAATGAAAACCCAAAAATTCTCAATTTAATGAAATGAATTCATGATAACATTTTAAATTTTTTAATATCGAAAGCATTGAAAAACATTTATTTTCCCTTTTTTTAATATTTCCATATAAATTAGTAAATAAATTTCCAATAATCACATAACCATATATCATAGTATATATATAATGTTAGAAAAATAATGCTTCATATATCATATCAAATATGTGGTAGTACAAAAAACACTACAAACCAAAACCATAAGACCATACAACATCACATCAGGGATAAAAATAGGCCATAAGATGTAGGAAACTCATACCTAACATAGAAAAACTCATATTCATCAAGACTCTAGACATATTCATTGATTTTAAAGAACCAATGAACAACCCATAATGTGAAACCCCCAAGAGGTCTAAAAAGTCTCTAGAAAAAAAATTACTAGAGAAAATAGGAAAGCCCCATAAGAAACCCCCAATAGTGGATGACAGTAATTACTATACCCTTCACGTAAGTACCCATGGATTCTTATATGCCCTATTTTCCAAACTTGTTTATCAAAACATTTCCCTGAAAAAATTCATTGAATTCAATTTAAAAATTCTTTAGATAACCTTTTATATTTTCCAAATCAAGTGGAAACATATTTCATTAAAACAATACTCCCCACACAAAAATATAAATCAATCATAACATCCTATTTCATTTATTATGTTTTTATAAAAAAAATGATCAATTCATTTCCCCAATGGAGATAGAACCACATACCTAAAAATTCATGCCACACAAACCTGCAATAAAACCCACCATAAGAAGTGATTCGAAAATGAAAAAGGAGGCCCTAGAATCAATAGAAACATATAATAATTTATTCAATTTAAAAAAAGGGTTGGAAGTTAAGAGGAAACAAAAAGTATCTAAAGAACACACTCCCGATGCACTACAAACCATAAAGGAAATTACCACCGTAACAAGATCATCCAACAAATATAAATACAATCAAGAAAAAACATCACCATATGACAATAGATCAGATAAACAATTGGAATGGTTTTTTCATGATCAATGAAATAATGAATTAGAAAGGATCACTCACCTAGAGAGAAATTATTCAATTGCAATAGTGATTAATATTGGAATAATGCAATTCATATTGAATGGAGACTCCCAAAATTGTGGGTGAAGCGATCTGGTCAAGATTAAGGAGTTTTATGGGAGAATGAATTTAAAATCATTCAATTCAGCATCCTAAAATATGACCTCCTGAAAATTACCGGATGTGTAATCCATTTATACATCGTGTAATTCACTTGAGTGAAATGCCCCAAAAAACCCTACACCTTTTTTATAAACTAAAATTTTAAAATTAAACATTATGTAACTAGTACATGAAATGTACTCTTTTCACGTTGTGTACATAGTTCATGAATTGGGTTAGAGACCAAGTGCATATCATGTAACCCATTTAAACACTTTTTAATATCTTTGAAAAAAACAGAAAACACCATATTCTTTTATTGGAACCCCAATACAACTTGGGATATCTATAAACAAGGGGAGAACCCCAAAAATCCATTACTACATTTATAAATGGACTGCATTAATTCAATAAAAAAAATCTCTAAATTTCCGGTCATCTTGCTCAAAAAAATTTATCCATCCTTAGGAATCCCTATATTCATTCTATTAAAGAGTAAAACTATCAAAAAGAATATAATTACCTAGAGACATGTAATGAGATGTTACAAACTCTCTACTATAATACTTTCCATACACAAGATTTCTTATGGAAGAATGAGGTCATGTAAATAAGTGAGGACAGTAATCCATCATTAATAACTCACACTCCCAAGACACATGAGAATCTAATCCATGTCACCATAATGATATAATGAACAGAATATACTTCCCATACAATAAATTCACTTGAGAGTCAATGATCTCGACTATCTACTCAATAACCAAAACATCTATCTCAAACTCAATCTCCTGTGAATTCAAAACATCATAGGGGTCATGATTGTACTTCCTAAGATGTGATATATGGAAAACATGATTAATTTCAATAAAATAAACCAGAAATTCCAATCGATAAGGAACCTACCCAAGCTGATCAGTGACTTGAAATGATCCAACATATCATAGATCTAACTTCCCATGTCTTCCAAGATGACGGCGACCCAACCAAGAATAAAATATCAAGAAAATATGGTCAACTATGGAAAAATTTAAAGTAAAAGTCTATTGATCTGTATAATATTTCTTCTGAATATGTGATATAAACAAACACTGATATATATCTTGAATCGACACTAATGTCTCCCGAACATGACTTGATTCAGCTAGAGATGCTTAATCCACCTCTTCCAAAAAAATTGATTTTCATGGGTGACCTTTAAAAGAATAAAAAAGACATATTCTGATTAATGGATGATAATTATTATTATAAGAATACTCAATCAACCCATGATGGATATCCCATGAACAACCACGATCTCATTCAAAGAACAAATCATATCCTCGTGAATCGATATAAAATACTAGGTTTGGTTGTCTGGGATTTTATGATAAGATACAATCAACATTACTTGAGTCCCCATTGTCTTTAAGAGAATTCTCCAGAACCTCAAAAATAAAAATACAATCCCTATCTAAAACAATGGAAGAAGGAACCCCATGTGACCTCCCAATTCCCTTTATATACAACATACCCATATCTTCAACCTTTAGGTGTCTTGGATCGAAATAAAATGAGATGAATTTGATAACTGATCAATAACCACCCATATATTATCCATCATTAGGGTGTTCATGGTAATCAAGAAATAAAATGATTGGATATCTCATCCCATTTATAAACTAGAACTAAAATAAGCTTTATCAAACTCTAAGGTTTTAGATTCTCTACCATAATATATTAATAGGTGTAATAATGGGATAGAAAACCAGGAATGTCATGCTTCATATCCAGCCACAATAATCATCACCTCATGTCATAATAGTTATTTATAGTTCCCTAATGAGAATCCCATTATCAAATAGTAAAATTTTAAAAACACTAAACTCCTCAATCAGGTTTGGATGAAAAACTTATCCCCAAAAATAAGAAGGTCATCTGAAGAGAGAGTGAGAGAGAGAGACCAACTAGAAATTGTCTCCTCACCAAACATGGTTTCTTGAATTCCCCTAAAATTGGAATACTACTACTGACTCTATAAAATATACTCAATAAGATATGATAATAACTGAACACTAGTTATAACTATACCTAAATTATCCTCTCAAAATTTCAGATGCAATAGAGAAAAACCCGCAATAAGTTTCCACTCTTCCTCCGATTCCAAAACAACTTGTGATGGAACATTCCTACTAAGAGCATCTATAATGATATTACCCATCCATGGGGGTAAAGGTGATGTCAAAGTCAAATGTATTTAGGTATTCTAACCATCTTATTGGTCTAATATTAAAGTCATTTTACAAAACTTTATATCTCAAACTCTTATAGTTAGATACGATAGTGAACCTTTCCCCAGAAAGATAATACATCGAACACATAAATGCATGCATAACTAAAGAATGCTCCAAATCATGAGAGGATAAATTTCTCTCATGTAGTAAAAGATGAAGAGAGACGTAATATGCCACAAGATAATCCTGTATGTGAACACAAACCAAACATGTTCTAGAAGAATCATAGAGAACCACATATCCCTTACCGGGCGTATATAATATTAGAATAGGAGAAACCATCACAAGACCTTTAATAACCTCAAAAAATATAATAACACATTGCATCCCACATTAATTTAACCCCTTTCCTGGTAAGAGTAGTCAGAGTTAATGCAAACATCAAGAACATATTGAAACATTTTCTATAACATCCAACAATAATGAGGAAGCACTGAATCTCAATAAAATTTCGTGGATCTTCCAATGAAAAAACATATTTTCCATTATTAGTTAAAACTAATATACCATTATCCAAAATCACATGCCCTAATAATTATTCTTCTTTAATCTAGAATTTCCATTTTGAATGAAATCCACAGAAATAGTGACTTATCAAGATTCCCAAAACCAAACCCTAATGGTGCTCATTATCACAATCAAAACTAAAATAAACCAAAATATCATCTATGAACATCACCTCAACAATTTCAATATACAGATAGATCATACTATTCAAAAAAGCTATAAAAACAAATGGAGAGTTATTTAGACAAAAATCATCAAGTGATATTAATAATGGATATACCATCTCACGAATGTCATCTTTGGTATATCTTACTACCATTATATGATATGGTGATAACCCAACTAAAGATAAATATTTTAAAACCACATTACCACTTTAAATGGTCCACCAAAACCTCTATATAATAAAAAATGATACTTTTTTTAAAACTATTTCTTGATTAACCTTTCGATAGTCCATAGAAAGTCAAATTTTATCACGTTCTTTCTTAGAATAGAACATTGGAGCTACCAAAGTTGAATCATTAGGGTGAACAATAACCTTCTCCACCAGATTATCCGATGACATTTTGATCCCTTTCCAGTATTCTGGTTCTATATGATATGAAATCAATATCAGACACATCCCTAACACTTGGTCAATCGTAAAATCAACCCCCTCCCTGGAGGAATCCTATATAAATCATTTGGGAATACTTCAGAAAATACCCAAAAAATAGATGGATGATCAGAAACAGAATAATTTATATGTGTCTCAACTAGGACAACAAAAAATAGACTCACGATCTCTAGGTGGGAAGGTCCTGTATAAACATACCTTAGATCCCACTCTCTCTGAAACACCCATGAGATCCCATATGCTATAAGAAATGTGGCATGATATTTATAATAATGAACCTTTATCTTGATGAGTAACAATAGATTCCATCATAATTATTACATAAAAAAGATCAATATCAGGACCAAGAAAATCATTGACAAGATCCACATCAGTTATCGATTGCACACAATACAAAGGCTCAAACTATATCTATTTCCTCTAAGTAAAAGGTGTATCTAAGTCCATTAAAATTGACATCATCTCCATTGGAAGGTCTAAAATATAATAAAATGTACATATATAAATGAGTGGGAAAACCTAGTATCAAATAATTAAACCACTATTGAAGATTCAAAAAAGATTTTACATCTTACTGTCGCTGGACCCATATCAACCTCTTTTGGAATCTCATTGTTTCACTCCTAAGTCATATGGATGGATTCATATAGTCTTTGGGAATCTAACTACATCATAAAAGGATTTGGAGTCGACTATACATGACCATATTATGGATTAGACATATTTGGAATGAAATTATTTAGGAGACAATAACATAAATAACCATTATACATATTTACAGAAGAATGATATAAAATACGAGTGTGTCTGACCATACCCCACTGATAGAAAGTCATATGAAAACTAATAGCTATAACTAGATGTGGGGAGGTGGAATTATTCTAAGAACCCTCTCCACCACTCCTAAGATGATCCTACAACTTCCACTTTTTAATGGATCACCACTACAGCTACTACTAGTTGGAGGAGAAAGGGAGAAATATCCAATATTTCTAACCATATTCCTATATTTTATCATGGACCTATCCGCTGTCTCAGAATATGTTGAAATATTTAGCATAAAAACCTGGGATCTGATATCCTGTTTCAAGATCTAAAGGTACTTTTGAGATTTTAGTGGGTCATTCTTCACAACCTCTGGTGAAAAAACCATGCCATCTCAACAATCTGATTGGTGTAAATTGACCACATACACTCTTCCTACTACAAAGAGAGGAACTCTATATATTTTTCCATAATTAGATACTATGAAAAACAATTTTAGAATAGGAGAGTCTCTAAATACTTCATGCCCAATCCCATGTGCATATCCTCCTATACCATAGAATGCCACTAATATTTGTTGGGATGCCGAAGTCTAAACACTACAGAATTTACCTTTATACTCTTAGGTGTATAGAGGATGTTAGTGGTCATATATATTATCTCAAGCTAGTCCCTCACATCTTGAGGATCATTACCACCTTTAATGTATAGTATATTCTCATGCAAGAACTCCTATGATCGATCTGTTTCTCTGACAACTCCTAGATAAACCTCAACAATTGCATTTTAAACTTTTTTATGATTCTTATCAATAGAAAAAACTACCCACATGATAGCCTCAATAGTGTTATGATACATAAGATAATTAACTTGAAGAATATTATCTGAAACCTCAGGATGAACTTACCAGACTTGTCTAAGGGGCATATTGGTGCACACCTAAATAGGGGAAATGATAAAAAAAGAACAATCATAGTTAAAAAAAGAAAAAAACTAATAAAAATGATATTAACATAAAATCTCAAAATAAAAGACATGAATTGTACTTTTCCATTGTAACATGAGTCCTGTCATGGAAAGAACCGGATAGGCACTCACCGTAATATACCTCTCATGTCCAAAAAATCCCATCTCTAGTTTACCAAACCTCCCTGGACAAGAAAAACCCAAAAACATGGTCTTTTCATGTGAAACTATAATGAAATGACCCAAATGAACTATCAAAATGGTACCCTACCCAATCCTCCACAAACATGAAGGGTATCCCTGTTCCCCATGGTTTAATGACTAGAACTCATAAATCAAAAAACTACTTGGTGGAAATATTTTTGCTGACATGAGGTGACAACATGGAACATATATTCAATAGATACAAAAAATGGAATCAGTAAATGTCTTCCTTAACTGAAAAAATAATGGAAAAAAATAACAAGAGTGAAATAATATTAAAGTACATTTGAAAATTTAAAGGACTACAAAAATAGGAAAACAAACTACTCCATGTGATAGTGTAAGTAGACTACCTCCATCTCAACAATATCTAGATATCTCATATGATAGAAAACCTTACTACCTAACTATGATGGCTTTCCTTTCCATGAATTGAAAGAAATAACATAGTCTATACATTGTCAAAGGGGTATGTATGTATTGAGTTAACCGGTTCTGTAGGTTCTAACCCATGTGTTACCTATCAACTCTCTATATTATAATCCTAGAATACTCAATTTTAAAGAAAGAAAATAATGATAAAAGATTATTATTTTTTTTATCAAAAGCATAGATAAATGATTTATTCTCCACCTTTTCCACATTTCCAAATAAAGATGGTAAATCAATTACAATTAAATTCATAACCATATTTAAATTTGTATATATCATATAAAAACAAATCATGAATAATATATCATAATAAATATATGGAAGTACAACAAATTAGTACAGACCAATAACTGAAGCATATGTAACATCATGTCAGGGATTACACTACGTCAACATAGTTAAGACACTCTTACCTAAATAAGAAATAATGTATCCATCAAGTTAATAGAGATATGAATCATGTCTATAGATTAGAGTAATACCCCATAACATGAACACCCCAATAAATCTAACAAGTCACAAAAACAATAGGGGTAACAAGAAGGGGAAATCCCCAGGAGAAAACCCTCCAATGGTGGACCAAACCTATAATTATACCTTCCACATAAGTAACCAAGGAATCCCTAATGCTCTATTTTCCCAACCAGTTCATCAAATCAATTCTATGAAACCCTTATATGAAACACATTTAAAAAACGAAATCAAAATGCATTGAAAATAATTTTCCATTGACCAAAACCACGGGAAGAACATCTTTTATAAAAACCAAGTTCAACAAACAAAAAAAATAGTCAAATCATTCCATTTAATTTTATAATGCAATTTATCAAAAATAGGAACAATGCAGTTCACCAGAATTGGCTATAGATAGAACCACCTACCTCAAAATTTGGGTTTCACAATCCCTCAATTGAAACCACCATAAGAATGGATTAAAAAATGACAATGAAGGCCATATAATCAATCAACACATCTTCTAATTGATTCAATTTAAAAAAGGGTCATCATAGAAGAGGAAAGAACAAATACCTCATAATCAAACACACTCCAAACCAAAATAAAGATTTTAAATGTCAACCAGAATAATATCTCATAAAGGATATAGAGATAATAAAGAAGCACCACATGTCAACAAATCTGATAACACAATTAAATAGATATATTCCGATCAATGAAATGAAAAATAATAAAGTATTACATACCTGGAGAGAAAAAATCCAATATAAACTACGATCAATTGTCGAATGAATCAATCTAGATCTAATAGAGCCTCCCAAAATCACCATAGATGGGATCCTAGTCAAGAACAAGGAGGGATGTGGAAGAATGAATGAACAAGCAGTTGACATGGCACCCGAGAGGTTTTCTTCTAGATATTAACATGATATATTATCCATTTACATGTCATGTAATACACATGGAAGACATACACTAAAAAAACTATTAAATTTTTCTTAAAAAATGATCTTTTAACATTACATTTCAAGTAACCATTACATGGTCTTCACTCCATTAAGGCTATATAAAATGTTCATGACTTGTGTTTGGGGACCAATTATATGTCACGTAACAAATTTAAATGCTACATAATATCCCAATACATAGTAGAAAAATATTCTAGAACAATAGTATAAAACCAACTCATCCATTCTTTTAACTCAAGGATAATACTGAAAAACCATTAGCACATTTATTCCTAGACTCCATTAATTCAAAAAGACATACATCCTATAACATTAGGTCAAATTTATTAATGAATTTTCCCCATCCTCGGGGGACCAAGATGTACCCAATTAATGTGGAATGTAAGTAATGATATGATAATTTCATGAAAGTGGGTAACAAGATGTTACACACATGGATCTCAAGTGCCATCTTTACCACTTTAGTGCATTTATTTTGATCTGGTATTGGTCTCACCTTTTGTTTCTTATGTTTTATTATATACATTTTTATGTCCTCACATTTCTTATAGTGAACCATATTGTGACATATTCTTCCAACTTTGAAGTTTCTACATATCTTTGGTGTGAAACCATTAATGATCATATTGGGGTTGTATTTATAATTATTTTTTATTTATTTGTTGCTCAAGGTAGCCTTATATGTCTTCATATACGTCATGGGAGTGTACTTTGTAGAGATTATCTTATTATTATTTCCCAATTTAGTCTTATCACTATCCTTCACCATATGTGGTATTTTCTGATAACTTATTTTTAATCCATTCTTGAATGATGTATACTTGGACTCCTCTATACTATGACAACTTACATCGAAAATATTATACATGTTCTTCAAATTTTTAATTTTTTTATAACAGAAATATTATTTAGAGAAATCTATGGTATACTATTAATCAATTCATTAAATCCTTGTTGTATACATCTTATAATTTTCAAATGTTTTAATATCATACCGAAATTTAGATGCATTATTCCCAAATCTTTCACAACACCAATAATATTAGAGAAATCTGGTTCTCTTCATTGAAATAACCATTTGGTAGGATAATCATGCTTTCCGTATTTGTTTCTTCGCACCCTTCTTATGTGGTTTATTATAAGAGAATATTTTTTTACATTTTAATTTCATTATAATAGAGTATTTGGTATAAAAATAATTTCCCTTCCTTATCAACTTTTTTATAGGTTTTATTTTGAACATTCTGTAGTCATAAAACTACAGTTAGTAATGAATTGATTTATAGTTATTGATAGTACCTTTTTCAAAAAGAATACCTAAGATCAAGAATTAAAATATTTCAATAGATTCTTACCACTATATAGACTTATCTTAGGATAATAATACTCTTTATATTTTTATGTGGAATTATATCTTATAGTAACAAATTTTATTTCAGCTTTTTTTGAAGACTCGAATTGAATATTTTTAGATTATAAAAATTTTACATCAAGATAAATACATTATAGATTTTGGATTTTTTTATCATCCACCAGTTTATTCAATCTATATTCACATTCCCTTTTGAAATTTATAACACCATAATCATGCATTTTATTCATCTATTGTATCAAAGTGTCAAGATATTTTATTTTTATTTATTTGTTCTCGAGTTGAACCATCCTTACATCAATACATTCTTTCTTTTTTTATAATTCATGGAAGTTGTCATCAATCCTCCCATAAGATGCGTCTTTAATCAGGATATCTTCAAAAAAATCATTCCCAACAATAATGAATTATTTGTCAACTTTTTTATATTATTACGGTTGATATTATATTCATTGGCGAGAGTACAACATTTCAACACCCTTTAAAAAAATGTACATTCTCTATTTTTGGATTTTTATTCTATATTGTTGATATATTATTAAAATTTATTCTTCTGAACTATATTATTTTCCTTGTCTGAGGAATGATATTCACCACCAGTGCATGATTATTATTTTGTAAATTAGTAAAAAAATATGTGTTCAACTTCATTAAAATCTTATGTAGACCTATTTTCCATTTTATTGGTAGAATATTGAACTACCAGATCCTCAACTCCAATGAATGACTTGTCTTGATCAGTCATAATTCATTAGGTAACTGATTAATCATATTATTTTTACATTAGTAATTTCCTCTTCATCTTTATCAATTCATTCTTTCTACTATTCTTCAAATCTTGTATGCGATTAAATTATAGTCTACAGTAGATACAACTCATATATGTTTTCCTTCCATTTTGAATTGAGAAGATATATATATAATATTCAATATTATTTAAATATTATAATTAAAATAAAGTTGAAACTTATTTCTCTGAAACCAACTATTAGGATAATATTATGATGAACACACATAGAGGGTGGGGGTATTAGTGTGGGAAGACTTTTTACAACATAAAACTTTTATACCTTTGTTATACCTTAATCACGTATTCATAGAATAGATCTCTTGATGCCAACAGATATTAGAAAAAATAATGCATATATAATTGTAGGCCAAAAAGGATACTATTATTTTAAATAGGTTCACCTATACTGTGGTGGAATACATCCCCAGTGTATGGTGGTTATTATCCATAATACAAACAAATTATCCTTTATTATCAATATATGTAAGGGCAAAGATATTTCCTTTAACTGAGTATCCTGAATCCAAAATGGTACCATAGGAGAATTTCCTTTATAGAAAATTATAATGGATAGAAGACTTACAATTCTGAAGTAATCACCAATATAGTCCATATCTTATTCATTTAAACACAATTAACCTATTTAACTTCCTCATAATGACGGTATCCAATGGCTGCCTAGAATTTAGAAAAATTAGAGGGATATATCATAAATTTATCATTCAATAGGAAACAGATTAATATATTTTTTTATTCAATGTAATGATAATGTAATCAAGATGGTATGATCATAATTCTTTATTGAGATAAATAATGATATTAAGATATCAACTCAGTCCCCAACTCTTCTTCCACACAATATAAACAATGATTATTTTATTAGATCAATTATCTTATTATTTATTCATGAAATGAATAATTTAACTTTTATTTATTATTTCATGACTATATGTTATCATTTATTCATGAAAATATTTTCTTGACAACAATACTTGGGGTCCCTTCATGAAACTGAATATTTTTTCTGATTACAAGTATACTGAGTTTCTTCAACAATTTTTTGTTTTATATATATTGTTCACATAGTGTAACTATATGTTTGAATTATTTTAGTTATTTTTTCATGAACCAGTGAATGTGATATTTGTCTTCATCACAATGTATAATGTGACTAAGTTTTCCTCAAATATTATTATTCCTATTCTCTTTACATAATATTAAGTGTATGGGATCTATATAATTATGAAATACATGCTTGAATGTTCCTCACAAAATACAATCTGTTATACTAACTTTAGATCCTCATGTCAAAAATGTTGTATTATAGAAAAATTTCTTTAAAATCTCAACTGAGTTTCATTGGAATTTTCATTGTGATACTACAAGGCTCATGAGATCATTCTTCTTTATAAAATAGATGAGCATGGTAACTAACCTTCACATATTATATTATTTTGTTCATTATTCACAATGGATTTGTATGGATAGATTGTAATTCCTTGATCCTAGTTACTCATAATAGGTGAATTATTTTAATACATTGGCATTAATATAAGGAATCATGTTCTGGAGGACTGGTCAGTTTAGCAGTGTTGGAAAATAGATTACATATATTAATGTTACATTACAATTTCAAAAAAAGAAGAAAAAATATTCCTTTGAGAACCCCTATATTCTACTAGCTTAACCCTTCATATCAATCATAATACACTTCTTCGAATCCTCATAAAAATAAATCATAAGAAATGGGTGAGCTCAGATGCTCATTAAAGATATCAATATAGCAGAAAATATCATAAATAAGAATAAAAAATTAAGGCAATGAATAAGACTAAAAAATGACTTTTAAACATAAACTTCAAAATAAGATGGTAAATATAAATAAAATAATTCCATTTAATTATCTATATGGATATTCTTATAGTCCAATAATCACATGTAATATCAATTGCTAATTTAATAATGACAGAATTCATAATGTCGGACATCATAACCACATAGTCAAGGCCTCATGTCAAGAATAAAAATATGATTTTTTTCAAGGCCTTGTGCAAAGACACTAGTTTGTTTCATGAGAAATACTGATGCATCAAGAAGCTATAGCGGGGTTCACCCATCACTTACTAAGTCTAATGCATTCCTCATATGAAAAGGATGAAACATAATAGAAACATTCGTATTAAAACTAGAATAAAGAATTTTAATACTTCAACTATAAACAATAAATGGTATAAAAATTACACATCCATGGTCAAGCATATAAAAAAACTTTCATTACAATATAGAAGATCTTATCATAATAAGTAAACTTCAAACAAGTGTGAAATCCATCAAAGGATGTTGACATAGATGAAATCAATACAATTTTAGAGAAATATCTCCTTCTATTTTGAAATAATTTAAAAGTCACATATCTATAAAAGAAAATGTTATTTGTGAAAATAATGTTATAAGCTTGTAAGGGATGCTTAAAAGGTGTTATAATGATAGAAAATAGCCTCACTCATCATATAAGTTAAGAAAACATTTTCCCTTAATTTTGTCAAAAAAGTGGTAAAATACCTTGTTTGGAAAACGATGGAAGGATTTCGTTAACAACATTTTATAAAAAGTAAAAAAAGGGTATAAATGAATTTAAACCATCTTATAGTAAACAGTAAAAATATTTGAAATATATTTGTATGAAACATGGATGTAGAAGATAAAGAGGTCCCAGTAGATACTTACGTATTAACAACCTCATATAATGTATAGATTGTAGAATTAACTCTTACCTTGTACTTTCCTTTAGTTGAAGGCATGTTTAGCCTATTTTATAATGAACATAGTATGTTATTAAATTATACCATAACCATATTAATATTTATCATGTCATATTTGATTCATTTATTACTTTATAGTACCCATTTACTAATAATTTCCATGTTAAAGTAACATTTCGGGTAATAATCACTTTCATTATCGTACAGGTTTTAACTTGTTATTCTTGATCGTGTCACATAGATCATGATTTACACACTTTAAGAATATAAAACATGATTTATATATCATATATATTCATAATATAAACTTATAATAGATTGATTTTTGAAATGGATACACCATTTATGGATACAGTCGGCCATACGTATGCATAAATATCGTTTCCGTTTTCATATCATATTGAATGGAAGTAAGTGAATGAGATATATTTATACATATACATATATATATAGTATAATTATTATTTCAGACATTACATAATTATTAAATATATATATATTTATAATCATAGTTTAATGATGAACGTGGAAATGAATCTAATCGTGCTGTGGAGATGGTAATTCGTACATACACACAAGCGATGATATCATTCTATTGATGGGGAATAGTATTTTATTGGATATTATATTATATATAAAGAATCATTAAAATGTTAAATTTATTATTTATATCAATTATAAACACTATTATACCCATCAAAATAATGAAGTGTTGAATTACAAACTACACTGCAACATGGAGGTAAGCTGTACATATCCACATATGGTGACTTTAACATTCATAGGACGGATAGAATAATGTATGAGTTTGTACCATATTTATAAAAACATCACAATATGTAGAAGGAACTAGAGTTATTATTTTCATATGGAAACAACAGAGAAAGAGTAATTGTAAGAAGAAAAGAACTTTGAAAGAGATGATGAAATAATTAACTCTACTACGGGTGCTTCCTTCTGATTCAATCAAAAGGGAACCATAGGCTGGATTTATTATCTAATTAAGGCCTGTAGGTTTAATTAATGGTAGTTGGGAGGATATTTTAGCATGGGATTTCTGAGCCAAATGTTTTTGGAGGTGTTATTTTGAGAGAAGGGAAAGTACCCTTCTATAAGAAAGGCGAGGGTCACTTTAGAAAAAACCCGAAATATTATTTTATTATAGAATCATATTTGGGTTTTAAGGGATCCAAATAGATTTATTTAGAGTATAAGGTGGGGATGTGTCAAATCCTATCTAAAAATTGGTTTTAGAAACATTGATGTCACTATATTAACCTTATCTTTTAGATTAAACTCTTAGTTAAATTGTATAACTTTTACAATGTCTTACTATATTTTTATTTTACATGGTTAATAAACATACGATAAAAAGCCTGGAGAACCCCAAGTGGATTACTAATGAAATATATATCATTATTAATGTCCATTGGCTAAAACTTATATTTTTAAAAATATAATATTATTTAATAATATTGTATTTAAAAAAAACACATTTATGTCGATTTTGAAAATATTTAGTATTTGGTTTTTTGTGAATGTCATAAATAGTTGATTACTTATAAAATAATAAATTAAATCAACACTAACATTTCATATTCTCTTATAAAATTCGTGGATGGCATCCAAAGTCTCCATTTATATATATTTTGATTTTTATAATATCAATTATTTTAATCTTTCTTTAATAAGGTAAATTCTACTTCATCATTGTGTCATAAATAAGATTACTTATTTAATGTTTAAAATTTATAAATAAAATAACATAATTTAGGAATTTTTTTTATATTTCTAATTAATTTTTATAGTATAATTTTACTTATGTATAACTCTATATTAAAAATGGTTTATTATTTATAATTTGAATTTAAAACTTTTAACTCTTCTTTAAACAAAATATGATAAATGTCCTAATCTAACCCAAGTGAATAAAAAAATCATATTTTTTTCTATGGTTTATTTTGGTCGAAAAAATCATATTTAATATAATTCAGATATGTGTTGGGGTAATTTTAATATTATTTTTACTTTTAATTACCTTATTTACTTTTAATCATTGTAAATATAATTCAAATTTTACTATTCCAAAAAATTTATTTTCATCCCATTTTCCACATTTTACTTGTTGTCATCAACCGTTTATCTTGCATTTTTTAAATTCAATTCACATAAGTGATAAAATTATGTTTTATGCAAATTTTCAAATATTCATAGAACATGGGTAAAAAGACGTTAAAATGGTTCAAAAAAATTATTTATATATATATATAATATTATTATAAAATGACTGCAACGACTTAAATGGTACTAATATATGTATTATGTATCTATTTTAACTTTATGATAAATTTTATTTAAAAATAATTTTTCAAATGGAAAAGTTATTTTTTATATACTATGCAGTAATTTTAACTATTAATAAAAAATTGAATGTTTTCATAAAAATTAAAAAAATTACCATAAGCTAATTTTTCTGTTCCGAATTCAAAAATGAAGTCCATTTTAACAAATTCAATTTTTAGGAGCGTCTAAAATTAATTCTATTTTTTTCACAAAAGGACATAAAATGTAGTTCTTTGAAAAAAATAGTTTTTCTAAATATATAACTATTTTTAAAAAAAATTTACATTTTATTATAAATATTTTTTTATGTGAAAACATTATAAATAACATCAATTTTTTTGTTACTACTCATATTACAATATTTAATTAATCAATAAATATATCATATAAATAATTCTAATATTAATGTGTGGTTTCAGAGAAAGTCAATCTTGCATATAACACAAGCCAAGTCGGTGTTGTGTGAAATATAAGATATTAAATTACATTAAAGATATAACATACTATGAAATCATGGGGTGTTAAATTCTATCCTCCTTCAATAAATTTCTTCCTCGCAATTTGAAATTGTTCTTTGAAAATAAAAGGTTAAAAATAGAAAATAATTTCCTGGAAAACCCACATCAAAAACATGGTTTCTAAAATGTAGTCATAATAAGAGGGAAAGGGAAATGAAAAATTCAAAACCAAATTAGGATTTATAATAGGATAACATTGGTGAAAATTATAATGGTAGGAAAACACAAATATTTATATGGAGTGATTGATTCCATCAATCACAAACCAGTGAATGGAAGATTAAGGGCCTCAAAGCCATAAATCCATGATGATTTAAAATATCATTAGTTCAACAAAACATAACGTATTAGGATAACACATTTTTGGTTTTAAGATCCTTCCCCTAATTTTTAAGAATTAATTACATTATAGAATAATTAAAAAAATAATACTTGACAAATAGAGTTCTATCCTTTAACTAATTTATACCACGAACTCATCTTAGAACTCAAAAATATTCTATTTATTTTAATCGTGTTCGGTCACAAAAAATAAATTTATAATTCATAGGTTAGAGCTTTATTAAAAAAAACTACATTATACAAATCATGACATCACGTAGGCCAGTGGTAGGTGATGCACCCTCTTCGCCCTTCGATTATGGGTTCAAGTCTCAAGGTCTTGGCGGACACGACGAGTTGTCGCTTGAACTCCGGGTTTTTATTTTTATAAAAATCCAAAAATAATCTTAGGAAATGTTTTAACCATAAAAAATAGTATCCAAAGTCCAACAAAATTCATTCCAACCTTTAGACTTATCTAATATACTTCTTTCTAAACTCACATTCCAAAAAAATTATAAGGAATGTCAATATAACATAATGAAGATCTCTTTTATCACATAACAGTTTGTGAATACCTTCATAATGTGTTATATTAAAACATGCTAACAACCTAAATTCCCTTAAAACCTTATTTGAATACATTAATGATCCCTTATTCATTATAGAATAAGTAATATACTTCTTAAATCTGAAAATTATGAATATTCCAAAAATGATGGAATAAATAAACCATTATTTTGTTCCAAGGATGCCAATAATATCCAATATACATTATGCAAATAAATTATCTCTTATTCCAAAATCACTACCTAAGTATCAGAACAATATTAAGGTTTATTTTTCTCTCAACCATATATCTTCCAAAATGATTAACTTGAATCCATGTCACATTTCTTGGAACCATAAAATCTAAAATCCGTGATGAAAATGCACTACAGTACAATCATTATATACTTTATAAATCTTATAAATTGTACATCATTAATAAAATACTCAAATTACAAAATTATTTAATAAAAACTTAATAACACTAATCATTCATCTTAATCTGTAGTAGTATCATAACTTGATTATTATCCATTAGCATCATTTAGGGTATACTCTGATGATTGGGAAATTGATTCACGTAGTGTCCCAACTCCTTTCAGATGAAGCAGCGTATATTTGACACCTTTTTCTTACCCTTTAATTCACGAACTAGGTGTCCTTTTTCTACACACTTATAAAAAACCCCATTTCTTTCAAGAAATTCCTAGGGTGATTCTTTCCACAATTATCATATATGGTAAAATCCTTCATTCCATTATTCCCTTTATCCTTCTTTCTCTCAACCATACTCTTCTTATTTGGCTTCCCTTCAAAGCCATATGACTCAGAGAATTATTTACATATCTTATTGACACATGATACTATTTTTTCATATGATGATAATACATGGGAGACTATTTAACTTATAAATGTTGGTTGAAGACCATGAAAGATATGGTCCTTCTTACTCTTTGCATCATGTGTATTGTTGGAGTTCCATTCCTTCTACGAGGCTCCATTTCTAACAGAAAAAATACACTAGGTTAGATCATTCCATAATGTATAATTAAAAAACTAGAAAAGTTCTCAACATTAATTGATGATTTTCACACATCTAGTTACATAATAATAAAAATGTTTTCTTTACCGACACATTTACTCATAAATCCTTAATAATGGTTTGTAAAGAAAATGTAAATTATCCTAATCATATCCCCTGGGAGTGTCATAAAAAAGAGTGAAACAAGTCCCTTTGTAATGTACCAGTGCCCGTTTGGGTCTAGCATAAAGGGGTGTTTTCAGGTTTAACCCCTAGATACATCTGTGCGATAGCCACCTCTACCTACTCGTATCCAGATAGGGATGCATTTCTTGAAAATTTCATAAAATCTCAACATTACCAAAATTCAAGGAAGTTCTTCTATACTAATGTTCAACTTCTATCTTTGATTAATGTTTCATAATCAAAGATTATCTAAATTTATTTCCAAGGTTGTTGCTAAAATTACTCTGATACCAACTGTAAAACACCAACCCCAGTTACCCAGAGTCTGTGTATTATATTAATACATTGAAATGATTTTCAGAAATCAAGTCCTGAATAACTAATCAGTTTAACAATCTTGGAAAATAGATTACATATATGAATGTAACATTTAAATATTTAAAATAAATAACTACAAAAATAATCCCTTGATAAATCCATTATTCTCCGAGCATATCCTTTCATATCAATCATAATACACTTTTTTGAATCATTTGAAAAATAAATCATAAGAATGGGGTGAGTTCAGATGCTGAGTAAGGATAAAAATATAGAAAAAACTATCATAAATAAGCATAAACATTTAAGGAAATTTATAAGACTAAAAATCCTTTTAAACATAAAATTCAGCATAATATGGAAATGATAAATCAAATAATTCCATTTTTTTATTCATATCGATATTTTACTTGTCGAATAATCACATGTAATATCAATAGATAATTTCATAATGATGGAATGAATAATTCTGAACATCATAACCACATAGTCAAGGCCTCATGCCAAGACTACAAATAAAATTTTGTCAAGGCCATTTTACAAGACACTAGTTTGTCTCATGAGAGAATCCTATGCATTTAGGGGCTATAACGGGCTCCACCCATCACTTACTTGAAAGACCCCAGAACACCCTGAGAGGGGAGGGGTGAATCAGGGTGAAAACGTTTTATTTTCAATGTTGTGGATCTTGTTCCCATGTTGGAAGGAACTTGTTAAATCTATCAAACAAATTAAAATAGGGAGACGAGACAAAACATTTACTTGGTTCACTACAAAAGGCTACATCCAAGAAGCATACACCTACTGTGGGTTGGTCATACCAAAATCTACTAATCTTTACAAGCATGAGGATTACATGATTTGGTCACAGTAACTCTATTCCAGGCCCACTAACTTTACAAAGTTTTAGGGATATCTCACTGTATCCCTCGGATCACTTCCGTTGACTCCCCTAGCTCACTGCCTTGTGACAAGTCTAACTCAATTTATCAACTTAATGGTACCTTCAATATATTTTCATTGAAGTCTTTGTCTCAGTTCAGCACGAGACACTTCTTGCATCAATGTTCTGAATTGATGCACCTGAAATCATTGAACCACTAAACCGGGTATGTGAAACATGTATTCATCCTGTAATGACAATTGCGCGCAACACCCACGTTGTGTGCAGAATATTTTTTTGGTACGAAAAACTTTCGCGCAACTATAACCTTTTTTCAAAGCTTAAAATTTTTACGTGCAACTTCAACTTTTCTATGAAACTTGAACTTTTATGTGCTCTATCAACTTTTACGTGCAGATACAACTTTTACGCGCAACTTCAACTTTTTATGCGCATCATCAAATTTTACACACAACTTCATTTTTTACAAATAACACCAACCATTTACGCGCAACTACCTTTTCATGCAACTTCTAAGTGCTTCTGAAGTCAGATATTTTCTAAGTCTTATGCACACCCAAATGAGGGTGGTATCCTCTTATTTATAGGTGTCACCAACCCCCGCTCATGAAACCCACCATGTTGCAGAAAACCCTAATTCTGTGCGTAATCCATTTTCATGCAGGAACCATTTTTCATGCACGTCTCCATATTTTTCGTGCACCTCATGCATTGTCCATTTTTTATCGTTCTGATCCCGAAACACCTTTTTCATGAGAACACCAACCTACTTAAATTGTTGCATGAAAAATCAATATAGCACGCAATCAATGTTTTGTGCACACCACTAAAATATTTTTCTCAGCTCATGCCTTTTCCATTATTCAGTGATCTGATCCATGAAAATGCCTTACACGCAAGTTTCCAACACACATATCCCTTTGTGTGAGAACACCAACATAGTTCAATAAAGTTGTCTGCGTGAACTATAAGACCACATTACTAGAAAACATTATGAGCTTCAAATTAGGATTGACAAAAAAACAAACCATAATCCAATTCTATCCTAGAATGGCCATGCTTCCAACACTACTATGTACAATGCATTCCACATATGAAAAGGTTGATTCATAACAGAAACATTCGTATTAAAACTAGCATACCAAATGCAAATACTTTAACCATAAACCCTTAATGGTATAAAAATAACACATCCATAGTAAAACTTATTACATAACCTTCAATATAATATGAAAGATCTTATCAAAATAAATTAACTTCAAAAAAGTGTAAAACCATTCAAAGGATGTTTACATAGATGAAATAAAAACTATTTTAGTGAAATATCTCTTTCTATTTTGTAATCATTTAGAAGTCACATAATTATTAAAGAAAACATTTATTTTGAACATATTCTTATAATATAGTATGGGAAACTTCTAAGGATTTATAACAATAGAAAATAGCTGCACTCATCGTATAACATAAAAACATTCATTCCTTAACTTTTTCGAAAAGGTCATAATGTACCTTGTTTGGAAAACAACGGAAAGATTCCTTTCAAAACATTTTTTTAGAATGACAAAATAATGTATAAATTAATTTAACCCATAGTCTAGTAAATAGTAAAATTTTTTTGAAATACATTTTTAAGAATCACATATGTGGATGATAAAGAGGTCCCAGTAGTTACTTACATATCAACAACCTCAGATAATAAAGAGATTGTAGAATTAACCCTTACCTTGTACATTCCTTTAGTTGAGGGTACGTTTATCCTCATATATAATTAGCATAGTATGTTATTATATTATACCAGAACCATATTATATTTATGGTATCATATATGATTAATTTATGACATTATACTACCCATTTAATTATAATTTTCATGTTAAAGTAGCATTTCAGGTAATAAATCACTTTCTTTATTGTACGTGTTTTATGTTGTTATTATTGATCGTATCACTTAGATAATTATTTACATTCTTCCATAATATAAATAATAATTTATATATCATATATATTCAGAATATAAATATTTATAATAGATTTATTTAAGAAATTGAAACACCGTTTATGGAGACGGTAGGTCGTACATACACATAGACGTCGTTTCTGTTTTCATATCATATTGAATTGAAGTATGTGAATTCGATATATGTAAATACACACACACACACAAAAACATATAATAATTAGAGTTATTATTTCATATATTACATAATTATTAAACATATATATATATATTTATTGTCATCATTAAATAATGAATTTGGAAACAATTCTCATCGCATCGTGGAAATGACAACGTGTACGTACGCATGATGGATGATATCATTCTAATGATGGGGAAATCATATGTAATTATATAATATATTATATATAAAGAGTCATTAAAATGTAATATTTATTATTTAAATCAATTATATACACAATTAAACCCATCCAAATAATGCGGTGTTGAATAACAAACTACATCACGACGTGGAGACAATACACCGTATGTACGCACGTATGGTGCCTTTTTCATTCATAGTTTGGATAGAAAAATGAATATTGTTGAATGGTATTTATAATAACATTAGAGTATGTAGAAGTTACTAGAGTTATTATTTTGGTATGGAAACAAAAAATAAAGAGGAAGTGGAAGAAAAAAAAGAACTTTGAAAGAGGTGATGAAATAATTACTTTTTCTTTGGGTGATTCCTTTTGATTTGATCAAAAAAGCTCCATAGGTTGGATTTATGATAAAATTAAGGTATCTAGGTTGAATTGGGGTAGTTGGGAAGATATTTCAGTAGGGTTTGGACAATACAAATGGCATTGGAGGTGTGATTTTGAGAGAAGGGGAAGTACCCTTTTATAAGAGAGCTGAGAGTCAATTTAGGAAATGTTTGAAATATTTTTTTATTATAAAATTATATTTTGTTTATAATGGATAAAAATGGATATATTTAGAGTATGAGGTGGTTATGGGTTGAAATACTTTCAACCAATAGATTTTAGACAAATTAAGGTTACCATATTAACCTTATCTATAAATTTAACTCTTAGTTAAATAGTTTAACTTTTACACTGTCTTGTTGTATTTGTATATTACATGGTTAATAAAATTACTATAAAATCCCAATAGAACCCCTAGTGGTTCATTAATGACATATAAATCATTATGTATGTCCTTTTTATGAACACTGTTATTTTAATAAAGTTATATCATTTAATAATATAGAATTCGTTTTAAAAACTCCTTTAGGTCAATTTGGACACTATTTAGTATTTGGTTTTTACGAAGTCATAACAAGTTGATTACATCAAAATAATACAATATATTAACCCTAACATGTCATATTAACCTAGAAAATTCGTGGATGAAATCAAATGTCTCAATTTTAATATATGTTTTTATTTATAATATCAATTTTTTTAAACATTCATTAATAAGGTAATCACTACTTCATCATTGTGTCATAAATAAAATTAATTATTTAATTTTAAAAAATTATAAATAAAATACCATGATGTCATAAACATTAATATATTTCTAATTAATATATATAGTCAAATTTATATTATGTATAACCATATACTAAAAATATTTTAGTTTTTAAAATTTGAATATAACAGTTTTAACTTTTCTTTAAATAAAATATGATAAATGCCTTAATCTGACCCATGTGAAATTAAATGGTCATATTTTTTTTATAACGTATATTTTGGACTATAAACACTTATCTAATAATACTAAGACATTTTTTGTGGTAATTTTAATATTAATTTTACCTTTAATTACCTAATTTACTTTTAACTGTGTTAAAGAAAATTCAAAAGTTACTAGTCACAAAAAATTATTATCATCCCATTGAATCACATTTTACATACTAATGTAAATCGTGTCTCTCGAATTTTTGAAATTCAGTTTACAGAAGCGGTAAAATTACGTTTTATGAAAATTTGTAAATATTCCAAGAAGGTGGGTTAATAGAAGTTAAAATGGTTCAATAAAATTATATATATATATATATATATATATATATAATCTTATTATAAAATTACTCCAATGAAATAAATTTTACTAATATATTTATTATGTATCTATTTTAACGTTAAGATAAATTTTAATTAAAAATAATTATTTAAATGAAAAAGTTGATTTTTGTGTAATATGATGTATTTTTCACTATTTATCAAAAATTGAATGTTTTTAGAACAATACAAAAAATTCACACCAATCTAATTTTCATATTCTGAATTCAAAAATTGAAATCTATTTTACCAAATTAAATTTTTAAGAGTGTCTATAATTAATGTTATTATTGTTCACAAAAGGACATAAAAAGTAGTTCTTTAAAGGAAACAATTTTTCAAAATATATAACTATTTTAACAAAACATATACATTTCATTATAAATATATTTTATTCATGCGAAAAAATTATAAAAAACATTTAAAATTTATCTGTTAGTATTCCTATTACAATTTCTAATTGATCAATAAATATTTCGTTTAATAATTATAGTACTAAGGTGTTGTTTCACATAAACTCAATCATGCATATAACACAAGCCAAGTCAGTGTTGCGTGTAATATAGGATATTAAATTACACCAAGTATGTAATGTAATATGAAATATTGGGGTGTTACATGGATAATAAGAATATTAATTAGTTTAATAGTATTTTATTTATGAGTCAAGAAAGTTCTTGGTACCAATTAATTGTGTAGAAGGATGCATGAATGATCTACATATGCCTTGTTTTAAATAAGACTAGTCATAAGAAAAAAATATTTTTTAGAAATGGATCATGGGTATAAGTGGTTAATATTTGATGTGTATTGAATCACATATTTCCTAAGAAAAGAGTTGTGTCAAGCCATATTTAAAGGGATTCTATATTTATTCTGCATTTTATATCAGTGGAGATTTAAATACATGTTTAATATCACAGAAGACATCAATATTCTTATAATGTTTTTCCTTAACTATTAATGATTATAATATTTATTGAACCATAGTGTAGTATCTTCATTCATGAGTGGAAAATAACGTTTATAGGATCATATCACATGCATTTATATATATATAAACTTCATAGTGTCTTGAGACATATCATCTCCTTTGAAAATATGCATGCTTGAAAAATCATGTTGCATGAAAGGATTCATGTGATCAGGCAATGATTCTTCATCCTGGATTGATCATTATAGATTTTTGGAGTAAAATTTGTGGAATATCGAGGCATCGTTGAATGTTCACTTCAAATAGTGGATTAATAATATCATTTTATTTAATGTTTCCTTGATTTAGAAACAACTATTGCCTTCTATTAAATTTTACATTCCATATTGAAAAAAATCCAACACACATTGATAGTGCAAGGTTCACTAAAAAATTAATATATGTAACCTTGGTATGGTATGAAATTGATCTAATACCACACAATGCATTAGAAAATAATCCTTTGTATTGAATACAATGAGTAGGACATGCCCTTTTACTCATGTAGCACTATTTAAACAATTCAATAGTGTGTGTGATTTTCCTAGAAAAAATTATACAATAAACATTTTTTTGTAAAAAAACAACACAATGATTCTTTATCAAATCTCTAATACATAAAATTATAGAGTAATTAATCACTATATTACCGATAATCTGGTTAGAACTTCTTTGAATGAGTAGTAAAACACAGTAAAATCTCTCATTCTGATTCTCCCTACATGGTTTCTTAATAAACAAATTGTAGCTTTGTAAAAATATGGTTGAAAAAACGAATAACACATCCTTCTTCTGTCTAGAAACCCCAATACGATAATCCAATCGAATGCGATTATCAAACGAATATAACATTCAAATGAATAAGATGTTCAGATGAATACATTTCAATCATTTCTCTTCACCATTCACTTCTATCTAGCATGAATTCACCAAGAAGAAAAATCCAAAAACTATTCCTTTTCTATAGAATTCTTCTAGAGATCCACCTTATCTCTACATATTGTGAACAAATACTTATTCAAGATATATAAAATGTACTTTTATCCTTTTATACTTTTCCCAAAAATTTTTTGTGTACAATTTTGAAATTGTTTCCCACTCAAAAAAATTTCATTAATATTCACGTCTTCTTGAATTTTCAGAGCATATTGATTATCACCAACCTTTATCGACAATTCTATTTTCAACTTGTTCCCTCTTGAATATTTTAAAAACATTATCACTCTCCATGAATTATTCAAAAACACAAGCTTGATTCTGATTTCCCATTTAAATTTTCTCAGTATGATTTGTTCATTACGATTCTCTATACCTACTTCATATATGAAGAAAAAATAAAAAATCTTTATCGAACAGCATGTTCCAACATTCCAATAGTTTTTAGTCTTTTTAAAACTCTTAACAAACCCAATTACAATTCTAATTCTGATTGTCATTATGATCTACCACATTATGATGAATAAAAATTTAACACAATACACTCTTCGGCATACATTCTCTTGAACCATTTAAACAAAATAATTCAACCACTTTTACATATTATTTTATTCATAAAGGTGAATTAGTATAACTCCAATACCATAGTTCTTGACCCAAATAATCAAACAACATGTCAAAAATTATATTTCTTCATTCTCTTAAGATTATTATACCAATGGAATTTCCTACTCAACAAATTATGTCTTTTATGGATATGATGGTATACTAAATATGAGAGATCATTATTCAAAAACTGTGACTTCATTAACTTCCTTTTTTCATAGTCTTTTTATTGTTTAATGAATTATTTCATGACATTGAATAAATTTGAGATCAGATTTAGTATCATCTAACTGTTAAAGGAATGTTCTATAACATACCACTCATTGCAGCATCTTCTAACATTCTATAGGAATTATAGTAACTTCACACTCTTCTAGAAACAATTTTTTATCCTAATCATCCTTAACATGATTGTCCTGAATAAAATGAGCATGAATATAATCAAAAAGATTACTATCAGGATGAATATTATTGCTATGAATATTTTCTCCCTCTTTTTAATTCATTAATATTGAATCATAAGTCATAAAACATACTTATGATTTATGAGGACTCCAAGATCTTCAAAGCATTGTATAAGTCCCCAACCTTCAGAATTACATAATATTGAATTATATCAATAATTTTAATTTATTTCACATTATGGATATATTAATTTTTTTAGATTTATAGAATTATGTCATTACTCTTACATAAAAACTATAATATTACAAATTAGACACTTCTACTTACTATAAATTTTTTCATAAAATGGAATCTATTAAAAATAATCCTAGTTTTGTTTCTTGTTTATTCATCACAACTGTTAGTTGATTCCATCCATGACTCTATTTTCATTTTAATTATGTGAATACAATTTCAAAATATGGGATAAGCATAAATGCATTGTAGGTGATGAAAAAATTGGGAAAGTTGTTATTATTTCAAAAACTAATAAACAATAATACATTATAATAATGTAATACTTTTAACCTCAAATAAGTAGTAAATAAACTTCACTAAATATAATTTCATTTCTTACATTCTTCCTAATGAAAATTTTATCATAAAACCCTACATAGAGCACATATGGCATATAAATATTTTTTAAGACATTATCATACAGAAATGTAATAACCATTCAGTCAACTTCCACACATATAACTCGTAAAAATGGAAATTCCATATGGCTGACTTCCAAACCCAATGCATTTGAGGTTATAACATAACCACACATAATTAGTTTATCAGGGAACCATCAATATATTTTTGGTCACATAACCACTGAATGTTTTTTTACCATGTAACCATTTGTAAATTTTCGAAGTACCATTATATAATCATAACACATAAACTATTTCAATTATCAACATTTCACTCATAATATTTCATTTTCAATTGAAAAATTAATATCTAAATATTGATATAGAAAATATTATTTAAAAATAATTTTTAATTCCAAAACACAAAAAAATGGAATAAGGTATTTATTTTCCTTTTAAAACCATTAATGATTATAGAGGAAGCCAAATATCAAATATCTATTATGACACTGGAGAATTAATTATCACCACATACATTAAAAAACATTCCTTTAGTCATTTTTTAACAAAAGTAAAATGATTCATATAAAAAAATTCATTTTTCAATCCTTGGAATTAATTAAAAGTTAAAGGGTTTGATTATACACCTTATAAAATATTGCGGTGTATAACATCAATATATTCCTCAATGAAAGGAGATTGCGACGAAGTACCTAACCATGAGTTTGATTCATCGTGTATATTCCTTGTTATTCGTGAATAATAAATATATATTAATTAATACTTGATAAAAATCCTTTTTTCTTGTATATTATTCATTTATATCATTTATTACCATGTTAAAAAAATTACTTAATGATTTATGTTCTTGTTAGATTTTTTTTCAACATTTGCCACTTGACATGAAAATGTAATTGGTATGATGTCAATAATCAATGTGGTCATAATTTCATCATCTCTATAAAAATAATCATTAAATTATTATCATTTTTATACATACATTATACTTTTAATTCAAACCATGATTATGGTTGTGAATCTTTTACAACGTTATATTCATGGAAATGGTAGGTTGTATGTACACATGTGTAACGTTTCAATTTTCCATTGATCATTATGAAAATAAGGTAATTATTAATTTATCTTTCTAGAATGATAATAATATTTTTAAAATAAAAAAATAATTAAAATATACTTATATATATTATACATGTGATGTGGAAAACAATAACAATTCACATCGATTTAAGGAGGTAATAGTTCACACATATGCAAGAATGACGTTATCATTATAATGAACAAGGAAAGTAATAATTTAATTTACATATTATTATCATAATATTAATAATATGACATTAAATAAAAATATTAACATTAATTACATCTTTATAACTTCTCATTAGAGATGATTATGGAAAATTAATTATATCATTTTGTGAAGGTGATAGTTCACACATAAAAACGAACGATTAATTTCATTCATATTTAATGTAATTGGAGATGGATTTTGATGATGATATTAACAAAATAACATGTTCGTATATTTAGGATTCATGTTTTATTATTTCATCTGGGTGGAATAATATTTTATGGATGTTAAGAAGTAATAAAATAGAAACACATAAAAAACATCGTCTTTCCCTGAAAGATCAAATTTATTAACACCTTAACACCTCTAATGAAGGTTTTATTTCTACAAAAAGGTTTCAATAATGTGGGGAGAGATTCTAGTAAGGGTTTTGGTCAGGTATTGTCCTATCCAAAGGGTTCTTAATGTGTGAGTAATAGGGAGGAGTGTGTTCCTTTTTATAGGATATAGAAGGGGAACCATTGAAATTATTAATTTAATATAAATTCTATTTCAATTCCAAAAAATTTTAAAAACATTTAACTAGAAGATAAAATGAGTATGGGTGAAAATATAATCATCCAATGAAAATTAGACAAGTTTTATTAATTTTCTAAGCCTTATCGTTTCTCTTTAAAACCTTCTAACTCTTACAATTTTATAAAATAATTTACACATTGAGAGTTAAATAATTATGAAATCATAACGAACTACCAATTAATGAGTAATTAATTACATTTTAATGTTATATAAACTTTTTGGATGAATCTTATATTTTTCAAAATTTTACATCATTTAATTAAATATTTTTTTATTATAAAATATGAATTATGTAAATTTTGACACCATTCATTACATGACTATTTTAAAAAATTTTAACAACTACATTCCTTCAAAAAAACTACATTAAAACAATCCTAACATGTTATAGTCATCTAAAAAATTATTTTATAGAATAAAATATTTCAAACTATATTAATTTTAGTATTATTATGATAATTTATTTGATTCTTTCTTTAATAAAACTATTATTTCATTATCTTTGTGTCCTAGTGAAATTTAATTATATAATTATTAAAAATAAGAAAAATAAAATTATATAGGTATTTTTTTTATATTTCTACTTACTATTCATATTCAGAGACATCACTTAATTAACCCCATATTAAAATTGTTTTAGTAATAAGAGACATATTTATTAAATATTTTCCTTTACTTTTAGTTAAATGTTATAAATGTCATAATCACACTAAAGTGGCTTCTAAAGGTCAGACGGTCAACCAAGGGATGGTCCTGGAAAATAATGACTCATCTGATAATATTAGGAAATGTTTTAGGGTAATTTAATAATATTATAATATTAATTATACCTTTAATTACCCTATTTACCTTTAATTGTGGTAAATAAATACTAATGTTAGAATTCAAAAAACATTATTTTTAAACTACATGACCAAATTTTGTTTCTAAGTATAAGAATGTATCATTGTTTTTGAAAATTCAATTCATGGAAGTAATTGAATTAGGTTTAACAATAATACCAATGACGTATCGAGAATATGGGTTTTTTACGTAAAACATTCAAAAGTTCGCAAACTTTTTCAATTTAATTTTATTTTGAAATTTCATCCAATTATCTAAATTAATTAAATTATAGAAACATCGATTAATTTTAAATTAAAACCACGTAAAACTGTAGTCTAATAATATAAATAAATTAGATGAAAATGCAGTTTTGAATTAAAATGCATTATTTTCCAATATTCATTAAAATGTTAATTTTATCCGAAAAATACAAGAAATTCAACGCCTGTAAATTTTGAAGCCACAATCCTAAATAAGAAGATTATTATTATTAATATAACATATAAAAGTTAAAAAATTATATTTAAAAATGGTTCTCCCACAAAAGGAAGTAATAGTACCTTTGAAAACTTTTAGAGTATTTTATAATCTAAATTGGATTTATTCTCATTTTAAGCATATAAAATTTATTGGAAGAAAGTTAAAATATTTCATAAAATTGTGTAAAAATAATATGGTTAGTTTTCTTCATTATAAACAATACATAAACAAAGTGATATGTACTATTTAAAAAAAATATTAGAATATTTTTTTTGTATAACTTAGTCTTGTTTGCAATGTATGATTTTGGAGAAACCCATTGTTGTGTGTCAAGTACGCTACCGAACACAGTTATGTTTAAGGTATATTAAATATCTAATTAATAATGTTAATAAATATGATAAACTTGTTATCTATTTTTACTTGATATGTTACATTCGTTCCCCCATTTGAAAATTACATTCCTCCAATTTTAAATTTGGTCTTGGTAACTTGATTGAAATATCATATAAGAAACAGAGTCAATAAAACCTCCAATTTAAAATAAATAAAATGATGTAATTATTTTACATGAGATAAAAATATAATAGGGTTTCATATAGGATAACATGGTTATGAATGATAAAACAAGAAATCAAGTTCTGATAGAGTGTGAGGGAAAACGTTGTCCAGAAAAAGCTAGCAATGACAAAGCAATAATTTTTTTTTGTGTTAAACGATCATTGATTTTGTAGTATGAAAGTTAAATAGATAAAAATTTTGTTCTAATATCATTTTCATCATCCAATTTAATTCATTTAGTTCCCTGAAAAATAATATAAAGAAACATACTTACTTGATAATTATAATTTCATCCTTTTGTCAATTTATAAAAAAACTCATCTCTTTATCCAAACGATCAGTATTTAAGATGAATTTTTTAGACCTAATGAATGATAATAAAACTATATAGATTCACATAACCCTTAATAGATTAATTAAATATTTCTCTTATCATCTAACATTAACCAAAACCAATTTCATTAGGATAAGATAAAATAATTCTCCAACAAAATTAAACCATTGGATGATGATAAAATACATTTAATCTCCTAAATTAAATTGTAATATAAAATTCTCAACATAGACCATTAAAAAATAACTATCCTCAAAATTTCTTAGATAATCAAAACTAATATTGAAACAAAAAATTTATAAGTAGTTGATTACATAGTAAAAGATAAAATTTAACATTTATCTCTAAATAACATCGATGACTCTTAATTTCTTATACCAAAAAGTAATTATCCGAATAATATTCAAGATATTCTAACCACTTCAATAAATAACTCAAATCACCATAATTTCACAATAAAATGATAGAGTTTTCAATGATTAAAACAAACCTTTACTTTGCAAATAAAAACCCATAGTATTATATTTACCTTCGTCATATATGGTCCCAAAAAATAGTAATCATATTCCAAAATAACATATATCACTTAATAACTAAATAATTTTCAATACCTATATTATCTATTTGATAAAACATTGGTCAAAAATATTACCCTATTTATAATAAATCAAATCGTTAAAATAAAATTAATGATGTCATACTAAATTGGGATTTGACATTGGCCAGTGGTATTCAATAAATCCTTTTATTACTTAAGTTTTGGGTTTAATACCTACAACCTTGGCGGACATGATGTGTTGTCACCCTTCTAGTGGGTTTTCATTTTTATAAAACTATATAATTCTTATAACTCATATAAAATTCCCAAACTGAGATAAAATATTCCAAAATAGACTTAACATAATTTAATCTCAAAGGTTTTCTCAAACCTTTCATTTTGTATCCCAAAATGTTATATCCCATTATTACCTAAAAATAATGTTCTAATAAACCCAAAACTTTATTCCTACATTCATAATTTTTTCCAACCAAGGAAGATAATTATTTCTCTAATAAAATTTTCACATAACAATCTTTAGGGATACACATACTAGAAAAAATCATCCCAAGTAATCCCATCTTCAAAAGAGCATTAAAATTTTTAAACATTTCATCATCCATATATCTAACATAAGTCTTGAATCATTTATATGTATACTAATTTATTATTCATCATTTTTCATATACCATTATCCAAAAAATTTCATTGTTATTATTTAATAAATCTTTCCAACAAAATAACATTAATAATGTACAAATATTCAATAATTTTATAAAATGAGTCAAGAATTAATGCACAACTTTCATATGTAATTTTTGGTTTCCTCGTATTTAATTTTAATGGCATCAAGTATTTGTAGATATATATTTGTATGGTCCTGCTGATCTCATTCCCAAACCCTCTTCTTAGGAAAACTACCTTAAAAATGACCATACTCTCCACATTTAAAACCTTCAATTTATAACTTGGAAATAAATTCTTTCCCATTACAGGATTCAACTAAATTTGTATTTTTACTTGGGAGTTTATTGTTGTATGACCTTCATTACCACATTTATAACCTCTACCCATACCATTAAAACATTATTCTAGTTGTTTCATTCTACATCATCGACACATATGTTGATGAATATGATTTCATTTATGATCAATATTTGCAGAACATCCACAAGGATTAGTTTCTCTCATATATAATGCATCAGAAAAAACACCATGGTTCAACTGTTTATTCATTACCCCCGATAGATGGTTTAGAATAACCAAGATATTTATCACTAAAACTCCCATTTCATTTGTTTTGTATTTATATAACCATCACATTTTCCTGGAAATCCATTGTTACATTGGTGCCTTCTGGATCTAGCCTTTTACTAAAACCAAAATAATTAGTGTGAATATATCAAAAAAATCATCATATACTATCTTATGAAGATGATAATAACAAAGATATTCTTATTCTTGTTAACTAAAACCCATTAAATTTATCTAAAATAAGTAAGAGTCATTATATTTTACTAACCAATATTGTTATTGTAACATTTATATTATTATTAACTATGAACCTAACCACTAAATTTATCTAAAATGACATCTAATTCCAATGATAAGGACTCATTCATAAACACTACAATTTTTTTTATTTTAGTCAATAAATTAACTATATTTCAATTTGATGGTCTTTTCTAATATAGATATGTAGAGATTTAGGGAAAAAATAATATATAACAACTAAAATATTAGAAATTTGACACTTCTACTCAATATCCATTTTTTTATAAAAAGATACTTTTCAAAAGAAACATGGTTCCATTTCATGTTTAATCATCATAAATTTTCCCTGATACCATCCTTATATCTATTATCCATTAAATCCTATAAAAATATCAAAACCGGGGATGATTATAAAAGTCTTAGTAACAGAAACATAAAGACGGAAAACTGTTAGTCTTGAAATAACATGTAAACCATGGATATATTATCATAAAGTAATACTTTTTTACTCTAAGAAGTAGTAAATAAAATTCAGTGAGTATAATATCATTTCTTACCATTTTTGTAATCAAAATATTACCTCAAAACCCATGTAAATAACATATAGCAATTAAAGGTATCTTGAGAGATAATCATACTTAAACAGAATAACCACACGGTTGACTTCCACAAATATGACTCTTAGAAATGGAATATCAATAGAGCATACTTCCATACCTAATGCATTGGAGGTTACAACATAACCACCCATCCCAGGTTTATCATGGAAACACCTTCTTCGATTTATCATGTAAACACACATATTTGGTTTATCACGTAACCACCCATTAAAGGTTCAAGTACTATTATATAATAATAACACATAAAATAGTGCAATTGTAATCATTCACCCAAAAAATAAGTTCCAATCACACGAAATTATGTCATGATATTAAAATAGTTAGTCCACTTTCATAATCATTTTCAATACCAAAACACCAAATAATGTATTAAGATATTTATTTTCTATTTTTAAAAAATAAGGCTTATATAGGAATCCAAATATCAAATAATGGTTACAGTAGTGAAGAAGTCATTTTTCCACACATGTTAAAAACATTCATTTTTTAATTTTTATAAAATGTATAATTCATTGTATAGTAGAATTACTTTTGAAAAAACATGAATGAATTAAATTTAAAATGGTTTTATTAAACACTATATAAAATTAGGTGGTGTATAAAATAAAAATTTTCCTTGATGATAAGAGATTGAGATAAAGTCCCTTACATTGAGTTCAGTTCATCACATATGTTCCTTCTTATTCCTCAATAATAAACCAATTTGAATTTATAATTCCATCATATCCTTTTTTGGTTTTTTATTAATTTATATTATTTATTAACATGATAAACAATTACCCAATGATTTATGTTTATGCCAGACATTTTGGCAATATTTTGTACTGTAGTTGAAAATGAACATGGCATGATTTTAATAGTCTATGTGGTCATAAGTCCATCATCTCCAGAATAATATGTGTAACATTATAATAAATTTTATACATAAATTGTAATTTTAAATAAATACATAAATAATTGTTGTGATAAATGAACAACATTATATTCATGGAGATGGTAGGTTGTACGTACCCATGAGTAATGTTTAAATTTTTCATTGATCATTATCTAAATAAGGTAATTATTATTTTATCTATCCAGAATGATAATAATATTATTAAAATCAAAATAATCATTTATATATACTTATATATATGTATATCATACAAGTGATGTGGTCAATAAGAATGATTTACATTGCATCGTGGAGGTGATAGTTTACACATACGCACGAATGATGTTATCATTTTTATTCACATGGAATGTAAGATCATAATTGAAATATTATTATCATAGAATGATTAATATTTCATAGATATCAAATATGAACTGTAATTTGAAGGTATGGCACCTGCCATCAGGACAAGCCTGTGCATGCATGGGAAATCCTAGCTAAACAACCATGTAATGGTGGAGAACTGATTTCACGATGAAGATGCTGGGGAGGAGCAGTTCCAAGTAGTTAGCCTAGGTTGCATGTAATGTTTGAAGCCTACGAGCAATTAATTCCTATAAGGAATATGGGCCATGTAATAATTATGCCTAAGGGCCTTTTAAGGGTTCCACCCCACCTCTTGAATGGTGGATTATCAAAAATCAATAAAACATGAAGGCCTTTGGGCCATTAGAGGAGTAATGGAAAATGAATTAAAATGGTTCACAGAGGTGATAGTTCACACGTACGCATGAATGGTTAATTCATTTCCCATTTAATGAATTTGAAGATGGATTTAGGTGGTGGGATTAAAATAATAATATAACACTATATTTAGGATAGTGGATTTATTATTTTATATTGGAAGAAGTATATTTTTTGGATGTTTAAGCGGAAATAAAATAGAAACACTCAAATAAAAACATTACCTTTCCATAAGATGGTCATATATATTAACACCTTAAGACTTTTAAGAAGGGTGTTATGCCTAAATTAAGTATTTAAGAATGTGGGGAGGGATCCTAGGAATGGGTTTTGGTAGATCATGGCCAAGATAAAAGGTTCTTATTGTGTGAGTAATAGAGTGGAAGGAGGGGCACCCTTGGAATTATTAAAAGTATTAAATTAATATAAATTCATCTTCAATTCCAAATAGATAAAAAATCATTTAGCCTGAATATAATACGTGTATGGATGTCAATATAATAATAAAATGAAAAATGGACAAGTTTTAGTAATTTTTAATGCTTATTATTTTTCATTAACACCTTTTAACTTTTTCCATTTAGTCAAGTAATTTACACTTTGAGAGTTATAATAAATTTCAAATCATTCCAAACGACTAATAAATTTGTTATTAATGACATTTTATAATTATATCAACTTTGTGGCCGAATATTATATTTTTATTAATTTTATATCATTTAATTAAAAATTTTATATTTTAAAATATGAATTATGGCAATTTTGGCACTATTCACTACATGAATTTTTTAAAAAATCATAAAAACTTGATTAATTCAAAAACATTACATTAACTCAATAATAACATATCATATGAATCCATAATATTCATGGATTAAATTTAATTATATCAAATAATTTTTATTTTAATATTATTAGTATCATTTATTTGATTCTTTTAATAATAAATCTATTACTGCATCATCTTTGCGTCAAAATTTAATTTTGATGTTTAATTATTAAAAATTATAAATAAATTATATTAAAATAGGAAATATTTTTTAATTTAATAACTATTTATATCCAAATATATCACTTACATTACCCAATATTAATATTGTTTTATTAAGAAGAAACATATTTATGACATATTTTCCATTATTTAAATTAAATGTTATCACTGTCATAATCACACCCAAGTGGCTTCCAAAGTTAAAAATCTCAACTCAAGGATGGCCATGATCGATAATTAATCATACAATAATATAAGTACAATTGTAAGATAATTTTATAATATTACAATTTTTTTACTTTTAATTACTCTATTTACCTTTAATAGTGGTAAACAAAATACAACAGTTACTATTAAAAAAACTATTTTGATCCAATTGGATATTTTTTTTACTGAGTAAAACCATGTGTGATTGTTTTTTAAAAATTAAATTCATTGAATTGGTCAAAAAAGGTTTAACACTAGTCCCATTGACAGATCATGAAAAAGAGTTTATTAAGTAAAATGTTTGAAAGTTCACATAGTTTTTTTATTTAATTTTAATTGAAAATTTCATACAATGAACTACAATGGATTAATTGATTAAAAAATTATTTAATTACAAATTAAAAACATGTAAAAGTAGATTCAATGAATATAAATAAATTAGACGAAAAGGATGTTTGGAATTAAAATGCAATATGTTTCACTATTCATTAAAATATGAATTTTATAAGAAGAAAACCAAAAACAAAACCAATGTATATTTTGATGTCCAAATTTTAAAGAAGAATCTCATTATATAAAATATAATATATAAAAGGTCAAAAACTATATTTTAAAATGGGTTTATATCAAAAGACGGTAAAAATACCAGTTAAAAATATGAGTGTTTTTTATGCTTAAAATTGAATTTATTCTCATTCCAGGCATCTAAAATTTATTAGATGAAAGTAAAAATATTTTATAAATATGTGCAAAAATGATATAATTAGTTCTATTAATTACTACCAAAGTAGTTTCTAGATGGTAAATGCTATTTAAAATAATAATATTATAATATATTAATTTTTTGAATAACTTATCCTTTTGTGCAATATAAGAGTTTGGGCAAAACCATTATTGCATGTCATGTACGCTATCAAATATAGTCCCCTTTAAGGTAAAATTAAATTATAATTCATATTTAAAAAAAATGAAAAAAATATTCTTTAATTACCTAGGATTTTACACATAGTCAAATTTGAATCGTATTCATACAGACATTGATTCTCCTCCCATTACGATAAAACCTTTCATTTCGGGATCAGTGTGAGTCTGATCATCCTTTTCATCGAGTATTCTTCTCCTAAATATGATGAAATTTATAAATCATTATGTGTCTCATTCTAGGAATATGATGGTCAGTCCAATTTTTACTAAATACATAGTGTCATGATTTATTGTTTTCATAAATTTCCTTTTCTTCTTAATGATTATTGACACCAAAAGACAACACCTGAATATGATCATCCTTGTTATCTTAGTCCCAAAAATATATATGGATGGATTTTGTTTCCCATAAGGATTAATAAAACACTAAAAATTGTGACCTCAATCCATGGAATAATTTTTAATAATTTTAAGACTATGTGAGCTAACTCATTATTGCAAACAAGATTTATTGAAAGAATAACCAGGTCGTCCAAGAGAAGTGATCGTGGAACCTCTTCAAATTTTCATCACAACATTATTCCTCAGAATTATTCACTTCTTCCAAATCCTTGAAATACACAAATTTTATTTCCTACAACCACTCCAACAAATTGATATAATAGTTTAGACACATAGAATGTTGGATTCAAATCATACCCATAATCCGTATTTTTACATGCTTTCAATAGGATAGATTTTGGAAACAATTCTACCACTTGACAAAATTATCTAAAGATATGATGAAATAGGGGACAAAAAACATACCTCATCCTTGATGGGAAAGAGGTTAGACCCCCCATGTTCAACCAAAATCTAAACAATTGTTTATTTGGTAAAGGTTTTGTGAAAATGTCATAAGCTATTTCTAATGTAGGAACACACTAAAACATTAATTCATTTATCCCAACATGCTATCTGGGGAAATGATATTGTTATATCAATATATTTTTAATGGAAATGTTACTATATTCTAGGTGATATTGATTGTACATGTATTATTAAAACATAAAATAATGTTTAACTTCACATCAATAAGTAAGTCTTCTAAAGCGAGCCTAACCATTTACACATATCATTACATGATTTTAAGCATAATTATACATAAAATTACAAGACAAGGATCATAAAGTCTAGTCTCATGGAAATCTTAGTACATAAAACTAAAATAATGAGGCTAAATGAAAATTTTCATTATTCATCGTCCATTATTAACTCATAAATTCCTTTGAGCCGTTACATCTGCATTGGATGACCTGAGGAAAGCATTTATGAAAGGTGTGAGCTAAAAATCCCAGCAAGGGAATAAGGATAGGAATAAAACAAAGTATATGGTTTATAAGAAATAAAAATATTGTTTAATGGCATGGAACACGAATAAAAATAATATAGAATAAAAATTATAACATGGTAAAATATAATCATGGCATCATTGGAATGTGGAAACATCATATAATATGACATAAATAAGGGTCAAGGATAACTACCAAGACTATATAACACGATGGAAAATGTACCATAAAAGAATTAGGTTCAATCCCTATACCAACATGAAATATCATGTGGCTATAAATTACCTAATGCATTTGAGCACTATCTGGGCTCACCCATCATAACATTTCTATGAATATGCGTTCCACATCAAGAATAAAAATAAGGGTTACCCATGGAATGAAATGGGTTTCATAATAATGTCATAAGGGCATAAAAAAGAAAATATCATAAATGTTTCCATGATAGAAGGAATTAAAAACATACTTGGAAATTTATAAGTGAAATTATACATATATAATGACTTGTGAGGTTAAACTGAAGTGTATACAAGTAAAAATTTTGTTTTAGAGACCTTAAAAATAAAAAATTTACTGTGGTGGAAGGAAAATATAAATTATTGCTTAAAATGGTTATTTCATAATTATTTGTATAAAAAAATAACTTTGATAGTTTTTCAAGATAAAAGGTATATTTGATAAAAATAATGATGGATTAAAAAATATTATAGAGTGTACTAGAAAAAGGGTAAGAATTTAGGATATTCCCTTAAATCGGGATTTCTTATCGTGGATAATATAGTTGGGAACCTTTTAAAATCCTGTATATTCATAAAATTAAAGAAGAAAGGATATTGATACATGAGTTTAGAAAACATAAAAAGAATCTAAAATATTTATATAAAAATAAATGAAAATTTTATTTGGGTGAAAATAGAGAAAGAGTAACCCGAAGGAATAATGAAGGTTCAGGTGAAATCCCTTACCTTAAGACCCAAGGTGTTATTCACTTGATCATAATTTACATTATTATCAAAATTAAATTCATTAATTAATTATCCATAACCTTTTAAACATTTAATTGATTTATTATAATTTTATTACCTTCATTTACAGATTTTAAATGAGTTATAATGTTCAATTTCATCATTCTACAGTGCTCATTTTTTTAGTTTTTAGGATCAGATCACTAGTATAAGAGTGTGGAAGTTTTTGTAAAATGGAAATAGAAATATTGAATTTAAGTTATAAGTAAATAATTAATATCCACATTGTTAAATTATTATGTAAATAATTTGATTATTTTTTGTGAGGATGAATCGTTAGATAAATGTTAATGATTATAATTTAGGATAATTTGGTATTTTTTTCGATGACAACCAACTCAATTTGTTTTATCATTTAGTATTATATATATATAATGGTTCCAAAAAATAAAATAGGATGTAATATATATAATATAATATTTTTAAACCATTATAATGGTTTCATCACTAGACTTGATGGTGGAATTGAATGATGAGACACATCATCCATAAAGGTGGTAAATCTGCACTCCATGAACGATGTTTTCCTTCGTTAAAAGGATAGAGGAGAGTATATTTGATGAATAATTATTCCATAAAAATGGTAAAATAATTGTATATATAAGATACTGAATATTTCATGCCACTTGGACAAGGGTATGTGAGGATAAGATAAGTAAGAACGATCATGAAAATAAAAAAGGAAATGAAAAATGAATTTACCTATTTAATTTATCCTCCTTGAGAAACTACTTAGGGAATATGTTTTGGAATTTGATGAGATTAAAAGATCTTATATTTGGGGGAGGGGATTGGGATGATATTTGAGAATAATTTGGACAAGGAAAAGTACTTGATAGATGTGAGGAAAATAGTTGTTGAGGGGTAGTATTTATAGTGGGTGAGGGGAGTGTTTTCTAATTATTTAAATCATTGGTTTATTATTTTGGCTCAAGACTATAAATATTTTTGATAAAAATCATAAAATAAAATGAAGTAATGTTTTTTAGTTCTTTATTTTTGGCTCAAATCATCTATACATCATCTTTGACTCCATAAATCATGTATTTAGCATTTATCACAAATTTTCATATTTCACTATTCAACAAAGATTCAAGTATTTCAGAAAAATACAAAAAAATTACCCTAACCATTTTCCGATGTATAAAATTAAGAAGAGAACTCAGTTTTATGAAAACAATTCTCTAACTATGAAAATTATAATTTTGAATTAAAATCATCATTTACTGGGGAAATACTAATTTTAAAATTGTAACTGGTTTTATAACTCCATGAAAAGTTAATTAAGGTGTTAGAAATTTTCTTTATCATTGTAATAAATCAAAATTTTAATTTAAAAATTCATTTTATGAAAATAAATTTTAATATTAATTTTGAAATTAATAATAAAACTGTAATTAACTATTCATTACAAAGAAAAATACCAACTCTTAATTAATAATTTTTAAAAAATCAATTTATGTATACTATGAAATAATAATATCATATTTTCACTAATAAGTTGGATAAACTGTATTTATATATTATTTTATGAGGTTACTATTCAATTGCCCTGTTTACTATTAATAAGGGTAACATTACTATTTCAATTTCCAAGTTAATATTTCATCGGTATGAGTTCCTTAACATATAAAAATAGATTTTATTTCCTAAATTTTTAATTTATATTTATTTACAGGGTTCTTAATGATATTTTTTTTATTTTATAATATGAAATAATTATAATATTATAATTTCATTTAAAAATGTTTTGGGTTATTACATTCTTCCCCCATTATAAAATCTCACCCTCAAAAGGTTATTTTTCATTCTAAGATGAAGACATGTGTCGGTAATTCTCTTTAATCCCCTATTATGGTTCTAATGTTTTCTCTTCGTACTTATGGTTCTATCATAGTAATTTGAGAAGTTGAGTAGTCTTGTTACATAGAACATTATCTCTATGATCCAAGATCTTTACTAGATTCTCCTAATATGAAAGATAATTTTTCAATTGTACCACATAGGAATTCAATTCTTCTGAGGGATCCCATATGTACTTAATTAAGAGGTATATATAAAATACATCATTTACTTGAGACATGGTAGGTGGAAGTTCTAGTAAATAGGTCGAAGCTCCAACATGATGAAGAATCTCTAAGGGGGCGATAGACCAGGGGATTAATTTTCCTTTGTTCCCAAATCTCAGGATTCTCTACCATGGAGATATGTAGAAGAATACCATGTCTCTAACCTTAATGTCAATGTCTCATCAGTTATTGTCTTAATAGATCTTTTTTTTTCATTGGGATTCCATTGATCTGATATAAAATGGTTTTCAACTTCTCTACCATTTCGTTGATCATTTTAGGTTCTAGTATCTTACATTCACTGAATTATTCCCAATATGCTAGAATTCTACATATTTTTTCATAAACGGCTTCATATGGAGCAACACGGATTCTTGAGTGGAATGTATTATTGTATGATAAATCAACTAATGTAAGATTATGGTCCCATCCTCCTTTGATATCCATAAAACACACTATCATCATGTCTTCAAGTGTCTGAATTGTTTGCTTGTTTGACCATTAGTTTTTTGATGATAGGCTATACAAAAGATTATCTCAGTTATTTGAGCATGTTGGATACTTTTCATGAACATTGAGGTGAATCTCAGATCATGATATGAAAAAATCGATAGTGGTACCCCATGCATCCTTACAACTTCTTTTATGTATATCCATGTAAGTTGATCTATTGAGAAGTCTTATTGAATTGTGATAAAGTGAGATATCTTTTTAAGAAGATAAAAAATAACCCATATATCACGGTTCCCTCTAGATGTCCAATGAAAATATACTTTGTAATGTTCTCCAACTTCAATGATGGTATGAGTAGAGGTTTCATTATACCCTTATTATTTTTCCATTCAGGATTCACTTGCTGACATACTAGGAAGTTTTATTTATACCCAATGATATCATTTTTCATATTGTCCCACCAAAAGTTATCACTAGGATCTCAATACAGATTTTTCCTCCCTATGATAATAGAGAAGGTTGAGCTACATTATTCATTCAAAATCTCCTTTATTAGCTCTATATTGGATTATACACATATTCGTGAACAAAATCTCTTAAATCCTTCTTCGCCCATTTTGACCTCTAAGGCTTTCCCTTTCTTCATGGCTCCCACCTTTTTATGAGCTTCCACAACATTTCATTGAGAATAAATTATTTTATCCATGAGGGATGGTAGATTGATCATTTTAAAAAGTATTTATGATGTTCCTCCATTAATTATTTCCATGTCCATCATTTGAAACTCTAAGAAGTTTAGATCCTTCTCAATTTTAATCATTCATAAAGATGGATGATCCTTTCTACACAAAGATTATTCTACCTTGTTTGACTTACCTAGATGGTAGTTGATTGAGTAGTCATAAAAATTGATGATATATAACCAACATTTCTGGCACATATTAATATCCTTTTATGTGAATATATATTTGAGACTATTGTGATTAGTATATATCTCACACTTTTTTTCCATAGAGATAAGGCTGCTAGATTTTAAAAGAAAAGATCTCTACTACTGACTCCAAATCATGTGTGGGATAGTATTTTCATGAATCTTCGACTACCATGAGGCACAAACTATCAATTTATCATTTTTGATCATCACCCAACCTACTCCCTTCTTTTAATCCCCATTGTACCCCAAAAAGTGATCACCACTTCATGGTAGTGTGAGTAATTGTTTATTGATATCCTTTTTTTTGAACTCTTTGATGGAGTCTTTACATTCACTAGTATAGAAAACCCATTCTTCCTTCCAAGTCAACATTTTATGTGGGTTTAAAAACCATGAGATACTATTCACTAATTTCCGGTAATACCCAGCTGGACTAAGGAAACATTAAATTTAAATTATAGATGTTGTCTTAGGACACTATTCTATTTATTATGTCTTGGATGGGTCCACATATATACCATTACTGGTTATTACATTCCCCATAAATGATACTTCCTCCATAAATAACTCACATATATTATACATTGCAAAATATTTCACCCGATGAATTTTTTTTATCACATTATTCAAATTCTCCTCATCTTCCTCCTTTATCTTGGAGTATATTAGAATATCACCAATAAATACTACGAACAAATTTCATGATAAAATCAAAATATTATATTCATCAAATCCATGAAAATTAAGAGAGAATTAGTGAGTTCAAAGGGAACCACTATGAACTCATAATGTCCATACCTCGTTCGAAAGGTTGTCTTTGGAATATCTTCCTTCCTCACCAATAATTGTTGATATCTCCACTAAAGGTCCACCATAGAGAAATAACTAGCCCCATGTAGGAGATCAAACAAGTCATATATCTGTGGTTCATGATACTAGATCTTTATCGTGATTTTCTTTATCTCACAATAATCATTTTATAGGTGTATTGATACATCCTTCTTCTTGATGAAGAGGACTGGCGTACCCCATGGTGAAGCACTCAGGTGTATAAGACCCTATTATAGATTATCTTGTAACTATTTCATAAATTCATCAAGCTCAACAATGGCTATTCTATAAGGATTCTTTAATATAGTTAGATATCCTGAAATAATCTCAATTGATAACTCAAAAACATTCTTTGGATAAATACTAGGAAAATCTTCGGGGAATAAATCAATGTAATCCCCCATGATCGACATGTCTTTGAGCGTGATTTTTTCTTTTTTCTCAATAATTTTAGAATGAAATTCTTGATCATTAGGGAATAATATCTACACAAGAGATGATGATTCTGAAGGAGATTCATCCCATCCTTAAACTTGTATAGAATTGGAGGATGCTTCAAAATTTAAAGAGTGATATCCCTTTCTCAACATTCGATGTTGGATATGTATAAAGATAACTAATCCATGGACAATATAGCATAAAAATCTACATAAGGTTGTATGAAAATATTTTCTAGGAGTTTCATTCAACAAACATTTACTAGTGAGGAGTTATAAACATTGGATGTGAAATGTCCCCATTCCATATTCTTAGAGATTACTCAAACTCCAAATTTTTATTCGGTGTTTGTATAGTTCAATTAAACTTGCAAGACATGAAAGAATGAATAGAACTATAATTAAATATTATATTACTATTAATTAATGAAAAAAAACATACATCTCACCACATCATTGTCTCGATCCACCTCAGAAAGAGTGATATCATATTCCCTTTCTTGATGCCTTGTAGGTTATTGCAGATTGCCTTCGACAGCCCTGGGCTTGGGGAATTGGTTTGAAAATTTCCCATATTCCATGTAGTTGAAACAATAAACTATTGTATGATATTGGATATAAACATTCTTTTATAATTCCAAAATAATATAATTATTCATATCCCATAGGATGTTATTAGCCATGTTCCCTTCTCTTCTATATTGGAAGCCTCTCTTTATCCCCTTTACGTAGCTTCATGGAATCTTCTTCCCACACTTTTGACATGTTGGATTTTGGGACTTATTTCTATCACATTATTTATCTCCCATATTAAAATATTTTTTTCAAAAATCCCATGGAACTACTGAAAGTCTACGAGCACTATTTCAACCTTAAGGGCACAATATATAATCGCCACATTGTTCTCAATGACACAAATTTTCAATTTTTTTGGAAGACTCTTCTTAAGTATACTAAATAAGTTAACAACCTTTCTTTTGATGTTCATGACATGGTAGAAGTCATATATTTCAATCCTTGTGAATATTTCTTCATATACCCCGATAGACTCATATTCCACTTTCTTCAGTCATAGTAATTCCCCTGCTATATTGAGACAGGGGATTTTGGAGAAATACTAAATGAAAATTTTTTCTTAAAATGATCCCATTCAATGGAATAAAATTCCTCCTTGGACATTGTGTTCTTGATTAGTGTCCACCACTGATATTCTTTCACATAAAAATTATAATCTATTAATAAAACTTTATTTTTTTATGTGCATTGGTGGATAGATAATATCTTTTTAATGTAGTTAATAAAATGTTTTGTGAGGTCGGGATCCAAAGATCCAATAAACAAGAGAGGCATTTTCCACAAAAATGATTTGATGGAAACATGCTATTTATTATGAGAAGGACTCATTTACACATGTATCATGTTATTTTATATACTATAGAAAGCTAGAAAACAAATATAATAATGTTTTAAGCACTAGTTCTCATCATATTGGGCATATCATTAGGGTAAAAATAACATTTCCTATGACATTAATTATTGGAACATGTTCTTCTATTTCCCTCCATTATCAAATAAAAATAATATCCAATTAGGGGTTTTAAATACGTAGCTAGTAAGCATAATAAGTGGAATCATTAAGATATAAAGGACAAAAATTTAATGGAAAGGTATATTAAATCTTGTTATTCATTATGGTTCAATATAATTTATCCATGATATTTTTCATAACATATATTCATATGGGAATTTAATTGTTCCCTTAATAATTATTTGTAATGAGGTTACAAATTTACCAAAGAATATTCCCCAAGAGTGTAAAACTAGTTGCATATTAATGCCCATTTTCATGTACTGGGTTAGCCGAAGTCGGGCCCAGAACACCTTATTTGATTTGTTACTCCTAGGTACATCCATGTGAGAACCATTCCCACTTGTAAAATCCAAAAATAGATTTATTTTATCTATAAAAACATTTTCTATAATTACTAATATTTAGGGATGTTTTTAAAGACATAGTCTTATAAAAAATGATCTTAGTATAGTGCTATAATAATAATCTCAAAAAATTAATAAACCTCCCTCTATAAAGACACTATCATTGTAAAAACATCCTTATATTATTTTAAGCATAATTATACATCAAATCATAATCCAAGGATCATAAATTCTAGTTTCTTGTAATATAAGGTACATAAAAATAATAACATGGGAATAAATAAAAATTTTATTTATTTATCAACCACTATAAACTCCTAACTTCTATTTTTCCTTTACAAATATATAGGATAACTTGGGGATAATTGAAATAAAAGGGATGAGATAAAAATCCCAGTAAGGGATTAAGAATAGAAATAAAACATATCATATGGGCTCGAAGGAATAAAAATATGACATAAAGTAATGGAACATGAATACAAATAATGAATAATAACATATATAACATGGTAAAATATAATCATGGGATCATAAGAATTTGGAAACCTAATATAAGATGAAAAAAATAAGAGTTAAGGCTAAATTCGAAGACTAAATAACATGGTGGACATATTCCCATAAAGGAATCAGGTTTACTTTTTATCCCCACATGAAAGCTCTTGAGACTAAACTTTTACCAACACATTAGAGTTATATCTAGATGAACCCATCATAATATGTTCATGAATATCAGTTCCACATGAAGAATAAAATTAAGGGTTACCCATGGAAATATATGGGTATCGTAATCACATCAAAAGGCATAAAAAATGATCATATCATAAATCTAGAAATTAAAGAATGGATTAAAAAAATATATGGACTTAATAAGGTAAAATAGACATGTATCAGGATATTTGAGGTCAAACTATTGTTGATAAATGTAAAAATAGTTTATAAGAGTCTTTAAATATAAAACATTTTAGTGCAGTTTGAAGAAAATTTTAATGATTCCTTAAAATGGTAAATTATTGATTAATTGTATAAAACAAGAATGATCTTTGAATGTTTTTCATTATAAAAAGAGTGATTTATAACCATAATTATGGATTAAAATATATTATAGTGTTTACATTAAAATGAATAATAATTTTTGAAGTTTCATTAAATTGAGATTGCTTATCAGGGAGAGTTAAGTAGAGAACCTTTTAAAAACATGTATATCCCCAAAAAGAAGGATGAAAGATTCTTGATACATGATTTTAGAAAATATAAACTACATTTTTAATATTTAAATAAAAATAAAATTGAATTGAATTTGGTTAAAAAGATACAATAAATAACCCGACGGAATAATGGAGGTTCAGTTAAAATTTGTTACCTTAAGTCGAAAAGTGTTATTTACGTGATCTTAATGTCATGGATGATCAAATTAAATTCATTAATTAATAATTAACGAACCATTTATACATGTAATTAAATTATTAAAATTTTATTATGTTCATTTATGGTCTTTTTAATGAGTTATAGTGTTCAAATTTATCATTCGGGAGGGCTCTCTTTCTTAGTCTTCATGATTGGTTCACATATATTACAATATGGATATTTTTTAAAAATGAAAATATAAATCCATAATTGAAGTTAAAAGTTAGTAATTAAAATATATAATTTTAAATAATCATATAAATAATTTGGTTATTTTGGGTAATTAATAATCATGAGATAAAATTTAATTATAATCATGTTGTTTAATTTAGCGAAATTTCGATTACAATGAACCCATTGTGTTTTATCGTTTTTTATTATGTATATAAAATGTTTCCAAAACGTTAAATAAGATTTAATATATATAATATAATATTTTTCAGCCTTAAAAATTGTTTCATCACTAGCATTTAAGGTTGAATTGGAATATTAAATCACATTGTCCATGATGATGATAAATCGAGACCTCACAGACGATGTTTTCAATCATAAAAAAATAGATGACATGAGATTTTTAGAATTTTATATTTCATAAAAATGATATAATTATAATATATGTAAGATAATGGAGTTTTATTTCCACTTGGTTATGTTTAAGTTAGTAAAAGAAAAGAAAATAGAGATCTTGAAAAGAAAATAAAAAAACAAAAAGAGGAACTTACCTCTGGAATTTATCCTCTTTTAGAGCCTTCTTATAAGAAATGTTTTGGAATTTTTATGGTACTGAGAGTTATTATGAATTTGGGAGGGTATTAAGAGGATATTTTACCACAATATTTACAAGGCATGTGGCATTATAGGAGTTATAAGAAGAGCTGGTGAGGGTTGGTATTTATGGTGGAGGAGGGGAGTGTTTTCTCATTATTTTAGTCATTAGATTAATATTTTTCTTTAAGACTATTAATAGTTTTAGAATTATCCTAAAATGTAATAAAATATTAATTTATATTTCTAGATTTTGGTATTACATCACCCCTAAATCATCCATGACTCCATAAATCATGTATTTAGCATTTATTGTAAATTATAATATTTTACTATTTACCAAAAATTGAATTATTTTAGAAAAATCCCAAAAATTCACCCTAACATATTTTCAATTTATAGAATTCTAAAATTAAATATATTATATGAAAATAAATTTAAAATCATGATAAATTTAATTTTTATTTAATGTAATCATTTACATGGAAAATAAAAATTTAAAAATTATAACTAGTTTTATAAAACATTGAAAAAATGATTATGGTATCCTAAAATTGTCTAATAATTCTAAGATGTCAAAATATTAATTAATGAATAAATGTTATGAAAATAAATTATATTTTTAATTATTAAATTTATCATAATGTTTCAATAAAATATTTATGACTTACAAATAAACCAACACTTAATTAATAATTTTTAAAATATTTCTTTACATACAAAATGATATAATTATATTATATTTTCAAATAAAATATGGATAATTGTTATTTATACTTTCTTTGGTGAGTTTACCATACAATTTTCATATTTATTATCCGTAAGGGTCATATTACTATTCCATAGGCCAATTTACAATATCATCTATATAGGTTCCATAGATTTTAGAAGTAACTTATAATTAATTAATTATTCATTTATAAAGTTTATATAGTGTTATTAATGTAATTTTATGTGATTATATTATAAGAAATAATTATAAGAAGGGAATTTCATTGATAAAAGTTTTGGGGTATTACATCTTCTAATTGAGTCTTCATCAACATATATTTGGCAGCAGCTTGAGTAGCAACAATATATATAAGTTCAACCCTTATAAGAGTTACTAAATTATGTTTCTTTTTATACCAACTAACACAACTTTTCCATAGTCGGAAAATTTCACAAGATGTAGATTTTTTATCATCAACATTTCCTAGCCAATCAGCATCTGAATACCCAAAAAATGAATACTTTCTATGCTATCTTTCCAGATTTTGAAACATATTGGGACTTTGATGTATCTAGTAATTCATTTTATAGATGGAAAATTTGATTCGTTATGATTGATCTAAAATATTTCACATAAGGTAACAACATAAAAAATGTCAGGTCTTGAGGTCTTCAAGTATAAAAACTACCAAACATCTTTTAAAAATCATTCTAATCAAGTTCTTTATCGTCTCCATCATTAGAAAACATTTTCCTCTGTAAAATTGGTGTTTAAATATGTTTTAGGTTTTCCATACCGATCTTTTTACGATGTTACTAATCATAATTTCCTTAGGAATAAAATATGTGTTTCTTATTTTGTAAAATTTTTAACCCAAAAATGTAAATCATTTTCCCCAGCATGGGCATCTCAAACAACCTATTCATTTATTTATAATATATTTCACCAAATCATTCATTATTCTGAGCAAATATATTTTCATTAACATAAAAAATTATAACGATGGAAAAATATTGACTTACCTGGATCAAAATATTGTGCTCAACTTTTCCTCTCTTAAAATTAATCTTCCTTTAAAAAATATAATTTATAATACCATTCCCTTGGAACTAATTTCATCTTATACAAGGATGTCTTAATTATTAAAACATAACATTAAAATTTACCAAAAACAAATATATAAGGTTGTTCAATATAAACTACTTCATCAAGATCCGCAATCAAAAATGATGACCATGAAACCATTTGAATGATTTTGTATGATCATTGTGTATATAAAGAAAGAAAAATTATGGTTGTTTATAAAAATGAAACTGGAGGAAAAGTTTCCTCAAAATCAACCCCATCAATTTTTGAGTAACCTTTTCACACTAATCTTCATTTTTTATCACTTCACCATCTTCTTTCAGCTTATTTTGGAAAACCCAATTTGTACCTATAACATTTTTATAGTCTCATTAATTTATGAGTTTCCGTGTATCATTAGTTTATATCAGATCTATCTCTTCATTCATGTCATAAACCCATTACAGATACTCAAAAAATTCTTTCACATCATTCATATCAACTTTTGAACACAAAGATCTATGTGTAATATGACTTGATGTTCTTATTATTTGAACTTTATGATGTTTATCACCAATAATGTTCTGATCATCCACTTTATTCTTTATCCTAGGAATATATTTTTGAGTATCTTTTTCATAACTACAATTTGTTGATTATGAATCCTCTTCTTGAGTAGGATTGAAATTGTGTGTATACATATCAGAATTGTATATAATGATTTCTAAATAATGATCAACATTCTTATCTGAATGAGTCTGTTTCATTTCCTCATATTTTTCAAAAAAATTATCATCAAATGAATTAGAAATTTTTAATGTATAATTGGTGAAACATATTTATCCTCTCTCTTATAGTTCATAGTCACTAGAAATTCCATCTTTACCTTTCTATTGAATATTTCCCATGTTTCCAGCATTCTTATTTATAATACTCGAACTTCCAAAGTTTTATAAAGTGTTTTAATCATAGTGTTTTTTCAAAAGAAAATACAATTTCATATTGAATCATTACTAAACATGGGAGATATAAACATTAGTTTGAAATATACACAATAGTTCTCATGTCCTTCTTACAATCACAATGAGAAATACCGTGTTAATGTAATATTGTTCTACTCATTTCCACCAAAAATCAACTCTTTCTTTCAGTAATCAAATTTTTTTGAGGAGTGTATGATGAACTGTACTCAATCTGAATTCCATGATTAACAAGATAACATTAAAATTATTCATTCATATACTCACTACCAATATCAGTTCTCAAATTATTCATTACATACTGACATTTCTTCTGAACTTTCCACCTAGAAATTTTAATCATTTTTAGATCATCTGAATTATGTTTCATATGAATAACACAAATTTTGTGAGTACAATCATCAATAAAGTAAATGATGTAATTATATCCATTTTTTATTGTTTTCTCATTGGACCAAAAATATAGTAATGAATAAGTACAATGGGGATTTTGAACAAATCTCTAATTTTATGTGTATTAAGATCTTTATTTTTCCCTTCTGAGTAACAGTGCAACACCAATCAATTATTGAAGGAAAATCAAGAATATCATACAACTATATATCCATGATAAATTTATCAGGTTTTTCTATCAAATGTGTCCCATAATTTTATGCCACATTTTATTCTCTTCCACCATACTCATGTAACAATAGTTTTTTATTTATCCAATTTGAAATATGTTTTCTTTTTCATATCTCCCTCTTGTAATTTAATTTTATCTTCCTCTATTTTCACAAAAAAATCTATATTTTTATATAATAACCTTGTCTCCCTTATCAAAATGTATTGAAACACTCCACATTTTGTGTTTTATCCCTTGAACATAAAAAAATTTCATGAATTTCATCTTTTCATTCCTAATAACTGTTGTACCAACGCCTTTGATTCTCAATGATTCATAATTTATAAATGTAACCAGTCCATTATTGATATATTTCAAAGTATTATATAAGTTTAACTCTCCTATCATATGAGAATAAGACCCACTATCACGAATCCATGTTCACTCTCCTATTAAAACATTCAAATAAATTTCAATAACAAGAGCCTTTTCTTTTTTCATTTCATTCTTCACTTCCATATGTTCAAAATTTTTATGAAACTTTGGTTTTGTGGGTAACTAAAGAAGACATCCATTGTAAAAGATTATAGTTTGTTTACATATTTATAAAATAGTTTCTAAAGGCTATAACCTATCTTTAATATTCAGATAATCCTTATCAGGTTTCCTTCATACATATTTTTCAGAAATCTTATTTTGAGAGAATTGATTCCCCCTAAACCTTTCCCTTCCATAACATATAAAAAAATTGGTAATGTTGATGTTTTTAAAAAACACATATTTTATATTTTTTCTAATCTACCAAAACACCTGAATTAAGCATATAAATATTATTTCTTATAAATATTCTATATCAACCAGAGTTATGAACATGTTTCTCATCAACATTTTGTTATTTCTTATATAAACCACTAGCCATTCTATTATCATTCAAAATATTCTTTTACCACCTGTATTTTTTTCAAAATTATTGATTCAATAGTATTATAAACCTTTTTAAATTAACAATATTTAAAAACTTCGGATTTCTCCACATTGTTAATCATGGCCACAAAAATAACCTTTGTCGATTTCATCATTTAAAAAAATTTCATATTTCTTCTCATCCATTGAAGGTAAGATTTGTTGATCATTTTGAGGTTTCTCCTTATGAGAACATCAACCAACCTCAATGATAGAGTTTTTGGAAATAATATTTCTCTGTTCATCTTTGGAATATTTTATTTGGACATGTTCAAACTCTAATTATTTTTTTCATCAGCTTCACTTCTAGATGTTCTTTACAATTATTTTCTTCCATAAGAGAATTGTTTAAATATTCAACATCTTCGAACATATTTAATGTTTCACCAGGAAATAATTATTTATTGTTATTTAAGGAACTTTAATTTTTCACCTTTTTGATTTCATTCTCTTTCCTAAAAATATTTCATAGAGATTCTCTAAATTATTCTTCAAAATTATATTCTAAATGTTTTTAATTATTCTTCATAACTATTTAATATGAGTTATTTATTATTAACTATTTTAATAAAATTATTCGGACCAATATACTAAAAATATTTTTCATTATCACTATCATTGTATTCCTCTTCTTCATCATTAGATAATAATTTATTCTTTTGTATTTAAAGAACATCTTATCATTATCTCTAGAAAAAAAATTATATTTACCACTCAGTTTCTTTCAAGATCTTCTGGGCCTACCTCCTTCTTCATTACTATCTTCATCTATCTTAATTTTAGGACAATTAGAAAAAATGATTCATATATATTCACATTAAAATTATTTAAGGTAAATGATTATTTTTTAATTACATGTAACTCTTATAACATTTTGATAAAATAAGGATAAAATATCATCAAGAATGCTATAGACCTCATTTTCAGAATCAAAATCACTAGATTATTCATTATTAAGAATATTCTTTTACATCTCATTCTTGAAATCATTTATAGACCTTTCACTATCGAATTTTTTTTTATTTTCAAGGATTTGTCCCTCATAATTTCATAAGTGATGAGAGTTCTAAGAAAATCATCGAGAGAAAAAGTTTTAGTATCTCTATCTCCCAATGAAAAATCATTATCATGAACCTTTTCATGAATAATTAATAAGATATATTAAAAAATTGTAGAATCCTCTAAAATTTCACCATGTCATCTGATAGTTCCAAAAATTCAATTTACTATAGTAAATAAGTCTCCAAAAGACTCCTGATCATCCATTATAAAATCTTCATACTATATCCTCCAAAATTATAATATTTCCTTCATGAATATTTTATTTCCTTCATATATGTTCTTCAACATATCAAATATGGATTTTTTTGGGGAAACACCTTTAACCCTTAAAATTTACTTTTAGAAAGTAATTATAGTAATACATTCATGGTCCTTTAATCATTCTCATGATTTTTCTTATAAATAGATGTAAAAGAAACATTATCATAAATTGGAGGAAAACCATTTGTTGCATCTTCAAGAACATCATAACCAATATAAATATTATATTGAAACATTATATCTTTATAGACATGATATTTACTATATTAGAAAACTGATATACCTTTACTTTTCACAAAATTGAGATTCTCTATCAACATCTCTTAAAAATATCAACAAAGAAGAATCAAAGGGAACCTTATACTCTAATACCAATTGAAATTTCTCAGTCATGATAATTGTATCCCAAAGAGGAGAAGAAGTTGATTCAATGATATTATTTTTCTTTATATGTTCCCTTTATTAAGAAACATTCTTCCCCTCCTGTTAAATATTACTTTCCCTAATAATAATAAATAAAACACACATCCATGGGAAAATATGTCTTTAAAAGGTTATTTATTGAACAAAAATATCTATGTCTTTGGTATGGAATAGAAATGTACCAATACCAAAAAATATACTAGAAATCAATTCTTCTATGTGGGATAAATTGAGTACGATATTCCCTTTCAATCAGGTAGAAAAACGTATACAATTTAATGCTGCATGATCTCCTTCTATAAAAACTGGTGTAATACAATATTTTTGTAACAGAATAATATATGGTGCTTATTTATAAACATACAAAAATATAAAATTTCAAATAAATTATTCACTTTATTTACCAGAAACATGAATGAACTTCTTGGAATATATAAGAAAATCTAGTCTGATTATCCTAGTCTGATTACTCAATATGAAAAATTTAACTCTATCATAATATGGTAAAGACAATCCTAAACACATCCTTCTTCAGTCTATAAATCTCAATATAATAATCTATCCTCACACAATAACTTATTGAATATTATAATTAGATTCAAATTATGATAAGTTGAATATGTTTGAATTGATTCACTCTATCTTTTACTTTATTCTAGAATGAATTATTTTAGAAAATTAACAAAGAAGCACTTATTCTCTCTAGAATTCATTCAAAGCTCTACCTTGTCTCTACTTCTTAGAACATTGTTTCTATTAGAATAGTAAAATATTCATTTTTCCTTATATAATAATCCCCAAAAATGGTTTGCTATGGATTATACAATTTTTCCCCCTTATCTAAATTACCCAAAATTTCATGTCTCCTATAATTTCAGGTGCATATTGATATTAATGAAAATTGATCAATTATTCTCATTTCATCTCAATACTTATTGAATCATTTAAAAAATTCATCTCCCTTATGACTTTATTTGTAAACATAAATCAAATTATGATTTCCAATTCCAATTCACTCAGTATTATATCTTCATTATGATTCTCTTTAGTTGTTTCATATGTGAAGTAAAAACAAAACACCATCTTATAACATCATGTTCAACCTTTGAAGTACTTTTTAATTTCCTTCAAACTCTATGAAAACTCAAGCCTGATTCTTTTTCCAATTTCATTGTGATGTTCCTTATAATGATGAAGATAAATGTTAGACACAAGATTAATCTTCATCTATTCTCTTGACCCATTTTAAAAATTTAATCATAATGCTTCTACTTATTCCTTTCTTCCGAAAGATGAATCAGTATCAGGTTTAAATGATAGCTCCCAACCAAACTGATCAAAGAAGTTGAAGAAAATAAGTTTTATTCTTTCTCTTATAAATATTATACAAATGAATATTCCCTCCAAACCAATTCTTATTTTGAGGAATATGATGGTATATCATATATGATGGATCAGTATATAGAAACATGGACTTTATCTACTTCGTTCATTCATAATATTTTTCTTAAATCATGAATCCCTTCATGACTTTGAATAAATTTGAGATCAGCTTCAGCATCATTTTAAGTTTCCAAATAATAAATTCTAACTTTCTATTCCTTCATGAATTTTGTTTCATTCGTTAGGAATAATTATAAATTACCAATATTCTAGAAGCATATTTTTTTCTTAGTCATCCTGAATATGATTTGTTTAAATACAATTATCCAGAGGATTGGCATTTTGAATATCAAGATGAATACGAGTAGTAAGAATATTTTCTCCAAATTCTTTAATCAATCTTGAATCACATTTTCTATAATTAACTTATGATTTTTGAGAAATATAAGATAAAAAAATCATTACCTTATTTGTATCAAAGTTATGAAGACTCTGACTCTCCCTTTTATGATCAAGCCTTTTATTATGGACATAAGGCAAGTTCGAACATCATTTTCTTCTAGAAATATTTTCCCAATTTTATGGTTTTTCTTAAACATTTTGGGTTTGATTTTTGGAATTCAATGGACGGTCTGATTTTTATAAAATTTAATGTGACATTATTTTATTTCTTCTTAAACATTCTTTTCTTTTTAATGTTTTTTGGAAACAAAAGAAAAAATTTAATGTTATCATCCTTGTCATCTTGGTACTAACAGTACACTACACCATGTCTTCATTTTTCATCCTCAGACATATCATATACTTTAAAAATATTCATTCACGCTGAACTATGTTTCATGAAAGGGTATAGGTGACCGATCATGAATTATTTGTCATGGATTGACCACTATAGATATTGGGAGTAACATTTGTTGAATATTGGAGACATCATCGATTTCATGGTGTGAAGGTTGTAGAAAACCTTCAACAGGAGGTAGGACATGATACAATAAGAGATCATGTGTCCTAAATTCAATTAATCAGGTGTCCATTAATTTTATAAGTACATAATTAATTATAGAATATTTTCCACACTCATCTCCCTCATCACATCGATCGTTTTAACGTCAAGCCTCTACAAAATAACCATTCTTGTGTTTGTTTCTTTCTTGAGCTACTACAGGTTTTGGAACTCATTACACATTCACATTATGTTTTCTCATGGCTTGAGCATCACCATCATGTCTCTCCTAGCATTTTTCGGGCTCTATGAACCCATCATATAACATACTCTTTCCCTAACACTCTTCTACCATGGCTGCCAATGCATAGGCTATTTCCTACATGGTCAATCCATAGACCCAATATGTGGTTGAGTTATTCCTTGTGGATGACTTAGTTGGACCCATTTTTTTAAGGCCCATCATAATATATACTTAGTGAATTATATCGTCAATATCACTGACAAATCCATAAGTATTCTTCAAAATGTTCTTTATGAATTTTTTAAATATATTTTTCATGGAAATTATAATCCAAATTATTCAAAATATCATATCATGGATTATGTTTTTCATGGTCTTCATGATCTCTTCATGGAATTAAATATTTACATGGATTGTCTCTATTATTTATTATGGAATAAAATGATCACTTATCAAATTTTTTTGTTCATATTTATGATTTTATGATCATTCAAACAATCATCAGACTAACATGAAAAATTTGTTCATGAATGATATTCAATTACATTAATAAAATCCATTAAAATTATCCATGAATCACCAATTAATTTATTACACTATGTCACCTATTATCTTTTATATATGTATCTCCATCAAATCATCAAAAAACAGTCTTCGGAACACCATGCATCTTTTAAAATTATTTTATTTATCAATAAATGTTGAATATAATTTATTTATCACATAGTATCACATTGAAAAGAAATTCAACACAATAATAATAAAGAATATTTGTTTATAGTGATAGAGAAAGGATCTTATTATAAGGAAAACACATTTAAGATTCTAGAGCATATAATCAATGTTATATGAAACATGCCCACTCAACCTGTCAATGTTTTGTGGTGAAATAAAAAAAATTAAGATAACAAATGGGAAACCAATGATGTTATTAGGTATAAGTATCCTCATTTTTTTGAATCATAGTGAAAAAAAATTTGATGGTGAAATTTTTATAAGTGGGTAGAGATTACGACCCAAATATTTTATGATATATGTCAATTTATATAAATTTTATTTCATTTCATAGATATTATATTTGATGGTATGAATAAGATTAAAAATAATGAGAAATATTAATAAATATTTATTTAAAAATAATTATTGGTTAGTTTTTAAGAAATATGTACTAAATTTCTTGAAAATCCATTTATTGCATCAATAAAAAACTTATTTCAAAAAAAAGTTTATTAAATTTTTGGGATTGAATATTATATATATTTTCATACCATATTAGTACTTTTAATTTATAAAATTTAAATTATTTTATAAATCCCAAATTTAAATTATATTTAAATGATTTCTATATTTTCATAAATGATTGATTTTTAATGAATAGTGAAAAATACAAAACGTTCAAATACTGCAATTTATTTTCAAGAAATAATGTAATTTAAAATTTCAATTACACTATTAATTTTATATTAAAGTAAAATTTTATTCATTTTATTTACAATATTTTAAATAAATTATTTTATAGTAATTAATATACATGATTTTTGTACATGTTTTTCTTTATGCTTAAGAACTCATTTTTTTGTAAAAAATGGTTTCCACTGCATTTTGGGCATTAATATTAAAATTGATTTCTCCATTTTCATGCAATTGAATATTAAACAATTTCCTCTATATTTATAATCATTTGCTCTAAATTTTGATAAAATTTACCTTTTATTTTTGGTCAATATGAATGTCAACCGTAGTAAATATTTTTCACCTCAGTAAGTTTAAATCTGATAGGTAAGTTTAAAAAATAACATTATAAGCCATAACTATCACCCTAATATTTGTCTTAATTGTATTGTACAATTTTTTCTCATCCTTGACAAAAATATTCTAAAATATCTTTCCATTTCACTCCACTTTTTCTAGATAACGACTATAATATAATTTTAAATATAAAAGGAATAATATATTACACTCTATTTTGTTTTAGCATCCCAATGTTTTTCATAAAGATAAAAATAGGATATAGTGAGTTGTAAATTAGTATTTTAAATATATTTTATTTTTTTGATGGTATTTTTTTAAATTTGTATGTATTTTATAATTACATTAAATTATTACTTAACATCAAAACAATATTTAATCACATAACAGAAAATTAAAATAAATAATTTTAAAAAAATTAAAAGTAATATAGTTTGGTTAAATAAATATGTTTTATGATTTTTTAGATAAATATAACATAATATTGATTTTTTAGAAGTTTATATTTGAATTCCATCTTTTTATTGTTTCTTTTAAAGTCTAATTAATATAGATATTTTCAAAATAAAAGAAATGGTATTTTATGAATAATAATATATTTTAAAATTTTATAAAATTATTTCCAATTTTATATTTAGTCACGTGAATTTCATATGGTCGAATATATCATCCATTGTCTATTTATGGGCCATTTTTTCATTTATGGCAACATTCTTGGCCCTTTAGGTGTAATGAATTTGATGTTGTACTAACTGTGGAATAATTTAGAGGGGGTTAAAAAAAGTGATAATGATGAGTACATCACATAAACATGTCATAATTTTATTTTATGTGATTAATTTTGTTAACTATAAGACTATTTGATAAATATGAACATTTTTTCACATTAAACTGAAAATTATTTTATATTTATTTAATAATTTTTGTATTACTGTGGGTACATCTCTCAACACTTATAAAATGAAATCCCTTATAAATTTTATTAACACCACATTGTGGAATCTAAGTTGAAAAAACAAATACCTATTCTACTCTAAACATCCCAATAAATTATTTTTAAGTGTAGGTATACTTAAAAAATATTACTAGGGTACTTAAGAAGTGATCTAATGGAGGTCTATCAAAGAAGAGGTAATCGTCCTACCAAACCTCTTTCAATTTATTTATATTTTCCTCCTAAAAATATCTGTTAATCATTATTGAATTATAAATTCAATAATTTAAATGCACTAATATGTTAGTTTTACTATGGAATTTTCAATATTCAACCTATTTTTAATCAAATAGAATGTAAAAGTATCACTTATGCGTACGTGTGGACTACCGCCTCCACACATGGATACAATTCATTTTCCATCACCATAATTAAAATATGGTTATTTTGAAGAAATTAATATCTATAAATGATATTTATAACCTAATAATGCCTATATAATTATAATACTATTTTAAACATTCTACCTTACCTTGCATTGGAAAACGATTACATCGCTCGTGTGTATGTGTGGACTATCACCTCTTCGAAGAAATGTGATTCATTTTTCATTAATTATTTCATGTGTTGACCATCTTTTTTAAAGGATCACAAAATAATCATTCTAGTGATATTAATGAATTTAATGCTTTTTATAAGTATTCCATTAAATTTGTTATATATGATCAAATTTCCAAAGTATGAGTCACCACCAGTTACTACTAATGACGAGACACCATTTTCTATGACTCGCCATTAGCATGGACATATCACTAATTATGAGACACCATTAGATGACATACTGTTAGGATGTCATGCCATAAGAATGTAAATTTGGATATGTATGTGATACTGTCAGAAGTGTCACTGCTAGATTCATACCACCAACATAAAATTTTGAGCATGTATAAGACAACACCAAACCTGACACCTCCAATTGAGACACCGCTATCAAATTGAAATTTTGTCTAAGTCTAAGTCACCACCAATATCATGCCGCTATAACAACGTGCCAACATATTTTGAGAAACTTCCAGACTCAGACACCACCAATAATTCCTTATTTTTATTTTTGAATAAATTTATTTGAATCGCTACATTATCGAATTCAAGTACATTAATTATTCTAATGATTGTCTCCTGAATGTTTGATGAATCTCATTGATGTAAGTGTCAGGAATACAATACAAGGATTTAGATAAGATTTTGGATATTCCTAATTCTACTTATAAAAAGGTAAGTGGACTAACTCATTCACAAGAAAGACACAATAGTGGATGAAGCTGAATAATAACAAGATGTGTTCTCAAACATACAAAAAATATAGAGCTGGTAATGATTTGAAAAAAATAATAGATCACCTAATAATGAAACTCGATGGAAAGATGAACGACATAATCACATCCAATGCATTATTTTAGTCTTGAACAATAGTTTATAAAACCCTTTTTATTTAAAATTTTTCAAGAGAACATGACTCATGAATCAACGTAGAATCAAATAAACATCCCATGATGCAGTGGAAAAGATCGAAAATTTCTAAACTATACACATTTAGATTACACTATTTAGTTAATCTTTTTTACATTTTGTGTAGTGTGTGTAGATACTCTATTTTATCACACACACACTAACTCATGTACTGAACTGGAAGATACATAGATATATTCTCATATGTTCTTACACATGTACTCCCATGGATAATAGTGGGATATGTCCTTTTTTGGAATATTCAATTTTTACTCGTGCGTATAACTGGGAAGTGGTTGTGTGTGACATGAAAAATTGTAAAATACTGTAAAACCTGATCCAGATTGTAAATATAATTGTTTATTTATATAAAACTCAATGTGGCAGGTTATCACCAAGTTGAGAGGACTACATCTTGACTTTATACTGAACATCTTGTATTCAATCTTTCTAATCTGTAATTTAATTTAATTTTACTTTATTTCTTCTTGAAATTAAAAATAAATCATGATAAAAATTATTTACTCTGATTGTTTTTTTCAATTTCTGTTCATATTGAATTTTGATCAAGAAAATTAATTTTGATAGATCTAATAATATTATATACTATTCTTCTGAGACCTAATAAATCTATAGATAAATCCTTAAAAATATTAAATTTTATATCATACTACATATTTTTTTAAATAAGGATTTATTTAATCATTTGGGGGATTTCAAAATAATCTATTTTAAAAAAAATTATTGGGTACTCATTACACCCCCCCCCCACTTGAGATAGTCACTTTAACCAACAAAATGGATTGTAAAAAGAATATATCTAATGAATATATATTATATAAATTATATAACAATTATCTTATATTTTTTACTTATTATTTATGTTTCTTTTATTCTATCAGTCGAAAAATGAATACAACGTTCATGCATTCATATATCCAACCGTCACCATGAATAATGCAATATATATTTCTATTTATACATTATATGGATGAATATATATATATATTATGAATATATAATATATTTTATCATTTTTAATATTTTAAAGATGATTTTACCATTATTAAAAAACAAGTACCAAAATAACCAAACCAAATTTCACATGGAAAATAAAACAGTTAATACCAAGAAATGAGGATTTTAATAAGAAATTATTAATAAATTGGAAATTGAAATTTTATACGTGGATAATATATGATATTATAAGTATATAAATTGGGATTTTATATAATTATAACAAAAATAAATGTATCATATTGAGTGTTAGAATCACTTTTGAATAATTTCGAACATGAGGCATGGTATTTATTTTAAAATTTCATTTTATATTGGGATTTTTATGTTTGAATTTCCATTGAGGAAAATTATATGATACTTGTGAGGAAAAAACAAATAATTTTATTCTCCCCAATTTATTCATGTAAATTTCATTTTATATTACCATTTTAATGTCTTTGGTATATTAACAATTTATTGATTGTGTTTTAAAAAAATAGATATTTATTTCCTCTTTTGTTAGGTATATTTTTCAGAATTTTCCTTGTTTTCTAGAAGGGTTTTCAATTTTTTTAAATATTTCCCAATAATTTTAACCTAATTATTGTACATGATTTAATTTTAATTTTTTTTCGAAATTATTATCCTTTTCATTTTAAAAAATATGTACTTTTGACTTTTTAATGAAAATGTAAAAGGAATCTTTCTTTTAACATACATTTTATGAATTTTTTTCCTTCAATAATGATCACTAAATACATTGAAGTTTCCTTTATATATTCCAAAATATATTTTCAAAGTAAAATATTTATTCAATATTTGGGAATTTTTTATATTCCAATACGTGATTTCAAAATGAAAATGTTTTTTCATCCTGAAATATTCTAATGGTCTTCAAGAATAATTTTAAACCGTCACAAAATTTATTGACAATATATTATAGGAAACATAGTGATAAAATATTTATTTATTCTCTAGATGGTTTATTATGATAATGTATTGATTTTATGTATTCTTGATTCAATATGGATAATCATATACATATAAGTAATTTAGAGAATGAATCATATTAATAATTCCAAATATTTAGATTACATAGGATTTGATAGTGATGGGTGCATCATAGAGATGGATATCCCCTAAATTCATCAACATGATTCACAAAGAAAAACTATTGGCATGATATATTATAAGGGTGTTCATTTTACAATTATACATTTATTTATAATTATTTATTGGTTTATAGGATGTGACAGTAAGATTCACGATATCGTGGTTGAGGGGACTTGATCACGATTATATATAATTATGAATTTACATTATTTTGAATTAATTTTTAGTTATCCATTAGATTTATAAATCAATATTATATATGGATACTCATTAAACTCAAGTTTTTATTTATTGGAATAGGTTTTGATTTTCTAATCATCAATTGTTTTATACCTTATTTACTCATTATATATTTTGATATATGTAACCCTTACTGAGAATCTGAACACACTCTCTATTTTTTCATTTCCAATGGTTTTGAAGAAGGATATTACTAATCATATCAAGGTTTCAATAATTTTTTATATTCTATTTTTTCTTTTATATTTCCAATATAATATGGTAATCATGTATGTATCTAGTTTTCATAGATTGATAAACTTTTCAATCCTATATGGTGACATTCTTTATATATTAAATAATAATTAGAAAGTAGATATAAAATCTATGTTAATGAGGTTTTTTTTATACAGTAACATTATTTATAGAAAAATGTTATGTGAAGGAATATCCACTTGGTATAAAGAAAATTATAATAGAGTATCTCCAATTTCAGAACTACTGATGGAAGTTTTCATCATTCATTAGTGTTATAATGAAGCAGTTGAGGTCGATAAATTATGAAAAATCCAATAGGGAACTATGTTGGTAACCTAGGTGAGTTATTCGTCATTAGCGATCTGTGATTTTAGGGGGATCGATTTTTACAGGTTGTCTGATTGATTCATAGTATATAATTAGTGGGACTATAATGGTAATTATAACAGGCCAGTTTGAATTAAAGGATATCAAAAAGAGATCTAGTGAAGCCAGAATTATGATGTTGAGTAACAATACATATCGATTTTTTTAATATATTATATCATATAACTCAAATGGAAAATGATAATTCAGAAATTTTCCATTTTATGTACGACACATTTTATGAAACATATCAAACTCTCTCATTCTTTCTTGATTTTTTATTCCCACTGAATGTACGTATATTTTCCTTGGATGTTTGTGATCCTACTTGTGTTTTATTAGATTTTTTGTATGTGTGATTCTACATCTAGGTATATTCAATGGATTCAATCATTAGGAAGAAAAATTCATTGGGATTTATTTCCGATGTAAAGAGACACTAGCACATGAAGATCCATTGAACCATGGTTTCTACTTTTCATTATTTTATTAGAACCATGAATTACATTTTCACAAAAAAATTCCTAGTTCAAGTTACCCCCATCTATTTATAATTGATATCCTATATTTTTACTCATTTATTTTGTTCTTTCTTCCTTGATATCGTGACGACCAGTCATCCAAACCCCACTGAAGTGAAAAAACCTCCTAGAATTTCTTAGATTATTACTTTAGTCATCATGTTTAAATGATTATTACTCCCAATAAAATTCCATGTCATCAAATATTTAATTTTCCTTATGATTCAATTGGAATTGGTACTTTAGCTGAATTTTTTACATTCATGAGTCAAACATCATATTTTTGTTTAATTGAATCAGATATTTGTATATGAAACAAAAAAGATCCAATAATTCAACTACACTAAATCCTTCCCTGTGATTATTATCACAAAACACATTGCTCTTGGGATAGAAATTGATATTATAGGTTGTATTCATAACATCATGTGTCTGACAACACCTATAAATGCACATAAATATCCAATGGTTCTTTTTATTGTGTCTCTATCTACTCTAAATTCCTCATCCACAAACCCTTGTATTGGTCATCAATTCTAGAGAATGATTTCCAAATACAATGAACATTTATGATACCAAATAATCCACATAATATTGTCTAAGTAATCCTTTCCTAGATTCATCATTAACCTACTAAATACTATACCACTTTAGAAATATCAATCCTTAAACAAACCATGAAATACATGAGACATCACAGAACTATTACATACATACCCTTCGCTATGTACCGAACACCCTTATCTTCCTTTGGTGGATTCACTATTAAACCTTTTAAATATATGATGAAGTGAGTGCCCACCAGTTTTTTATCATTCATTCTAAATATTTTTTTAAAAATTATAGATACACATTGACTGAGATATGAGTAATAATTTAAATCTCAATATTCTTATAATATTTATCCCTTGTATTTGTTTTTTAGAACCAAGATCATTAAATTGGAATGTTTTATAAAAATAAATCATCAACTCTTCTGGATTTTGCATTAATGGACCAACTAAGATCATTCCATCAAGATATAGAGGTACTATGACATGATTCTCATCATAGTATATACCTTTTGGAAAATTTAATGATATTTATTATGCCTAAGAACATACATTCATTCAAGTAGTCATTAAAATTCAACTTCCACCATCTTAGTTCATATTAATACTATAAAAACACTATTTGAGGTAGCATAGAAAATTTTCCATTCCATTTTTATGAAATCATTCAATTTATTATATTGATCTATTCATACAAATCACCATAAAAAAATTTACTATTGACATCAAGATGGAAAAGAAATAGAACTTCTATGGAAACTAGGATTAACTCATCCAAATCATTGTAAGGTCTACAATAAAAGAGAAAATATCCCTGAAATCCACTCCTTATGTTCAATAAAATCACTCCAATACTATCCATTTCATTTAACTATTACTACTATCCACTTCCTCTTTTATAATATAAACCCATTTTTTCCAGAAGTTCCTTATGGACTAGTAGTAAATACATTGACCCCATGTATGGAAAATATTCATGTAATATTATGCTTACTCCGCACATGAGCCTAAACCCAGTTGGTGAGGTATCCTTAAGTGCATCAATAAGACCCAGGTTCAAAACCAGGTAGAGGCATATTTTATGGGGGTACTGTAGCACTAATGAAGCAGGTACTGTAGCAGTCACTATAGCAACATTGTAGTAGTACTGTACACTGTGCAGGTACTATAACAGAAATGTACACTGTAACGAGACTACATAAGATCTATACATTGTGTGGATAATATAGAAGGAACTGTAGTAGTTACTGTAGCAGGTACTATTCAGTATTTTACTAGCTGTAACTATTCACCTTGGTCCATCAGTTTGGGCTTGGAGTCTTTAAGGATTTTGGGTCACCCAGGACTTCTGGTCAGTTGGGATTTTGGGGCACCATTAAGGCCCTCAGGCCACCTCAAGGCCTTCGGGGCACATGGAGTTTCCCCGAACACACTATGAATAAAATAGCAGCCCCAGGAATGGATTTAGAGCAGGTGCACTCACCAGAGCAGAACCAAATGGATTTTCAGAATGAGAGGGTATGGCTATGCCATCGGTACCAGCATGTGCTTGCATGGGAAGCCTAGCCAGACGACCATGAAAAGGTTGGGTGCTACAATAATGACTCAGATGCTGGGGAAAGTTCCTTATAGATAGTCTGGTTTAATTCCCTAAGACCTTCAGGTCTTGTAATCTCCTTAGCCTACAAGCCTTGTAATCTCTGAGCCTACGGGCCTTGTAATGGTTCCCCCTCCTCCCTTGAAAGGGGGGTTTTCGAAAATCAATAAAAATGAAGGCTTTCGTGCCATTCAAGAAAAATATTATTCTTACTCAATCTCTAATTCCAATAGTATTGAGTCACTCGTAATTCTCATATTATCTTAGATTATGGGTTATCCACCATCCATAAGTATAAGAATGTGAATTCTAGAAACAAAACTCATAATTTATCAGCTGTCTATGTTATATCACCTTAATTATTGACATTCAACACCTTCAAGATCCTGTAGTTTCGAAACTCTACCCTACACTTCTAGGGTCATTGAGAAGTATGGTACATTGATCCTTGGTACATTCAGAATGGGATCACTATATTCTATTTCAAAACAATATTGTACCCCTCAATCCATTAATCTCAGTAAATTTTCTATAACCACTTAGACTGTTTGTAGATCATCCTCTATATGAATTTGTTTTTTTCTATAAATTTTATATTTAGTTTGGATTCAACGAATCCAAATGATTACCACATGGAAGAAGACATTCAGAAAACTAATAACCTTTCCTTGATTGTTATCCTGGAATTTGAATATAATTTTTTCATCTCTATATTAAATAAAACTTATTCAAAACCTATGTTATAACATATATTTTTATCTAGAATTGAAAATGGAAAACATGATACTTCTAACATCATTTAAGAGTGTCAAACAAAAAATATTATAGTCCAGAAAATATACATCGTACTGTTAACCACATAATCCACAAACTGATTTGGAAATTACAATATTAACCTCATAATCTTTGACCACTTATTTAAGGATTGATTCTTCTATTCAACCATATTATTTTTCTAATATATTCAAAAAACAAATTCTTCATCTCGATGTCATTCATCAAAAATAAATCTAGATCACTTTCCCTCTATTCTCATAATTATTATCAGAATAAATGAAATTTATCTTCATTCTAATCTTATCTACCACCATGTCATTCCATATAACACAAGTTATTAAAAAATGAACTTCTTTCTGAGGGAAAACAGACACACCTTAATTTAGGAATGATCGATAAATATAGTATCGTACATTGCACACCCATGATACTAAATTGATGTCAGTCACCATAAACCCATAAAAACAAATCATCATTTTGAATCAATTATTTTTTACAAATATGTAAATTTTACCTTTTTGCCTTACTATGTATACAATATTAACATGATCAAGCTTCAAAAAAAACATTCATAAACTAGGTCTATAAAACATTTTTACCAACGTTTCCAATGTGGAATTGTTAAAAATTAATTATTCTTGAAATTTTTCATTGATATGAACTAAAAAAATTTCAATTTTTCTTTGGTACATTTTTCCAAATTTAACACCTTGGGCCATAACAATGGAATCATATGTGATATTTCGCACCCCATCCCCAAATACAATATATAATCTCAAATCACTCAGACAACTAGTATAAATTATGCTGTTACATAAACATAAGATATCAAGAACACCTTAAAAATTATGAATGAATATATTCATCATTTTAATGTTTACATAACCTTTTAGAAAAATCTTGAGCACTTCCCGATATTTATGGTAATCCTTTTTGAAACATCATGATACATAATTAATCATACACCACTTCTCAGAAATTGAGTGTAAATAATCACTAATGTTAAAAATAATAAAATAACTTAAATAATGAAAAATAAGATCAACGTGTCATCCTCTCCTTCACTTCTATAGTTTTTTGGATAAAATAAAGGCATGGTATCGGGAGAAAACAAATCATCCCTATTAGTGATTTCAAAATTGGTCAAGATTTTTATTTTTCCATATTGTAAAGTTAATAGTACAAGATGATTTATTATGAATCATTTATTTTATGTTATTCACATTCTTTTTAAATCGTTGAGTGCAATATACCCTTCCTTCTACACTAATGGAATTTCTATTAAAACATGAAATGTCAACATTCTGGATCTCTCCATTCATAATTATGTCAAAAATCTCATTGAATACATAGTCATTCATTCCAATAAATTTATCATATAAGTTACCATAATATCCAATTATTTTGAAAGTGATTATATAATTATCTATGTTTACATGAATCTAATGGAATTCACACTGAAAAACTATAACTATATCCATATCATGTCAAATTCATTCACAAGATCAACCACTAACCTTGCTTATGATACATTTGTACAAAAATTTTCCATATTAGAATAAATGTGTTCATTATAGAAGTCTAATAATAAATTCTCATGCATGGAGAAAAATTATATAGTGTTATTCAATTTATAGATGTTGAATATCAGAGATCATAACATCCAAGGTCCAAAATTTGCCTCTTCTCTAGTTTTTTTGGTGTATGAAGGTGTTAGTAGATGTTTGGAGGAGGTACTGATGTGATATTTAGTGTTTTGGTACTCTATGTTTTAAAATATCCATTTTGGATCCTGTGGGGAAGACCATTTCAGGGTTACAACTATGAAATTTTAGATGTTCCAGTGAATTGGGAAGTCGGGTGTGAAATGGCTATTTTTGTGAGTATGGTTCCTACATGTTATACTTATGGGAAATAGTTATGGGTGAATTTTATGTATGGTAATACATGGTAATGTTATGTCATGGTTATAAATATTATTCATCATGGTCGATATTTACAGGGTTTTTTGTAACAAAGAAGAAAATACCTCGGCATTGTGGTGGTTGTTAGTAGGGTGATCTCGTGATTTACTTGATATCAGAAAGGAATTTAATATTCCATGGTCATATTTGGTGGCTATTTAAACATGTTTATGTTAAATAGATGAATATTTTACCAATATAGTGAAATGGGAGGGTTATATTGTGGATGTTTTTTGGGGTTTAATATGATAATTCTTTTGTTGTGGTGCATTATATGATATGTGGAGGAAATATTTATATATAATAGTGATGGATATCATGTGGTAGAAGAGATCAACCCATCCTTAAAATTAATTAACTAACCATTGAGAAGGGTGTGAGGGGATATACAATTTTGAATATTTTAGATTTCATAACAATCTTTGAATGAGGTCACCATGATCATTTTGAATGCCTCCATTCCATGGTGGCCTATTACAATTCTCTATAAATAGTTTAAAAACATTCTTATTGATTTGTTTTTATTTTATCTTCCTAAACCCTAGTCAATTCCATGTCCTCCTTTTAACATTTTTGGTTATCTCATGGTATACTATAGCCTCTAAACTAAATATATTGACTATTTATCAATATATGGTTCCCCTTTCATATATTTTCTTTCATTCTTTCTTGTTTATTCTTCCCAAAATGATGGTAGAAACATTCATTATTATTTATCATGTTTTTTTATTTATAGATTCGTGATGAATGTGATGTTTTATGTTTATGGAATATTCTCATGGGTTTATTAGCTTTTTTCTCCTACTATATAAATGAATAATTTCTTAGATTCATTAAGGTATATGATTTATACGCATTTCATAACTCATGGAGAATATATATTGCTTCATTTTCTCATTAATAATTTGATTTAACTTCCTGATCCTAAAACCCTTTGTTTGTTATCCCTTTGAATCCTATGATACGAAATCCCTTTGAATCCTATGATACGAAATCCCTTTGATTGATAGTCCTATAAAACAAATTTATTAATTTAACATCATTATTCTTGATTAAAACCCTCCCATTTGGCCAAAAAATACAATAATAATTGAATTGATTCAACCATTAATGTTCTATCGATCCATTTAATTATAGATATACCATTCGAAAGAGTAAGTTCATACAATTTCCTATGTCTCTGTATAAAAATTTTGGTTTGGGGGAAGACATTACTATTTTCGTTGTAGAATTCATTATAAAAATCTTCCATCCTAAAAAATATAGTTGTTTTGGTCTGAGGATGGGGTAATTGTATGTTTCCATTTAATGAAATTTTCATGATTAATTATGCTTTTCTAATTAAAACTCATCTATTTATGTGTTTAATTTATTCACTAGTATTACCATGTTATGTGCTGATGTATAACTGATTTGAATTTTTTTTACTGGATATATAAATTGGATTATGAAGTAGAAGTGGTTATGTGATCACTTTTATTATCTTCCTTCATTTTCACTTATGGATATATATAACAACTAGGTTATATTGAAATATTATTCTATATTTATTCGGGTTGAATTTGGTTGGAGTGTGCATTGGATATGGAAAGAAGATTAAAATTTAAATCTATAATTGTGATTAACATAATTGGAAGGTGATCCAAAATTTATATTAATCAAATAATGTAATGTTTAACGTAATGTAACATGAGAAATTATTGTGGCAGGGTATTGAAAAATGTGATTGGGCTCTTGTCCCATTTAAATCTAATGTCTTATAGTGGTGTTCATGGTCGGTTTAGGATTAGATACCAGTCATTAAAATTTGGTTCGGATATGCTATCTAGGAATATTTATAAAATTTATATAGGATTTGAGAGTATTGTTTTTAAACAATTTATATGTGGTAATTTCATTATGATTATTTTCCTTCTATATAGTGTTTTCTTGGTTCTATAGTTGAGTGGTGAGAATCTAGATGTTCTTTAAAGGAGGTGTATCATTTTCTTCTGAGAGTGTTGTTATAGTTTGGGTTGATATTTATGTTTATTGGGGTTTTATAATATGAATAATTGGTTTATGTGTGTTTTAGGTGAGTTGGGTAAGTCTAGGTTTTAGATTTGGAAGTTTTTATATGTAACAATAGACTAGGGTTTCTTTCAATTATTTAATGGGTTGTTTGGGATAAAGGGTTTCATAGTTATATGTCATGATTTGGGATGCGCATGGGTTATCTTGATACTTTAAATGGTTTATTCCTTAGTGAATAAAATTTTTGGATTATGTTTAATATTGACAAAAAACATAGAAATGGATTGTGTAAATGAAATTGAAATCATAACATTGTGTTATTCTTATTTAATTGAATAAGGTGGTAATTTGGATATAGGCTGAATAATTATTTATGTGATTAAAAAGACAACTAATCGATGGTATTTAAAGATACATATTGAGGTACTTAAATGTTAATGGGATATATAATGTTACATGAATAAGTGATTTTGTTAAAAAATGGAGTAAATGATAATATAAGAGTATTCATGTTGGTATGAATATTTCCTTGATTGTGAAATAATTTTTTATAATAATGTTGATATTTAGCTTTTCTTCTTTTACCTTCTTTCTTGATTATTAGATATTTCTTATCGATGTTTATGATGATTATAACATACATGGAATAATAATTGGTAGTATTTTTTTCATTAATCATTTGATATGGTAACATATAGAAATAGTTTTTATCAAGGATTATATTTCAAAATAAAATGAATGATGTGAATTTGATGATATAACTGTTAATATAAACTAAGTAAACTAGATGGTTGGAAACCCTTGATGACAGGAATCTGTGTATAAAGAACTGATAAGATACTCACTCCATACAGGAACTATTCAAATAGATTATCCCTCATACAAAAAAATAAGAACAAACATATATAACCCAATATAGAACATAATGATTTATTTTCATTAGAATAATTAAATATTCCTAGGAAACATGCATCAAAAATAATAGAGTAGAAAATGATAAATTGCACTGAGTAAAAAGTAAACACACAAAGGTTCACTACCATATCAAAAACGAACTAGACTATATAATCACTCCAAATCAAAAGGTAACATAATACTTATAATGAAAATAATATGTTCAGTGAATATGACCAAACCCACTTATTTATAGATGTGATCTCATGGTTTCTAGTCAGTTCCACCTCTTTTTTATCTTAAAAAATTATTGTTGTTTAATCAAGAAAATCACATGTTACCAATCTTACATACAAACTACACCATTAAGTTTTCATGAAAAATGAAAGAGTCTATAAATAAACCTCCTACATCCAAAAAATTATTAGTTGATTTCATTAATTGTTACAAATTTAATCTTTACACCATATCTCCATTATGTTCCATGGTTTTTTTCCAAATTGTCCACCACTATGAAATTTTTAACATGATGTAATAATTTTTTTCTCACATAAATCATAAAAGATATCTTAATGTTTTTGGCTTTCTAGGTAGTACATTCATGAATTTCACCCACAAGAGACCCCTTATAGGCCTATGTTGAGGATGAGGGAGACCCCCAAAACCTTATTCCAATAGAACATAGGTTGGTTACTGGTAAGAAGGTTATAAAACACACAATTGTGAGCCATTATCAACAAAAACCCAAGAACATATGAATAAATACACTGATTAAATACATAATGTAAAATAAATACTAATATCCCATAATGAATTTGGATTTTGTATAGAATCATGTATCCAATAGTGAAATACCAACAGAAACTCCTACAGTACTGATTCGATCAGAAAATCGAATCCTCAAGCAAGAATAATCCAACTCCCTCACAAAATCCCTCTTAGAAACTTGAAAAATAGATTTATATATAGGGGTGAGAATACTTGTTTAATATGTAGGATCAATGTTAAGATCCTTCATAAAAATTTAGAATAATCATATTAATGGGATAGAGAATAATAATCATAATCATATTTAAATTTTATATATATTTTATTTTAAATAGGTACTCATTGAGGTTGAGTGGGAATAATGACATGTAGAGAGGATGAACAATGAAATACAGAGTGACCTAAGGGGCTTGTTTCAACCAACTAGCACTAACTAAATATGTAATAAAATAGAAAAAAAATCACATGATAAATAACATATGTGGTGAAATCTTCTGGAAAATGACACAAATAGACAACATGTACCACTATAGAACATAATCCAATGCTAAAATGATTCCCATAGAAACTCCATCTCAGGAGGCTAACCATGTTTTGAATCCAATCAATCTACATGAAATTGGACAATTAATAAATATAAAAACCCACACACATATAATCCATGTCAACTATTACCCAATATCACCCAATCTACATAATCCATTATCACATCCAATCACAATAACATAGTATTAACATTATTATTGTTAAAAGATACCTCGAAACCATTTCCCCAATGATTTGACTCTCCCAATACCAAAATGAAAACATATTAGTAATTTAATCCCTTCTATATCCACAAAAAAACATATTCATATACCTATATTCCACAAAATATCCATTACAATTTAAACTTCATAAACATGTACCTAATCGTGTAAATTCATCCTGATGGAATAAAATTGTGCCCGATCTAGCACAAAGGCCAATTGGGTCCAGTATTAAAAATTCCAAAGTAAGCCAGGTTGAGGTCATGCCTAGAGTGGATTTGTTAGTCTTTGTACATAATATTTTTTTCATATAACCATCCCTAATTCATGACTAATTCTTAAAAACTGAATATTTAGAAAACCCATGGTAGGGGAGACTCAAACCCCCTACATTGGTGTTCTCAGGCTACAACATGACCAAATGTTCTAAGAGTTCTTCCAATTATAACCAAGAAATAATTATAAATATATTTTTTATTTCATAAAAAATAATATAATTTTTTTAGAACTAAATTTTTTCATATTGCGGGTAGGCCCTAGTCAATACATGACACTGTGCATTATGGTCCAACTCCAGATGAATAGTTCCAACAACCTAAATTTTATTACTTTAAACCATACCTAGGAAAACTCGATTGGCTTTGTTTGGTCCCGATTAGTTCATTTAGACAACCTTACACATATTTCATACAACATTATAACCACACATCACCTATATATCATAATTGGGTATACTAAACATGAATATCTTATACCTTGTTCCCTCTTACTACCATTCACATCCTCACAAAATGTATCATCTATCACCCCATCATCCCATCACCATCACATCACATCACATTAACTCTACATTATACCCACCACATCTAGTATATCATAAACCTATTCCATCACAACCATTATTATGTCATAGTTAAAGAGAGGGGAAGACAATATAGTTTTGTATCCATTCTATCAACCACCAGTTATAGTGGAAAATCCAAAGAACCCAAGAACATTTGTGTATTGTTAAAGTAATATAAATTTGTTAGTGGTGAATAATAAATTGAAATATAACACAAAATATATCATATCCACAAAGAATACTAACCGAGGGGTTAATATTAAACAATACTACTAGTTACCATCACAAAAATCAAAGATTAACTACCATAGTTACATCCTTTCCAACACTATAGAAAAAACCACCATATAGTTCCATATAAGATACAAATGAAATCATCATTAACTCTCTATTTGACCATATAATTTTTCCATTTTAATATTTAACATTTTACAAACCACATTACATTGATTTTTTGCATTAATTTTTCACGTTTTAAAATTAATCCATTCATTTATGATTACCCACATTTATATCAATCATAAACCATTCATTTATATTATTAATAATTCATTATCAACCCATTTTTAATTAAATAATAGTTCACATCCTTTTATAATATAAATTATTACAATTATATTCCATACAATAAAGAAACCATAAAATATCCCCACATAAACCGAACCCTGACCCACAACAACCACTAAATAAGCACTTGAAAAAATTCCACCATTCATTTCCAAAATGATAACTATTACCTCCTTATACCTTTTTCCACATCAATCACTTAAATACATCCTGCAAAACAACATAGAATCACCCTAAATATCTACCAGAACAATGTCACCACATTATCACCTCAATTATATCCACAAAAACACAATTCTAAGACCATTCATTTCCGAAAAATATAGAATATAATAACAGTAGAAAATAAAATCTAATTTAGATAAAATATTCATTAATAATTACCTTATTAAAACATACCTTCATTTTATTTCATTCTATTTTTATTTAGAATCATAAGCTTAATCCAAGATTTAACACAACAGATTCACTAACATATTTATGTAATTCAACATTTATAAAAGGTGAAATAATAAATCCAAAATTATAAAAAAAATAAAAATATAGAAATATTTTTCAATAATCATTAATTTTTTACAATAGCATGAATTATGAAAAATATCATGTGATCAACATTTCCCCCTACAATTACATTACACATATTATTATTTTTCTTTGATGAGTTCACACTATACCCCATATGAAAACAAGATCATGATAATTCTACAATTTCACATTGATGAAAAGGTAAATTCTCAAATCACATACCTCAACTACAGCTTCAACAATTACTAGTCAAGAATAAATAGTGTATAAAGTCTGTCGAAAAAAATAATGAACGAAAAACCTCAACAAACTTGAGAAAAAGCATCCTTGAAAAAAAAATTCCAAGGCCATCAAAACCATTTTATAAATACTATTATAACCACTATGAAAATAATTATTGGTAGAAAATCAAAAATAAGGGAAAAAAAGACTTGTATAATAAATTGGTTGATCACTGGAAGATAAGGAAAAAATATAGTAAAAGGATACAAAAAAGGTGGAACCATAGAATAATCTATATATGGATTCAATCCATGAAATCTATAACCATGATGTGGTGGGAACTTATAGAAAACTAAAATGAATACCCAATACATTTCATTATATTATATAATTCCAGAAACTGTGAGAAAATAATATGTAAGGGGAACTCAAAACCTGAAAATATTTATGTATCATATTATAAATCATATGGGATAAAAAAATGTGATCTAGTAAACTCTAACCGACTCTTTACATGAAAAAAATATAAAATACCTAATAAAAACTAAATTTCCTCAAAATATCATATATTACACCAAAATCCACGAAAAAAACATTATTCATTTACAAAACATCCCAAATTTTCACTCATGGTTCAAAATATATGGACATGACTTGATACTCAAATTCCAGTTGAAATATCTACATCAAAAAACATCCCTTTCATTATGTTTCTACTAAAAACGACAACACCCAAATGTGGACAAGTATCATTTTGGGAATTGATATAACATTTCATTAGATGCCTCTCAAATTATTCCCATCTTTTATAATCAAAACAGTACCGATATAAAAAATACTACAAAAATCAATCTCACGTATCACACAAAAAAGTTAACTCTCCTTAATATATTATTTATAAAATGATTTGTGTCCATAAACAAGATTATTTTGTTAAATTTTTTTAAATTTAAGATTTTATAATTTCATTTCATTGATGATGGATGGTGAATAGTTAGTATTAACCATGAGGTAAACCATAAAAAGGATTATAGTTCATATTAGTGGGGATTTTTAGGGATTGCATTCCATTATCTAAAATGTGTATCAAAACTGTGATTATTCCTACATGTGTCCATTCAGGAGTGAATATTTGGCCAAAGGGTTATTATATGATGTGGCTAAATCATGAAATATTTCCAGGTTTTAAAATTTATGAAATAAATTTTAAACCCATCCCTGAATTAAAACCTCTTGAGCTCGAATCAACCCTCAGTGGCATGAAATATCTAAAAGAGAGTCCTAACAACCTATATTTACATCATTTATAGAGCTATGGGTATTTTATTCTTATTAAGAAAGTCATTATTTATGGTTAGATGATTTTTTATATTATCATCCCTTTTTATATATTTTTTATCAAGTGGTTCTTGATTTTTCTAGCCCAAGATAGGGGATTTGAACAATTCCCTTAAATTCATTATTGTTAGGGATTAAAATAAATCATTGAGTATTAATATTTTCTTATTTAAAGTAATTTTAGCATCCACTTCCATTTTGAGGTATGTTTAATCTTATCTATAACCCTTTACACATTGAACCTTGATTGGTTGGTATTTATAACAATTTTTTTTTATTTTTTGACCCTTGTTAAATATAGTTAACACCTTTTCATAAAGGTAATTAGTTCCTTTTTATCACATCGAATATGAAAGGGTTACCCATTGGATTTGAGGTTTTGTTTTTTAAAGTATCAAAAAAATTTCATATTTTATTAGTTTCTTTATTTTACATTTAAATTTGTTTCCTATCCAAGGAGGGAAATTTTTGTTTCTAAAATACTATGATAAGTCCTCAATTAAACAAAGGTTGAGTTTGGATTAAATTAAGTGTAAATGTTATGATTCTATTTTCATGGGAATCTTCATGGTTTTTTATGTAATTTAGTGTTAAAATGTGAACTTATAACATTTGTTTGGAAATGGTATTTATTTTTAGAATAATTTTTTTATGTAAATTAAATGTTATTTTATTTGAAAATTATTTAATTCAAATAATTGATCTGAAATTTATTTGAGGGTGAATTTATAAATTTGATCTTTTAATAAAGATTCAAATAGAGGTCATCACGTAGTGAAATAGGTGTTTTTAATGGGGATGTAAATTTTCTTGTTAATGTGTGGTGGAATTTCATGTTATTTCATTATGATTTATTTAATCACCTCTATATGGGTTTTCATGCGATACTTGGAACTTATATGAGAGAATCATGAACAGGATGTGGTCATTTCCACTAGTTATGTGAATCTCTCTTACTAGTGAATTAATTTTTTTGTCACCCCCATTGTCCAGTGATTTAGTTCTATATATATTACACTAATTATGTCACTACCTTAATTAGGGACAACGTATAACTAGGTAATCCTTGATTTAGTTTCCATGGGTGGCTCCCATGGGAGTGTCTACTTTATGTTCTTTTTCTGACATTATTTGATACTATTATCGATTATTTATGATGATTCTATTAATTTTTACTTCGAGTATCATTAATTTTTAGTTTTTTGTTTCAGTAGGGTTATTAGGATAAAATATTCCCACATTCTTATATTTAAGTTAATGGTTCTTATCACCATCCTGAGGTGATCGATAATGGCCCTTCGGTTATGTCACTGGAAATATTAGGAGCCCTGTTCAAGGGTGGCCTAAGTAGGTCTTTGAGAAATATTCATTAGATCTTAGGTTTGTTAAATGGGCCTAGGTTCTGAATCCATCCATTATTTTTTAGGTGACAATGGTTTATTGAATTTATAATTATTGGAACTAAAAATATAAGTGTAGAAGGAGCCTAATTAAATCTTACTCCCATGAATCCTTAAGTTAGTTTTGGAATTCTATGTAGAGTCATGAATACTGAATAATTTCTCTAATTTTACAAATTTTAATGCATACGTTTATTATTTTTATGATAATAAGTCTGTATAGGTTATTTTTATTGTTTTATTAATTTAATGTGAAAATTGGAGAAGAATTAGAGGAAAAAATTTATCATGAAAGGTCTAGAAAATTATACAGTTCCCATTCACATGGTTCTTTCTATAACTCCCTAAGGTATTTTGACTATTATTGAATGGTCCACTAAAAACTATGTATAATGGATTCCTATAAATTAACACATAAATATTATTATTTTTGACCCTTTATGTTTCATGATGTTTTCTAGTTATGGTTTTTTCTACTATGGTTTAATCAAGTAAAAATTTTAAGGCGTTTTTATGTTGTTTGATTGTGTTCTAAAAAATAAACATGTTGAAAAATTAGTTTTGAGTAAAAAATAACATTGAAAGTTAGTAAGTGGGGTTTCCAAATTAATTATATGTGATTCAATGGTTTTAAATTTATTAATTATTCAAATATGAGATTTTGTAAATTGAATAATCTTTTTAAAAGTATTTTGAAATTGATAAGAAAGTACATTATGATTAATTGAAATGTGTTTTATATTCAGACTCTTAACATAATTTTGAACATTTAATTGTGAAATTACAAGTGGATTTCTGAGAAGTTATTATTAGTTCTAAAACATGTATGGGTAGTTTTGAACATTAATATGGGAAATGATTTTCATTCTTCTATGGGCTGGGTTGGTGTTTCTGAAGAAAACCCCATTTTTAATGGTGATCGGTTCAATGAGAAAAGCATAAATGTGGTTCTATGATTTAAATTATAATTCATTTTACACGTAAGAGGTGTTAATGATTTATATGATGATTTTGAGTATCTTAAACATCATTATGGGGGAAAACTCATGGTTCTGGGGATAATTTTAAAATGAGACATTGATTTTGTAAAAAATTTAAACTCATAGATTGATGGTTATGGTTTATTTGTTATGGTTTATTTTAATAGGGTTATTTAGTTTGGGATTAGTTTAATCCAAAAGTGTTTTTTAATTAAATTTATAATTAAATTATCTTCTGGTAAAACTCCAAAAAATTTCTTAGTGTGTTGTGGGAAGTTCATGTGTTGGGTTGTTTCACGAATAGGTGATTCATGTGGCTTAATATGGGTAATAATTTTTGTTCATGTCCATTCCCATCATCTAGGTGGTGTAAAAAATTTGAACCCTCTTTGGTGGTTGATCCATTCCAAGGAGTTCATTATTGGTTTCCATACACTTTTCATTAGTGGGGATCTTCTCCTCATGTGAGGGATTAATGACTTATTGGATGAAATTTTTTGAAATAGGATATCATATAGATTTTAGTTTTGGAGTATTATCATCTAATAATGATCTCTTTTAGGATGTAAATAGAGGGGTTATGGAAAAGTGTTTAATTTATAGGGGCCATCTTATGATGTTTGGAAACCATACTTATTTTTTCCATGGTGTCAGTCCTCTTTTATATGGGAATCAATACCTTGATGTGGTCAAATGTGATTGGATTTAGAAATCTAACACCATATATTTTCATTTTTAATAATAATATCATTGTATATGAATATCATGTCATTTTATATTTATAATGATTTGGGGCATAATATTCTTAGTTGGGTGTTAGTTTTAGGTGGCCCTTTAGGGAATTCCACTTTCTTCACTCTCATGATCCCTCAATGTCTTCGGTTTTCTTTCCAGATATACGGATTTTAAATGTGGATTCCTTTGGGATTATTATTTTTCGGAGACCATGAATATTAGTTCAATGAAATTATAAACTTTTACTGGATTGATTTTATTTGATTCACATTGATTAAGGGTGTTATTATAGTTATATTGGTCTTCATATTATTTAATTCCATTAAACTTTAGTGTTAGTTAAATTCATATCATGGGGATACTGTGTATCATTATCAAATATCCTTTGGTTACAATTATTTCTTTGGTGTCTTTGATGTTGTTTAAGTTTATGATCTTGGAGGATGTTCAATGATTTTGAAATATTGAATACTTATAATCCCATTTTTTTCTAATTATGATTTTGGTCTCTTGGGAATCCATGGGCTTGGAAACATGTATTTTCTGAGTTATTTTTATCATTTTTCATGGTTTTCGACAGTTTTTTTCTATTTTATGATTGGTTAATTGTATCGCAGTCCAACATGGTGAATTGTTTCAGTCATAAAGTGTTATTATTGGGAGAATTAGTACACCCAGATATACACATTCCTTATTATATTTTTTATTTATCATTTTTATCCTTTCCATTGTGTATCGGTTTGAATTTTTTTATATTTTTTGAGTTTTACGGAAGGCCACATAGTTAGAGCATTATTAATATTAATCGGGTGGGTAACCATGTAAATGCATAATGTTCTAATAAAATGGAATTATCATGGCTGAAATAAGGTTTTATCAAACATATATCCAAAATTTAGGCTTAACTAGGTGTGTTAAGATATTTGGTCTATTTGAAAAAAGTTTTAGTAAGACATGTTACCAAACTGTGACACCAACCAATGTTTTAAAATTTATGAAATATCATTTCTATCCTTATCGGTATTTATCATTATTAAAGCCCTCTCCTACATTACTCACACAATAATTATGGAAATGATCCTTTAGTTCAATTATCATTTTACAACATGGATCCTTTCACCTTGTCTTCTTAATTTTAAAGGGATTCGTCAGGGATAGAAGCTCATTTCTTAAATCCATACTATCTTATACATTTTTACTCAATTGGTTAATTATGAGATGAAACATGGGGAAGAAATTTGAGCTAAAAATTTTCAATCCTTGATGTCAGGGTGTGTGAATAACTGTTGGGGTTCTTCCCTTCAAATATTTGATGGATTTTTACCATCCACACTTAGTTTGAGATAGTTAGATCCATTGGATTTAATGGAATGTGAAATAGTTTCCCTTATAAATTAAGGTTCAATTTGTTTCAATTGTGAAGAAAGATATTGTGTTTAATTAAATTCTTAATTGTCCAATAAAACATGATTCCGAACCCATGAGAGATGTTTTTGTTTATAAACTATTTCAAAAGGACTATATTTAAAATAATGGGTGTTCTAAAAAAATTAAAGGATTCATTTTTGATTTGAGTTTCTTGAGATAATTTTTTTTGGTTATTTATGTGATTTAATATAAAAAAACTGGACATCAATATTTGTTTTTAAAATGGTCATTTTTTTCTTATGATGTGTATTTTTTATTAAAATTTGACTTTGTTTTAGTTTTTATGTGTTTCTTTCAAATAATTGAAATTTATATGTATTTAAGAGATCAAAATTATTGATTTATATATTATAAAGGTATCAATTCCCAGTTTTCACTTCATGTAATAATTTTTAAGGGGGGTGGATATTGTGTTTATCTGGTGTGATAGTTATGGTGATTTCCTTATGATTTAATATCTCACCTCCTGTTTTTTTGAAATTGGAATGTGAAAACTCTTGATGAGAATCTAGAAAAGGATCTTGTCATTTTTACTAGTTATGTAATACACCTTGACTAGTGAAGTAATTTATATGGTTCCCCTAAAAATACAGTGACAGGGTTTTATATTTATTGATCTAATTAAATTTACTTATCTAATTAGTTTGGTTATATCACTTGTTAAATATAACTTTTTTCCTAGGTCTTATCCCAGGATATAATCTCTTTATTGTTATTTTTTATTATACATTATTGTAATTGATTTTTTATGATACATCTATTTCCATTCACTTAATTTATAATTCATTACAATGTATGTATTTTAATATGAGTATTGAAAAAAAAAACAATCCCACATTCTTACATTTGATTTCTTGGTTCTTATCTCTAGCCTGAGGTGATTATGAATGTTCCTCTCGTCATGTTAGAGGTTAGATCAGGGATCCTATTTAGGGGTGAACATGGTTAGTTAGTGACAACCCTATAATATAACTCTCCAAAATATAAAACATCGTCAATAGGATACATGAAACACATGGAAAAAAATTCAATCATAGAAGAATAAATTATCTATCTTAATGAATTAAATATAGAATCAAATATCAAAACAACATAGAAAAACAAGGATCAATATAACTCTGAGTACTCAGAATGTATCCTTGAAAAAAATAAATGCATCAATTCATCCAAGTCACCATGCCTCTACAATATATTAACCAAGGGAATGAAACACCCCTAAAACACCTTCTACCAATAATCCTAAATCTAAAAACACTACACCCTGAATGTCACAATAACCATTACATTTAACTCCACCAATTCAATGACATGGGATTCATCATAAAATACCATAAAATTCAAAAACATCATAGATCGTGATTATCTAAATGGTATGTTATAATATATATGACACCACATTAATGTTATCTAGTTTCTCAACATGACTAATAAACTAGGGAGAAAGCATACTCTCTCATCCTAACCTATTTTAACCATAATGAGAGGAAAAAGTCTAGAACAGATGATCGTAAACCTAAAATTATAATGGTATCCTCCCTTAATAATCATATTACCTATGATAGTCATGTACAACCTTTATTGGTTCTCAAATAATCTACACATTCATAGTTGTTCTCTAAACCACATCTAATCAAAAGACCACCAATTCTATTGCCTTAACCCAACACAAAAAATATCTTCAAGGAATCACATAAAAATCCATTAATGGATTTCTAAAAACTGAATATTTATAACCATATTATTGGAAGGCTCATAAAATTTTAGATACTTTATCCGCATTCCACTAAAATCAAAGGCACATTCACATAGTTTTTATTCCAGTATTTGAATTGTCAACTCTGTCTAATTGACGGTCTAAGTACATAAATGAGTGCTAAGTCATATATAAGATGTAAAATCCCATCGAATACCTCCAAATAATTTTTAGTTAAAATAGATCTCAATCATCGATAATGGTCCTCACTACCCCATAAATCCTCACTATCATTTCAATATATTGCATTGTCAAAATGTGCCCAATTCTTACATCCTTGATTACTAGAAAATTAGATGATTTTATCAACTAATCAACAATAACCCAAATTGATTCCCATAATCCTTTAGGATGAGGAAAAACAGTGATAAATTAAATCAAAAATTTCATCCCTTAATAATCATGGTTATCCAACTGGTGTAACAAAAATCTAGTACCCTGATGATTCATCTTCACCTGCTAAAAGACCGAACATCATGAAATTAACTCTGCTATAAATTTCTTCATCCCCATCCCCTGGAACTAACTCATCAAGGAATGATACATCTTAGATATTCCAAGATTCACAAAGAAATATTACTTATAAAACCCTTGAATAACCACCACTCACCTCTTTTAATGGAAAACCTCCCTAGAAAAAACAACATATTCTAATCATCCTCCGACTATCCTCTAAGAGAACCATCATGAAAGAAATGATCCCACATCACCTCTAAATCTATGTATCTTCACTAAGACTCCTCCAACTATTTAATCGTATGTTATTTAATGATCATATGGTACCTTAAACCTATACCACCAAACACAAAAACAATAGGATGCATCACTAAAAGATCCTCTAATACCATTCATGTATCTAAGAACTTAAAAACTGCATATCATAATGGGTTATTACATAGATAATTAATAAATACATTCTCTTCCCTTTTGGTATATGATATCTCAAGTTCATAACACATTAATAACTCCATCGAACTATACTCACACATATTAGAATACCATTGAGATGAAATATACATAAATCGCTTGGGACAACTGAAGGCCACAAAGCATTCATCACTGGAATTGTACCAATAGAACATCATAGAAAACACCATTGCATTCCACTCAATATCATTGGTGAAATACTTATATTCATGGGTTCAAAATTTCATAGCGAAATATGATATAATTTTACCATAATGAATAAATATGTAACCCAAACTAAGAATATAATAATTGTATGAAAACCTCTTACATAACTCTTTACCTTCGAAACCAAAGTATAAGAGACCTGATAAACAACCTATTTGGGCATTCAAAAACATTCTATCATTGATCTGAAATTAAAAAACAAAAGTGATTCCAGGTCATGGATATTAACGGCGTTACATCCAGTGAAATAATATAAGAACATCATATAATATCTTATATGAACAAAAAAACTACAAACCTTTGTAATATTCTTATGTGATAAATAATAATAAAAACTAACTCAATATTGATACGATTGAATCCTACTCCATAATTATCAACCATGTTCCAAATAAAATGAACCTCAAACATCTAATACTCAATCTTGGATAACATACCATAGAGATGGTGGTTCCAGTGGACTTGTAAAACAACCTTACGATACTCAGTATGGTCCCACTCAAATTTTGAGTAAATGGAATTGTCCTCAATGAACACTACCAATAACTGATATAAGAAACCATAAAATATAATGTTTTCGATCCCATGAAAATATTTTTTTCATTTTTGAAACCTAATGACATTACCACAAATTGAATTTACTCATACAAACACATAATCCTAGTCTTAAAGACATACTACTCCTTCACCATCCTCTGATAACACTGAAAACACATGTTGACCATTGAAAAAATTATTTCCTTTCAAATTATCAAAAAATTAATCTATCCTTTGGAAGGTATAATGATTTCTGACCAACACCTAATTAAAAAAATATTAGTATATAACTACCTAATACCATCATCCATCTTCATGGGGAAAAACACTCAAGAACCTCATGATTTCATAATGGACTTAATGAAACCCTATATATCAAATCATTGATATGATCCTAAAACAATTATTGCTTAGAAATAACTATCCAATAAGGAATAATTAAAATTAGAGAGACCCTAAGCTATAACTCTATCCCAATAATGATATTCTATTGAGGGTATAAGATCACACCCTCATCAAGAAGATAATTTCAAAACACCTCAAAAAATTTAGGTAATTAAACCTCCTACACATCTACTAAATACAATGAAAAATCTACTGGTTGAGACAATGAAGGGCTAGAATGCCAATGACCCATCTATGGATTCCACTTTCCGATGAACATTGTAGTAAAACATTTCATATTATAGAAACAAACTAATATGATTGAATTTAATGAACATACATAAAGGATATACAAAATCCATGTGAAGATTGATAGTATATGATTTTTTTGTTTGGTAAAAAACACCAATGACTAATTTTCACCCATCATCATCTTAGATCCCCCAAAACATCATGAAACTAGACTGGAATCAAATAGGTGTATTCAATTGCAGGATCATTGGAAGCATCCCCATTCTATGTCCCAACTTGTGGACCAAGGTGTCTGCATCTAAGGTATACTAAACTCTAAAATAAAATAAAATAATGTCTTAAAGATAAATATATGGGAACACTAATGATAATTGGATTTCTTGGAAAAAATATATATAGCATGTAACTAAATATGATCAGATCCATTGTCTCACTAGACCATCGGATAACCACCTCCGCGATAATGTTTCGACCTATAACCCAAAGGATAGTGAAATCATCGGTGTTTACTCTACTTAATCTATGTCCCTTCATCTTGGAAAAATCCTACAAACTCTAATATTGATAATTCCATTTTGTAAACTATTGAAAAGGCTCCAATGGGAACTAACCAAGAACACCACATTGTTCTCTGGGAAATGATTGAAAATAAAGATGATGGTGGCTACAACCTTCAAAATAAAATTAAATACGAATTGAGTTCTCGGTGAATGGAAAGGAACTAAAACATATTGAAATATGTGAGGAATACTATTGAGACTAACTACATGTCATTTAGAACCTAAAATTCCTTTACATCTAATGTCATTCATCTCTATCTTTTCTCCTTTAAGAGTTATGATGAACCCTTCATCATAGAGATATTTACTGCACATTCACCCTCTCGATCACCTCTTCCTTAATCTAATCCTCTAGATATATACTTAATGTAATTGGGGTAATCAAATTATGAATATCTATAAGTAGTGAATATATAAAAAATATTATGGTATATTCATATGGAAAAATAATTGGGAAAAAGGAGAGGTTCTCCTTAAATTGAATATTGAGCTACTATTTGATTAGGTCCCCTTTTAGAGGGGGATAAGAACCATTCTCATAAATGACATAATCATCCTCAAAAGGACCTTTTCACATAACTACTTATCGGAATCATTTTATGGAATCTCTGAATCCCCATGATCCTCAACAAAAATGGAACCACCAAAGGAGAACAACTCCTCTCATCACACTATTTTCCAGGGAGACCCTATTCTCCTTATTTACAATGATAAAATTGAAATTAATCCCCTACTGATCTATTCAATTCTATGTCTCCAAATTAGAAGCAATCCCCTTATACGTTTCCAAAAAATGACAGTGAAACTAAACACTTCTTCGACACTTAGACCCACACTCCTCATATGGATCAACCCTTATATGGTCAAACTAATCAAGCTACATCTCCTATATATTATGAGAAACACATTTGTGATGACATGAAACAATATCTATATTTTTTAATGATAATATTAAGTTTGGTAACATGTATTTTATTATGTAACTTTTAATTAGGTCCATTTTATCATCTAATATAACCTCAGTTCAACCACAAATTTGATCAATCATTATCCATGTAACTCTTCTTAGTATCCACTAAAATATCAGAATTAACGTAGCTAGGGTTTTTATTAAGATTAAGGTACTTGTATATTATCATAGGGGGGCCCTAATCACAAGGGTTCTAGCTAGCCTCCCTTATTACATCACACACCAGGTTTGGGTAACATTGTTTCCCTATAAAACCTTGGCAATAATCACCATTCACTGACACCGAACACCATCATTAATCTCATCCATTTCTTTAAAAATTCCATTTCATGACCCCTTAATGGGAATCCCTCATAGGATACATTGAAGATGAAGGTGATACTTGAAACCTACCGCTAATAGTCCAAGGTTTGGAGACTAACATTGAGTGCATAAATAACAAAAATGCGATGCATTTCCCCCATAAACCATGAAACATATAAATAATACAACTATTCAACTATATAGAACAAAATAAACACAAATATACCATTTATCATTTAAATTTAATAAATAAAAATTTCACTAAATGCTAAATACCAAAATAAACTCCTATTATAGTGACTACATCTCCATCAATAGTCCCCTTGTAAGTTATTTCCAGCTAAGTCACCAAAAAAATTATTGAAATCTAAAAAACTATTTATTTATAGTGGTGATAATATATGTATATTTACTATGAACCCCATTAATAATTTTCTTGAAAATCATTAAGATTCATACTAATTCCCCATTTAATAAACTCAAGAATCAACACACACTTATGTTATGTGAGATATCATTCAACCTCACTATGTATCGGTCAGATAATATCCCATCTAATCCTAATAATATATTATCTATAACACCCCGAACCTAGAAGCCCAGAGCTGAAGAATTATTTTAATTAATTGGCATGATTACAAGTAATAATGTCTTAAAGGACCGATATATTTAGTAGTCTCGAAAAATAGATTTCATACACGAACGTTACATTACACATTCAATCATAAAACACGTCATAAATAATCTATTGAGAACACCATTATTCCCCTATCATAACCCTTCATATCAAACATAGTACACTTCGTTGAATCCTAGGAACACAAAACATAAGAACTGAGTGAGCTCGGATACACAGTAAGTGTAAATTATTCAGCGGAAGATACACACTTATAAGGCAAGATGTATAAAAAACAGCCTTCTAAACATAAATTTGAACATAATATGGAGATACTAAATCAAACACTACCATATAAATATGTACATGGATATTATACTAGTTGAATAATCACATGTAATAAAAAACATCAAAATGAGGGAATGTCTAATGAGAGACATCATTACCATATAGTCAAGGCCTCTTTCCAAGACTATAAATATTTTTTTTTCATTTCCTTATGCCAAGACACTAGTTTGTCTCAAGAGACCTACTGATGCATCGAGGGGCTATATCAGGCCCCACCCGTTACTTACTAGGCCCACTGTGTTTTTTATATGAAAATATTGAAACATAACATAAACATTTTTATTAAAACTAGAATAAGAAATGTCAATAATTCAACCATAAACCATGAAGGGTATAAAAATATCACATCCATAGTCAATCATATCATAACTCATTAGAAACAATATGGATGATTCTATTATAATAAATCAACCTTAATCAAGAATAATATCTATTAATGAATGTTTCATAGTTTAAAATGATCAGTAAAAATTTTTGAGAGAAATATCCTTTTTGAGAAATCAGTTAAAAGTCACACATTTATAAATGAAGTAATTTAAATTATATTTTTGAATCAATGACTCACATACCACTTTGATCCTTTTGAAAGGAATTAAAATTTTAAAACACTCATGCCCATATAAATCAATCATTAAAAACATTTTGAAAACATGGCCTTTAATGAAATAATATTTAGACGAATAACTATTTTATACATTTAAAATGATGTTTTAGTTAAGTATTATCTTAAAATAATCATTTTTAAACATCTTTTATGAATCGTGGATGTGGATAATAAATATTTCTCTGAAAATACATACACATAACCTATCTCAGATAATAATGAGTTTGAGGAATTAACCCTTACCTTGCACTTTCCATTGGTCAAGGGTACATTTAACATCCTGTATAATGACCATTGTATGTGATTAAATAATACCAAAACCATATTAATATTTATTATATAATACATGATTCATTTATGACTTTATACTAGCCATTTAATAATGATTTCTATGTTAAATTAACATTTTTGTTTACAATCGCTTTCTTTATCATACATGATTTAACTTATTATTCTTGACCGTATCATTTAGATCATGATTTGAATACATCAAGAATATAAAACAATATTTATATATAATATATATATAATATGAATATGTATAATAGATACATATATGAAATGGAAAACACCATTTATGGAGATGGTAGGTCGTACGTACGCATAAATGTTGTTTCTGTTTTCATATCGTATTGAACGGAAGTAAGTGAAAATTATATATGTAAGTACATGAAAATATATATATATATATATCACTAAAGGATAATTATTATCTCATATATCACAGACTTATTATTAATATATATTTTTATAACCATTGTTGAATGGTGAATCTGGAAATGAATCTCATCGCTTCATGGAGACGGTAAGTCATACATACACTTGAGTGACGATATCATTACCATAATGATTAAAAGGTATGAAATTGGATGGTATATTAATTTTACATAGAAATTTGAATGTTATTTTAATTATTTATATACCTATTAATCATCATTATCTTCACCCAAATAACATAGTGTTGAATAACAAATTACACCACGTCGTGGAGACGGTGATCTGTACGTATGCACCCATGGTGACATTATCATTCATTGGATAGATTGAATAATGAGTATGGTTGTACCAAATTTATAATAGAATCAAAATAATTAGAAGGTATAGGATTTATTTTTTGGTATAAAAAAAAGAAAGAGAAAGTGGAAGAAGAAAAGAACATTGAAAGGGGTGATAAAATAATTAACTCTTTTTTGTGTGTTTTCTTTTTTATTTGAACAAAATAAATCCTTGGGCTGGCTTTCTGCTCAAGGGAATGCCTCTATGTTGAAGTGAGGGCAGTTGAAAGGAGATTTGGGCTTGGTTTGTACGAGCCTAATGGACTTTTAAGTGTGATTTTGAGAGAATGAGATGTACACTTTTATAAGAGAGATGAGTGTCACTTTTGGAAAAGTTTAAAATATTATTTTATTATAAAAACATTTTCGGTTTCTAATGCCTGTAAATTGATTTATTTCGAAGATAAAGTGGGTATGGGTCGAAATCCTTTCATCTGATAGTTTTTATACATGTTTAGGTTTCCATATAAACCCAATATTTTATATTTAACTCTTAGTTAAATATTTTTACTTTTACCATGTCCTCTTGTAGTATTATAAAAAATTGTTAATAAACATACTATAAAAATCCAAAATAACCCCAAGTGGTTCATTAATGAAATAGTTATCATTATATAAGTTTTTTGGATGAAACTTGTATTTTTTGGAAAATTATATCATTTAATAATATAGTATTTGTTTTCCAAACTCATTTATGTCAATTTTGACACTATTTCATATGCTGCTTTTGTTAAATTCATAAAAACATTATCATTTCAAAAAAATTTATTTAATACAACCGAACATGTCATATTAACCTAGAAAATTTATTAATGTCATCAAAAGCCTCACTTTTCATTTATTTTTATATTTATAATATCAATTTTTTAATCTCTCATTGAAAAAATAATTACTGCATCATCATTGTGTCGTAAATAAATTTAATTTTTTAATCTCTAACAATTTTAAATAAAATTCCATTATGTTGGAATTATTTTTTATCTTTCTAATGAATATTTATAGTTGAATTTATCTTATGTATGACCCTATATTAAAAATAGTTTAATTATTAATCATTGAATTTAACATTTTTAACTTTTCTTTAAACAAAATAACAATAAATTTTCTAATATAATCCATGTGGACCAAAACGATCACATTTTATTCATAAGTTTTGTTTTGGTAGAAATACACTTATCTAATAGAATTATTTTATGTGTTAGGGTAATTATAATATCATTTCTACCTTTAATTACCCTATTTAATTTTAACTATTGTAAATAAAAGTCAAAAGACACTGTTCCCCAAAAATTATTTTCATCTTATTGAACCAAATTTTACGTACTTATTTAAATGGTTTCTATTGTATTATTTAAATCCAACTCATAGAAGCATTAAAATTATGTTTTATGCAAATTTTAAAATGTTTCTAGAAGGTGGGTAAAAGACGTTAAAATTTTTAAGAAAATATTATACATCTTAATTTTTTATAAAATGACATCAATGAATTATATTGAACTTATATATGCATTAAATATCTATTATTACTTATAATTAATTTATATAAAATTAATAACTATTAAAATAAAAAGTCTATTTTAAAAAACAACGCAGTGTTTTTTACTATTCATAAAAAATTGAATGTTTTTAGAAAAATATCAAAAATTTACCCTAAGATAATTTTGATATTTCAAATTAAAAAATGAATTCTTTTTTACCAAATTAAAATAAATAAGTTGTATTAATTAATTTAAAATTAATTCTCTGTGTCAAAATAAAAAAGCTGGTTTTTAAAAAGTAAAAACTATCAAAAGATTGAAATGCTATTATGTCAAATATAAATGTAAAATTACTTATAATGACCAAGATTATATTAAATTTTAAATATATAATCTAATTATACTTTCAAACCCTTCAAATTCATAATTTAACATTATAGATTATATCGATTAAAAAAGTGGTTTTCAATTAAAATTTAATATTTTTCACTATTCTTCAAAATATCAAATTTATTAGAAAAGTACAAAAAATTTATCCAAACTAAATTTGTATGTCCTGATTCTAAATAAAAAGTTAATTTATTTAAATTATATATATATATAAGTGTCAAATATTGGGTTTAAAAATTGTTTCCCATTAAAATTCGATAAATTTTCATTTTTTGAAAAATACATCTTTTATCTGAAAAAGTAAAGTTTTCTAATATTATGTATAAGAAACAAATAATATGGATTCTAAAATTATATAGAGTATATAATATTAAAAATTGAAGTAATACTATTTATTACCGCTTTTTGAACAGCTTGTTTAGTAAGTCGTGGTGCGTTTGAACTCGGTGTTGCGTGTAGTAGAATTTATTGTTACGACCAAGCTAAAGTAAGAGATGGTTTTCATGGATTGTCTGCTATTGATCTTGAGTTAGTTTTCATAAAGGAAATACACCATGAATTTATAAGAATTAGGAAGCCAAAATTTTGAAGATTCGGAACTGAGTATATTGAACATTCAGAATCTGCTGTTTGAAGAGTTCAGAGTTTGGAATTCAGAGTCTGGAAATTGAGAAGTTCAGAACCGGGAAATTGGAAATTCCCAAAAGATGGCTGATAGGAGATGTGAAGGTATTAATTGTGATGATGCTTTGCTATTTTTTATCTCTAAATTTATGAGTATATGAAAGTACTCACGATGAAAGAAAAATTTGGATCGAGAAGTCATTCCGAGAATCAGGAAGAGTCGTTCCGAGAACCAGAAGTCGTTCTGAGAACCTGAAGTCATACCAAGGATTGAAGAAGTTTAATCGAGAACCAAAATCTGTTCCGAGAATTAGGAAGAGTCGTTCCGAGAACCATAAGTCATTCTGTGAACTAGAACATTGTACCGAGAACTGGTGAAGTCATACCGAGATCCAGAGTAGTCATACCGAGAATTTAAAATCTTCGGTATTGATGAATAAAGAGGAGTCATACCGAGAATGAATAATTTTTCATATAGAGGAAGTAATGAAAAGCCAAACTGAGAAGTTATGAAGAGTCATATAAAGATTTGAAATTGTGTCATGACGAAGAAGCGGTGAAGATTCATTCTGAGAAAGTGATGCCGAGAAGATAGATGAGTGGATCCGAGAATGTGATTTCGAGAAACCTACGTAACAAGGTTAGATCCAGAAAAGACCAAATCTATAAATCAATAGAAGTGGAAGATGATTCGAGAAGATTCTAGAAGCATTGACAAAGTCTTAATTACTCTAAGATTTCAAAAGAAATTAAGATTTTTGGTGAATTTAGGTGAGCGGGAAAATTATTTTGGTTTCCCACCTAAAAAAACCATGGAGCACCAATAAAAGGATATCAGAGTACTAAGTAAATTGATTTATGATATTGTAGTGAGAGAAGCTCTGAATATCTAGGGAGATAAAGAAGTGTGTGTCCGACTGAGATTTCATTGCAGTTTCAATTGAAACGATAATTTGATACTATTTGACACTGTATTGAGTTTCTCGTATTAATGAAAACTCAGATTACAGAATCAGAGTGAAAGTGAAGAATTTGGAGTGGAGATTCAAAGTGGAAATTCAGAGTGGAGATTCAGAGTGGAAATCCGGAGTGGAGATTCGGAGTGAAGACTCGAAATGAAAAATCAGAGTGAAGAAGAAAATTCGGAGTGAATAATTCAGAGTGGAGATTCAGAATGGGGAATCAATAATGGCTGTCACCATATTGAGTTTCTCAGACTGAGGAAGACTTGGATTGAAGAATCAGAGTGAAGAAGAAAATTTAGAGAGAAGAATTCATAGTGGAGATTCGGAATGAGAAGATGTAACTGTAATTGATATATCTGTAGTCCGAGAATTATTTTCCTTTATACTAGGTAAGGAAGTGAATATTTGTGCTGAACATTCTTACACTTGTGTATTTGAAAGGAAGTGTAGGTAACATAAGTTGTTACAAGAAAAGAGACTTTTCCCGAATGCGCTAAGAGGGTGTATACACACTGGAGTGACTGTTTCACAGTGCTTCACGAGTGTAAGGGTATATCCTACTCATTGTAATCCAACGATTGTTTTCTTAGTGGATTGTATGGTACCATATTGTTTACAACCATACCATGGATGTAGCTGTTCTTTTTGAATGGTGAACCATGTAAATTTATGTGTTCCTTTGGATGTGTTCTTGTTTGTTTTTTAGTAAAGAAGTATATCTTTAACAGGAGACAAAGGTTGTTCTCATTTTAAGGGAACAAAAAAGAAGAAAAAGGGGTACCACTGATTCGCTCCCTCTTAATGATTCATTACTCCAACAGGGTCCTTATAAGTGGTATCATAAGGAGGTTGCCTTTTTTCTTTGCTGATGGATAATATAAATTGTGTGCACAATAAAGGAATTCTGGTATTCGATGGGAAGAACTATCACATCTGGAAGGATAGAATGCCACTGTATCTCATGTCTATTAGTTTTGAAGTTCTTGAAGCTGCAATAGTTGGGTTTCCCCCCATTGAAGACAATGTTCCACATACACCTGTTGATAAGAAGTTTCTTGAGAATGATGGAAGAGCCAAGAATGCTATATTGTCTTCACTTTCTAAAAGAGAATTCTTAAGAGTAAAAGGAGTGGCCACAACCAAAGGTATATTTGAAAAACTGAAAAACATATACGAAGGAAATACAAAAGTCAAGAAGGCAATACATCAAATCTGGAGATTGAAGTATGAAGACTTGAATATGGGAGAGCACGAATCTATTGGGGATTTCTTCACCAGGGTAAACAATATTGTCAGTGCCATTATATGTCTTAGTGAAGAGCTGAAATACTCTATTGTGGGGGAAAAAATCTTGAGTATTCTTCCTAATAAATTCGATGCAAAGGTATCTTCCTTAGAAGACAGAGACTCAGAGCCTCTATCTCTTGATTATTTGCATAGCACACTCATTACTTATAAGATGAGAAGGGAAATGGCTATGAATACCAAGACAAAGATTGACAGAGAATTATATTTCAAAGCCATGAAGAAGGAGAAGTCTAAGAAGATCTTGATTAAAGAACATGGTGGTGATTCTAACACTGAAAGTGAGGTATGTAAAAATCTTAACGATATTTTATCCTTGTTTTCAAAAAATGTTAAAAAAGGCACAGGTAAATACCAGGGAAAACTTCACTTAAAGTGTTTTTAAATGTGGAGGCATTGGCTAGTTTGTGGCTAATTGTCCTCTAAGGGAGAATGAAGAAGACAGTGATGAAGAATAAAGAAATCCAAGAGTGTTATGGAAGAAGCAGGGTGGTAAAGGAAAGTTGGGGAAAGAAAATAAGTTCTTCAAATCCAAGAGAAAATGCTTTCTATCCATAAATGATGAAGATGAAGAAAGTGATGCTGAATCTGAAAAATCAGTTGTTCATGGTGTTTAGAATACTTTCATTACAACAATAAATGATGAGGATTACGGAAGCAACTGCTCGGATGAAGAAGAAACTCATGTTGAGATGCATTTGAAAGAATAATTGAAGGAATGTTTAAAGAAGATCAACAGTCTTGAAAATCATAACAAAAAGTTAGAAGATGAATAATTCTCATCATCCAATCAAGTCAATGATAATGAATAACTTGAGAAAGGGATTGAAGATATGAAAAAGTATCTTGAAGATGAGAAAAATCAAAATGATCACTTGAGAGCTAAGCGGAAGGCAAAAGAGGAAGAAATAGAACTCGTTCAAAAGAATCTCTCTGAAGTTGAATAATTTTTTTTCAAAACTCAAATACTGATGTTGGTGAAGGCTCTCAACAAGAAAATTCTCAGAAAATTCAACAGAATAATAATATGGTTGATATGAAGAAGAAAGCTGAGAAAGTTACTTATGTGGCCAAGACCAGCGTTACTGGGAAATATGATGTTTCAAGGAATCCTAAGTCTAACACTGGTGAAAAAAAGAAAAATCAGATAAGGAAGAATTTCAGCAGAGTAATCTTTTTAACAAATGAATGGTTGGTGGGGATGAAGAAAGATCAACAAAGAAGTATCAGAACAAAATCATTAGAGGAAGGTACTCCTTCTATGGGTACTATGGGTATTGTGGTGGATTTGGGCATACATTGAATATGTGTTGGTCCAATCAACATTATTACCATCACCCCATAAGGTATGAATGGCAGAGATTGACGGTGAGTCAATATTCTCAAATGAAGAAGAGTGAGAATGTTTTGTTGAAGAAAGTTGAGAAGAATGAAGTCAAGACAGAAAATAGGTTCCAGCCCTTGGAGAACATTTGTGAAAGGTGTGAACAACCTGGACACCATGTAAAAGTATGTCTTGTGTTATTACCATCTCAACAAAAAGTTCTTAATTTTAAGAAGCCAAAGGTGAAAAAAGACGTGAAAGAAGAAAAATCTCTTGTTGTTGAAACTGCTCTATAAGTTACAAAGGAAGAACGACCTTGGATACTTGATAGTGGGTGTTCTTCACATATGATAGGAGACATGATGTTTCTAAAGAATATGAATAATTTTAAAGAAGTAACTATGACATTTGTAAATGTAGAATCGTTAAAAATCAAAGGTGATGGATCAGCTATCATTGGGAAGGAAAAAATTAAAGTCCAAGAGAACTTTGTGTGTTGATGGGATGAAGCCCAACTTGCTAAGTGTATCACAATTTTGTGATGAGGGTAACAAAGTTTTCTTCAAGAAAGATTGATATATTGTGAAAAGTAATGAAGATGGGAAGATTGTTACAAGAGGCTAATGAACCAAATGAAATCTATTTCAAGTTGGAAATTCACAAAACTCTTGTTACATGAGCATAGTGGAAGAAAATCGGTTGTGGCACAGAAGACTTGGACACATGTGTCAGAGAAATATGAGAAAGTTATCTCAAAGGGATAGTGTTCGAGATATTCCAGATTTTCCAAGAAGAAGAGTTTGGTTTTTCAATACCTATCAGAAAGGAAAGATTACATGTGTTGTGCATAAGAAAGTTGAAATTTGGTCAAAAAAAACCCTTGAACTCATACATTATGATATATGTGGGCCAATGAGAAAACAATCAACATACGAAGACAAGTACTTCATGACCTTCATTGATGATTTAACTCACATTACATGTGTTATGTTTATGAAGCACAAGTCAGACGTCCTGAAAATGTTTAAAAGCTTCAGAAGGAAAGATGAGAAAGAATGTGAGTACTCTGTGAAGAAGTTGAGAATAGATAATGGTGGAGAGAATAGAATTGAAGAATTTGAAGCCTATCCTAAGAAGAATAGGATTCAGCATGAATATAGTGCTCCATATACACCTCAACAAAATGGGTTGGCAGAAAGGAAGAACAGAAGCATGGTGGAAATGGGAAGAACCATGTTGCTTGAAAAAGGCCTTACTCATTACTTTTGGAGGCAAGCTACAAGTACAGCAATTTATATTCAAAATAGTTATTTCTATAGGCCTCAATCAAACAAGACTCCATATGAATTTTTCTATGGCATTACTCCAAGTATGAATCATGCTAATGTTTTTAGGAGCCCATGCATTATAAAGAATAAAGGTGGAAGCAGTAGAAAATTTGAGCAGAAAGGAGAAGAAGGTATTTTTCTTGGTTATGCACCAAAAGGAAGATGTTATAGATTATTTAACGTTGAAATCGAATGAATGGTGGATTTAGTTGAAGTAAAATTTGTTGAAACTCCGGGGAAAGATAAGCATGTCCAGACAGACAAGGAAGATGAGGAAGATGAAGTTAACGATTCTGATAAAGATGCAATGAATCATAATCCTATTAAAGATGAAGAATCAGATTCAGCCATATCAAGTGATGAGGAAGGCACAAGAAAAACTTATCCAAGGGAAATGAAACAAGTGCAAGCTCAGAATATTATTAGTGATAAACGTCACATAGTTAAAACAAGAAGAACAAGTAAATCTATATCACATACTTCCTTGTATTCCAAAGTGGAACCAAATGATGTTAAAGAAGCCTTTGAGCATCTGGAATGGGTTCAATCCATGAATGATGAATTGGATCAGATTGAAAATAATGACACATGGGAACTCATACCCAAGCCTGAAAATAAGAACATTATTGGAACCAAACGGGTCTTTTGGAACAAGTTGAATGAAGAAGGTGAAGTTATTAGAAATAAAGCAAGATTGGTTTTCAAAGGATACTCTTAGATTGAAGGAATTGACTTTGAAGAATCCTTTGCTCTGGTAGTCATATTAGAAACTATCTGAATCTTTCTTGTTATTTATACACAACGAGGCTACAAAATATTTCAAGTGTATGTTAAATCTGCATTTCTATATGGTGATCTCAAAGAAGAGTTTTATATTGAGAAACCATGTGGCTTTGTTATTGGAAAGAATGAAAGTTGTGTGTTCAGGTTGAAGAAATCCTTGTATGGGCTAAAGAAAACTCTGAGATCATGGTATTCCAAACTTGATATTTATTTAATGGAGATGAACTTCAAGAAAGGGAGAGTGGAAAACAATCTGTACATAAAGGAAAGATAAGATCTTTCTCTCATTGTGATTTTCTATGTTGAAGACATTATCTTTGCTGGGAATGATGAAAGATACTGGGAAATGTTTGCTGAAGAAATGAAGAATGTCTTTGAGATTTCCATGTTTGGTGAAATGAGATACATTCTTGGGTTACAAATTTTGCAACAGAATGAATTCATTTTTCTCTCTCAAGAAAAGTATGCTAAGGAACTTCTTAAGATGTTTGGGAAGGAAAACTCAAAACCTGTATCAACTCCTATCTCAGTGGGAACGAATCTATGAAAAGATGATGAAGTAAAATAAGTTGATCAGAAATAATATCAAAAGCTAATTGGAAGTTTGTTATACCTGAATGCATCAAGACTAGTTATTGTTTTTGTTGTTACATTATGTGAAAGATTATAGAGTGCTCCTAACATTGATTTTTTTGGCTATTCAGATGCATATTGGTCCAGAAATGTTGATTATAGAAGATCCACATCTGGTGGAGTGTTCTTTATAAGAAAAATTTGTGTTGGCTGGCACTCAAAGAAGCATAATTATGTGACACTTAGTACGACTGATGCTGAATATGTTGCGGCCACCATGGATTCTACTCAACTTATCTTGATGAAGACACAGTTGGAATATTTGTCAGTTGAAGTGAAGCTGCCCTTGCTCTTAGGGTGTGATGATCAAAGCACAATTAATCTTACCAAGAATCCAGTCCAACATTCTAATTCAAAGCATATTGACATCAAATATCCTTTCATCAAAGAGCATGTGGAAAATAATGAACTTAAACATGAATATTTTTCGTCTACTGAACAAGTTTCTGATATTTTTCACATAACCTCTTCCAATGGAATCATTCTGATGATTGAGGTTGAAAATGGGTGTCCAAACACTTTCTCTTCAAGGATATGGTATGTTGTACCGTCCCCTCTCTCTTCTTACCTTTGGATTATTTTTTTCAAGGGGGATAATTTTTTTTTTATAATAAATCAATTGGTCAAAGAGAGATTTGTGGGTAAGCTGTGAACTCATCACTGCTTCTGTATGTGAACTATTATAACTGTCTATTAAAGTGGTTGTAGAAAAGGACTTGAAGTTTTTTATAAGATGTATGAAGCAGAAGACATATAAAGCTGAAGATGTTTGAAGATGAAGATGTCATTTTCACTACCTATGGACAATATGGTTTTCTGTCAATTATTCTTATTTCCTACAATGAGTTAGCTCATGTAGGATTTGAATTATTAATAAGTAATACATTTCATGATATTACAATGTTTGGTGATTTATGACAACTTAGTTGACAACAAAATCCAAAGGGGGAGATTGTTAGGACCAAGATGAATGAAGTTATGGTTTGCATGGAATGTCTTTTGTTGATCTTGAGGAAGTTTTCATAAAGGAAAGACACCTTGAATTTCTATGAATTCAGAAGCCAGAAGTTTGAGGATTCAGAATTGAGTATATTGAACATTCAGAATCTGAAAATTGAGATGTTCGGAACCGGGAAATTTCAAATTATCGAAAGCTAGATGATAAGAGATGTGAAGGAATTAATTGTGATGATGATATGATTTTTTGTAACTCTAAATTTGTGAGTATATAGAAGTACTCACGATGCAAGAAAAAGTTGGACCGAGAAGTCATTATGAGAATCAGAAAGAGCTGTTCCGAGAACCAGAAGTCATTCCGAGAAGCAGAAGCCATTACGAGAACCTGAATTCATACTAAGAATGGAAAAAGTCATATCAAGAACAAAAAGTCGTTCCAAGAATCAGGAAGAGACGTTACGAGAACCAGAAGTCATTCTGTGAACCAGAACATCATTCCGAGAACCGGTGAAGTCATACTAGGATCCATAGGAATCATACCAAGAATTCAAAATCTTCGGTATCGATGAATAAAGAGGAGTCATACCAAGAATGAAGAATTTTTCGTACATAATAAGCAATGAAATACCATAGCAGGAAGTGATAAAGAGTCATACGAAGATTTGAAATGGTGTTATGACGATGAATCGGTGAAGAGTCAATCCGAGAAAGTGATGCCGAGAAGACAGATGAGTGGATCCGAGAATTTGATTCTGAGAAACCTGCGTAACAAGGTCGGATCCAGAAAAGGACAAAGCTCTAAAACAAGGGAAGTGGAAGACGATTCTAGAAGATTCTAGAAGCATTGATAAAGTCTTAATCACTCCGACATTTTAGAATAAATTAATATTTTGTTGAATTTTAGTGAGCGGGAAAATTATTTGTGTTTCCCACCTAAGCACACCTTGGAGAACCTATAAAAGGAGATCAGAGTACTAAGTTAATTGATTGATGATGCTGTAGTGAGAGAAGATCTGATAATCTAGAGAGAGAAAGAAGTGTGTGTCCAACTGAGTTTTCATTGAAGTTTCAATTGAAATGAGAATTTGATACTGGTTGACACCGTATTGAGTATCTCGGATTAAAGAAATCTCATATTAAATAATCAGAGTGAAAGTGAAGAATTTGGATTGGAGATTCAAAGTGGAAATTCTAAGTGGAGATTCAGATTGGAAATTCGGAGTGGAGATTCGAAGTGAAGACTCAGATTGAAGAATCAGAGTGAAGAAGAAAATTCAAAGTGAACAATTTGGAGTGGATATTCGGAAGGGGGAATCAGTACTAATTGTCATTGTATTGAGTTTCTCAGACTGAGGAAGACGTGGATTGAAGAATTGGAGTGAAGAAGAAAATTCGGAGTGAAGAATTCAGAGTGGAGATTCAGAATGAGAAGTTCTAACTGTAATTGATCTATCTCTAGTCCAAGAAGTCCTTGCCTTTCTTCTCAGTAATGAAGTGAATATTTGTGATGAACTTGTTTAAACATGTGTATTTGAAAGGAAGTGTAGGTAACATAAGTTGTTGCAAGAAAAGAGACTTTTCCTTATTGCGCTAAGAGGGTCCACGTGCACTGGAGTGACTGTTTCACAGCGCTTCACAAGTGTAAGGGTATATCCTACTCATTGTAATCCAAGGATTGTTTTCTTAGTGGATTGTATGATTCTGGATTGTTTCCAACCATACCAAGGACGTAGCTATTCTTATTGAATATTGAACCTTGTAAATTGTTGTGTTCCTTGGGATGTGTTCTTGTTTGTTTCTCAGTAGGGAAGTATATCTTTAATAGGAGACAAAGGTTGTTATCATTTTAAGGGAACTTAAAAGAAGAAAAAGGGGTACCACTGATTCACCCCCCCTCTCAGTGATTCATTACTCCAACTAGGTTCTTACAGTTATTAAATTACATTGAAGAGATAAAGTACTATGAAATATTGGGGTGTTTCATTATACCCTCCTTCAAAAAATTGTGTCCTCAAAACATGAAATTTTTCTTCTAAAATAAAAGGTAAAAAATAGAAAAATACCATTGTGGATAACTTACATCGGAAAATGGGTTAATAAAATTTATTTTTAATAAGAGGGAAAGTGAAATGAAAAATTCACCACCCAATAATGATCTAGATGAGGAGAAAATTGGTCTGAATTAAGGACACATAATTCGAGGAGAAGCTAAAATATTTATAGGGAATGATTGAGGTCATCAATCACAAACAAGTGTAAAATTGAGGGTCTCAAAGCAGTTAATAAATAGTGATTTAAAATATCATCGGTTCGACAAAAAATATTGTATTACGATAACAAGTTTTTTGTTTTAAGATCCCTTCCATAATGTTTAAGAATTAATTTTTTATAGAATAAGAGAAAAAATATACTTGAAAAGTAGAGTTTCATCCTTAAACTAATTCCTACCACAAACACATTTTTCACTCCAAAAGCTAATAGAATAAAAAAATATTCTATTTATCTGAATCGTAGGGTTCCCAAAATAATTATTTAATAATACAATTTCCGACTATTTAAGAAAACTACAGTATACAAACCAAGAAATTATGTTGGCTAGTGGTAGGTGATGCACCCTCGTCTCCCTTCAGTTGCGGGTTCATGTCTTGCGGCCTTGCCTGATGCGATGGGTTGTGGCCCGACCTCCGGGTTGTCCTTTTTATAGCAATCCAAAATCAATCTTCATAAATTCTTTAACCATAAAAATAGTATCCAATGTAAAACTTAATTCTTTCCAAGATTTAGACTTATCTAAAATACTTCCGTCCAAACTCACAGTAAAAAATTCATAAAGATGGTAAAAACAATGAAGATCTGTTTTTCCATGTAATAACATGTGAATAACTTCATCATGTAGTTTTTAAAACACAGTAATACCAAGAATTACCATAAAACCTTATTGATTACATTTATGCTCCCTTATTCCTTATATAATACTGGACACACTCCTTATATCCAAAAATGTTGTAAACTCCATCAATAATGGAATAAACAAACTATTAATTAGTTTCATTGTTGTCAGGAATATTTAATATAATTTATCCAAATAAATTATATATTATTCAAAAATCACCACATCAGTATCAGAACCATATTAATGTTTATCTTTCCTTCAACTATTTATCTTTCAAAACGTTTAACTTTCTATTGAGTCACTTTTCTTAGAACCACATAATCTCGAATCCTCAATGAAATAGTACTCCGGCACAATCCATATTTATTTCCATAATTCATATGACCGATAAATCGTTGATAAAACACTCAAATTAATTATTTTTTTTAAAAAAAACATAAGAATACTAGTAATTCCTCTTCATCTATGGTAGTATGATAACATGATTATTATCGAATAGCAACATTTGGGGAATACTCTGATGATTCATACATTGATTTGTGTAGCGTCTCAACTCTTTTCAGATGAAGCATTGTACATTTAAAACCATTTTCATACCCTTGAAATCACGTACTTGGTGTTATTTTTCTCCATAATTATAAAAAAAATCACATTCCCTTCATGAATATTCAATGGTGTTTCTTTCCATAGTTATCACCTATAGGAAAATCCTTCTTTCCTTCTTCCCTTTATACATATTTCTCTCTTCCATCCTTTTCTATTTATTCTTCCCTTCAAAGCTATAGGACTCCAATAAATCTTCCCTTATCTTATTAACACATGATACTATTTCTTCATATGATGAGAATACATGGGAGACTATTTCCATTCAAAATGCTGGCATAATAAGATGAAAGATTTGATCCTTCTTACTCTTTCGATCTTGTGTATTGCTGGAGTTCTCATTCATTCAACTAGATTCCATTTCTACACAATGGAATACACTAGGTTAGTTCATGAAACACAATGCATAATTCCAAATCTGTATAATAACTAACATAAATTGAAAATATTATTCATATAATCTATTATCATAAAAGAATGATTTATTTGAGGAAGTATTTACTCTTAAATCCATCATAATGGATTGTAAAAGAAAATGTGAATTACTCTAAGTATATCCGCCAGGAGTGTCGTAACCAAGAGTGTAACAAGGCCCATTTTCATGTACTAAGATACCTCAGTAGAAGCCTAAAACTCCTTGTCATAGTTTTCACTTCTTGGTACGTCTCTTCCAGAGCTACCTCTACCTGCTCATATCTAGACAGGGATGTATTTCTTACAAAATACTCAAAATCTCTACATTACCAATATTCTAGGAAGTTATTCTATACAAATCCTCATATTATATATTAATGTAATTTTATATAATTAGAGTTTTTCAAAATGTTACACCCCAACCCCAGAATCCCAGAGTCAGTGAATTAATTTAATACATTGGCATTATTAACAGGATTCACGTCCAGAAATACCAATCATTTTAGCAATCTTGGAAAATAGATTATCAACATGAACATTACATTAAACATTAGAAAATAAAACACAACATAAATGATCCCTTTTTAATGCCATTAATACCCTATCTTAACCCTGCTTATGAATCATAATACACATCTAGGAATCCATGAAAAATAAAACATAAGAAATGGGTGAGCTCAAACGCTCAGTAAGGATAACAATATAGAGAAAACATTCACATATAAGCATAAACATTTAAGGTAATGTATAAAACTAAAACAAAAGCCTTTTAAAATTAATCTCTAGCATAATATTGAAAAGATTAATCAAATAATGTTATTTACTTATTCACATGGATATTCTACTAGTAGAATAATCACATGAAACATCCATAGCCAATTTGATAATGATTGAATACATAATGCATGACTTCATAATCACATAGTAAAGGCCTTGTGCCAAGAATAAAAATAATATTTTGTCGAGGACTTATGCCAACACACTATATTGTCTCGTGAAACATACCGATGCATCGAGGAGCTATATCGGGCTCCACCAAGTCACTTATTAATCCCAATGCATTCCTCATATAAAAAAGATTAAACATAACATAAACATTCATATTAAAACTAGTATTCGAAATTTCATTACTTTATCCATAAACCATGAATAGTATAAAAATAACCCATCCATAGTTAAACATATCACAAAATCCTCAATAAAATATGGAAGATTTGCATCATAATAAATCAACCTCAATCAAGAATAATATCCCGTAAAGGATGTTGACATATTTGAAAATGATCACTAAAAATCATTGAGAGAAATATCCCTTTTTATGAAATTATTTAAAAGTAACATAATTTATTAAGTAATTTAGAAGAATGTTTTTAGTCAAAGTGTCCCCTTCAACTTTGAAACATTTGAAAGAAATTACAGTTTTAAAACATTCATGTCCAGATAAATAATTCCTTAAAACCATTTTAAAAACATGGACATTAATGAGAATGGTTTAGAAGAATAAATCTTTAAAATATTTAAAATTATGTTTTATTGAAATATTCCCTTAATAATAAACCCTTTTAAACCCCTTTTTTGAAACATGGACATGGATAATAAATATGTCACTGTATATACTTACATAAAAACAACCTCGGATAAAAATGATATTGTGAAATTATCCCTTACCCTACAATTTCCTTTGGTCGAGGGTACATTTAACCTCTTGTATAATGACCATAGTATATTATTAAATTATATTAGAACCATATTAATATTTATTATATCATAAATTATTCATTTAGGACTTTATACTACCCATTTAATAATGATTTCCATGTAAAATTAACATTTCGTGTAATAATCGATATCTTTATCGTACGTGTTATAACTTGTAATTCTTGATTGTATAATTTATATAATCATTTAATAAATCCAGAATATAACACATGATTTATATTTAATATATATTTAGAATATAAATATTTATATTAGATAGATATTTGAAATGGAAAAAACCGTTTATAGAGACGAGAGGTCGTATGTACGCATAAACGTTGTTTTAGTTTTCATATTGTATTGAATAGAAGTAAGTGAATAAGATATATGTAAATATATATATATATATGTATATATATTATGTAGAATTATTTTTTCATGTATTACAAACTTATTAATTATATATATTTTTATAATAATTATTGAATGGTGAATGTGGAAATGAATCTCATCGCGTCGTGGAGACGGTAAGTCGTACGTACACAGGAGAGACGATGTCATTTACTTAATGATTAAAAGGTGTGAAATTGAATGGTATATTAATTTTACAGAGACATTATAATTTTATTTTTATTATATATATACATATTACTCATCATTATATTCATCCAAATAACATAGTGTGGAATATCAAATTACACCACGATATGGAGACGGTAAGCCGTACGTACGCACGCATGGTGACATTATCATTCATAAGATGAATAGAATAATGAATATGGTTATACCATATTTATAATAACTTCTTAGTCTGTAGAGGGTATTGGATTTAATAGTTTTTTTGTGGAAATAACAAATAAAGAGAATGTGGAAGGATAAAAGAACTTTGAAAGAGGTGATAGAAAAAATAATCTCTTCTGTGGGTGTTTCCTTTTGATATGAACAAAAGGGCTCTTTAGGATGACTTTTGGCTCAAGGTAAGGCCTCTAAGATGAAGTGAGGGATGTTGGGAGGTTATTTGGGAAGGGTTTGGATGGGCCAAATGGCTTTTGAGTTGTGATTTTGAGGGAAGGGGAAGTTCCCTTTTATAAGATGGGCGAGGGTCACTTTAGTAAAAGCATGTAATATTATTTTATAATAAAATTAATTTCCATTTATAATGGATCAAAAATGATATATTTCTAGGATAATGTTGGTATGGGTCTAAAACCACTCATAAAATAAGTTTTAGACAAGTTTAGGTTACAATTTAACCTTATCTTTTATATTTAACTATTAGTTAAATAGTTTAACTTTTTCTAGGTCTTCTTGTATTCTTACACTATGTGGTTAATAAAATTACTCTAAACTTTCAAGAAAACCTAAAATGGTTCATTAATGACATATATAATATTATTTAATCCCTTTTACCTAACCTTATATCTTTAAGAATATTATATAATTTAAATATATAATATTTGTTTTAAAAACTCATTTATGTCAATTTTGACTCATTTTTTATTTGTTTTTTGTGAAAGTAATCCTAACACGATTACTTCAGAAAAGATAAATTTAATCATCCCTGACATGTCATATTTACCTAAAAAATTTATGTCATGAAAACGTTGAAATTATATTTATTTTAATATTTAAAATATTGTTTGTTTGATTTTTTTAATAATTAGGTAATTACTGCATCATCATTGTGTCATAAATAAATTTAATTATTTAATATTTAAAATTATAAATAAAATACCATTATGTAAGAAATATTTTTAGATTTCTAATAAATATTTATTGTCGAATTTATTTTATATCTATACCTATATTACAAATGGTTTAGTTATTAAACATTGAATTTAACACTTTTAACTCTTCTTTAAAGAAAATAATAATAAATATCTTAGTATAATACAAGTGGATATAAAGGATCATATTTTAATTATATGGTTTTTTTGGTCCAAATATACTTATCCTATAGAATTAGGAGACATGTTAGGGTAATTACAATACAATTTTAACCTTTAATTACCCTATTTACTTCTAACTGTGGTAAATAAAAGACAGAAGTTACTATTCGCCAGAAATTATTTTCATCTTATTGAGCCAAATTTTACTTACTGGTTTCAACTGTGTCTCTTGGGGTTTTGAAATTAAACTCACAGAAGTAGTAAAAATATGTTTTATGCAAATTTGAAAATGATCCTATAAGGTGGGTAAAAGACGGTAAAAGGTTCAATAAAAATTTATACATCTAATATTAATATAAATGAATCCAATGAATTAAATTTAACTTATGTAGGTATTGTATATCTATTATGACTTAAAATAAATTAAAATAAAATAGATAACTATTTAAATGAATAGTCGGTTTTCAACAGTAACGCAATGTTTTTCACTATTCATCAAAAATTCCATTTTTTTAGAAAAATACCAAAAATTCACCATAAGCTAATTTGTTATTCCAAATTAAAAAATGAATTATATTTCACCAAATTCAAAAAATATATGTTTCATCAATTAATTTAGAAATATTTCTCATTTTCAATATTAAAAATTGTTTTTTTAAAAAGTAAAAACTATCAAGAGATTGACCTGTGTTTATGTAATATTTAAATATCAAATTATATATAATGACCTATATTTTATTAAATGATAAAAATATAATATAATTATACTTCCAAATAATTAAATTTCTTAATTTCACACTGTTAATTTTTTCCATTAATAATGTTCTTTTAATTAAAACATAGTATTTTTTACTATTCATCAAAATATGAAAGTTATTTGAAAAGTAACAAAAATTTATCCCAAATAAATTTTTATTCCCATCTTCTAAAGAAGAATTTAATTTCATTAAATTGAATATGTAAAAGTATAAAATATTGGTTTTAAAAATGGTTCTCCATTAAAAGGAGGTAAAACTGCATTTTTTGAAAAATACTACTTTTATCTGAAAAAATAAATTTGTTTTTATATTATGTCTACAAAACCCATAATATATATTTTAAAATTATATTGAATATATATGATTAAAAATGTAGTTAATATTATTCATAACCGCTTTTGAACGACTAGTTTGATAAGTTGTAGTGTGCTCGAACTCGGTGTTGCGTGTAACCCAAGCTATTGAATTACATTAATGAGATAATGCACTAAAATCATGGGGTGTTGCATTCTCCACTCCTTTAATAAATTTTTTCCTCATAATTTGAAATTTTTCTTCAAAAATAAATGGTCAAAAATATAAAAATACCTTTGTGAAAACCCATATAAAAAATTGGGTTTATAAAATTTAGTCTTAATAAGAGGGAAGGGGAATTGAAAGATTCACCTTAAAATTATGATATCTATTAGAGAAATATTGGTTGAAATTAGAGACACATAATTTGAGGGAAAACGAAAATATTTATAGGGAGTGATTGAGGTCATCAATCACAAAAACGTGTACCATTGAGGGCCTCAAAGCCATCAATATATGATGATTAAAAATATTATCAGTTCAACAAAACATAAGGTATTAAAATAAAACATTTTGGTTTTAAGATCTCTTCACTAAAGTTTAAGAATTTATTTCTTTATATAATAATAGAAGAAATAAATAAATTTGATAAGTAGAGTTTCATCCTTCTACCAATTCCTACCAAAAATTCATCTTTTACTCCAAAAGATAAAAGAATTCAAAAATATTCTATTTATCCTAATCATATAGGGTTTCAAAGATAATGAATTTTTAATTCATTTTTCAGAATCATTAAAAAAACTACATTATACAAACCAAGACATCACATAGGCCAATGGTAGGTGATTCACCCTTGTTACCCTTCTGTAATGGGTTCAAGTCTCACAGCCTTGTCTGACACGATGGGTTGTCACCCAACCTCCGGGTTGACATTTTTTATAACAATTCAAAAATAATTATAACAAATGATTTAACGTTAATAATAGTATCTAATGTCAAACTTAATCCATTTGAACCTTTAGGCTTATCCAAAATACTACTGTCCAAATTCACAGTCCCTAATTTATTAGGAAGGTAATCACAATGAAGATTATTTTTTCCACATAATAACATGTGAATACCTTAATCATGAATTATTTTAAAACACAGTAACACCCTGAATTACCATGAAACCATATTGATTGCATTCATTCTACCTTATTCCTTATATAACAATGAATATACTTCTGATATCCAAAAATGGTGTAAAATTAGACTATGATGGAATAAACAAACCATTAATAAGTTCCAAGGATGTCAATAGTAACCAATATAATTTATCCAAATCAAACATCTCTTTTTCCAAAATCAATACCTCAGTATCAGGAACATATTAAATTTTTATCTTTCCTTCAACAATGTATTTTCCAAAAACTTTAACATGCAATTGATTAACATTTCATGGTACCACATAACCTCAAATCCTTAATGAAATAGTAGTATAGTATAATCTATATATACTATATAATTATTATAATGTGTACATCATTGATACAATACTCAGATGACATAATTCCTTAATATCAACATAAGAAAACTAGTCATTACTCTTCATCTATGGTAATATCATAACATTATTATTATCTAACAATATCATTTGGGGTATACTTAGAGGATTTGGATATTGATTTGTGTAGTGTCCCAACTCCTTGAAGATGAAGCATTGTACATTTGAAACCTTTTTCTTACCGTTGCAATCACGTAGTCGGTGTCCTTTTTCTCCACACTTATAACAAACTCCCATTACATTCAAGCATTTACTAAGGTGATTCTATCCATAGTTATCACATATGGGAAAAATCCTTCGTTCCCTTATTCTCTTTATCCATCTTTCCCTCTACCATATTTTTCATCACTATATTCCCTTAAAATCCATAGGACTCCTAAAATTAATTACATAACTTATTAACACATTATATTATTTCTTCATATGATGATAATAGGTGGGAGAAAATTTACTTTTTAAATTCTGGATTAAAACCATGAATTATTTGATTCTTCTTACTCTTTGGATCAAGCGTATTGCGGGAGTTCTTGTTCCATCTTCTGGGTGCCATTTCTAAACAATGGAAAACACTAGGTTTGTTTTATGAATCACGATGCATAAATCCAAACCTGTAAAATACCTAATGTAAATTTAAAAGATTATGTATATAATCTATAATCATAAAAAATGATTTCATTGAGAAAATATTTACACTTAAATCCTTCATAAGGGATTGTAACGAAAATGTGAATTATCCTAAGCTTATCCCCCATGAGTATCGTAACCAAGAGTGCAGAAAGACCCGTTGTCGTGTACCAGGATACCATGGGTCAAACTCGAAACTCCTTGACAGAGTTTTTACAATTAGGTTCATCTGTTCTAGGGCCACCTCTACCTATTCTTATCCATTCAAGGATTTATTTTTTTGAAAATACACAAAATATTTACAATAATAAAATTCTACGACGTTCTTCTATAGTAATCCTCAAAGTTTATCTAAATGAATTTCCATGGTTGTTACTAAACTTCCTCTGATACCAACTATAACACTTTGACACCATAAGCCTAGAGTTAGTGCATTATTTTAATATGTTGGCATGAATAGAAGAAATCAACTCCCAAAAGACTGATCAGTTTAGTAGTCTTGGAAAATAGATTGCATACATGAAAACTACATTACACATTAGAAAATAAAACAAAATATAAATGATCCTTTGAGAATTCCATTAATCCTCCAGCTTAACCATGCTTATCAATTATAATACACTTCATGGAATCCTAGGAAAATAAATCATAAGAAAGGGGTGAGCTGAAATGTTCAGTAGGAATAATAATATAGCGGAAACAATCACAAATAAGAACATACATTTTAGTTAAGTTATAAAACTAAAAAATAGACTTTTAAACATAAACTTCTGCATAATATGAAAAAGATAAATCGAAAAATTCCATTTAGTTATTAACATGGATATTCTTCTAGTCGAATAATCACATGCCATATTAATAGCCAATTTCCTAATGATGAAATACATAATTACAGACTACATAACCACATAGTCAAGGCCTTGTTCCAAGAATACGAATAATATTTGGTCAAGTCCCACTTTCAAGACACTAGATTGTCTCATGAGACCTACCGATGCATCTAGGAGCTATATCAGGCTCCACCCGTCACTTCCTATGTCAAATTCATTCCTCATATAAAAATATTAAACATAATAAAAATATTCGTATTAAGACTAGTATACGAAATGTCAATACTTTATCCATAAACAGTGAATGGTATAAAAATAACACATCCAAAGTCAAACATATCAAAAAACTATCAAAAAAATATGGAAGTTATGTATCATAATAAATCAACCTCGATCAAGAATAATATCCCATAAAGGATGTTGATATAGTTGAAAATGATCTGTAAAAATAATTGGGAGAAATATCCTTTATTACTGAAATAATTTTAAAGTCGCATAATTTATAAAGGAAGTCATTTAAAATATAGTTTTGAATAAAACTATCCCATACCACATTGAAACATTTTTTTAAAAAAATAACCTTTTAAAAAATTCAAGTCCATATAAATAAATCCTTAAAAACATTTTAAAAACAAGGAGATTAATGAGAATGGTTTTGAAGAATAAATATTTAAAATATTTAAACTGAGGATTTATTAAAAAAAGTCCCTTAAAAATAATGCATTTGAAAACTCTTTTATGAAACAAGTACATGGATAATTAATATGTCTCAGTAGATACTTACGTAAAATCATCCTCGGATAATAATGAGATTGTGAAATTAACGGTTACCTTTCACTTTACAATGGTAGAGGGTACATTTAACCTCTTGTATAATGGCCATAATATGTTATTAAAATATATCATAACCCTATTCATATTTATTATTTCATACATGATTCATTTATGACTTTATAAAACCAATTTAATAATGATTTCCATTTTAAATTAACATTTCGAGTAATAATCTCCTTCTTTATCGTATGTGTTTTAACTTGTTATTCTTGAACGTATCATTTAGATCATGATTTTCATACTTCCAAAATAAAAAACATAATTTATATATAATATATATTTACAATGTTAATATGTATAGTAGATAGATATAAGAGATGGAAAACACCGTCTATGGGGATGGTAGGTCGTACGTACACATTAACGTTGTTTCAGTTTTCATATTGTATTGAATAGAAGTAAGTGAATAAGATATATGTAAGTAAATATATATATATATAAATATTCAGTAGAATTATTATGTCATATATTACATACTTATTAATAATATATATTTTTATAATCATCGTTGAATGGTGAATGGGGAAATGAATCTCATCACGTTGGGGAGACCGTAAGCCGTACGTACACACGAGTGACGATGCCATTTCCTTAATGATAAAAGGTGTGGAATTGGATGGTATATTAATATTAAAGCGACATAAAATTATTATTTTCATTATTTATATACATATTACTCATTGTTATATCCATCCAAATTTCATAGTGTTGAATAAAAAATTACACCACGGTGTGGAGACGGTAAGCCGTATGTACGCACGCATAGTGACATTATCATTAATAGGATGGATAGTATAATGGATATGGTTGTACCATATATATAATAAAATCAATTTATGTTTAAGGAACTGGAGTTATTATTTTTTTATGGAAATAAAAAATAAAGTGAATTTGGAAGGAGAAAAGAACTTTGAAAGAGGTGATAAAATAATTACCTCTTTATTTGGTGTATCCATTTGAGTTCAACAAAAGGGATCCATAGGTTGACTTTATGCACAAGGTATGGCCACTAAGTTTAAGTTAGGGGATTTTAGAAGATATTTGTGAAGGTTTTGTTCAATACAAATGTCTTTGGAGTTGTGATTTTGAGAGAAGGGGAAGTACCCTTTTATAAGAGGTGTGAGGGTCAGTTTTGGAAAAGTTTGAAATATTATTTTATAATAAAATAATTTTCGGTTTATAATGCATCCAAAATGATTTATTTCTAAGTTAAATTTGTTATGGGTCGAAAGGAACTAAACCAATATGTTTTAGACAAGTTTAGGTTAAAATTTTAACTTTATCTTTTAGGTTTAACTCTAAGAAAAAAAGTTTAACTTTTACCGGGTCTTCTTTTATACCTACAATACATGGTTAATAAACTTACTCTAAACATCCAAGATAACATAAAGTGGTTCATTAAGGAAATATATAATATTATTTAAGTCCTTTTTCCGAACAATAAATTTTAAGGAATATTATATAATTTAATAATATAATATTTGTTTTAAAAACTCATTTATGACAATTTTGACACTATTTAGTATTTGGTATATGTTAATGTCATCACAACTTGATTACTTCAAAAAAGATACATTGAATCAACCCTAACATGTCATAGTCACCTAAATATTAGAGGATGTCATAAAAACTTGGAAATTATTTTTATTTTAATATTCATAATACAATTTATTTGATTCTTTCATTAATTAGGTAATTAATACATCATCATTATATCAAAAATAAAATTAATTATTTAATGTATAAAATTTATAAATAAAATAAAATTATATATGAAATAATTTTAGATTTATAATGAATATTTATAGTCAATTGTTTCTTATGCGTATACCTATATTAAATATGTTTTAGTTATTAAACATTGAATTTAACACATTTAACTCTTCTTTAAATAAAATGATAATAAATCTCCTAATCTAATCCATGTGGACCTAAAGGATCATATTTTATTCCTAAGGTTTTTTTTGTGGAACTACACTTATTAAAAAAATTGAGGCATGTGTTAGGGTAATTATAATATCATTTGTACATTTAACTACCATATTTACTTTTAACCTTGGTAAATAGAATTCAAACTTTACTATTCACCAAAAATTATTTTAATATTATTGATCCAAATTTTATTTAATGACATAAACCTTGTCTATTTTATATTTTAAATTAAACTCATAGATGGAGTAAAATTAATTTTTATGCATATTTTCAAATTTTCTTAAAATGTTGGTAAAAGACTGTAAAAAGTTCAATAAAATTTATACATCCAATTTTATTATAAAATGGCTCCAACTAATTACATTGAACTTATATATTTATTATAAATCGATTTTGACTAAAAATACATTAAAAAAAATTTAAATAAAAATTCAGTTTTAAACAATAACGCAGTGTGTTTCACTATTCATCAAAAATTGAATGTTTGCAGAAAAATACATAAAATTCACTCTAAGATAATTTTGATATTCAAAATTCAAAAATGGGTTATATTTTTTCAAATTAAAACCATAGATGTTGAATTAATTAATTTATAATTAATTCCCATTGTCAAAACCAAAAAGTGGGTTTTTTAAGAGTAAAAACTATCAAAATATTGACAAGTTTTTATTTCAAATTTAAATGTGAAATTACATATAATGATATAAATTGTATTAAATGATAAAAATATAATACAATTATAATTTAAAACAATTCAAATTTATAATTTAACAATATAAATTATTTCGATAAAAAAGTTGTTTTCAATTAAAACATAGTATTTTTCACTATTCATCAAAATATGAAAGTTATCAAAAAAGTTCCAAAAATTTATCCCAACTAAATATTTATTCCCCATTTCTATATAATAATTTATTTTCCTTAAATTGAATATATAAAAGTGTCAAATATTTGTTTTAAAAATGGTTCTCCATTTAAAGGTGATAAAATTGCATTTTTGGAAAAATACTTCTTTTATCTGAAAAATTGAATTTGTTCCTATATTATGTCTATGAAACACATAATATGGTTGTTAAAACTATATAGAGTATATAAGATTCAAAATTTAGTTAATACTATTCATATCTGTGTTTTGAACAGCTTGTTTGGAAAGTTGGGGTGCGCTCGAACTCGGTGTTGCGTGTATCACAAGCTATTAAATTACTCTGATGAGATAACGTACAATGAAATATCGTGGCGTTACACTAAATCTTGTTTCCATTGATTCTAATAAACTTATCTGATACTGACTATAACACCCCGACCCTAGAAGCCCAGAGTCGGTGCATTATTTTAATTCATTGGCATGATTACATGGAATCTAGTCCTAAAGGACCGATCAGTTTAGTGGTCTTGGAAAATAGATTTCAAACATGAACATTACATTACACATTCAATTGTAGATAAAAAATATATAATATTTTGATAACACCATTATTCCCCTAGCTTAACCCTACTTATTAAACATAATACACTTCTTGGAATCTTTGGAAGGAAAAACATGATAAAGGGGTGAGCTCAGATGCTCAGTAAGGATAAATAATTTAGCAGAAGCAATAAACCTTTAAGGCAAGAAGTATAATAAAAATATCAGACTTTTAAAAAAACATTAACATAATAAGGGGAAAATAAATAATATATTTCCATATAAGCATGCACATGGATATTTTACTAGTTGAATAATCACATGTAATAATTAATTTCATAATGTGGGAATGCCTAACACTGGACATCATTACCACATAGTCAAGGCCTCGTGCCAAGACTAAAAATAAAATTTTTGTCAAGGCCTTGTTCCAAGACACTAGTTTGTCTAATGATACCTACTGATTCATCGAGGGGCTATAGCGGGCCCCACCCATCACTTACTAAGTCCACTACATTCCTCGTATGAAAATGTTGAAACATAACATAAATATTCATATTAAAAATAGTATTAAAAATGTCAATACATCAACCATAAAACATGAAGGATATAAAACTAGCATTCCATTGTAAAACATATCATAACTCATTCAATACTATATGGAATATTGTATTATAATAAATCAACTTTAATCAAGAATTATATATAGTAAAGAATGTTGACATAGTTGAAGATGACCAGTAAAACGTTTTGATTGAAATGTCCCTTTTTGTGACATAATTTAAAAGTCAAACATTTATAAATGAATTCATTTAATAGATATTTTTGAATAATCATTTCCCATACCACTTTGAAACTTTTGAAAGTAATTAACATTTTAAAACATTCATATCCGTAAAAATAAATCCTTAAAACCATTTTGAAAACATGGACATTAATGTGAAATATTTAGAAGAATAAATATTTAAAACATTTAAAATATTTTTTTTGTTATATATCACCTTAAAAGAATCATTTTGAAATGTCTTTTATCAACCATGGACTTGGATAATAAATATGTCTCAGAAAATAATTACACATAAACAAACTCGTATTATAATGAGATTGAAGAATAAACCATTACCTTGCACATTCCTTTGGTCTAGGTTACGTTAAACCTCCTTTATAATGACCATAGTATGTTATTAAATTATACCAGAACCATATTCTTATTTATTATATCATATATGATTCAGTTATGACTCTTTACTACCCATTTAATAATCATTTCTATGTTAAATTAACATTTTAGGTAATAATCGTTCTCTTTATCATATGTGTTTTAACTTATTATTCTTGATCGTATAATTTGGATAATGATTTAAATACATCCAGAATAAAACATGATTTATATATAATGTATATTTACAATAATTATATGTATAATAGATAGATATAAGAAATGAAAAACACCATTTACGGAGATGGTAGTCCATACATACGCATAAACGTTGTTTCCGTTTTCACATTGTATTGAATGGAAGTAAGTGAATAAGATATATGTAAGTACATGCACACACACACATATATATATAGTACAATTATTATGTTATATATTATATACTTATTGATAATATATATTTTTATAATCATCATTGAATGGGGAACTTGGAAATGAATCTTATCGCGTCGTGGAGACGGTAATCCGTACATACACACGAGCGATGATATAATTTCCTTAATGATTAAAAGGTGTAAAATTGGAGGGTATATTAATATTACAGAGAAATTACCATGTTATTTTCATTATTTACATAAATATTACTCATAATTATATCTATCCAAATAACAAAGTGTTGAATTACAAATTACTCCACAGTGTGGAAACGGTAAGCCATACGTTCACAAGAAAGGGGACATTATCATTTATAGGATGGATAGAATAATTATTATGGTTGTACCATATTTATAATAACATTAATGTATGTATAAGGTAATTGAGTTATTTTTTTGGTTTGTAAATAACAATGAAAGAGAATGTGGAAGAAGAATAGAACTTTGAACATGGTGATAAAATAATTACCCTTTCTTTGGGCGTTTCGTTTTGATTTGAACAAAAGGGATCCATAGATTTTCTTTCTTCTGAAGGTAATGCCTCTACGATTATGTGAGGGAATTTTGGAGGAGATTTGGGTAGGTATTGGACGAGAAAAATGGATTTGGAAGTGTTATTTTGAGAGAAGGGGAAGTTCCGTTTTATAAGAGATGTGAGGGTCACTTTAAGAAAAGTTTGAAATATTATTTTATTATAAAATATCTTCCGGTTTATAATTTCTCAAAATTAATTTATTTAAAAGATAAGGTGGTTATGATTCGATATAATCTCACCAAATAGGTTTCACACATGTTTATGTCACCATATTAACCCTATCATTTAGTTGTCACTCTTAGTTAAATAGTTCACATTTTACCATGTCCCCTTGTATTATTATAATAAATGGTTAATAAACTAAATATAAAAAACAATAAAACCACAAATGGTTAATTAATGACATATTTATAATTATATATGTCCTTCGTCCAAACCTTATATTTTTTGGATTATTATATCATTTAATAATTTAGTATTTGTTTTTAAAACTCATTTATGTCAATTTTGACACTATTTGGTATTTTGTTTTTGTCAAAGTCATAACAACTTTATCACTTCAAAAAATTAATAAATCAACCCTAAAAGTTAATATTAACTTATAAAATTAATGCATGGCATCAAAATCCTTGGTTTACATTTACTTTTATATTTATAATATAAATTATTTTAATCTTTTATTGATAAAGTAATTATTGCATCATCATTATGTCATAAATAAATTTAATTATTTAACATATAAATTATAAATAAAATACCATTATTGAGGAAATATTTTTATCTTTCTAATGAATATTTATAGTCTAATTTACTTTATGTATAACCCTATATTAAAAATGGTTTAGTTATTAAACATTGGATTTAACACTTTAAACTTTTCTTTAAATAAAATAACAATAAATGTCCTAATCTAATACAAGTGGACCAAAATGATCATATTTTATTCCTAAGTTTAGTTTTGGTCTAAATACACTTATCCAATAGAATTAGGACATGTGCTAGGGTAATTATAATATCATTTTTACCTTTAATTTCCTGATTTACTTTTATCCATGGTAAATAAAAATCAAAAGATAATATTCAACATAAATTATTTTAAACTTATTGAACCACATTTTACTTACTGATATACACCATGTCTCTTGTATTTTTGAAATTCAAATCATAGAAGTAGTAAAATTATGTTTTATGAAAATTTACAATTGCTCCTAGAAGGTGGGTAAAGGAAGGTAAAAAGTTCAATAAACATTTATACATCTAATTATATTATAAAATGACTAAAATGAATTAAATTTAACATATATAGGTTTTATATATCTATTTTGAATTAAAATAAATTTAAATAAAATAATTATTTATTTATATAAAAATTTGGTTTTAAACTATAACGCTGTGTTTTTAACTATTCATCCAAAATTGAAATTTTTCAGAAAAATATCAAAAATTCACCCTAAGATAATTTTCATATTCTGAATTAAAAAATGAAATTGATTTAATAAATTCAAAACATATAATTTTTATTAATTAATTTAAAATTAATTCCCGTTGTCAAAATGAAAACTTGGGTTTTTAAAATGTATAAACTATCAAAATATTGACATGTGTTTATGTCAAATTTAAATGTGAAATTACATGTAATAAGTTACATTGTATTAAATTATAAAAAATATAATCTAATTATACTTCCAAACCATTCAAATTCATAATTTAACACTATAAATTATTTCGATTAAAAGGTTTTTTCAATTAGAATATAGCATTTTTCACTATTAATCAAAATATGAATGTTATCAGAAAAGTACCAAAAATTTATCCAAACTAAAATTTTTTGTCCCGATTCTAAAAAAGAATTTATTTTTATTAAATGAAATATATTAAAGTGTCAACTGTTTTTTCTAAAAAGGGTTCCCCATTAAAAGGTGGTAAATTTTCATTTTTTTAAACAATATTTCTTTTATCTGAAAAAAATGAATTTGTTTTTATATTATGTCTAAGAAACACGATATAAGGATTCTAAAATTATATGAAGTATATAAAATTCAAAATTAATTTAATAATATTCATAACCTCTTTATGAATAGCTAGTTTAGTAAGTCATGGTGTGCTCGAACTCTTTGTTGTGTGTATCGTAAGGTAATGAATTACTTTGAAGAGATAACATACTATGAAATCATGGGGTGTTACAGTATCGAAATAATATAACATGAAGGTACCCTTTAATATCTTCCACACTAGTTTATTTGTCTCATTCCCCAATGAAAACTGTCTTGATTGTCCCATCACTTCCATATCCACATAGCTTCAAATATGTATATCAAAATTCCATATCATAACCATAACCATGTCATCCTCATCACCACATACCATATACCAGATAATAACTATGCATTACATGCACATCAAAATAAGGTATCATTAACATGAATGACATAAATCTAGTTCCTTCATCCTTCCATTCATAACCCTCATCATGTATCATATCTTTAATCACATGATCATCTCATCGCCATCATATCATATCATCTCTCTCCAACTTCCAACCATCAATCCCCATGAATCATAGTATCAGTACATCATATAAATTACAATATTTGGATGGGAGGGTTTTGAATATTGAATAATAATTCTTCCATTCTCTCACCAATCTAGATTTTTTTTAAAACAAATAGTACCCAAAACATTTTGGTTCAAAAAAATACTATATATATGAATGATTTATTCAAGGAAAAACTAAGGATTAATAAGAAACAACAGTATAAATAACCATTATAGTTACCACACTTACACTAACATAGTTTCATTTAATTCTGACATTATACCACGAAACATTCGTACCATTCCATACACAACTTCTAAGAAAAAAATTTAAATTTTACATTTAATCACATAATTTATCCTTATCTTGAATGACCATTTTTATATTTACATAACATTAATTATGTAATCCATTTCTCCATTTTTATTATCAAATCATTCATTATTTATCACCCACATTTCCCTAATTCAATAATTATCCATTTCCATTAGTAACCATTTATTAAAATCCTTCTCTTTATTAAATTACATCCAATTTTCCATTATTCTATGTATTATTACCAAAATATTAAATACTATCAGAAAAATATTTCTCACCCACACACAAAGTAAACCCGACATAAAAATAAATACCTTGAGAGTCTATGCCAACAACCACTACACAATACCAAACTACAGATCCTCTTCCAAAAATCACCAAAAAATACCAAACTGACAACTATAAGAATCAACTTCTGTATTCATCATCATTCACAAAAATTCAATATCAACCATAAAATCTACACTCCCATAGGCTCCTCACATAAATACCTTAATTATATCCACAAAAACACTACCAATACCACAGAAATCATCATGATATAAAAATTAAAAATATCAAAAAATAACTTCCAATTTAAATAGTTAATGACATTAATAATCCCCACATTAAAACATACCTTTATTTTAATTAAATATCCTTAACATGAGAATTATCACATCATTTCAAGATTTCACATGACTGATTCAAAATAATGTTTATGTTGTTAACAATTAATGAAATGTTATACAATAAGTCCAACATTAGTATAAAATGTATACATAGTCGAATAGTTTGTCACATATCATCAAAATATACCAACAACAAGAATTTACATAAATATAATGTTATCCAAAATTCCCCGTTTAATTTCATTACATTGGTTACTATCTCTAACTTGATAATTCACGCTATAATCCAAATGAAAAAATATAATTTCAATTCATCAATCTCCCATATATAAAAAATAAATCATCAATACCCTAAATTAATTGGTGCCTTGACAACCATTTTGTAATAATAAACGGAGGCATATGATCACTAGTCTAATATCACATGAGGAAAACATAAATAAACTAGAGTAAAAACCCCCATCAAATCCATGACCCAATTCCATAAAAACCAAATTATTACTAATGTAAAGTTATATCTAAGAAGAAATATAAGGTGATAATCCAAAATAAGGTGATAGAAACACACCTTAAATCATTAATAGTTTGATCTCTTGAAGTTGAGCGTCAAATATGGTCAATGAAATTACAATGGTCTCCGGAAATGCATATAAAGTCTCCTAGGTTAAATGAAGAAAATAATGGAATATTTATGTATTCAAATGGAATTTCATATTTATAATAGAATTGTAGTTTCAATGAATAACGTAGTATAAATGATTATATTCATTCTTTGATTGGATAAAGTAGAGAACAACTCTGAAAATCATAATATGATCACCCTTATAGTCCCCTATAAATGATAGTTAAAACCTATATAACTTCACACTTTCAATAAATTTTATAACATGACCTAAGTGGTTTTGTTGTGGAATAATATTCTCTAGAAAGAACTTATACCCTATACCAACCCATAGAATAATATGAGAACCACAACAAAACATTTCCCAAAAAGGGAAAACCATGAAATCAACTACCCAATACTTCAAACTACAACACCTATCACCATTCAATAATCGGAACTCAATGAAAAAAACTAACTCCCTAAGACATTTAATGATTAAACAGAATATATACACATCGATATAAAATCTTATGTAAGGGTAACTTAAAAAATAAAAATATTATTTATCATATCCCAACTCTTATTTAAGAATTAATTGGAATCCACAAAATGGTATCCAAAAATCATCATTCTATTACCATTAATTCCTCTTATAAATAGATTGAAAAAAAACACTAATGTCTTACACACCATACCATGAAAAAACTCCATTTAATAACATATCTTTTCTTGTTAACAATCATGGTGAAATATATATAGAAACTCTATGAAACACATCTTCTAGATGAAATCATAGCTTCAGAAAAACATATCTTACTCAATTATTCTCTTGATGCCCCAACACAAAACCGATTCCATGTAACAATCAAAGAAGGTTTGGGAAATAAAAAGTACACTCTCATGTGTATAAATTTCTAATATAACATGATTCTGTTACTAAATAAAATGTTCATAATCATTACTTTTTATGGTATAGTTATCTATATTTTTTTTAAAGAATCATATTTATCCCTAATGAATGATTTCTTATAATCAAACATATCACATTCACTCAGTTACTCACAAATATATACCTTAGTTAACCTTCAATTTTTATTAATATTTTTTTGATTTATAATTTGATGAATAATCAGGGAAGATTTCTTCATTATATTTTATATCCCATTTACTAAGATTATCCATAGTTTTATGTATCTAAAATATTCATATAATAAAATTAATGTAGTTCACATTTGGTTTACTACAATTGCATAACTTAATAGAAGGTTCATTAAAATATACCTTATTTATTTATGATATAGTTGGTTGTATTGAAAAATCATCCCAATTATAATTTAATAACATATATTCAGATAACATTATTCTACAAGTTTCATAAAAAAAATTATTTTATATTTTTAATAAAAAAATTATTAAGACATTCTAGGTGAATAAATTTATCTTTAATAAAATGACTAGAGAAAGCGTTAAAATCAAGGATTTTAAATTATCCTCCATAGTTAGTAATCAAAGAAATAATTTTTAGATTTTTTTATTCGAAATATGACTATTGAAATTCAAGGGGATAAAAATGGTTCAATTTTAATTATAAAAGGATAAAAAAAATAACTTTATTGAAATATAAAAAAGAAAAAAAATATTAAATACAAGATTTCATCCAAACATTTATGTTACAATAGGTCTCGAAAATCATGTCGATATAATCTAATAGTATACAACTATAAAAATATTTACCTTTTTTTAAGGAATGTATATGTTGCTTTCAAATTTATCTTTCATCACGCAGTATCTTTTCATTAAACATACGATTTTGATAATATGAAGTGAAATGATTCTTAAACCACTTAATTAGAGAAAAAACATTAAAATATTTATATTTTCTATACCGAATCAAAGAAAAAATAATATTGATTTCAAATAATTAATATTCTATATTAGTATTTATATTATGAAATAGATTTCTAGTATTTATCAAATTATTATTTAACTCTCCCATATATAAAAATATATATATGGGTAACAATTCTTGATTTATAATGCAACTAAAAATAACAACATTTACTTTTAAATTTTATCTATAGATCAAAATTCTACCACCAATACATGATAGAAAATAAAAAATTATGAAATGAAAACTTATAACCCTTTGATAACCAATATCCATTTATCATTTTTATTTTTTCCTATGACTCATTCCATATAAAATCATTTTAAAATTTGGTGTTTTACAACCTATATAATTTTATCCAATCTATATTATAAATTAAATATGTTCAAAACAAAATATTATTTCATTTAGAATTATTATTAAAATTTATGACATCATAAAAATTATTTTAAAATTAAGCATTCTTAACACATCACCAAAATGAGTTAATATCACGATAAAATCATAAATATAATGAAATCATGTACCATTTTCAATTTTTTCTATTTGTTATAGAAAAAAAATTAAACTCTATAAATGTTTCTATGATAATTAGTGTATCCAGTCACTTTCTATCATGAGAACCATTTTAACTAACAAGAATATTTTTATGGTATTCCTTTAATTAGTGAACTCAGTAATTTAAATAATTATATAGTAATCTCTAAAGAAGTAGAATTAGTTAAGTAATAATATTTAGAATATAAAGATCAAAAAAACTACATATTTTGGCTTAACATCATAATGTTAGTTAAATAAAATATCTTTTAATAAAAACAAAATCAAAAAAGTTTTTATATAATATATAATGTAACATATTAAAAATATTAAAATATTAAATAAGTTTGTAATAAATGAAATGATTTATAACAAATAATATTAATTTATATCAATTAAAATTATATGAAATATTTCATTCAAATTCTATAATATTAATTTCATGAAATATGACTTGAATTTATTTTGAAATTAATGTTTTAAGTTATAAACCATTGATGTTAATTTTATTATTTTTATAACAATATAAGATCTAAATAACTAAATCTATTTTAAAATTAAAATGATTACACATTATTCAAATGTAATATATATATATATATATTTATTAATATTTATAACACTAATTATAATTAAAAATTTACTACGATTTGGAAAGAAATAAAATCTGTGATATTTTATTTTAAATATTACAATTATAATTTTGATTAATAATGTAAATGATCATGATAATAATAATAATTATTATTATGAGTAAATAAATTTTTTTAAATAAAATTAATATTCTATTTAAAATATTATATTTTATAAGTATATAAAATTATATTAGGAATTTTTATTATTTTTTTTGAAATTTTAAATATATAATAATTATTATAATTATATAAAATAAATAAGTGAATATAAAAGGAAATGAAACCATGATAAAAAATTTGTAGAAGTGAGAATCATGTTTTTGAGAGAGGGGGACTTTTATGGTTCTCGGTTAAGGGATTCGAGTGGGATGAGGGTAAGCAAAGGGGGACGCTGACCATTGTGGTAAGCATCGGAGGGGATGAGCCAGTCCATGGGGGTTTCGACTGAGGTAAGATATCATACCATCGAAGAGTCTGATCGATGATGGATCCCTAAAGAGGGATTTATAATTACAATTTTTTGTCGAATGGTTTTGATTACAAGTTATAATTCCTAAGAAAACATTGAGATCTAGATCTGAGGGTTTTATATCTTCTTAATCCAAGTGAGGTATGTGTGTGTTTTCCTTTTTTGGTGTCAGAATCAATTCTATTAACTATGATTCTCGTATTTTCCACTTTTCTCAATAGATTATATATAGTACCAAATGTTCTTCATTAATATGTATTTTTTATTGTGGTTTTTTTCTTCTACATGGGTTTTGTACTATGAATAGAATGTAACTTTTTTTTACTGATTGACTTTCAGCCGACTGGATATATATATAATTTCAATCTTCTAGAAATGAATTAGAATAATTGTATTTTGGAATCCTCATTATCTTATTTTTCTATAAATGAATTTGAAATATATATATATATATATGTTATTGATTTATTCAACCATCATAATTTTGGTGTAGACCAAACCTCAAGCAGATTGAATGATTCATATTTATTTTTCATTATCTCCTTCAATAAACTTATTCTAAGAAATTATATATAAATATGATATAATCCTTGAGTTTAGAATATAAATAGTATCCTCTATCCATATTTTTTTTGATGGTATTCCTTGTTTACCATTTTTTTTGAGGGGTTCACGCTTTTTTTGATTGCTTTATATCATTTGTAAGTAAAATAGAAGCATGATAGTGAGAAAAAAGTGTTGTATGTAGGCTTCTGTAAGACATTTCTATGTATGCATCTGTATTTATTTTATTATTTTTTTATATTATAATTTAAATGAATTGATTGTATTTTTTATTTTTTCAACATTAATTTTCTTGTATGTGATTAGTATAATTATTATCAAGGGAAATATTTTTGAAATAATTAACCACTATATATATGTATTTTAAGGAATTTATTTTATCTGAAATTGATACTAAGTTATTAATTTTTTTTCAGAAGATATGAACTTATATATATATATATATATTTAAAATAAGTTTATAAACTATAAACATTTATGTACTTTCCAAAAATCGATTATTTACAAAATATTCTAAGTGTTCTCATGAACCTTTATAGGAGACAAAATTATTTTTATAAATATACTTATATATATACATACTACCATTTCTCTAAAACCCATTCATTGATATTTTTTAAAACTATTATGCAGGAACTATCTTTAAATTTATGTTCATAATCTTCAAGTATGTGTTTATATATTTAATTTTACATATTGGAATCATTTTTAGTTATTCTAATTATGAATTAAAGTGTCTTAAATTTATGTAAGGGGAATTTTATTATTTCAAATTCCATGTTATATATATATATTGATTTCTTATTTCTTATTTAATTTATTAATGAAAACATATATATATATATATATATCTACAGTTATCAATTTCAAGACCATTTAATTTGAAAACATCTAGTTTCATGTTTATAATTATGTACATATGTATATTTTCACATCTTCATGATTATGGTATTTTAAAAATATAGGCATGTACTTATAAATATATAAACACTTTCAATTTATATTTATGTATGGTTTTTCATACTAATGATGTATGTTTGTGTATATATATATATATATTTGGTTTTTATGGAACTATTTTATTGAATAAGAAATTCATTGCAATTCATGAATCATAATCAATTTTAAATTTCCATGTTGAGAAGGGTTGAAATGTTACTTTGGTAGTTTTATGTATGTTATATAATTTTTTATGGTTATGAATCTTTATCCATCATTTAATGTGAATATAAAAATACAATTTCTATTATTTGAAGCATTCATGTATTTATATAATTTTTTATAAATAAAATTATATTTTTCAATAGAAAATTTTATTTCGAATAAAGTAAATGGAAACATGATATCTTTTTTTAAGGAATAATATTAAAAGGATAAAGATTAAAATTTCATAAGAGATATTTTATGAGGTAAATAATTAATGTGTGAATACATGGATGCCAATTTTTTTATTAACATTTCATTCAAAGGATGATTAAAATGAGTTTTGTTTATACCCAAACATTCAAGTGATTTACAATGAATATTCATATTTATATGTAAAATTATATATAAATATAAGTTGTAATATTTATTTAATATATGTCTATTTTTTCAAAAGGAAAAACTCTAGTGAAAAATGTATATATATTTAAGGAAAGCTCAACATGTTTTTTTTTATAAAAATTGTCTCTTGGACGTTGTAATCATAACAAGGAGTGGGATGTGAATCCATCCTTCAAGAAAATGGGGTATCCCAGATAGCCTTCATTGTTTCGAGTTGTCTCATGGTTTTTTTTCAAAACCATTATTAATTTATTACAAAAATTACTCGATTATTTTTAAATAATTTTTAATGTTTAATTATTTTAAATGAATTACAATATTTTATAACGTTATGTTAGAAATATATTTTTTGATGGCCTTTTAGAAAACTCTATACTAAGGAATTATTCTCACCCTTTGTTTTAAATTTATTTTTTCAGTTGTTTAGAATAATTTTCCAAAGGAATTGACACTCTTATTGAATTAGCACTTTCATAGGAGTATATTTATTTTATTGGTTTTTTTGTAAATCACTAAATTATTTAATGTATTTATCTAATTCTTCAAAATATAGATCGAAAACGTTCCTAGAGTTTAAAACTTCATGAGTATTTTTCAATTATATTTTAAATGTAAAAAATATATACACAAAATTTTTATGCATCGAACATAGAAGCACATGTTCTAGGATTTTTAATTGGTATCATAGAGAAGGTGTGGTAATATTTAAAGATTAGATGATTTTGGTAGATTATATATGTTTAGAAATTCAAATTTTCATTATTATAAAGATGAAAATTCAGAATTTTCTTATATCTGACAAATGAATTGGAAGGGTGCCATTATTTTAAGGGGGAAGAATTAAACATCCTAAAAATTTTAAAATATTAAATAATTGTGTATCAAATGATTTTTTTATAATAAATAATATTAATTTATATTAATTACAGTTTTGTGAAAAATATATTTTAAATATTATAGTATTCATTTCAGGAACTATGACTTGATGTTTTATAAAAATATGGTTCTAAGTTATCAAAAAAAGATGTTAACTTGATTATATTCTATAAAATATATAAAATATGCATAACATAATATATTTGAAATATAAAATAATTACATTTCATAAAAATTTAATATATATATATCTATCTATCAAATTTAATATTTATGATACTATTTACAATTAAAATTTTACCTATATTTTAAAATAAATAAAATTTGACATATTTTATATAAATATGAATAATATAATTTTGATTTAAAATAATAATAATTATAGTTATCCTTATTAAGGGTAAAACATAGAATTTAAAGATAAAAATTAATATCAATTTTAAGATAATATAATTTATAAATATGTGAAATTATATTCTGATTTATGTTTTATAAAGGTTTCTAACTATAAATATATAATAATAATTATTATTATTATTATAAAATAATGATTAAATGAATAAATAAAGTAAATAAAAATGCGATAAAAAGGGTAGAATAAATAATCAAATTTTTTAGAGAGGGCCTTTTGAGGTTTTCGTTTAAGAGATTCGAGCGAGATAAGGATGAGAAAAGGGGGAGGAGGAGCACTTTAGTCGACTTTAGAGGTGAAGATTCTGACAGTGGGGTTTTGGATGAGGGAAATTAAGCTATTGATGAAGGGTATGATTGAGGTTGGATCCCTGGTGAGGGCTTCTGATATCCAGTGTGTCATTGATGGGGTTTTCTTTCAGTTATGGATTCCAAAGAAAAAATTTAGGTCTATATCTGAGGGTTTCATATTCTCCTCAACTTAGAGAGGAAGGCATGTGTTTTCCTTATTTAGTTTCCAAATCTATTTAGTAAACTTTAATGATCATCCTTTCCTATTTTATATATCAATCATTGTCAGTATCCACATTTCATCATTGATATTTTTTATTGCGGTCTTTTTGTTGTTTTTCCTAGGATCTTGGACTATGAATTGAAATTAAAGGATTTTTTTCTTTTGATAGATTTTCATCTGATTGAATATACATAGTTTCTAACTTATATAAATGAATTCAACTAATTTCTTTTGGGAATAATAGTTATCTTCTATTTTTTTCAAATAATTTTTACTATATATATATATAATAGCTTCATTAAAGCATATTTTTTTTAGTGTGTACCAAAACTCTAGTGGATTGAATGATTCAAATTTCTTTTATTTAATTTTATTCAATACCCTTATGTTGTGAAATTATAATTAAATATTATATTATTAGTGATTTTAGACTATAAATATGAGTATTGATCCATAATTTTTGAAAAAAGTTTCTTTTTATATATTTTTTGTGCTGTTTATTTCTTTTCATGAATACTACACATCTTGTGTAATGAAAATAGAATCCATAAAGTGAGTGAAAATTTTTGGATGGTGGCTACCTAAAATATTTTCTATGTAATGGGATATATTAAATTTATTATGTTTTGATATTCTGTTGTAAGATAGGTCATTATATTTTTGATTTTATCATCTTTTAATTTTAATTTGTTGATTTTTATAATTATTAGCATTTAAAATGTTTTTTGAAATAATTATTCACTATATATTGTAAGTAATATATTTTATTTGAAATTCTTATTATGTTTTAAAATTTTTAAAAGATAAGAAATTATTTTTTTGTAATAATGAGGTTAAAAAATTATAAAAAAAAATCATTCCAAAACTCCAATATTTACACATATTATATGTTTTATCATAAACTTTTTTATGGTGAAAATTATTTTAATATATACATATATACATCTGATGATTTATCAAAAAAATTGTAAGGGGTCGCTATTTATTTAAAACTATTATACATGAACTATCATTGAATTTATGTTAATGCAATTCATGTATGTGTTTATATATTTAGGTTTATGTATTGAAATAATTTTTAGATATTATGATTATGAATTAAAGTGATTTAAATTTTTGTAAGGGTAATTATCTTTTTTTAAATTCAATGTTATATATATATATATATGTATATATTAATTTCATATTTATGTTTAATTTTTTTAAGCATATATATATATATATATCAATTTCAAGACAATTTAATTTTAAGTCTTCTTGTTTCATGATTATAATTATGTACATGTGTATATATACACATCTTGGTGATTATGATCTTCAAAACATTTTTGCATGTACTTCTAAATATATATGTTCTTTAAATTTATATTTATGTAATGTTTTTTTCATACTAATCATTTATGTGTACAAATATATTTATATCTTTATATAACTACACATTGGTTACTCTTTTATGATTTTATTGAAGAAAAAATTCATTAAAATTCATGAATATTCCCCAATTTAACATTTCAAAGTTGATAAAGGATAATATGCTAGTTTGATAATTATATGAATATTTTATAATTTTTTATTATTATAAAAATTTATCTATTATTATATGATAACATAAAAATACAATTACTAATAGTGAACGGGTTCATGCATTTACACTATTATTTAATGAATAAAATGTTATTTTCAAATATCACATTTTTTATAATGAAGTAAATGGGTACTCATTATCATTATTTAGAATTAATATTTAAATGATAATGTATAAAATATAATAAATGCTATTTTCCGAAATTTTGAATGAATGTTTGAATTAATTACTATTAATTAAATTTATTAATAGTCCATCCAAATTCTATTCGACAAGAGTTTTGGGTGTACCAAAACTCGCAAGTGATTTCCAATGAAAGTTCATATTTATAAATATACTTATATATAAATATAAATTTGTATGTGTATTTAATGTATGATTATGTTTTTTAATAAAAAAAACCAAATATATATATATATATATAATGAAAGGTCAAAAGTATTTTTTAATAAAAAAATTCTCAAGGAAATTGTAAACATGATAGGGAGTGGGGAGTGAACTCGTCCCTCAAGAAATTGGGTAGGCCCAGATAGTCTTCATGAATTCGATTGGCATAATGTTTTTGTTTTCAAAACAATTCTTAATGTTTTAAGAAAATCACTAGATTATTTAATGTGTTTTCAATGTAAAATTATTTTAAAAGAAGTATAATATTTTATAAAGTTATTTTACATAGTTATTTTCCACTGTTATTATTTAAAAATCCCCACTGGGAAATTATTCTAACCCTTCATTTTGAATATATTTTTCATTGGTTTAGTATAATTTTTTATCTCGTTCTCTTCTTTTACATAGTTAGTTCTCTTTTAGTAGTTTAGTTATTTTATTTGTTTTTTGTACATATCTAATGTTTATTAATGTATTATTCTAATTCTATGAAACCTATAAGATAAAAGGGTCTATATTGTAATAAGTCATGTGTATTTTTTAAGTTTCCTTTTATATAAAAAAATAACATATACACCATATTTTTATGTACTAAGCCTAGAAGAATGGGTTTTGGGATTTATATATACTCTCCCTTCATGGAATTATATTAATATTCAAATATTTTAATAATATTAGTTTAGTTCATTAAAAAATATTCATCAGAATTAGGAATAGATGAACCAAATCTATATAAATTTTCAATTTCATCCATAAAGTAAATGTCATCTTATCGATTATATTTCTCATGTTCTAATTCAAAATTATATTCAAAATCCAAATCGTCCTTAACTTTTCATGTAGATTCCCTTTTACCCCCTTTTATTTCATAATCAATATTTCTATGAGATATTATTTCATTTTATTTCAATTTTTTAGTAGAGGAAAATAAGGCTTAATGTGATGTATTTATTAAATTCATATCACCACATTTCCTTTTATGTCTTATAATTATTATTAAAATTATTAAAATATAACATGAACCATTTATTTCTCTTATATATCTTGCTGAATATTATTTCCAACTATGTAATTTAATAATAAAAATTAACATCACAACAATTTCTTTCTTATGATGACTCTATAACTTCATCATATTTATTCTCAATTACTTTTTTAATTAATATATAATTATCAAACTCAATATACATTCCAAATTCATAAATCATAAAAGTATTAATATAAATTTTCAATTTTATATCCTTAGTAGGTTTAGACTATCTTATAGCAGTGAAAGAATTTACTCTATCTTTATGTAAAATTTATTTTGAATTTTAAATCATGATTTTGATAATGTGCTGTGGTTCTAAATGTAGAAGCATTATTAATAATTTTTGGAATAATATATTCATATGAGTTATATTTTCTCTATCAAACTTCTTGAATCTATCAATTTTTTTATTAAAATTATTATATCATAATTTTATGAAATTAATTTTACCTTTATATAAAAAAATTATAACATCCCAAATTTTATAACCAGCATCACATTGAGAAACTCGATTGAGTTAATCAAGTGGAATATCATTGACACTAGATTTAATTAACAAAAATTCAAACTATATTAAAACTTTTATATAAAACTTCATATCTCTAGTTCAAAAGTTATAATTTTATACGTCTAAAATAATTATTATAAATAGTCATTTTGACCATATAACATCCATAAGTTATATTAAAAACCTATATTTCAATCCAAATATATTAAATTTTTTTGAGGAATATGTAATATATTACAAAAAAACATAAGGACACTATTAGTTTAGTTTATTTGGAGACTAGGTACACAATATTCTAATTTTATGAATGATATTAATCATATCCCAAAAATAACTTCTCCTATAGTACTCAAAAAAATACCCATCCTAAAACTTCTATGTAAAACATGTGTAAAGTAAATATATGAATTGGTGAGCTCAGATGCTCAGTAAGAGTAATCTAGGGATATATGTAAGAAAAAAATTGAACATAATGTTTTGATAAAAGTATTATAATATATAAAAAACGTACCTTGTATATCAAAGATAAATATATATGGTTATGACTAAATTATTTGTTGTTTATAAGTCACGAATAAAAAGGAAATAAAATAACATGATCTATGAGAGAATAAAATTGGCATAAGACATTGAATTGTGGAAGGCATATAAACATAGAAAATTTTTTAAATAGTTTTCAAGGATCCCTTCCAAGGCCATCATAGTGGAATTAGTTCACTCCCCAAACAAGCATAGTGTTGAAGGATAACTCCCAAGACCATCATAGTGAATAAAGTCGCTTACTGAACTGAGTTCACTCCCTATTCAAGCCCGTGTGATCTCATAACATATAAATCATTATCCAATTCATCAGAGGAAGATATTAGTAAAAAACCATAGATAATGAAAATAATACATATGTGTGACACAAGATCATAAAACATTTATCATTTCAAAACCCATGAAATTAATTGGGTTTCATAAACATTTCATCATATCATAACCAATGGAAAATTTACATGTTTCACAATCATTTCATTATTACATCATAGAATAGCCCATGGAAAAATAAATTGGTTTCATAAGAATTTAATATTTCTCTACCATTTTGAAGTGAAATGGGTTTCATAAAAATATTTTCATAATAATTTATTTAGAAAAATAATAATAATGTTATCCTTCATTCATATCCCCATCAAATCATATGTTACATAATATGATTCTATATTATATTGATAAATATTTTTAAAAATAAACTACTTTAAATGTTTTATGAGGAAGGAAACATTCCAATGAAAATCCCTTATAATATGATTCATATCTTATAATATGTTTTAAATTTTTTTCTATGAAAATAATCTTGAAAACCCCATAAAGGAATTCTTAAAAAATCATTTAAATAATTTCATGATTAAAATAACTTTTAAAATTTAAAATTTATTTTTAATACAATAAAACATTTTCAAAATAATTTACAATGAAAATAACAGTTAATACATCTAAAGGAAGATTGAAAAATTTGAGTTGTTGGGATAGTGGTACATATTTCTCTTATCGTACATTTTAATGACATATATTAATTTCATAGTTTTGTTAGAATCCAAACATAAGTTGTTAGGAAAAATCTATGAATACTACTTTGAACCAATTTTGTAAAAAGAAAAATAGGTTATGAAATATATTAAATAAACCAATTAAATAATTATAGAATCATTTAAAAACATTTTTATAAAAAAATATTCAGATGAAAAAGGGTTTTCAGGTGAAGAGATAAATAAAGACAAATTTCCAAAAAAAACATTATTTTTTACTATTGATTATATAGAGAGAAGAAAATGAAGGGAAAACACATATTATCACGACATAGCAATTGCAGAATAAAATTCAAGATTATTATGACAATTGGATCATAGTATTTCATAATCAAATACTAAACCATAAAAAATCTTGATAAATGATGAGATTATTACATAAAATATTTACCACAATGGTAATAATAAATTTTAATCACCATGAAGGAATAAACTGAAATGACACATAAAATAAAATTATATTTAATAATTTTATGACGTTAAATGAAAATGGGTCTTTATAGAAACTTCATAAAATAAAATAGGTGTATTACATAAGATATGTCTTAATAGTTCATGTATATACACAATAAAAAATAAATTAGAGACTAGAAAATTTAATAGTTCATGTTTATACACAACAAAAAATAATCGAGTGGTGAATTTTAACATGTTTACCAAAAATAAATGAGAGACTATAAATCAATTAACTTATTTCTTGAATTCCATCATAAATATTAATAAAATATGTATAATATATATATTTTTATTTTAAATCTATTATATAACCATAATTATATATATTTATCCTATATTATTTAATTGTGACCATTCATTACTCGTTTATTACCAATTCCTTGTTAAAACCATGTTTTTGGTAATAATAGCTTTATTTTTTGTACATGTTTTGAATTTTTATTTTCAATCCTCTTAAACTGATCATGGTTCCATAATATATATAATAATAATCATGAAATAATTATCATATTTATACATAAATTATACTTTTATTACAAATCATGAATTATGGTTTTGAGAAATGATATATGTTATGATCATGTAGATGGTAGCCCATATGTACGCATGGTGAACATTTCAATTTTTCAATGATCATTATAGAAAGGATCTTTTTGACCAGGGGTGGGAAGACGTGTGCTACTCGACGGTTGATTAGAGAAGGTTGGGTTATGCTTAATCACTCATATCAGGAGCATCATTTTCGTTTTGAAACGCACAACGGTTCCATATCCAACAATATGTGGACCTGATTTCCAAAGGTAGGCATTCAATGAGTGATTCTTCCATTGATGCTTGAGAACTCACATTGGTCGAGAGTAAGGGATGTCGGGCTCATCGCACATTTTGGGGGGAATTATTGTCTATTCTGGTACTCTCTTATAGATTTAAGACGTATTCATATGTTTGCGAATATTTGGTTTATACCCAGGCATAGTATCAACAAATCACTCCTGGTTGGCAATGGTTACTCGAACGCAGGGGTTCAAAATCATTTAGGCCTGAGGATTACCATCCCTAATTGGATTAATGACTCTGAGGAGTTTGGACTCATTGATACGACATAGGTTTAAAGCCTTATAACTGGGGACTCTTGAGTTTATTGTCATCAAGGGGGGAACAGACAATGACTTGAGCATTTGGATCGAACCTGTGATATGGTCTTCCTATGTATCCACATGAAAGGAATCAGAATCCACATTGTTCGATTCCACTTGATGGGACACATCAAATTGTAGTGTCGTGCGACAAGGACCCAACCGTATAGTTTAACGTCTTGTGGAAAGGACCTCCGGGCGAGAGATGCCCTATCAATGTTCGTGTGAGACTTACGCCGAAGTGGCCTAGAATATCCCAAGGAAGTGATTTCCTTGGACTGAAGATGGTCCTGCTAGAGTATAAGGACATGGTCTGATAGGGACAGATGTGTATCGGACTTAGATATTGAGCTTTCACCTCGAGGAGGTTTCCTATGTATCCCGATTGTTCGGGAATTGAAGTCCACGTAGTTATTGGATATTAGGGATTACATATTAAAGTGGCCTGTTGTTGGGATTGAACCTCGAGGAGGCATCCTACGTCCACCACTTAGGAGAAAGGGATCAAAACCCACATATTCTTTGATCCACCGCCATCGTGTGGATTCTATGACCCTCACAAATCTCTAAGCCCACTTGAGTCATGGTCGGTGTGAGAAACAAGAGAATGCGATAGACTTGGAAAGCCTCACCCATTCTTCCTACCGATGGAAGGGGAGGAAGGCAACTAACGGAGGAGGAGGCCGGGACTACTGGACTCTCCTTCTCCCTGATGTTGGAGGAAGGTAGGAGTCACGCAATAGAGCAATGAACCTTCCGTGATGAGAGGGAAAGGGCCATTGGATTCCGGCGAGTATAGTGTGGGGATAACACCAGGAGGGATTCCCAGACACTCCCAGGATAGGGGAGAAGCGCTTACCGTTGGTGCTTGTCAAAAGGAAATGAGAGCAGGGACCCTCAATCCTGGAATGTTGAGAGGCAGAAAGGGGGATCCCGGGCTTAGACACCACACTACCGTGGGAATGTGAACCCATGAATGAATCGAGAATCTGCTCAAGGGTCAGGCCAACCCCTTTGTCCACGTCTACCATGGGCATGTGAACTCAAAGTGGCGCACTGATGCACCTAGAGGATTCATCATACGGGTCTGGTGGCTTCAGTGGAGGCCTTTTCTCGGGGTCGATGCATAGGCCAATGAAAGGATTGTGAAGGATTGGGCCATATTGGAAGGATTTTATCTTTCTCAGGGAATGGGAACCCCGAAGGAGTTGGCGGGCCACATGGGTGCATGAGTAGTGGCACCCTTCATGTATGGGGGTGCTACGCGGCTGGATAGTCCATATGCATACTAGGGTGGTACGCGGGCTGATAGGAACCCCGCGTACCAGGGCGGTACGCGGCTTCGGTTTGGACCCGTGTACTAGGTTAGTACGCGGTGGACTCCGCGCGAGCAACGGCGGCCAGGGGTGACACCAGTTGGGGGTTCTCCTGTCAGGGCGTTAACCACGTAGGAGGGTGCTACGTGGTATGTCGGATCAAAAAATGGTCATAATCTCCCTAGTCTGTGGGGAGTACATCCACGGAGGGGCCATGGCTCACGATTTTTATTTTAGTTTCACTATTCAGCAATTTGTTATGCGTTTTTTTGGTTCCTTATTAACTCGTTTCCCATTTCATACCAATTCTGGTTCGCGAATTAGAACTTCTCTATTCACGAAATCCTATTCTCCTTCCTTCGGAATTCTTCCACCCATATCCGATCGATCATCCCCTTATACTCCCCCTCAATATCCTTTTATAAAGGTGGAAAAGAGATGTATTTGTGGTCATGAAACACCTTTTGCGGAGGCCCATGACTGAAATCCTAGTTTACGAGTGACTTGGTGAATCTGCAACTCGCGGGGGCATTAAATTCCCCTCATCCGCGAACCAAATCGGTGCTTTGTGGCTACGCAGGGTGCCGCCTCTATTTCGTGAATGACAGCATAGACTGTCTGAGCTGGTTGGCACGTCTCGCGCCTGGGGCGGTTCGTGATGGAAGACCAGCCTAGCGCCAGTCCGGTTCGTGCCTACGTATGAGTTCTCACCTCCCTTTCACGGATTATGTTGTTCCGCGAAGGGGGCGGCTCGCCAAACGGGCCACGTACCATCAATGTTGGGATGGTGCGCGGACCGGATGGTCCTTTTCCAATCTTTAGTATTCTCCTTGTATTTTTTTGACCAATTATTTGAGGTAAATTGGGTATAATCCTTTGTCAAATTAAGGGGATTCTCATTCTCCTTTGCGTATTTTTCAGAACCCTACAAATTCCCCCTATCAGAATGGGGTCTGATCGGAATGAAGAGGGGGCTATTCGGATGTAGAGTTGTCTTGAAAATCGATGAGTGATTGGACAATGTTCTAAATTTTTCCTAAGACAAGGGACTCAGCGAGAATAGTTTGACTATTGATTGTGTTTTTTATAAAACCCTACAAACTTTTTGTCTTTTCCATGAATAACCTAAGTGTTTCCTGCGTCCATTTGGTGTGGACCCAGCAGTTATGGATCAGCTTTTTCTTAGGTCGCCCTTTTCTTGTTTTTGGCCTAATGGGCTTTGCGCCTATTTTTGTGAGTGGTTTAAAGTCCCTCTGACAAGACTATCATTACAAATGTTTGAGTTCGAATAGCATTGGACAGATATAGTGGGGTGAGGTTTGGTTGATTAAGAGATGCCTCAATACCTTTCAAACTCACGTGGGGGGAACATGTTTAGATTTGAACAACATGCAGGGCTTGTCACAAGGCATGGGAGACGTATCGGTGTGAAGAGGTAGGAAAAGCATCACCTATGGAAGACTTGCCTTTTTTAAACAGGATAGTGGTGATCAATATGCAGAGCCGCTGAGGGAATGATAGGCATAGTAATGAAATGGTGTCCTTATGTCAATGACTATCCATTTCTGATGTCATGATGAATTCATGGATGTCTGGATTATGGAAACGACCATGGGTGGCTTGGAGAAATATGAAAACCACCAGGGGTGGCTCGAAAAGGGTATGTGACATCTGAAAGCGTTTAGGAACATCTGTATTAATCAGAAGTGTGGACGAAAGGTCCATGTCCTACGCATTTAGCTAGCATGAAGTATGGTTGGAGCTTGGCGTAGTTTAAAGTCATGCATCTAGGAAATTCCTTAAAATGGAACAACTTCTCCTAGTTCTCGGTAATGTCTTCAAAGACGTTCCATCATATTTAGGCAGGGTTTTGAAAGAGGTTGGTAAACTACAGCTCAGAGGGTTTCCAAATCCTTGGATGGATATGGTGGATCAGAGGCCAAGAGGCGTACAGAGAGAAGCATCGCCTAAGGAAGACATTCCTTTGGTTGACGGGTCAAGGGTAATCAATATGCAGAGCCTCTGAGGTCATGGTATGCATAGTCATACAATGGTGTCCTTAGGTCAATGATTGTATTCTCCCAATATCTGAGCAACATCAGGGAAGTTGAGATTTAGGACCACCAGGGGTGGCATCAAAGGATTCGACTCTTTATGGGTACAGAGTGTGATTTATGAGGATAGGGTGCCTGGATATGGGTGAAACACCAAGTGTAAATTTCCAGGGAATGGGTAAAGTCATCCCTTCTCACGCTGCTATGAGATGGTGGTTTTTTCAGTTCTGGCCCATGCATTGAGAGAAGAAGGAAAACCTCTATTCCTAATTGAACCCGTGAAGAGTTCGACCATGCAGTTTAATTTCATGTGGAAAGGACGAAGGGAATTGTGATTATTACTAAATCCATGAATTTTAACATCATATGGTGATGACAAAGGGCAATTTAGATTCTGCGCAGTTTAACGTCATGCGGTAAAGATAGGAAACATTATTAAAGATACTGTGCAGTTTAACGTCGCTCTGTGAGGACGAGGGGTAATTTTAAATCTGTGAAAATGCTTATATTTGGAGGAATTTACCTGGATGTTTAATGCTTATGCTTTTCAGCTCCAGGCCAAGTGGTAAAGACATGTTCAGTGCAGTTTATATCACCATACGCTAATGATGTAGTTGCAAAGGCCACTCTTGATTAGAATATTACTAGGCTCGAATATCTCGGCATGTCCAAGATGTGGAGAGGGATTAATGGTGTAAACCATGGATCCTAGTCTTCTTGGACTAGGAGAGATGAAATGGGGGCTCTGAGGCCTATAATCGTATGGGAATTGGAAGAGTATCACCTGAGGAAATCTTCCCTTTGGTAAACGAGACAGGGGATAGCAATATGCAGAGCCGCTGAAGGGCATGGTATGCATAGTCGTGCCAATATGTCCACGGGTTGATGAATTTCTACTTTTGATGGCCACGAATGATTATGAAAATATGTGATTGTCTGGGCCACAAATTCTGTCATTTGGTAAGGAAATATCCGGACATGTCGGGGATGTTCATCCTTGGTTGCTGTTAGAACTCGAAGAGTTCACTACGTTGATTTATCTTGCAAATGGGGTATACCTTTAATTCAGGAAGTTTAACATCATGTGGTAAGGTCAATGTACTCTTAGTTTATCGGTCATAGAGTTTGTACCATTGGGTACCTATTTATACAATCACCTGGAGGGAAATTGGGATAGGAATGTCTGGTATACTCTGAACAAGTGCGTGGGAATGAGGGTGAAAACTGTAACTCTGGGGTTTCCTGGATCAGGAAATATGGTATGGGGCTCTGAGGACGGTAAGTGTACGGATATTGTAAGAGTATCGCCTGGGGAAATCTTGCCTTTGGTAGACGGGACAGGGGCTATCAATATGCAGAGCCGCTGAGGGAATGGTATGGTAAGTCATGAAAAGGTGTCCACGGGTCGATAACTTTACACTTCCGATGGCCGTGGATGATTATGAAAATCTAGGATTGCTCATAGCAAATTGTTCAGCATATGGGGATAATGGTGTCCAAGCATACAAGAAACATATTTACCCTTATTGGCCACTGAGTCAAAGTAGCCTAGCCCTGGCTTGATGTTTGTACATGAAGATCATCATGTGAACCACGGGTGGATACATAGGCTAACCAGGTAGGGGTACTATGGAAACGTTTGGATATGAAAGGGGAATTAACATGTAAACCGCTGCTCCATAAATTTTTGGATCAGGAGATATGATATGGGGGCTCTAAGGCCGGTAAGAAAATGGAAATAGGAAGAGTATCACCTGAGGAAATATTGCCTTCGGTATACGGGTCAGGGGCTATCAATATACAGAGCCACTGAGGGCATGGTATGCATAGTCATACAAAGGTTTCCATGGGTCGATAACTTTCCACTTATGAAGGCCATGGGGTGTTATTAAGATCCGCAATTATCTAGGTCACAGAGTCTAATGTATGGAGAGGATGCATCCAAATGCACTAGGAGTATTCCAATCTCATTTCTCCTTATCTCATGGGTGGGTCACGACGAAGTCCGTTCAGTTTAACATCAGGGGGTGAGGACGAAGATGAACCGATGTGAAAAGGGGATTTTGTGAAATTTAACGTCATGCGGTAAGGACACTGTACTTTGTAGTTTGACATCATGTAGTAAGGATGAGTGGTATATATACCTATGTTTTCTTTTATCAGTGGCTGGGATATGAGATAATATCCCGACGTCGCTACGTATCCTACAAGGGCAAGAATCAATCCACACATAATTCTTTTGGGGAATACACCCCATGCAGGTCTAGTCCTTACACGGGGAAAGGGGAAAAATTATCTTCATTTGGGGTGGTTGGGCCAGGGTGTGGTCTTCTCGCATCACTACGTATCCTGCGAGGGCAGAAATCAAGTCGTGCGTAGTTTTTTTAGAAGATAATACACCCCGTGCTTGTCTAGGCTGTACATGGGGGAAAAGGGCATTTTTTTAATCTTCATTCAGGAGGCTAGTCCAAGATGGGGGACTCTGACATCACTACGTAACCTACGAGGACAGGAATCAAGAAATACGTAGATCTCTGAAGTTGGCGGTGATTAAGGTGCTGGCTAGACCCAGTCATGGGGTCTGGGTGTCACTATGTATCCTGTGAGAGCAGGAATCAAGCCACACATAGTTCTTTGGAAGATGTACATCCCGTGTAGGGTTGGTCCGTACATAGGAGAAGATGGATTTTTTTTTATTTCATTTCATTTGGGGGTGGATGGGCCAGGATGTGGGACCTGTGCATCACTATGTATCCTGCAGAGGTGGGAATCAAGCCGTATGTAGTTCTTTGAAAGGGATACACCTCGTGCGGGGTTGGTTCGTACATGGGGAGAAAAAAAAGGAAAAAGGGCACTTTTAACTTTATTTGGGGATGGCTCGGCCATGATACAGAATTCCAACATGGCTACGTATCCTGTATGGGAAGGAATCAACTCGTACATAGATCTCTGAAATCCATGCAGTTTAACATCGTGCTGTGAGGATTAAATACTCTTAGTTTAGGGTCATAGAGATTGGACCATTGAGGCTTGGCAGTTTAACGTCCTGTAGCTCGGACGATAGGAGCTTGGCAGTTTAACATCCTGTAGCTCAGATGATAGGCTCTTGGCAGTTTAACATCCTACAGCTCGAACGATAACTGCTTTTGGTTATGTGAAATAATTCTTCATGAAACTTGCATTTGTTGGAGAGGTAGTGAACTACCCGTCCCTGGAGATCAGGGTATATGCGTCATTGTAGTATACCATGTGTATAACATATGGTCCCTCCCACTTGGACTCCAACTTTGGAGGTTTCTTTCCAGGTATCATTAGAGACCAGAGGACCAACACCAATTATCCTTCCAAGAAAGACCAAAGGAAAACCTTTTTATTGAAGGCTCATGTGATCCGGTACTGATATAATTCTATATTGTGCAAAGTGTGAAACCACTTCTCTTCCATAAATTCCAATTCACCTAGACGTTTTTCAGATTGCTCATCATTGAATAACTGATCACAAGTGGCAACACGAAGCGAGGTCAATTGGAGCTCAATGGGAAAGAGTGATTCTGTTCTGTATACTAATGAGTACGGAGTAGCCTGAGTAGCGGTGTAGATTGTGGTTTGATAAGCCCACAATACATGAAGGAGTTTATCCAGCCATGATTTCTTATCATTGTCCACCATTTTCTGTAGAATGTGGGGCAAGGTCTTGTTTAAATCCTCTATCTATCTGTTGGCCACTGCATGGTAGTGGGATGAGTGGTTAGCCTTGATACCATATTCTTGGTACAGTTTATCCAATTCAGCAGAGCAGAAGTTGGTGTCGTTATCCATCAGTATGGTATGAGGGATGCCAAATATGGTGATGATTTTGGCTTTCACAAACGTGACAATGTTTCTTTCCCTCAATTCCTTGAGGGGTATAGCATCTTCCCATTTGGAAAAAAAGTCGGTTTCTGTGAGGATATAATTCATTTGGATCACCATGGAGGGAGGATATGGTCCCACGACGTCCATTCCCCAGATGGAAAATGGCCAGGAGTACATGGCCTGATGGGGTAACTCCAGGGGTTGGTGAATGAAGTTGGAATTAATTGGGCAAGAATAGAAATTTGTGGTAAAGTGCTTGTAATATCATTCCACGGTGGGCCAATAGTACCCAAGCCTTCGAACCTGATGGGAAAGCTTAGGCATTGACTGATGTACTCCATATACTCTGGCATGTACTTTATTTATGACAGTAGCGGTTTCTACTCCATCAATGCATCTGAGGAGGACTCCGTCGAGGCCTCGTTTGTAGAGGACTTCTTACTGACACGTGTCGCCACATAGGACATAGTTGATTTCCCTTCTCCGTATTTTCTCTCGTTCAGCCCTGTCTGATTGAAGTTCTCCCCTTTGAAGGTAGTTTGCAATGGGGGTCATGTAGCCTATGGTAGGAGCATATGGCTCAGGGAAAGGACTGACTTTATTGATTTCTTCTGACTTAGTCTAATCAAACGGAAAGACCATTCGTCGATGAGCAATACTGATAATTGTTTCATCCCAGTCTAGGTCTACAAGAGTTGTGTCCGCATTAACTAATGCATCAGCCTGGGAATTCTGAGACCAGGTAATATAGGTCAATGTTGGCTCTGTAGATAATTCTTCCATTAACCCTCGGACATGGTCAAATAGGAGAACCACCTTCTCCTTTTTGATAGCTTAGTCACCATTGACCTTCTTTAAGAATAGTTCCGAGTCACCTTTTACCTGAAGGTGTTGCACTTGTTCCTGGAGTGCGAGATCCAGGCCTGCACTTAGGGATTGATACTCCGCCTCATTGTTCATACATCATTCTGACAAAAGGAAGGAATATGGCAAGACTGCCTTTTCTAGGGACATGAGTTTGTTCCCCAAACCCACCTTGTTAAATTTTGAATCCTTTATCCTCTTCCCTGTCGGGATTCAGGATGCGCTGTCAAAGTACATTTCCCATGTTGGGAACTCCTCTTGAACCTAGAAGATGTCTTCATCAGGTAGCTCAACATCAGGTGTGGTGGTCCCTATCGAGGGGTGCTCTTCTCGAAAATCTACTAATACTTGGACTTTGATGATTTCCGAGGCACAAACTAGATGTCAAACTGTTGCATGATGACTTCCCATTGGGATAGGTGCCTGGTTAGCATTGGGAGGTTGAGGATGTACTTGAGCGAGTTACTACGCAAGACCAAATGGACTTCATGATACTGCAGATAATGTTTCAATTTTTGAACTGCGAAGACCAAGGCCAAACAAATCTTCTCAATGTTTGACTATCGCGTTTCAGCGTCAATCATTGTTCGACTGAGGTAATAGAGACTGATTTCAATACCAGCGTCATTTTTTTTGTGTGAGGAAGGCTCCCAGTGACCGCTCTAGGGCTGTCATATATAGGATAAAAGATCTTCCTTCAACCAGGGGCATGAGCACTAAAGGGCTTAAGAGGTTCTTCATTAGGCTGTCGAATGCCTCTTGGAAATCATTTTTCTATTGTTACGTAACCCCCTTTTTCATTAACCTGGTGATGGGAAAACATTTACTCGCTAGGATGGATATGAACTGCCTAATGTAGGTCAGGTGTCCTTGGAATCCTTTCAACTCAGTGAGATTGCGGGGAGGTGGTAAACCAAGGATAGCCTTTGTCATTTCAGGATCGACATTGATGCCACGATGGCGTACGATGAAGCAATGTAATTTTCCCGACATAACCCCGAAGTCTCATTTCAAGGGGTTTATCTTCAGGTTATGTTGTTGATGTTTGTTGAAGACAGTTTCAAGGTCTGATAGGTGATCTGATCGCTATATTGATTTGACCACCAATACATCCATGTTGCATTGGACGAATCTCCCCAGGAATTCTTTAAAGATATGATGCAAGGCACGTTGATATGTGGCGCCAGAGTTCTTGAGACCAAAGTTCATGAACTTTTAATAGAATACTCATTGAAAGGGCCTTGAAGGTAGTTCCTTCTATGTCTTCTCGGACAATCCTTATTTTATTATACCCAGAATTACCGTCCATGAAAGAGAGAGCCTCACAGCTGGCCATTGCGTCGATTAATAACTCGGTGATCGAGACTGGGAAATCCTATTTCGAGAAATACTGATTGAGATCTCTGAAATAGATGCAGACACAGATTTGTCCATTCTTTTTCTTGATAGAGACAATGTTGGCTAGCCAGATGGGGTATTGGACCTCCTGAATGAACCCTTCATTAATAAGATTATTGACTTCGACCTCTATGTTGGTAGAATGTGTGGGGTGCATCCTTCTGGCGGCTTTTTTATAGCCCTGGTGATCTTTTGACAAACCTAAGTGGTGCATCGCCAATTCCGGATCTAGTCCTGGCATTTCTGTGTAATTTCAGGAAAAAACATCTCGATGTTTCCTCAAGAAAGAGGTATATATATCGTGCTCCCCAGGATACATGGTTGTACTAATGAGTGTGGGTCTTAGGTCTTCCTCTGTACCTAGGTTTATTTCCCTGAGCTGGTCCACAACGGTGGAGATACCTTCCTCAAATGCGGGAGGTGCATCCCTGAGATCTTCCTCCTCCTCTTCCCCCCACATTCTCATCTTCTTGATCCTAAAGGGGGAGAGTTATTGGCATGGGCTCTTGGGAGTCTAGAGGCAATGCATTGTAGGAATCCTCACTCAACTATTCTCCTCCAAAATGAGGGTTAGCGGTTGTTTCTCATTGTCACGCTTGGCCATTATGAATGAAGTCATGAGGACAGCTGAGTGTGTGTTTGGACTTGAACCCCTGCTCTCAACATGGTTGATGGGCAGTACATAGTCTTCACCAAGATTCTTGATAGAGTCATCAGGAACCATTTCCTGACCTTTTGGAGCGAGAACCCAATCGATACCATCGATCAAGGGCTTCTTTTTCTTTTTCTCATAAAACCCAACATCAATGTAGTGTGACTCGGAGAGCTCGAAATGGGCCTTGTCAGCGTGAAATATTCCACCTTGTCCACTGATGCAATACTTAATACACTGATGGAAGAATGAAGGAATGACCATGTGCTTATAGAGCCACGACCTTCCCGGCAGGGCATTGAATGCTATGTTTTTCTGGACCACCAGGAATTCCTAGTAGGCCACAAGGTCGCCAAAATGGGTTTTAGCTTGATTTGTCCCATTGGCTTCTGTTCACTCTTATCGTAACCTAACAGAGTTGTGTTTGAGGGTTTGAATCATTCTCACTATATCCCAACTTACAATGTGTTCGTAGGGGAAGGAGGTTAATTCCAGAGCCTTTGTCAATAAAGACTTTCCAGATCTCAACATCATTTTGTGTGTTGGACACATATATTGGTTTGCTGTTTCCTCGCAAGATGGCATCTTAATCATGATTGGTGAAGGAAATCATCAAATTGAATTAAGTCGGTCCAGTCTCTGTCCGGTAACTCTCGGTAGTGGATACCTCGGCTTGAAACTCATGGGGGCTGAGAAAGGCTTCTATAAGCGCCTCCCTAAGATCTGCTGCCAATCTCAGGGCATCCAGGATAGATAGATTGGATGGTAATGACACTAGCTGCTTAAGGATGTCGTATTTCTACTCCAGCGGCCGATGATTCTCCTTTAGAGAGAGAGTTTTAGTAGGCACTTTGGGAGTTGAAGTATGTGACGATGAGAGACCGGCCGTGGGGTCAAATATCGATGGTGTCCCCACATTAGGGAGAATCGGATTGGCCGGTCTGTTTGTGTGCACTAGGCAGCTAGACACTTGATCCTCCTTTGATGGGTACCACAGAATGATGGGGGCAGAGTGGATGCTTGTGAAGGTGGAGAGATATTATTTCTCCTACTGAGTCCATTGAAGGGATCTCCCACGGGTCTCCGCGATATTAATGGTTTGTGTCGGGGTAAAACCATTGGGTTGGTTTCGGCCGTGACTGCGCCTCCCCGGGTATCCTCTGCATCTATGATTCCTCTTACCTGCCCCTTATGTTGGGAACTCGAGTTCATAACCATACCCTTCGTCAGGGAATGATTCAATATTATGGACGATGTTGATGGAACCAAAGAATAACTCCTCAACCTGTAAAAGGTCAACCTAGTCGGTTGTCCCTGATGGTGCTGTTTGGTGGGCCGGTTCCCATGACACCAAGTTTGAGGGCATAAAATTAGACAGTTTCGGGGCTAACATCTTCCTCGTTGCGGACTACTCCCCTTGCACTTGTCTCCTCCCTTTTCGATTATGACTGGATGACCATCTCGTGGAAGGTTGTGAAGACGATATTGTCAGTTGTATGACATTAGAAGGTGTTAGCAGCAACACCGGCTGCTGTAGTTGAGCTCAGAGAATGCCTTCAGCTCGATTGAAAATCTTTCGAGTCATCCAATCATCAAATTTATTCCTCTTCATGTTGGTGACTTCTTTCCACCCCTCCCCTTTGTCGGAGTCGGTGGTAGAAATATATGTCACATGTGATGGGGGTGGTCCCAGATCAACCTGCCCGGAGTCTACCATCCTTTGCACGAGGTCTTTGAAGATGAAGCATTCCTGGATATTTTTCCCCAACATTCGATGGTAGGTACAGTAATATGGCCTATCATTGCGGCCGACTTCTTCAGGCTTCATTGGCTCCAGGTGGTGGAAAATTGCAATTCATGGTGGAGATGAAGCATATGTGGGCATTGTCCTCTCAGAATGAGTATACTTTGTGTCTTCATTCCTAAAATTGGATCTGATTCTATACTCTTTGATCGTCCCACTTGGACAGTGGTGTCCGCTGATATACAGGGGGCCCTTGACGATTTTGTGGAGGCCTAGGCAGTGGAGCAGGCGTATGGGCTAGCTTGAGCGTGACAGAGGACACTTCAGCTCTAACTGCTCTCTTTGGAGGAGCCTATAAGGATATTTGGGACATCATATTAGTCCGCTGCAGGGAGTCTTCAATTCCTTATGCAATGGCAGAGAGATTTCGGAATCCAGTGGTGCACTCCACTTGTATGAGCGGTGTTCACAACTAATCTCGAAGGTTGTCAATGTATATGGAAAGAATATCATCCTTGGGTATTGGCCTATTTAAGGAGTAGGTTAGACCCTTCCATCTAGTGATGAAATCTGATACCCTCTAATTCTCCCTCTGTTTGCAATTCACAAGGTCGCTGACCATTGTTTTAGGTAGCGTTGAGCTAATGTGGAACAAGAACTGCTGTCGAAGGTCTTCCCAGCTTTTTATTGACTGAGCTGGCAGACTCGTATACTAGATGAAGGTAGATCCTTGCAAGGTCCGCACGAAGCATCTGAGTTTCACTATTTCTTGTTGTCCTGGAGTTCCCATCATAGGGTCTCAATAAGACACGTAGTTCATCAAATGCTATTCTGGATCGCCTGATCCATTGAAAATTGGGAATACAGGGCTCCAAAAATTGGGTGGTGGAGGCGTTTTTCTAACCCAATATGGATACGGATTTTTCTATGGATGTACCAGAGTGCGCCAACCTTCCATTGCTTCCAATCGAGCTATCAGTGCCTTGATGGTGTTGGAGAGAACCTGGTTTACATCTTCTTGGTCCCGGTCTTGGGAATGTGTTTCCTGAGGCATTGCATGAGGATATGTATCGGCCGGAACAAAGGGTGCAGATGCCATTTGTGGCACCCTTGGATGGTTCAGACGTACTCGCTCTGGTTTCTTTGTGAGTGAATGGAAGTCTTGGTATTCATCTGAATCTATGTTCAGGTAGTTGGATGGTCCAGGCGCCACATTGGGCGGGGGCCCTGACCATGCTTCGTTTGCCGGGAAAAACCTTGGTCTTTGAGGTGCACATGCTGGGAGTGCAAGTTGTGGTTCTTCATGGGAAGCGCTTTCAATATGAAGGTTCTTCTAGAGTATCTAGGTGTTAACCCATCTCAATTCTATCTTTTCCTCTTCCTATCGAGAGAATCTCTAATCGAGTGATAGTGTCTCCTTTTTATCGAGAGAAGGAGGTGGGTTAATGGTAACCATTCCCTTTTTCTTATCCTTGTTGGAAGCTCGCAGGTTAAGCAGAAGAGGGTTAGCTAGATGGGTGGCCATATTTAGGGAGGCCCACATGTTCCGAGTGTTCACACCTGATGGTTCTTTGTGAATCACAGCCTGAATGGAACCGTCGTCTCCCGATCCATCTAGATTTGCATCATCTCCGGTTTCACCCATGGGGTTAACCACTAAGGCATTTATGGATGCATATCGTGGGGTGGAGGAGATGTCATCTTCCAAATATGGAGAGGATCTCCCACACCTTTTACTGGTCTTTGATTTCCTGTCCCGGGATTTTTATCGGACTCCTTAACGAAGGGTGACGTGAAGTGTTCTTTGATGTGACTTTATAGTATTCCTCTCTCTTTAAGGGGATGATGATTCAAAGGACATGATATGGCAGGAACATCCTCTTATGACTATCATCCCTAGATGATAGAATACTGATTCTCATGGGGGAGGTTGTTGTTGACATGGTAAAAATTCCCCCAGTCCTGAGGGTTGAGGTTGGATCCATTCCTTGGATGTTGAGTCTCTTCTCGTTTCTATTGGTCTTACGTGGGAATTTGTTGTTAAAAATTCCCCCAGCCCTGCAGGCTGGGGTTGACCTTGGATTGTAGTAGTGGCTACTGTTATCGCTACCTACCTGATCTTGAGTTCCCCCATTTGGGGGTGAACTGGATCTGATGTTGATTTCACCTATGAATCAATCCCTTATGGGGAGGAAAGCAATGACTGTTGATTTTCCTCTCTTACGCGAGAGGCCTATTGTATGCTTTTGGAGGACGGATTCAGGAGTTCGTGAATGGCTTGTTCCCGTGGAGCCTGACGCTTTTGGGACTTACCCAAGGCGTGTCTCTGTTGGGTGTGTCGCCTTTCCGGGATAAGGACCCCATTCGATTGTTGTCTTGACGTAATGACGTTGCATGACATTATGCCAAATGGGTTCTTCTGGGTGGGGAGCAGAGTGAAATGCAGAGCTACTTGTTCTCCCCATCCACTAATGTGGACTCTCGTCGGAGCATCACCAATGAGGCGGCATAACTGGTGTAGTTCACAGAGGTAGGCTAACCCAAGGGTTCCTTTACACCTCTCAGGTCACGGTTGCCGCGCCGAAGGAAGAGATTCCAGGTTGATGTGTCGCAGGAGGTCTTCTATTGAATTGACATGGTCTACATAAACATCATAGGGCAAGAAGCTTGATTTCAGCCGGCGGAGGGTTGTCCATATATTGGATCTGATGTCGTGCACACATTCTTCTGGAAACTTTCTGGGTATGTCAAATTGAGAGGTGGTCGTGGGCCAAAACATAAGTGGTACATCATCTCTGGCCAGTCATTCCTTAGGTGCAACATGCCAGCATACTCCTCCACTAGTGATTCCTCTACCTGCTCAGCCTAACTGAGATGCTCATCAATAGTGTGGTCAGGGGCAGTGGGGTCGGTAGGTATTGAATTATCATGTGGGTGGTTCTGAGGTGGTTCAGAAGAAGAACGTGTCCCTGGACCATCTCTTGATTGAAAAAGGGTGTCGCTATTGACTAGCTGGAAATCTGACATGCTTGATCCCGTCCTTCTGAGTGTCTCTGAATATGAGGGATTTTTTGTGCATGATTCGGTAGGGGGAGGACCTTCCTGTTGATATGATATGTCACTACGGGGAGTACCTTCACAATGGCGGCTGCAATGGAGACGATTACCATTACAGCTGCCGTAGGGAGAGAACCTATGGGGTACACCCTTGAGAGGGCCTTCAGAATGTACGGAAATGAGGGGAGGGCCTTCTCATTGATCGACATATAGGAAGGCAGGGAATCTTCTATCCGTGTCGTAATGGAAAGGGATACCATTAATGCTTGGCGCCTCACTGCATAGAAGACTTTTGCAGTGTATACCCTGGGGAGGACCTCCAAGGCATGTCACAGTAATGGGACGACCTCCTTGATGTGTAGCATTGTTATGAGGAGAGACTTCGCAACAACTTCCATCATGGTGAGGATCACCATCATGGTTTGATGTTTGATGTGTATTCTGGGGTGGACCTTCAAGACACACAACGACAAGGGAAGGGCCTTCTTGTTGCTTGGGGCCATTGCAGGGAGGACCTTCGCAATAGCGGTCGTGGTGGTGAGGACTACCATCACAGCTTCCGTAGGGAGAATATCTGCGGGGTACACCCTGGGGAGGGCCGTCAGAATGTACCACAGCGAGGGGAGGGACTTCTCTTTTCTTGATGTCTCCACGGGGAAGAACTTCGTTATCATAGTGGCGAGGACTACCATCGTGATCTGATGGGTGGCTTCACAAAGTGTCATTGCAATGTAACCCCTTGGGAGGACCTTTAGGGCAGGCCACGACATGGGGAGGGCCTTCTTGTCATGATGATACGTCACAGCAGGGAGGGACTCCTCAGTTGCGACTACGATAGCGAGGACTACTATCATAATCTATGGTCCCACTGCACGAATAGTTTTTGTAGTGTATACCCCGGGTAGGACCTTCAGGGTGGACCATAGAAAGTGGAGGGCCTTCTTACTACTCGATCTTCTGGTCACGCAGAGGACTTCCATGACTTGCATCAAAAGAGAATCTCTTGTGATCGATCATTATATGCTCATGGGGGAGGCCCCCGCGGGTGCTCTGTGGAGGAACTTTAGAGCTACATGTAGCGACATTGTGGGGAGGACCTTTGCAACTGCTACTACTACTCCCATAATATGGTAATGTCTAGGTAGGGTTCAGCCCTTTTGATATGTACTTAGCGGCATTTGGAACCCTAGCTTCCAGCAGAGTGGAGTCATGAACCGGTTATTTATTTTTCGGATGCCTTCGACGTGTTCGGGGTGCTTTCTGGCAGGCAGCGGGGACTGTCTGCTGAAAAAGAGGTTCAGCTATGGTTCCATTTCTAATTGGGTCCTGTGATGCTGCTGGGATATGCCGAAAGACATATTGACTTTTAGCAGGGATATATGCCTACTCTGGAGCATCCACCATGATGGACGGGTGTCCCCCAGTTGGAATGATGGAAGTCGCTCGACCCGGTTTCCCTTGTATCATGGAATATGGCTGATGACCCTCCTGGGAGGAAGCAGGGATGTAGATCTACTCCAAGTAGACTATCTCATCTATTATATGAGTCGTCTAAATTGGGGATACGGGCTCATGAGACCGAGTGGTTGTTGTTTCCGCTGATTCAATTACATTCTAGAAAGTGTGTAAGATATGATCTAGGATCGATACCTGCACCTCCATCATTGCCAAGATATGTATAGAGAAATATTTGGCTGGAATGGGTATGAAGGCCCATTCCGGTATCAGAGTAGGAATATCCTACTCTGGTCCTCTGGTGGTCAGTGGGTACTGAGAATTATTCGGTGTCGGGGAAGTTGAAAAAGTCTTCCCCTGGTCCAGGATATGCCGGTTTATCTCTCTATTTTCCGCCACATCGGGATGGCAGACATTACTTGCATCTGTAGGCAGCTGGCCCTATATATGTTGGTTCCCCACTATATCGAGTCGGTGGGATTTAATGGTAAGGAGATGCGCCCGACTATAAATTGCCACTACATCTAGATGTCGGGCTTTGTTGATCGCCACCACATCGGGATGGTAGGAGTCAGGAGCATCTGCTAGGAGCTGGTTATGCAGGCGCTAGGTTTCCACCACATCTGGTTTGTGGGATTTATGACCTTGGGTAGGGAGAGGTGCCTGCCAGGTAGGTGCCATCCTGTGTGACTGTTGGGCTTGTTGAAGCTCGGTGGGGATGAGTGTCTGCTCGTATGATGCTGCCATGTCTGGATGGAAAACTTTGGAAGAGCGGACAGGTTTATGTGCATGCTTACAATATGTCTCTGTTACTGGGCAGTAGATCTCCTCCTCAGGGAAAAGGGTGAAGACTGGTCCTTGGTTGTATGTTTTCCTCCCTCTTCGGGCATTCCGAGGGGCTAGAACTCAGGGGGCATGGGCATGGATCCTCATGGCAACATCATTCTTAGCATGAGGATGTTGAGTCGAGCATAACCATGATGATGTATTCCAATGGGGACCTTAGATCGGAACCCCCGTTCAGTACAGATGAAGTCCTAAGTGTCGACCTCATCCACCTCCCTATGATAAGGGAGGTACACGTTGTCTTGTTTCGTGGATAGACTCCCAAAATGGTTTGAGATGGAAACAGGAACTGTCTGGATCTGCTTTCATGGCCACTGCTAGGTAGGCGACCAGCGAGTCTTGGTGGATTAGAGGTCATGCATGGGTTCCACCACCATCGGGAGAGTATAATTTAAGTGGTACTCTCGGATCAACGCATCTGAGACCCAGCATTGAAGAGGCTGAGTAGGTGACAAGATCCTTCGTTGGTGAGGATGTCCGGTCATTGCGTTGCTTGAAGTACGCATCTTTGAGCTCCTCTGTGATTCCATTGGATCAAACAGAGTTCTGATTGGTACCTGTAAAATATTTTTAACAAATAAAAACAGAAATCCTGTCAAATAAGCATATCATAATCCCATGCCTAATTAATGAACTCGCTTGGATCTCCTTGTGAGTATAAGGGGGTACAGGGTGGGATTAGGTTATATCTATCATGCTTGGTTAAAGATTCACGTCGGGTTCACCATTTTTGTTTCTACTGGGGGTGGGAAGACGTGTGCTGCCTGATAGTTGATTAGGTAATTTTGGTTTCTACTTAATCACTCATATCAGGTGCACCATTTTCATTTCGAAATGCCCAACGGTTACATATCCAACGATACATGGACCTTCTTTCCAAAAGTAGGCCTTCGTGGGGTGATTCGGCCAACGATTCTTGAGAACTCACATTGGTCGAGAGGATGGGAAGTCGGGCTCATCGCATCTTTTTTGGGGTAATTATTTCTTGTTCTAGGACTCTCTTATAGATTTAAGATGTATTCATGTGTTCACGAATCTTTGGTTTATACCCAAGAATAGTATCCACATATTACTCCTGGTTGGCAATGGTCAGCTGAACGCAGGGGTTCTGAATCATTTAGCCCTGAGGTTTAGCATCCCTCATTGGATTAATGACTTCGAGGAGTTTGGACTCACTGAGATGACACTGGTTTAAAGCCTCATAATTGGGCACTCTAGAGTTTATTGTCATCCAGGGGGGAACAGAAAATGAATTGAGCATTTGGATTGAACCCGTGATATGGGCTTCCTACGTATCCTCATGAGAGGAATCAGAATCCATGTTGTTCGGTGGCACTTGATGGGACACATAAACCTTTAATATTGTGCGACAAGAACCCAACATTATAGTTTAATGTCTTGTAGCAAGGACCTCCGGGTGAGAGAGTCCCGGTCAATGTTCGTGCGGGAATTACGCCGAAGCGGCACGGAAGACCCAAGGGAAGTGATTTCCTGGTCCTGAAGATGGTCCTGATGAAATATAAAGACATGGTCTAATAGGGACAGATGTGTATCAGACTTGGATATTGTGCATGCACCTCGGGGTGGTTTCCTACATATTTTGGTTGGTCGGGAATCGAAGTCCATGTAGTTCTTGGAGATTAGGGATTACATGTGAGAGTGGCATGTTGTTGGGATTGAACCTCGAGGAAGCGTCCTACGTACCCCTCTTAGAAGACAGCGATCAAAACCCACATAGTTTATTGAGCAGTCGCCATCGTGCAGACGCCATGACCCTCACAAATATCTAAGACCACATGAGTCATGCTCGCTGTGAGAAACTAGAGAATGCGACCGACTTGGAAATCCTCGCACATTCTTCCTACCGAGGAAAGGGGAGGAAGATGACGAGCAGAGGAGGAAGTCAAGTCTACTGGACTCTCCTTCTCCCTAATTTTGGAGGAAGGTACGAGTTGCGTAGTGGAGCAATGAAACTTTTGTGATGAGAGGGAAAGGGCCATTGGCTTCCGACAAGGATGGTGTGCGGCATACTTCAGGAGGGATGCCCAACCACTCCCAGGATAGGGGAGAAGCGCTCACCACCGGCGCTTGTCGAAAGGAAATGCGAGCGGGTTCCCTCAATCCTGGAAAGTGGAGAGGAAGAAAGGGGTATTCCGGGCTCAGACCCCACACTAACATGGGAATGTTAACCCAGTAATGCATTGGGAATCTGCTCAATGGCTGGGGAAACCCCTTTGTCCCCGCCTACCATGGGTATTTGAACTCAAATTGGTACGCTAATGCACCTAGAGGTTTCATCATTCGGGTCTGGTGGCTTCGGTGGAGGCCACGGATCGGGGCCGATGAATAGGCCAATGAAGGGATTGGGAAGGATCAGGCCAGATTGGAAGGGTTTTATCTGGCTTGGGGAATGGGAACACCAAAGGAGTTGGTGGGCTGCATGGGTGCATGAAGAGTTGCACCCTTCGCGTAGGGGGGGTGCTACATGAATGGGGAGGTCGTCTACGTACCAGGGGTGGTATGTGGACTGATAGGCACCCCACATACCAGGGAAGTACATGGCTTCGGGTCCGGTCTACGTAATAGGTTGGTTCGCGGTGGAGTCCGTGCGAGCAGTGTCGGCCTGAGGCGACACCGATTGGGGGTTCTTCGGTCAGGGCTTTGCCTCTGTAGGAGGGTGTTACATGGTGTGTCAGATCAAAAAAGGGGTATAAAATCCCTGGTCCACGTGGAGTACATCCATGGAGGGGCATTGACTCCCGGTTTTTATTTTTTGTTTGTGGTTCGCCAATTTGTTATGAATTTTTTGGTTCCTTATTAATTCGTTTCCAGTTTAATACCTCGTCTGGTTCACGAATTGGAACTTCGCTATTCGTAAAATCCTAAACTCCTTCCTCCGGAATTCTTCCACCCAAATCCGATCGATCATCCTCTTATTCTCCCCCGCAATGTCCTTTTATAGAGGGGGAGAAGAGATGTATCTGTGGTCATGCGACACCTTTTTCGGAGGCCCATGACCGAAAACTCGGTTTACAGATGACTTGGTCAATCCGAAACTCGAGGGGGCATTGAATGTACCTCATCTACGAACCAAATCGGTGCTCTGCGGCTGCGCAGGGCTCTGCCTCTATTCCGTGAAAGACAGCATACACGGTCTAGGCCGGTTGGCGTGTCTTGTGGCTAGGGTGATTCGTGGTGGCGTACCGGCCTAGCGCTCGTCCTGCTTCACGCCCGCGGAGGAGTTCCTGCCTCCCTTTCGCGAACGATGTTGGTCCGCGGAGGGGGAGGCTGGCAGAACCATCCGCGTTCCATCACTGTTGGGCCGGTACGGGGACCGGTCAGTCCTTTTCCAATCTTGATTATTCTCCATGTATTTTTTTGTACAATTATTTGAGGGAAATTGGGTACAATACTTTCCCAAATTAATGGGATTCCCATTATCCTTTGCAGATTTTTTAGGACCCTACAAGGATACATGAAATATTTTATATATAAAGAATTATAATAATATAATTATTTAAAAAATATTTATTTAAATAAAATTATGCATATAATCCATTTTTTATGAAAAGAGATATCCACATTGCTTTATGAAGGTGGAAAACAAGACATACAAGAATGATGTTATAATATTATTGTGAGTGTAATGTTAATAAAAATTATATATTTTCATTTATGAATGAAAAATATATCATTTATATCATAATTAGGTCATGTGTATCACATATATTCATTAAAAATATCATTATTATCTTTTAGGTCATGCTTTACTAAAAAATAAATCACATTTCATCACAAGGGAGTAGTTCGTTCTAGAAACGAGTAATTATATCGTATCGACTACAGATTGGAAAGTAAAATTATATATATATATAATATAATGAATAAATATGTATAATTATGTTATTAAAATATAATATATAAAATTCATATCCATTATCATACCAACCATGAAGGGTGGTATGGGAAAAACAAATCACATTGGTTCGCGAGGCGGTAGTCTGTTGTACAAAGGAACAATGATTTCATAACCCATTTGATGGATATAGGGGTGTATTTATTTAATGAAATTATCCAATAAAATATAACTCTATTTAATATACTAAGGTTATTTTATCATCCTTATTTAGTAATAAATGGAGGAGTGGAGGATGAAATAAAATACACTTTATCATTGATGAATGTCACCTATTTTTTGAGTATCTTTTAAAGGATTTTGAAAAAACCAATCCTAGGTTTGATTTTCTCAAAACATAAGGATTATAGTATGATAGAAGGTATTTTGGTAATTCATTTGGGTAGGTATTTTCTTAGCCAAATTTTTTTTAATGTGTGAGGAACAGGGGAGAGGGGAAACCTTTTATAAGTGAGGGGAGTGAGACACTTGTAATTTTTTGAAAATTAAATTTTGTACCCATATTTTAATCCCAAAAAAAGGATAAAAAAGGAATAAATATTTTTAATTGGACATGATAAGGACTAAATATTTCAATGAAATATATTTTTTTCATGTTTTTAGGTCATTTTATCCCTTATCATTTTATTTTGACCTCTAATAAACTCATTTTACTTTGACCATGGTAAATAATTTTTATTTTCTTCACTATTAATTTTGGTGAAAAATTAATGTTCACTTATTACATAATATAAATTATTCGGATTAAAAATATAGAATCAATTTTTCTAATTTAATTCCAAGGGGTAAAAATATTTAACTTAAAATTATCCCAACATACACGATGAGAAAGATAGTTTTCAAAGAGTAAATGTTCAAACAATTATAATTTTTATATAAAAATTAAATATAAAAAGATTACAATGACATACATATAATTAATAGATTTATATTTGAATTAATTTTTCCTTAAAATAAACATCAAATGTAATTTAATTTTTTAAATAATTTAAATTAGAAGGATGTTGTCAATTAAAATTTTGTATTTTTCATTGTTCATAAAAAAATAGCCTTTTAAAAAATTATAAACATTTCACAATAATATAATTTTTATGTTATGATATAAAAATTTATTTTTATTTTATCAAATAAAATTTCTTAATGATTTAAAAATTATTCATATTATTAGTGCACAAAAGGAAACTCAAACAACTTTTTAGAAAAAATATAGTTATTAATCATAAGATTATATTTATTCTTGTATCTTCACATGAAAATAAATTAGATGAATATTAAATATCAATTGAATTTAAAATATATAAATTTTATTAAAATAATTAACCAAAAAAAATTCCTTTAATTTATTGAGGTTAAACAATTTTTTTCATAAAAATAGCTTTTCAGAAAAGGATTTACATTATTTTAATTTAATTTTAAACTTTCTACAAATGATTAATTTTATATACATTTGTAAAAAATATATTTCGATAATGAAGTTAGTCCTATTATTACCCTTCATTTCATATACTAGGTTATAACTATCATATAATATTTTTTAACAATATAACATGTTCCTTTTAAACTTAGTGTTGTGTGTAACGCAAGCTAATCCTAGTATTACGTGTAACTAAATATATAGAAAAGATAAAATTCATTTGAAAAAAAATCCAACTTTTTTTTGGGTGTTAAATTATCCCCCCCCCCCCCCCCCGCATTAAAATTAATTTATCCTTTTAAATTCATCACATTATATAAACAAATGAAGATACATCAGCCTCATTACATGATGAGGTTCCTATGTAACTTTCAGAAGCTAGTGATGTTTTTTAAAATCATTAACCTAGTGGGTGGTCTTGTTTGGTGAAACATTATATTTATTATTCTAAATCTCAACCAATTTTTCTTCATAATAAATATCAATTTTTATCTGTATTACTTATGACTTCAGTACATGTGATGGATCATGTATTTACTTCCCCATAAGATGTACATGGGACACATAGTGAAACTGAGAGTGGTTCTATGGAAGGGATAAAAGATAACATACTATCCTGATATGATCAAGTATTTCAAAGGGACTGATATACCTAGGGATTATTTTATCATTTCTTTTATCTACATTGAAAATCAGAGAAACTCATTCTCACTAAATTCAAATTGAAGACCGCATTAATGATTATAAAAATAACAATTATATCAACTTTTTTGTTTTCCTTACATGTTTCTAAATTGATCTAACATTCTCTACTATTTTATAAACTCACTCATGTCTCAATAGACTTCTTTATCTAACTTCATTCTAGAACATTGGATTTCTACACTTCTTCCTCCAAAGGGATTCATAAGGATCCATCTGTGTAATGTCACATTACCTTCTTGTGAGGTATGTTTTTGCCTTTATTTTTGATTCCTTTTTCATTGGGTGCGTAGGGATGAACATGTAATATAGAAGATACTTATAATGTTTAATTAAGGGATTTATTGGATTTTTCAATAGAAAAATAGACATTATAATGGTCGTTGAGAAATTACACACTGTGTAAGTGAAGTATACACTGTGAAATGGCTACTTGGAAGAATCCATGAGATGAATTCATAATGTGAACTGGTTACACACCTTATAATAGGTAGATTCATTTTATGTGTAAAAATCCATTTTTTCATTACAAAGGTAATGTGGTTTTTAGTGCATACCAACCACAAGGATTATATAAAGTGAAAATGGATTAAAATCCATGTAAATGTCATGGTGTAGGTTTTTAGGGTTGTATATAAATGATATGTTTCAATATTTCCTTGTACATGCTTCTCTCCCAAACTAGTGAGCTCCCTTAGCAATTGTGGGTGAATCATTTCCTTCCATATCAATCCATTCTACAATTGATCAATAGGGTTAGGTTATTCGTCCCATTGGGCATGCCTTTACTCTCAATTTCTACCTCATTGTGGTTACGTCATCGTTTGTGATAGGAATTGGAAATCAGATTTTTTTTATTAATTTATTGATGTCTGTTATCCAACCTTGTCTTCCAAAGGAGAAAAATGTGGTTTCTAATCCCTATTATAAAAGTAATTTTGGATTTCTATGTCTTTTAGGTAGGTGGATCTATTCTATTTTTTATGTTTCTTGAATATCTTATTGTTCATATTGATTTATTGATATTTTAAATTGGATATCATGTATTAAAAGTGAAAAGGGAATAGTTTCATGGTGGGAATGTTTTTTTTCTGAATGAAATTTCCACTATTTTAAATGGAAAATCGACATTTATTTTTTTGATGTAGATTGGCATGGAATTAAAATGGTTTTATTAAAATGTGGGCACAGTTTTAAAAATAGAAAATTACAAACATTTCACAATGAGAACTTTTGGTGAATTTGGAAAAGAGACATTGGTAGCCCTAGTTTGTGTGAAACCATAAGGAGGTAACCTCTAGTATGCCTATAGTATGTGTTTGGAAAATATGTTAGTTGGATCCAAGATTATGAATATTTTTTCTTGTGAGTGTATAGTATGTATTTGACCATATACTAGAGCACAACTTGTAGGTTCATTATTGTTTCTATTTGATTATATTAGGATATATTACTTCATGGATGTTGGATCCCATGTACATTTATACTCGTTATCTTTACCTTCTTTTTTCTAGATATGAAAATATGACATGCAATTTTTGGGAAGCTGTAGTGTTTTTTGAAAAAGTATTGATATTTTTTATTTGATAAATTCATATAAAATTGTTTTATTTTAATGATTACACTTATGTATTATTTATATTATAACTTTTATAGATATGTTTATGGTATCCTAATTAGATCATTTCCACACCATAATAATGATAAAGAGTGGATTTAGACCTTATTTTACTAGATATAGGTAAATTAAATAGCATTCTATTACATGAATGTTTCTCTTTACGTAGTTGATTTTTTTTGGATGGTTTGGTGGTCACAACTAGTCTATTAGTGACTAGTTTTTCTATAATTTACATAATTTCTAGTTTATACTAATTATATTTGTTGTATTTACCATTCTTTTCTCTTCATACTCAGATTGTATGTCTTATTTTACTTGTATATGACACTTTTTTTGTTATATTTTTTATACCTCACATTTTAATTAGCTTGACATGGGTGACTGGTATAGTTGTCTTGGGATGATCTGTTACAATTTGGTATAAGAGAGGTTAGTCATCCTGATGTGAGTCAGCAATGCTTGAGTTGGATCTATGTCTTAGGTAGGCATAAATAGGTTCATTGGAATTCACATAGCAGGTGTAGAAAATGGGATTTGCTAGCTCACTCTCATGACTGAATCCAGATTTCTATGGGTTGTATGTAAAATATTCCCTACATCCAATACCTAGTAAAAAGGATTATTTGATTGAATTGAATGGGATGTTTATTTAAATTAAAAAATTTAAAAAGTGTGTCTATATTGTATGTGTATGGTTATTTAATTAAACTAAATGTGGAATTTATTTAGATAGACATGTTCCATATGAAGGGTTTTCCTTTTTGTGTTAGAATTGTTAACTATTTTAAATTATAATTGACTTAATGCATTATTTTGGATTATTGAAATTAGTTTAGTGGTTGTGGAATGTTCTATTGGAATATTTGGTTTCTGTCTTCTGTTTAGTAGACACTTACTTCTATAAGAGCGCTTCCAAATAATATAGGGGAACCTATAAGGTAGGTTCCACCGAGGGATCCTCTATTAGACCCTTATTTTGTTAAAGTAGGGATTTATTCCATTTAGACTCTAGGGTCAGTGGGTTTAATGAACCCATGATGAGTAGTGGATTATGAATGAAAATTAACCATTCAATATAGAGACTCAAGATTTATTTACTTGGAAATTACATTTCATTTGTGGAGTAATTAATACATTACACAAATATACACACAAAGTTTTTATTAGTTTATTCTCTTTGGAAACATGGGATATAATCTTCAAAAATGGGGAATGATCTTCAAAATCTCCCATAAATATCTTCCCCATTTTTTCCCTACCTAAAATCATTATTTATATCCTCGGGAAAAGAAAACATAAAAAGGTCGAGCTCAAATGACCAGTAATGGTAATCATGAAGAATATAAAACAATTCATAAAAATAAGAATGTAAAAAAACAGAATTGGGGGAACACCATACTTCTATTACTTTAATTTTCCGAATATGAGCCCGTAAGGGGATCTACGATGCTAGGGTTTTCCCATGTCACCACCTTCATCTTCTCCATCTCAGTTCGGCGGTGTCCCCTCATTAGCCTTCCTACTCGACAACATGTGTAGTGCGGCTGGAGACCTTGTGGGATCAACCTAAAGATTCAACTTATCCTTACCTCCTTCTTTCCATACATTTTAATATATTATGTATTTTCATGAAGGCGTGGTGAAGATTCCATGTCGAGTCCCGCCTCTCATAGCCTCTTTTCAGTGTTAACGGTGGGTGTGAAGGGAGGTTTACACTATGAGTATAGAACAGTTGTGGAGGGGGAAATGGGATTGAGGTTATTCCTTGTGACTGGGATCCTTTTCCTGATTATTGGTGTTCAAATGAATGGTTATGGAGAAAGATTTCATCCCTTGTGTTCTTCAATAAATTTATGGTTTTGGATAAATTTTTGTTTTTATTACAATGTTCTTCCTATTTCATCTATTTGAATATGCTTGTCTTGGATCTGTTTTTTTGTGTCTGTAGATGTGATTTTGGAAGATTGTTTTGTGGTTCTTGATCCTCTGTCGGTTTAGTTTTTATGTGGGTTAGAATTTTAAAAGAAGAACATGAAAATGTTGATGGATTTTTTCCTATAGAAATAGTGGAGCTATGAATGTTCATTGGGGATAGAGAAATCAACTTCACATAGGGATGATTTAGGGGTTTATTGAAAATTGCGTGTAATTCCATGAAATGATAGAGTTTTTGGTTGAATGTGTTGAATCAGTTGAATCATATTTTGGATTTTTGAATCATGGTTCACTATGGTTTGAGGATTTTGGGATGCAACATCTGTCTCACAAGGGGTTTCTCTAGATGGGGTTTAGAGAAGATGGTTTCTCTTGGTCTTCGATACAGATTTGGATTCCTGAGAGAGTATAGATTTTCCATCAATTTCATGCCCACACATTCAAGTAAAAAATAGTTTAATGACAATGAGGAGTAGACGCAATCTGAACTAATTGTTTTTTATGCTAGGTTTGGGATCTTATGTCTAGGTTTGGTGTTATTTTTTTATAAACTTTTTATCCTTGGTGATCTAGTTGGTTAATGTCATGAACACATGTATAGTTTCTCACTTTTTCCTCAAAAGTGTTTAAATAATTAAAATTTAATTCTCAGTCAGTAAAAACATATGCATAATTTTTAAATATCAAAATCGTGAGTCATGAAATAAATATTCGCAGTACATAAGGGATAGATTATAAAAGAAAATTAACCATGATTGAACAAACATGGCATAAAACATGGAATTGTGGAAATAGAATAAGCACATAATATTATTTCATTGTATCCAAGGCATTGCTACAAAGACCATCATAGTGGACAAAGTCCATTACTGAACCAGGATTACATGTCATTCCATATATGTATTACTAACCCAGATTTACTTTTCATTCCAGCCCTTTATTACAGAAATGGGTTTTATTACTATTCAAGTTATGTCTATCTCATTAGATATAAATCTTTACCCAATGAATTGGAAGGATATATAGTTCCCACACATCTTATAATGAAATCACTCTTACATTTGAAACAACATCATTTATCATTTATCATAGCACAACCAATGAAATAAAATGGGTTTCTTAAACATCATTCCATAGTAATCCTTATAAAATTAATGGATTTCATAAAAATACTCCCATCATAAAAAAATTAAAATAAATTTAGTAATAGGGATAGAAACTAACCCCTATGTCATCTTAGATGGAAAATAATTTTGATAGAACACATGAACATTATTCCTAAGAAAAATATCCTTTCTTTTTTCAAAAACATTTTCTTCCCTAAAAATGAAACACAATTTTAAAAGAAAATAATTTAGTTGAAAAAAACCTCGAAATCATGCATAGGATTCATCATGTAAATTAGGTTCCATGAACCCATAAAAATCCATTAATTCCATATAATTAAAAAAATTCTTCTTGTACTTTTTTTTGGAAAAGTCAAAAGATACCTCAAATCGAATAACATCAACAGATTATATTGATATTATTTAATTGAAATTCAAAAAAGGGTAAAATTAACATTATTTTTTTTTGAATAATAAAAAAATAATAGATAATTTGGAATCATGGATGTGGTATATAAACAATCTGAGATAAAAATGAGATTTCCAAATTATCGCTTACGTTTGGCCTGATTTCTTTTTTATTAGTCTGAAACATCTGTATTATGGGTTTAAACATATTACTAACTTGTAATAGAACTATAATAATATCTATGATATTATATATGATTTACATATGACTTTATATTACCTGTTTATTTGTCAATTCCATGTTAATGAAATGTTTTAGGTAATAATCGTCTTATTTATCGTATGTGTTCTGACTTTTTATTCTTTATATTATTAAATAGATCATGATTTAATTACATCCAAAATGTAAAAAAAGATTTATATATCATAAATTTTTATTATATAAATACATATAATAGATAAAAAAATGGAATACACCGTTCATGGATATGGTAGGTCATACGTACACATGAATGTTTTTACCATTTCCTTGTTCAATTGAATGGAAGCAAGTAAATGGAATATATATATAGACAAATAATGTAGAAATATTATGTCATATATTTAATGATATTTATATTATATGTACTTTATAATCATTCTTGAATGGTTAACATGGAGAATGAATCTCCTTGGGTCGTGGAGACGTTAAGCCATACGTACTCACGAGCGATGATATCATTCACCTAATGGTTAAAAGGTATGGAATTAGATGATATATTAAGTATAAAGAATATTTATCATATTAAATTCATTATTTGCATCTATTATACATATCATTATACCCATTCAAATTATGTATTTCAGAATCCTAATTACACAAAGTCATGGAGACGGTAAGCCGTACGTATGCACACATGGTGATATTGTGATTGGTAGGAAAGATAAAATAATGACTAAGGTTGTCCAATAATTACAATAAAATCATAAAATTTATAATATACTGGATTTACTACTTCAATATGGCATCAACATAAGAAGAGGATGTAGAATCAGAAAAGAATTTTGAATGAGGTGTTGAAATAATTTTTTCTTTTACAAGTATCTCGTTTTAATTTGCACTAAATATTTTCCTAGGATTTCTTTATATCCAATGTTTTTCCTCTAAAAATAATTTATGGATGTTGGAAAGATATTTAGGGATGTTTTTTAAAAGGAAATGGGATCTGGATGTGTGAATAAATGTGATGGAGAAGTACCCTTTTATAGGATATGTGAGGAGCACTTTAGGAAAGTCTTTAAATATTAATTTATTTTAAATTTCTTTTCGGTGTTTAATGGCTCCAAACTCATTTATTTAGAATATAAGATGGGTATGGGAAGAAATAATTTCATCCAGTAAATTCTAGACATGTTTTGATTTTATTTTAAACCTTATAATATGGATTTATCAATATTTAATCTATTTTATTTTATTTGTGTAAATAATATTCTAAATATTAAATGGTTATAAATATTTACTTTTGTGTTTTCAATTGTCGTCAATTGGAATCATTATGAAAATTTCTACCCTTTATTTTTTAATTTGAAAATATTTTTTCTTTTTATGATTCTTAAATAAATTTATAATATGGTACTTTTATAAAAGATCAACAGTCTCAATTTTGACACTGTTAATTTATTTGACATTAAATAAAATCAAAACAGAAGAAAAATTAGAACCATAATATTTAATAAACTTCTAATATGTCATATTAACCTTAAATTTTCATTTATAATATTAATTATTTAATATTATAGTTATTTTATTATTTTTAAAACCATTTATTTGATATTTATATCAATAAAATAATTTCTACATCACTATAATGTCATCATTAATGGAAAATATTTAATCTCTAAAAATTCAAAATAAATTTTCATAATGTATATAATGTAATTATATTTATAGAGACTATTTATTTTATAATTTATATCATGTTTATCACTACATTTAAATTATTATACTTATAAGATATTTCACATTGACATACTGTCACATTACTTTGTTTAAATTATAATTACATTATTTTCAAAGAAAAAAGTCTATTAAATGAATCAATTCAGAACCTTATATGATATTCGTAGAATTTAATTCCTCCAATAGTATTTTGGTAGTTTTAGGGTAACTATATTATATTTATCAAATTGTTGTTACCCTAATTTACTCGATTTACCTTTAACTGTGGTAAATAAAAATTACCATACTTACTATTCAAAATATGAAAAATTAAAATAAATGTATCATATTAACATAAATTAGAACCAATGATTCAAAATATGGAATTAATTTTTCAAAATTCAAAACAAAGGAGTTTCATTAATTAATTTAAAATTAATTCTTGTTGTCAAAACTGGAAAGCGGGTTGTCAAGAAATAAAAACTATCAAAATATTGACATGTGTTTATTTCAAATTTAAATGGTAAATTACATACAATGTAAAAAATTTGATTAAATGATAAAAAAATAATCCAATAAAACTTTAAAATAAATTAAAAATATTGTCTAACTATATAAATAAATTATATGAAATGAAGTTTTTGAATTAAAATGCTGTATTTTTTATTATTCCTTAAAATATAAATTTCATCAGAAAAATACCAAAAATTCAACTGAAGTAAATTTTGATGTCCCTATTCCAAATAAGACGTTTATTTTGTAAAATATAATATATAAAAGTGTTAAAAACTAGATTAAAAAAATGATGCACTATCAAAATGAGACAAAATTTCATTTTTTGAATAATATTTATTTTATCAGAAAATTTACATTTATTATTATATCTTGTCTAGAAAATAAATATAATTAATTTTAATTTTTTATAAGATAAAAAATTGGTTTAATACTATTAATAATGACTATTTAATATTCAATTAAACATTTATATTTTAATAATATATCATTGTTTAGTGAAACATGGTATTTCATACAACACAAGTTATCAAGGAAGGTATCTCTAGCATGTAATTCAAGCCAATTCAGTGTTCCATTTAGTTCATTCTTCCTTTGGTGTTTTGTATAATATAATATAAACATATTTCTTTTATACACTGAACAAAATCTATGCTCATTGTTGCAAGAAATGAATTCAATGAAAAGAACTTGAAATTGTGTGTAACACAAGCCAAGTATAGTGTTGCATAAACTACAAACTAATATGGTGTTTCATATAGAAGGAGTTAATCTTGATGTATCATAGAACACAAGATATAAAATAAATTAAAAATAAACTATATCATAAAATATCAGGGTGTGACATTATAACCCCTTTAAAATTTATTTCTCCCCCAAAATTCTTTAGGGTTATAAAATGTTTAATACATGAAAGATTCGTTCATATAATCCCAAATCGTAAAAAGGATTACTAAAAATTCATTTTTAAAAAATAATGTTAGAAACATAATGGTTACCCAATGTAACACATCACAAGGTTTCCACATTGGATAACATAGGTGGTAAGTGAAAACAAATACATGGATGGGAAATCTAACTATAATTTTCTGATGGATTGTGAAAGAGAACAAGGATGGACAATGAAAGAAGCTAGAAATCCATAAATTTGCGATTCTTTAAGGTACCATCTGATTCATCAGATAAGAAGGCACTAAGATAAAAAAATTTGTTTTCTAGACCATTTTCTTTAATTTTTGAGAACTTTACATGACAATAAATACTTACTTTATTTTGGTACTATCTCACCATTGTTCATGCATTGAAAAATTTCCACATTAACACTTATTTAAAGAAATGACGTTTAATTCATCATTCATGAAGTGTTAGAAGATCATGTGATAGAATGATACATTATTTCTTCTATCTTAACAAAAATTTTAGCACAGGTAATCTGTATAAGTATACCTATAGTAAGAAAATAAATTAATCTAACAAGAATCAACCATACTATTACTTATACAATCCATAAATTAATAACATTACAATCATTCCATAAACTAAAAATATAAAACTTTAGAAAGAGGTGAACTAAATCGACAAAACATTTATCTCCCATATCTCTTAGGTAGTTCATAGTTGTCACATTCCAAATAAGTGAATACCTTAATCATGTATTCTCTTTAGGAAAACATGCACTCTATCAAAATTAAATCTTTCCACAAACCAAAAATACCAAAAAAAAAATAGAGTCAAACCATTTAATCACTTTATCCTTATATCAGTCATGAGGTCGTTAATACTATAAAACATTTCATTTTATCTTTATCACTTCATTATTCCCATATCATGTGCTTTTCAAAAATATTTTAATCACTTTTCCTGGTTTCTGGTAACATATACATAAGGAAAACCACAATAGACCAATGCATAGATATTCCAATATTCCATAGTAATATAAAAGAGATTCGAAAACACTATTTTGGAATCCAATTAAATAAACACATGATAATTCTAGAACTTTGTTGTTATAATCAACATCAGCAATAAAGATCACATGTTATCTTCCTTTGTATTTTTCTTTAAGAGGTTTCCGACGTTGATCATCATCATTAACCCTTGGATTTGGGAATTGGTTATAATATTGCTCCATTTCCATGCACGTGTAGCATTGATGTGTGGGTGGTGAAATATCTATAGTAATTTATCAATTCACATCATTAGAAACATGTTTCCCATTACTTCGACACTCAAATACTTTATGACCTTCTTTTCCACAAATAAAAAACTTTGTTTTCCCTCTATGACAATCTACACCATGCCACATTCCACACTTTGAGCATAAGGAAACATTCATCTTATTTTCACAATTTTTTTGAGATTTTCTTTTGAACTCCATCTTTAAATTCTTTTCAAAACCACGAGTTTGATATGTAACACCAACATCCATTTCTACCATGATAGCACAATGCACAGTCTCTTCTTGGATACTGATGTATCTTATAGCTAATTTCTTTCAAAGACTTGGTTTTAATCCAATGAAGAATAAATCAACTTTACTTTCATGTTGGATGATAAATCCAGAAGAATACCTTGAAAGTATTGTAAAATTGGCCTCATATGTTCTATCAGATTCATCATCCTTGTTATTAAGCTCAAGGAAATCATTTTATATCATTTTTCAAAAAATAAAAGGGAAGTACTTATTGAAAAATATGTTCTTGAACACATCCCATTCCATGAACTCATTTTCATTTCATTTCCTCATATTATTGATTAGATTTCACTATTGATCAACTTAACATTCTAAATAATATACTGATATGATGACATTATCATGTATAGAACACTGTAGAACTGAAAATATCTTTTCAATGGTACTGATCCATTGTTCGGCCACATGTGAATCAGAATACCCACTAAAAGAAGGTGGTCTTTTCCTTATGATGGACTCAACCAAATGTTGTTACCTTATCTACTCATTTGGAAGTCCATAATGATTCATAGTTTGTGTGGGTATATCAATAATATTTTTCATTCCATCCCCCATAACATTTGGTTGATCAAGAGGACAATCATTTCATTTCCTAGTGCATTGATCATTAACATGGTTTCTTCGGTTTACCTCCATTGTCTAAACCCCAAAAAGAGTAGCGTGGGAGGCACAAATCATACTAGGAAAACAACATAATAAGGGGGATTACTTTCAATATATAACATATTTGGTTTAATCCTAGGTTATTCAAGATCAATTCTATAATTCTAGTACTATAACCTATTGTAATACATACCCTTACAGACATCCCTAGTACTACCATATAAATATCTCCAGGGATCTCACTAAAGTTTTCACATCCTAGTTTCCAATGGTTAACTAATCCTTCTCTTTGATACCAAATATAGTGACCCAAGCTTGAAGTACATGGACATTAAATTTATTTTTCAGAATACATAATAAATTACAAAAAAAATATACACCCAAATACCATATTAGTTTAGTTTCATTGGAAACAAGGAATATAATCTTTTATGTTGGTTAAATATCTTCAACATCTCCCACAAGGAACTTCCCATTTTGTTTTCCTACATAAACCTTTCATTATAACCTTGTGAAAAGAAAACCTAAAAAGGATGAGATCAAAAGCTCAGTAAGGGTAAACATTGATAAAATTAAGTAAACCGTAAACATAAGAGTGTAAAAACATGAGCATAATGTTTTAATAACAATATCTTGAGTCATGAAATAAATGTTGTCAATAGGTAATGCATATATCATAAAAGAACATTAACTATGATAGAAAAATAATGGAATAAAACAAGGAATTATGGAAAACAAACAACCACATAATATGATTTCCTTATTACCCAAGGAATTTCTACCAAGACCATCACAGTGGACAAAGTCCATTACTGAACCGGGTTTACATGTCGTTCCAACCATGTTTTATTGAACTAGATTTACTTGTCGTCCACCCTGGTATTACTAAATTAGATTTACTTTCCATTTTAGTCTTGTCTATCTCATGAGATATAAATCTTTAACTAATGCATTGGAGGGAGATATAGGTTCAAACCATATCATAATTAAATAATTATTACATGTTCCACAAAAACATAAATCATTCATCATAGCGTAAGCCATGAAATAAAATAGGTTTCATAAACATCATTCCATCAGAATCCATACAAAATAAATGAATTTCATCAAAATATTTCAATCATAAAAATAGTAAAATCATAGTAAGAATATATAAAGAAACATAATCTTATGTCATCTTTGATGGAAAATAATTTTTATGTAACACTTGAACTTAATTCCAGAGGAAAATATCGTTTATTTTTAAAAAAATTTATATTTTCAAAATGAAATGAAATTTAAAAGGAAAATAATATAGTATAAAATATTGTGGAAATAATTTATAGGAAGCTTTATGGAAATATATTGTAATGAAACTGTAAGAATCCATTCATGCCTTATATGTAAAAAATATTTTCCCTGTACTTTTTTCAAAAAAGTCAAAAGGTACCTCAAATTGAATAACGAAAAAATATTCCTTTCATACTGTTTAATAAAAAATAACATAAGGGTAAAATTAAATTTAACAATTATTTAATAATTGAAATAATAGTACATAAATTAAAATCATGGATGTGGATGACAATTATTACCCTGTAAATATTTATATATAAACAATCTCAAATAAAAATGAGATTGTAAAATTATCCCTTACCCAAGGTCAGATTTCTCCATATATGTCTGAAACAAATGTATAGTGGGTTTAAACATATTAATAACTTTTAATAGAACTATAATAACATCTATGATATCATATATGATTTACTTATGACTTTATAGTACCCGTTAATTTATCAATTTTTTGTTAAAGCAACATTTGGGGTAATAATTATTTTATTTACGGTACGTGTTTTGACTTCTAATTGTTGATAATATTATATATATCATGATTTATGTACTTAAAATATTTAAAAAATGATTTATATAACATAAATATTCAGTATATAAATATAAATAATAGATAGATAAAAGAAATGAAAGACACAATTCACGGAGACGGTAGGCCGTACGTACACATGAACGCTATTTTTGTTTCCTTATTGAATTGAATGGAAGAAAGTAAATGAAATATATATATAAATAGATATAGTATAATTATTATTTCATATATTTAATGATTATTTATTATATATAAATTATACTCATTTTTTAATGGTTAACATGGAGAATGAATCTCATCGCGTCATGGAGATGGTAAGCCTTACGTACGCACGAGGAACATTATAATTCACTTAATCATTAAATGGTATAAAATATGATGTTATATTAATTATAAGGAATAATTACCAGGTTATATTCCTCAATTTCATCCATTATATGAGTCATTATACACATCCAAATTAAATATTATTGAATAAAAAATTACACCATGATGAGGAGATGGTAAGTCGTACGCAAAAACCCATGGTGATATTATTATTTGTAGGATGGATAAAAGGAAGTATAAGGTTATACCATAATTATAATAACATATAAGAATGTAGATGATACTGTATTTATTAATTTATTATGGTAACAACATTTTTATAAGAAGTATAATAAGAAAATAATTTCGAACGACGTGACAAAAAATTACCTCTTTTTCAAGTATGTCCTTTTGATTTGATCAAAAGGTCTCACTAGGATTGATTTATGACTATAGTGTAACCTCTAGGAGGAATGAATTTTTTGTGTAGGATATTTTTTCAGGATTTTTCGAATCCAATGTTAATGGGAGTTTTGAATAAAAGAGAAGGATAAGTGCCCTTTTATAGGAGAGGTCTGTGGGCATTTGAGGAAAATCTTAAAATATTAATTTATTATAAATTTATTTTCGGTTTTAAATGGTCCCAAACTCATTTATTTAGAATATAATATCAGTATGGGTCTAAATTCTCACAACCAAATAAATTTTATACATGACTTTATATTATTCTAAACCTTATCATTTTGATTTATCATTATTTAATTTTTTTAATTTTATTTGTGGTATAAATATTATAATTACTAAATGGTTATAAATATATACTTCTGTAAATTTAATTGTATATAATTTGATTTATTATAACATTTTGACCATATAATTTTCACTTTGTAATTTTTAAATATTTTTATTATTTTTAAATAATTTAATAATATATAATTCTTATAAAATATCAATACTATCAATATTGACACTATTCATTTATTTGAAAATAAATAAAATCCAAATAGAAGATAAATTAAAACAAAAATATTTAATACACTCCAAATATGTTATAGTCACCAAGTATATTCGTGGAGAACAACAATTATTTAATATGTTATTTATTTTACTACTTTTTAAAAAAATTATTTGATATTTATATCAATAAAATAATTTCTATATCACTATTGTGTCATCATTAATGGTAAATATTTAATCTATAAAGATTTTAAATAAATTTACATGATGTGTATAATTTCGTTATATTTTTAGTGACTATTTCTGTTCTATGTTTTATCATATTTATCACTACATTACATTTATTATACTTATAAGATATATGAGAGTGACATGTTTTCAATTTCTTTTGTTTTAATTATAATTACATCACTTCCATAAAAAAATCAATTAAATATATAAATTCAGACCCTACAGTTATATTTGACAAATTAATCCATTAAATTGGATTTAGGATGGTGTTATGATAATTTTATTATCCATATCATATTGTTTGTTTCTATAATTTACTAAATTTACCTTTACTATTAATAAAAATTACTCTAGTTAGTATTCATAATATCCCAAATAATTTAGAGGAACCTATTAAAAAAAATTGGACTCACTGATTCCAAATATATCATCAATTTTTCAAATAAAAAACAAATAATTTTAATTATTTAATTTAAAATTAATTCATGTTGTCAAAGCCAGAAAGCACAATTTTATGAAGTAAATAATATCAAAAGATTGACATGTTTTTATGTCATCTTTAAATGTAAAATTACATAAAAGGACCTAAATTGGAGTAAATGATAATTAAATTATCCAATAACACTTTAAAACAAATTAACAATATAGTATGAAATTATAAATAAATTAGAAGAAAAGGCTGTATTGAATCAAAATGTAGTATTTTCACTATTTTTTAAAATATGAATTTCATCAGAAAAATACCAACAATTCAACCAATGTAAATTTATATGTCCATATTCTAAAGAATACATTTATATTGTACAATATAATATATAAAATAGTTATAAACTATATTTAAATTTATTACTCCATCAAAAGGTGAAAAAACTGCAATTTTTTAATAATAATTATTCTATCAGAAAAATGATTTTTTTTGTTATATCGTGTCTAGAAAAAAATAAATACTATTTTTAATGCTATATAAAATTAAAAATGTGAATAATACTATTCATAACGACTATTTTATATCCCATTAAATAATAATATTTTAAAAATATAACATTTTTTAGTGAAACCTAGTATTGCGTACAACACAATCTATAGAGGAAGGTCACTCTTGCATGTAATGAAAGCCAAATATGTGTGGCATGTATTGAAATATTCTATTAGTGTTGTGTATAACATAATCCAAACATAGTTCTTTTATACATTGAACAAAATCTATGCCCAGTGTTGTGTGAAATGAATTATATCAAAAGAACTTGAATTTTTTTTACACATTCAAACTAAAGTGTAGCATATACTGCAAGTTAGTACAGTGTTGTGTGTACTACAAGATAATATTAGTGTATCATACAACACAATACATAAAATAAATTAGAAATAAATTCTCTCATAAAATATCAAAGCATTATAATAAACATCTACCCATCTTCCATGATGACAAAGGGAACCACGAATCAATGGAGTGGATTGAATAGATTGAGAGGATATTCAACTTTGTGAAGACTCTCAAATACTCTCTGGTGGGGTTTTTAATGTAAATTCTCAAATGTGATTGGAGAAGATGGTGGGATTTTGTAATTAAAATGAGTTGACAGAAGTTCTTACTTTGGTTTAATTCAATAAGATCATTAATTAGAATTTTTATATCAAGACATTACATATGAAAAAGACCCAGAAATTTAAAAACTTGGAGTAAGGGAAGTGTTATATTCTAGTGTAATCCACTAGTTTTTATATGCAGGTTCATTTGGACCATGAGATTTTACCCAATGATTACCTGAAGAATCAGAATATCTAGATGGAGATGAGGGAAAATATTCAGTCAATTATAGTTCTTTTGTGCCTTATGTATTTTTTGTAGGTTGTCTATTATGACTCTATGGGTAAGATGAATATAACTTAGAGGGAAGGTGTGGGAAATGCTTTAGTGGGTGCATCCTCTTGTCAGAAAAGAAGTACAAGAGTGTTCTATTTTCTATAAGACTAGATTCATGGGATTCTTCGGGAGAAAGACAAGTTATTTTCTATATTTGTGGGAGGAATGGTCATATGTGGACTCATTGAATGAAGGATATTATTACATTTCATCTTGGGGGTGATTTTGAAATCTGCAAAATTTATCTTAAATGATATCCTAAGGAAGAAAGGTTGAATCCACATTTCCTAATGGATAATAGGTTCAGGTAGATTCTTCCATGGGTGGTGGGTATCATTCTTAGGCCTAAGGGGTATTTCAAGTGGCTAAGTCCCAATGACTTTATTTGGAAGAGTTTCCACTAGAAGAATCTAAAGATGCTCCAATTACTGTTAGATGTATGATGATTATTTCATCTTCTAGGGTGCAAGATTTTATTAATACGGGTGCTAGTCATTATTTAATATCATGAATGTTGTTAGATATGTTGGTTTTGGGGTAATAGAATTTGAATTTCTCATTGGATATTTACGCAAATTTAGAAAAGTTTCCCGAACAAGTTTTCATGTGAACCACATGTTGGGTAGTGATGGTCAATGTTGAGGTGTTTTGGAATTTCATGGTCCTTGATCTTGACATATATGACTTCATTACTGGCATAGATTGGATGATCAACATGAAGGACCATATAAAATTTGATCACTGCCGGGTAAAGTTCTTATCTACTGATGGAGTCACTCGTGTTATACAGGGTGAGTGGGACCATATATCTAGAATAGAAGGGCCAATTTTTCTTCATATTGGTATAATCACATGCTAGTTTTATGAAGTACTTCTTGAGGTGGTTGATCGATTATGGAAAGTCAACTTCTTACTATTTTGTGTGTGTACCATGTGGTATTTACAGATGATTTTTTTGGAATACCTACATTTATAGAGGTTAAGATTACTATAACATACTCCATATTATGATTCTCATTTATATTCCATCATATAGAATGGAACCTGATAAGTTCGTGTAACTTATGGTCTAGCTTAATGACCTGGAGGTGAAAAGATTTATTCATCCTTGACTGTCACTATGGTATTCACATGTATTATTTTCCAAGAAGGACGACATGATCCTAAGACATTGTATTTCCAATAAAAAGTTAAATCAGGTTTCCATTATAATTAAATACCCTTTATCCACAATTAAGGATACATTTGATCATCTTAGAGGGGTTGTTGTTTTTATAAGACTTCCCTATAGTTGGTGTTCAGCAAGTTGAGAGTCTAGGAAGATGGTATATTGAAGAGAACATTTTGGAGTTAATATAGTCATTTTGAGTTTGTGGTTATACCCATTGGCCTCACCAATGTTCCTAAGATGTTTATGAGTTAGATGAACTGGATCTTTAAATGGTTCTTGGACTCATTTTCTGTGGTCTTCATGGTTGATATCTTTCTATAGTCCAAGACAGAGGAGGACCAAAAATACAATTTATATATCACTATTTCAAACATGAGGTAACATCTTATGTATAGTAAGATCTCTAAGTAATTGTTCAAGATCTTAGAAGAGAAGTTTCTAGTTCATGTGATATCTGAGAGGGGCATCTCAGTTCATCCTAAAAAGGTACAGGATGTTATCTCTTTGGAGCAACCCAAAAATGCGTTTGAGATAAAGATATTTTTAGGTCAGGTTTGATACTATAAGCTATTTTTGTATACTTTTCTATGACCATATATTTGATGGGTTCTTTAACCTATAAAGGGGTATTTTTTGAAGGGAATGAAAAGTGTCAGAGAACTTTTGAGGTGATCAAGATGAGGTTGAATTCATCCTTGGTTATGACTCTTCCAATACCAGGGCAAGGTTATGATGTTTTCTGCAATTTTTATGGTACAATTTTGGTTTATTTCTTGATGAAGGGGAAAGATGTTGTTGATTATGGTTCACGCCATTGTCTTTCTCATGTGAAGAACATCCCTGCCCATAATGTTGGGTTGGACATTATTATGAATGTACACAAAAAGTTTCATCACTATATATTTATAGAATTATTTATGGTATATATTAATCAGAAAATCCTGAAGAATATTTCTATTCATAGGAATCTAAACATGTGAAAGATACACTAGGATTAGTGTATTAAAACCATTAATTTTTATCTAAAATATAGTCATTTGAAAGGAAATATGGTTGATGATGCATGGAGAAAAAAATTAGTAACATAATTCATGAAGGATTCGGTTGTGCAGTGGTCTCTAATGAGTTTATTTACTGATATGAGAATGAGTGTAATGGAGGATGGTGTAATGGAACTCATGTATTAAATAAAGGATCAACCACATTTTGATATCTATGTTCTACTTTAGTATATGAAAGAAACTGAGAACTAATGATTTGGAGATATCTTAAATTGTTTGGAGACCACATGTGAGATTTTTGAGTCTCCTACTGGATCATTATGATTCTGTTGCATATTCATTGTTCTATTATCCTATAGATATGAATTATTAGATATTGAAAACTGATCATGTTGGTTTATGAACCCTGGGAATAAAAATATGTACCATGTCTTGAGACAACGGTACTGGTGTCTAGGGATGAGAAAGATAGTATTAGATTTTTTTATCCCGGTGTATCACATTTCATAGAGTTAAAGAAGAACACCATAGAACTGTAGGATTAGTGAATCTATTACCCGTTTCGGTATAGAAGTTTGATGAGATTTCAATTGATTTTTTTATTAACAAAGGAATCAAATAGGAAGAATGAAATTTGGGTGATTAGTTATAGAATCACTAAATCCAAATATTTAGTTCCATTAAAGGAAATGATTATTTTGGAAGAACTTGGAAAATTGAATGTCTAATAGATTGTGGGAATTCATGGAGTTCCCATTATGGTTGTTTCTTATAGGGACATGAGGATCACATCTGGGGTTTGGAAAGGATTGAATGAGATGATGGTTTCTATGTTGAAATTGATCATATCTTATCATCAACATATAGATGGGAAGATAGAGTTAGTTTTCAAGGATCTTGAGGACATGCTCTGGGTTAGTGTGTTTTGTTTCAGTGGATCGTAGGACTTGAATTTTCCTTTGGTTTAGTTTTAGGATAAAAATATTTTTCAATATTTAATTAGGATTGGACCATTTGAGGATTTGTTAGAGTGGCCATGTCCGTCTCCCTTATGTTGTGTAGAGTTGGGAGAATTATCCTCAGTTTATTTGTGTGTTGTTTGAAGATAACATAAATGGTTCAGTTGATCTATATGACATTAATAAAAAGACATAATTTTCAATAATATTGTGTGGACCATCTTTGTTTGACCCAAAAATATTAAGGTTGGTGTTGGGGTATTTCTAAAAGATTCAACTCACATGGGAATGCGGCGATTGGGTAAACACAGTAATATGTCACTATGGTTTTTGGGCCCCTATGAGAATGTTGAGAGACTATAGATTGTATCCTACCCATTTCATTTCCCTTCTTAATTGACTTCTGTACATGATGTTTTTCACATTTTTCAGGTTATGAGGTATATACCATATCCATCCTATGTTATTAGATTATAGGATGTTGATCTTCATCCTGATACCACATTGTCTGAGTAGAATGTTTGGATTATGGATCTCCATGATAAGAGACTACATGGTAAAATGACCACCTATCCTGGGTAATGTGGCAGTGTAGAAAAGTTCACCATGATATGTGGGAGTGTGAGCCATTCATGAGGTAATAAGAGCCTTATTATTTTTGTGGATAAACACTCTTATTCTATTTTTGTGGAGAAGAATATTATATTGTGGGGAGATTGTAACACCCTATTACCTTTATGTGAGTATATTTTTACATTCGTTTTGGTTTCCATTCCCATTGGTTGAATATCACTGACCATGGAATTAAGTGGATACCATTAATGTTGAAGTCAGGGATATTTGGATTTTTCAAAATAAATATATGACTTTATTATGCTCATTGAGCACTCACATTCCATGTAAGTGACATAGATTCCCTGTAATGGTTTGTGGGAAGAATCCATGAGATAAATATAAAAAACAAACTAGTTACACTCTGTGTAATAGGTACATCCAATGTATATATAAAAATATGTACATTATTAAAAAAATAGGTTTTTAGTGTATACAGAACCAGATGATTGAACGACTTGGAAATGGATTACCCTCTACATAAATGTGGTGGTGTTAGTTTTTATGGCGTCATAGGATTTATATGCTTCATTGTATCCTTGTATAGACTTCCTATGTTGACTTAAAGAACTCCCTAGGGGATATTGGGCTACACATTTCCGTAAGGATAGAATCGTTCTTTTATCGATCAACAAGGTTAGGCACTTTGCCTTTTCATGTAATCATTTTCTCTAGGAGTCTCATTCATTGTGGTTGTGGTGCAATTTTGTGTATGTATTGGTAATAATATTTTGGTTTCCATCTATTCTTTGTAGTCTCTTCTCATTACTTTTATTATAAAATAAAATATTGTGGTTTCTAATCCCTTTTTTCAAAGGCATTTTGTTTTTTTGAATCTCCTAAGTTAAGTGGATCTATAAAATTTTTCAATTTTATCGAGTTTATTATTGTTCATAATGATTCATTGATATTAGAAATGGGATTGAATGTTTCAAATGTGAAAAGGGAAGGGGTTCACATTCAAAATGTATTTTTTATTTGTAAATATATTTTCATTAATTTTAAATTGAAAATGTACTATCAAACCCTGATAAAAATTGTCTTGAATTTTAAATGGTTTTAAAAATATTTGACCATGGTTTTAAAAAAATAAATTGAAAAACATTCCATAATAAGAACCATTAGTGAATCATGAAAGAGACAAATGTAACCTTACTGTGTGTGATAACACTAGTAGGTAACCTCTTATATGTCTATCATCTATTGTAGGATTTAATGTTATTTGGATCCAACCTTGTGACTTTTTGGCTCATGAGTTTATATTACATATTGTTATATACGATAGATCTAAATAGGTAGGTTCATTATTGATTCATGTTTTTCATTGTATGGCATATTATTTGATGGATGTGGGACAACATGTGTATTTATATATAGTATATTTAACTTATTTTTTATATTTGGAAAATATAACATAAATTTTTTGATAAACTCAAGGATTTTTTGAAAATATTTTTCCATTTTTTTATTTGATAAATTATTCTAAAAATATTTTTGTTAAAATCTTGGAATTGTGCATTATTATTATTAGAACATTTATAGATCTATTGGTGGTATCCTACTAGGATTTGTTTCTCAAACCCTACTTGTACTTTTCAGGGTTGTTTTCCTAGTTTTCTATGATACATGAAATGGGAAGAGAATTTTTAAGAATGAAATCTGTATTTTGCATTACTATTTCAGTTTGGGTTGGTTTGGTGATGATTGTGGTCTCACATAGACTAGTTTGTCTATAATTTTTGTACTTTATGGTTTAGTATGTTTGTTTAAATTGTGCCACCCGTATTCCTTATTTGAACTATGTATGTATTTCTTGTTTTCATTATATAAAACAATTTTTATTATCTTTGTTTTACCTCACACCATAATGGGTTGACTTGAGTGACTGGTATTGTTAACCTAGGTTGGTCTGTTACAACCTAAATGATCGAGTGAAAGCTATTGTTTTAATAAAACATAACTAGAGTAAGGTATTGATCATAACCACTTTTTAAAACCATTAAACAAAATTTTATCATATCCTCTAGGGTTTTAATTTTTCTCTCAGCCTAACCATCAATCTATGGATGATACACAGTACTAAAAATAAACTATGTTTTAGTAGTTTGTTGAAGAAGTTTCTAAAATTTTGATGTAAACATTAGATCCGAATCAGATACAATTTAAAGTGGTACTCCATGAAAACAAAAAAGTTTCTAACTTTATATTTTGGTGAGAAGACCTAGAGAAAAATATTATTTGGTAGAAATTTATTATGACAACTTCGTAAGGTGGTTGATTAGAACCACTAATTACATTAACATTAAATATAAGATGAAAACTGATGGTTACCAGTAACATTAATATAATTTCAAAAAAAATTAAATGCATTCCTCATAATATAATGTTATCACTAAACCATATACAAAACAAAAAAAAATTTATTTCAATTAATGTCTCCAAATATATCTACAATCCTTATAATATCCCATAATATAAAACCACAAATGGGTTGACAATTACATTGAATTTATGATCCATGTTAAACTCATAAACCCATTATGGTATCCATAACTGTTAAGTTAATATTTGATGAAGAAATATATATTTCCAAAATTAACACAATCCAATGATATTTATAGATTATTATAACTAAAATACAATTAATAAAATACCTTCACCACATAATTCCTAAATCCAAATATATGAAAATTGGAATTATATCACTTTAATGATTGACAACATATATTTCATTCCTTGGTATATAAGTTAATTCTTAGCTCATGTCATTTAGTGGTATAATTACCATATTTCGTACAAATATGAAATTAAAATCCATGGAAATGTTTCACTTTATGACATTATTTTCGTCACAAATAACATATTCCCCTCCATTTCAGATATTTTTATATGTTCTTCATGCCACCTTATTGATATTTTTGGATGCTGAATATTATATCATTTAAATTCATTACCACACATAAATTCATTATAGTTAATCATCATCCTATTTAATGATTTTGGAATATCACTAGAGATATATTATTAATTTTATTTCACATTATCTGATTTGGCATAATCAGAATATCTATCATTCATATTTCCATCCAATCAGGTTTCTCATAATCACCAAATGTTCCATCAGATTCAGTGTTAACATGATTCATTCTGGTTCTAGCCATTCACAGTAACCCAAAATAATATTATGGGAAATTATAATAATTGTGGGAAACCATATAATCAAAATAAAATATCTTTTAAGATGTATAACCTAGGAAACATTACCATTAATCTATAAAATCTTAGAATTATCCCATGTCATTAAATGTATTAATCTATTTAGATCCTTCATGATTTTTTGTAATGATTTTGTTACTTTTTATATAATATTCCCCAATAGTGGAAAACAAGGTGTGAAATAAGGGCCATTTTCAAACACGAAGTGATGATTATGTCTAGCTCAATTCTACATTTTCAGAGTTCTTGCCCCTAGGCATCATTATGATACATACACAACAACTTATAGTATCAAAACATGGATGTAATTTTATTTAAATCAATTTCTCAATCCAATAAAAAAATACAAGACACTTTCCTATAATTTGACCCATCATTAGACTTATCCTAAGAGACATCCCATGAAAAATACTTAGAAATATCCCTACAGATCTCACTAATATTTTATCATACTATTTTCCAAAGGTTAACAAAAAAATCCTATGATACCAAAAAATTCATCTATGGTTTTTTATACATGGATATTACTATTTTCATATGAATATTCAATAAATTACATAAACACACGTCTGTGGACCATAATAGATTAGTGTTTTTTGGAGACTGGGTATATAATCATCAAATTTTTTGAAATTTCCTCAATGTCACCTATAAATATCATCTTGATAAGTACACTTCATAAAAATACCCTTGTTAAAACCACTCTTCATAACCTTTGGAATGGGAACATAATATAGGGTGAACTCAGATGCTCGGTATGGGTAAACATGGAATATACATTAGAATAAAATGAACATAAGATTATGATAATGTGATCATAAAAAATTATAATCAAACCCCGTATAACAAATTTCATAATCTTGAGTCATGGAATAAATATTTACATTTCATAAGTCATGAATTATATGGAATTAAAAAAAACATTATACTTGGGAGCATAACATTGGAATAATACACGGACTTGTGGAATAAACATAAGAATAGAAAATAATTTCCATAGTAGTCATTGATTACAACCAAGGATATTAAATTAGAATTAGTTTACTCCCTAAACAATCATATTCATCATTGTTCAATCCCAAGACCATCAAAAGAGTCAAATAATCTTACTTAACTAGGATCACTCTCCATTTCAATGATATTTATATCATGAGATATAAATCTTTACCCAATGAGTTGGAGAATGATATATGTCTCATCCATCACATAATGAAAATAATAAATATGTGTTCTACAATATCATAACAAATCATAATACCATTACCCATGAAATGGAATTGGTTTCATAAATATTTCATCATATCATAACATGTAAAAATGAGAAAGGTTTCATAATCATTTGATTGTTCCATCATAGCATAAAAAAAGTGAATAACAAACAGGTTTCATAATAATTTCATCATGTTATAACCAACGGAAGAGAAATGTATTTTATTAATATCTTTTCTTCATTAAAAATTTAGGTAAATAATTAAAATGGTATCTTTGTTTTATATCCCCAGTAAAGAATAAGATACATAAAATATTTTCATCCTTGATGAAGAATGATTATTTAAATAAATCACTTGAAACATATCATGAGGAAGGTAACTTTTCTTTGAAATTTCTTTAATAAAACAAAAAATTCATAAAATACTTTTGGAATCGTTTTATTAGAAAATAAATTAGAAAAAACAAATAAATAAATACTAAAAATAATAATTTTAATGATTTCGTGAAGAAAACAACTCTTCCACTTTGAAAATAATTATTTAAAAGATAATAAATTTTCAAAATAATTTAATTTGGAAATAACTTTTAAATTATATAATAAAATATTTTAAAATAATTTAAATCATTTATTTATGAAAATATCCTCTCTATGTTGGAAACTAAATTTTTCATTTTTTTCAAAATCCTTATTTTCTTTAAAATATTTTATTTAAAATCAAGGAATTTCTTAAATATTATTGTCACGAACCTGGTCGGGTCGCCTCGGCACCCACCCTGATCCGTAGCATGGCTCGAAGAGAATTCTTGATCCCCACATGCTAGAACAAGTGCTCGAGTATTAAAAATTACATGGGAACTATTTACCTGAAATAAAATATTGAATGACAAAAAATAAGATAAACAAACTCAAATTGGAAACAGAAAACCTACTGTGCCTTTAAACTATAAAAATCCATAAATTTTGCAATTCAACTAAAACCCAAAGTGAACAACAACAAAAATAGTGAACTAAAACACTAAAACCAACCACCAAGTGAAGACCGTCAGCAAACAGAACCACCATCACTAAGCATGATGTCACAACCTTGAATACACAAGAACATAGTCTACACACACCCAAATGTGTGTGTAGGTTGTGAGCCAAGAGCCCAGTAGGATACCACCAAATAAAAAGTTTCCATGCCACAACATAAAAATGATAATTTAATGTATTTATTTAAATCCATACTTTTAAAAAATATTGAGGAAAACATTTAAAAACTGGATGTGAAAATAAAAGAGTACTGAATGAAAAACCATTTCACAATACTACTTCAATATTGGAAGTTAAAATTTATAAGGAACATTCACATACACAAGAGGTCCTCCATATGCCGATGGAAGGAACCACATCATGAATATTAGATCACTATGGGTAAATCCCCTAAGGTTTATCTAACTCGAGTGGGACCCTAGATCCTCGTGACTCGGTGAAATGTGGCTTAAAAATAATGACCCTCAGAAAATGTGGCTTAGAAGACCACGACCCTCAAGAAAAAGTGGCTTTGAAGACAATGACCCTCAGTAATTTATATGTTTCATTAGTGTTGCAATCGTTAATCAAGCTAAGTGAAACGTGGACGATACCATTCCTGATCACTTGTGCACTAGTAATAGTCCTCCCACCTAGATACTTGGGGTTTTTCCTTGTGCTCAAACAAGTTTCACATTCCCAAAGTATATTACTTTTTCATATCACAGACCAAATAAGACATTACAAGAAAATTCCACCACTTACATACCCAAACAACATTTCAAAAAACACACGAAAACCACAATACCTTTTCAAAATATATTTTCCATTACCTAATAATTTCACAAATCCCCATTTGGAAACAATAAATGAAGAACATAACAATTCAGACAACATAGAAAACATCATTTAAATAACACAACAAGGGCCAACACAAATGAACACATCCAATTAAAAATAAGAATAATAATTTCAAACCATTTTCTTAAAAAATTGTCCTTCAGACTAGTTTCACACCAATTGCACTATTAACTGAACCATTTTCACCCCTTATAAAACACCACCAAGCGACAAAAATTGGTTTTACACCAAAAACATGCCTCATTTTAAATAAATATACGAATTTAAATACGGACGCATATTCAAATTTTCCCAAATACTACTTTCGCTCTATCTCAATAAATCAATAAATCATTTAAACTATTTGTTAGATCTATTCAAGATAAACTGAAGCAAAGTTTACACCAAAAACCACTTTTTCCCATATCGATCCATCACATTGAAATCAAATACTCACGGTAACAATATCAAAACATGTTTTCCATTATTCAAGTAGTTTTAAATTTAATTTCAAAGGTGCACAATAATGCAATGCACCCAATGTGATTCATTTTCCATTAAAAATCTCCATTTAAATATACACACACTCATAGACCTTGAAAACGCATTTCACACCTACCAAACAACCCCAAAAACCTTTTGAACCATGTTTCTCATCTCAGACGCCACTAAAATAAACAATTTCTAAATTTATAAAGCATCAAACATGCACACCACAAGGCCTCACTTTACAACACAAAAATTTTAAATACTAGAACCATTTTAAAATCAATTTCACATCCTAACCCTTCCAAAACCTCATTGTGACCCCTAGAACATAGTCATGGATCATAATGAAAATCAACACGTCAATATAGTTTATCTTCTCCTGAAAAACTCAATTTAATCACACCCACACCTCAAGCATTCTTGAAAACACAATTTTCACACTTTAAAAAATTAAGTAAAATACTTCTAAAGATTTAATCAACACGACGTGCATAAAATACATTGGAATTTACTTAAAAAATTCTGACTTATAAAATATTCATATCGAATCATGTCTAAAATAAAATTCACACCATACAATTTTTCATCAGATAAAATTATTATTTAACTAAGGAAAATTTTAAATCATCAAAAGATGTAATAGCATGGAACCAGCTTCCTTCGTTGAAGAAAACTCTATGGTATGGTGTTTAACTTCAATTGGGCATCCAACGCACCAAAAGCAAAGCCAAACAGACCCTAAATCAAAGGAACATACCTTTATTTTCAAGATTGAACCTATAATAACTCGGATAACCCAAATAGAAACCCTAAAATGAGGGGAAGATTACTTACCAGGAGGAGAGGGAATAGCAGAAGGGTCGCGTTAACTGAAGGAGGAGGTTGGCGGTTTGTGGCAGGGAGAAGGGGGAACCAAAGGTTCGCATTTTCAATGAGGGGCTGATCCGCGCCAGAGGCGCATGCACGATGGGGCTGTCGAGGAGGGTACGAGGCAGTAGTTGCTGGGCGGAGCAGGAAGGCGGTGATCAGTGTTTCGCTAGAGGGTAATTTTTTAATATGGGTTTTATGAAAAAAAAATTGGGAAAATGGGTTAGGGTTCCGATATTTTTAAAATTGGGTCCAGGATGCCTGAACGCCGTTCACGCATCATGGACCCAGGCAGTAATCTGTGAACATCGTTCACGCGTCCTTGCACGGGAAAAGATACGTGAACGACATTCATGCATCCGAGCCGCGGCAGTGATGCGTGAACCCCATTCACGCATCCTTCGCGGACTAGCTAAAGGAAGTGTGAATGGGGTTCACGCATCCGACCAAGATTTTCTATAAAAGGAGGCCCCCCTCCAAAACCCACTGTTCTCATATAGTTTTTGTTGCGAAGCTTTGCAAAAATTCTTTCTCAACAAATATTTGATGCTTTTATTGAGGTAAAATTTCTATTTAATAATTTAATTGTTTAATTGTGTTTATTTATTTCATTTGTATGTTTAATTGTGTGTATGATTTATTTATTTTATATGTTATGCATGAAATGTTTTGTATGATTTAATATTATTGATGTTGAATGTTTGTATGATTTAATTTTTTGATTGTCTGTTGTCTGAATATTGAATGTTTTATGTTATGTATAAAATTTATAATGTTTAGGAAAAGTAATTTATGTTAGTGAAATTTATTTTAATGAATGGTTTTTATGTAAGTGTAAATTAAATAAATTTTATTTACTAGTAATAATATTTTTAATCAATAAAGTAGAAAATATATTTACTTATATTTTGAATAGTAGATGAATGCCCAAAAAATATTACAATTTCATAAAATTTAAAATAACAAAAGTGTTTATTATGTAAATCTCAATTAGATCAGTTATAATAAAATTTATTAAATGTTATTAATAATTATATATAAATACACATAAAGTTAAATTTTTGTAAAAGAGGTGTAGTATTTAATATAGATTTTATATAATACGGATAATATAATAAATATACCAAAAAACACAGCATGATTGATGACTGATCTTGAGATGACTGACCATGCATAATTGAAATTACATATTTTATTTTGTGTCTTCTATTATTCAATTTGTAATAATTTCATTTTTTCTGCATTGATGACCTGCGAGTCATCTCTCATTAAGTGTAAGGACCGATGTGTCTGCTTAAAATAATTTATGTATTTCATACCCCTATACCCCCTCACATGCATGTGAGTAAATTAGTAATTAAATGATAGACGCCCCAAATAGGTGTCGATGAAGAGGCATCCCCGAATAGTTGTCGACGAAGAGGAATTCGAGAACTCGTTCAAGAAGAGGCGTTGCTGTTTGACAGGAGATTGGCGTTTGCTATAATATTTGATATTAGAGATAAGAGTTTACCTATATAGGTTGTGGTTAGTTTATCAGATAATAAAAAACTAATCGTAAGTCTCAAGATCAAGTCATTATTATATATTCATAAGTAATTAAACTTTATGAAACATTATATTTCTTTTGTGAAAAAATCACAATCACTATACCATAATAGTGATAAATAAATACATAAAAAAAGTCTCAAGATAATCAATACATAATAAAGTATCAAGATTATATTAAATTTACTGTAAAGTGATGCTTGATATCGGCTCCTGCATGGTTCCACTGATTCATTTTCATATAGTCGAGTGGCATCAGACGGATAGGGTTATGAGAAAGTTTGGATTCCTTCAGCCAGTTCCCGACCCACCCATTCAGTTGGATTCATTGCATTCCCTAAATATTTCAAGGAAGAGAGATTTTGATTGGAGGAGCTACCATGCTAGATATGTTGCGCTATCGGACAGACGACGGGAGTCCCAGTTACGAGGGGCAGGGACGGTACGTTTTCATTTGATGGATCAAATGGATTATGCAGGCTAGTACATCAGGTCTCCAGTCAGATTTTTGACACGGTACAGATGGGGCCTCCATGACATGGTATGCATTCTTTATTTCAATGTTTAAATATTTTTTATTCAAATTAGTTAACAACAGAATTTTTTTTCAAAGGATGCTCGTATTTTTCATCTACTTCATATGTCTGATCCAGTGGAGAGAGCTGCCTTTGACCCAACATATTTTTACAGCCTTGTACGACAGATGCTACCGTCGATGGACGAGATTTATCATGGAATTTTCATTGATCCACCACCTGCTGCGGAGGCCGCAGAGCCTACTACGGAGGCCGCATAGCCTTCTTTAGAGGCCACGGATCCTGCTGAGCCTCACATAGATGTACCTGGGGGTGAGAACCCTATTATGGATGATGTTGTTCCACAGGAGGTGGCTGCTCAGCTTGCTCAGCCACATGATATTGTTCTACTGGAGGAGGGTGTTCAGCATGATCAGTCAGATGCTCCTCCAGCTTCTCAGGCACAACCACAGGTACTTACAGACGCTGACTAGATTGAGTTCGATGTTTTATTGCAGTTATCTGCAGCAGAGCAGCCATATACATCCTATATTTTTGAGAGTTCCAGCCAGCTTCCACTATCTGTAGATGCAAGCTAGGGTACAGGTGGTGAGACTGTACATCCACCATCTGTCACACAGGAGGATGTGGAGTTGGTTGTCGATGAGGATGTGCAGTGTATGACAGAGCACAGACATAGACAGACACGGTGTGGATGCATCCAATATACACCTGACTATGGGACAGAGGAGCATCCATGCTGGAGGCGTAGATTAGGTTGACATTTGAATTATGATACATTTTGTATGTGTATTACTGTTATCTAGACTTCTATTATATTTTTAATAAGTGTCTAACTATTATCAAATTATCTACCAATGTATATATATATATGTATAATAAATAATATGATTAAATTAAATGATAAATATTAATTATATTAATTATTTCGAATTGCAATAGAAGTTGTCACAGTTATGATGAGTGCTGGTTTAGTCCAACCATGCAGAATCCATATGTTCATAAGAATAAAAGGCCACAACAAGTGTAGAAGAATGGACCAATAGTTGGAAAATCTTCCATTGGGAATATGAAAAATAATGAAGTCAAGAAAACTGTGAAAGTAACTATTCCCAAGAATAAGTTTGATCTAAAAACCAAGGATTATTTCATGACAAATCTTGAAATTCATATCATCTCAAGAAGTTGAAACATGAGGTATTCCACTCAGACTTTATTCATTATTCTTAATTATATTTCTCATTTAAATTAAGGGGGAGAGCTTGATTGATGGAAATATGGGATGAAAAGGGGAGATTTATCTTTTCACTTGAACTTTTTAATATATTTGGTGAAGTATGTGCATGATTTAACATTTCATTGATAATTTTGATTATCTAACCTTGGTTAATAATTGATACACTTTGAGCATGATTTCACATGTATGGTTGATTATGGACAACATTGAAAACTACAATATGAATTATAAGTTCATTTGGACAATTTTGAGATGATACATATTCAGACTTTATAAAAGGAAACAATTTCTACTGGTACACAATCTAAAGAGTGAGATTATTGAGTATGCATCTCAAAACATAGGTCATGTCCATGACATCACTTCTTCCACCTTATTTAGATAAAATGATATTTTTTAGAGATCACATGCCTTAAAAAATATTACTCTTGGATCTGGAAATGAAACTCAGAGAACTTAGCATAGTGATTATGTGATCATGGTTCACTCATCACAATCACTATATGTTTTTCATGTAACTCATTTGTTCAAAAATATAATAATATTTAATCATAAAAACAATGAAAAAGGAGTATTAGAAAGTATAAAAATTATGTTTCCACTTTAGAATACAAATGGAACCATATGATGATCTTTTTATAAATATATGTTTAACTACAACATGTTGAGATAATGTGAGTGAGTGAAAGATGGTAAGATTATATATTTATCAATATATTCTAGAGAATACTCAAGCCATTCTATTAATAATTATTTCATGAATATCTATTATTCATGAATATTTATTAATAATTATTAACATTATTTCAATATTTTCTATTATTTAATTGATATTTATTAATATTTCTTAATTTTTTACTTTAACTGTATTAGTTTATAATTAATAGTTTTACAATTTGAGGAGGATTTGAGTTCTCTGTGAGATGCGTGAACCCCGTTCACGCATCCCTCCTCTCGGGAGGATTCATGAATGGCGTTCAGGCATCCTTCGCCGTGGAAGCATGCGTGAATGTCATTCACGCATCCCGGACCCAATTTTAAAAATATCGGAACCCTAACCCCTTTTCCCAATTTTTTATCATAAAACCCATATTAAAAAATTACTCGTCTCCAGATGGCCGGAAGAAGCAGCATGCCGGATTCCGTTCAAGGGAGCAAGGCGATAGAATGTAGGGTTGGGGGGGGGGGGGTTCTGCATCACGGCGCTATGATGGGGAAGGGAGTCCAATGGGAGAGAATGAGTGGAGAGAGAAAATAAAAAAATAAAAAAAAAGAATAAAAGGAAACCCTAAAAAACTAAAAGAATTCAAATAAAAATAATAATATTATTATTAATAAAAATATTCTCAAACTATAACCATAATAATAATAATAATATTATTATCAATAAAACACAACTTATTAAATAAATAACTTATTAAATTATTAATACATTTTTCTCATTTTATTTTTATTTTTATTCTTCCAAACATTTATTTTTTTTCACTGTTATTAACTCACTTTATTTAGTTAATTGAACAACGAGCGGGTCACACAACGGTGATAGCGAAGCCATACGACGTTTCAATTATGCTTCACCCGTGCGTCACATGTTGTTGCGCCCCGAAAGAAAAACTAGTTTAGTGATAAAAACATCAAATTCAACTGAAACTCATCCCGCATCTCAACAGAAAATTTTGAAGCCAAATAAAATAAAATAAAATACAATATATTAACTTAATTTAATTATTAACAGTAATTATTATTATTGCAACATTAACAATGACTTAATTAATTACTATTCTTATTTTTTCATAACACTACTAATGATAATAAAAAAAATATTCTCAAATAATAATATTATTATTTTCATTAAGGAAATTTCTTAATTTTTTTTTAAAACTTCTTATTTTTATTTTATTTACATTTCATTGTTGTTTTCACTTTATATGCTAGCCTTGAACACCGAGCAGATCGTGTGGTTAATAGGGTGAGGTCGCATGGTGACTCAAACGAGGCCGCGTGGCCTCAACCACAGTTCTCTGGATGTTGTCAAGTCCAAAACATGCATTTTTAGGTAGGAACTCAAACATTTTATGTCGGGCATCAACCTAAACTACCCATTACCAAAAAAATAAATAAAATAATTTATTTAAAGAAGGAAGGTGTGAAAATTCTAACCTTAATAAATATTTCTGTCCCTAGAAATCCACAACTAATATTGGAGCCCAAAGTAGAAGACGACACCCAACTTATGGTTCAAAGAGGATTCCTACAAAAAATAAAGTGAAGAGAGGCAAACACATCATGCTCAGATAAGGTTACTAAAAAGACATTATCAATAAACTTGTGAAAATACATTCCAGTATGTTTTGCCCACCCCAAGGAGCTAAAACACCTCCAGTTGATTGATCATGGAAAGGAACATAACTAAAGGTCATCATGGGGATTACCTAAGGGGTTCCCCACCATTAAGAACCTATCAACGCCCAAGCCGAGACTAGAAAAATGACACGGGGAGGCCTGAGCAAACTCCCTGCCATTAAGATGGCGACCAAAACTTATTTATTCCGGATACATTTGAGCGAGACATATCCCGGGCCCCCGCATTAGAGATGACAGAAGATACAAAACTTTGCAAATTTTTTGATGGTGACCAAACACCCCACCACAAGGGGCGGGGAGGGCCGGGCCCAACTACCAGGCATAAAAACCATGACTACAGAAATAACAACACCTCTACATCACTAGATGAGTACTATTCAACTTTGCGACCGATTTACCCAAAATACCCCATAAGGACCATTAAAAGCAATTATATGTGGTGAGATGCCACCCCAGGGACTTTAAAGTAACAAGACAATCACACCACTTCATAGCCATAAGAATCCCCACACACCTAAATGGGTCATTAGAAATGGAACCACATGAAACAATTTAAACCACCTTCACCTTCAGTACCGATGATTGAAATAAAATTGGGTTCTCATACACTCTTGAGGTTCCTGACCATGTGCCAGCTTCACTCCAAGTCCTATGGCCAGAGCCTTGATTTTTAAAGCATCTCCTACCTCACAGTGAACTATTGAAGACTCTCAAATAGGGCTTTATCCCTTTGGTGTCACATGCAACCACACCGCAACAGAGAAAACACCAGCAAACAAAATAGATCACGACATCCAACTGATCCCACACAAAACATTTAAAAACAAAAGAGCTAGAATAGTGCATGTGAATTACTATTTGTTCAATTGAATGATATCAAAACACCACAAATCCTCACTGAATAAGACCATACTATTGAGAGAAACATTTCACAGAGAAGGACTTCAATCTGGGTCTTAAACAACACAAGATTCCTATAATCAACCATTGATTCCCCATGTTATTGGGTTTTCCACGTGGGTGACCTATCACAAACCCTTTCTTAAATGAAACTAATGAAGAACCAATGGTTATTTAGAATAGCAGCCCACACCAACAAATTCAGGCTACTTCAACCTTTCCCCACCGGAATATCCTTCACCATTTCCAAACTGGAATTTCAAATTAACGAGGTAAAACTTCACACATCCCAGCTAGAATTAGTTTAAAGGTTTTCAGGGGAACCTTCAGACACAACAGTGTTAGACATCATACCCGACGACTCGAACAACTCTAAGAGACCAAAACACCCTTCGACTACCCTAGCACTTGTCTCCTGGATTCGAGAGGATCTACTTAACCGAAATGGAAAAAATGGATAGACTTAACGCTATCAAAAAAAGGGTAGATTTCTCACATTAATCAACTGGAGGGTTGTCCAATGACGAATTACCCATGGCCTCACTTCAATTGACTGTTAACGCTTTATGGGGGGCGTGCACTAGTCAAGAAAGAAAACAATGGGCCCAACCAAACTGGTCTAATGGTCAAGACATACTGCAAGAGAACACTAAACATGTAGGGAGAACTGATGCAAGGGGTTCCTGAAGCACTTTTCAAAATAAACCATTAACCACACAATTTCACACCAAATTAAAAATAAGAATTCAAACTAAGGACAAAAATCCTTCAAAAAGGATTCTCGGCACGAAACGCCTCACATACAACATTTCCAAAATACAACGACACACCATACAACCATCGATTATTAAAACACTAAAACAATTTTACTTAAAAAATCAGGTTTTCCAGAATCCAAAACAAAAATATGAAAAACGATGCAAGAGGAGACTAGTGTAGACGGTTGACTGAGACATATGGTTGGCGGTTATACGCCAGTCACTCCATCACCACAGAGATTATTCTAGGATAGTGTCCCCAGCTCCACAAGGCTTTCCAGACTCTGTGAGCTCACTAGGACCACTGACCCTACGCCCTTTTCATTTCCCCAAAACAATATTAACTACACGGACCAAAGATTTAAACAAACCTCAACTTACTTTGGTAACTCGTGTCCCACCACGAGGTGTGCTCGGCAAGCACCTTACTCGTAGCTAGGGCGATGAGTCCCGACAATCTTAACTCCAGTACATTGTGACTTTATCCCAAAAGAACATGACTCAAGAGAGAAAACCTTCTCTTATACCATTTTGTCAGGAACCAGGCCGGGTCACCGCGGTGCTTGACCCGATCCGCGACATGACCTGAAGGGTGTTCTCGACCCCCGTGGGCTGTAACATGTTCCCAGATATCAAAACATTACATGGGAATGATTTACTCGAAATAAAAGATAGAACAACAACTACCAAGATAAATAATCTAAAACTAGAAAAATACAACCAACTGCGCCTTTAAACAATAAACGGGCTTAAAGTCTACAATTCAACTAAAACCCAATGTGAACAACAAAAATGATAGAGAACTAAAACTCCAATACCAAACTCCAAGTGAATACCATCAGCAACCACAACCACCATCACTAAGCACGATGTCACAACATTGAATACACAAGAACATGGTCTACATACTCCCAAAGATGTATGTAGGGTGTGAGCCAAGTGCTCAGTAAAATACCACCAAATAAAAAGGTTCCATGCCACAACAACAAAATGATAATTTAATGTGCTTATTTAAATCCATACTTTTAAAACCCTATTAAGGAAAACATTTAAAAAATGAAAGTTAAAAGAGAAGAGTACTGAAAGAAAACCCATTTCACAGTTCTACTTTAAAATCAGAAGATAATATTTATAATGAACATGCACATACACAAGTGGTCCTCCATATGCCGACAGAAGGGACCACATCATGAATAGTAGAGAACTGCAGGTAAATACTCTAAGTTTTATCTATCTCAAGTGGGAACCTAGAACCTCGTGTCTCAGTGAAACGTGGCTTAGAAACCATGAACCTCAGAAAACATGTCTTAGAAGACCACGATCCTCAAAAAATGTGGCTTAGAAGACCACGACCTTCAATAATTCATATGTTTAGTTAGTGTTGCAATCGTCAATCCAGCTAAGTGAAACAGGGACAATACCACCCCGGATCACTTGCACACTTGTTCTAGTAAACCTACCTAGATACTCAGTTTTTTCCCTTGTGCTCAAACAAGTTTCACATTCACATTGTATATTTCATTCTCATATCACATACCAAAAAAGACGTTACACACAAATTCCACCACTTGCATACCCAAACAACATTTCAAAAAAACACAAGCACACCAAAATACCATTTCAAAATATATTTTTCGTTACCTAATAATTTCACAAATCCCCATTTGGAAACACTCAAAGAAGAACATAACAATTCGTACAACATAGAAAACATCATTTAAATAACACAACAAGGGATGACACAAATAAACACATCCTATTGAAAATTGGAAAAATTATTTCAAACCACTTTATTAATATTTTTTCCTTAAAACTTGTTTCGCGCCAATTACACAATTAACTGAACAATTTGCACCACATATAAAAACCCCACCAAGCGATACAAAGTTGGTTTATACAAAAAATATATATCATTTTAAATAGAAATACTAATTTAAATATGGACGCATATTCGTTTTTTCACAAATACTACCTTTTCACCATCTCAATAAATCAATAAATCATTTAAACTATTTGTTAGATAATTTCAAGATAATTCAAAGAAAACATTACACCAAAAACAAATTTACCCTATATCGATCCATCAAATTAAAATCAAATACTCACGGTAACAATATCAAAACATGTTTTACACTATTTAAATAGTTTGAAATTTAATTTCTAGTGTGGAAAATAAGGCAACGCTCTCAAAGGTACTCATTTTCCTTTGAAAATCCCCATTTAAATATACACAAACTCAAAGACATGGAAAATGCATTTCGCTCCTACCAAACAACTACAAAAACATTTTAAATCGTGATTATCGTCTCAAACACCACATAAATGAACAATTATTCAATTCATAAAGCATCACACATGCATACTACAAGTCCTCACTATAAAACACCAAAATATTAAATGTCAGAACCATTTTAAAATCAATTTCACATACAAACCCAACCAAAACCCTATTCGCACCCCTAAAACGTAGTCAAGTTTCAGAATAACCATCAACACATCAAAATACTTCATCTTCTCTTGAAAAACTCAACTTACACACACCTCCACCTTAAGAGATCTTGAAAACATAATTTTCACACATTAAAAAATTAACTAAAAAACAACTAATGATCTCAACAACATGACTCACATAAAATACATTGGCATTTACTTAAAAAAATTCAGATTCATCAAATATTCCTATCGAAGCATGTCCAAAATAAAATTTGCACCACGAAATTTATCATTAGATCACACTATAATTTAATTAAGCAAAAATTTAAATCATCTAAAGATGTTATGGAATGGAAACACCTACCTTCAGTGAAGAAAACTCTGAGGTATGGTGTTGAACTTCAATTGCGCATCCAACACACCACTAGAAAATGAAAACAGACCCTAAAACAAAGGACCAAACCTTAATTATCATGATCAGACTTAAAATAACTTGAAACCCCAAAATAGAAATCCTAAAATGAGGGGAAGATAACTTACCAAGGAGGAGAGGGAATGGAGTAAGGGTCACGGTCACCGGAGGAGGAGGTCGGCGGTTCACGGTGGGGACAAGGGGGTACCTGCGGTTTGGGTTTTCGGTGGAGGGTCGATCAGCGTAGGAGGCACACGCACAACAGTGCTGGTCGAGGAGGGTGCAGGGTAGTGGTTGCCGGATGGAGCAGGAGGGAGGCAATCAGTGTGTTGGTAGATGGTTGGAAGGAGCATCATGCTGGGCGACGGTCAATGGAGCAAGGTAGCGACATGTAGGGTTGGGGGGGGGGGTCTGCAGCATGACTCCAAGAAGGGAAGGGGGTCCGACATGACAGAATGTGGGGAGGCAGAAAATAAAAAAAATAAAAAAAAACGAATAAAAATGAACACTAAAAAAACTCAAAGAAAACAAATAAAATAATATAATATTATTAATAATAATATTCTTAAACTAAAACCATAATAATAATAATAATAATATCACTAAAAAAGAACTTATTAAAAAACATCATATTAAATTATAAACACATTTTTCTCATTTTATTTTTATTTTAATTATTCCAAACATATAATTTTATTTCACTATTATTAACTCACTTTATATAGTTTATTGAACAACGAGTAAGTCATACGGCGACACTGGAAAATCAGTACGACTTTGCAATTTTTCTTTACCCATGCATCAAATGTTGTCACGCCCCCGAAAGAAAAACTCATTTATTGATAAAAACATCAAATTCAACTAAAACTCAACCAACATCTCGACGGAAATTTTCAAAGCCAAATAAAATAAAATAAAATAAAATATATTAACTTAATTTAATTATTGAAAATAATAATAATTGTTGAAACATTAATAACAACATAATTAATTAATATATTTTTTCTAACACTACTAATACTTATAAAAATAATATTCTCAAACAATATTATTTTTATTGTCATTAAAGAAATTTCTTATATTTTTTTAAAACTTTTGATTTTTATTGTATTTCAATTTCATTATTCATTTCACTTTATATTCCATCCATGAACACCGATCGGATCGTGCAGTTAATAGGGCGAGGTCACAAAGTGACTCAAATAAGGTCGTGCGGCTTCGACTGGAGTGTGCTGGATGATATCAAGGCCAAAACATGCATTTATAGGTATGAACTCAAACATTTTATGTCGGGCATCAACCAAAACTAGCCAATACCCATGAAATTAATAAAATAATTTATTTATAAGTGATGGACGTGACAATTATTGATTAAAATAAATTTAAAAATAACTATGAATATATTTAGGGTATTCTCCAAACCACTATATGATCAAGAAGAATGGAAAGTTGGTCCTTTCCATGCATGGTAGAAGTAAATATTCATTTCAAATTCTCGGTAAATTCAACATGAAAATTGTTTTTGAAAATTACATGATGATTCCTTTCAAAATAAAATTAGAAATTAAAACATTGTTGAAATTTTCTTTAATAAACCATTTTAATAATCCAAAAAAAATTAAATTTATTCTAGAAAATTTGGTTTGGAAAGGAAACGAGTTTTCAACCGAAGAGTGAAATAAAGATGAGTTTTATTAAAAAAAATTAGTTTGAAATCATGGGTACACGTAGAGAGAAAAATGATGTGAAAAATTTAATTCTCATGAAATAACTAGTGGATGAGAGAATTCATGAGTTTCTTGTGATATGGATTATCAAATTTCATCATAAAAATAATAATAATAATCAATCCAGATAAATGATTAGATTGTAATGAATTTTTTTTCACATTAGTAAATTTGAATAGAAATTAACCTGAAGAAATTACATTAAATATGACTTGAAATATTATTTTATTAAATAAATTCTGAATATTAAATTCCAAATGGGCTTTTTATACACTTTAAAAAATAATATAGGTGCATAACATAACTTATGTCTTAATGAAGTAAAATTGAGCCAAAAATATCCTACCGATTAGTTAATAGTTGAACCGTAAATCAAATGAAAGAGATATACTCAAATGAAAACATAAATCCAAATAATATTAAAGGTAATAATCATAAAATATAATCATGTTCAATATATACACCAAATAAAAGAAATAGGTGGTGAATATGGCTTGTTTCTCACTAAAGTGATAAGTGAGACTGAAATACCCTACAACTTAAGTATTTTTTATGAATCCTAATATCCAAAAAGGAATAAAATCTCATGAAACATTAAGTATCATGAAAATATAATTAATAATTATATAAAATGTAAAATATGAAGTATATAAACCACAAAAAAGTAATATGTGGTTAATTTTCATTTGTCACCCAATTATAAAAGAGAGACTAGAAATCCATTTCCATAAATATTGAATTCTTTTGAACATGTTACAACCTATTGATTATGGAATATAAAATTAATATACATATATTATAGAACCATAAATATATTTTTTTTCCATATATTATATACTTATTACCATTCATTACTTTTTTATTACTAATTTATTATTGAAATCAATTATCATGTAATAACTGCTTTGTTTTCGTTTGTGTTTTGATTTTTATTTTATGTAATCCAACTATGAACATAGATCGACAAACTATGAAACAATAATAATGAAATCATTATAATATTTATAAATTAATTATATGTTTGATAATAATCATGAAATATTTTTCTGTTCAATGATGTATATTACAATCATGGCGACGGTGGGTCATACATACGCATGAGTAACATTTCAATTTTTCAACGATCATCATGAAAATGAGTTACGTAATATATTATATTTCAATAATAATAATATTACGAGAAGAAAAAAATTAATTATTTAAATATTATTATAAATATATCCCTGTTTTGTGGTGATGAAAATAGAGAGTCTCTTCACATTATGAAAGTAATAGTCCACACATACACAAATGAAATTATCATCGTTTAGTGAGTGAAAAGGTTATAAATAAAATGATATATTTTTATTAATAACAGTAAATATGTCATTAATATCATAATATTGTAATTTTTTTCACATGTATTCATTAAATTAATATTTATTAACTTACATGTAATGCATTAGTGAAAAAAGAACAACATCAATAAATGAGGTTGTTGTCCGACATACACATGATCGATTTTGTCGTATCACCTAAAATATTCAATTTAAAAATTTATAAACTATATAATTAATAAAAAGATATTTTTATTTTAAAAATATCATATATATACTTTATATCCATCATTATACCCATCCATGAGAGGTGTTAATGGAAAAATGAATGACAACAGTTGGCAAGGTGGTAGTCCACTATATAGAAGAATGCAGATTCCATAACACATTAGATGGATTTGAGGATGGATTCCGGACATTAAATTTAAAAAAAAAATATCATTATATTTAAGAGTTTTATGTTATCATATCATCATGTCTTAATAAGAATTTAAGGATGTGGAGGATGAAAGAAAAACAAATCACTCATTGAAGAACATTATCTCTTCTTCAGGTATCCTCCTTTGGTTTCTAGCAAAAAGAATTATAGGTTTTTTATGAATAAAATAGGGTTTTTTGGATTATAGAAGGAAATTTGGAATGTTTTTTATTTCAGTTATTTTTTGAAACAATGGGGGTTGATGGTGTGAAGAAGATAAAAGAGGCGGTGGCTATTTATAATTAAGGTGAGTGGGACAATTGTTATGTTTTGAAAAGGAAAAGGTGTACCAACGTTTTTACCATGAAACAAGGATAAGAAATGAATTATTCACAATAATTAGGCATTATTGGGTTGATATATTTTCATAAAATATATTTTAGGAATGTTTTTTGGCCATTTTAACCCTTATTATTTTAGTTTATCACTAAGTAAACTCAATTTTTTCTCTAATCACAATAATTATTTTTTTTTGTTTTAACATATAATTTTGAAAAAAATATGTTATCTATATTAGATAATATAAATTTTTCTTATTAATAAAATGGGTTATATTTTTAACAATTAAATTGACATAAGTGGATAATTATTTTTTAAAATTAATACCATTGGCATGATGAAAAAGTGGGTTTTCAAAGAGAGAATATATAATAGATTAGAAAGATTTAATATAAAAATTCAATATTAAAAATATTTAAATGACATGAATTTTATTAATAAGTATATAATTTTCAAAAATTTACATTAAAACAAATTAAAAATTGAACTTAAATTTTTAAATAATTTAAATAAAAAATGCCGTTTTTATTAAAATTTGTTATTTTTCACTATTCATAAAAAACTACTATATTCTTAAAATTATAAAAAATTAACCCTTTAATAATTTTTATATGATAATTTAAAAAGGAATATTTATTTTATAAAGTAATTTTTTAGAGTTTCAAAAATTATTTTTAAAAGAAGTTCCCAAAAGGAGACATCACTGCTTTTTAAAAAAAATACAGCATTCAAGTGAAAAATTGGATTTATTAATATCAGTTATCAATAATACACATAAAATGAATGTTAAAAAGTTTATTGAATTTATAAAATATAAATTTCATTTAAATAATTCCCCAAAAGTATTTTATTTACATTAATTATGTTAAATTCATTTGTTTTCTTAAAAATAGTTTTTCAGAAAAATTGCCTTCCATTATTTTTATTTTTTATTAAATAGTCCCTAAATAATTAATTTTATATACACGTGTGAAAAATATATTATCAAAATTTAGTTAATAATATTCTTAACCTCCACTGCAGATTCTATGTGATAACTATCAAATAGTAATACTTTAACAATATGACCCATTTCATTTAAAATCAATACTATATGTAACACAATCTAAACTCAGTGTTATGTGTAAGGAACAATATAAAAAAAAGAAAAAAATTCATTTTTTAAAAAAATATTTCAAAAAATATCATTGAGTTATGATTTTATTCAATAAAGTTTAATGCTTTGATCATATAGATTCTATATTCAATATATTAAATTTTATATGAGGAATGTTTTCCCTCTATTCAATCAAGATTAATAAATAAAATTATTATACTGTCTCTCCTACATATTGTGAATCAAAATAAAAAACTCACATTTTTAATTGATTGATCTTATAAAAGGTTAACAATGGGTATTTCCTCATGTTAAATCTTGATATTGGATTGAAACTGATAGAGGGGGAGCTATAGATAGACATGAATTAATTCATTATTGGATAATTGATCCACTACTACCTTAAACCACATGATCACTATCCTCATGTGAAATACCTATCACTCATCTAAAAATCATCATTGCACCTTTTGGATTATCTCTGATACTATTTCACCTAGGAATGTAATGTCATGAGCTTTGTTAAATTAAAATGGGCTTTTCAAATAAATAAATTCATTAGTATGTAAGGATGTTTTAGAAAAACATGTACTACTTTTGTTATTTTTGAATGTTATAAGAAATATAGTATCTGAATTAAAATAATGTAAAAAATAATAACAATTGATTATATGGTAATTTTAACATTACTATTATAATTTTTATATAGACAGGGAAATAAAAAAATCTAATTGACACATGTGAATGAAGAGATGAGCCTAAATAGTAAGATCATACCCTATGAAGTACATTTTCCAAGGGTGATGATATCACTAGGCTTTACCCTTGGCCAAGATGAACATGAGATTCAATAACTAAATCATTGGAAAAATCCATTTATGAAATAATTTAAATCTCAATAAGATCACAACCCAAACCATCTTTTCTGAACCCTCATAAGAATTTGTCCGCAACACACACATTACCCTTTAAGAATAATCTAGTGTAATAATGGGTTATGTATATAGACCCAAAAAATATGTATTTTTATTTTTTATTATTTTTAATAAAATAATGATTATATTTATCATATTTTGTTATTACTTTATAAATTATTAAATAATGAAATTAGAAAATTGTAATATTTTTATTTGATGAAGCACAAACTGGGTTTTAGGGAAATATATAGTTTCAATCAAGACAATATTTTTTATGAATTCACGAAATTTTTAAATAAATTTTATTTTAATAATATATTCGAATTAAATAAATCTTATTTAAATAAAATTATAATATAATATTATTAATTTAAATGAAATTTTTATAATGTTCAGAATTAGTTATTATAACGACCCATACATTACATACATTGTTATTACTTTAGAACATAATCACACTTATTACAACATATAACAAAACCATGAAAGGACCGTATAGGTATAGAGTCTTTAAAAACTTGGAAACAGAAACAACTGGTTCATAAATCATCTACATTGTCTCTATTTTATTTTATCATTATTAGAGTCCCTTTTGGAATATCTTACTTAATATCCTTCTTCCTGACCTAGGGAAAAGAAAACATACAGAAGGGTGAGCTCAAATGCTCAGTAAGGGTAAACAAAAGAAATATCAATCACATCATGTTCATAAGAACATATCATTTTGGAAATCTTAACCTGCAAAAGAGATCAAAATTACATAACATTGGATAAATCATAGTAGTGAAATGTAATACCAATAATCATAACATAAAACATGAAACTTCTTGGCATACACACATAATCATAGAGAATCATTTCATAGTTGTCAAGACTCATTGACAAGACTATCTTAGTGGACAAAGTCCATTTCTGAACCGAGTTCACTCCTCGTTTCAGTCCTATTTCATTGAACCGGATTAACCTGCTGTTCCAGCCATGTCTATCTCATGAGATATAAATCTTTACCCAATGCATTGGAGGGATATATAGGTCCCACACATCTCATAATGATACCATTCTTATGTGTTCCACAAGATCATAAATCATACATCATAGCATAACCGATGTAATAAAAATCGGATTCTTAATCATCATGCCATCATAACATAATCCGTAAAAGATAAAAAGAAATTATAAAAATAATTCCATCATTACATCAACAAATCAATGTAAAAATAGGGATATAAACAGAACCTCATATTATCTTATATGAAAAATAATTTTGATAAAACGTTTGAACTCTATTCTTGAGGAAAATATCCTTTCTACTTCAAAAACATTTTCCTTTCTTAAAATGTCATATAATTTTATACTAAAAGAAGTTTATTAAAAATTAACATGAAATCTTTTAAATTAAGCTTCATGGAAATAATGCTATATGAAATCATAAAAATCCATTCATGCCGTATAAGTTAAAAAAAATTCTTTTCGTACTTTGGCTGGAAAAGTCAAAAAGTGCCTCGTACGAAAAACGACAAAAGATTCCTTTAATATCTTTCAATAAAAACTCACATAAGGGTAAATTTAGATTTAAACAATTGTAAGAGGATATAAATAGTATTACATATTGAGGAAACACAGATAGGAATGATAAATATTCCCAAGTAAATTCTGAAGTATAAATAATCTCGGATGAAAATAAGATTTGCGAGATTTTCCATTACCTTAGGTCCAATTTTCTTCACACGTGTCCAGAACTCCTGTATAATTATTTAAATAATGTTATTGACTTATTCCAGAATTTTACTCATTGTTATGATATCATATGTGGTCATATTTTTATCTTCTTATTAGTAATATTTCATTGTTACTTGTTATTCAGGTGTTTATTACTTTTTGTTCTTATGTGTGATTCAAATAAATTATTATTCTTCTTTTAGGTTATAGATACCTCATTTTCAGAATGGTATTAGTGTAATATATATCATATATATTTATTCAATTCATTTATATAATCATTATGCAATGAAGATCATGTAGAACGAGTCGCATCACATCGTGGAGATGGTTGGTCGTACTTACGCACGAGCGATGATATCATTCCCATGTTCGTGGAATTATATTGAAGTGTATGAATACTATTTCAGAATCAATATCACTTTACAATAATAATATATAGTTATTCTTTACACCATTATACCCATCCAAGTAAGGTGGTGGTGTAAAATATATTACACCACGGCGTGGAGACGATATTCTGTACGTACACACGCACAGTGATTTCATTTTCCGTAGGATGGATAGATGGTGAAATAGGGTTGTTTAATACTTATAATAACAAATAAGTATATGAATGATACTTATTTTATTACTCCATACTGAAACAAATAAATAAGAAGAAGTAGAAGAAAAAATAAAGTTGAAAGAATCGGTAACGGACATTACCTCTTCTTTGAAGAGCCTCATCTTAACCTCCTATTAGGGCACTGAAGATGGTCTTTGAAGAAGACCAGGACCTCTAAGATGTTTCCAGGGAAGTTTATAAGATAAATTGGCATGGGTTGGCCGATCTTGAAGTCTCAAAGTGGAGTGAGGAAGAGAGGGAGGAGGTACCCTTTTATAAGGGAGGAGAGGGGCACCTTTGGAAAAACTAAAAATATTATTTTATTATAAAGTCATATTAGGTTTTTAATATCTCCAAATTGATTTATTTTTAATCTAAGGTGGGTATGGGTCTAAATTCTCTCATCCAATATAATTTAGACAAGTTTAGGTCTCTATTTTAACCTTATCATTTAGATTTAACTTTAAGTTAAATAATTTTACTTTTACCGTGTCTTCTTGTTTTCTTACACTATAAGGTTAATAAATTTACTATAACAAGCCAAACGAACCCAAAGTTGTATATTATTAATATATATAACATTATATAAGTTATTTTTCCGAACCTTATATTTTTATGAATAAAATAACAATTAATAATATAATATTTGTTTTAAAAACTATTTTATGTCAATTTTGACACTATTTGGTAATTGATTTTTGTGAAAATAATAAATGCATTATTAGTTCGAAAAATGTTAATAAAATAAATAATAACATGTCATGTTAACCATGAAAATTAGTGGAATTCATAAAAAGTCTCAAATTAAATTTATTTGGGTATTTATAACATCACTTATGTTAATATTTCATTAATAATATAATTACTGCATCATCATTGTGTCAAAAATAAATTAAATAATTTAATGTCTAAAAATTATAAATAAACTACCATTATGTAGGAAATATTTTTATCTTTCTGATAAATATTTATAGTCGAATTTATCTTATTCATAACCCTATATTAAAAAGGATTTAGTTATTAAACATCGATTTTAACTATTTTAACCCTTCTTTAAATAAATTAATAATAAATGTCCTAATCTAATCCAAGTGGACCTAAATGGTCATAGTTTAATCCTTAGGTTGTTTTTGGTCGAATTACACTTATCCAATAGAATTAGGACATGTGTTAGGGTAATAATAATATCATTTTTACCCTTAATTACCCTATTTACTTTTAACCGTGGTAAATAAAATTAAAAAGTTACTATTCAACAAAAATTATTTTCATCTCATTAAAAAACATTTTAGTTCTTGATATTAACCGTGTCTCTCAGATTTTAAAAATTCCACTCACAGAAGCTGTAAAATTATTTTTTATCTATGTTTGCAAAAAGCTCCTAGGAGGTAGGTAAAAGACGTTGAAAAGTTCAATAAAATTTTTATTTATCGAAAATTATTATAAAATGACTCCAATGAATTAAATTGAACTTATATAGTTATTATGTATCAATTTTCACATAAAATAAATTTAAATAAAATAAATAATTATTTAAATAAAAAGTCGGTTTTTAAATAGTAACCCAATGTTTTCACTATTCATCAAAAATTGAATGTTTTCAGAAAAATACCAAAATTTCACCCTAGGATAATTTCGAAATTCTAAATACAAAAATGAAGTCCATTTTTAACGATAAAATTTAAAAAAATTCAAAAAGTGGGTATTACTATTCATAATGGCTAGTTTTAATAATATTTTAATAGTATATCGTTGTTTAGTGAAACTCGGTATTGCGTACGACGCAAGCTATCGGGGAAGGTCGCTATTGCGTGTAAAGAAAGCCAAGCTAGTGTTGTGTGTAGTGAACGATTCCTTTGATGATGTATATAACAAAACATTTCTCATAAAAATCGCGGGTGTTATATTCTACCCCCCTTAAAATGAATTTCGCCCTCGAAATTCGTCACTTTGTAACAAACAGATGAGAATACCTCTCCCTCAACATATCCTCAAGCTCCCATGTAGCATATTATAATTTGTGGTTCCTCCATAAAACAATCACCAAGTGAGTGGTCTTGTTCCGTAGGACATTTTCGCTATGATCCAAAATATCTATCGCTTGTTCTTCATAAGAAAGATCTTGCTCCAGTGGTACAACTTCTGAGATGAGTACATGTGAAAGATCAAGTATGTACTTTCTCATGAGAGATACATGGAACACATCGTGAACATGAGAGATATTTGGTGGAAGCACCAATTGGTAAGCTACATTACCAACACGATCCAGTATTTCGAAAAGACCGATATACCTAGGGCTCAACATTCCCTTCTTTCCAACTCTCATTACTCTCTTCTAAGGTGATATTCGTAAGAACACTTTATCACCCACTTCAAACTCTAGGTCTTTTCTTTGGTTATCGGCATAACTTTTTTGTCGAATCTGAGCTACTCTAATGTGTTGTTGAATAGATCTGACCTTTTTTGCCATCTCATCAACAAGATCAAGTCCTAATAGATTTCATTCCCCAACTTCATCCCAGTAAGTTGGAGTTCAGCATTTCTTTCCATAGATAGCTTCATAAGGAGCCATCTGAATGCTGGAGTGAAAGCTATTATTAGAAGAAAATTCCACCAAAGGTAGGTGTTTATCTCAACCACCTTTTAAATCCATAGAGCAAGATCTTAACAAATATCCTAGAGTTTGAATTATTCTCTCAGACTGACCGTCTATCTGAGGATGATAAGCAGTGCTGAAACTCAACTCTGTATCCAGAGTATGCTGAAGAATTCTCCAGAACTTTGAGTTAAACCTCGAATCATGATCAGATATAATGTAAAGTGGTACTCCATGAAATCTTACCACTTATTTTACAAATATCTTGGAAAGATGATCCATAGGGAAATCCTCTCTAATAGGAATGAAGTGTGCATACTTCGTAAGACGATCAACTATGACCCATAGAGAATTATTGACTTTGGATGTTTTAGAAAGTCCAGTGACAAAGTCCATAGTGATGTTTTCCCATTTCCATTAAGGTATGTGTAATGGTTGTAACATCCCCTTAGAATCCTATCTTTCAGCATTAGCTTGGTGACAAACCAAGCATCGAGAGACATATTCAACAACATCTCTTTTCGTTCCATCCCACTAGAAGTACTCTTTCAGGTCCCTATACATCTTCGTGCTTCTAGGATGAATAGAGAATAAAGAACTATGAGCCTCATCCAGTAGCTCCTTCTTTAATTCTGGGATAGTATGAACACAAACCCAATTTTTGAACTTTATTATCCCATAAAAATCAAGGTTGAATTCAAGAACATTTCTCACCTTCTTTTGTAACTCTACATCTTCTTTCTGCGCGTCTTTAATCTTCACATGTATAGATGGTTGAACATTCATTTGAGAAAGATAATATTTTTCCATTTCCATTATAATTCCAAGATCCATATTTGTATATCCATAAATATTGGATCTTTTTTGATCCTCATCATGGAAAAGCTAGCATGGTCTTGCCGACTTAATGAGTCTTCCACCTTGTTTTCTTTCCCTGAGTGGTAATGAATTGAGATGTCGTAATCCTTAATCATCTCCAACCATCTTCTTTGACGCATATTCAGCTTTTTTTGTGTGAAAATATACTTTAAACATTTATGATCAGTATAAATATCACACCTTTCACCATAATGATAATGCCTCCAAATCTTTAATGCAATGATTACGGCAGCTAACTCCAAATCACGAGTTGGGTAATTTTTCTCATGTATTTTGAACTGTCCTGAGGCATAAGCTATCACCATATAATTTTGCATGAGAATACACCCTAACCCCTTCTTGGATGCATCACTGTAGATCACAAACCTCTCCCCACTACAAGGCAGTGTGAGCACAGGTGCACTGGATAACCTTATTTTCAACTCCTTGAAATTCTCTTCACATTCCTCCATCCACATGAACTTAACTCTTTTTCGAGTCAACCTGGTGAGTGGATTAGATAATCGTGAAAAAATATTTCACAAAACATCGAAAATATCCAGCTAAACCAATAAAACATCAGATCTCAGTTACTGTTGTTGGTCTCGACCATCTTTCGGTAACCTCTATTTTTGCTGGATCCACAGATATCCCATCTTTTGAGATTTTGTGACCAAAAAATGCAACTTTTTTAAGCCAAAATTCACACATGGTAAATTTGGAATAAAGCTTATCCTTTATCAGGGTCTTCATTACAATTATCAAGTGATCTTCATGCTCTTACTTTCACTTTGAATATACAATAATATCATCTATAAATACTACCACAAACTGATCAAGATTGTCTCTAAAGACTCAATCCATTAGATCCATGAAGATAGTAGGGGCATTATTAAGACCAAATGGCATCACTATAAATTCATAGTGTCCATACCTTGTACGGAAAGCCGTCTTTGGTATATCCTCCCTTTTGACCCTTAATTGATGATACCTTGAACGAAGATCAATCTTGGAAATGTATTGAGCTCCGCGTAGTTGGTGAAATAATTCATGAATGCATGGGAGATGATATTTTTTCATGATAGTGATCTTGTTAAGTTCTCGATAATCAATGCAGAGTCTCATTGATCCATCTTTCTTTTTAACAAACAGAATAGGTGCTCCCCAAGGTGACACACTAGGGCATATGAATCCCTTATCAATATTCTCTTGGAGTTGCTTCTTCAATTCCTGCAACTCAATTGGGGCCATTCTATAAGGTGTCTTTGAAATAGGCAAAGCACCCGGTACGAGTTCTATTGAAAAATCAACTTCACGATTTGGTGGAAGAACCGAAAATTCCTCCAGAAAGACATCATCAAACTCTCGTACAATGAGAATATTATTAATTGTGAGTTTCTCACCAACCATTTGAGACAAATAACCTTAATTTAGTGGAATCAAGACCCATAAGATGGAAGAAATTTCCACTGGAAGATTATGTTCATCCTTGTATCGATAGATGATCATAGATTGATCTGGAATAAGAAATGTGACTTCTCTTCTTTGGAAATTGATATGAGCTCCATATAAATAAATACAATCCATGCCAAGAATCACATCAAATTCCAATATTGGAAGGATCACAAGATTTTCAAGAAGCACTTTCCCAAAAACTCTAATCGGAGAAGAATTCTAAACATTTGATGTGACTGTTGTGCCATTAGGGGTTGTCACAGCTAACTCAATATCTAATTGATGAGGTAATACTGCGATACCCCTAAAAAATTTTGTAAAACTAAAAGAGTGGGTGGATCCAGAATCATGTAAAAAAATTTCTACTTTAGAGTGGATGGTAAGTGTACCTTTCACCACTTCGTTATCGTACTCCACATCACTGATAGAAATTTCATGTGACATTCCTTTGTCTTTAGCCTTAAGAGTTTGTTGACGTCGATAATCATAAACAAACCTTGGATTAGGGCATTGATTAGCATAATTCCCCATTTCCTTTCACTTGTAACATTGAAGTGTAAGAGGTGCACTCTATGTAGAGTTTTCTTTGATCGCATCACCAGACATCTTCTTCCCATCATTGTGGCATTCAAATGCCCGATGACCTTCCTTTACACATTTGAAACATTTACTTGTCCCTTTAAGACAACTACCTCCATGTTTCTTTCCACACTTTGAGCATAAGGGAAAAATCATCTTCTTTTCAGTGTGCTATTTATATTTTCCTTTGAATTCCATTTTCCTCTTCTTATCAAAAGCATATGACTGATGGGTTACTCCAATCTCCATCTCAACTTTGAGAGCACATCAAATGATTTCCTCGTAGCTATTGAAGTCCCTTGTGGCTAACACCCATCGAAGACTTGGTTTTAATCCACTAAAGAATCGATCGATCTTACTATCAGGTTGGATAATAATCCCAGAAGCGTACCTTGCATGTCTTGTAAAATTTGCTTCGTGGGTACCAACAGATTCATCATCATTTTTCTTTAGATCAAGAAACTCCTTCTCCATTTTTTTTCGAAAAATACGAGGGAAGTACTTATTGAAAAATAAGTTCTTCAACTCCTCCCATTCCATGGACTCAATTTCATCCATTTTCCTCATATTCTTGATAATATTCCACCATTAATCAGCATCCCCTTCCAAAAAATACATTGCTAAGATGTCTTTATCATGTTTAGAACATTGAAGAACTGAAAATATCTTTTCAGTGGCACTGATCCATTGTTCATCAACTAATGGATTAGTAGACCTTCTGAACGAGGGTGGACGCTGCCTCGTGAAGGATTCAACAGAATGTTTCTCCTTCCTTTTCTCATTTGGAAGTCCTGCATGATTCATAGCTTGAGAAAGTTGTGTGAAAATGGCCACATGATTTTTCATTCCATCTCCCATAACGTTTGGTTGCTCAGGGGGACAATCATTGCATTGCCCGTCGCATTCCACATTAACAAAGTTCCTTCAAGTTCCAGCCATTTACTAAAACCAAGATGAATAGTGTGAGAAACACTAATTATGATAGGAAACCACATAATCAAGAACAAAATTTCACACTTATGATCCTATCATAGGTTGTTCATGGTCATTTATAAAACGTTAAGATTGTGTTCTATGCTTATACTTATCCTTGGGGTTCTTACTAAGGATTTCACATCATAGTTTCCAATGGTTGACTATACCTTTCCTCTGATATCAACTATAATGACCCATAATTTACATACATTGTTATTACTTCAGAATTGAATCACACTTATTACAACATATAACAAAACAATGAAAGTACCGTATAGGTATAGTGTCTTTAGAAACTAGGAAACATAAACAACTAGTTCATAAATCATCTACATTGTCTCCCTTTTATTTTATCATATCTAGAGTCCTTTTTGGCATATCTTACATAATATCCTTCTTCCTGTCCTGAGGAAAAGAAAAAATAAAAACGGGTGAGCTCAAAATCTCAGTAAGGGTAAACAAAATAAATATCAATCACATCATATTAATAAGAACATATCATTTGGGAAATCTTAACCTGCAAAAGAGATCATAATTTCATAACATGGGATAAATCATAGTAGTGAAATGTAATCCCAATAATCATAACATAAAACATGAAACATTGTGTCATATACACATAATCATAGAGAATCATTTCTTAGTTGTCAAAACTCATTGCCAAGACTATCTAATCGGACAAAGTCCATTTTCTGAACCGAGTTCACTCCTCATTTTAGTCTTAGATAACTGAACCTAATTAACCTGTCATTCCAGCCATGTCAATCTCATGAGATATAAATCTTTACTCAGTGCATTGGAGGGAGATATAAGTCCCACCCATCTCATAATGATACCATTCTTATGTGTTCCACAAGATCATAAATCATACATCATAGCATAACCCATGTATTAAAAATGGGATTCTTAAACATCATTCCATCATAACATAATCCATATAAGATAAAAGGACATCATAAAAATAATTCTATCATAAAATAAACAAATCAATGTAAAAATAGGGATATAAATAGAACCCCATATTATCTTCGATGGAAAATAATTTTGATAAAATGCTTGAACTCCATTCTTGAGGAAAATATCCTCTCTAATTCAAAAACATTTTCCTTTCTTAAAATGTCATATAATTTTAAACTAAAAGAATTTGATTAAAAATAAACATGAAAACTTGTAAAGGATGCTTCATGGAAATAATTTTATATCAAATCATAAAAATCCATTCATGCCGTATAAGTTAAAAAACATTCTTCTCGTACTTTGGCTGGAAAAGTCAAAAAGTACCTCATACGAAAAATGACAAAAGATTCCTTTCATATCTTTTACTAAAAACTCACCAAATGGTAAAATTGGATTTAAAAATTTTTAGGAGGATATAAATAATATTACATATTGAGGAAACATGGATGTGGATGATAAACATTCCCCAGTAAATTTTGAAGTATAAATAATCTCGGAAAAATGATATTTGTGAGATTTTCCCTTACCTTTGGTCCGATTTGCTTTGTACGTGTCTGAAACTCCTGTATAATGATTTAAGTAATGTTATTGAAATATTACAGAATCGTACTCATTGTTATGATATCATAAGTGGTCATATTCTTAGCTTTTTATTAATAATATTTCATTGTCACTTGTTATTCGGGTGTTTATTGTTTTTTTATTCTTATGCGTTTTTCGAATAAATTCTTATTCTTCATTTAGGTTATAGATACCTCATTTCTAGAATGGTATTAGTGTAATATATAGCATATTTATTCATTCAATTCGTTTATATAATCATTATTCAATGAAGATCATGTAGAACGAGTCGCATCACATCGTGGAGACGGTAGGCCATACGTACGCACGAGCGATGATATCGTTCCCGTTATCGTGGAATTCTATTTAAGTGTATGTATACTATTTCAGAATAAATATCAATTTACAATAATAATATATAGTAATTTTTTACACCATTATACCCATCCAAGTAAGGTGGTGGTGGAAATAGATATACCACAGCATGGAGACGGTATTCCGTACGTACACACGCGCGGTGATTTCGTTTTTCGTAGGATGGATAGATGGTGAAATAGGGTTTTTTAATAGTTATAATAACATATCAGTATATGATTGATGCTGATGTTATTACTTCATAATGAAAAAACAAAATAAGAAGAAGTATAAGAATAAATAAAGTTGAATGAATCGGTAACGGACATTACCTCTTCTTTGAAGCGCCTCTTCTTAACCTCCTCTTAGGGCACTAAAGATGGTCATTGAAGAAGACCAGGACATCTAGGATGTTTCTAGGGAAGTGGAGAAGAGAATGTTTCAGGGGTTGGACGTTCTTGAAGGCTCCAAGTGGAGTGAAGAATAGAGGGAGGAGGTGCCCTTTTATAAGGGAGAAGAGGAAAACCTTTGGAAAAACTAAAAATATTATTTTATTATAAAGTCATATTAGTTTTTTAATAGCTCCAAATTGATTTATTTCGAAGCTAAGGTGAGGATGGGTCGTAATCCTCTCATCCAATAGAATTTAGACAAGTTTAGGTTTCTATTTTAACCTTATCATTTATATTTTACTTTAAGTTAAATAATTTTACATTTACAGTGTCTTCTTGTTTTCTTACACTATAAGGTTAATAAATTTACTATAACAAGACAAACGAACCCCAAGTTGTTTATTATTAATATATATAACCTTATATAAGTTATTTGGATGAACCTTATATTTTTATAAATAATATAACAATTAATAATAAAATATTTTTTTTAAATACTATTTTATGTCAATTTTGACACAATTTGGTAATTGATTATTGTAAAAATCATAACAGCATTATTAGTTGGAAAAATGTTAATTAAATCAATACTAACATGTCATATTAACCTATAAAATTATTTTAATTCAAAAATATTCTCAAATTAAATTTATTTGGGTATTTATAACATCAATTATGTTAATATTTTAATTAAGAAGACAATTACTTCATCATCATTGTGTCATAAATAAATTAAATTATTTAATGTCTAAAAATTATAAATAAAATAAAATTATATAGAAAATCATTTAATATTTCTACAGAATGTGTATAGTCTAATTTATCTTAGGTATAAACCAATATTAAAACTGATTTAGTTATTAAACTTTGATTTTATCTATTTTAACCCTTCTTTAAATAAATTAATAATTAATGTCCTAATCTAATCCAAGTGGACCTAAATGGTCATATTTTATTCCTAAGGTTGTTTTTGGTCGAATTAAACTTATCCAATAGAATTAGGACATGTGTTAGGGTAATAATAATATCATTTTTACCCTTAATTACCATATTTACTTTTAACTATGGTAAATAAAAGTAAAAAGTTACAATTCACCACAAATTATTTTCATCTCATTGAACCACATTTTAGAACTTTATATTAACCACGTATCTTGGATTTTGGAAATTCCACTCACAGAAGCGGTAAAATTATGTTTTATGTAAGTTTTCAAAAAGCTCATAGGATGTAGGTAATAGACGGTGAAAAGTTCAATAAAATTTTTATTTATCTAAAATTATTATAAAATGACTCCAATGAATTACATTGAACTTATATAGGTATTATGTAGCAATTTTCTCATTAAATAAATTTAAATAAAATAAATAATTATTTAAATAAAAAGTCGATTTTTAAATATTAACCCGATGTTTTCACTATTCATCAAAAATTGAATGTTTTCAGAAAAAAACCAAAATTTCACCCTAGGCAAATTTAGATATTCTGAATCCAAAAATGAAGTCCATTTTGAAAGATAAAATTTGCAAAATTTCAAAAAGTTGGTATTACTATTCATAATGGCTAGTTTTAATAATATTTTAATAGTATATCATTGTTTAGTGAAACACGGTATTGCGTATGACGCAAGCTATCGTGGAAGGTCATGATTGCATGTAAAGCAAGCAAAGCTAGTGTTGTGTGTAGTGAAATATTCCTTTTATGATGTATATAACATAAAATTTCTCATAAAAATCTTGGGTATTACAGTTATAGTCATAAAACCCCATAATTTTCAATAAATAATGATTTTTTATATAGAAGTGAAAATTTTTATATATGTAGAATTATTCGAAAAAATGAATATTATTGTTAAAACTATCACCTCAGAATTATCTAATATTGAATTTTTAATAATGTTATGAAATAATCAAATTTATAGATAATAATAAAATACAAAATAAATATATGGTGAGTATTATGACATCATAAAGGCAACAAAATGATGTAATAAATACTATAATGAGAATCCATGACTAGAATTATGTTTCCCTTTAAAATTAAGTGTTTTTATTTTATATGATTAATTTTATAGGCCCCTAATGAATCCTCCAAATCTATATTATATTTTATGGTTTTATAATTATTTATTTATGAACGTGACTCACTTCAACTTCACCAATGGTATTATTTTAATGATTTATGTTCTTAAACTTATTATATTATTTAAACCACACATATTTTCTTGAATCCATAGGAAAAAACATGTAATGGTATTTGGATTTTTTAGTTTCTCATTTATATTGAAAATTCTTTGTATATAAATAAATAAAAAATTCACCCCACTTTTTCTATAAAACCACACCAAACCTCCAATTAATATTATCTCAAAACCATTTTAGAATTAATTTGTTATACCATTACCCTTCCAAATTACTCCCAAGGTGATCAGAATCTCTTATGAAGCTTCTTCCGTGCTTTTAGAAACACCCTTTCATGTCAAGGGATCTCTCTCTATTCTATTCTAGTGAAGAACATTCTTTATATTGATAATTTCAATATCTTTTGATTATGTTTTCATGTAATTCTAAAAAACTATTTTCATCAAAAAAAATTTATAATAATTGGATATCATTTATCCCCTCTCATTATAACCTTTACCTAATCAGTTACAATGTGGGTGTAAGGGATACTCTCCGCCCATTCTTTATTCAAAAGAATTATTTGTTTTATGGAATTTTATTTCCATTTTTTCATGTCAAAATATGTTTTATCACATCCCTATTACTGTCTTTATGATGTATAGATAATGTAAGACCCCATTTTATTCTCATTAAACCTATTTAGGAATCCTCATGACACCAATTATGCTATAAAAATTATCCTATGATTATACAAGCTAAACATTTGTGTGATGAATAAAATTCCCCATTTCCACTCTTTGGTATTCTATAGATGTACATATCATTAACAAATTATTGAATTATATATATATAACCTACACTCCTTAATCATGGTGTTTAAAGTGATGGCGTATTTTCTTAGGTTTTATAATCTATTTGGCACAAAAATTCATGTACATGATATAAATGTGATAGGTTGGCCAATAATTATATAATATAAAAATGAATTGATTAATGTTTTTATCTAATGATATTTCTTTTATAGTTCATTTTAGGTTATCCTAATTACATTATGTTATAATCTCTTAGTGGGTATCATTGAAATAAGTTTACATGTTCCTGATTTAAGTTGTTTAAACATTCATATGTTTCTAGGATTTTATCATCTTATATCATGATTCATTGTTCATTTTTATGATTATCACAACTTTTTTGTCACCTTGATAGGCCTCTTGACTAAAATGTATCAGTTTTATCATATCATTCGTTGATTATTTCCTCACCAGTCTAAATAGTTATCCCCTTTCCTATATACGTCCTCGGGTTTTCCCATGCAGTTTTAGAATATACAATGACTATAAGATAATTTTTTAGTATTTTTAAATAAGGATGTTATGCCAATGTTTTATACTATTTTTCTATGTACCTAATATCCAAAAGACACTAGGAATCATGTTCTTCTAGGATTATGTTATGTTTCTTTTTAATAATAAATAATAAACTGTGATGTATTAAACATATGTGTTTTTATAGTTAGTATTATATAAAATTATAGATTTCTTTAGGGATTAGGATTATAAAATTCTAATTAATGTCTTAGAATAATAATAAACATCATAAATTATTAAATTATAGTAAAATATATAGTATGTTGTTTTGATGAATCCAAGTAATTTGTGGGGATATTAAAGTGTATCTGGAACATTTATTTATCTACCTATGTATCATAACACCAAAAAGGATGCATTGGGATTTAACATGATCTTTACCTGGTTCATGACAAAAAAACCCTGTTTGACACCAAGTTTGACACTCTTGGGGTATATTATTTAGGAAATTAACAAACTCCTTATGAAACATTATGAAGGAGAAAAAATATCTTTCTGATATCTGGATAAAAACTAGATAATAGATAACATAGATTGATACCATAAAATTTGTAGGTTATGGAATATAAGAAATTTATGCGTTATCCATTCAATGTTCACAGTTTCCCATTTATGCACATAATATTTTGAAAATTTTCGTCACTATTTTTGTTTTGGGAATGGTAAATGATTAGAACCACAATAAAACAATGAAGATTATACTTATCAACAACCCATCAACTTGAAATTTCTTATTCGATTATAGTTCTTCACATTATTTCATATCTCATAGGTTTATTAGAACTATTAAAAAAATACAATAGAACATGTATGTGGAGATATCGTTGAAAATGAAAAATGAGGAAATTATCACATCCCATGTATATAACATATTATCTATCCTTATTTGTGAAATTTATATCCTAGTGAACCTTTTTATACTTCCTTTAACATAATTTTATGAAATTATTGGTAATTATTGAATATCGTTATATAGAGCCAAAATAAATTTTGGAGAGAAGGTAATCACCATCCATATATCAAATATATCTCTTATTATATATAGGTTAAAGTAGGAGGTTGAATCTACTTTGGTATCATCATTCAAGAATAGATATTATTTATTAATAAGTATGTTTATCTATCTCAAATTATCCAAACTAATAAAAATGTCATCCATAACCACATTCCAATTATAAGGGAATATATTGATTTGTTTCCTAAATAATTTCATGTAATTACTCTAAAATGTGATGTCAGTTTTTAAAATGAGCTTGTACCTAGGGATTTTACAATATCCAAGACTCTATATATAATAGAAATTATTAAACTTGTGAAGATGAAGTAGAAACTGTAGGAGAATCAGAATAAATAGATTATATACTGAAGTGATTATCCATAGGGTGCTCCCATCAATTTTTTAAGAATAATAATAGGTTAGTTTTCCTCTTCATTGATTATTATGTGCTAAAAAAGACCACAATAATGAAAAACTATCCTCTTCCATGGATTGATGTCTTTCTGAATCATAAATTTGGAGTCGAATACTTCTCTAAGGTAGATCATCATTCATGATACTATCATATAATACTAGAGAAGGAGTATATCACCAAAACTTATTTTTACAATTTAATGACACTATGAGTTCATAGTGATCCCATATCGACTCACTATTTTTAATGAACCATGATTTTGAACTATAGGAAAAACCAACGAAATTTGAATTTTCACATTTAATGGATGGGCCATTTTTAAAACATGGATTTAGAATGTCATTCTGAGAGTGGGGAATGTAATATTTGTTTCTTTTAAAAAATTATATTTATTTAAATAAAAATATAAATATATATTAAAAAATTATTTAACAATAATAATATTGTAATTATTTTTATGACGATTATCAATAATAATTTTATTTTTAATAATAATTATAATATTTATAACAATAATATTGTTATTCATATAATTATTAAAAATATTATTAATTTTTTGGGTTTAAGAGACACAAAAGAGGTCTATCCTCCATTCGACCCATGCATGACACACACACCCTCCCTCTCGACATGTGATGTCACCCTCTATTGGCTCTTATCCATTGCCGATTTCATCCTATTTCAATATGTTTTCTCATACGATCTTTCAAGGCGAGCCTTCATATTCCCTTATCCTCCATTTTGTTTAATATTTCTGGTCTTCACATTGCCCTACATGACTAGGAAAAACCCTAGTTTTATGGATAACCATATTTTTTACTTCTTCTCCAATATTAGTGCATGTGAATGGTCTCCCGGGATGTCTTCATTTTTATTCTGAAATCCACTGCCAAAGGTGAAGTGGATTGGGGTGATTTGGTTTTATTCCTCCTAATGTGGTATGGGTTTTCATGATTTTTTTGGTTTCACCTATTTTATTTAGTATATTTAATAGTTTTGGAGTCCCTCATCATTTATCTATAATGGTTTGGAAATTTCTATATTGTTTCAAGTCGACAAAGTCAAATGTGACATACTCGTGCATGAATTGGTAGGAGTATATATATATGTAATATCACCCATTATATGTATATTTACCCAGGAAAGTGAATATATATATATATCTGTATATATATATGGGGCTTTGTGTTCTTATGTATAATTTGAAAAATTCATGTGTAGGTAATTGATAATGATTATTTGTATATACGAGCTATAGGTAAGGATCCCCTTGTGCATATTCATGGACATAGAAATATAAACATAGTGGCTTGGTTTCCTTATGTATATGAGGAGGTTAATATTCCTAGAGGCTATAAGGATGACCATTGTGTTAAAATTTCAATTTCCAAAGTCTTTGTCTTTGATATAATTTTTGAGGCAATAAACATTTTCCATTGTATTTAAATTTAATAAATAATTTTTCAATCACCTTTAACAAATGCTAGTATTTAATTAGTGGTATATGATTTATTGAATAAATGATTATTTATTATACGTTAATTTTTTGGTAATAAAAGTCATGGTTTTAAAATTAAAACCCCTCCAATAGAGGTACATTGTCTTCTAAAACACATAGTGATAATTTATGTTTATTTATTTTGATTGAACATATTACATGGTAGTTATTTATGAATTTTTATCAATACTATTATGGGTAATGTTTATAAAATAACCTTTATACATGTTATACAATGTAGTTTACCCCATGAAAATAAATTTTAAATGAACCTTGACACCTTATAAGTGCATGAAAATTAAACGTCGAAGTGATTTCCCCATTCCTATTATTCCTTCTAAGTACATGGATCATTTAATAAATGGAATATCATGGTTATTAAATTGAAATTACCAATTAGGTATATTACCATTTTTCAATAAATCATTATATATTTATCTTTAACCTAGATAAAGAAATTAGAGTATTTTATTAATTAAATAACTTGCTTTGTGAATGGGATTACCCATGTAAGTAGTTTTCTAGTTAACCCTAGAACCTCCAAAGTTCTATATTAGGCATGTTATATTATTTTATTCCCTAAAATGAATTAATTAGTATTAAATGGAAAGACCCCAAGGGATGAAAAAGACATGATACTTATCTTATTCTTAGGCTTGGTGCCTATTGTCTACTTCCATATGCCATAGTCGGTTGGAATGATTTAGATGCATATCACCTAATATATGAATTATTATTCTTCATAGAATGAATTAATTAATTTTTTTAATGTAATGTGATTATATATAAATTTTATGTCATGTTTTGATTTGTCTTTGGTTTCATGGTTCACTTGACATGGGCCCGGAGAGAACATGGGTTCCATATTAAGGGATCAGGGATGGACTCAACCAACTCAGTGTGTTTCAAACCAACACGCTATGGGAGAATATTTTTCTTTCCAAGGAAGGTCTTACCATGTGGATTATGATAATACTAAGTGATATCGACTCCCTATGAAATTATCCATGGATAGAAGCATTGGAAATATGTATATGCCATGCCTCAGGTGACACTTGGTCCCCTTTCTGTGATTTATAGGGTAGACTCAAAGTAACCATGACTTGAGTGACACTATGGAATCATTATAGATCTCCTGGGATAGACCCAATCATATTGGATTTTATTATATATACCATTTAAATACCCTGGTACCTTTTTATATCACCAGAGATGGGCTCAAACTTGACCACGTGATTTTCCAAATGTTCTGTATGGTGTCAATTTTGGTATATTATTATTACCCATACTGTTACGAATAACGTGTTATATTTTGGAATGATATGTTTACATAATGGAATGCAATATATATATAATAATTACCTTGTTATGTGCCTTTATTTATTGATCAATTTTTATAGCCCATGAGACAACATTGGTTTCGTATTATGGATCCATTGGTGGACTTGTTCTACTCATTTGGGTTAAGAACCAATGTGCCAGGGGTGATGATTTGGATTTACATGTGACGACCACTTGAGGTGTTATTATACTCTTGAGTGATACCAATTACCAAGGGAATAACCCATGGATGGACTCATTGGAAATATGTCTATGTGATTCCTCAAGTGATACTATGTCCCCTATGTGAGATACCTCGAGTGGACTATGAGTTACTATGCCTCCAATGATGTTTTGGATTCCATATAAATATACTTGGATGGAATCGGTGGTATTGGATTATATGAAGTTCCCATTTGGATTATTGGGATTAATTTTAGGCTACTTTAGACGGGAACATGACTCTGCCGATGGATTTGACAGGTCAATAGTTTTATTAAATGTTTAACATCAGTTATTATTATTCTTGAGCTTCATTATGAATATGTGATTCCCTTACATTGTTTTCTATATGAATTTGTATACATTTTATCCACTGCACATGTATCTCTTTCAATCCCCTAGCCTCAGATGAAGTATGTGGTATGGGATATGTGGCCTTTTAGGATCCCCGAACAATGTATTTTCCTTTTTTTTATTTATTTTCCCTATGATTGTTATATTTAACACACTAATTAATTTATATTACATTGTCTGGATTGGGCCTGACACTGTGGGTTTCTACCTACATGTAACGACCCAAATTTTTATCAATGAAAACTCTTCATGATCTAATTAAATGTATTATTATGTAAAATGGTTATATAAAATGATAAATTCTTTGGTTTTATGATTTTGGATTTTAAAATACTGTTACGAAAATTGACGGTTTCTAATATAGTCATTGAACAGTGATCATATGATCGGTATAAATATGGGGATTTAACAAATCCAATTTACTATGATAAAGGAGGTGATGACCTCATACAGTAGAATTTCCTTGTATGAAGCCCATTTTTAGGAGTTAGAAAAGGAGGGGGCATCATTGGGCTTCACTATTGACCATTCCCAAGCCGAGCTTCAACACGTTAAGCTTGAAAGGAATCGCCTATGTGAAATGTGGAAGTTGATAGTGTTTACCACCTGAACAATGTTATCTGAGCCACCCCAACAGTCTATCACCATCGCAAAACATACCCTTCGATCATATGCGAGTGGTATAAGGGGTTATTTAACAAGACCATAGTACTATTATTATGTACATTATTTTTGTATATAATAAGTAATATACATTCATTTTATTATTGTTACTTTGTAATTAGTTTTTAATGCATAAATAGTATTTTTTGTTAATATTCAACTATGAAATATATTTTGATGAATTAATGCATTTTTGAATTAAATAATTTTTTAATAAAATATTATTATTATTATTAAATTATTTTTTATTAAACATTAATGTTATTATAATTTTATGAATGCAATTGTAATTTTTATTAAGGTTTAAATGCTGTTTTTGTCCAAACCCATTATTTTTCGATAAGTGTTGATTTTTCTTTTAAAATTGAAAATTCACAAATATGGAATTTTATTTAGATAAAATAAATATTATTTTTTTAACGAGGATGTTGAAATTATCCAACAGTGAATTTTTCAATATTTTCTATGACAATGTAATTTTTCGGTAAGAATTATATACCATTTAAATATATAATGTGTTTTATGAGATCATAATGACCCAATAGTGATGTAATAAAATACTATATTTATATTTTCGGCCAATATATGTGTTATACTTAAAATAATTTGATTTTAGATTTATTTGATTTATTTTACAAAGCCTTCGTGGTCCTTCCATGACTTATAAAACATTTTATCTTTTTAAATTGTTTTCCTTGAGAGTGTGACTCACCTCCACATAAGAAACCCTGTTATTTTAAAAAGTTTTTCCATTAGCCTAATAAAATATTTTTTTCCAATCCCTTTTGGCCAAAACCATTGGAAAAAAAAATTGGCCAATTTGTGGTTTTGATTAGTTTAATGTGTGGTGTCCCAAACATAAATAATAAAGAATTCCCTCTCATTTCCTATATAAACCCATCCAAGATCCCACTAACTCTTCACTAAAAGCCTTTGGAGTTCGTCCAAAATCTTCCCTCTTCTCTCTATAATCCTCCCAAGGTTCCCCAAGCTCCCAAGAAGCTTCTCTGAATCCCCTCCCAATCCCATGGGATCACACTTCCAAGTAAAATATTTCTTCCATTCTCATTTTGTCTAATTTTAATTAAGTTGCTATTCCATTTTTTTTCAATTCAAATTGTTGGGGTATGATTTCTGACCCCCCCATACTTCCCTATTTATGTTTGAATGTTGATATTCCCTTTTATATCTCATTAATTCTTCCAATGTACATCTATTACCATGCCGAAATTCCTTAAGTAAATTTTCTCTCCTTATTTACATTCAAGCAATTATTTTATATTATGAATCTTAATTACATTATGTATGTTTGGAAATGTATCTATATTACCCTACTTACTATTCATTTCATCTAAATATTATGGTAAACACCTTTCTATCTCATCAATCATTTTTATGAATTCTTATGTCACGTTGTTTTGCTGCCGAAATTGCACTATGATTTTCCAAGCCAATGTCACTGTGTAGTGAATACCATGACCATTTCTCTATCAAGGGTATTCAACTTTATTCACATTTAATTATTGATTATATAGATTCGTGTATTAAATCTATATTACTTTATCTTCGAGTAAATTATGATGATTTATGAATCCATGTTATATGATACATGTGGAACACTTATGCATGAAATGAAATGTTTACGAAGGGCGTTCCCTGATAGTTCTCCATTTCATTTGGTAAAATATGGTATCATGATACATCATGTTAAATGAGTGTTGAATCATTACAATTCAAGTGTAATTAGGGTTACTCGTGCTTCATGTTCAATGAGGGTATACTCATGTTCCATGTGCAATGAGCCTTGGCTCATGCTAATATCATGTTAAATGTTGTTGCCACATCTCCATGTTATGATTATCTTTCATTATCATGCCTTTATGTTCATGTTTCTATTATGATCCATTGATATTCCTATTGTCTATCATGTATTGTATTCATCATGTCATTCCATTTTTATTCCCTTACTGGGCTTTATACCTCACCCTTTTCTTATGCATGTCCTCAGGTTATCTCATGCAATGTTAAGTATGAGGGAATGTAGTGGTCATATAAAGGAAGTCTTCAATAAGATGTTTCGTTTTATTTTTAATGTTGTTTTTTAATGTTCCTAATCCCCATAGACACTAGACCTCTGTATCTTCTATGTTGTATGAAGTGAATTTTTCATGTAATAAATCATGTTTAAGTGTGTGATAAAAGTAGGGTTGTTATTGTTGGTATCAGAGGATGTGTTTAGTTATTTTTGGGATTAGGTTTAGAAAACCCATGTAAAATCCTTATGTATAAGACTAATTATAATAAAAAATTCCCTATATTTTGGTTAGTACTGAGTAAGTAGTTTATCATGAAAAAATAGCCATGTATGGATACGAGCATGTAAAGGTGGCTCTGGAACAGATGTACATTGGAGGAAAAACTCAGAAAATGAGTTTCAGGCTTGACCTGGGGTATCCTGGTACACAACAATGGGCCTTGATACACTCTTAGTTATGAAACTCCCAGGGTACATGCTTTGGTAAATTCAGACACTAATTATGGACCATTATTAATGGAATAAAAAAAATCCCTTATGAATATATGTTAGAAATTAGATCATGGATAGCATAGATTGAAGAGTATGTATACATAAGTTATGGAAATAAAAGTTATTTATAAGTCATCTGTTTTGTCCTTGGATTAGCCTTTATGTGTCACCCCTAACTTCAATATTATTCTTTCCAATGGCTGGAAAGAGGAGGACTCGGGCTAACAACCTATGGGAAGATCAATGTGATGATTGTTCTACTGATATGCCCAATATGATAGGAGTAGGAATTACAAACAATGTTTCCGGATACTCTCTCAGTTAACTAAAGATTTGAATTGAAACATGTTTCAAAGTGAACATTCAACCCCCTAATAAAGAACATGTTTCTATCAAGAGCTTCATGAGACAATGTCCTCTTACTTTTAATGGATCATCTAATTCCTCAATCTCCAAACAATGAATCAACATCATTGAAAAGATCTTCTCCATCCTTCAATGATCCGAAAAAGAGAAGGTTCTTCTGGCTTCTTATTTTATGGAGGGTAAAGCCGATCAATGGTGGGCATTGATAAAACATACCAAACATAAGGAGGAGATATATTTTTTGCAATGGAAGTATTTCTAAAAAAAATTTGATAAATATTTTCCTCACACACTCTAGATAAAGATGGAAAGGTCCTTCCATTCCCTCAAGAAAAGAGATATCGAATTCATCAGAGCGTACGAGGTAAAAATCACAAGGCTTGCACAATACGCCTCCAGATTTTTCATTAACCCCAAATTCAAGGTTGACCGCTTCTTTAGGGGGCTGAAACCTAGCATGTGAAAAAACCTAATGATTTGTGACTTCGAAAGCTATGAGAAAATTATCTGATGGGCCCTCAAGGTTATAATAGAGATTGAAAAATATATGGGGTATCATGGGGATAAGAAGAATAATGTGGACATAAATTGTAGTGGTCCAATGGACAAATCCAATAGTTCTAAGAAAATCAAGCACCCCACAATCCAAAGGTGTGGAAATAAGCACCGTGGAAATTACCTGAAGGGGATGATGGAATTCATTAGGTGTGAATGATAAGCACACCTAGCCGTTAACTGCTGAAAAGAATGACCCACGGTTGAGACAAAGGAGAGGAATTCTCCTTCTAAATCTCAAAGAATTGTTCATTGCTTCAACTGCAAAGAACCAGGGCCCCTTGAAAATCAGTTCCCTAAGCCAAGGTTTTCGGAGGCAACCAAAAACCTTTAAGGTAGTAAAGGTGAGATATTTCCATCACTACTACCAAAGTGAACCCCTACAACAAAGTAGTGAGAGGTACTATAGTTATTAATTGAAGAATAGTGAACATAATTATGGATTATGGTTCTACACATTCTTTTGTATCTCAATATTTTAGTAGAACAATCCCAACACCACAAAAAATCATGGAAGTGAAGATGTCAGTGAGTATGACAAATGTGGAAATCATTGCATCCAACGAATATAACTCCTCCCCCATCATAATCAGTGGATTGAACTTCCTATATAACATCATCATACTCCCTTTAGTTGAATTTGATGAAATTGTTGGCATGGATTGTCTTTCTTAATATAGAAGCAATATAAATTTCTGTGAGAGGAAAATCACTCTCGATGTGGAGAATCGACCCCTGATTCTATACAAGTGCATGGAGGAAGATGAAAATTAATCAACACTGTCATCTCAAGCATGGATATTAATACCATATGAGTATGCGTATCTGGCTCATATTCTTGCGTCTAAAGAAGAAACCGTCCTTGAATACATGCCTACTGTGAGATAATTTACTCAAATATTTCCTTAGGAATTTCATGGTCTTAATCTTATAAGAGATGTGGAATTCTCAATTGACCTTATAACTTGGGTGTTTCCAATATCCAGGTATATATTCACATATAAAGAGTTGAACATGCGCCAATGAATAATTTTAGAGCTGATCAATGATAATGACTGCTCAATCAATTACCACCCTATGAAAGTGAACAAGGTGGATGGTGCTCTAAGTACAAAGGACCCATCGATTCTATCATTGATGAGAATTGAAAAGAATCCAAACTTCTTAGATTTGATGATGAGGGAAATGAGAATCATAAAGAAGGAAACATCGTCAATCCTTTCTCAAATGATTTCTCAACCATCCCTCATGGAGAAAAGAAGGATGCTTAATGAAAGGATGTGGAAAATTCTAAAAATGGTGGAAGTTATCAAAAATGAGAAATCCTCAGATTTCGTGGTTGAGAATGATGGAATTGTGAGATTTAGGTCACGATTATGTGAATCATCCAATCCATAAATAAAGGAGGATATTTTGAATGATCCACATAGATCAACCTTCTCTATTCACCTAGGGAGCACAAAGGTGTATTGAGAACATCGAGAAAACATATTGTGTGACAATATGAAAAGGGATATTGCTGAATATACATCAAAGTTCCTAGTATGTCAGCAAGTGAAGGATTATAGGCAAAATTATAGGGGGATAATGCAACCACTACACATACCAACATGGAAGTGGGACAACATTACCCTGAACATTGTCACAAGACTTCCATGTACATACCAAGGGAAAAAATGTTATATGGTTCATTTTGGATCGTCTTACGAAGACAACTCACTTTATAGAGATTCTATATGACTTCTCATTGGATCAACATTCATGGATTTACATCAAATATGTGGTATGGCTGCATTGAGTACCACTATCTATTTTATCTGATCATGATTTGAGATTCACCTCGATGTTTTAGAAAAGTCTCCAACATTCTCTAAGCACTGAACTGAACTTCAGTACAACCTATCATCCTCATACTAGTGGCCAATCTGGATGAACCATTCAGAGATTGGAAGATATGTTAAAATCATGTTTTATATACTTAAAAAGAGTATGAGACCAACATCTTCCACAGGTTGAATTCTCCTATAATAACAGTTTCCACTCAAGAATCTAAATGGAACTACATGATTCCCATTATGGGGAAAGGTGCAAAACACCTATGTGTTTGGACGAAGTCAGTGAGCATAAGCTGCATGGACCTTAAATGGTCGAATAAATGGTGGAGAAGGTGAAAGCCATTTAGTATCATATCAAGGAAACTCGAAGTCGACATAAGAGTTTTGCAGAAAACTGTAGATGAGACCTTGAGTTTATAGTTTGAGATATGGTATTTATATTCATATCACCATAGAAGAAGGCCATGTTGTTTGTAATGAAATGGAAGTTAAGTCCTAGGTACATTGGCCTCTCCGAGATTCTTGATCTTGTTGGGGTTGTGGCATATCGGCTAGCACTTCCACCCCCCATGGAGAAAGTACATGATGTATTTCATGTATCCTTATTAAAGAAGTACATACTAGACCCTTAAAATGTACTCTCTTCAAAGGTACTATAGTTAGAGGATGGTCATTCTTACGAGGAGTAACTAGTGAAGATCTTAGAACATAGGAATAAAGTTATACAAAATAAGACAATGCCCATCGTTAAGGTGTGGTGGTGAAACCACAAGTTTGAAGAGGCAATGTGGGATGCTTAGGAAGTGATGAATAAGAGTTAGAACATCAGTTTTAGTGTGGGAAAAGGAAATTTCGTGGTTCAAATTTCTTAATTGGTAAGATTGTAATGACCGAAACTTTTATCAATGAAAATTCCTCTTGATCCAATTAACTGTCTTATTATAAAAAATTGTTATATAAAATTTTAAATTCTTTGGTTTTATGATTTTTGATTTTAAAATAACATTAAGAATTGTTACTGTTGTTAATATAGACATTGAATAGTGATCACATGATTAGTATAAATATAGAAATTTAACAAATCCAATTTACCCCGACAAAGGAAGTGATGGCCTCGTCCTGTAGACATTCCCCCTATGAAGCCCATTTTTCAGAGCTCAAAAAGGAGGTGGCGTTATTGGGATTTTCTCTTGACCAATCCCAATCCAAGCTTCGACATGTTAATCTCAAACGGTACCGCCTACAGGAGAAGTGGAAGTCGATAGAGATTACCACCCGAGTGATGTTATCCGAGCCTCCCAAGAGTCTATCACAATCACACACCTTAACCTTCGGTCTTATGAGTGTGTTATAAGGGGTTATGTAAAAATACCTTTGTACTATGATTATGTACATATTTTCATATATAGAACAATGAATTTACATTCATTTTATTATTGTCACTTTGTAAATTGTTTTTAAGGTGAAAATAGTATTTTTAGTAAATATTCATCTAAGAAATCTATTTTGATGAATTAATGGATTTATTAATTAAATAATATTTTAATAAAATATTTTTTATTATTAAATTAATTTTTATTAAATATAAATGATCATATAATTTTATGATTGAAATTGTAAATTTTATTACAGTTTGAAATCTGTTTTTGTCAAAACCCATGGTTTTGAGATAAATGTTAGTTTTTATTTTAAATGTGAAAATTCACATATTTAGAAAATAATTTAGATAAAATTAATATTACTTTTGTAATCATGATGTTGAGATCATCAAATTGTGAATTTTTCATAATTTTCTTAGACAATTAATTTTTTGGGTAAAAATTAAATACCGTTTAAATATATAATGTGATTTATGACATTATAATTAATAAATAGTGATTTAATAAAATACAATAAATTAAATTTTCGGCCAATATAATGTTTATCCTTAAAATAATGTGGTTTTAAATTTATTTAATTTATTTTACAAAGCCTTAGTGGACCCTCCATGACTTATAAAACATTATATCTTGTTAAATTGTTTTCCTTGAGAGTGTAACTCTCCTCCACATAAGCAACCCTATTATTTTAAGATGTTATGACATTGGACATACAAAATATTGTTTTAACATATACTTTGTAAAATACCCTGGGCATAAACCATGGGTGGTTTATGGTTTTGATTAGTTTAATGTGTGGTGTCCCAAACCTAAATAATAAAGAATTCCCTCTCCTTTCCTATATAAACCAGCCCTAGCTCCTACTTCCTATTCACTCAAAGTCTTTGGATGTCATCAAAACTCTTTCCTAATCTCTCTTTAATCTTCCCAATGTTCCACAAGATCCCAATAATCCTTTGTAAAGCCCTTCCTGAGCCTTTGTGATCACATTTCCAAGTAAGGGATTTCTTCATTTGTCATTTTGTCCAATTTTCTTTAAGTTGTAATGCCCTTTTATTTTTAATTAAAAATGTTGTGGTATGATTTTTAACCTCTCCCATACATCCCTATTTAGCTTTGAACAGTGAGAGAACCCATTATCTCTCATTAATTCCTTCAATGTACACCTGTTACGATGATGAAATTCCGTAAGGAATTTCCCTCTCTTCATTTACATTCAAGAAATTATTTTGTATTAAAAATATAAATTCCATTACATATGTTGGAAAATTTATCTATATGACCCCCATAATTTAAATTTAATTTAAATATGATTAGACACCCCTTTCTCTCTTATCAGCCATTTTTATGATTTCTTATGTCACCTTGTTAGGCTGCTGAAATTGCACCACAATTTTTCCAGCCAAAGTCATTATGTTGTGAATACCATGACCATCTCTCAATCAAGGGTATTAACATATATGAACATTTAATTATGGATTATAGAGTTTCATGTATGAATTCCACATTCCTTTATCGTGAGATAAATTATTATGTTTTATGTATCAAATTTATTAGATCCATCTGGCACACTTATGCATGAAATGAAATGTTTAAGAATGGTGCACCCTGATAGCGATCTGATGCATTGGATAAAGTATAGTATCATGATATTTCATGTGAAAGGATTGTTGAATCTTGATAATTCATGTGAACATAGTTTTTACTCATGCTTCATGTGAAATGAGGGTTCACTCATGCTCTTTGTGCAATTAGCCTTGGCTCGTGCTGATAGCATGTTAAATGTTGTTTCCACATCTCCATGTTATGATTGTCATGCATTGTCATCCCTTTAAGTTCATATTTCTATTTTTCTTCATTTATATCCCAATTTTCTACCATGTATTATATTATTCGGGTTATTCAATGTTTATCCCCTTTCTAGGTATTATAACTTGCCCTTTTCTTATGCATGCCCTCAGGTTATCACATGCATTGCTAAGTACGAGGGAATGTAGTGGTCATGTATACAAGATTTTCAATAAGATGTTACGTTTTATGTTTTATGTTGTTATGTAATGTTACTAATCCCCAATGACCATAGTCCTCTTGATCTTCTATGTTGTATCAAGTGAAGGTTTCATGTAATAAATCATGTTTAATTGTGTAATAAAAGAAGAGTTATTATACTACATATATTTTTATCTGACATCCTAACTGACCGACCATTACACTAGGTTTCTTATGTAGAACTTCTTGTTCCTAGGACCTTAAACATTTATTGTTTTTGTATTCTTATACCTAACAATTTAAAAGAATAGGACTAAGATGGAGCTCAAGATGATCATGTAGATCTACTTTGTGTTTTTTAATCATTTTATTTACAAGAATCTTGAATTGTTCGGTATTTTAAGGAATGAAATAAGTTTCCTTTGTTAGATTTTATATCATCAGTTGGAAATTAATACTTTTTGTAACCTGGATTTGGCCATATTAAATTCAATTAATGTATTAGTATTCTGATGTGCTATTATCTATTTATTTACTGATACCAGTATTGTATGCTATTTATTATCTACTATAACAATATAACATATGATCTAAAAAGGAATAGTCTCCCCACATACACACCCTAGACCTCACTACCAGTCGGTAGCCTCTGGAATTTGGGTAGATGCATGCCTGACTGCCATTTTTTATGGTAAGATGAGTCTAGATGTTGAAAAGTGGTACTAGAGGTTATTATTACTTTTTATTACTATTTTAGGCAGGTAGATAGGGGACGAGGAATGTTTCTCATATTGTTCTATAGTTGTTCCTGAGTTTGATTACCCCACATATGAGGAAAACCTATTTAGGTTGTATTGGGACTAATGGTCATGTTTTTTTAATTATTGTTGTTGTTTTTTATTTCACCTCATGTGAATGGTAAAATTTCTGATGCTTATGGATTTCTGAATTTATGGAATTTCATGGAATATTTCCATGTCCTGGTATGAAAAGGATAGGGCTTTTCATGCATCATTATATGCACACTGGGATTTAAATTACATGCATATTCCATGCCATGTAGTTGTATTTATAGTTTACCGACTGATTTGAGTTGTGTTCGTTGAGTGTTCTCTCATGATTTGTATTTATTTATGCACCTGTTATATTTCATGTTATGTGTTTTAATAACATGATTTTATTTATACCCACTTAGTCAATTATTAAGCATGTTTTCCTATTACCATAACAGGCCTTTTTTATTACATGCTATACTTCCTAATTTGTTACATCAGGTATCCTCATTGTTATTTTCATGTGATAACATCCTTGGGTGTTTAATTTTATCATGTGATTCCAATATAAAGTGATTACTTGTTTCAATGGAATGCTAGATAATTTCGATATATAAAGGGTTTCATGGGTGAAATTGTTCTTGTTTTGATGGGATGGGACCCAAATACCTATATTTAGAGTGTGTGGGCTCTTTATGGATTGGTATATGAACACCCATACTATAGAGTTGTTATATGTGTGCCTGTATTTTTTTAAATGCTCATAAATTGAAAAGTGTTATTTAATTTTAATTTAATATAAATTGGTTAAATTGTAACTTCACAACTAGACCCAACGTTTTCAGTTGGGGAAAATTTCATATATGATAACTCACTAAGGGTGCTTTGAAAATTTGATTATTAAAAAGTGTTATTGGGTTCTGTCTGATGAACCTATGTTGTCTTAGAGGGAACCTCATAGATCATGTTATTTATTAAATATATTTTGTATTACAAGTTTCCTAACCATGATTAAATTATAATGAATGGTTTTTTATTTTAAAACTGAAGTTGTTTATACTTTCCTTCTTTTCATGACGCTCAATTACAAATATTTTAATATGTTTTTTTGATTGAATGTATATTAATAAAATTAATTTAATGTAGAACCTAGAGAGGTGTGCTTAATTAAAACCCAAATTTATGGGTACTTTAAACATTTCTTAAAAATCCTTGGAATTGAAAGAAGATTTTTTTTATAGGCATTTCCGCTTTTTAGAAAGAGCTTAGATGGTAGGATCTTAAGTCGACGACATCTCTTATGCATGAAATATTGATATGGTGGATTCTAGTTTATTATAAGGGGATATACCATGGTAGGTATCACCCTTAGAAGATAAATCCTTGTCAATGTTGTGTGTTTTATAGTGATTGGTCTCATTCTAGTCATGTTGCCCCTTGCATGACTCTTATCGTTTTAATGACACCCTTGTTCAGATGGGTGGTCGTGCCTTTCTTATAATTTTATAAGTTAATGATCATTGAGTAATGCTCAATTTCATATGTTTAGACATTCCTCAAAAATGTTTATTTGCTTTTTAGGGTTCTAGAAATTATATTTTTCTCATTGATGGGTGACATTGTCCGGAATCTTCCAGGTTAATGGTCATATGGGGAAATCCGAATTTGGGTTAAATCACTTATATGGGCTATATTATGTTAGAATTAATAAGTAAAAATATCTATAGAAAATATTAAGTATGTTTTAGCTTCTTATAAAACCTCGAGGTAGTATGCATTCAAGTAAGTGGTGCCCGTAGAGGGTAAAATGATGTAACAAACTGATTGAGTTTTGTTAAATCATTGAGCCTTGTGATATTGATTGATTAATCAGGTCATCTCTAGAGTAGAGTGACTTGGGAGTAAATAAATCATGTTCATCCTAATTATTGTGGTAACTTTAACAAATTTGGGTGTTTTAACACATTGGTCGGTTTCTTTTTTATTTTCATTCAAAATTCATTGGTGGTCATGAAGGTGACTTGGGTATGTGTCAGGCTTGTATTGATCTGAATATAATCTACTATTCTTATGACTGGTTTGTCTGTATCTTCATTTGATAACTAGGGCACTCATAATTTGGGTACCATCATTTTTGTTTTGGAAAATGATTCCTTACATGCAGAAGTAAAACTACCTGAAAATTAATTTTGGAAATGTTTTATCATTCTAGAATGATTTCGGGCTGGTGAGTTTTATGTCTTGTAAGTGTTGGAGCATGCATGGTAGAATGAAAATTTATCAATTGGATATGTATGAAATGTTTGTAAGGACCCATTTGGAGTAATGAACCATTGAGAGGGGGGGTGAATCAGTGATACCACTTTTTCTTCTTTTAAGTTCCCTTAAAATGAGAACAACCTTTGTCTCCTATTAAAGATATAATTCCCTACCAAGAAACAAACAAGAACACATTCAAAGGAACTCAACAATTTACAAGGTTCACTATTCCATAAGAATAGCTACATCCTAGGTATGGTTGGAAACAATCCAGCACTATACAATTTACTAAGAAAACAATCCTTTGATTACAATAAGTAGGATATACCCTTACACTTGTGAAGCACTGTGAAACATTCACTCCAGTGTCTGTGAACCCTCTTAGCACAATAGAGAAAAGTATCTTTTCTTTTAACAACTAATGTTACCTACACATCCTTTCAAATACACAAATGTAAGCAAGTTCACCACAAATCTTCACTTCCTTACCAAGAAGAAAGGTAAGGACTTCTTGGACACACGATTGATCAATTACAGTTCGAACTTCACATTATGAATCTCCACTCCGAATTCTTCACTCTGAATTTTCGTCTTTACTCCGATTCTTCTATCCAAGTCTTCCTCAGTCTGAGAAACTCAAAATGGTGACATCCAGTAATGATTCCCCTTTCCGAATCTCCACTCCGAATTCTTCACTATGAATTTTCTTCATCACTCCGATTCTTCAATCTGAGTCTTCCTCAGTCTGAGAAACCCAATATGGTGACAACCAGTACTAATTCCCCATTCTGAATCTCCACTCCTAATTCATCACTTTGGATCTCCACTTTGGATTCTTCACTTTCACTCCAATTATTCAATCTGAGTTTTCCTTAATCCGAGAAACTCATAACAGTGTCAACTAGTATCAAATTCTCATTTCAATTGAAACTGCAATGAAAACTCAGTCGGCCACACGCTTCTTTCTCTCTCTTGATTATCAGAGCTTCTCTCACTACAGCGTCATCAATCAATTTACTTAGTACTCTGATCTCCTTTTATAGGTGCTCCAAATTATGATTAGGGAGGAAACCAAAATAAATTTCCCACTCACTTAAATTAACCCAAATCTTAATTTCTCCTGAAATCTCGGAGTAATTAAGACTTTTTCAACGCATCTAGAATCTTCTAGAATCTTCTTCAAATTCTCTTGAATTAAAGTTTTGGTCTTTTCCGGATGTGACCTTATTACGCAGGTTTCTTGGAGCCACATTCTCAGATCCACTCTTCTGATTTCTCAGTATCACATTCTTTGATCCACTCTTCATTGCTTCCTCGACATGACAACATTTCAATTCTAGGTATAACCCTTCTTTATTCATCGATACCAAAATTTTGAACACTCGGTATGACTCCTCTGGATCTCGATATGACTTCACCAGTTCTTGGTACGGAATTCTGGTTCTCATTACGACTCTTCATGATTCTCGAAACGACTTTTGGTTCTCAATACGACTTCTTCAACTCTCAGTACGACTTCAAGTTCTCAGAATGACTTTTGTTTCTTGGAATGGATTTTGGTTCTCTATACGACTTCTTCGATTCTCGGTACGACTTCAGGTTCTCGGAACGACTTCTGGTTCTTGAAAGGAATTTTGGTTCTTGATACGACTTCTTCGATTCTTGGTACGACTTCAAGTTCTCGGAATGACTTATTTTTCTAGGAACAACTTTTGGTTCTCTATTGGACTTCTTTGATTCTAAGTATGACTTTAGGTTCTCGGAATTACTTCTAGTTCTCGAAAATGCTCTTCTTGATTCTCGGAATTGCTTTTGGTTATCGATAAAACTTTTTCGTGCATCGTGAGGACTTGCATATATTCACAATTTTAGAGTTACAAATCTGCAAAGCATCGTCACAATTAATGCCTTCACATCTCCTATCATCCAGCTTTTGAGAATTTGCAATTTCCTGGTTCCGAACTTCTCAATTTCTAGACTCTGAATTCCAGACTCCTAATTCTTCAAATACCAAGTTCTGAATGTTCAATATACTCGTTTCCGAATCTTCAAGCTTCCAGCTTCCGAATTCATAGAAATTCAAGTTGTCTTTTCTTTATGAAAAAATCCTCAAGATCATCAAAAGACAATCCATGCAAACCATCTCTTCCTTCAGCTTGGTCCTAACAATATCCCCATTTGGATTTTGTTTTCAACCTTGTTTTCATAAATCACCAAACTTTGTAACCTTAAGCAATGGATTACATATCAATAATTCTAAGCCTACGTGAGCTAACTCATTGTAGGAAACAAGAATCTTTGACAACAAAACCATGTTGTCCATAGATAGTGAAAATGACATCTTTATCTTCATACATCTTCAACATCATATATATTCACCTTCATACATCCTGTAAAAAACATCACGTTCTTTCCTACAACTACTCCAACAACCAGTTAGAATAGTTCACAAACCCAAGCAGTGTTGAGTTCATAGCTTACCCACAACTCTCTCTTTGAACAATATATTTATGATACAAACAACTTCTCCCCCTAGAGAAAACAATCCAAAGGTAATAAGAGAGTGGGGATGGTACAACATACCTTAGACTTGAAGAGAAAGAGGTTGGACACCCATGTTCAACCTCAATCTTGAGAATTAATCCTTTGGCAGAGGTTTCATGAAAACATCTGCAACATGTTCAGTAGATGAAACATATTCAAGTTTAAGTTCATTCTTTTCCACATGCTCTTTGATGAAATGGTATTTGATGTCAATATGCTTTGAACGAGAATGAAGGATTGGATTCTTGGTAAGATTAATTGGGCTTTGATTATAACAGCACAAGAGTAAGGGTAGCTTCACTTCAACTGACAAATATTCCAACTGTGTCTTTATCCAGATAAGTTGAGTGGAAGCCATGGTGGAAGCATCATTTTCAGGTTTAGCCATACTGAGTGTCACAGAATTCTACTTCTTCGAGTGCCAGCCAACACCAATTTTTCCCATAAAGAACACTCCACGAGATGTGGATCTTCTATCATCAACATTTCCTGCCCATTTTCTTCTGAATATCCAAACAAATCAATGTTATTTGAGTTACTATACTTGATTCTGAATCCTGTTGTGCCTTTTATGTATCTGAGAATTCTTTTTCCAGCAACAAGATGTGATTCTTTAGGAGCACTCTGGAATCATTCACATAAGGTAATATAAAAAACAATATCTTGTCTTGATGCAGTCAGGTATAAAAAACATCCAATCAGCTTTCTATATTCTTTCTGATTAACTTCTTTTCCTTTATCATCTTTTCTTAGTTTCATTCCCACTAAGATAGGAGTCAATACAGGTTTTCAGTTTTCCATCCCAAACTTCTTAAGAAGTTCCATAGCATATATTTCATGGGAGAAAAAAATGAATTCCTTATGTTGCAAAATTTGTAACCCAAGAAAGTATCTCATTTCACCCAATATGGACATATGAAAGACATTCTTAATTTCTTCAGCAACCCATTCACAGCTTCTTTCATTATTCACAGCAAAAATAATATAGTCAACATAGACAATCACAATGAGAGAAATATCTTGGCTTTCCTTGATGTACAAATTGATGTCAACCCTCCCTTTCTTGAAGTTCACATCCTTTAAGAAAATATCATGTTGGAATAACATGATCTTGGAGCTTGTTTTATCCCATACATGACTTTCTTCAACCTTCACACATAACTTTCTTTTTTCCAACAACAAAGCCACATGGATGCTCAATATAAGCTTCTTCTTTGAGATCACCATTAATAAATGTGGATTTAACATCCATTTGAAAGATTTTGTTTCCTCGTTGTGTAGCAATAGAAAGAAATATTTGGATAGTTTCTAATCTGGCTACCGGAGAAAAATATTCTTCAAAGTCAATTCCTTCAATCTGAGAGTAGCCTTTGCAAACCAATCTTGCTTTATTTCTAATAACTTCACCTTCTTCGTTCAACTTGTTTCAGAAGACCCATTTGGTGGCTATAATGTTCTTATTTCTAGGCTTGGGTACGAGTTCTCATGTTTCATTCTTTTCAATCTGATCCAATTATTCATTCATGTCTTGAACCCATTTTGGATGCTCAAAGGCTTCTTTAACATCATTTGGTTCCACTTTGGAATACAAGGATGTATGTGATATAGAATTACTTGTTCTTCTTGTTTGAACTGTGTGACGTTGATCACCAATAATATTCTGAGCATGCACTTGTTTTATTATCCTTTGATATGTTTTTTGTGTTCCATACCCATCACTTGATATGGCTGAATCCGATTCCTCATCTTGATTAGGATTTATATTCATTGCATCCTTATCAGAATCATTAACTTCATCTTCCTCATATTCCTTGTCTGTCTGTACATGCTTATCTTTCCCCGAAGATTCAATGGATTTTACATCAACTACATCCACCATTCTTTCTGTTTCTTTGTTAAAGAATCTATAACCTCTTCATTCTGGTTCATAACCAAGAAAAATTCCATCTTCTCCTTTCTGCTCAAATTTTCCACTGCTTCCACCAATCTTCTTTATAATGCTTGGTCTCCCAAAAACTATAGCATGATTCATACTTGGAGTGATTCCATAGAAAAGTTCATATGGAGTCTTGTTTGATTAAGGCCTATAGAAACATTGATTTTGAATATAAACAGTTGTACTTGTAGCTTGCCTCCAAAAGTAATGAGTAACGCCACGTTCAAGCGACATGGATCTTCCCATTTCCACCAAGGTTCTGTTCTTCCTTTCAGAAACTTCATTTTGTTGAGGTGTATATGGAGCACTATATTCATGCTGAATCCCATGTATCTCAATATAGTCTTCAAATACTTCACTTCTATACTCACCACCATTATCTGTTCTCATCTTCTTCACAGAGTACTCACATTTTTTCTCAGCTTTCCTTCTGAAGCTTTTAAACATATTCAGGGCTTCTGACTTGTGCTTAATAAACATAACACATGTAGTGCGAGTAAAATAATCAATGAGGGTGATGATTTACTTGTCTCCATATGTTGATTGTTTTCTCATTGGCCCACATATATCAGAATGTATGAGTTCAAGGGGTTGTTTTGAACAAATGACAGCCTTCTTATGCACAACACTTGTAATATTTCCTTTCCGAAAGGTAGTGCAACACCAATATCTTCTTCTTGGAAAATGTGGAATATCTCGAGCACTTTCCCTTTGAGATAAATTTCTCATATTTCTCGGACACATGTGTCCAAGTCTTCTGTTCCACAACCGATTTTATTCCAATATGATCATGTAACAAGAGTTTTGTGAATTTCCAACATGAAATATATTTCCTTTGGTTCGTTGGCCTCTTGTAAGAATCTGAACATCTTCTTCACTTTTCACAATAAATCCATCTTTCTTGAATATAACTTTGTTACCCTCATCACACAAATGTGATACACTCAGCAAGTCGTGCTTCATCCCATCAACATATAGAATTTTCTTGGACATTAAATTTTCCTTCCCAATGATGGCTGATCCAGCACCTTTGATTTTTAAATATTCATCATTTCCAAATGTCATAGTGCCTTCTTTAAACTTTTTCATATTCTTTACCAACATCAAGTCTCTTGTCATATGTGAAGAACACCCACATTCAAGTATCCACGATCGTTCTTCCTTTATAACTTTTAGAGCAGTTTCAACAACAAGAGATTTTTCTTCTTTCACTTATTTCTTCCCCTTCGGCTTTTGAAAACTAAGAACTTTTTGTTGAGCCATTAACAGCACAAGACATCCTTTTGAAAGGTGTCCAGGTTGTTCACACCATTCACAAATGGTCTCCAGAGGCTGGAACCTATTTTCTGTCTTGAATTGATTCTTCTCATTTTTCTTCATGAAAACCTTCTCACTCTTCTTCCTTTATGGAGATTGACTCCCTCTCAATCTCTTACTTTCATAACTTTTGGGGTGATGGTAATAATGTTGATTAAACCAAAAAAAAATCGTTGTATTCCCGAATCCACCATAATACCAACAGTACCCATAGAAGGATTATCTTCCTCTAAATCTTTTGTTCTGATAGTTCTATGTTTCTCTTTCTTCAGCCCCACCAACCATTCTTTTGTTAGGAATATAGCCCAGCTAGAATTCTACCTTCTCTGATTTTTCTTGTTTTTCACCAGTGTTAGACTTAGGATTCCTTGAAACATCAGAGTTCCTAGTAACGCTGGTCTTGGCCACATAAGTAACATTCTCATCTTTCTTCTTCACATCAACCAATTTATCCTTCTTTTGAATTTTCTCAAATTGTGCTTGTTGAGAGCCATCACCAACATTAGTAGTTGGGTTTTGAAAAAAAAAAATTTTTTATTCAACTTTTCTGAGATTCTTTTGAATGAGTTCTAATTCTTCCTCTTTTTCCTTCAGCTTAACTCTCATGTGCTCATTTTGATTTTTCTCATCTTCAAGAGTCTTTCTCAAGTCTTCAAACTCTTTCTCAAGTTCTTATTTATCATTGACCTGATTGGAAGTTGAGAAGCATTCAACTTACAACATTTTGTTAAGATTCTCCAGCCTTCTGATCATCCTTAAACATTCCTCCGATTCTTCTTTCAAGTGCATCTTTAGCAGAGTTTCTTCTAATTCTGAGCTGTTGCTTCCGAATCCCTCATCATTTATTGTTGTAATGAAATTATTCTCAACACCATGCTCAAATGATTTATCAGATTCACCATCACTTTCTCTATCTTTTTTATTTATGGATAGAATGATTTTTCTCTTGGATTTGAAGAACTTATTTTCTTTCCCTGACATTGCTTTACCACCCTGCTTCTTCAATAACATTCATGGCTTTCTTTCTTCTTCATCATTGTCTTCTTCATTCTCCCTTCGGGGAAAGTTAGCCACAAAGTGGCCAATGCCTCCACATTCAAAAAAATTCAAGGGAAATTTTCCCTTGTATTTACCTGTGCCTCTTTTAACATTTTTTGAAAACAAGGATAAAATATTGTTAAGATTTTTACATACCTCACTTTCAGAGTCAAAGACACCACCATCTTCTTTAATCAAGATCTTATTAGACTTCTCCTTCTTCATGGATTTGAAAGATAATTCTATATCAACCTTTGACTTGGTCTTCATAGCCTTTTACCTTTTCATCTCATAAGTAATGAGTGTGCTATGAAAATCATCAGGAGATAGAGTCTCTGAGTCGGTGTCTTCTAATGGAGATACCTTCGCATCAAATTTATCAGGAAGAATCCTCAAGATTTTTTCCACCACAATAGAGTCTATCAGCTCTTCACCAATAAATCTGATGGTACTAACAATATAGTTTACCCTGGTGAAGAAATCCCCAACATATTCATGCTCTCACATCTTCATGTCTTCATACTTCAATCTCCAGATTTGACGTTTTTCCTTCTTGACTTTTGTATTGTCTTCGTATTTGTTTTTCAGTTTGTCCCATATACCTTTGGCTGTGGCCACTCCTTTTACTCTTAAGAATTAACTTTCAGAAAGTGAAGATAATACAACATTCTTTGCTCTTCCATCATTCTCAAGAAACTTCTTGTCAACAGGTGTATGTGTAACATTTTCTTCAATGGGGGAAAACCCAACTATTGCAGCTTCAAGAACTTCATAACTAATAGACATGAGATACTGTAGCATTCTATCATTCCAAATGTGATAGTTTTTCCCATCGAATACTAGAATGCCTTTAATGTTCACACATTTTAGATTCTCCATCAGCAAGGAAAACAAAGGCAACCTCACTCTGATACCACTTATAAGGACCAAGTTGGAGTAATGAACCACTGAGAGGGGGGGGGGGGTGAATACATGGTACCTCTTTTTCTTTTTTTACGTTCCCTTAAAATGAGAACAACCTTTGTCTCCTATTAAAGATATGATTCCCTGTTGAGAAACAAACAAGAACACATCCAAAGAAACACGACAATTTACAAGGTTCACTATTCAATAAGAATAGCTATGTCCTTGGTATGGTTGGAAACAATCCAGCCCCATACAATCCACTAAGAAAACAATCCTTGGATTACAATGAGTAGGATATGACCTTACACTCATGAAGCACTATGAAACAATCACTCCAGTGTGTGTGCACCCTCTTAGCACAATAGGGGAAAGTCTCGTTTCTTGTAACAACTTATGTTACCTACTCTTCCTTTCAAATACACAAGTGTAAGAAAGTTCAACACAAATAATCACTTCCTTACCTAGAAGAAATGCAGGGACATCTTGGACTTGTGATAGATCAATTAGAGTTAGAACTTCCCATTTCGAATCTCCACTCTGAATTCTTCACTCCGAATTTTCTTATCCACTCCGATTGTTCAATCCGAGTCTTCCTCAGTTTGAGAAACTCAATACGGTGACAGCCAGTACTGATTCCCCATTCCGAATATCTAGTTTGAATTCTTCACTCCAATTTTTCTTCTTCCCTCCAATTATTTAGTCTGTGTCTTCCTCAGTCTGAGAAACTCAATGCGGTGATAGCCAGTAATGATTCCCCATTCTGAATCTCCACTCTAAATTCTTCACTTTGAATCTCCACTCTGAATTCTTCACTTTCACTTCGATTCTTCAATCTGAGTTTTATTTAATTCGAGAAACTCAATACGGTATCAACCAGTATCAAATTCTCATTTCAATTGAAACTACAATGAAGACTCATTCGGCCACACAATTCTTTCTCTCTCTAGATTATTAGAGATTCTCTCACTACAGTATCATCAATAAATTTACTTAGTACTCTGATCTCCTTTTATAGGTTCTCCAAAGTATACTTAAGCGAGAAACCAAAATAATGTTCCCGCTCACTTAAATTCACCCAACTCTTAATTTCTCCTGAAATATTAGAGTAATTAAGACATTGTCAATGCTTCTAGAATCATCTCGAATCTTCTACCCCTTCTCTTGATTTAGAGATTTGGCCTTTTCCAGATCCGACCTTGTTATACAGGTTTCTCGGAATCAAATTATTGGATCTACTCTTTTGATTTCTCTGTGTCACATTCTCGGATCCACTCTTCTTTGCTTCCTCGGCTTGACACCATTTCAATTCTCGGTATGACCCTTCTTTATTCATCGATACTGAAGATTTTGAACTCTCGGTATGACTCCTATGGATCTCGATATGACTTCACCAGTTCTTAGTATGACATTATGGTTCTTAGTACGGATCTTCTTAATTCTCGGAATGAATTTTGGTTCTTGATACGACTTCTTGGATTCTCAGTATGACTTCATGTTCTTGGAACGACTTCTGGTTCTCGTAACAGCTTTTGGTTCTCGATATGACTTCTTCGATTCTCGATACGACTTTAGGTTCTCAGAACGACTTTTGGTTCTTGGAACGTCTTTTGGTTCTCAAAACGACTTCTTCGATTCTCAGTATGACTTTAGGTTCTCGAAATGACTTCTGGTTCTCAGAATGGATTTTGGTTCTCGTTATGACTTCTTCGATTCTCGGTACGAATTCAGGATCTTGGAACGACTTATGGTTCTCAGAATGGCTCTTCCTGATTCTCGGAACTACTTTTGGTTCTCGAGAAAACTTTTTCTTGCATTGTGAGTACTTGCATATACTCACAATTTTAGAGTTACAAATCAGCAAAGCATCGTCACAATTAATTCCTTCACATCTTCTATCATCCAGCTTTAGAGAATTTGTAATTTCTCAGTTCCAAACATCTCATTTTCTAGACTCCGAATTCCAGACTCTGAATTCTTCGAATACCAGGTTTTGAATGTTCAATATACTCAGTTCCGAATCATCAAGCTTCCAGCTTCCAAATTCTTAGAAATTCAAGTTGTCTTTCCTTTATGAAAACTTCCTCAAGATAAACAAAAGAAAATCCATGAAAACAATATCTTCCTTCATCTTGGTCCTAACAATCTTAAGAGGCACCATTGTTCTGGGTTTTAAATTAGTGTTTAAGATTTAACATTCACATTATGCTCTGGTTAGAGAGGGTATCATAGGTTAGTCGGTGGTTGTGTGTCGGTAGGTGAAACCAATTTTCTTCTAGGTAGTAGATAGTATTAGTACGACTATGATCATTTTTTCTGAATACCCTCATAGCATACACCTATTTATCAATGATAATGTTTTATCCCTTGAGATCATACCTGATTCACTAATAGATCATTGGACTTACGCGGTGATAATATTTTAAATCAATTGTGTGTGTTTGATTAGTTCCTTTGTTGTTTCACGCTAAATGCATTGTTCAAATTGAGGCTTTGTTGTTTTGAGTGACATTGGGGTTTCCGTGTAGGGATGCATAGGACAGACTCTTGAGCACCATCAATTTTCCTTGACCTGACCGCTAGGAGGATACCACTATGGGCTCAGTCACCGATCTGATGTGGGTCTCTTGACTTTGTATAAACATCTCTCTTATAATCATGGTACATAGACTACTTTGGATTGTTCCATGGACTTCAACAATATAAATTTGAGGTTATTTTGAACTTTTTTTGGGCTCAGAGATGTTATTTATAATGGTAATGTTTATTCGAGTGGTTGGATTGGAGGTATACCCTTGTTTGTGTTGAGGCACAACAATTTAAAAATGGCCAGGTGATGGTTTGACCATGGAGCATCACCGGAAGTTGGGTAAGGGAATCAGGGAACATTGTTTTTCTAAATATCTGGTGCGTTGAGATAATTCATCATAGTTCAGTTTTAATTTCACCATCCGCCTAACCCAATAATTTTTTAGAATGGTGATATAGAGGTGGATTGACTTGTAAACTCTTATTCTATGAAAATGGTTAGTGTGGAACTGAACTCTTGATCATCACAACACCCTACCATGAGTTTCGTTAAAACACTTAGGTGTGTGATTTGTCGGAAATCTCGATGATGGAGGTGTCATGGATTGTTATTGGCCCCTCATATTGATAAGAACTCCGGTGGGGATCACCACTGATTAGTTTGTTCAAGAGACAATTACACGACCACGTCTCTAGATAAACAGACTTGTGTATGCATTGTTTCAATGTTTCAGTTAGAATATTAGTGTTGGCTTTGATCTTGATGGCATAAGTGAAACTTTCTTACTCAATGTATGAAGGTTTTTTTGTCATTTGAAAATAAAACATAAAAATATTTCAAGACTTCATGACCCTTTTAGGTTGGGTTATTTTTTCATTGTTCATAAACGCTTCTCGATGACAAGTACTTTTATTGTGGGAAGGTTGTAAAGACACATGTTTTTGAACTGGATGAAAAACTAATGAAATTTGAATTTTCAAATTTTCTGCAGGGGCTATTTTTAAAACAATGATTTGAAATGTAATTCTGTGAGTGGGGACTCCTCAATGTGTTTCTTTTATGAAATTAAATTAATAGAATTTAAAATTAAAAGAAAAAAATTAATGGATTTATTACAAATAAGAAAAATAATAATATTATCATGATGATTATGATGATGATTATTATTAGAAATAATAATTATGATATTATTAATATTATTATAAACTTTTTAGGGATAAGAGACCCAAAAGTGGTCTCTCTTCACTATGACCCACATGTGACACCCATCCCCTTCTCCATCTTAGTGCGTAATGACCACCTCTCCGAGATCATATCTATTACATATTTCATCCAATTTCTTCTCATTTTATCATAAAATTTTTTATGGTGAGGCTTTATTTTACATTATCCTAACTTATTTTGTGTTTTTCATTACTTAACATCGCCCTTCATGACTTTTATAAAATCCAGTGTAAGGGATAATAATATTTTTGATTTATTATCCAGTATTTGGGTGTAGGAATGGACTTCTGGGGTGTATTTAGGATTTTTTTTACATCTTTTGACAAAGGAAAAGTAAATTGGGATGATTTGGTTTTTCTCCACCATCTGAGGTATGTTTTTTCATTCGATATTTGTTTCCCCCTATTTTATTTAGTATATTTAAGAGTTTTTCCGTCCCTCGTAATTTATCTGCAGTGCGTTGGGCATTTTTGTGAGGTGTCGAGTCATTAGACTCAAAGGAAACTTACCATCGTGTGCATATGTTAACATATGTTTATTTACGATCCCCCATTATATGTATATTACCTTATAATAGTGAATATATATATATACCTATATAAGAAATGGTGTTCTTATGTATAATATGAAAAATTCAAGTGTGGGTAAGTGTTAGTGGTTATATTCATATGTGATCTATATGTAAGGAACCCCTTGTGCATATTCATGGAAATTAGAATATGCACATAGGGGTAAGGTGTCCTTATGTATATGTGATAGTGCTTTTTCATTGATGCAGGAAAGAGGACCTTTGAGTATAAATGTCATGTGATAAAGTTCTCAAATGTGGTATACTTCTTAAGGTTGGATCCCTTTCCTTTATACATTAAATATATGAATTCCTTAATTTCTTTTCATATGATTGTTATTTCATTTATTTAGTGATGGATTATTTATGTAATAAATTCCCAGTTATGATACATGAATTGATTTCTAAGAAAATTCATTGTTTTTATAATAAAATATTTATATTGGAGGTGAGTTGTATTGAAAAACTCCTAGTGATAATATATATTTATTTATCTAGCTTGGACATATTTCTTGGTAGTTCTTTATTTCTTATTACCACTATTGTAATGTGTAATGTTTAGAATATATCCATTATTTATTTTATTCAATGGAGTTTCCCCCATCAAAATAAATGTTAAATTTACCAAGTCACCTTCTTCGTCCTTGGCTCGGTTTGTAATTGGAAATAAACTTGTAAGTGATTTCCCCTTCAAAATGAAACATTTAATGTATGTTGACTATTTTACAAATAGAATAGCATGGTTAATAAATGTAAATACCCAAGTAGGTAAATTTCCAATTTTCAATGAAACCTTCTATGTGTCTCATGATCCTCAATAAATAAATTTCCTTGTTTTTTTAATTGAATATCCTTCTTTGTTAATGATATTTCCAAGATAAGTCGTTGCCCAGTCAACCAGATCACCTCATAAGTGCCTCTTGATCCAGGTTAAATGAATTTCCTTACCTAAAATGAATTAATTGGTTTATAATGGAAAAAACCCATGAGATTGTAAGGCTGTACCCATTTTCATAATCTTAGTCTTAGTGCCTATTGTCTTTGTACATATGAAATAGTTGGTATTCTTGAGCTACATTCCTCTCAACATATATTTGAATTCTTTTGCTTGATATCCTGAATTAATTTAATATCATTGATTTAATATGATTATATATAAATGTTATACCATTTTTTATATGTGATTGGCTACTTGGTTCACCTGAAAAGGGTCAGGAGAGAACATTGGTTTTAAATTAAGGACTCATGGATGGACTCACCGTTCTCAGTGTGTTACGAATCGACACGCCATGGGAGATTCTTTGGCTCTCTAGGAAATAACATCATGCATTTTTTCTTATACTACTATTTGATACTGATTCCCTAGGGGAGAAATTGTGGATGGATCCATTGAATAGATAGAAATTCCATAGATCAGGTGATACCTGGTCCCCAATGTGTAATACTAGTGACAAAATCAATGTTACCATGACTCAAGTGATACTAAGGGACCCTTATGAATCACCTGGGATGATTCATTGTAATTGTATTATATTGGATATACTGCAGTGATAAGAAGGATTCTTTTTGAATTGTCATGGGTGAGCTTGGACTCCACAACAAGATTTGAAGAATCTTTTGAATGGTTTTACTTGGGGTTCATTATTATTACCCTTGTTGTTATGAATATCTTGTTTTGTTTTGCAATGAGATGTATACATAATAGAATTTTATTTTATATATAATCATTGCGTTGTCACATTCCATTCTTAATTTATCACTTTATAGAGACCATGAGAGAACATGGGTTCTGTATTAAGGATCTATGGGTGGACTCACTCAACTATTTTGGATTACAACCCGATGAACTGGGGGTGATGCTTTGGTATACATGTGATAGATTCTTGGGAAATTATTACACTTTTGGGTGATATCATTTCAATAGGGGACAAACCAAGGACATCCGTTGGAAATATGGCAACGCCATGAATTGCGTGATAATTTGTCCCCTATGTGTGATACTTGAAAGGAACTCAGAGTTAAAATGCCTCGTGTTATACTTAGGATTCCATATCGATCACCTTGGATGGAATTAGTGGAATTGAATTGTCACCTATTTACATTGAAATACATTGGATTCTTTTTAGTTCACCGGGCATAGGAATGAAACTCAACCTCTATATTTTACAAATTGATTTTTTAATTACATGAGTGGAATCTTGTATTATAATTCTTGATATTTCTTATACATACATCATTCCCTTCCCCTAATTATTATTGGATCATTTATACATGTCTTGGCATTCAAAGGTATTTCTTTCATACACTTGGGTTAGGAAAAAGAAGGTGGTATGGGACAAGTGTTTGTTTAAGAACCAGAACCAAAGTGTTGTAATTTTTTCTATTACTTTCTCTGTGTTTATTTCATTTGGAAAACAATATAATTTATATTACATTTTCTGCATTAGACTTGGAAACATGGGTCTTGGCCTCATGATATTTATATATCAAACCATTCATGGGCCTCCATTGTAAACTTGGGTACCCGAGTAGACCTTATAGTTCATTGGACCTTTGACTTTACTTGATGCTATAATCTTGTACATGAGGAGTTAAGAAAAAAGGATTGAGTTGGAGGTTAGGATTCTTATAGATATTATACTTGTAGTTTTTTAAATTTTCATTCCATGATTCATGTATTGTGTTATGTTATAAAACAAGTTGTATGTTAACTAATTTAACTTATGTATCATCAATTAGACATGCCTGATTTGAATAAAAAAGTCATTTACACATTATATTAATTAAATATATTAGTCTTTTGATTCTCTATTGTTTGTTTTATTTCTACTTTAATGAATTTATTCTATTATTTACCTATTATACCATTGTAAAACTCTGATATATTATGATATAGTCTCCCCACATTCACACTCTAGGCCTATGCTACTAGTAGGCAGGCTCTGGAATTCTAGGAGATGTGCTTGAGGCCATGTGGTAACCAGTCTACATTCTAGTTTTAATGGAAGCTAGGTTAGGATGTTACACTAATTATTAAATTATCTTCATGTACATAAGGAATATAGTCTTCCAGTATTACCGAAACAAATTATTTTCTGTTTTTATGTGATATTATTATCTAGTAAAAATTCAAGGTGGGCCATGATGATTATTTTAATGTTGTACTAAGGGCCTTGTAAAAAGAATAGTCATTTAAAAAGAATAATAAATGTTAGTTATATATATCATACGTAATATTTAGTGGGAATGTTATCACTAGTAAAGGGATAACTTTGGATATCTAAAAATTGAGGCAATAAAAAGAAAACCCAGACCAGCATCTTTGACGAGAAAACATATTTTTCTTGTATTAGATTGGTATTTTCATCAATTTGGTAGAAAATTATCATTATTATCAATCAAAATAACAAATATAACTCATAATTGAGTCACATTTTTGTCGATTGATAAATATAAAGATAGATTTATTGAATTAAAAATAGGCTAATTCCTACAGATGTACTCACATTACCAACCGGTGGGGAAAGATATATTATCTATAGAGAAGTATATAAAACTATATTGGGTGGTTTTATCATGTAATATGATAAAGGGAAATACCATGAATCTATACAATTAAATATACACTAGTAGTACTACCTAAGGGATGATCTATAATTAGTTGTAGTGATCTTTACATGGATGATTTAGCAGCATTATCTATACTGGGAGAAGTATGATATACATGTAGATCATAAAATCCTCTAGTATATATTCTCACAAAAGGAAGTATATATGATCTAAACAAGAGGTTATATTTGATCAATGGTTATGAATGTTTAATATATTAAAATCATTGGATGGTGAACAAAGTGGCATCCACTCTGAGTAGAAAGTATCCCACAACCCTATACATGATGTGGATTTAAAGGGTTATAATCTTCTGGGAAATGAAAATGATGGAAATGGGAATAACAAAAGGAACATATTATTACCATACTCAAATAAGTTATCAACCATAAATTTTTTAGAGGATCATGAAGGCCCAAAATGATAGTGAGTTGAAACAAAAAAGAGGTAATGAATATTCTGGATTTCAAATTTCATAGAGTCCAAGTTATAAATTTTGGAACTCAGATATGTCTGTTGTCAATATTAGATATGAAAAGTAACATATATATTATTATCATAGCTCATACATCTCTATTCATCCAACAAAAAAAATATATATATAAATGAAGCATAATTTATTGTGGGATAACATGAAGAGGGAGATATAGAATTTATAGCTCCATTCTTGGAATGAGAAAACATCAATGATGGAAATTGGATATCTAAGGTTATGATGAAACCATTTACCGCACTAGTATGGAAATGTGAAAACATAACCATGGATTTTTTATATGTCTCCCCATGACTTCTAATGGAAAACGTCCATCTATGTGGTAATCAATTTCTTTAATAATTCAGTTCATTTCATTGCTATCAAGGAAGATTTACCTCTTGAACATCTTTCCATTATATGCATAAGATAATTGGTATAACTAGATGGATTTCTACTGTACATTGTATCTAATCTAGATCCAAGCTTTACCATGTGGTTTTTAGAGAAACCTTTAGTAGGGATTGGATAAAAAGATGCATGTCAGTAACACAAATCACTATCAAAAGGATGGTAAGTGTAAGAGAACCATTTAAACTCAATTGGAAATGTATAAAACATTTTAAATGGGTTAAAATGGATTCTGGTATAAAAAATTCCCACTTTGTAGTTCTTATATAATTTTATTTCTCTAATGTATCATTAAAAATTAACATTAGGTAGCTCTTTATGAGATGTGATTTCAGACAATAACATGCCGGGATGTAGTTTGAGAGTGGAAGATAATGGTACCCAATCATACCTAAGAGATGATAGATATGGTTCATTACATTAAATGTCAAATGAAATAAGCATATAGATGAAAGAAATTTTATGTGTACAATCATTGATCTAGCCATGTTTTTGAGGTTGAAGATAATACATTATTTCCTATAACACTATGGAATAATTTCATGAGGTTTAATTAAAAGTTAAATATTTCCCAATGATATATCAACCCCTTTGATATCCTTCATCACATCAGGGATGTGTCTTATCAGTTAGCACCCCCACATAACCAATCTCATGTACATGATATGTTCCATGGATCCCTTTTGAGGAAGTACATACTAGACCCCTCACAAGTACATATTCCATTATTAATACCCATGTAGAATGATATTTGATAAATGGAGAAACCAGTGAAGATATTATATCATAGAGAAAATGTTCTATAAAATAAATCCAAATAACATATTCAAAGGGGTATGGAAGAACAAATATTTTGTGGAAGTAACTTGGGAAACAAATGAGGTTATGGAACAAAGGAAACATCATTTATTTAGTATATGAAATGAAATTCTTAGTGTAAAATTTCTAAGAGGAGGAAGAATGCAGTGAACCAAAGTCTTATATATGATTGAATTTGATTTCTAGTGTTAAAATTCCTGAAATCTCTCAACTAGTCTATTTTAGAATAATACATCACATGGTATTCATGTCACAAAATCCCCCACTAGAACATATCCTAGGCAGATAGTGAAGACAAGTTTGAAACATGAATCCCATATCTAATTGGACAATAGAACAATTCTATTATTGAGGGTATACGATTAAAAAATGGTAGGCATTACTATATCATCATGATATTTTTAGTCCAATTACTTTGTATTTCTAGGTTTGTTGGTTCCAGTAGGAGGATTGATTAATGAATGGTGGATTCAATGATTTTCATTCTATATGAGTATTTTTTAGGGTTTAGATGTTTTATGTTGTTTCATAGAGGATAATGTTATATTATGGAGCCCTCATGCAACTCTACGATGGTTTAGAGATAAATATAAACATCTATACCATAATAAAAATCCTTCACAATTTTTTTCTAGTTATTCCATTGTTTTGGTTTAGGGAGTTATCAAGATTAATATATTGTTAAGGATTGTAGTGTGTATCTTAGAGGTTTCTATTTAATCATTATGATATTTTAGGTATTTTTTCATCATGGTTCCTCCTTTTTTAATTATATTTTGGAGGTAGGGTTACTGAGATCTTTCATTTTTTAGGTCCATTTCAACATGGTGTCTTGTCTATAATGTATCCCTTCTACAACCTTATCTGAGGTTTTAGTTCAATGAGTTTTAATGTGAGGAATATGTTGCATGATTTTTAGGATTCACTTGACTTGTGACCATTGATGAGTGACAAATACATCTTGTGTTTTTTGTTCTATCTTCCAGCTTGGGTATAAAATTAAATGAATCATCAGATATCATTCTATTTACTTTAGTTTTCTCAATCCTTGGGTGTCTATGGGGTGATTTTTAGAGATCCTTCAGTTCCCTTTTTTATATTATTGATCCTTAGTCGTTGTTATTTTTTCTTCTACCAACATTAATTATTTATTTTTCTATGATCGAGTTTAGTGAAGTGATGATGGTTTAGTTTTGGAAATGATGGGCCTTGTATTTTTCTGGAAAATTTGTATATGTTAATAAAGGTTTTCATTGTGCATGTGGGGTATTGTGGTTATATTGTTCAATTCATTATTTCATAGAATATTTTGAAGTGTATATCAGGTTATGGGATATAATAACACATTTTTTATTTGAAAATTACACATTTTTCATGAATCGTTATCATTAGATGGATAATATGTTTTTATTTAAAGAAGATAATGAATTGAACAAAAATACGATTCAACAAGGAGGGGTGTTCCACATTCGGTTCTTTATTTCCATTAAATTTATAATATTATTGATGCATGATTGTTTATATTACTGAAGATTATTTTTTTTCTATGATAATGTGATATTATTTTGAATTTAATATTACAATAAACTTTTGTAAAATGATAATAATGTTAATATGGTAAATAAACTAGTTTTATGGAATCTTATATTAAAGTGATATTTCTTGTGAAATGAAATGGAAGTGTGGAAGGGTATAATTCCCAAAGTAAGATGTTTATTGTTTTTTATTATCTTGTTTTTATATGTTCACTCCAATGGAAATTTTGGGGGATAATTTTTTTAATTATTAAAGAAATTTTATGATGTATGTGTTCTAGGTAGTAGGGATACTAATATTTTGGGTGTTAATGAAATGTGTTTTGGAAGAGGATGGAATTTTCAGAATATAGTTATGTTACATTTTTTTTGATGGTTTCCATGGTTGGTATGGGATATTTTGAGTGTGATATTGTAGTGGATGGTGTATGATTTTGATATTTATTTAGTTTCCTAATAGTGATGACCTATGGTGTTGAAAATGAAATGATAAATGAGTGTGGGATGAACCTGAATAAACATGGGATGTGAATGGAATAATAATATATAAAATGAATCAGTAAATGATTAAATATATAGGGATAGTTTTTTAGAGTATTTATTAATTAATATGAAATTGAATTACTTCATAAATTTAAAATGGTTGATAGGTTATTAATGGCACTGGTGTAAAGTTGAAAGTGGTTGAAGTATAGTAATGTTTATGGGTTGTGAAAGAGTATTATTTATATGGACGTATTTGGATGGGATTGTATGTGGACCTCTAATACAAATATTTTCATGAGATATCTTTACACACCCCACCTAATTCAAAAAAAATTACAGATGCCTGCATTTTTTTTTGTTTTGGGTGTTTTCCCAAACATGTAGTTTATTAAGGGATGGTATGGTAGACTAATCCATCTTCAAAACAGTCTCTTCTAGATGTGGTAAATGTTTTGTTCATATTGGTTGATAGTGTTATTTTTTTGGTATCCATAATATTAATGATATCTTACTATTGTAGAATAATGATGTGTGGTTGAGAATGATCGTTTGATATCTGATTCCTTAGGCACTGTTTGACTGCAATTTTTTGTTACCAAATTCATTTTACTATTATTATAGATTTAGATGTCCTTTTTATTACTTATATATATACATATCTTTAAAATAATTATATTAAAATATATTTTGTCATTTTATGAAAAATTAAAAGTATTATTAATGTTTCAAGTAGGAATTTAATGAGTTAGAATTTATTGTTGTTTTATGACCACATAATTATAATTACTATAGAGATGACTATGAATGTGTCATGTACCACAATTGAACATGAGGTTTTATGGTATACAAATAAAGAAATATGAGACAAATATACAATTGTGTGGTACTAATGAGACTCATAGTGCGTTTTTATTTTACCAATGATTGAGTGTAGGTATGGTTTTTTAGGAGCATTCATGGGTTATGTTTTTGGATGTGTTGAGTTTCACTCAATACAAACATTCACGTTCCATATAAATCCATGAATTTTTGTTACCACTAGTACTCAAATAGTGATGCTTTGTAAGTGAATCCCATAAGTTTATTAGACTCACAACCTTCATATGTATATGGAATGTCTATTAATATATATGGATAAAACATTGTGTTTTCCATTTAGCAACAATTATCTTCTTATATCAAGACTTTTGGCTCTAAAAACATTAATAATTCAATAGGAGTTGGGTGTTGATATTTTTTGAGGCCATTTTATTTTAATTTTAGTAATATAAGTCCAATATATGTGACTATTTTCCATTTTATTTATGTATTTTTTAGTTAATCTGCTGTATATTTTCTAGTATATCTATATTATATATGTTAATATCATAAATAATATCTTCATTTGATATATTGGACTATGGTATTCCCCATTGGATACATGTATTATAGCAACCCATGCCTTTTACACATATTATTAAATGATTTTCACATAAATATGTGATAAACACAACTAAAGGATCAAAATGCCAAATGTATTTTGAATGATTTTTTTATGATACATCCAAAAGACACAAAACAAATCATGTTTCATTTATTCTTCATAATTAGATCCTAACTCCCTTTAGATATAAAAATGTCACAGGACAACAAGGAGAATACTTAAAAAAAGAGATCTAAAAGGACCAGTAAGGGAATAATCATGGAAATGAAGCATAACATTTGAGTCAAAATGCATACCATGATATCATAAATGGATAGGCTATTGATTATTTATATTGAGGTATAACATATAAAAATATAAAATTTTAAGTTCATATAAATATAATAATTTGGAGAGACTATATAACATGAAATATTCGTAAGTCATGGTTGACCACCAAAAAACATCACTTGAGGGAAAAAGGCCCATCATAAATTTGGTTTTTTTCTTAATCCCATACAAAATGTTTTATAAAAAAAACATTAACCAAATCATTAGAGAGAAATTTGATGTCCACCCATCACAATATTCACATCATATGTGTGTCATTCAAGGGAATCAATCATAATACATAAATGTGTGGAATTTGAGAAATTAACACAAGGAATGTATTACTCCATAAAAGGAATGGAGAATAAGATATTTGTATATGTAAGAGACATATATAAAAAATTAGAATAACTAAAAAACATTAAATATAGTTGGAAAGTGAGTTAGAGAGATAAATTTTATAACCCAAGGAAAATGTTTTGGTATAGAGAGATCCCTTAAAATATCTTTGGAAATAGCCCTGCACTTGCAATAAATATGTTGGATAAAAAATTGATTGATTAATTAATTAAGAATATTTTCCATAATTATTTTATTAATTATATTTTTTCACTTAGATTTATAATTATTTCAATGAGATAAAATTATTAATTTTAATGTTTTGGGAGTGTTTGTTTCGTGGTTTGAAGGTTGGAAAACTTTTAGATAAGTTTAGATGTTATTTTCAAATGGGAATAAAACTAAAAATGATGAAATGGAATGGAATTAATTTACATGAAAATTTTAAATGATCCCAAATACCAATATCTATTTTTAAATATGGATTATTCTTTTTATAAAAATGTTAATCATATAAAGTTTGTTCGTTTCAATGGTTTTAATGAATGTCCTAATGTAGTCTCATTTTATTTAATATTATGGACGTATATTCATTACAAAATTTGAAAATTACAAAATTAGTTCATTATAAAACATTATAATTTTATTTAACCTACCATGTAGTATGTAGTAGAAAATTAAAACTCATCATTCGTAAAGTCATTGTACAAACATAATTTGGACAATGATTTGGTTTTTTAGAATATGGGGGATGGGAAAGGAGTGGATGTTAGCTATTCTATTTTAAAAATAATATTCTAGTATATATATGTTACTTGAGTTATTATTCTATGTTTTATTGGTGATGTGAGGAGAAGGTAGAATAAGAAAATAATTAAGAAGAGGTAGATTAGGACTATTGTCTCTTAAATTTCACCTCATTGAAATACTCCCTATGGTATATCGAATTGGTATTTTCGTGAGACCAGAAGCACTGGGAGGTAGGAGGATTGGAAAGTTAATTGGGTATAATATTGGAAATATCCTAGGCTTATATGTTGTTAGGAGAATTGGTGGTAAAATGTTGTACTTACAAGGGGAGGGGAAGGGTGTTTTTGAATATTATATTCATTTTTTTATAATTTTTAATCAAGACTGTTAATATTATTTATTATTGTGCCTATAAATTTAAAAAATCTCAAGTGAGATTGAACTAATGGGTTTATATATCATCTCTAACTCACAAATTCAGGTATTTAACTTTTAATGTAATTTTTTTTATTTTACCATATTTAACTTTTCACAAAAATATCCACCATAATTGAAAATTAAAAAAATAACCGTGGATATTTATCAATGTGTATACTAAAAAAATTAAATATATATTTTTAGAATAATTTTTTATATTTGTGAAATTTAATTTTTATTGTTATCTATTTGAAAAATAAAAACTTTAATATTATGATTGATTTTACCAACCTTGTAAAAATAATTTATGGTCTCATAATAATATATTATCATTATGATAAGGAAAATATTAATTTATAACTATATTTTATGAAAATTTACTTTCCATCAAATGACATTTTTTATTAATTATGTTTAATTAAAACTTTTAGGTTTTACGAAAATATATAAAATGAATTTATCTTTTTTAAATCATTTTTCTCATTTCAGTATGGTATAAATATACTATTTATTCATTTTATTTGGTACATAAATATAATTTTACAATTACATAAGGGATTATACTATTCTAATAGTCTATTTTGTATTCCAAAAGGTTGGATTTCTATTTTAGTTTTCGGGTTACTATTCCAATGGTCATATTACTATTCAAATAGTCAAATTTAAAATAGTTATATGTGTCCCCACTTCCTATAAATAACTCATATTTAATTCATTTATAATGATATTATATATTCTCGAAGGGTACATTGATATATATTTTAATTTTATTATGAATATCTTATTACTAATATATTGTTTCATTTCTATAATAATACTTTTTAGTGTAGTTATTCTTATGGATCAATCATATCTAAATTTTATTATTTTATTTATCTTATATTATATTTTTTTCGATTTTAATTCATACAATTTTTTTTCTAAATGTAATGTTCAAATTATTATAATAAAATATTTTTAGCTTCATTATATGGCTCATGAGCTTTTTACTACATTATGAAATCTCAAACAATTATAAGAAGGGAAATTGCATTGATGATATTCTGGGTCATTAAATCCCCCCTCCCCATTAAGAAAATTCTCCCTCAAAATTTCATTTTACATACTATGGTGAAAAATGTTTAGGGTAATTATACATCATGGATTCCTCTGATTCCATTGTTTCATCCTCATTCTTTTGCTTTCCCCATTGTTAATTTTCTAGGTGATTTGTCTAATTGTTTATAACATTATCTATATAGTACATGATCTTTACCATCTTATACTAATAAGAGAGAACATTTTCCAACTATACCTCCTTTTAATTCCTTATATATGAGGTATATGGTATATTCTTCTTCAATAAGGATACATGGAATAAATTTGGAACTTGATAATGAGATGGTGGGAGTGCTAGTTGATATGACATAGATATGAGGAGATAAAGACTCTCAAGGTGGTCAATATACATAGTAATTATCATTCCCTTATCATTAAATGTTATGACTCTATATATTAAATATATATGACAAAAAAGAGTATTTTCAAACTAAAACTCTAGATCAAATCAATAGTTATCAACATAGATCTTCAGTCGACATCGAGTAGCTCTGGCATGCTATTGAATGGTCTTGACTTTTTCAGTCATTTTATCAACAATTTATGATACCAGTAACATGTTTTCACTATATTCAGCCCATATATAAGGTGTTTTACATGTCTTCTCATAAAGGATGTCATATGGAGACATTTTGATGGTTAAGTGAAAACTATTATTATATAAGAACTTGACTAGAGGACGATATTGATCACCTCATCCTTTTTATTCCTTCAAGCATCCTCCCAAAATTTATTTTAATGGTTGGATAGTATGCATAGATTAGTAATCTATCTTGGAGTGATAAGCCCTACTGATGTTCAACTCTGTCTTTAGAGATTGATGGCATCTTTTCCAGAACACAGAGTAAAATATTGGATATTGACCATACATAATTGATAATATTATTCAATACAACCTTACTAGTTCTCAGATGTACATCCATGCAAGTTGATCAGGATAGAATCACTCTTGAATTGTATTTAAGTGAAAAAATCTTCATAATATGATCTGACAAATCCTATATAGTTTTATTTTCTCTTAATGTCTTTATAAGACGAATGAAAATGTCTATGGTTATGTTTTCTCATATCCGGGTTTCCATAGGTAATATTTTTATCATTCCCTTATACATCATTCCTTTCATCCTTCACATGTTGACATACTATAAATATTCTTTTTATATTTAGTGATCTTATTCTTCATATTATCCTACCAATAGTTCTCATAGATATCGTCATATATCTTCATGCTTCTGTTATAGATGGACAAGGTCAAGCTATGTGCATCTTTTTAAAATTCATTCTTTATCATTGGATTTGATGGTTCACATATTCATGACACAAATATTAAAAATATTTCTTTATAAATATTTAACTCTAATGATTTTTCTTTTATTAATGATTCGTACATATTCATAATTTCCACATCATCTCTTTAAGCATCCTTTATCTTCTCTGGAAGGGATGGTTGAGAAATCATTTGAGAATGGAATGATGATGTTCCATCTTTTATAATATCAATTTCTATTCTTTTCAAGTCGAAATACATTTTATCCTTCTCAACACTTATCATTGATAATATTTCTAGATCCTTTCTAATTAGATAATATTATACTTTATTTTCTTTACATGTATGATAGTGGACTGACCAATTAGAGTCCTTGATTTTCTCTAACCATATTTTTTTGCACATATTAATCCACCTCTCTATGAATATATATTTTATGCTCTTATAATATATATATATCATAATTCTCACCATAGAGATTATATCTCCATATTTTCAAAGGAAAGATCACCACAACTGGATATATGTTATAAATTGTGTAGTTCTATTAAAGAACAATAATAATCATTAAGTAATATTCAATCAATTCACCTTTTTAATTATTTTAAAACCCAATCCATTAATTAATGATAAGATTCTAAAATCATGAGAAGATTCTCAAATATCTCCATTAATACCAAAATAGTCCAAGTAAACTATTGATGTGCATTAATGATGTAGTCTAGGACATAACTAAGTTTTATTTTTCTTAAAAGGGTTCATATATATACCATTACTGAAGATATAATTTCTCTTATAATGATATTTCATCCATCTAAAATTCAAATAAACTCTATATTTCATGTATATTCTCCTTCCTTAATGTCTTCGACACATTATTCAAATACTCCTCACAATCCTCCATTGTTTTAGATTATATCTGTGAATCATATATAAAGAATACCAAAATAATTTAAGGTAATATAGAAAGTCATTATTCATTATTATCATGAAGTTTTTTTAGGAATAATCATTTTAATTGGAATCACATAATTCTTATTGTCCATACCTCATTCAAAACGAAGACTTCGGAATACCATCCCTTTTCACCTATGATTTTTTATATCTAAAATTAAGGACCACATTTCAGAAATATTGGTCCCCACATAGTTAATAAAACAATCCATATATCTATTGTAGGGTACCCTTGTATTCAATTGTTATTTTTTAAGTTAATGATAATCAATTTAGAGGAAAACTTACCAATATATCTTTATAAAAGTGTAGAGTAGAGCACACCAAAGCGATAAAATATAAAATATATAACAGTTTTCTATATTCTCATATAATTTATTTTTCATTTCTTATAACTCAATGGTTTCCATTAATTATGTGGATTTGGTTATGGGAAGATATCTAGGTATTTGTTCAATTGAGAAATAAACCTGAACAACTAGAAGAAGTATACCAAATTATTTAGGGAATACATTAGTTTAGTCCTAGATAAATTTAATTTATTTATGAATGATTCTAGCCTCCATATAAATAATTTGGGTCAGATATTATTTCTCATAAGGAAATAATATTCATACACGAGAAGGATATTCCCGAGGATATTCGTCCCCCTTTTTATCCTTATAGAAAATCAAATGATTACTCGGGATATGATTAGTAATCACCTTTCACTAAAAGTTGATGTTGGATTTATATAAGAACATAAAATTCATTCCCAATATAGCATCCAACTCCATTGAAGGATGTAATTCAATATTTTATGGTATGTTTAGTCCATATAAAATTACTAAGGATAAGTTATATACATTGGATGTAATAATTGATTCATTTTCTATTCTCAATGATATAACAACACCCATGTTTTGAGAAGGTGTTTTGATAGTTATACGAATCATGGAAGATATGATAGAATGTGTAAAAATATAAGCATATCAGGAATTTTATATCATTTCATAAATAAACTAAACATCATTAATTTTTTGATTCTCATTTTATTAATTAATGATATCGAAAAGAAAAATATGGATGATAATACATAAACGAAATATAATATATAAATTTTTAACTATGAAAATAGGTGGAATGACCAATATATGACATGTAAATACTAATTTTTGAGTATATTGGTTTCAAAATATGTTTTTTGGGGAAAGGTTTTCAATTATTTTTACTATGTTAACATTATATTCAGTTACTTTATAATGGTTCCCAAAGAGTTTGTAAATTTTAAAATGCATATCCATTATAATTGTCAACCAATGTGTGTAGAGAAGACTCTATCTCATTCACTAGGTGATGATTGAATTTATATGAAATGTTTCTTTTTTTTTGTGTTTATTACACCTAGGTAAAACTATTCCAGATCCACGTCGACTTGTTGTATCCAGACAAAGAAGTTATTTCATAGAAACCTATAGCTCTATACATTAAAATAATAATAAGAAATTATCCTATAAATATAATTATATATAGGGGTCGTACTAAATTATTCTATTCAATATCTCTAATATAACTATACCTCTCCTTGATACCACAAATAGGGTCCCAATATTTGTACAAAAATTATTAAGTGATTTATCAAAAACATCTAATCAATATAACCAAATTATTTAAAGGCCTTACGTATTTGGAAAACTGGTTCCTCACACATAAAAAATAATCTAAAACTCATCAACATTATTTTATTCTCTATAATGATATCCTAACATCATTAATATTTTAAAATGTATAGGATAACTCGGGGAATAAAAAAACAAAACAGGTGAGCTAAAAATCTCAGCTAGGGAATAAACATATAGATGAATAATAACTTTTGAGTTAGTAGGAATAAAATGATATAAAAAAAATATTCTCATGATTATTCTTATAGAGGTATAACAAAACAAAATATGGAATAAAAATATTGGGGTCACAAAAGAGTGTGGAAACAACATATAACATGACCTATGCATAAGTCACATCCAACTTCTAAAAAAACATGACATGGTTGACGATGTCTCATCATGGTTTAGGGATTTTATCAAATACAATACGAAATGTATCATTATAAAAATTAACCAATGCATTGGATTGAAATCTGGTTTCACCCACCACAACATTGACATGCTTATGTGTGTCAAAAGTCTGAATCAATCACAAGTCATAAACATATGGGATTTTATAAAATAACCTAACGATTGTGTTACTCCCATAATAGAATGGGTAATAAGATTGGTATATATGTTAGATAAATATATATATAATTTATAATAATATCATAAAATTTAATAGATTTATAAATTTAGTTTGATAGATAAAGTTCATAAACTAATGAAAACATATGGTTCAAAGAGATCTTTTACCTTATATTCCAGAATCACTATAAAAATTAACTTAATGTCCTGGATAATCAAATCAAATTCATTAATTTCTAAATTTAGATCCTTATAAATCTGTATGTTATTTATTTTTTTTTTATTAATTTTATTTATAAATATTTCAATGAGATATAATGTTCAATTTTGTTGTTCTATGGGAGTTTGTTTCATGGTTCCATTGTTCGATCACCTTAGTATATTTATTATTATTCATATCAAATGGAAGAAAATATATGTGTGAAATGAAAAGGTATTAATTTTCTTTCATAAATATAAATTTTCCTAGATACCGATGTGTGGTCCTACATAAGTATGATTTTTCAGTAAAAATATTAGTATTTCACTATTTGTTCATTTGGGTGGTTTTATGGATCATCGTAAACTTGTTTCATTTTATTTATTATTATAAACAATTATTAATTAAAAAATTTTAAAATAATATAATATAATCATTTAAATAATTTACATAATTATAATTGAATTTAATCCTTCGATGAAGGTGGTATTGGAATTAAAAAACTCATCAACAACAATGGCGGTGAACCACCACAAAATGTGAATTTTTTTTGATTAAGAGGATATGAGAAAGGGTTGGATGGTAGATATTACATTAAAAATATAAAATTATAAAACATATATTATAATAGAGTTATTGTGTTTTTGGACAAGGTAGGTGATGATTGGCTTGGAGAATAAATGAATTTAGAAGTGGTAACTTGAGAATATTAACTCTGAAATGTTGTCTCCTTGAAAGACACATTAAGTAACTTGGAATTATTCTTTAAGTTAGACCAATAGAAATAAGAAATTTGAAAGATATTTTTGAAGGGAATTGGTAATAAATTTTTCAATATTGAAGGCTCATAAGTTGTGAGAATAGGGGTGGTGAGAGGTGGTCTTTATAAAGGGAGGATAGATTAGTTTTTTACTATTATATTAATTAGTTTATTATTTTGGCATAATAAATTAAATATAATTGAATATTATAAAACAAATAACGTAAAATGTTCATGTGATTTTAGACTAATTGGTTATTACATCATCTATGACTCAAAAATTCATTTATTTTTCATATAATGTTAAATAGAATATTTTACCATACTTCACTATTCACAAAAAAATCAATTATTTTTGAAAAATACCAAAAATTAACCCTAACCATTTGTTGAAATTAATAATCTAAAAATGCAATATATTTTATGAAAATATTTTTTAAAATATGAGATATTTAATTTTTAAATAAAATAACAATTTAAATATTGTGATCGATTTTATGAGCCATTGAAAAAAATTTATGGTCTTATTAAATAATATTATAATTAAAATAAAACATAATATTAATTTAATAATATATTTTTTTAAATTAAACATTATTTTAAATATTTTTATTTATTATAAATGTGCAATTAAAACATTTAATTTTCAAGAAAATATAATCACTTAATATATAATTCTTAATACAATTATTCACATATAACATGTTAAAGATATATAATATTTTCATTTTATAATATAACTAATAATTATTTTACACATAAATTAGTGGGGATAATATTATAATGTTTAATTTAATATTGTTAATAGTTTGGGTACAATTTTATTGGATGGTTTACAATTCCAACAGTTATATTATTATTCCAATGACCATATTTATAATTGTAATTTGAGTTTCCACTTCCTATAATTACCTCATAATTCATTAATTATTCAGTCAAAACTATTTTGACTCAAGGTTTTATAAATATTTTTATTTTGAAAGTGAATATTCTATTACTGATATTTATTCTCAGTTTTACAATGTTATTCAAGACTGCAGCTATTTTGGTGGATCCAGAATACTAAAATTTACATATTTTAGTTATATTATTTTATATATTTTTTCTATTGTAATATTTATAATTATTATGTAATTTTATTCTCCAAATTTAATTTTCAAATTATTATAATAAAGTGTTTCTACTTTCATCATGTGGGGAATTTTCTTTATACTACATTACATAATGTGAAAAATTTATAAAAAAAATTCCATTAATGAGATTTTGGGTCATCTCATGTATAATGACTCAAGGGTTGAGTATAATTATTATACGTATAGATAATATGAATTTATCATAGAATCAAGTGTGACCTTTTTTAATTATTGTATATAGAATAGTTACTCCATGGAATTATTTAGATATCATTATTTGACGGAACCCTCTGGAATATGAGGCTAATTGATTGGGGTTAAATGAAATTAATGTATTTGTTACTATTTATGTATACTGGTTCAAGGGGTGTTACCATAATGTTTCTATACAAATTATATAGTTATTTTATCATGATTGATTTGCATGATTTCAAATAACTATAATGTTTTATAGGATGGATGGTTAGAGGAAATTTAAATAATATATTTCTAATATTATCAATTTATTATTTTAATAATGATATTTGGATTAAATATTATTTTATGAATGTGGTCGGTTGATGCATATAACATTAATATCATATTATAAACAAAAGGAAACCTAGCCTTCATTGACCAAAATGATACCAATAGTTAATTATAAGGATGACATGTAATTGTTAAAAGGACCCACAAATGGGGGACCCACAATTGTTTTAATTTATAGGACATAACATAATGTGATTATTAAGATAACTCTTGATGTGAATATTCAGTATCAAATTTGGTGCACGATATAACAAGTGTTTTTCAGGTGATCCTGATATTTGGAGGTCAATATTTCACAAAAAAAGATTGATATGATCCCCCATATTAGGATAATTCATATGAATTTTGGATTACTTCCTTCACCATGAGTATATTTCATTGTGTAGGATAGGTAGTGGATGTTGATCTTCTATGAAATTACTATAGAAAAAGTTATTTTGATATTTTAGAGACTATTTTAAATGAAATGTTATCCTTCAACTATTGTAGTAGACATGTTTCAGGAGCTATTAAATTTTTTATATATCTATTAGACCTTCAATTCATATATCACTTGATTTATATACCAACAAGGATTATCAAATGAAATGGAAAATTATGATAATTTAGGAACTCATCATTTCAACAAATTGGGGATCAACATTTTAATTACATATATTTTTTTATAAAATCACATTGAGGTAATGGTATGAGATGTTAGTGTATAGAGAATATTTGTGGATCACATATTTGAAATAGAACCATGACAATATTTAATTATGTACAGAGACCATATCCTTTTACAAATATTGTTACATGATTTCTAAACATAATTATCCAATAATTAAAACCCCAATTATTATGATCCATAGTGTCTTTAGAATAATAGGATCATGATACATCAAAAGGACAGATAAAACATTGAATCCTTATTTTGTTCTCTATAGTGATCTCATAAAATATATTTTTTATCCTAAATAATAATGGAAAACATAGGGAAGATATAAATACATGGGGGATCTAAAAAACCAACAATGTAACAACCATGATATGAAATAATAATATATGATTCTAAGGAATTACATGATATCAGGGAATGTTAAGGCTAAAGAGTAATCAAATTGTATAATAATAGAAGGAACATGGAATCATAACATCATGGTAACCTAAAAAAGGTGGAAGCAATATGTAACAGGACATAAAAATTATCCTAATATTACTTCCATGATAATATCATGTGGTGGAAAATTCCCAAAATAGATTAGGATTACTCCCTAATCCCATACATGAATCCTTATGAGTCTAATGATTTTTCCAAAACAATGAATCACTATCTGGGAAAAACAATCATCACATGTTCATTACTATGTGGGATATAATAGGAAATAAATCATAATACCTTAACATATGAATTTCCAATTGAATGAAATGAGTTGCACAATTTTTCATCTTCTAATAATGAAAATAATTTTCATAGTCAAGTTTTTTGTGAAATGAATATAATAAATGTATCAAACCATAAATATAAGTGATAATCATCTAGTCATATATTATAGAGACATATATACATAATTTAGAATAAATTTTTTAAATCAATAGTTGTAGCCATTGATGAATTTATTCAAAATATTACAGGGAATATTTTTTGAGAACATACTCATTTCATGTTAATATCACATCTTCAAATTTTAAAAATTTCAAAAATATTATTTAATAATTTTTTTTAAAAATTAATATTTTAAACATATAATGTAAGTTTCAAAGGGTTGTGTGGTAATAATGGTGGGTAATTCCATTGATGTGGTGTAAGGAGAAAAAGAAACATTCACTTAACACTATTATGAAAACGTTAAAAAAGTTCCACATTTTTAAAATGGCAAGAATATTACCTTTAAACAATTTTTTAAAAAACAATCATAAGCTAGAATGAATTTAAAAAACAATAGAATAATTTGAAGCAATTTTTTTAAAACATTTTAATAAATAAATGGAAACAATGGTGAAAGGGTTTTTGACCGAAGAGATAAATAAAGTCAATTTTACATAAATACATTTATTTTGATTTTTTAAGTACTAATAGTGGAAAATGGTACTATTAATTAAAATTTTCATAAATATCGAGAGAAGAATAAAAATAATTGGATTATATTATACAATTATTATAAAATATCCTATAATGTTACTTCAATCATAAACAGACTCGATTAAAATTGAATTGAAACAGAAACCCTTACTAATTTTGGTATCTTTTCAATCATAACAATCATGTATAAAAACGAAATGTAAAATAAAATATCATGAATTATTAAAGAAACATGATATAATATTTAATTTTTAGTATATACATCATTAAATAAAAATTAGTTTCATAAAAGAATATCTGTATTGAAGAATGATGTTTTGAGAAGAAACCCTTTCCTTAAGTCCTGAAATTGCATGTATGTCTCATATCTATTGTATTATAAATTTATAGCAATTAATTTTTCTTAATAACCATTTAAAAGGTTAATCCCTTGTACTTTAACTATTTATATCATTTATTTTAATGACAAATTTAATTAATTAATAATTTATATCCACATCAAGTATTTTGAGGATGGTTGGTTCGTCATTTCATAATAGAATCAGTTTACTGACCTTGGTCAAAGGGTTATTTATTATATTTTATTCCTAAATATCATGAAATAATTATAATTTTTATACAAAAATTATACATTTAAAATCAACCACAAAATACAATTATTAAAAATGAATTATGTTACAAGCATGGAGATGGTAGGTCATACGTACGCGTGTTTAACATTCCCATTTTTAATGATCATAATGGAAAGATGGTATTTGTACTTTTATATTGGAATAAATATAATAATATCGTAATAAATATATTATATTATTTAATACACTTACATATATCATTCTTTTGATGTTGTAAAAAAATGAATCACATTTCTATACAGAAACAACATTATAATTTTCAATGGATGGTAAGGTAATAATATATATGATATATTAATATAGCATAATGAATAATATGAAATTAATATCATATATATAAATTAAATCAATAATCACAAATATCAGTATGAGGCAATGATGTAAAATGAATTACGACTATTCATGAGGCGGTAGTCCACCATACACAAAAAGTGATTGTTTTATTTCCCATTAAAGGGAATTGGGGAGGGATTTAGGTTATTACATTAAAATTATAAAATATTATTATATGTGGGGAAAATATGTTTTTATCATCATGATTAATAATTATTTTAAGGATGTGTAAGATGTAATAAAAAAGGATGCTTGTTTAGGAATAATACCTCTTCTGCGGACCACCTCGTTAATATTAAAACTAATTCCTCCCTAGATTGTATTTATGATAAAAAGTACTCAAGAACATGGGGTGGTAATTAATGGTGTTATTTGGATAAAAATTGGGCAGATAAAATGTTTTTTCAAATTTTTCAAATGAGAGTAGAGGGGTTCTCTGTTATAAGGGAGAAGTGCAGTTCTTGTAAATATCAAAAAATAATCCATAATGGGAAGTCAATCTCAAGAAAAGTGCCTCCAAAATTTAAAATAATGGAGTTTATGAGATATATGTATTATAAAAAAATAAAAATAAAAATAAAAATGTTTTAGACATGTTATCCTCTCAACATATAATGTTATTAACTTTTAAAATTTTAAATTTTATACGACACAACTACTTTTTTACTGTTTCACTATTCATCATTACAAAAAATTAAGTTCACATTATTAAATAACATAAATTATTATTATTCAAAATTTGAAATTAATTTTTTCAAATGAAATTCAAATAATTGGTATAATATAATTTGAGATAAAACAAACTACCATGATTAAATCTTATTTTCTAAGAAATTCATTTTTCAAGGAAAATATGTTTATATTTCAATTCTATGAATAGAAATAATAATTATATGAATTCAAATTAATAAATATATATATATATAAACTATATATTTTGTTTCAATAATTATTTATTAGGTTTTATTTTAATTTATTTAAATTGCGGAACACTGTGCACTTTAAAACACTTTTTAAAGAAATTCATTTTTAATCGAAAAAAAGTAAACTTATAATAAAATATGATGTGATGATGATTTAATTGGAAATAATTGATTTATATTTAAATAAAATTTACATATTTTTCTTTTATAAAAAGATTAAATATTATTGGGATTTTTTTGTTACATAATATATTTAAAATATTTGATAGTTTTAAAAAATTTATATTTTTTACAATTCACAGAAAAATAAATATTTTTCAAATATCCAAAAATTTAAAAATAATTAAATTTTTATTTAGTAATTTTTAAAATTATTTTCACTTTATTAAATAAAATTACTATAATTTTCATGAATTAATTATAATTTTTTCTCGCAAAAATAAATAAAAATCATTATTGATGGAATAATATTTTTGTAGAATAAAATATCATTATTAAAAGATCACCGAAAATTACTAATTTAATAGTAAATTTAGATAGAAATTTTATGTTTATTTAATAATTAATTTATTATTATTAATACCAACAATTTAACTTCTAGGATAAATGTTTCACATTTAAAAAATATTATTATAATATTATATTACGGTTCAATTAAATTCATTATTTTTTTGATGAATATTCTATCAAGTATGGTGTTATTTAAAAATTGTGGGGTGTTAAATTATACACCACAAAATAGATTTTATCCTCTCAATTTCAAATTTCTATAATTAATCAAGATTTTAACATTAATAAATTCCTTTTTGAAAATCCGTATTGTTCAAAATTGTTAATAAAAAATTATCCTGAATAGAGGAAAGGAATATATGAAGGTAATAACAGATGTTGTTCAAAAATATGAGAACATTAGTTTCAACTGAAAACATTGATCTAAAAAGATAACTCATTTAAGAGATAACTTTATACCCCGTTTTTTAAGAGGGAATAGACCATTGATTTGTCAAATATGAATAAATATTTTTTATTTCAAGATCCTTTTACTGAGGTTGAGGCATCCACTAAAACAAAATTGGGTTTTCATAGCACTTGTGAAAGACCTGTAATAGTTCTTACAAAGAATTATGTACACCAATACTATTAAAGAGTAGGCTTGAACATTGCTCATAAAGAAGCAATGTTGAAGGGGTCCTTTAATAGCAATAGAAAAAAGTGATGTTTAAAGACCCCTTTAACAATTCATTTTTATAAAATTTTAAAGGAACTATTTAACAGATCTTTTTTAGAGTGGTTGAAGGTCCCATTTAACTACCCCAAAATGTGCTATTAAATGGGACAAATTTTTTTATCCCTCTTTGATCTCGAACTTATCATTACATCAATGACTATTTTTTAACTGTGCCCACCCCCCCTTCATTAGTGATTTTTACCCCACCACCCCTCTATAAATTATTTTTGAATTTCACAGCCACCTGTGCCTAGCTAGATTCGACTGATGCCCCTCTCCTTTGAATATGGAATGCCTTTACCACAACAACATGTATTTTTGATGTCTGTATAATAATATTTCTATTCATATATCTATATATTTACAGATTTTTTATTCATATATTTATATAAATATTTTTAATATATATAAATATATTATATATTATATTTGTTTACATATAGTATAATATAATGTAAGTTTATAATCATTTATTAATACAAACATATATGTATATATAATCATTAAATACATATTTGTATAATATAATAAATGGTTATATATTATTTTAAATATTTTTTTAGAATATGTATTTATTTATATTTATTAGAATTTACATATGCATATATATTTTTTAATTACTGACACACACATGTTTATTTATAAACATAAAATTGTATATATATATATATTAATTCATTTTTATAAATCCAAAAAAAGGAAATTTTATTATGTAAATAAAAATAAAAATAATTATTTATTTTACATATTTAAAAATACATTTATAATTATATATGTTGATATATTTATTTATACAAGTGATTTATTATAATTAAAGATAATAAAATATTCATATTTTCTAATATAAATAAAACAACATTGTGAAAAAATGATAAAATTTCAAAAACCATAAAATAAATATGTATTTAATCCACGGGAATAAATTCATTCCCAACCCAAAAAAGGTAATAAGGCCCCCTTAAATGAGGTTGAAATTCCATAAAATATTAAAATGATGGGATACCTGACTAAAAATGACGTTTTATAGCCCTTCTAAGAATTTTTTGGACCAAAAAATTGTGAACTTGGTTTCCACTGACCACTAGGGTGTATAGATCATCGCTTGCTTCAATTTGATATGTGGTAATGCCCAAATGGACACCCGAAACAAAATTTACCAATGTTTAATGTGTGATTTATATTTTTAATTTATTTTCGATCTTCTATTAAGTTTAGAATTTTTTATCACCAAATTGTAATTAAAGTACTATTACTCCATATTAATTAGTAAATAATCATTTAAAAATATTTTTTAAATTATTTTATAATCCATTCTCAAAAAATATTTTACATTTTATCTATGAATTCTTGTTTTCCATTATCTAAAATACATATAATATATATATATTATATTTATATCCATATAAATATCTTTATATATGAATTTATTATTTTTAATGAAATATCTTATTGGGAATATACCCTTTATTAGAACATTTTATTACTAGGATAGATAATGATCCCCCTTTATTAGCACATTTTTAAAAGCACTAATAAAGGGGGGACTTTATCATCAATTTTTTACAAGCACTAATATATGGCCACATTAATACTCCATTCTCTAGAACTGAAAAAGGGGTACTTTAACAATGATTTCACATAGTTCTCTTAAATATGTAGTTATGGATAAACCATGTTTTACAATAGTGAACCTTTTACCATATAAATTAATAGCTCAAGGATATATAATTAATTGAAAAATCATAATTTCATCCATTAATATTTTTCCACCACAATATCATCAATCATTCCAAAAAACAAGTGTTCAAATTTAATTTTTTATGCCTGAAGAACAAAAATTATATTTTAATGAATCATAAGATGAAAAAAAGCATAATAAGATATATTAAATATCTATATAAATACAATAATGGATATGAAAATAAATGATAATACCCTAAATGATTATGAATATATTGATCTCTAAAATTCAACAATAAAATAAAAGGATTAACATAGGTCATTCCTTAAGTAAATAACCATATATCCAAAGTAACATAAATTACATCAACAAAAAATAATATTTTCACCTAAATGGTTTTCTTGTACCCTTTAAATTATATATCGAATAACATAATATTATTCTAACCAAATAATCCTTTAAGTTATACATAATGGTTATATATATTCAACCCAAATAATTTTTTTTGAAAATATTATTACTCAACTCAAAATCATGAAAAATCAGAAATAATTTATCATATAATAAATTTCTCAAAATAAAATTAATATTTATTAAATAAATTTTTATTTTAAAAAATTTCATACTCACCAATACATCACATTGGTTAGTGGTAGGCACGACACCATTTTTTCTCCTTTGTTATTTGTTCAAGCCCCACGACCTCTCCTCATATGAAGAGTAATAACCTAGAATGTGGGTTTTAGAGACTTTTTTTCATTGTAATAATTTTACATATATTAATGATTATTTTATGAGTCAGGAACAACGATGATGCATGGTTGAGAGGCCCAGTGAGTCGATAATTAATTTTATAAAATTATTGAATATATTTTATATCATGTGAATGTATATTTTCATTAAAAACTAAATATCTTGAGAAGATATTCTCATATAGTAAATCTGAGACCATAGTTAAATTTGAAGCACAAGGTTTACCCTAAGAGTCACATATTATTTGACAGCGCCAAATGTTTGGATGAGGCTGCAGTTGGTGGGAGCATTCAAATAAAAATAGATGAATAATTTATTTATAATAATTTGAATGAGTTTAATATTAACCTATATAAATATCCCTTAATTTCATTTCTCCATGGCTATTCACATAACCATATGACGTTTTTGAGAGGATAACTTATGACATTTCTTACCAGATCAAGATCAGATTATTCTTGGTAATAAGATCAATGTGAATCAATTGACAATGAACACAACAGATTATCCCCATGACTGCTGAATGTGCTCTTCACAAACCACCAATCAAATTATCGGGTAAGTCATAACAATTTTGTTTTCCTCCATTTATTAAAATATTTATCTTATTATTATCTAATATTCAATTTATCCACTTATGCCATTATCTTGCCCTGGTTTTCCCACATTGGATTCATTGGTCCTGAAAAAGTTTCTAACGATGTTTATCAACATTGTAATGGTGCTTTCATCCCCATCACTTTTTGTTTTCTTCGCCGTTTTCAATGAGGCTATGGAGCAATATTGGTGAGCTGGACCGAGCAAGGTTAAACAACCATATTCATGGATATTTGAAGAGAAATGATTGGGATAATGATTTTTGGAAAAATCAAGGTTCCATGTGGGATACTGGTGATTATTTTCAATTTCCCATGGATATGGGACATATCATTAGTGATAAGAGGCATTTTTAATGCGCTATGTGATTACCATGGGTGGTTGGATTCATATTTATTTCTAATGGGGCCCAGTAAAATTATGTTCATAATCATTATCCACATTTTTTTGAGATTAGATGATTATTTAAGAGCATTTGAAGATGGAAAGGATGGATCATGAATCCAAATGATAGATTAAGAGTTCTGAAAAAATCCACACTAAATTATGTGTACTAGGATGAAAACAATCCATGTAGTAACCCAACCATGGATGATAGGGTTTTGGGAAATATATAAGGATCGCACACCACATGGCCAGGCCACACACCATGTGACCCCCCTAAGAATCCAGATTGTGTACCAACTACACACTCCTAAGACCCCATGTCGGAGGAAATGCCATTTACACAAGGAATACATGGGCACGACAGGACACAAATATGCATATAAAGGATCACATGTCTCTTCTCTATGAGGACAAGCCACGTTGTGTACTTTCATTACACTCCATGTAGCACTATATCAACTGAAGATATGTACTGGTGAGGAATAAACATGGAGACTAGATTAGGTCACACTACATGTGACCCCCTTACATTTCCTTTACTTCATTATAAAACTTCTACCTCTTATAAATCATTTTATACACAATTTTTGTCCCACGAGCAACTTATATTGAATATTTTTCTATTTAAAATTGTATTTTGACTCCCTTAGTGGATTTTTTGATATAATGTGATGATATACAAGAAAAAAACATACTTCGGTGATCTTGACGGTGACAGTGATCAAGAACCATCATCAGAGAGTTATGATACAGAGGAGACACTCCCCTGTCACACATGGGTATGAGTCCTATATACATTGAGACGATACTCCCCAATCACACCAAGGTGTAAGTACTCCATAATCATTGTGAATATACTGAGGTAGTACTCCAATATCACATCAGTATCCTCTATCCATAGTGTTGGCACTCCAATATCACAATAGGGTAGAAGTCCTTTATACACATTATGAAAATAGAGAGGTGGAATTCCCCTATCAGACAATGGTTTAGGTCCTCTACACATGGATAAGGTACTAACTTTTCGTACTAGGGTGATGTTACTATGTATTTTGGGAATCAATATAGACACAAAACCTGACTAAAATATTAGTTCAGGGTCCCTCCATATGACTATATTGGATAGAAATGATATATGTTAAACATTGATGATGTACCTTTGAGCTATTGGTACTCTTATCATCCTTGTATGGGATGTTCTATGGATATCCACTTTCTATCTTCTCAGGTTTTATTATATGAGTATGTATCTTTATTGATGGGATCAATTTTATCTCATGAACTAGGTTGAGATGACTAATTCAATTATGTCTTATATTGATCCCTATTCAATTATTGGGGAATAATACTAGTTGTGTTTATACTCTCCCCTATATGTGATTTACCTCCACATGTTTGTTATTATGTAGATTACAAATATGTTAACAATGATTATATAAGATTTTAGGGATACTAGGGTGAATAGAGTGTATAAGATGGTATATCATAGATACCAGGAGTATATGTGTCCCATATTTCATTATTTTTGAGTAATTTTCAGATCGAAACATATTTTAAGGATGGATGAGTATTTTCGACTATACATTTCAAATCATTCTAGCGTACAATTTTTTCATAGAGCTTATTACGTGCCTTGTTTTTACTCTAGATGTTACAATATTATATTTTTTATTCCTCTACACTTATGTATGGAAAAGGTTGGGTTCATGTGTATAGGATTTTTAGTAAATGGAATCCCATTTTAGTTATTCATTTTAGTTATTGTCTCCATGCCCAGGCCTATTGAGGAGGGATTGGGGTGGTTTTGGTTCATCCATTTCTTGGTTAGTTAGGTCCATTGGGTTTGGTCGTGACATATTGATTAGTCACTAAATGAGTCTAATATTAATTGTTAATATACATAATATTAATGCTATTTTTTATTAATAAACACCATTTTAGTGAATTTTACACTTTGAGCATCATTTCACATTATGATTGTAATTACTTTTTAAAATGCACTATTATGTGGTACATTTTTTAAAATCATTTAATGTACCCAATGATTCATCTGATTTTAAGGAATATAATTATCCATATTTTAATTTTATATTTAGGGAAATTTATCTACACTTGATTATGAATATGTTTCATTCAGGGATCAATGTATGATTCATAAACGATGATGGAGATATTTGAAGATGAATGAAAGGAATTCTAGAGAATGCAGATTGGACACCAGCCCACTTATGAGACTGTGGGGCCCAACATACAGGCCCAATGAATCCCAAATTTTGTGGTATGATAGAAGCAATGTTGGGAAACAAATAACTCTTCAGGAGATAATGATAATTCGGCCTCTATGGTGGTAATTATGGCGGCCCAAGTTAGAGATACAATTCTGGGCCAGATTCTGCAGCCCAGAAAAACATCCAACTAATTTGATCATATCTCGGAATCCACAACTCCAAATGGGACCAAATTTTTACATGCGGTTAGGAGACATCCGGAGATCAATTTTCTTATTCTATGTCCCACTATGATTCTGCCATCTATAAGTTCTTCCAAACGCGTCTGTTCGGTGAAGGATAGTTGGCCGCCACCTCAGGTCAAGGGTGGAAAAATCAACTCTCCATTACAGTCCACCCACCTATGGAAGACCACAATTAATTGAGGAGACATGGACTGTTGGAGGATCGAAACAAGGGCTCAAAAATCCCTATTTAAGGCAGTGGTGTTGGAGTATTGAAGAATCTTTGGGTTCTTGGTTCAATTGTAATGTTATGCTGCGATTTTGTTGTCTCAAATTTGTCTTCCACTTGTAAGTTGTTCAATTCAATTTAGTTTATTAATAAATGTTATGTTTATCCTCTTATTCTATTTTTCTACATCTCAGTTTGGTACCGTTTCCTCAAGGTGTGAATTTATTCACACCAAATCTTGTGAAATAATTCACACAACGGTGGAGTGATCATTTTATTTTTGTTGTTTTCTTTACTTCCCCATGTCCTCCCTCATGAGTCTACTTTCCGCTTACATTAAAACCATAGAATAAATGGAGGGATAACCCACTTATGGGTTGATCCAAGGTAGTAGAAAGGGTCTGGATTGGATGTTATTTATCACCCCATTAATGTATAATCACTTCTTAAATTTATATTTTTATTTGATGATTTTTAAACTCCATCGTTCCTGGTGAATTTACGGCCACACACTTCATGTGCTAATACGAACATTTACCTTGAAGTTCTCAAAACATTGATCCTTTAAGTTTATAGGTGATTAGTATTGAAAACTATAGGCATTGAACCAGTAAGTGATGATGTTGTTTTATCTTCTTAAATGAACCCATCTCAAATATAAGAAATTGAAATCTTTGAAAAGGAAATATGTCCAATCCACCCCAAGTGATAACCTAGGATAAACTCATTCTTTTAAATTGAATTCACTTAAATCTGTTAAATATAATCAAAAATCATCTAAAATCAATCCAAGTTGGCCACTTCATATTCGAAAATAGTCCATAGAATGTGCGTGTCTATAGGTTACTTCTTAGGTCTCTGTGGATTCGACAACCCAAGCATTACTACAAGGACCGTTCTACCTTCATCTCTTCGTTAAATTTGAGCGAGAATCAAATTTTGGCACCATTGCTGGGGACCTAAGTAATTCATATAAACACCCATTCTATTCTCCCCCATTTCTTCTTTTCTCATATAAATTCTCTTATTTTGTCCCTTTCTCGTTGTTTTTTCTTTTGGTACATGTCCGCCTACACCCGCGATCAATCAAACCGTCTAGTTAGGGTGGATAGTCCTGGGGTTGGGGATTCAAATACACCAAGAGAAAACTCTTTCCATTAGATCCTAATCTTCCTAACACCCCTGAGTCAAAATTTGAGCCCATTTTAATGGGAGGTCTTCAAAGAAACCAACTCATAAACCCGGGTGGGAACCAAAATGGAAACCCAAATGAGGCATCCCCAAACTTGGGGAATGCAATTGATCAACCCATGAATGAGTACCTCACAACTTCCTGGACCAATGCCCCCTCATGTATCAGACAAAATTCCCTAGGAGATGAAAACTACATATTTAAACCCCATGTCCTAAACCACCTTCCTACATTCCATGGAATGGAGTCCGGGATGCCATACCTGCACATTAAGGAGTTCAATGACATTGTAGAAACCATGTGACCCCCACATCATCTAGAATCAGCTAAGTTGAGTCTATTTTCTTTTTCTTTAAAGGATCAAGCTAAAAATTTTCTAATCAATTCGAGACCATCATCCATCAACTCTTGGGACCAGCTACAAATAGAATTATACAAAAAATACTTTCCCCACCACAAAACAATTTCACTTAAAAAGATTATCCAATACTTTTTTGAAAAAGAGGAAGAGTCATTATTTGAAACATAGGAAAGGTTCAAAGACACTCTAAACATGGTTCAAAACCCTGGTTTCACTATTCCTGAACAAGTGAGGATTTTCTATGAAGGGTTGGGTCCGGGGAACAAACAATTCATTGACATGATGTGTAATGGAACATTTAAAAACAAATCCCCAAATGATGCTTACAAGTATCTAGAAAGCCTTTCTAAACAAAACCAAACATGGGGAACTTTACCTTATTATTAAAAGCCACAAAGAACTACTTGAATTCATACACTTAGAAATGAGTAAAGCCTTAGGGAAAAACTCGTAGCACTCTCTAGGATGGTTGACGAGATAGACCGTAGGAAAGTCCATGAAATCCAAACTGTTGACCCTTTTTGCACAATTTGTGACAAACATGACCATAAGACAGACAACTTCCCAACCATTCCATCCATCAAGGATGGTCTCTTAAGATGACACCCAGTGGAAGTAAATTATTTGAACTTTAAAAAGCCTCAATACCAAAACACCTTCAACCCAAGGTATAAGGACCACCCAGGCTTCCGCTGGAAAGATAACCAACAAACTAGCTAACCATAGGGAAAAAATCCCTACCCCCATCAGAACTACCAATCCCATAACCAGTTCCAAACCCAACCTATCCAATACCAACAGCCACCGGTCCATTTTCAACAAACCATCCCACTTCCAAAATATCCCCCCGGGATAAACCAATCTTATCAAGAACCAACCCAAACTATTCCACAAAGCCTACTAGAAAAACTATACAAACAAATGGAGAGGATGAAATCGGAGGTATCTTCCCTACAACCATAACTTCAAGTCATTAAAACTGGAAAGGCACCCATGCCTACTCAGGCGGTGTCATCCTCAACTTCAAGGGGAGAGTCAAGTTGTGCTCAAACAACTCATGAACAACTAAAGGTTGTGACTGTTTTAAGAAGTGGGAAATCAATTGAGAAACCTGAACAACTTTTTTAGAACCCACCTGAAGATTAAAACTTGGATGAAAATTCAAATCAAACACAAGATCAAACTGAGGAAACTGATAACATTTTCTAGGAAACAACTCTTCAAGAAACAACACCACAACCTGCACCATTTCCTCAACGCATGAGGGGGAAAACCAAGCTTGAACTGAGTGAAATGTTGAGAGAAATATTTTCACAAGTCAAGTTGAAGATACCCCTTCTCGATGCAATCCAAACCATACCTGCCAACTAAAAGTACCTTAAGGACTTGTGCAGTTTTAAAAGAATATTTTTACATAACAACCAAGCCGTTTTGGCTGCTAATGTGAGTACCACCATTCAATGGACCATTCCTCCTATGTTGAAAGACTCGGGTTTCCCTTACATCAATGTTGAACTACGATAGAGCAAAGTTGTCAAGGCCTTGTGTGACCTAAGTGCTAGTGTCAATCTCATCCCATATGCTGTGTACTTCCAGTTAGGCCTAGAAGAACTCCAACCCACATCTATCACACTTCAGCTTGCTGATCGTAGCATTAGGGTTCCAAAGGGGGTTTTGAAGGATGTTCTGGTAAAGGTTGAAAACTTCATCTACCCTACTGATTTCATTGTCCTTGATAACCATTAAAACTTAGGAAATAAGGAACAAACCCCAATCATCCTTGGTCATTCTTTCCTTGCAACAATCAACTCTGTTATCTGAGTTCCAAATGGGAACATGACCATCACCTTTGGGAACATGAGTCTTGACATGAACACCTATAATGCAGGCTCAAAAATAGGGGATGACGAGGACATTCATGAAGTAAGCATGATAGGAAGAATTAATAATGAATCCATGGAACATCAAGGAATATTTGATGAAGGATTAAGTCAGGATGATATTGATTTCCTTTGTTTATATGAAGGAACTTTATCTCCTTGGCTTGAATCATTTTCAAATTTCTCTTATGATGAAGTCTTAGGTCCAACAATCAGGGAACCTTTCAAGAAACCACTTTCATGGAGACCACTCCAAATTACTTCCCTAAATCTGATCAAGCCAATCATATAGCTGAAACTTCTACATGTGGGGAATTAATCCTATCTGAAACACTAAAAAAAGAAATTGAGCGTGATCCAATGTCCCAATATTCTTTTGAAATTCCGAACCAACCTGATCTTGAATTGAAGGAACTTCCCGCTACACTCAAGTATGCTTTACTAGGGGACAATAAACACATCCTATTGTCATTTCATCTTCCCTTGAAGCCAATCATGAAAGGATGCTTCTATATGTCCTTAGGAAGCATAAGAAAGCCATTGGTTGGACCCTTCCTAATATTCCTAGTATTAGACCACTTATCCGGACTCATAGGATTGTTCTGGAATCTGATTCAAAGCCATGTCGTCAACCTCAACAGCGACTCAATCCTAATCTCATGGAGGTTGTATGAAAAGAACTCCTGAAATTGCTAAAATCTAGTATCATATATCCCATTGCTGAGAGTGAATGGGTGAGCCCAATCCAAGTGGTTCCCAAAAATGATGGAATCACAGTGATAACCAATGAGGATGGAGAGATTATTCCAACAAGGGTGAGTAGTGGATGGAGGGTTTGCATTGACTATAGGAAGCTAAACTCATTCACCAAGAAGGACCATTTCCCCTTACCATTCATTGACCAAGTCCTTGAGAGAGTGGCAGGTCATGCATTCTACTGTTTCTTAGATGGGTACTCAGGGTATAATCAAATTGAGGTCTACCTAGAGGATCAAGGGAAGACTACATTCACATGTCCATTTGGAACCTTTTCTTTCAAACACATTCCCTTCAGGTTATGCAATTCCACTGGAACCTTCCAACGGTGCATGATGGGAATCTTCTCAGACATGGTAGGGGATTTTCTAGAGGTCTTCATGGATGACTTCTCTGTGTTTGGGGATAAATTTGAGGGATGTCTAAGGAATGTAGAGAGAGTCTTGTTAAGATGTGAAGAAAAGAATCTAGTCCTAAACTGGGATAAATTTCAATTGATGGTTAAAGATGGACTAGTTTTAGGCCATATGGTCTCAGGTAGGGGGATTGAAGTTGATAAAGCTATGGTTGACATCCTTATTCACCTTCCATCACCCAAAACTATCAAGGAAGTGAGGTCTTTCATAGGAAATTCTGGTTTCTATCGAATATTCATCAAGGACTTTAGTTAAATCTCTCGTCCCCTTTGTGCTCTCCTAGTAAAGGATGCTCCATTTGTTTGGACAGAAAGCTGTGATGGTTCATTCTCAACCCTCAAATCCTCTCTCACCTCTCCCCCCATCATGAAATCTCTAAATTGGAACCTTCCTTTCGAACATATGTGTGATGCCAGTGACTTTTCTGTAGGAGCTGTGTTAGGAAAACATTGTGATAAAAATCCTAATGTCATTTCTTATGCAAGAAAATCCTTAAATGATGCCCAAATCAACTACAGCACCACTGAAAAAGAGTTACTTGTTATTGTATTTGCCTTAGACAAGTTTAGGTCCTACCTCTTAGGATCCCCCATCACTGTGTTCGCTGACCATTCTGTACTAAAATACCTCTTCCAAAAACAATATGCTAAGGCCAAACTGATTAGGTGTGTCCTTCTCTTACAAGAATTTGACCTCACAATCAAGGATAAAAAGGGAGTTGAAAATGTTGTATCTGATCACCTCTCTAGGATGGAATTCAAAGACAACTCAAATCACCTTTCTGTGTCTGATTTGTTTCCCGATGAACACCTATACTCTGTGAGTGAATGCCCTTGGTATGCCGACATAGCCAATTTCTTATTTACAAGTGTCATTCCAAAATTCTTAGGGACTCAATCTCGATGTAAATGCCTTTCGGATGTTTAACACTATGTGTTTGATGATCCATATCTCTATAAGTTTTGCCCGGATGAAGTCATTAGGAAGTGTGTCCCAGAATCTGAACAAGTGTCCATCCTTAAATTCTGTTATATTGAGGCATGTGGAGGTCACTTTTCCTCTATGAAAACATCTGTTAAGATTCTTCAATTTGGTCTTTTCTGGCCCACCCTCTCAAGGGACTCCTACGCCTTTTGTCAAATCTATCCTAGGTGTCAACAAGTAGGGTCCATCACAAAAAGGAATCAAATTCCACTCACTCCAATCTTAGTGGTTGAAATATTTTACTATTGGGGAATTGATTTCATGGGTCCCTTCCCAAAATCTAGTGGATACCTCTTCATACTTTTAGCTGTTGATTATGTCTCAAAATGGGTTGAGTCCATTCCCACTAATTCCAACGATCATCAAGTTGTGATTCGATTTCTAAAAGAGAACATATTTTCTCGATTTGGAATTCCTAGGGCTATAATCAGTGATTGAGGAACCCATTTTTGCAACTTCCCATTACCTTAACTCATGTCTAAGTATGGTATGTCTAATAAAGTGTCCACTGCATACCATCCTCAAACTAATGGTCAAGCTGAGTTAGTGAATAGGGAGATTAAGCAAATTATTGAAAAACTGTCAACCCCTCTAGGAAATATTGGTCTGAGAAACTCTTAGATGCTCTCTGGGCCAATCGAACCACATATAAAACCATTTTATGAATGTCCCCATATAGGTTGGTTTGTGGAAAAGCATGCCATTTACCTGTTGAAATTGAGCATAAGGCCTTTTGGGCAATTAAGAAAATGGATTATGACCTCTCATTGGACGGAACAAAAAGGAAATTAGATCTCAATGAACTGGAGGAACTAAGGATGGAGGCTTATAAAAATTCAAGGATCAATAAAGCTAGAGTTCGAGCCTACCAATATAGAAATATCGAGGTCGAACATTTTGAACAGGGAAAACTTGTTCTCTTGTATAGTTCAAAACTTCATTTACACCCGAGAATGTTAAGGTCTAGATGGTCAGGACCTTTCATAGTGCGTCATGTATTCCCCAATGGGGCAGTAGAGATTCAAGATACCACAGGTGGTTACATATTAAAGGTCAATGGGCAAAGGTTAAAATTGTTCATTGAATCCTTTAATAAATAGGAAATAGAGGATGAGTTAACTGAGCCAACCTATGAACCATGAAAAAATTTATAGATTTAGGGTTCAAGGCGAGCTAACGATGTTAAAAAAAGTGCTGCATGGGAGGCAACCCATGGTTTTTAAGTTTTCTATCATTTTGTTGTTTTAATAAAATTTATATTTTAATTAATCATTTTTATATTTAAAAAACATACATTGTTGACCTATTCTTCTATTATGAGTATGGATGGGTATGAATGGGGAGCACAACATTCATCCGTGTCACGTGGTGTGATACTTGAATAATACCTTACCCAGAAATTTAAAAAGAAGACAATGTATCATCAGTTTATTTTATGTTATATATATACTTATATTTTACTTATGTATATATATACTCTTTTGTTTTGTTTGTTAGTTTTCCTTTTTCCACTAGGGAACTCTGCAAGCGACATGGATATCAAAGGACTAAATTGGAGCAGAATGAACTTCAAAATTCAACCACCATGTGACTTCATTCCATGACCCTCATTTTCAATTTCCATTTTGAACATTCATTCTCTACCTCTACCCCCTACTAAATTTTATTTTCTTTAAACACTGGGGATAGTGTTATTTTATGTTGGGGGGGAGATAAAATAAAAAATTATTTTGTGTCAAAAAAATGATAAATGATTTGAAAAAAAAATTGTGAAAATGAAAGGAAAAATTCCTTTAACTTTAAACAGGTAATACACATTGAACACTTTGAAACTGAATATCAAATAATTTAGAATACCCTGATTCTGATTTTAATCCTTGAATAATTTCATGAGCATTGATTTTGGAAAGTGTGGCTGTCCAATGTGATATTTCATCATTTATATTTTCATCCAAATAAAAAAAAGATCACAATGCATGTCCTTTGGATAGTGGGGTATTAGTTTCAGTTCATGGGGTCCCCAAAATAAATATCATAGTTTTGGTGATCATTTTAGTTTAATATGAGTATTCAAAAAAAACAAAAATCTTTAAAAAAAATTGCGCGTAGAGCGATGAAATGACCAAATCTGTGGCTTTAGGCACTTGGAGATCGTGACTCCATAGTTGTTTGGCCCAGAGTTAGTAATTTTATCTCTATTTATGGTAATTTGAATTTGTTTTTTACTGAGTTAACTTGAGATGATTTCCGAGTATGTGGGCTTCACTTGGTGCCCTAAGGTCTTTGAGCCTGGGAGTCATCAGCAAAGTCTCGCTACAGGGGTTGACTCTTTTGAGTGCAATTTCAATTACCATGGCAAAATTGCAAAAACAAAAAAAAACAAAAAAAAAACTAATAATACAAAAAAAATTGAATACTGATCTTAATATTGAAATGTGATTCCACCTAGAGCTTCCGTAAATTTCCACTTGAATAAAGATGAACCCCCATGTCTATTGTGATGCACAACACATCCTCATACTTAATTGATATTGGATGAAATATGGAAATGAATTTGAACAAAGGAATGGGCTTGGGATTGGTATCTTCTTATGAAACTATATTGTATTAAAATATTTTTGATGGGTATCATGATTGTTTGGTATATGGGTTTCTGGTGATCATTGTGTATTAAAATGTTTTTGGAAAAGGGAATTCTAATTTCATATTATTGAGATATATTTTGCTCGGGACTAGAAAAACTCAAGTTAGGGGGGGGGTGATTAGTTACTAAATGAGGATAATATTCATTGTTAATATAAATAATATTCATTCTCTTTTTTATTCATAAACACCATTTTAGTTCATTTTACACTTTGAACATAATTTCACATTATGATTGTAATTACTTCTTAAAATGCACTATTATGTGGTACATTTTTTAACATCATTTAAAGTACCCAATGATTCATCGGATTTTAAGGAATATAATTATCCATATTTTAAATTTATATTTTTGGAAATTGATCTAAACTTGAATATGAATATGTTTCATTCAGGGATCAATGGATGATTCATAAACGATGATGGAGATATTTGGAGATGAATGGAAGCAATTTTAGAGAAGGCGGATTGGACACCAGCCCACTTATGAGACTGTGGGGCCTAACATACAAGCACAATGAATCCCAAATTTTGTGGGATGATATCAGAAATGATGAAGAAAAAATAAATCTCCAAGAGATAATGAAAATTCGGCCTCTATGGTGGTCATTAAGGCGGCCCAATTTAGAGATACAATTCGGGGCCAGATTCTACGGCCCAGAAAAATAGCCCACTAATGTGATCATATCTCGGAATCCACAACTCCAAATGGGCCCAACATTTATAGGCGGTTATAAGAAATCCATAGATCCATTTTCTTCTTATATGGCCCACTCTTATTCGGCCATATAGAAGGTCTTACAAACGCATCTGTTCAGTGAAGGAAAGTTGGCTTCCACCTCGGGTCAAGGGTGGAAAAATCAACTCTCCCTTACTTTCCACCCACCTATGGCCTACCAAAATTAATTGAGGAGACTTGGACTGTTGGAGGCTCGACCTAAGAGCTCAAAAGGGCCTACTTAAGTCAGTGATGTTGGAGGATTGAAGAATCATTGGGTGCTTGGTTCAATTATAATGTTATGCTGTGATTTTGTTGTCTCAAATTTTCCTTTCACTTGTAAGTTGTTCAATTCACTTTAGTTTCTTAATAAAAGTTCTTCTTATCCACTTATTCTGTTATTCTACATCTCAATTTGATACTGTTTACTCATGGTTTTAATTTATTCACACCAAATCTTGTGAAATTATTCACACAACGGTGGAGTGATCATTTTATTTTTATTGTTTTCTTTACTTCTCCATGTCATCTCTCATGAGTCTACGTTCCGCTTCCATTGAAACCATAGAATCAATGGAGGGATAATCCACTTATGGTTTGATCCAAGGATGTAGCAAGGGGCTGTATTGGATGTTATTTATCATCCCATTAATGTATAATCACTTCTTAAATTGAGATTTGTATTTGATGATTTTTAAACTCCATCGTCCTTTTTGAATTTAAGGTCACACACTTCATGTGATAATATGAACATTTACCTTGATGTGCTAAAAACTTTTATCCTTCAAGTGTATTGGTGATTAGTATTAAAGGGTGTAGGAATTGAACTCGTAAGTGATGATGTTGTTTTTTCTTCTTAAATTAACCCATCTTAAATATAAGAAATTGCAATCTTTGAAAAGGAAATACGTCCAATCCACCACGAGCGATAACCTAGGAGAAACTCATTCATTTAAATTTAATTCACTTAAATCTGTTAGATATACTCTAAACTCGTCTGAAATCAATCCATGTTGGCCACTTCATAGCCTAAAATAGTCCATAGAATGTGCGTGTCTATAGGTTAATTCTTAGGTCTATGTGGATTCGACAACCCAAGCTAGACTACAAGGACCATTCTACCTTCATCGCTTTGGTAAATTTGAGTGAGAATCACATATTAGTATAAGATTTTGTCGGACCTTGGTAAAATGTTTGTAGTTTTTTACCAATATGGGGGCTAGTAGAGAACATTGGGAAATAGTGTCAATGTTTCTCAATTTTGGATTAAAGTCTAGGTAACCAATTTTGGATGCAGTAAACAATGTATCCATTAATTAGGACTTTGAATACATTTTTGTTTAATTGGCTTTCCAAGACATTGGTTACAACATAAATTAGTTCATGAATTATACAGGATTGATTCCATCGATTTTCCTTCTTGAATTATGTCACCACATATATATATATCTGTGTGTGTGTGTGTGTGTGTCTGTGTATGTGTGTGTGTTCATCTGATATTGGTATGTCTTGAATAATTTTCAGGATGCCTCTATGAAGACCTCTGTTTAGGATACCGATTATAGATCATGATGATGATCAAATGAGTGATGAGGCCTTTGTTAGGTGTCAATATCAATATATATTTATTCTTGGAAGACATGTAGAAGAACACTTTCTTGTAAAGAATTAGATTATATTGGATTTTCAAGATGAGGGTGCACACATGCTTACCATTCTCCATGAGTTCTTGTGATAGTGCCCACTAATTTTCCACATTGATCCAGATCCTCAGGTTGTGGAGGTTTTACATGAGTGGTGATCTATTTTTTTAGGCTTTTGTAGATGATGACTGATCAGATGGTTTCATTGGTAGCCAGTATATTACATAGAGTAGTGGGGTGCTAGTAATGTCAAGTCATAAAGACACATGATAATTTAACATTCTCATGTTCCAAATTAGATCATCTGTTTTTGGATAAGTATTACCCCACATACTTGCATTCAATTTAGATTTAGGATATTTCGGAGTTTAAATAATGCATGATGAATGTTAATAACTATTCTATGAGGTTCCATGACCTTATATGGAATAACCACTACATGATTTAGGATGGTTAATTAAAATCATGAATGTGGAAGATATGTATCCGTAGATACATCCATGCTTGTGTGGTAGCCTAGTGTATTCCCACATATGTTATAGTAATGGAGTGGAATGTAATGATAATGTGATTCCTATATAAGGGATGCCCTAAGTATACTATTTTCTGTTGTCATTCTAGGGATGATTAACATGTAGAGCCTGGATTATGACTAATGTCTTAGAAAAGGATGCATACCCATGGTTGGACTCAATAATGTGGTCATGAATCTCAGTGATATCATAGAGGACCAGAGAATCCTAGAGATGGGAGATGTTATGAATGTGAAGGGTGAGATCACATATCACGTGATTCCCTGATCCAATGTAATGTAGAGTTTTGGAATTCTAAAAATGGACCACTATAGAATAGGTCATGTTGTGGTTATTAATCTGGAGAATGTGCCTCGCTCACCTAGTGGTTTTCAATTTTTTCCCTCCATTGCGCCTTTGGCTGGCTGTTTCTCAGGGAGGATTCTAGTGCCTGCTTCTTCTGATCCTACACTCCTGGGACCTCCAGAGGGATTTTCCTCCTGAAGAAAGTTAAAAATACCATTCCGGGATCATCTGGATGTCATGTTTTTTAAGGATGCGTTATTTAGTCCACCTATCCAGCCTTTGCGATCAGGTTTTCCTGAGGGTCGTTCGTTCATCATGAAGGAAATCAAAGACGGATCTCGTCTATCGGTAGATTTCCTTTTAGAGTTATATGATAATGTAGTGAGTGGATAGAAGTGGACTTTGGTGGCACGTTTTGGATCTTCAAATCCTCCCCTCTTGGCTTTTAGATGGTTTGTGGAGTCCTAGGGTGTTGCAGCTCTAGTGGAAATCTCGTCTTTTCACAGGAACTATTTAAGTCTGTCCTTGTTGTTGGAGAAGGATGACATACTTTCATGTTGTAAATAACCGTGATACATGGGATAATGGAGTTTTAGCCTTACTGGATGGTCCTTGAAGGCTCATAGTGGGAGGTAGGACTTCCGTGTTGTAGTGTGGATCTGTCTTCTAGGGCTCCAGCTTCTGTTTTTTAATGGTGATCTTCTAAAAGAGGTAGAGGATTCTCTTGTGGGACTTATTTTTGCGGTTGATCATGTGGGATGTAGTGTGATGTCTTTTGGGGCATGGATTTGTGTGTAGTTAGACCAATCACTACCATTGCTGGAACACATCACCCTAAATTTACAAGATTCATTAGTATGGAACCAGGATATTGTCTACCCTGTGTTTCCATGGTTTTTTCCACATTTTCTCTTTAGTGTCATTAAAAGAAAATTTTCAGAAATGGTTCTCATGCTAATCAATAACCATTTTCTCCCCTCTAGGAAGCGGCGTCTGATAGAGCCATCCCAACATCGCAATTAGAAATCATTCAAGAGGAGGAGCAAGCTTTGAATATCCCTATCATGTCTCATGATTGTGTATCTAGGGATACCTCCTTCGACAGTGCTATAGGTGTGGTTTTGTCAATGGTTTTTGCGTCGTTGAATTACGCTCCATAACCGGCTTCAACAGTTTTATTTTACAAACCTTTCGAGTTCCTCTTAAATGTTTCATGGTCAGACAATCTTTGGAATTCTCTTGCTTGTTGGCAAGGGCCGAGAACATGGACTTTGGAACCATTTGAACACTTTTTCAGGATGTCTAATGAAAGTAGAAAATAGGATGTTATAATTTACCCTGCCTATCATCCCCACTTCCAAGAGGAAAGGCCCTTGAATATATCCAAATAATTCCTTCCCTGCAAGGCCTGATCTATATGTGATTTTTAGACTATGGGAGATGGTGACAAGCTTGAGGTCTTGCCTATTTCTAATGAATAGGTCTTTGCATCTTTGAATTCCCAAAGTTAGAAGAAGGGGTAGTCTATTAGTTCATGTTCCCCACTATCTTATTCGCCCGGAACATAATCATCTGGTTCTATAGTCTGTATGATAGATCAGTAAAAATTTATCCATGAGTGTTCTTATACTCAGAGTGTGAAGACCATATCGCCTGGGGCCAAAACTCAACACTCATCCTGTCAATGTTACCCTTCCTAATTTTGAATACTTGTGGCATTGGGGCCCAGGTGAAAACTGATTTTTTCACCATGGTGGTCAAGAATCAGATGGTTGGTATAGTGGTGGTATTGTAGAATAAACAACATCCATCTAAAATTAATGTTTTACTCAAAAAATTTAGATGTGTGTGGCCATGCATGCTGATCCGATCAACCAAAACATTGGGATATTTTAGTGTAAGGAGAACAATGTGTATTTGGTTAAAGCAGGTGACAAATTTATTAGGGTGAAGTTAACAACTGGGACCAAATCGCTATTTTTTTATTTTGTGTATAGGGGATTTAGTGCCCAAAGAAGACAGAACTTGTGTCGTGATCTCAGTGACTTCTATTTGGAAATATATCTGTGGATTATTGGTGGCGACATCAAAATCATTTCTAACCCGGAGGAGATACCTGGAAGCGGTGTTTTCCCTCATGTTGAAAGCCTTGACCTCACTCATTTCAGGACTAGCAAGGGACGTTATGACATGGGGTACTGCAGAGATCGCATCACCAGGTGTCTTAATCATAAAGGCCATAGGCACTACTAGAGTTGCATTGATCTATTCTCAGCCAAATGTCATACCATTTCAAAGTATTTAGTGGCGAGGTTCGACAATATGGTACGTGGTATTTCTAATCATTCACCCTGTTAGAGTCTATGGTTGACAGGAAAATAGGGAGTGACCGATTCAGGTTTTCAGAAGACTGAATCAACACTTCGGGGTTCCACCATCTTGTGCAGGAGGTGTTGGATGAATCGACTCAAGGAAATCACTAGGTTTCCTAATATAATAAATTACGTCGGCTCAAACACCAACTAAAGATTTGGGAGAAAGGATTTCCTAGAAATGATTAGGATTTTAACAACCTTAAATAAGAATTGGTGCACATGGGCCACTGCCTGTAGGAAAAATCGGATGACTCGGTTTTGATGATTTTTCGAACAAGAAATCTATCCAGGTAGATCTTATTCTCAAACTGGAACACATGGTGAGGAAAAAATCATGGGTGAAATGGATGTAATATGGTGACAAGAATACATCATTTTATTCATGCATGTATTAGGGAGATGAGTTGGTTCGTTAACCCAATATTATTATAGAGGATGGATATTACTCGAATGAAAGAGATGTGGTTGGAAAATTGGATCTCTCATTCTTTCGAAACCTTTTGGTGGGTCCTACCTCCAGCACGATAAAAGTCTATCCGAGGGGGAGCGCATAACATTTTGAGAAGATTACCAGTCAGGTTTCCACTGAGGAAAATAATTTCTTTAAGTCCATTCATGAGGAGGAGGAGGAGGTGTTTATGGCCATGACCAAGCTTAAGATAGACAGTGACTCGGGACCCGATGGTTTCTCTATCTCATTCTACAGGGGGTCTTGGGAGGTTGTAATGGGATACATTGTGGCCTCCATTCAGGTATTTTTCTATGGTGGGAATCTTTCAATAATTTCATGTGCTACAACTCTAGTCATGTTGTCAATGATTAATGATCCATCCTCTATTCATCACTAAAGGAAAGTGGGGATGTGTAACTTCCCCTACAAAAATCCTTTCAATAATTATCAATGTAGAAAACTCTAAATATACTCTTTAGTGTGTTTCCCTAGAGCATCATGGGTTTTTTTGAGGCTAGTTGATTTAGGGGGCTATAGCCCTGATGCAAGAAATACATAGAGATATTAATCTCAAGAATCATGGCTCTAATATTGAAATCAAAGTGGATATGAATAAGGCCTATGATAGGATCAAATGGAGTTTCATTAATAGGGTGCTTTCGAATATGGGATTCTTTGAATGGTCTACATATCTCATTTTAAGATGTTTTATCTCTTTTTGGTTGTCTATGACTTTCATGGTGAAATCTCAATGTATTTTCAAAGATACCCATGGGATAAAGAATGGTGACCCACTCTCCCCTACAATTTCCATCTTAATGCATGATACACTTATCCGGCTGATCAACAAGAGAGTTTATTCTAGATATATTCTTCCTTATCACAGGAAAATGAATCTTCCATCTATCTCTCATGTGATGTTTGCATATGACTCCATCATTTTTATAAATTCTAACATGAGATTAGCCTGTGGTTTGAACAGGGTCTAGATGATTATTTTTCTTGGAGTGTCCAGACCATTAACAGATATAAGAGTAACATTTACATATCTAATAATTATGGAACTAGTCGAGTCTCTGCTTTGTGCAATGAGTTTTACATGCAGAAATGATCTTTTTATTTGGATTACCTAGGTTCCCGGATATCTTAAAGAAGAACCCACATTAATTACTTCGATCAGATAATGAGAAGAATTACTAGTCATGTGCTGAATTGGAAGAATCGTTAATCTCTACTTTGGGGGTCGTATTACCCTTTTCAATAGATTTGTATCTTTAATTACTGTACATGATCTATAATCCATTAATGTACTGAAGGGGTTCATTTCTATAATCAATATAATACCAGCACAGTTCATATGGAATGTTTTATCCAAAAGAAAGCATCACTGGTCTTTATGGTAATGGATTGAGAGACCAATTAATAAAGGATGGGTCATTGTTCAGAATCTGTCAGACACCATGCACTGTGTGAATATGAGGCTTGCGTGGGAGGTTGTGGAGGAGAGTACTCTCTATAGAAAATCATGTCTACAATAGTTGTAGGAACTTCTGGGGGTGGCCATGGGTCCCCTTTCTGGGCGACGATTTACTTGCTTATTCTGACCCTATGTGGTTACTAGCGGTAGATTTTGGTTGAAGGGAACATACTTTTCTGAAATCACAATTGGGCGGGATCCTTTCTTTGATTACCTAGGTATCTTGTCCCTTATATTACGTTCAAGGAGGCCAATATGCATCCTGGATTTATGCATGATATTCTGGATGAGGATCAGTGGGGAATTTTTTATCTCATACGTATCAATTCAACACAGGAAAAGTGTGTGTTTACACCTTCCACATCAGGGTTCCTCACATCAAAAGATTCATGGAGGACTATTTTTCCTCAATAGAAGTCTGATTGTTGGAATAGTATTGTATGTAGTAGGACGATTCTGACCGAATATAACTTTCTTACATGGATAATAAAGAATCAAGTTATTTCGACCGATGACAAGGTCAAGAAGTTGGGCATCAATCTTCCCTCAAGGTGACACTATTGTACGAGGCATCATTAAGAGTCTGTTAATCAACTCTTTTTTACATTGAATGGGATAAATAGATTTGGAGATTCTTTTGTGATTTTTTATGCTGCATTATACTTCATGTTTGGATGAAACATTCCAGGAATAGTGGTTCCTTGGAAAGAATAACTCAATTGTGGAAAGACTAGCGAAGGTGGTCATTTTGAGTGAAACATGTTGGTGCATCTGGAAAGATAGAAACGGGACCAGGTATGAAGTCATTACCACCTCTAGTAGACCCATAATCATGAGAACAAGGTCACTTACATTGGATTTGGTTAATGGTATCAATAACTGGCGAGATGTTTCTTCTCTGAGATTCTTGCAAAGAATCGTTTCTCTAGACAATTCTAGCTGTATAGGGAATAGTGGACAGTGGGTGTGATCGCATCCTCCTCCTTCTAGTCACAAACTTAATGTGGATGATTCGTACTAGGAGGGGATCATCCATGGTAGAGGTGTGGTTTGGGATTTCATAGGTAGCATCATTCTTGATTTTTATAAAATCTATGGACAGGGGATGTCTATGCAAGATGAAGCCAAAGCGATGTTCATAGGTTTGCAGTTATGCCAAAAGGAGAATATTGATCTCTTTCAGGTGGAGACTGATTCAAATATTATCAATAAATCCCTGCATGGCAATGTTTTTACTCCATGGTCAATTGTTTACATCATCAAAAAATTTAAATCCAATCTTGGTAACAAAACATCGGTGGTGCACACTTGGAGGGAATAGAACAAGGTTTTAGACCGTCTCACATCCATGGCTGTTATGGATCAAGGCCCCGGTATCATTTTTTTCCCTAGATCTCTCTTTTTGAAAACTGAAGGGGTGAATTTTATTAGAGTTGATGAGCATGGTCTTCACTACATTATACCCCCTAGATCATTCTTTGGTATTCTGGAAGTTTTGATCCTTATGGTTTTTTTTGTCTGGGGGAACTTTTTTTCTTTTAATAAAAATTTATCTTTAATAATGTTGTCCATGGTGGTCCCTATGGATTCACAGACTGTAAAAGAGTATGTGGGGATCTTACAGTAGGTTTTTATGGTGGTGTATGACAATATGATCTCATTCTACTACCACCCCAACAACCAAGAGGCCCATGAAAGACTCAGGGTGTTATCGGTGAGGGTTATATTGTGTTGTAGTCTATAGAGGATTATGGCCTCGAAGCTTATGATATGATTACTAGAAAAATGTATGTTTATTATACACTTTCAAAATTACTATTATTATAATGTTTCCTTCATTCCATCATCTATATTCTATCATTACACGATCTAGATATCTTATTTGAGACAAAATCCCAGTATATTTGGTTTCAATTTCATATAGGGAACACTTCATCAATATCACATGGTGGAGAGGGTTTTCCATTTGACTATTTGGTCATCATGATGAAAACATATGATTTAATATTGGGAATGAATTTATTTTTCATGTTCTGAGCCAAGATATATTATCAATACATATGAGTTGTATGCATTCAAATTGAGGAGACAATATTAACCATTATGAGTGATAAAGAACTCATGGTGAAGTGACTAGTAATTTTGTGAAGGAATCTGAAACCCATCACTCATCATATAGTGAGTTAAGAACTTTGTAAAATGGGGTCTTTAAGAATTCGGGTTCCTTCAGTTGTGAAGGATTGTATCGATGTCTTCCTGAAGGACATTATAGGTATAAGTTTGGGGAGGGAGAATGATTTTGTCAATGAAGTTATCCCTTGGACCAATTTAATATCTTTTTTGTTATATAGAATGTCTCTTACTAAATTTTAGAAGCTGTGGGTGCAGTTGGAGGACGTTCTAAAGAAGGGTTTTACCAGACCTGGTGTTCCCCCTTGAATGGTCTAGTTTTTTTCATGAAAAATGAAGACACAATCTTATATATTTATGTTTATTATCATCACCTGAAACATACCATGATAAATAAAAATCACCCATTAATAAGGATTGATGACTTCTTTGATTAGTTGTAATGTCTGAGATGGTTATCAAAGATTAATATATGGTCTAGCTACCAACTGTTGATTTTTTGACAGATTGATATTTCAAATATTTCATTCAAATGTCTATATAACAAATAGGAGTTCATAGTGATTCCATTCATTTTAAATAATTACCCTAATTTATTTATGGATATAATGAACTAGATCTTCTAACCATAAATGGTCAGATTTATGGTTGTCTTCCTTGATGGCATACATATCTGCTCATTATTAGAGGGGGGGTTGGGCAGAGCACTTGAGGATAGTAATAAACATTCATTGGGGGAACCAAATGTATAGTAATCTATCTATGTTGTAGTACATGATCTACAAGGTCCACTATATGCGTAATTTCATTTCTAAGAATGGATTATCTATGGACCCGGTAAAGATCAATGCAATGCTTTATTGGTATCTACCCAATAACATGTTACAAGTGTTGATATTTCATAGAATAGTGGAATATTACAATAGGTTCATGGTGGAATTGTCCATAATTATAGCCCCTTTGAAAAATTTCATGCAAAAAAGAGAAGTCATATTCTATAACTAAGCAGTGACAAAAGACCTTTGCGGAATTGAGGTTGAGGTTCATTGTTTCCCCTATTTTTAAAATTTTAGAGGACGGTGTGATGTACATAGTATATTTTTATACATTTAGATATGGGCTTGGCTATGTTTTTATGGAAACACATGAAATGATTGCATTTGAGATTACGCTGTTGAGATCCCATGAGGAAAATTTTGCACTCATTAACTATAGTTAGTAGCGGTTTTCTTCGATCTAAGAATGTGGAGTCACTATCTAATAGAATAATATTTTTTCTCTAAGACCATCAGAGTTTCAAGGTTATATTTGAATAGAGAAATCTAAACATAAGATGGAGGCACTGGTTGGAGTTCTTGTTGGACTATGACTTTGAGATAGTATATACTGCTGGGAAGGGTAATGTCGTAAAATATTACCATATTAGGAATTCACATTCTCATTTAGTGTAGAAGGAATATGGGAAGTTGGATTCCTCACAGATGGCCCTTGTAAAGGATAGGGGTGAATCTTTTCTCTTTTACATTTCAGATTACACTATCATAATCTTTTTTCTTATAAGTAATTACATGCATGGTTTTTTACTCTAGATGTTACTTTCTTATTTTTTATTCAGATGCATATATTCTTGGATATGTTTGAGAGTATGGGATTAGATACAATAAGAAATGGCCTCCCATTTTAGTTAATACTTCTAGTGCTTTTAACCAGCCCCTGACTAATGGAGGAAGGATTGTGGTGGTTGTAGCTCAGCCTTCCTCCACTTAGGAAAACCCTTGTAGGTTGAGAGATGAAACGAGTTGTCGCTTTTATAATAAAATATTAATTTTATACATCTGATATTATCAAAATATTAGAAAAATCATAAAAATAACATTAGTTATCAAATAAATTTTTCACTACTAAGGTGCTCAATACATCTTATTTTATAACGAAAATAATATATTATTTATTCAATATTGTAAAATAACAAAAATATAGAATAAAAAATATTTTTTACAAATAAATTATTATTATGTCCTTAAAATTTAAAGGAATTATCCCTTAAATTAATCTTTTTTAAAAAACCCACACTAATCCCAAGGGTTATATGACACTAATCATCCCCTAAATTACCCATAATTTTCATAGAAATCCATAAAATAAAACATGAAAAGGGGGATTATGAATTTAAAATTATGATATCCATTAGACTTATAAACCAATGATGATTTCAATTTTCCCTCTTCTATACATTATTATCAACTATTCATGTCTTTCATGGTGGTTTGTAATGATTCTATGAATTTTAAAACCAAATCCACCTGGAGTGTCAAACTCGTTGAGTAGTAAGTCCCATTATTGTGCACTAAGTCATTATCATGTCATATACCAGTGTGACCATTTTAGAGTTATTACACCAATGTACAACTATTCTATAGGAACATCTACTTAAAGTATCTAAATAGGGTTATAATTTTTTAGAACCCGCTCTCTCAATAAATCATAAAAATTCATGGATAATTCTCTAAATGTAGACTTATTCCTAGGGTTTTCACTAAATTTTTCTCCCCCTAATTAAGACATGTCAACTGAATACTTTTTATTATATCAACAATAGTGTATAAGAATTCTACCCATATTATTACATAATTTTTAAACATAAATATACCATAGTTACGACCCCAAAGATCATGAGGCCTAGTTTTTTTATTTGGTTGGGTTCAAGATACATCAAAAGTAATCTTAAAACATGGAATCATTAATTTATTCTCCATATTGATATCCTAAAATTAATTTGAGTTTCTAAAAATAAATAGGGTAGTAAGAGGAATACATAAAAAAATGGGTGATATAAAAACATGATAAGGGAATAAAGATAATAATGAAACATAACATGTGAGTTAGAGGCACAAATGAATATCATAAAAGTGAAATCTCATGAGTAATCCCCTAGAATAATAACATAAGTAACACAGTATCATAAGATCTTAGTAATATAGGAAATGTGGAAAAAATATGTAACATAGCATAAACATGAATCAGGGTTTATTTCATGGAGAATATCTCATGGTGGAAAAGTCCCATAACTGATTAGGTTTAATCCCTAATCCCATTCATGATTAATAATGAGACTAAATATTTACCAAAATAATTCATTGAACTATCTAGTAACACCCAACATAACATTTTCATGATTAAAGAATCCATAAAATAAAATCAGTCATAATTCATAAACAAAATAATTAGACATGGAAATAAATAGTTTTCATAATCTTATCTCATATCATAATCAAATGAAATTTCATAATGAATGTATTTGAGGGATGAAGATAAGGCATGTACTACCAGATATAATTTAGGTTTAACAAGATGTGTATATATGTTAGTGAAATATATACATAATTTAGAATCAATATATTGTATCATATGTAGTCATAATTGTTGAAAATTTCTTTATATAATTACAATAAGTATTTCTTGAGAAAAAGACCCTTTTAACTATTAAATCACTTCTTCAAAAAGTAAAATGTTCAAAAATATTGTATAAAGAATATTATTTATAAAGAAAAAAAAGGAAAACATATAATTTAATCATAAAATAGTTTATTGATCCTGATAGTATGTAATTCTATTTATGCGATATAAGTTAAAATAAAAATTCATTTCATAGTGTTGTAAAAAAGGTTAAAAAGTGACTTATTTTGAAAAATAAAATAATATTAATTTGAAATCATTTTTATAAAAGTAAAAATTGGTAAAAATTTATTTAAATAATCAATGAATAATTTTAAAACATTTTAATGAATATGTTGACACTAAAGAGAATGGGGTTTTGATTAATGAGAGAAATAAAATCGATTTTCCATGAAAAACTTTATAGAATCATTTTAATAAACAACGAGAAGAAAATGACCCTTTACATAAAAATTAAATGAATAAATATTGAATAATATAATGAAAAGGGTTTATATTTAATAATGATAAAATAATTACCTACAATATAAATTTAAGATTAAAAAATCTCGATTAAAATGAGATTGAAACTGAAAACCTTACCAATTTGGTAAATTTTAAATCATAACTCCAATGAATGAAGTAAATTAATTGTAAATTAAAATACTAGGATGAATGAAGGAATCATGATTTTATATTTAATGGGGTAGTACATAATCGATTTAATATAAAATAGTCATATAATATATCATGTGTCTCAAATAAATATGTATTAAGATGAAACCCTTACCTCAACTCAATACATTGTCATGTATATATTTTATCTATTGTATAATTAAAATATATGAATTATTATTTTTACATAATAACCATTTCCTAGTTTAATTCCTAATACATAAACCATTTACCTCATTTATTTTAATAAAATATTTTATTACATAATTGGTTTTGTCCGTGTAGGGTGTTTTAAGGATGTTTGGCGTATAATTTCAAAATGGAAGCAGGTTGTTGACTGTGGTAAAAGTGTTCACTATTAAATAATGACAAGAAAAATAATAATTAAATAATAATCACTTTTAACAGTAAATTATACTTTTAAAATTAACCATGATACGAGGTTATGAAAAAACGATGTATGATATCGTAATGGAGAGAGTGGGACATATGTACGCAGGTTTAACATTAACATTTTCAAAGATAATGAAGTAAAGTAGGTAAGTGTTAATTAATAATTAAAAAATGATAATAATATCATAAATATAATATTATTTTTTTAAAATAATTTTAAATATACAATACATGCGTTACGGTAATAAAAATGAATCACATCGCTTCGTGAGGTAGTAGTCTGCCGCACACACGAACAGTGTTAAAATTTTCAATCGATGAAACAAAAATAAAATATATTATATATATACATAAAAATAATGATTATTATTTCATTAATATAATATATAAAAATGAAATCCATCATTATATATATATATTAGGTAACTATAGAAAATAAAATACATCGGTTTGCATGGTGGTAGTCTGGAGTAGACACACATGATGTTTTCATTTCCAATTTGATGGAAGTTGATGTGGATTTAGGTTACTCCATTGAAATAATAATTTATTATTAGAAGGGATATAATCATGTTACTATATCATAATGTATTTATAATATCTTATGTAGGTGAAATATGAAATAATATAAGGATTCGTGGTTGGAAATGTAACCTCTTCTTTAGACGGCATGTTTTGGATTATACATAAAGCCAAAATAAGGTGGATTTCTGATCAATAAATACAATCTAGAAGAGGAAAAGACAAGTAATTAATGTATTTGATAAGTTAGTAGATGAACCAATGGGTTTTGGATGTGTGTAAAGGATAGGAGAACAACATCTTTTTTATACAGGAGGAGTGACATTCCTTGGAATATCCAAAACTATTAAATAATGGGAAGTCAATGTCATGAAAAGAAGCTTAAAAATTTAAAAATAAAATTTTATACAAGATATAAGGACTATAAAAACCACTAAAATTAATAATAATCATGAATTTAAGATTGTATTCTCTTTACCTCTAATGTTACTCTCTTTTTTCATATAATCATTTGTACCTTGGTAACTTTTTTTTTAATTTTTTTACAATTTATTATGAAAAAAATTTACTTTGAAATTATAATATAATATAAATTATTAATTTTAAAAATAATTATTTTATTTAATTAAATAAAATTTACATGCGTGGCAATATTTAATTTAAAATGAAATACACAAGCGAGATGGAAAGAAGTTTTTTATTAAAATGAATTTTTATGGAAAAATGATCTTATAATAAACATATAAATCGATGTCATCATTATTTGAATTTAAATTTAAAAATATAGATATAAAATTAATAAATATCACTAAAATAATTCATAATTTCTTTTTATTTAAATCAATTAAAATGGGGTGATACTATTCACAATAATTCTTTTATAAAAAAATGCATTTTTAGAATAAAAATAAAATCTAAATATATTCTAGTTCAAAGGATATTTTAGTGTATTTAAATGAATTATACATAATTAAATAATATTTATTTTAGTTTTTCATCAAATTAAAATAATAGTGTAATTTTAAAAAATTTAATTTATTAAAAATAACTCAATTTTTTATAAAAAAGTGTACTTTTCATTATTCACTAAAAGAATAATATTTATTGAAAAATAAAAAAATTAAAACTAAGTTAATTAGTATATGATAATTTTGAAAATGACATTAATTTTATGTAATTAAAATTTACATATTTCCCATTACTTATTTATAATATTTTTCACAAAAATAAATAAAAGTCATTTTTAAAGGAAATATAATTTTAAAAGAATAAAAAATATTTATTTAAATTTGAGGGATTATTAATATTTTATCATTTAATTTATGTATATTTCATATCATTGTTTATACTATTTATACAATCTAGTTTAGAATTTAGGTAAAATAATTGGAGTTTATGTAAGTTCATTAAAGCATAGTGGTGTATATAGAATAAAGTGTCAAACATAGTGTTATTTTAAAATAATTGGTGTTAAAATTAAAGATATGATAAAGTAACATAATTTAAAATTTCATTTTTTATGATATTGGTTTATAAGAATAGACTGAATTTGGATGATATAACCAACATATTTTAGATGATCTTGATCAAATAATGGAAAATAAAACAATGAATTTTATCTAATTTATGGTAGCATAAACATTAAAGTGTTAGAGTATTTGGTGAATGAAACCTTTAGTGATATTAATAGTTTTATATAAAAGGGATTGTCTTTCTTTTAGATAATATATATATTAATGAATATAAATTTCATAGAAGCAAAAAAAATCAATTATATGTTATGGGGGACATTGATCCCAAAGCAACTAACTTGGGACGAGGTATATTTCATAATATAATTAAAATATCCTTTATGTTATTACATTGAGATCACAGAAATTCATCTATGAATATTGTGGTTGATTTTTTGTGACTTTATGTTCTATTAATGGACATAAAAAACTATATATGGTTAGAAACTCTTATAGATGATAATATAAAATGTTGTGTTTATTCTTACATAATATGAGACTCTCTTTGTGGTAGAGGATATCATAGTGCAGATGAAAATGAATAAAATATTTTTCATCTCTATAAACATGATTTAATAGAAGATTATATAATTAATTAGTTAGAAAAATTACATATTTTTAAATATATTTATTTGATAGTGTTGTTGGGATTTATTGTGAAATTATCATAGTTAAATTACTGGAATTAACATGATAAGATTTGTGATATTCAATTTCCAAGAGTTTTGGGAATGATTAAATTTATTTCCATGAATTTTGATCTTAATATATATAAAATTAGTTATTAACTTAATGGGTGTGGATATGTTTTGGAATTAGAGTAATTCTAAAATAATTATCATACATGAAATGCACATATGACAATAATTTTCAATTATAATTAAAGAGTTTTTCTTTTCATTACATTAGTTGTGGGATATCCTCATTCTTTATTTATCACTACAAAACATGAGGTTATGGGAGAGGTTTAGTTAATAATATTTTTTTAAATAAAAACATCATGTGATAATGATAAAACTGATGATAGATATATTCTTGGATTTAAATGCTAAAAGAAATTTTTGTCTCTCGTCTATCCTTTATGATAGTAACATATTAAATTTTCTATGAAGAAAATAAAGCTCCTCTTGAGGATATTGATTATGATGTATTAAAATGTTTATGAATAATGAGTGATAAATTTAATATTTTTCCTAATTCTTGTGATAATTATAATATCTTATGGATTCCAATTTCACCTCCACCTGAACTTGGGGGATGGTACTGGTTGAGTTTCACACATCCACATTTATAGTATATACATGGTATTAAATGATGTATGATGCACTCTATAGATAGTTTTAATAAACATGTTTGAGAAGAAATGTTCTTAGATTTAAATATTTTCATTATACTTGTATATTCACAATGTTCAAATAATATTTTTCTATGGGGATTGAGATGATTGTTTAGTGATTCATAGAAGAAGTATTATGTTATATTAATGTGATTGAAATTTTGTAATCTATGTTTATGAGGATTCATGAAAATATATTTCATTAGAAATACAGTTTTATAGTTTTATATTATTTATGAGAAAAATGTTTTGGAGAGTTAGAGTGACTCTTTATTGAATAAATTATGTTATTCTATAGACAATTAATGAATTCCATTTTTTATTAACATGATCCTTTCACTTATATATTGTAGTGGATAATAAATTTGAGTGTTAGAATCTTTCTAGGTTAGGTTATAATGTTTCTTACTCAATAAATTAATAGATATAGTATATCTTTTAAGAAAATGATGGTATTATGTGATGTCATGGTGATAGGTGTCTACAAGGTGTATCAGATGAAAAAAACAGTTAAAAAGATTCTTCTATAGGTGAGGATAGTACAATTATTCAAAATAACCAATTTAGAATAATGTGATAACCAATATTCATTGATATTATAAATTATGTATTCAAAGAGATCATTTTTTCTATACATTAATATTGCTTGGATATTATATTTACCCTTTATTGAGAATTTTTATTTTCATCTAGGACTATCCCATAAAAATGTAAAGACCTTACGACTAATTTTATTAGTATGTATTGAAATAATATGAAGCATGTTATATATGTCAAAACACATATGGTCTATTTGTGTGTCACTTATTTCACTATTTAATATATTTATTAAACAAATAGGTTGAATCACCTCTATAAGAATAGTTTTTTATTCAATTTGTTGGAACAATGATCAAATAATAAAAGGGAATTATTTTTATTCCCTTATGTTATGATATTTGAACCGTAATAGTTGAATTGTTTATTTATATTTAATATGTCATTATGGTTTTATAATATCATAAATATATATGTGGTTTAATTAATTATTATATAGTAAAACATTTATACATTTTCTTTACACTTTGGTGGTAAGAAATAAATCCCCTCCACCATTCATCAATAATATATCATTCTTCCCATATCCATCACATGATGGGTTTCTATGATTACCCTTGGACTCAATGGTTCATAGATTGTTGGAAACTAGAAGCAGCTACATTAAAACATAACAATGGGATGGATAAAACTGATTCACGGAGTGGGAACCACCATGGTAGAAAAACTCCCCCCCACTTCAATTATTTTGTTTCTATTTGACTGGATTTATAAGTTACAAACACCATATTAGAATTAAATATAACGAAATAATCTTGATGGAGGTAGGATTTTATGAAGAAGAAGATATCAAGTAGTGATGAAGAGATATTGTGATGGTGGAGAGCTCTAATAATGATGGTAAACATTGGAATATGGTGGAAAAATATTGTGATGATATAAATGTCTTGGGTGTGGCGGGATAAAAGAATGTGTTATATAATGATACTAGAGAAAACAATTTTAATGGTATCATATATTTCCTATTATATCCTATTAATGGGTACACATTCCACATAGTAACTATCTAATTAACGTGATCTGATAGTTATGCATCAACTTATGAGCTAATAATAGATGATGCCAAAATGGGGTAGGGACCACCCTAAACATGGATTGGTTCATTGGTCAAACTAGGGTGAGCTATCACTTTGGACCCAAGACCCCAACACTATCAGGTGAGTAACCAAATTTTTGGGTGGCCCTATAGTTTTACAATTTAGTAGGGATAGGCAACAGATTTGTGAATCTTGATGTAAAGATATTGTACATGATCTATCTCAAAAACATTTAATTCACTCAACCTTGGGTGTTATCCTTAAATGATATAGTGAATATATAAATATATATTTATATCACCACCACAAGGTTTCATGTCTCATTACATTTGGACATTTTATGCCTCTTTTCTATCCATAAATGGAAAATTTCAAGATTCTCCTTCTATATACCTATTTAATGATTGTTAATGTCTAATTTAACTAATTTTTTATGCATTATGATTTTTATCAATTTAAACAACTTCAGAATATCTAATGGGTGTTTTGAGAATTTTGAAATGTTATATGTAAATTTATGTTAGATCAACTCAATAATATTTTTATTAAATTTTTTAGTTCTATATGAATAGTTACATCTTTTAAATCATTTAGATTATCTGAGGTAATTTTTGGAAAAAAAATTTGGATAAGTACATTGTGTGTATAAGGAAATAATCCACATCGGTTAATATAGTATACAGAGATCTTCCATTGAGACTATATGTTGGTAAAAAAAATAAAATGACCTGTTTATATTGATAGATATTCTCAATATAGTGATTTCAATATAAACTTATTCTTTTCTCAACAACAAGTTGGTATTGGGAATTAATCGTTTTCATAAACAATGTCGTATCATCTCTCACATATCCCTTATGATCAAATTAACGAAAAATACTATTGTAAGAAATTTGGGCATTTTTAAATCCCATTGAGTGATGATTTATTATTTAAAATGACTAACTGGGTTTTACTTCTAATAGATAATGAATTTGAGGATTGATCATTCTATAAAGATTTTGAGGACCAAGGGAGATGTGTGTTGTGGGTTTCCTTCCTAGAGATGGTTATAACTATAAAAAGATAATTAAATTACTATATTATAGATTTTAGATAATGATTATATTTAGTTATTCACTTGGGTACGACTACATGAATTAATTTATCTACATTTCTCATAGGGGTTCATTGTCATTTCTATATTAAAAATGTTGTAGATATCTTCAAGGAGTTATATTTATCACAATACTAACACTATTATTATATATATAGTGTTAATTAATATATTCCATATTTTCATAGAGATTGATAATTTAATTTTGGGTATACATATTAGCACTACATGATCCTCCATCAATTAACACAATTTTTAGAATTTCATTTCTATTAATATTTTTGAAACTAGATGATCAATCAGAAACATGAATAAAATAGTTGGTGAATTAGTTTAAAAATCATTGCAAAATGAATAAATCCATAATCCATGAGAGGATAATATAATTCCTTCTCAATACACTGATGGTCATATTGTGTTATCCCCTAATTATTCCATATATATCTCTGATGGCTAGGGGATTGATTATTTAGACCATTTTTTGATCTTATTATATTCATATGAATTTTTATTTTTAGTTATATATATATTCATTATAACTAAAGTTGAGAGTATATATTTAATGACTTGGCCTTACTAGAAATTTCCCAACATTAACCATAAGATAGAGAACAACACCTTATACCCACCTCCAATAGGAAAGGGGTCATTCAAAAATATCGAGGGTATAAATACCATAAATTTAAAGAATTAAAACCTATAATTGAAAACATAACCCACTAATAAATGTTAAACATGATGATATATATATTTTTATATATATATTTATAGGTATATTCATGCATGTGGGATATATCACAATAACCTATAATGAAAATATTTTTGATAGATGAAAAATATCATAATGGTATACCCAAACAAATGCTACAAGAATTCTCAAAAATATTATCAAGTCTAATATATATGAAAATTCATTAATAAATGAATATTTCAAAAATTAAATGACATTAAATGGAGAATATGGTTGACAATGAACATATACAATAGGTTCCTCCCATAGAATAACCCATTTTAATGTGCATATAACATAGTAATTCACCATGGAGATGATGAGATAATATATAATAAACCTTAATGATATCATGATTACTACCATTATCTTACCATAGTAAAACCAAAAGAAAAAGTATATAGGATATACAACTCACACATCATCATGAAAAATAAAATGGTATGCTACATACCAACTCCAACAAACTATCTCACCAACATTACTAAGATCAAATACATAGTATATAAAGACCAAATATTTTATTAGGGTAGGGGGAAAAAGAAATAGAATAAATAAACTTTTGTTAATCTAATCTACCAATGGAGGTTGGGTCACACCCAACCAGGAATTTTAGGTGGTGGTCTTGTAGTTTAAAATGATTTCGTGTCACCAATAAAATAAAATAAACATAAGTGTTCAAAAAAATATCTATATTGATAAGACTATAGACCTTAAAAACCCATTCAATTAGAATTGTTGTGGTATATTACTACCCAAAATTAAAACCATTGAAAATAATATTTTACATTCGATTACCCAAAAATTTTCACTATTCACCATCAATAATTACCTGAATGAAATATTGATAATAAAAAATAAGTAGTGATCCAATCATAAAACATAAAAATTATCCAAAATATATATTAATATACATATCTATATCCACAAGCATAACCATATTAATTCCGATTAATCATAACATCCATTTCTATAATAACCACCATATGTTTTATAATTTACATAATTTTATACAACTATTGTATCATAGATAATTATAACCCCATTATAAATACATGAAATTAGAAAAAATAATTTTTATCTACAGTAGAGTAATTTCTAGTAATTAATGTTTCAATCCTATAAATAAAATTATATATGCTACCTCAATGATATTTCATATGTATTCCATTAATGATGATGTAATTCAAATAGAATATAGTTAGTCAATGGAACCTATTTGAGTGTTGATTATTCCATGAAAAAATATCTTGTATTAAATTTTAAATCATAATAATATCTTTTCTAAAAAATCACATGTAAAATATATAGATTCTCACCATTAATAATCAAAAAACTTATACACATGTCAAATAATAAACTATTAAAATTAATAATATAAATTCTTACAAAATTAATAATATTTTATTTATGATATTTAATATTCTTCTTTTATCAATGAAAAATGATTCCATACGAAATAAACATAAATCATAATATAATAATTCAATTTCTTATTTTCCAAAAATAAAAATAATTATTTATTTATATTATTTTGTTCATTAAGAAATTATTAAATAATATATTCATTCTTTAAATACTAGAAATAAAATCTATTGAAGACCTAAAGTCCACATCCTCAGTAATTCACCATCCTTAATTCCAAAATATTAACATTTCATCTAGAAAAAAGAGGAACCACATATAAATTATAGAAGATAATATTTCTCAAATGAATGAATAATATTTTGTTCAATAACTTATTTAATTGATAAAATTTCTACATTTTCCATAAATTCACCAACATACATAATAACTAAATCCCTATAAATCCCTCCTTTAAAAAGTTTAAATTCCACCTATAAAAAACCAAAATGTTGAGAAATATTTTTTTATATCAATTTAATCTATTCTATAGTTTTTATTACATTCAATATCGAGTGAATATAGCATGAAACACAACACTGACTTTAGCTTGCATTACACATAATGATGAGATTAAACAAAACATGACTTACTCTTAAGAAATTATTATTAAATATGTTAAATATAAACTTTTTTTATGAATATATATATGAGGGGTAACAAAATAATTTTATATCTTAATTATAATAGTTTTAAATAAATAAACTATATTGCTAAAAAATTACCTATTTTTTTAATAATGTCTTTATTTATTTTGAAAATACTATTTTTTTAAAAAATGTTTCTTTATATATTTGTGAACAATAATAAAAATAATATTTTACACTTTAAAAAATCAATTTGATAAAAAAATAAATTTTTATAACATCTTGTCAAAATTATCATTGAGTGAATTTTTTAGAATTTCCAAAAAAGATAATTTTTTGATGAATAATGAAAAATATGGAATTTTAATTGAAAAAACAATTCCAAATATATTTTCTATTGATCAAAAATATTTTAAATTGGTTTTAAATTTTAAATAGGTAATTTAAATATCTATTTTCTAATATAGAAAATTTTCATCATTTTCATCTTCAATTTTGATCTAAACCCTTATAAACATTTCATCATATTCAATTTGAATGAATTATTTCTGGTCGCATTAGTAGTAATAAGTTTAAATTATAATATCTAATTTTTATAAATTAAATTTTAATAAAATGATTCAATTTTTAAAAATTGAATTATTTATATTATATAACTATTAAAACAATATTTTAGACCAAAAGTAACAACAATATTAGAAAAAAATTATATACATCAATTAAGGTAAAATGGGTTTACCAAGAGATAAGCTAAAATGATACAAGGTAAAATGAAAACAAAATTTCTAAAATCTATTTCATGGTCATATTTTGACCTTATAATTCCTAATTCTCACTAATAATGAATATTGGATCTTTATTGTATAAGTAAAACATGGATACACTATTTGTATCAAAATTGAACAAGTGTTCTTGTTACCTCACTCATTAAAGGACACCCCACTCCTCTATTATTAAATCCATAAAACATTTTTAGCCTAAAAATAAACAAATTGACTTCCCAACATCCTTAATATCATCATATAATCCTCATTTTTTCTTAATGTCAACCTAGGAATGATTCTCGTGAAACCCTATGGAGGATACACAAACAAGATGTAACATTCTTCAAAAATAATTTTTTTATTTATTCATACAAGTACATAAATTATTATTAAAGAATGATGAAATAATAAATATTTTATATTAAATATAATTATTTATTTTTTGTATATAAATGACCTATAAATATTTCCACTGATAAAAAAATTTATGAATGCATTGTTATTTATACGGTAGACTATCACCGTCTGAATCGATGTCATTTGAATTTCAATACCATCTACCACAGTTGGGTATGATGATGGATATAAATTATATATATATAAATATTATTTTTATAATATAATTATACTTTTTAAGTCATTATATTATATGTATACCATTTTACTTTCCATTCCACTGGGGATATGATAACATCGCTCTTGTGTACGGTTGTCTATTATCTCATGAAGCGATGTAATTATTTTTTCAATTACAATTTACTTAAAATATAATAGGGATAAATATACATTATATACAAGATATATTTATGATATTAATTAATTATTTATCATTCAAAAAATAAGATCGATCATATTTTATTTTATTCAACTCAATCAAATATGATAGTATTTCTCAAGTGTGTGTGGACTACTACCATGATGGTGTGACGTGACACTGTTTTCAAAACCACACTACATGGATTATATTTATACGTAACATTGAAGAAATAAATTTTTATTTATGATATTATTATAATTATTTAATGACATTACATTAATTTCTCATATTCCATAATGATCGTTTAAAAATAGAATTGTTACTCATGCGTACATCTAACCTACCATCTCCATGATTGTAACATACTACATTTCTGAAAATCATTACTCATGATTGGTATTAAAATTATAATAAAGATATAAATATTAAAATCCTTTAATTATTATTATTCATGATATTTTGGATCTGTTAACAAAAGTAATATGATCAAAAAAGGAAAAACATACAAAAAAGCGGTTATTAAATAAAACAAGAATTTAACATGGAATTAATAATAAACCAGTAATAAAATGACAAAATTAAAACATATATTGTATGATATATATAAATATTGGCCATCAAAATATTTATAATTAACATATATTTATTATATAGGATATTTGAATGTGTAGGAAGTCAAGACAAAAGGTATGTGATTTCATCCTCGCTTTTCTAAATTTATGAGACAGAAGCCATATTCACTACATATTTCTTTTATGTTGTGTATATAATTAAATGAGTATAATATATTATTATTCAGATGAAAATTATTTGGATTTAAATTTCCATTTTATTTTCTCTCTTTCATGGGGTTTATGGTTCGAATGTCACCAAACAAGGGATTTTTTTTCCATTTATCCATTTTTGAGACATATATTATCTTATGAACCTATATTATTTTATGAGGTATATATATAACATATTTTAGTTATAATGTAGTTAATTTTATATGATAATGATATTTTTAGTTCCATTTTATTTTATCCATTCATGGGGCTTACATTTCAATGTTACCAAAAGTGGTACTGATTTTGTGAAAAAATAACTTCATTTATCCAGATTGTTTATGATTAGTTTTTTGATGTAAGAAATATTATGATACATATCTCATGAAAATAAGTAATATTATTATAATATATATATTAAAAATATTTTTGAGTTAATAATACCATTTTCTTACTCTTTAGTACTTAAAATAATTGTGAAATTGTTTTTATGGAAATATAACTTAATTTCACTCATTGGTCGGAAATATGTCTTCTTCAAAAAGAAATTGTTTTCTAAAAATGTTTTACAAAATGTTTTACTATTCAAATATGATTTCTAAAATATTTTTTTACCAATATTTAAATTTTTAATTGAAGAATATAAATTAATATTAATGTCATTTTCTAACATTTTTAACTTGATTTTACCAAATTTTTGAATGGAATGTTTGTTTTAGCATATACAGTATGAATAGAATTTTAAAATTTAATTACCTAAAAATATCTTAAATATTAAATTATATTATTTAAAGTTTATTTTAGAAGGATTTTATTTTGAAAATGTTTTGTGTTTTTAAAAATATTCCAAAAAATGGAATAGATATTTTTCTCAAGAAACATTCCATGTGATTTAACATTCAAAATTATTCTCCATCAAGGATGAAATACTTTGATGAAAAATATAATTTCTTTAGGGAAATGAATCAAGAATACCATTCATAACCTTTATATGATTGGTTTATGATGAATATATTTTTATGAAGATTTTTTCTATTCCATTGGTTATACAATGATAACATTCATATGAAACACACCTATCTTTATATGTGTTATGATTTGTTGAAATTATGAAATGATTAAGAAACCTATCTATTTCCCACTGTTATGATTTTATGAAATGTATATGAAATAGGATTCATTTTCTATGTTATGATATGGTGAATGATTTATGATATTTTTGAACACATATATTTTATTTTAATTATGTGATTGGTGTGACCAATATATTTCTCTGATGTATTAGTTAATGATTTATATCTCATGAGATATGAAGGAATGGAATAGAGAGTAAAACCAGTTAATTAGGGAATGTTTTCAATTATGATGGTCTTGGGAGTGACTCTTGACTACTATGATGGTTTTTTGAGTTCTCCCATCCAGCTATGATATCCTTGTAAATGATCATTGAATAATATGAAAATGATTTTCTATGATTATGTGAATGCCACAATTTTATGTCTTATGCCAGTTTCATTCACTCAGGGCCCATAGACTTTGATTCTTTTATGATTCATGTTTTATGAACTACTAATATTTATTACATTAATAAATATCATGATATTTATTTGGTGTGGTATTGTTTTAAAATGTTATTATCCTATTCTAAATCACTTATGCTTCTGTTATTCTTATTTATTTACCTTTTTTAACCTTAATGAGAATTTTGAGATCACCCATTCTTATGTTTCATTTCCCCAAGTTATGAAGAATGGTTTTAAATAGGTTATATTTTTATTAATACTATAAAGGATGATATTTATGTGATATTTTGATGACCATTAACTAAATTAAATGATTGTGTACCCTTTCTCCAAATACACTAAACTATTATGGTCCCCCAATGTGAGTTTGTGAAATTTATTGAATATTCATCTGATAATATGTAATATCTATTTATAAAAATCCTAGGTTGATAAAATTTGTATTCGAGAACATTTTTATTTATCATTTTTAATCAATGATAAGAAATATTTTATGAGATACCTAGAGGTATTACTAAGGATATGTTTGGGGATTTCTATTTCGATAAGTCTAAGGATGAGTCATATTATAGGAAAATGTAATGTAATTTTGGTAAAGGATAAATAATGTGGTTTAATGAAATTATATCAAATTAAAAATACCATAAGTGGATGTGGATCTGGAACAGACATACCAAGGGGTAATATTTATGAAAATTAGACATTATGCTTGACTCGATCGTCATCTGCTACCAAAAAATGGGCCTCAATTACAAATATTTTTACACGCATATGGGATATGATTTATAAATTCACAGACACTTAAAGAAACACCGTAAAGGATTTATGTAGACAATTGACTATGAATAACATGGTATAATCCTAAGTTTACATAGATTAAAAATAATATATGATAATTTATGCATCGTATAAGTGATTTTTTCAAGATTAATTTGTTTTTCACAATGACTAATATTACTGACACAATAATTTTTTATTTTACAAAATATTGGAAAGTAGAAGTAACTTGGTTAAAATTTAATTTGATGAATAATTTTATGTCTAGCATCAAAATCATATAATGGGAAGAGTGAAGTATATTTTCATCATTATGCCTAAATAGTTTTCAAAGTGGTATTATTTAATATGATAACAAAACCAAGTAAATGGTTTAATAATGATGTCTAATGACTAATGTGTTTAGGTTTTTTAATTAAATAAATATGTTATATGAATCAAGAAATATATAAGGATGGTTTAGTGTATGTTTTTCATTTATAATTTTCATAAATATTATGAGTTGTATTAATGAACTTGATTATAGATTTAATGTAAAGGTTATATTTCTAGGAAGACACTTGATTAAGGGAAGTTATCTATTAATATCTTCTCGATGACAAGAAAAATCTTTTTCTAGAAAATTAAGTGATTGATATGAATAAATTAAATTAGATTGTATTAATCACCTTGTTACTGGGTAATGATTTGTGGACATGGTTGTTAATTTTATCATTTATTGAGTTTATAGAACTAATTTAATTATGTAATATATTAAATAGTATGTTGTTTTATTAAATGAATAAGGAATCAATAATTTCTTTCAATAATTTTTATTGTAATTCTTGTTACTACCTTGTCTTAACAGAATAAATGATGAAGTCATTCACATGTTTGTTGTGTGAAAATTTAGAGATACTTAGTGTGGTTTTAGAGATTTCAATGAAGTTGATATAGAGAAATTTAGACACCTTATTTAGAAATTATAAATTTTTGATGTGTTATAAGGTTAAAATTTTATGGAACTGTTTATTTTTTTCATATTATTGGATTATAGATATTAATATTTTATTTCACCATATGAAGATATTTTCATAAATTTTTTGTGATGATAACTAATGATAAATGGTATAAATTATCATTCTATTATTTTATCTTATTATCCATTAGTTATTATATAATAAAAAATTCATCAGGATTTACTAGAGAAATATATGAAGTGATATACGATCAAGGAACGACCAAATGGTGAAATTATGTTAGTCAATTATAAATATGTAAAGTAAGTATATTTTGATATATTCTATTATTCGATGGAAAAGTAATTATCCAACATTTAGAAATGGATATTGATGTAAAATTTTGTCCTATTATCATAATTATTTATGATATTAGTATCCTTTTTTAATCCACTTTGGTTTATGGTATAGTGGAATTTAACATTATTTTGATCACCCATATTATTGTGATAAATGATCTCTATCACTCTCTATAATTATTTACCCTTTTATTCCATGTCCCATTCTGAACATAAAACCTATGTTCTTAAATGTGGAAGCCTAATTACGAGTAAAATTATGTACCTTTAATGATTCTAAATTCCTAGTTTTAATGGAATTTTTATTATTCATTTCTATGAAATGGATTTCTATGAGGTAATTTTAAAATGTTAAACCTTTTATGGGAAAGATGAGCTTCAAGGGGAACATCATTGGAAGGGGGTAGAAATGTAAAACCCCAAGATTTTAGGAAATATACTTTTTAAATGAATTTAGTCTATTTTATGTTTTTTTACCACACAATACCAATTTTATCTTTCCTTTCACACTACACAGAGTTTGTCTTTTTTCACAAGAATCAATGAGTTTAAATAGAATGTGACTTACTATTAAAAATTAATATTTTATATGAGAGTTATAATATATACCATAAACATAGAGATATGATTTGTAAAAAAATCCTTCAATATATTATGTATAATTATTTTATATAATTAAATCATATTGATAAGAAAAAGTACTTAAATTATTTTATAGATTCTATTTAGGTTTCTAAAATAAAAATTTCTTTAGAAAATTTTGATTATTTATTTTTGTGAACAATAATAAAATTAATTTCTTTAAACATTTATAAAATAAATTTGTTAAAATAATATTCATTTTTGAAAACTTCATGTCAAAATTATCATAGGGATAATGTATGATAATTTTTTGAACAGTTATTTGGTTTGATGAATTGTGAAGAATACATAATTTTAATAGAAAACTACTATAATTTTTTAATTATTTATAATTTTACATTATATTTTTATCTAGTATTAAATTAAAATTAATTTAATTATATATCTATTATTACACTTCATGTCATTTGAGAAAATTTCATGTTTAATTTTGATATAAAACCCTTTTAATCTTTTGAACATTTCCTCTTTCAAAACTAACATTCTCATCATTTCTTCAAGGTTAATTTTAAATTAAACTTTTACAGCTATGTAAATTAATTTTCAATAAATTTATTACATTTTTGAAATAATAAAAAATTATATTATCTATTAATGTTATTTTATTTTTTTTCAAAAATAAATAGGGAAAACTATAAAAATTAATTACAACTTTTAAGGTAATGTCAGTTTACCGGTGGGTTAAACTGGAAATATAAGGGTAAAAATGATGTAAAATCTTATATAAATTATATTATATTTCTATATTTAGAACATATATGGTCAATTCTTATAAAGACACTATTTTTGATCCATGTTGAATCAGAAAAATAGGTTTACATATTTTTCATTTCAAAACATTACATGTGTCCCACTCACCTTACTTATAAAAGGCCACCCCTATCCTCTCTTATTCACACATTAAAACTATTTTGATTCAGAGAATACCTATAAAAAACCCCCAAACTACCCTACTCTAATCCATTAATTATTAGCTTATTTATAATGACAACTTATGATGGATTTTGGTGGAACCCTAAGGAGGATATCTGAAGAAGAAGTAATAATTTTTGAGCGAGTGTTTATTTTTTATTTCGTCCTACACCTCATTAATTTATTATCAAACCATTTTGATATAATAATAGAATTATATTCTTTATAATGATATGTTTTATGTTATTTTAAGGAACTAAATCCATCTCATCAATAAAAAAATGGGTTATGAAATAATCATTCATGGGTACGACAGACAGGCACCTCATGAACTGATGCCATTTGTTTTTGCATTACCACCTCTCATGGTCAGGTATGATTTTAGAATATAATTTTTAATCAAGGAGGATGAAAATATGATTAATAGTCCCTTGGTAATGGTAATATAATATAGTGTTCTGACGAAAACCAAAGGAATTTCTGAAATTAACATCATTGCACATACCATACCTAGACAAAACCATGTGCACAACAAAGGCCACACAGCTAGACTGCATAGAAAAAAAGAGCAGAACCCCTACGCCAGGCACCTACATTGAATTGAAGGCATGTCCACCCATATTTTATTGAAATGTGCCATGGGCCTACACTATAGACCTATGTAGGAATCCTCCTTTATCTAGTATCCCATATTTTCCAATAAATATGACCCAAGGATCCTCATTTGAATAAGAGAAAAATCGGAGCACCCACTCCATAATTTCGAACTGATGCAAGACCCCTCTAGGACCACTGAAGGAGAGCCAGGGTGCCTTGTATAAAGCCTCACCAAAGTGTGGTTACCCTGGTGGCCCATTTCTGGAGGCATATCCAGCCCGCACTGGCTTATTCCCCCCCTGTGAAGCACTTTTAGTTCCTCCTAGGACTTGTGCATCACACCAACATGGCACACATTCTTTTAGTACCTACTCCCATGACCTATGTGAGTCACCCTTCATGCCCTCTTCCAAGATAGCCATGGAAGGACATATCCTCTTTTTCCTCCATTTTTTGAAAGGGACATAGTTTATAATTCCACCAAGGCCTCTATACTTGAAAATCCATGGGAAAAGACACACCGGTGTGTCTCCCATTTGGAGTTGGATGTATACAATCAGAGTTTCTTTGAACTCATCCAACTAGATAGTTTGGATCCTTAGGGTTTGTGTAGTTTTTTATATCTATGGTCATGAGGACCCTTACACTAGGAATACTATAGGGGGAGGTCCTGGTCTTATAATTAATGGTTTGGACAAACACCCCCATTCTAATTTTGGATATGTGAAGCCTCTAGTTCCAAGCATGGAGGATGAGGATTATGCTTTGGTTTTCTTTTGACATGGACTATCATCCTACATCCTTGATACAAGGACAATTTTAGGGAATTCCTCATAGATTAATCCCCTAGCAATTCTTGCAGGATGTTTCACTCTTGTAACTCTCTGCATCCTGGCCACTAGGCCAGAGAGGGGATGGGCACTTGAGACCTCTTTCATCTCACATGCTTCCTTCCGTCTACATTTTCCAAACCCTAGAATCATTACATGGTAAGGTGAATTGATAGGAGTGATATAACCCCAACCTCTTCCACCATATCCTTAACCACATACTATAGTGGTAGAGGGGTAAGAAGAGGTTGAATACTAAAATACCCATCCCACTACCATTGTGATTTGTCTTTATGTCCACCAGTAGATAAAAGATGAGAGTGTGATTTGTTGGATCTCACATTTCCCCTTATTTATCACACATTGTATGAATCAAGTTGTCTTAGAGGTAATGAAAATCATAAAATCTAAATGATCCAAGTGACCAAATGAACTATTAGAAATCTAACTCCCACAAAAACTCTATTACATTATACTCCTTCATAATTCCCAAACTCAATACCATATCATCCATGATATGGGAAACAATACCGCTCACTAGGAATCCTCATTAGGATTAAGAACCAATAATAATTCTTAAAATATAGTAATTCTTATCATGATTGGGCCCCAATCATAATTATCATAATTTTTGAATTCTATCCATGAGGAATACCCATTAATAAATCCCCTAACCCAGGCAGCATCCTAAGGATTATCCCCGACACAAGCCTACAAAGGACCATGAGTTGACACATCTGTCATGGTCTCTGTTCAGGGTATCGTTTCATGAGTAAGCCCCAACATAATCCTCTCAACAAGAAACACTCCCATATGGGACAAACATACATAGTGCTAACATATGTGTAAATAATTATAACCAAACTATGTGGGATTTTATCACCTCAAAGTGCAATACATTGTAATCCTCCATGTGGTCCAAAACCAACACTCAAAATCAACACAATTCTCTCCAAGAAAAATTCTTGGTAGGTTTTAATTTAATATGGGAATCCATATTCCTTTAAAGTTCCCTGGTCCACTTCAGCATTAGTATCTCACCCAAATTTTTCATTTCCATTCCCCATAACAGTAAACTATATGGTTGGGTCCTTATCAATTGACCATAAAAGGCATGATGTTCCCCATTAATTAGATCAAAACTATATGTGTTCTTTTTTCCTTTCAAAAGGATGCATTTATAGGTTGTATCCCAACATTAGAAAAGTTGTGTCTCTAAGGAGGATGATAATCTCTAGAGTTTCTCATGCATCCTCATATGATGATACATTCTAGAGTGGCCCACTATGTGCCAAGAAAACTAGTGTCATACAAATAATGACCAAATAGTCTAAAATTTTCACATAACAGGATACCATTAATGGGGAAACTCATAAATATATATATATTGATTTCTCCATTGATTAAGAACATCAGATACATACAGATGATTCTAATTTCCATACCTGCTAATAATTGATTTTTAATTCTAGGGTGACCCATATTAATCATGGTAATTAATAAAGGATTTGAAAATATATCTTTAATCTATAAGGGAGTCCTAGAGTAAGCAATAATTCTCCACAAAAGGGTTTCATGATCTTGAACTCCAATCCTCTAGACTAATGTGAGTTTTTATAAATCATGGGACAAACCTCCAAACGAGCACATGACATTAGAAAGATGGTCCCATTGGATATTTTCGATTCCATGAAAAAAACAATTGGAAACTATTTGGAAATAGTAAATTTCCATGAGGTTTAAATTCTAAAGGGAATAAGGGATGGTGATACTAATGTGAATCCTTAACCAAGATGATAATGTCACCCATTTTTCATTCCCCATTCACTTGATAAAAGTGAGCCAGACAATGAAATCTATCATGTATGATTTATTTCAACATATTATTCTTTAATATTATTTTCTTGTTAATGTCTATCATATATTATAGGAAATTTCAGAACTCCCCTTGATCCAATGGAATCATTCCATCTTTCATTGAAGAAATCCCTAGATGCCACCTATGCTGGGTCTTTTTCCACATGATGGAGAGCATCACCAACCCATCATTTTCATTCCTAGGTATCTAATTCATTCATTAGGTATTACCATTATCATGGTACCATCTCGAACATGTGGTCCACTTGATTGGTCCTTTAGCTCACAAAGCCCCCCAAGAATCTGGCCAACGATGACCACTAATCCTAAAGAAGATGTAATTAACCACCATATTCAACTGTTTTATGAGCTTATTACTACAACATGATAATAAATACCTCCCATATCTAATAGATCTGTAACTAGATGCAACATATGGACTAACATCGATGACACATGGGTCCTTCCAAAGGTATCCTGCCAGCAATCACTACTGCAAACATCGCACAATAGAAACCCCTTAATACGATGAAGGTTTTTTTCTCGAATACATGTCCTAGGGTCATCAACTCTTGGCATGCACAGTTATCCTCCTGGTATGAATAACAGACAATAGGTAGTAGGGTCATTCCTATAACACCTCCAGATAATCACACCCTCCAAATTCGGTGTAAATTTTTGAGCGGTCATATACACCCATTTTCCTTCTTTCATCCATCTAGTAGACTCATCTTGTGGAATTAAAATAATCCCACCAAAAAAATACAGTGTCATATTGGAAGACGGAACATACAATTACATTCATCTATCAAGGTTTTTAATATCCTCATTTTGAGGCACTCAGGGAAGTCTATCAGAAAGTCCTAATGACATGAAAAGGGAAGACTCGACTTTATGCCCCCACACATGAGTACTATCAGTATCCACTGGCATGAAAATCTTGACAGAATGAGGAAAATACTAATACTCTAGATTAATAATTTTCATATATCCCTATTATAGTCACTGATTTTTCCAAGAATATCCTATAAATTGTTGAAGGATAAGACACAAATCCATACCCATATCCTACAAACATTCCAAGATATCATAACAATAATGATAGCATTGTTGGGGGCATGGACAAATTACTATGTCCCCATAATTTGGGTGACTCCGTAGAATGTCACCCAAGAACATATACACATATATTCTCCCATCCAAGTGGCTAATGTGGAAAACTCCTCCATATTAAATGGACAACGACATAGGAAACATATAACAATTCTAACTGGAGAAAATTAGAATAACCCAACGACTACTCTATGAATGGAACAAACTCCCATTTTGAAAACCAATTCTCATAGAACATGGCCCAAATTTCTAATAATAAGACATCCAAAAATAATCCTCATAAATAAATATTGGGAATTTATGAGCTATTATATGATAAATATTTTCATAATACTAGAGTTTTTTAATCCATGAGATTCTTATATGTGGAACCTCAAGATCATACCATCTCATTACCAAATTATGGGAGTAATAGAGGCAATTCTGAAGGTTCTAATTAGGGAGATAACTATTAAATCAGACAACTTTTCTACAATATGATTAATCCAGAGAGTTCATCTCTAAATTAGTGATGTGACTATCCTTTGGTAACCCAAAATATTAAGGAGAAAGATGATCTTCCCCTTATTGTAATCCACTATGGTAGTCCTCCTCATTGTGGAATTAGCTACTAATTTGTTATCTGAAGTAGTGTTTCATGTTGCTACTAGAATTATCTAATTGGAAATATAGTTATGAAAAATCCCTCCTATCGTGAGGAACTTTTATACACAGGACCAGTCATGTCTAATGAGTTTCCATTGGCCGGTGAAATTCTTTATCAACCCGAACAAAGCCTAAGGCATCATACATTATATGAACCACCCTTGGGACACTTTTCTACTAGTACAACAATGGAATCCCCTACTAATCTCATTGATTATGATAATGTAGTCTGGAGGAATATATTTTGGTCAGTCTAGGTAGAGGAACCTCTTGAATATGAGAAGGTAGAAGTTATAAACATGAGAAAACTGATGTCAAAAGATGATATACTAGTCATGTTACGGTCTTTTGCCTCTACTAAATATAGTGTTTCTATTTCTTTTTCAGAAGATAGTGTACACTAAAGTCACCTCAACATATAAAAAACTATTATTCACTTATAAAAATTACTACCTTATGATGAGTATGAACATGATGTCAATATAGTAGAAGGGTTTAAATGATGAATTCAGTTGATATCTCACACAAAATTATGACATCAAATGATCGAAGAAAAAAATTATCCCTAAAATTTGTAATCCTTGAAGCATTAATGAGGATGTGAAAACTACTCGGAGATACTAGATATGGTGTTCGTATCCAAATATGTGGTATACACGGTTCATTGCATTTCATCATTCTTTCTAAGAAGAAAAACCCACTGAATGTTGTAATGTGGAATGTTATAGTTTCGGGCAGGCAAAAAATAACATAATATTTTTCTTACCAAAGCTATTATAAAAAAGAATAGGCCTCAACCGATTCTCCCCAAAATCAGGCTAAAAGGGTGTAGGTTTTTTAATGACTTTTGCATCAAGCATTTGATAATATGGACCAATCAACCCATTGGGAGGATTATTGCCATCAGATATAAAAAATTGTTAGAAATAGTGTAATGATCTTTAGAAATGTTTTATTAAAGTACACACTGAATGATTCACCAATTCCATGTTCTAAAAAACATACATAAAATCAGAAGAGTATCCATAATGATATCATCCATGATAATTTGGAGAAACCCTAGCCCATAGGGTTGGGGTGTTTTTTAACCCAACATTCCAGACTAAAAAATAATACCCTTACGGTTGTCAATGTATAATTTTTTTGGACCCTACCCTAATGGATGGGGTATTTTTCACCTCAACCCCCCTAGTATGAAGCAATCTTCTCCTAATTAGGAAAACTCCACAATGTAAATCCTCTCAGTTCATCCCATCACCTTATTTAGTAATTTCACTTGGAATGTGCATGAATTAATTATCTATAGAGCCCCTTGGGATTACATTTCACAAAGTAGCTCCTATAGAATTGGAAAATGTGAGGATGAAGCTTCATGTTGGGTATAGAATAAGACAACCCCGTAATGGCACTGATAAAATTCCCATTATGAATTTTTCATCAGTTAATGTCATCAACATCACCCCTAGTGATTATATAGACCAAAATGATAATTCAAAGGAATATTTAAAGGATGATGTTATGTTTCATTATGTGCAACACATTAAAATAGTTGAAGGAGGTTTTTTCACCCAAAAACATAGGTATTCCTCGTATTTAGGCACTCCTTCAACCAATACACCTCTACCTCCCTAAAAAATAGAAAATTAAAGGGTCAAATTAAACCTCATATCCATTTTGAATATATTACGTAGATTTCTCTAGAAGAAATATTTTCTCAATAGGAGGAGAAGATTGAATATTTAAAGATATTCAATTCATAATTACTCCAAGGTAGCATTCCTAATAGACAGGTTCAACAAGTAAATCCTCAAATTGCATATCCATCTTACAAACATCAACAAAGAAGGTTTTTATACTGACTAATTCTGATCTAGAACATCAACTAAATCTAGGATACCAAAGACCAATATATTTAGATCATGTGGTATAAAATCTAGAATTCCCACCATTGGGTGGAAAACCAGATAATGATCCGGTGTATCCTTATAAGCGTCATCCAATTGGTTACCCATTATAAGTACCAGTAGTACCACCACCCATGGACCTACCGGCTACCACATCTATCCTTCTTATACACACATTCCGCGAATTATTATAATAAAAATTGAGTCACCAATCGCTTGATTGGAACTTATAGAGTATCAATGTGTAACAATACAGCTAGAAAATATGACTTACTAGAATGGGTAGACCTGAATCCTCCACCGCCAAAATTTTGGAATGCTAGATTTGAAATCATTATGGGTTAGAGAGTCCAAAATAAGAATAAGATGAATTTCATCTCTCATAGTGTCCCATGATGGGTACCTCTTAAAAATTGGAATCATTGAAACGTAGGTGCATTGTTAAATTGCTGCAAGGTCGAGCCTTCACGTGGTACACAATTTTTCTATATCAGTCAATCATTGGATGGGAAGACCGTAATTATAAGTTTATTTTACATTTTTAGTCAATTATATATATGAAAATAATATTTGATATCACAAACTTTAAACAATGGGAGAATGAATGAGTCTTATATTTCATTTACTGATGGAAAGGACCAAAATACTATTTAATCCTACCACTCCCCCAAGAGGAGTTGTTAACAATTTGTGTAGAGAATCGTCACAATGAATTATGGAACTCCACTAATCTCTGTGAAATACATAGGTGGGTTTTAGGATCTTTCAAAAAAAATTTAATAGGTAGAAGTATAAATAGAAAAAACAAAATATATTTCCAGAGTAATTGCATGAACTCAATGAAGGTTAATGGGAAAAGAAAAGGATTCCATTATTACTCTTAAACAAGCATGTGTTCCTACTAACACTTAACATCCCACACCATATTTTTATGGATCAACCTTGTGAATTTCACTATAAATGTGCACTTTTTCAAGATGATCCAAAATATCAGAGGTGAAAATTGTTTTATGAGATGAAAAATGAGGTCTATTATTTTAGAAATGACTATATCCTCAGATAATTCATCATATAATTAAAATAAAACTTGATAAAGTTTTCAAATACTTGGAAGCATAGAAAAATAAGATGATGAACATATCCCAAACAATTTACCCTTCTACTATATTTTGGGGTACAACATTTAGGATTGTTTTTTCTTCAATAACTCCTGCAAAAGATTGTAGTCTCTGGGAATGTCAAGCTAAAAATATTTCATGATCAGGTTGTGTGTGTTTCGATTATTCATATAGTGGAGAAAAATGAATAGAAAGAGGTTATAATCAACATTGTGTAGAATTATGATTACTATATTATTAGAAAAATGGTCAACCAGAATCATGATTTCCTTAAACATAGTTAAAATGGCCAATAGTGCCTCTATCCACATTCACTACATAACTACAAGCTCCATCAACAACTCAGTCCTCTAAATGATAGTCATCCAAAAAGAGACATATCCAAATGGGTAGGAATAAAATAGAAGGATATGAGATCGGTAAAAATCCAAATTTTTCATTAACATTAGTGGACTTCATTATAATAGTCCCAAAAGCATGTGCACCTCCACCGCTATATGGTACAACAAGATTCAACTCATCAGGAAGAATCTTCATCAGATGAAGAGTTGATATTCGGTTCCATTAACATTATTCAGTTATTGAATCCCTTTCTACAAAATGATTATGATTAATAATGTAAATTACCCAAACATGATTAGTGAATCGAAGGAAGAGGGCATCATAACCGAGCCTAGAAAGGAGAATGTGGTAATGCTAGAAGTTACTACTTCAACCGTTCCACTTCTTGAGTCGACTACAAAGACAAAAATCATGGAAGATCTCTCCAGTGATATTAGGGGAATAATGGAATTATTATTTGAATGAAAGGATCCACCCGGACGTAATCTTCCTGGATGATCGGTTATGGGATGTGATATCTCCTGATTAAAGTCAGCATGTGGGA